>OV656782.1:2796319-4046319 GCA_927399505.1 Luperina testacea
TCTCAGTAGCAGCACGTAGTCTGGATTTGTGCCCGATTGATAGCAATAAGCTCGTCCCCCTTTTAGCCCCCCATTAAATGGGACTTAGACATAGCTGGCGAATTGTGGGTAGGTACCTCCCTACCCACCAGTTCTGCCTAACCCTCCGAGGATTATAGGCGTGTTATAATCTGAATAATGTGCCAGGACAAATTCAGGATAAAAACTCCCTCCCTATATACTTATTCGATCATTTAAAAAATGGCTGGTTTAGAAACGACTAAGGGCTGATTTTTCCATCGCCAGATAACTTTTATTCGAGGAATAGTTTTGAAATTTTGAGTTATTTCATACAAAAACTGTCAAACGTCAATTTTATTCCTCGAATAAAAGTTATCTGGCGATGGAAAAATCAGCCCTTAGATGCTTCTTTTTGTATGTGAATATAATATTGTATAATGTTTCGACGAATATTTTACTCCGATCTTTTTACATTAATTTTTCCAGTTTTCTTGGCCTTAAAAAATTATCTAACTTGTTAAGAATTCCTCAAAAAAAAAAAACAATTTCCCAATAAAGGATTTCCTAAAAAAAACCGCGAAAAAACTGACAGCTCAACGCAAGATGGCGCACTTAAAATGGCCGCCGCGCGCGTATTTATGTTATGGTAATTGATTAATTGGAATCGAGCGGTCGTCGGCGCGACAAAGTGCAGTTTTGTGCCGATCAAATAAAAGGCAACTCGATTTAATTTAATTTTCACATCACTCCATCATGGTACGTTCATGGAATTGTCTTGGGAAGACGTTTTTGTACGACTTCCCGCCGTATTGCTGTCAATTTTGTTGCTTAGATTTGAATCTACTGATTTTTTTTGGCGATATAAGTTTGACACTTGAGTTATTGGCGAAAATACGCATTTTTTATTGATATTGTTTAGATTACCAGGAATAAGTCTGTATGGAATTCTGCTCCAGTTCACACGAGTAAAAAGACGTCGACGAATCCGTCTGAGCCACGTGGCTTACAACCCAATCCCTATCGAAGAGAGGAGTCCTGTGTCCCCACAGTGGGAACATTATTGGCTGATTAGGATGTGTGCTTCACAAGCAAATAACTACAGAAAACTGCGAGATCGACTGTGCGAGGAAGCTATCAAAAATAAACCAAATCAATAAAGCCTTCCAGTCTAACCGAATGCAGCTGAATACCAATACCTATTTTACGTGGAGCGACTGCCTATCTCCCCCCAAGCTAAGGTGTAATGAAAACCAAAAATGACGTCTTTTATTTTTAACCTCCTGAAGCGACGCTCATGTAGAACAATGTGACACAGTAACAAAGAAACAATTCCAAAATCAAACTTTAAAACATATCAAGTGACGTCACAAAAATGATAAGCGTTACCAACATGACAGGCGCGTACAAATCAATTAGAGGCGCGTTCATTTCAAGTGCATTACGAATGCAATGCTGTGCGTTGAGTCCTTTATGCTGCCGACGGGACACGCGACGCATAATACTATCGCACACGGCAGGGGCCGCAATTAAAAATCGTAGGTTAAGGATTGTTTCACTGGTGATCATAATCATGGCCTAAAGCGCGGTCACTGTCGGACTGCATAGAAAAGAAAGAGAAGCGCGATAACACAACGCTGGTAATTTCTTGCAAAATATGAAACAATTATTTAATTGCAAAAAATCTATTGTTTGGACAAAAATATTAAAACAGTAGTGTTTTAGTATGTTGCTTGTAGAATAATATGACAAAAAATCAGAATTATTGTATGTATTTTAGTATGGTTTTTATTGTAAAAAGAAAGTTTTTAGAGGTATCTTCATGATTTTTTTGTATCGTATAATAAAATTAGTTGTACCTATTACCTATGTTTTCAACGCAGTATTTACCTAGCATAAATCCTGAAGAACATCATCATCATTTTTCTGATTTTGTTTACTGCAGTCGATCATATACTTTTATTGTTTCTAAAACTTTCGTTTTTGCGTTTAAGTCCTATTATAAGCCCTATAGAGTAGAATTTTTATTTCTAGAATCTGGGGATTTCAGAAGATAGCATGTGTATCAAAACATTCGTTCGCATCGCTGTCAATAAAAAAAGTGACAAGGCTGGCAGCCTCGCCACGTCGGTGCCATCAGGTAGTGTGAACAACCCCTTAAATTCGGTATGATGACCATAAAAATTGACTTTTTTTTTAAGTAGCTTCCATTTTATCGCTTACAGGTGTTGACATAAAAGTCAACACAAAAATATTTATTGTTACTTTTATCTCTTTTTGAAAACTTGCGGGGAGTGAGCTGTCAGTGTCATCCCACCGATGTCATAGCCTGAGGCGCAAGCGCGTCACGCACGAACAATAAATAATAAAATGATCAATAGAATTAGCATAAAAAATATTATTGTAATCTCGATTATGGTTCTAAATGTATGCTTAGTCAATCTCTAGTATCAGGTGGGATGACACTGACAGCTCACTTCACGCTCACTTCACGTAAGTTTTCACGGTGAGATGTTTACAGAATCGCACTGCTGAAGGCAAATTCCCGTAATCAATAATCCGTAATCCGTATTTTTGATTACGGGAATTTGCAATGTCGTCACAGCGACAATCAATGTGAAAAACTTATCAATAATGTAGGAAAATTACAGGTATTTTCGACAGACTGTAAACCTTCTTACAATGACGAGAATTGCCACTCAGGGGGCCTAAAAAGGCCACTTTGGCAGAATCGTAAAAGGATAACATTATGAATCGTAATATGGCGAAGACAGTCCGCGTTTTTCTTTTTTTCGCTGCACTACGTAGGTATAATCAAAGAGATTTGGATTGGATTGATTGGTATTTTCGAACAGAAAAAAAAATAACTGAAACCCTTCACCAATGGGATTTGATACGATTAACTTAACAGTTAACTGTCCACTATGATTCATAATGTTATCCTTTTGTGATTCTGCCAAAGTGGCCTTTTAAGCCCCCTGCCGATGCCGGTCGATTCTGTAAAAATCTCACCGTGAAAACTTAGGTGATGGGAGTTTGTTTTTGCTAGGAATTGACACTATTGACAGCTCACTCCACGCTCACTTCACTTAAGTTTTCACGGTGAGATGGTTACAGAATCGCACTGCAGATTACGCCTACTGCCAAATTAAATTAACCACTCGTAACTGTCACCAAACGTCAAAGTGTCACATACCACAGATAATACAATAATTCGGAGTGGTTCACACACGTAAATTGATTATTTTGCTGGACCAACCCGCGTTCCTTCACGAAATACGTACAGACAGCAGGTAAAGATGAAAATTTATTCATTTTATTTTTATTGCTGACTTTTGTTCGTATCCATTTGATATTGACAATAAATAAAGTGTCGTACCTCATAAATAATGCTTAATGCGAAGTTATTCACAAACACATTTAGTACCTACCATAATATTTTATTTTCAAAACATGCACTTGTCTTGGAACTTAAGCATTCATGAGCACACTTTCTTCTTCAATAGCATAAACAGCCTATAAAGTTTCCACTCTTGAGACAAAGGCCTCCTCTCGGTGAGAGGGCGTGGGCCGTAATCCACCACGCGAGCCCAGTACGGGTTGGTAGATGTCACGTCTTCGAATTTTTGTTCTAGGACATGCCGGTTTCATAGGCCTCGCCCAGGCTGCGCATAAGAATACAACACCCTGTCCTCCGACTTTCCCTTCCAGCCACCTTCTTAAGGTGGTCGGTCCATCTAACTGGGGGCGTCCCACACCGGTCTCCACTCCAGAACTCGTTTGCTCCACCGGCCATCGGTCCTTCGACAAACATGGCCAGCCCGCCGCCACTTCAGTTTGCTGACTCTGTAAGCTATGTCGGTTACTCCAGTACTTTTCCGGATAACTTCACTCCTTATTGCTATCAACCGGGCACGATCCAGACAGAAATTCCAGGTGGAAAAAACCCAATAGCACTGTGTGCGATCCGGGAATCGAAGGATCCAGTGCTCAGAAGCAGCCTTGCAACCACTAAGCCAATAAGGCAGTCAAACTCAAACTCAAAGCATTTATTTCAATTAAACCATTTACAGGCACTTTTGAATTGTCAAAAAGTCGGTCAGTTAGAAAATATGAAGCTAGTTGCCCATTCCAAAGCGTAGGTACCTACCTATGGAGAAGAACGGGCAAGAAACTCCATGGACAGTCTTTTAAAACTTTATTAATTAACTAGCTTCTGCCCGCGAATTCGTCCGCCTAAAATTTATTGTCCCCCCCCCCCCCCCCGTCGCATCGCATCGCCTGCGCTATTAGGTACCTATGGAGAAGAACGGACAAGAAACTCCATGGACACTCTTTTAAATTATAGTTTTACAAACATATTAGTTACATCATTAATGTCATTCATAATTATATGTGAGAACGATGTAAAAAAGACTTACGCGTTAAAAGCGTCCAGAATACAGCAAATGGTAAGAAAACAACAATTCAAAATTAAAATAATTAAAAATAAGCCGAGGCAGCTAAGTGATGACCAGCCCCAACTGACGGCGCCAATTCACGAACATGACGCAGTATAGTCAAAATCTAATAGGAAAGTGCTACTTTAATGTTCCTAGCAACATCAATTCGTTTGCTAACGCTACGCTGTAGACGGAGCGTCCGGTAGACGCGAGCGACGATAAATGTATTTATTATGATAATCAAATCACCGAACATTGTACCTCTGAACGGATATATCGATGGTTTTATTTACGAATTATTGATTTTAATGTGCCATCATTATTTTTTATGCGTTTGAGGCAGTTAATCGTATAATGCTACATTCATTCGGCTCACTATTTTACATAATTGTGTTAACTGTTCGCGAAGCAGTCACTGTACTTGTAAGTACCAACCAATCCTACCACCACCATTTTTCGTAATAATATCGAGTCCTGAGTTACATATCGTAAACGTCAAATCGAAATGGTTTGTTGCGCCAACTTCTTCGAACATACGAGTACATACATTCTCATCGCTTACGATAGCTAAACGGTCAGGGACTCAGGGCCCGATAAAAACAAACTGAAAAAAACAAAAACACCAAACACACACACACCACAAAAAACACCAACTGACCACTAAACTGACCATATATTTTTTAACTCAAAACGGGGCATGGGTTTATAAACGACAGTTAGCAGGTTAAATGAAAATAAACACAACTTTTTAATTTTCTTTATTTAGAAAAAGTGTAACTCAATACCTACAATTAGTGTTCTTCACTGTACTATAATTCAGATTAATTATAATTATTTTTATTCTAACAAATAGCCATTCAGCGTGAACACTGAAAATAAAGGTTTAATTACAATTAGAAATCTGTTCAATAAATTCGAATAAATTGTGAAAAATAAAAATCTATCATCAGTTCACCATTCTTATTAAATCAAATTTCCTTTGACGTATGTTTTTAAAACGGGAATAGTTTGCGTCCCGAAGCTTTGTTTAGGGACAAAGGGACAGATGACTGAGGAAAGGACAGTCCCGTTCAAAACGGGACGTACAGACGCCAGCACATCAAGTTACTAACTACAAACTGTCCAATTTCTTTAATAGATTTTCAACTTTATCGCTAAAGCAGAAGGTTTAAAGTTGATTGGGAAAATTTGACAGTTTCAGTTAGCTTGATGTGCTGGCGTCTGTACACATAGTATGTTCAGTTTAGTCATGTGACAGGGAAAGGGCCCCTACAAAGAAAATCACATAAAAGAACCTACCACAATAACTTTTCCCAACTATGTTGGGGTCGACTTTTAGTCTAACCGGAAGCAGCTGAACCAGTACAATGCGTGCCACGAAAGATGAAACTTGACACACCACGTGGTTTGACTTGCGCAGTACACGATTTTAGGTATCTTTAGCGGTATGAGGTCTGAGTGCGGGACGGGACCGGACGTCATAGGGGCAGCGGAAAGAGCGGGGGAGGCGGGGTCAAGTCTCATCTTTCGTGGCACGCATTTTAGTCTACATGGAGCGAGTGCCTACCCCTTCTTCTTCTTCTTTCTCCTTCTATGCCTTCTCAATCCAGCGGTGCTATTCTGTAAAAATCTCACCGTGAAAACTTAGGTGAAGTGAGCGTGGAGTGAGCTATCAGTGTCAATTCCTAGCAAAAACAAACTTCACCTATGTTTTCACGGTGAGATTTTTACAGAATCGATCGGCTGTTATTGGCTAACACGATATTATACAAATACCTACCTCACGATTTTTTCTTCATTGTATATATCTTTCTTTTAGATCAGGGGTTGCTCACTGCTGGGGAGTTTGTTGCGCCACTTCTTCTCCCCAGCGAAAGCACTAGCAAGTGGTGAAGGGCGGGCGTGTCGGGGGACTGTTTTTTTTTAATTTTGACGTTCAAAAAGTGCTGATTCTCAGCCTAATATGAATAAATGAATTTTGATTTTAGCTTTGATATAACGATCTTAAAATTGCAGGTCAGAAAAGTCTACATTAAGGGGGAAGCGATAAGGTAGCCCGGGATATTCAAGTTTTATATTTATTTAATGCTATATTATGCATTTTCTATCAGTCAACCTTTGAGTGATGCAGAGACAAACAGTGGTATGTGCAATCAAGAAAATTGAGGAGTATTTTTCATTTCTCATACTCTGAAAGTAGTGTTTGTTTGATCCGAATAGCGGGTGGAAAACGCTGCTTCCCACCCTTGGGCGGGAAAGACTCTTAGTTCCCTCTCTAGGGCGGTAAAGAATTTAAAAAATAGAATTAAATTTGGTTAGTTAGTCAGCTAAGATTTTTTTTAAATAATTAAGAATATTGCTGCGGTCTTCTGAGTGTATAAACAGCAGGAGTGAATTTAAAAAAAATACTTTAGTAAGCGGGACGGCCCCGGCCTCAGCGGTGACACAGAATCTATTCATGTAGCGGTGACGCGCCGGTATGTTCCATATTTCAAATTTAAAAAAGAGTATACTATTCATGTTATTATTGTCAATAAATATTTTAGAAAAACTACTATTTTTTTAATTTCCTTATATTCGAAATGAAAAGTAGAGTGTTTAACGTGTTAAACACTCCTTTCACCCGTGGGTGAAAGGAATCAATTCCCATTTATACGAGATATTTAGTCTATAATACGAGTGGGAATTGATGACTTGTATAACAATCTACTATTTTTATAGTTATACAATATAGACCGTGCGCATAAACCTATTAAAACCATAAATATAATATACAGAGTGGTCAAAAAATCGTGGATCAAACGAAATAGGGAGATAAAGGAGGCCATTTCCAACAAAAATCTTTCTATAGGTAAGTAACCTTTTTCTTAAAGGGTAGGTACAGGCGTGATTTTATGTTGTGTGATTGCGTAAACAATGCATACATATGCCATAGCAGCAATCGCGGTTGATTTTCTGGCATTTATTGAAGAATTCCGTTGTCCGTATTCGAAACCCATCATCAAATCTTTACGAAATTTAAATGGGACCATTTCGGAACAAACCTCTTTCGAACAAAATAATTTTGCAAATCTGTCTATACCTATATGACGGAGTTATGCCCGAAAATATATTTAAACATCCGAATTGAGAACCTTCTCCTTTTTAGAAGTCGGTTAAATAAAAAGATATAGCCCTAGTAACTGCAAGGAAGAAGTGTAAGTGGGTGGGTTTTAGTCAGTAAGAGTCTGACACTCCCTTCCGCTCCACCCAGGGGGCTTACTCTCCAAACTAATTGTAATGCCAATGAAATGCCAATATGATTCCAATGTTAATTTTACAGTCACGTGATTCGGTACTCTTGAAAACAATATTGTCAACATTGAAATTAAATTGACATTGGTCCACGATCATTTTGTTACACGTGAAGTTAGCTATGTTACGGGCTGCAATAGTGTGGTTCAACTCATTACGATAAACCGGTACTAGGGCTTTAAAATGCTTTATCCTTTAAATAACAAGGCTAATTAATAAATATAATATAAATAGTTGTTTAATTGATTATTTGTAACTTATTAAATTCATTTGGGCGTAAGAAAACGATTTAAATCATAAAATTAACCATGACTTTGGCTGCATGCGGAAGGATCGTTGCCTACACTACAAAAAAAGGTAAGTCAAGTAGTTTTAGAAGTAAATTCAAAATCAAGTGATCGTTTGGTTCCTTTTTAGTAATAAATACGTAAACTAATAAAGTTTTATACAAGTGGTACGTAAATATACAATCATAGTTAGTTACTTTATTGTCTAAAGCAATGTTTTACATCTTTATTCAAGTACATTGTTAAGATTTTTTTGTTTGGTTAATGTAGTTATTTTATTGGTCTATGTTTTTTATAATAAAATTATATTATGTTGTCCTTGTCCTAATAAAATATTTCCAATTTTAGTTACCTACAATGACAAATCGTCCAAGTTACCACCAATTAGAAGTTTTAGTAGAATTCTTGGAGCAAAATCCAGGCATTGCCAAAGGTTTGCTTCGGACTGCGCAAGGAAAATTAGAAACGAAGAGGAAATGGGAAAATTTGTCAACTACTTTAAATTCTCTCGGAGGAGCAATTAAAAATGGTCAAGGCTGGGCTAAGGTAAATCGAAATAATGAAGTAGGTGATAAGAATCATTATATACTTACAGCAATTTCATTAATATTAATGCATGTTTTTAGTATTGGACTGAGAAGAAACATGGTCTGAAGAAGCAGTGCGCACAACTCTCAGCTTCAATGAGGCGCACTGGTGGTGGGATGGCAGACAACTTGCCAGAATTGTCTGCCTTAGAAAAGAGATTGGTGGCGGTGATGGGTGGACAAGAGTTTGCGACTGGAGTTCCAAGTTTGATAGTCAATCCATTTCCTCAAACAGTAATATATTTTTATATTTACAATTTTATCATACCTATCATATCTATTTTACACAAAATATTTCATTTATCTAATAATAATAATCATTTCCTTGTTTCAGACTAGACCTACCGAGTCACCAGTTATGATAGAAGATTCATATATTATACCAGCAGAAACAGAAATGCATATCAATCAAATATCCCCTATTCCTGATACGTCACTCAATGACTCAATACCAGCATCATCCACAAGTAAGTTTGAATTTGTAGGAATGTTTAATTAAACATTTGGCATAAGCCGTCCATCAGTCACACAACCCAACTTAAGTGTGTAACATTGAAGTGTTTTGGGACTAATCACTTTCCAGGCTATAGCAAAAAAAAACTTCATATTATTTTTGCTTTGTTTTTGTAACAACTCTGAAGTTTGAAACTTGTTTGGTCAAATTCCGATTTTACCTACATAATTTTATTTTTTTATATTTCAGTACCTGCGCCTCTCACGCCACTTAACAATACCATGCCATCACGACCCCACCGGCGCCGCCGCGCTTCAGTTCAGAGGCCGTTGGATGCAAGTATGGACCAGTTCACGAGTATCGAAGCGCGGAGGGTTGAAGCGGAAATGATTACAGCGCAAGCATTTGCCCAATTGTCCGAAAACATTGGCAATATCGCAAGTGCTTTGACATCTATTGCTAATGCAATTTCGGACGTAGCTAGAAAAATGCCAAATCCTTGAAAACCATACCATTTTTTTGTTACCATTACCATTTTTTAGTTTCTTAATACATAATTATTATCATCATACAATCATAGATAGTACCATCCACGAAGACGCGCCCCACACTTTTCCTAATGCTTACAGCACAAGTGTGCAACATTCCGCTAGTGTTTTAGTTTTGTTGATATTAACTATTGTTAGTGGGTAATTATGTGTATCGAAAAAACTAAAACACTAGCGGATTTAACTAGCGATAACCACTAACGATTAGGAAGAAGAGTGGGGCACGTCTTCGTGTATGGCGCTATCTGTACATATTATTCACAATGCATTAGCGATGAATGTCAAAGCTTTATTTATTGCTAATGTTTTAGAATAAGTCTTGATTAAATGCTTGCGTACTTCAAATATGCTTTGTTTTTATTATTTAATTTCATTTTTTATTGTTTAATCTTTGTCATTAATAGTTTTATGAGTAAGTAAATAAAAGTACATTAAAATATAATAAAACAATTTATTCATTTCTCCATCAACAAAAATGTATGTAGTAGGGGTCTTTAATCCCTAATGTTATATTGCTTTCTATTACAGGAACCAATATAACATTTAGGAATAAAGAATTTATAAACATAACACAAATACACACACACAATGTTACAAATAACATGAAATACTATCATTAAAGAAAAAAGTTAAATGTTTTAACTAATAACAAAACTTAAACCTAAAAAAATCCTATTTAAATCTCATCATACGTTTTTACCTACCCTCTACTTGCCCACAACTGCTGAACTAAAGCATTTCGCTTTTCGATGCCTCGTCTTAGTTCAGCAGATGTGGTGCTAGTTGATGCTTGAAAAGTGACAGCTGGGTAATCATTTATATACTCTGCTGTACTCTCTACAAGATCAATACCTACTCTATTGATACACATATTGTGTAAGACACAACATGCATTGATTATTTTGGCTGCTGCATCAGGATGATAATGTAGCACCCTATGCCCGAGTAAGCACCGCCATCTGTTTTTGAGCACACCAATGGCACGTTCCACTGTATTTCGGGCAGAGCAGTGCAACTTGGTGTAATATTGTTCTGGGGAGCCTTCAGGAGCATCTACTATAGGTGTCATCATATACTCCCTCTGGGCATATCCAGAATCACCTGTAAAGTAAAACTAATTAAAATATATTCACAATCAAAAAAATAAAATTTCTGATCCGACTACTTATTTACATCATTTACTTGCCTAGTAAAAACACATTTTCCCCATCATTGTTCAAATCAATTAAATGTTGTTTCACAGGATGTTGATTCCAGACAAAACTGTCATGTGAAGCTCCTCCAAATGAAGCATCTACTGACAGAATTCTTAAATCTGCATCACTTATCTGAAAATACATAAGTATATAAAACAAGGACATTTAACTAATTTGTTATGAAATGTATTATAATTAAATATTAATTAAAAGTATTGCCTTACAATCAGAACATTTCTTGAATGGAAATGTTTGCGATTAAAAAATCTCTCTTCATTTTCTATAGGTCTAATTATAGCCACATGAGTGCCATCAATACATCCTATAACAGATGGTATGAGAAATTTTTCAAAAAACCTGGAACATAAAACATTATATATAGGTACCTACTATAAAACAAGACATTTCAGATACCTAAATAAAATTAGGTAAGTACTTAGGTAGGTACTTGTTGTATTTGTCATTAGCATTACCTTCTTTTTAAACGGTTTTATTTAGCTCACCCCGTTTGTTTTATTCTTTATTCTTGTGTCATATTTAGTAATTCAAATTTCACCCTCTTCCTGTCAACCGATTAATCTGAAATTTTGTATACACTTTGGATTTTGGTGACAATACAATTATGTTTATTCATTATCATTATAAATTCAAGATGGCCGCCGCTACAAAATGGCGGATAATTTATGTTTTATTAATCCCATCAATATGGGTATCAAATGAAAGGGCTCAACAAGCAGAATACAATATACTATAAAAAATTGAAATCCAAGATGGCAGCCGCTACAAAATGGCGGATAACGTAGGTTTTATCAATCCCATCAATATGGGTATCAAATGAAAGGGCTCAACAAGCAGAATACAATATACTATAAAAAATTGAAATACAAGATGGCGGCCGCTACAAAATGGCGGATAACGTAGGTTTTATCGATCCCATCAATATGGGTATCAAATGAAAGTGCTCAACCAGTATAATACAATGTACTATATAAAATTAAAATCCAAGATGGCGGCCTCTACAAAATGGCGGATAACTTAGGTTTTATCAATCCCATCAACATGGGTATCAAATGAAAGGTCTCAACAAGTAGAATACAATTTACTATGCAAAATTGAAATCTAAGATGGCCGCCGCTACCAAATGGCTGATAACAATTTTTTTTTCAAGCACTAAATGAATTAAACAGAATGCGAAATAAAAACTAAAAACTAGAAAATAAAAAAATAGGTAAAAAAACTTTTTCAGTTAAACGGTTTTATGTTAAACATACATTGCAATGTTTAAGATAAATGTACTAAAAACTAAAAAATAATAAAATAGATACAGTCGTGGGAATTATAAACATATGCATAGACTAGACTAAAATAAAACCGTGGGGCACGTCAATTGTCTACAAATTATCGACTTAATGTGACGTGCCCCACGGTTTTATTTTAGTCTAGTCTATGCATATGTTTATAATTCCCACGACTGTATCTATTTTATTATTTTTTAGTTTTTAGTACATTTATCTTAAACATTGCAATGTATGTTTAACATAAAACCGTTTAACTGAAAAAGTTTTTTTACCTATTTTTTTTAAAGCATGTCTTTCCTGACGGGTTTGAGGAAACTTAATCCATTTACTTTGTACTGTTGGATGGTTAAGAGCAGCCGTTACATCTCTAATAGTGCGAGAAACAGATTGCTGCGACATTAGGGTCCCATATGTGCCTCCAACTAGTCTTTGGTAACTCCCAGTCGCATAAAAGGACAATGCCACTAAAACCTGCAAGAATAATAATAGTATTATGCTATTATTCTTTCAAAAAAGCCATGATTATCATTGATAAAAGTCATATAACAAAGACAAAATAGGTACCTTATATTTTGGTGATATATCACTTCTTCTTTTAGGAGTTGGCATAAAGGGCTTAATGCTTTCGTAAATTTCCTCAAACAAATCCTTGCTCACTCTATAATTTGCTTTAAATTCGTATTCATTCATAGAAAACGCTTTGTCCGTATACCGCATGATCCGACGCTCATCTCGTCTTTGTTTTAATTGTTTTCTATGGGAATTACGTAAAACACTGTACACTACTGCTAATCGTGCCATATTTTACTCTTATAAACCACTGAAAACCACTTTAAAACGCAAAACAATTTCTAAAAAGTTACACTTTTGTTATTGGAAAAATCACTATCAACAAACTATCGCAACGCAATGTTGACGCAATAGACAGCTGTCAAAATACACTCAAGAGTACCGTTTACCCCACGCCAAGCCCGAACCCAATTCCACTTAGTTCTCCAAAATGGACACCCAATCTAAAAATCATGTGGCGCTAGTATCGAACTCAAGAGTACGAAACGTCACAATTCCAATGTCGATCTATCGGAATTAAATTGGAGAGTAAGCACCCAGAGCGGGAGGAGTCATTTGATGATTTCCCATCCACAAAAAAAAAAAAAGTGGGTTGGCCACATAATACAGGGTGAGTAGTAATTAGTGTCCGAGATTGTACTCTTCATGTTAATCAACTTTCCGAGGGTCTCGCCGTGCCTAAATGATAACAGCCGCACAGGTCAATCGATCAGGTAAAGCTACGCTCGCCGCGGTTGATCTGTGGATGGGTGACCAGCTTTACATACCGAGACATCTCTGTGCCAGTTATTACTAAGAAATTCCCAATGGAAAAACCCAATAAAACTGCCCGATCCGCGAATCGAACCCAGGACCCCACGCTCGGGCACTTGCGACCACGAGACCAACGGGCAGTCAAAAGGCATCCAAGATACAAACTAGGTGACGCCATAATCAGACCATCTTACGTCATCAGTTAGCAATGATTAGAACGGTACGAAACAATTGGCATTCACATGCAGTCCGCAATTTACGCTTATTATCATAACCATAAGCGGTTCGGAATATCTTAAGTTTGTGGCAGAGGATATATCTTAGTCATCAGATAACTTGGCACATTCGGACAGACCTAATTTTATTGCCAGTTTTAAGTAGTCTGTACCTAAATTAGTAGTTACAGACGCAAGCACATTAAGTTCATCTGTCCAACTTCTTTAACAGATTTTCAACTTTATCGCTAAAGCATGAGATTCAAAGTTGATTGGGAAAATTTTACAGTTTCGGGTAGCTTGATGTGCTGGCGTCTGTACATTACGACACGTGTGACTTATGTAGTCCATTATTGCACGGTATGAAATTAGCGTCCGAGCGTAGCGAGCGTGCTAAACGCCGTGCATAATAGGCTACATAAATCACATTAATGATACTGATTATCCTGGTCACTGATGTTTTATTTATACTGTGCTGATGTCTTGGTGAGTAAGTTGGCCCTGGCTGTCCTGGCGGACGTCAAGAGTGAACGACCTACAGAAGATCGCGGGGAAGGATGAGACATTTACAGAGCAGCATAGCTATTCACAACCATACGACCAGGCTATCGTATCGAAAATACTTTAAATGACACATTTCGATATTTTCGATATCCTGATTCGTCTATTTCATTTAAACTGACAAAACTTTCGGGTTTTGGACTTGTGAAAAGCGTTTAGAGGACTCCTACGATAAGATTGATTGATGTTCGATACGGTACCGAAGCGTATCGAGTGGTTGTGAATAGCTTATACAGACCTTGCAGAAAAGAAAGAAAGAACTCTCCAATCTCCATAGATTATAATAGTAGCCGCATAAAAGAATCTATTGTCTATTCCAAAAATATCTAATGAAACTGTAAACAAACCCCGTTCAAGTAAAATTTTTACACAATCACTCACTGACGCGTTTCTATGTAATTAGAAGGTTTCAACTTTATATTTTTCTTGTGCTTACTTGCCACTTTTTCCTACGATAATTATTGTTTGAATAACACGAGTAAATAATTGAAAAAACATCCACGAAAATTGAGGTTAAAAATGAACAACACTCAATTTGTAAGTGGCTTTTGGTGCGTTTTCTGATACATTTGCTTATATTCAATATTATATTCATAATATACTATATTATTTATAGTGGGTTTTAATTATATTCATCAGAGACTTTTGGAACCGACAACGACAACGATACATCAGCCGGACGATTCTGTAAAAATCTCACCGTAAAAACTTAGGTGATGAGAGTTTGTTTTTGCTAGGAATTGACACTATTGACAGCTCACTCCACGCTCACTTCACCTAAGTTTTCACGGTGAGATGGTTACAGAATCGCACTGCATGGCCTTAGTTCACACACACAGTGAAGAATTTGAAATCATTGCTGTGACCACTAACGATTCCTTACTTCGAAACCACGTTTAGCCCTTAGCTAATCCCGACAATATTGCGTTGATTTCGAGCGGTTTCGATGATTGTGTGAGAGGGATGTTTATTGGTCCAGAAGGTAAGTTTGCGTACCTAATCATAACTTTTAAAATCCAGTCACAATCTCATCTTAGCGACAATCAATGTTAAAAACTTTTCAAAAATACCGCTAATTTCCCTACATTTTTGACATGGCAATCATAATTTTAAAAACGTTCACAGACTGAACTCAGTAGATCAAAGTGTGAAGGTTCTTAAAATTACGAGAATTGCCCCCCAGATAGTTTCGTCCTCTCCTCAGTCCGTCTTACGTCCTTCATTTTCGCACACGTCAACCACCTACTAAGGCCAAGTCAAACCTATTAGCGAAAAACAATAAAACTATCCCAACATACAATTACACTTAATATCATTGTCAAACAATTAAATGTCGTCATTAATTAATCAATATTAAAGTAATTGGTGGCATTGTTACGAATTGGTCACAATGGCGGCAGACGCGAATTGGCGCGAATGAAACCAATATGGCCGACAATTATGAGCCATGGAATTAGTATGTACTGTATACAAATTATGAGTCGATTGCGCGCCGAATACGTTCCGAAACGATTGTATGCAAAATTGTTATGCATTGGAGGTTGATTGATTGTGTTCTGTGTGTGCCAAAGTTATGGCGAACTGCCTAATTTATCGTTTTCGGTTCTAAACTGGAGTAGCTCAACTGCGCTGTCCGTCGGTTCTGACATGATTGCACCAAGATTAAATCTGGACTTGAAAAAAGACTGGCCTCTGAGTTTATTTCGCCATTTTTTTCAGGGGTTGTCAGATAGGAAATGTCGAGCCCATCGAGCATAAACATAAATATATTTGCTCGATGGGCGTATATATTTTGAAGCATCCACAACTTTTAGAAAAAGTAGACCAAATTATTAGAAACACACTAATTTCCACCCTAAATGTAGCCCTGGACGACCGTGCGTGGCAACAAGCCACACTCCCATTCGCTTGGGCGGTCTCGGCGTCCGCAAAATTTACTAATAAGTTTACCAGCCTTCCTCTCCTCGGTCCACGGTACCGATAAATTAACCAGGAACATCTTATCTTCCTCATTGGTCGATTTCGAAGTACCGTGTTTGACCGATGCGTTGAACGCTCGGAAAATGTCTCGTCCCAATACTGCTTTGCCCGATAACCCGTCTTCCCAGAGACGGTGGTACGTGCCGCTCTGATGGTTTCTTTTATTGTTAGGTAAATGGGCCCGCTCTGGATTTCCATACCTACACTTTTTCGACCTGCAAATTTGTGCAACAGTAATGACGTACTTTCTGCCTCATTTAAAACAAAACCGGTCAAGTGCGAGTCGGACTCGCGTACCGATGACTCCATACAAAGTATGTTAATCGCTTTAAAATTATTTTCTTTGTAATGTAACTACAAATTTACGGCTTTCGAATTGTTTCCTTCAATTTTGCTACATGGCATTACTACTTGCCATTTAGACAATAACCAAATCACTATGGGAAGTTGTACAGACGCCAGCACATCAAGCTACCCAAAACTGTCAAATTTTACCAATCAACTTTGAACCTTATGCTTAAGCGATAAAGTTGAAAATCTATTAAAGAAATTTGACAGATTGTAGTAGCTTGATGTGCTGGCGTCTGTACATTTTTTTTTACCGCGGCCATCGTTATAATATTTGTCGGTATATGATAAGCCTATCACAAAAATAATTTGTTAAACGATTTTTCTACAAATGCAGTCAAAGATGATATTCGAACTTGAATTTTTATGTAAGAAATAATGAAGTCATCTAGCTAGATGAACATAATTATAAAAGAGAGAGAAGCTATCATCCATGTTATTGTGTTATTCCTCTCCATCCAAGGTTGTCTGGAAGAGATCGCTTCAAGCAATAGACCGCCCATTGTGACACTTGTCATAAAGTTCTTTTTTTTTTACACGCAATTTTTTTTTTGTTTTTTAAAAGCTTACCAAATGCGTTATGTAAGGCGCTTCCGATCTTTTTTATCTCATCGAACAGATGATTCGATGGCCCTGTTATTATTTATATGTCTCAATTTTTTGAATTGATTTTTAGGGTTCCGTAGTCAACTAGGAACCCTTATAGTTTCGCCATGTCTGTCTGTCCGTCCGTCCGTCCTCGCTTAATCTCTGTGACCGTTAGCACTAGAAAGCTGAAATTTGGTACCAATGTGTATATCAATCACGCCGACAAAGTGGTAAAATAAAAATTGGAAAAAAATGTTTTATTAGGGTAGCCCCCCTATATGTAAAGTGGGAAGTGATTTTTTTTTTATTTCAACCCTAACGTGTAATATATTGTTGGAAAGGTATTTAAAAATGGATACGGGTTTGCTAAAATCATTTTTTGATAATGTCAATAATTTCGGAAATAATCGCTCCAAAAGTAAAAAACAATGTGTCCCCCCCTCTAACTTTTGAACCATAAGTCTAGAAAATATGAAAAAAATCTGAGAAGTAGAACTTTATAAGGACTTTCTAGGAAAATTATTTTGAACTTGATGGAAACAACAGTTTTTGTACAAAAAAGACAAAAAGTTGTACAAAATAATTTCTGGACTAAGTTTGTAGTATAATATAGTATATAATAATAAATAATAAAAAATAAATAATAATATAGTATATAATAATAATAAAAATCAATATTTATGTCTGTAATTTATTAATTTTGAAAGTTTATTAAAGCTAAAAGAATTTACACACTAACTCTATAATAGAAATAAAAATATTTACAAGTATCAAAAAGAGTTACAGGGCGTCGAAAAATTCGTCCACATCGCTGTCAACAGGAAAAGTGCCCAGAAGGCTGGCAGCATTGCCACGTTAATAAATAAGAATAATAATATAATATAGTATATAGTTTGTATATGCAAGCAAATTTTTAATTACGTTTACATATTTTATTATCCTGAACGTATCCCTTTGTGTTCGCGCTAAAAACTGTCACGAGTCGGAGCGCCAGCCGCGGAGCGTGCAATGTTGCACGCTCCGTCAATATGGGTCGCTCCGTGTTCGCGCACGTACCCACTACCGGGAGCAGTTGCAGGAGCGCGGAGCGCTGCTGGAGCGCGAACATAATGGATACCCACTTTTAAACTCATAAGTGGGAACACTTATTGTGACGGACGGGAAACTACGGAACCCTACACTGAGCGTGGTCCGACACGCTCTTGGCCGGTTTTTATTCTCCCGTTTATGGTTTCGATAACCCAGCGACATATCATTACTTCTAAGATATTCATTAAACGCGACGCGCAACTGTCGGCTCGGCTCTCTCTACTCTATGCTGTAGGTACAAACCCGCTTTTAGATGGTAAATAAGTAAAAAATTTTTTTTTTTTCTATATAACTTGGTTCAGACTGATGTTAGGTTATGTTACCGCATATTAACTTTTGTTCTTCATATTCTTCATCTAATTTATAACGTTTATAATTTGGCCGCGGAAAAAAAACTGCACCATTTTTGGTCATTGGCTTTTCATGATTCTAGGTCAACGTGAAGTTCCCTATAGGTTTTGATTTCGGAACATAAACGCCCGTACCTTTTGATTGCGTTGACTGAGAAGTTTGATTTTTTCACTGCTTCAAGGGAGTGCAGCCCTGAGTATTTGATATTAATTTCAACTTGATAACTACACGCGTTCCTGAGAGAAAGGGTCTTAACTGACATACAGACCGACGGACAACGAAGTGATCTTATAAGGGTTCCATTTTTCCTTTTCAGGTACGGAACCCAAAAAAGTAATAACTCACTTTCTGAACAGCCGGTCGATTCTGTCAAAATCTTACCGTAAAAACTTAGGCACGGTAATACCTAATATCATTATACTGTGACTTAGGCGATGTGAGTTTGTTTTTGCTAGGAATTGACACTATTGACAGCTCACTTCACCTAAGTTTTTACGGTGACTTGGTTACAGAATCGCACTGCAAATATAGTATAAAAAGACTTTATTGGTCGAACTATTGACAATGCCCTTAGTCTGTCATTGTCCCAACCCCATTAATAATGTAAGATTGGTCTTGAATTCATGATGTAATGTAACTCTAGAACAAAAATGTTGAGAGCCACATCCCACCAATCGATTGCATACAAATACCCCGATTACCGATTAGAAATCGATTTTCGAGAATCGATTTTACGATTTAAGGATATAGATTCTATAGTGGTACTTAATTAAATTATTAGGTATTTTTTATTGCGTTCTTATGAAGCTGCTATTGTGTTGGGGCATTAGAATTCTGTGCTGGTTTAAAACCAGACTGGTTAACGTATTGTTTTAAAGTTTTTAGCGACATTTTCCTTGTTGTCTAGCGCAGATTCAGTTTAATTTAAAAAAAATAGATTTTAATATCTTTTGTTGGACATCTCGGGTGTTTTGTTTCCTTTGCTTTTTGTCAGATTGTGATTGTGAAATCCAGACGGTTGGGCATGCCACAATTGCAGAGATAAGCCCCCTCTTTGAGGAGTAGCTAGAGAGGCGCCACGGCGTCCTCACCTTCCGCCTAACGCAGGTCCTCACCGGGCTCTGCTGCTTCGGGAGGTTCCTGTTCCGGATAAGGCGAGAGGAAACGCCCTCGTGTCACCAGTGTTGAGCATACGGTGGAGGTCTGCCCAGCTTGGGCAGAGCACCGCCGCGTCCTCACGGCGGCGATCGGCGGCGGCGATCTCTCGCGTCCGGCTCTAGTCCAGGCTATGGTACGGAGCGAGAGTGCATGGGAGGTCGTCTCCTCCTTCTGCGAAGCAGTAATGGTCGAAGGAGGAGGCGACGGCCTCCCATGCACTCTCGCTCCGTACCCATAGCCCGGACTAGAGCCGGACGCGAGAGATCGCCGCCGTGAGGACGCGGCGGTGCTCTGCCCAAGTTGGGCAGACCTCCACCGTCTGCTCCACTGTGTCCTCCGGGCGATCTACACAATGGAGACACCTGGGCGTTTCCTCCCGCCTTATCCGGAACAGGCACCTCTCGAAGCAGCCGTGCCCGGTGAGGAACTGCGTTAGGCGGAAGGTGAGGACGCCGTGGCGCCTATCTAGCCACTCAAAGAGGGGGCTTATCGCCGCAATTGTATTGCATATAGTATGAATTCAATGCCACAGGCATTTTTTACCAAGCAACCTTTGGGTGATGCAGAGACAAACAGTAGTATGATAACAATCATGATCAAATCAGGCCAATTTCGATTTCGTTTTCGGTCAAAACACCTACATTTATTTCATCCACCTAATTATATCTCGGGATCACATTCTCTATGACTCACCTGATCATATAGATATCAATAAAACTATGCCAACCATAGACGACGATAAAATCAGCCAGGTGTGTCTGTGGTACCTGTTAGCGGCCATAAACTGTCTATGATTGCTTCCGAATTAAATGTGGTATTGAATAGTAATAGTTTTATGATTTCTGTGTAACTTGATATCGTTAAAGATAAGTGGCTATAATGTTAACGGTTAATGTTTGATTTTCTTGGAAGATAAATATCGTTGGTTCTATTAAAATAAAAAAAAACTACTTCGCCTTTTCTAAACGAATTCTAACTTTGCGAGCATTATCGTCAACAATCAACACAACAAACAACAAACAAACAAACAAATGCAACAATGCACAACACAACACACCAACAACAACAACAACGCACAACAAACAACACAACAACAACACACACGTCACACACGTTTTGTTGTGTACAATGCATTCAAGATGCTGCTGGAGCTGCCACGCTTTTGTAATGGGTAAGAGTGAAGCCACACTGCTCCGTTGCGTCACCGCAGCGTCATTTTACATATAAATTTTAAAACATGGCAGGCTTCTCCGTTGCGTTGTCGAATCAAAAACTTGCGCTGCGACATCGCAACGCAACGCAACGTAGCAGTGTGGCTTCTATCTAAGTGGGTATGTTCGCGGAAGCACAAACAGACGGTTTCGCTGCGATCAGATGCAAGCGTGCAGCATACCAGTTGCACAGTATGCGTGCCAGCTCCAACAGTCTCCTGCAGTGCGATTCTGTAACCATCTCACCGTGAAAACTTAGGTGAAGTGAGCGTGGAGTGAGCTGTCAATAGTGTCAATTCCTAGCAAAAATAAACTCACTTCACCTAAGTTTTCACGGTGAGATTTTTACAGAATCGACCGGCTGGTTGTCATTGATAACAAACTGGATTGACCTACGCTTCGCTTTTTGAGCCAGCTACATATATACATACCTGCTAATAGGACCTTCTTTAGTTATAATGTTTTTGTAAATATTACCTAGGTACTAACATAGCTTTTAAGTTACTAACGCTATAAGTCCATGTTACTCGAAAATAAATACATATTATATTAATACTAACTGACCCGACAGACGTGTTTTGATTCGAAAGACGTGGCGCCATCTATTATCATAATAACGTTATTGTTGTTTTCTTCAGGAACAGCACTTTTTTTCGGTATGAAAGGTACTCTATGTCCGTTTCTGTACACCTGACAACGTATATGAAAAATTTTAGGATGATTGGTTCAGTGGTTTAGGAGTGAAAAGGTAACAAACAAACAAACAAACTTACTTTCGCATTTATAATAAAAGTTAGGATTTATCGACTGCTTCATGGGCAACTCAAATTTTTTTTCTCGTTAGATAGCTGGTTAGATGAAGATGTCTAACACGTAATTTATAAAATCTTCTATTAAGACATCATGGGGGCGAGGAGGAGGAGGTGGTCGCGTGAGTGGATAAGGTGAAAAATGTATTCACTGTTCATTACTTTTCTGTTATACAATGGTTCTTGTAGTAACGAAACAGCCAAGCCTCATATTTTAACTAAGGTGTAGAGTTTGTGAAGTTAAGGCTTGTAGAGTTAGGGCGTGTAGAGTCAGAAGCTTGGCTCTACATGAGATCTGATAACTTTTGACAGTACGAGCCATATGGTCTCGTCTTGGCAACATTTTACATGAAAATGTTTTTGGTAGGATTTCTTGTTTCTCCGACCCACCGCGTCTCGTGGCATCGCCAATAATAGCAATATCGCCCGTGCTATTATTTCTTTTACGCTTAGAGTTCTTTCTGACTTTAATTGTATACCTAGCGTGATGTTTAATATGCCTACTTATAACCTTGCTCAAGATTTGGGCTATCAAATGCAAAAAGGTCTTTTTCAAATCCGGTTCCGGTTTTGCTGCTTTTGCCTGACGGGCCCCTCTTCGTTTTCGCTCAGCGTTCTTCCTGACTTTCCTTTTTTTGCCCGGTCCTAACACTCCTAACGTGATGTTATAAGTTATAATCCTTCTTCAAAAATTGAGCGACTATAATACAAAAATATTTTTTCAAATCCGACTGGTTCAGAGGTTATCGCGTCCAAACAAACAAACTCTTCAACTTTATTGTTGGGATAGATAGATTAATATTTTCTTTTTTATTATACAAATTCTTGAATCCCAGTCGCCAAAGGTTAGTTGACGTTTAAATAATTTCTGTGGATTTACAATATTTGTACATTGTTTGTAATATTATAATTATGAACAACATTTTTAGTAAAATTATCCCAATATTCCCACGGGGTCGAAACTTATGCGGGTGAAACCGCAGGGCGCAGCTAGTCACTCTAATATTATATAGGCGAAACATTGTGAGTGTGTGTGTTTATATGTTTGTTACTTCTTCAAGCTCAAACGGCTGGACCAATGTTGATAAAATTTTGTATGGAGGTAGCTGACACCCTGGATATATAGGCTACTTTTTATCCCGATATTCCCACGGGATCGACATTTACGCCGGTGAAACCGCGGGGCGCAGCTTGTAATAAAAAAAAACTGTTTACGTTTAAAATTAAATTGGATTTCCCGACGCGCCGGCCATGATAACCTATGCACCTCTTAACACTGATCATGATATTGTTATCAGCGACTTACAGCGACCGAGACATGAGTCAAATTAGGTACCTACCCAAGTTTTAATCGACCTCAAAAAAAGGAGGAGGTTGTCGTGCAGTTCGTCGATTTTTTTTTTCATATACCGATAAACGCGGGTTACTTTAGCTCTGGGGGGGAACTTTGGTTCAATACAAAAAGGGTTTTCTATTTTCTATTGTTGTATAGGGCTAGATTGGCTCAATGCTGTCATAAATATTGTTGTTGTATCGACAAAATCTGCAGGTCAAACTAACCCTCTTCAAAGAACAACATTGGCTCAAAAGTAAAAAAATAAGTAAAAATATTTACATATACATTTTGGGGAAAATAATATTACTCTAATTGGCTACTATCCACACCTGTAAAACAAGTCCATTAAAATGCTAAGAAATTCACCATAATCCCTACTATCAAAGGGTTTCTAAAGAAAGATGAAAAAATTAGCTAAAGTAACCCGCGTTTACGGTACTAATTTTAAATAATTATATATTATATATAATATTCTGGAAATTTAATGTGTAACATATAACTTAGAATCAACAAATCTCAATGTTTTAGCATGCCACCTTTGGACCCGTGCAAAGAAGGGACGGGTCGCTAGTATACCTACACTTGGCGCGGTTGCTCCGTGGATGAGTGTCCATCTTTACATACCGAGACCCCTCCGTGCCTCGGAAAGCACGTTAAGCTGTTGATCCCGGCTGTCATTCGTGGATAATGACCACAGATCGGTTCGGGTCGTCAGAAGCCCGTGAGTGTGACAACCAGCTTACCAAGAGGTATAATAGTGGAACCCAGTAACTGGGTTGTGGAGGTCAGATACGCAGGCGCTCCACGTAAAATACTGGTATTCAGCTACATTCGGTTAAACTGGAAGCTGATCCCAACATAGCTTGGAAAAGGCTAGGCAGTTAATTATGATGTTATGGTCTATCCGTATGGCATATCTCATCCAAATCCGTTCAGCCGATAAGAGTCGGGGTGGCGCTGCGTTATGTTCCATTTGGTCGGATGTGGTACAGCGTCGGGTTGAGGCTGGCTGCTGGCGTCGACAAGGATAGGAATTAAGAGCTCTTCTTGTTGACAGGCCGAAAGTGCAGTGTGCAGTGTGGTTGCTGCTGAGGCTGGAGTGTGATGAGCGTGTTCACCTGCACCTTGGATAACCTGGCTACCTAGCTACTGGGCTCAAACTATGTTTAAAAAAAAGCAACGAGGAAGAGTGCCATCGACACGAAAAGAAAAAGGGCTATAAGGTACCATAGTTCAGCGGTACACAGATACACCTTTTTTCAAAAGTGCAAATAATCTCCGATTGAAATGGCTGTATGACATCGCGTGGACGGAAACGTGGACATGACGAAGTAAGGGTTCTATGTTTTGCCTTTTGGCTACCGAACCCTAAAATATTGGCATCGAGCATATATTATAGGGTCACCAAGCTATCTGTGCGATAAGTAGGTACAGGAAAACCCCATATTAATGATGATGTGATCTCTTATCAGGGATTCGTTCCTATTCTAATCACCAGTATAAACAAAGAACTGGGTATATAACAGCCTAGAACCAGCGTTATGTTTTAAAATTCTAAGAGCGATCAGCAGGAACGTACCATCTAATTCTATTGAAACAATTTTATTTTTACGTGTTTGAAGTATAAATGAGTAAAACGCAGTGCGCGCTGGCGTTGTTAGTGCTGCAAGTGGGGTTGGCGCATTCCTGGGGTGAGTATGAGGGGCATGTTTTTTCCCATTGTCAACGTTTTCTTAATTTATTTTAATAATTGCGACTTTACGATACGAGGACAGGTAGTATGTGTGTGTGTCGAAAATGTAATGCTCCATCCAGTCCGATCATTATGTAGCCGATCTCTTGGAGGAAGCAAGCTAAACACTTAGGTGTTATCCTTGACCACCATCTTACTTTCAGTGAGCACATAAAGGCGGCTCTTTCGCTCTCAGTAGGCTCCACTTCACACTGAGTGCCCGCAGCAAATTGTCACTCAAACGCAAATTACGCCTATACACCGCGGATGACTGCGGTGTAGAGGCGCAATATAACACACTGGATAATCCAACAGGTCAAAAACATCTTTACAAGCTTGCTAGAGCTAGAGACAGAAATATTAGGGATATTTGTCAGATAATGTATATAAAGGATGAAACTGGAATAGTTCTTTCAGATGATGAGAAAATTATGGAAAAGTGGAAGAGCTATTTCGAAAGACTGATGAATGAGGAGAATAACTGGAGTGGTGTGCTTGGGATTAAACCAGTAAATGAGGGGTTAGTGAGAATGATTAGTACGGATGAAGTGAGAATAGCAGTAAATGGGATGAAGAATGGTAAAGCAATAATGGTCCGGATGGAATACCAGTTGAAGTATGGAAATTATTACGGGTAGATGGATGGACGTGGTTAGCTTTATTCTTCAATAAGTTGTTGCTAGATGAAGCCATACCTGACGAATGATGTAACAATTCGCTGGTGCCCATCTTTAAAAACTATGGTGATGTGCTGGAGTGCAACAACTATACAGGAATAAAGCTAATGTCACATAGTATGAAGGCTTGTGAGAAAGTTATTGAAAGGCTACTGAGACAACAGAGTAAAATTTCGCAAAACCAATTCGGTTTTATGCCTGGTCGAGGAACAACAGATACCGTTTTTGCCATACGCCAGCTGTGCTGAAATACAGAAGTGCGCATAAAAACTTGCTACATGGTATTAGTTGACCTCGAAAAGGCATACGACAGAGTGCATTGTGAAGTTTTGTAGTGGGCGCTAAAGTAGAAAGGTGTGCCAGGGAAGTACGAGTATGTGCAGTTGATTAGTACGATATACAGTCGATGCAGTACCCAACTCCGGTCTACAGTTGGCACTACTGGCAGCTTCGATGTGGCAGCCAGCTTGCACCAGGGTTCAGCACTCAGCCCGTACCTCTTCGTGCTGATAATGGATGCTCTTACATCAGATATCCAAGAAGAGGCTACCTGGTATGTGGTTTTTGCCGATGACATTGTGCTGGTTGCCAAGAACGGCTTAGAGGTCCAGAGCAGATTGGAGGTGTGGTGGGAAAGACTCGAGACCGTTGGCCTGAGAGTAAGTCGGACCAAAACTGAGTATCAGTTTTGAGATCTTGGCGGTCTCTCCAGTCCTGTACCCATATCTCTCGCCGGAACGCCCTTGTCGATCTGCTCCGAATTTTGGTACCTCGGGTCCTTGTCCAAGGAGATGGCGAAGTAGACCGAGACGTAATGCACCGAGTCAACTCATGATGGATGAAAGGGTGTCAGGCTGCAGGAACAACTTGCGACCCACGGATGCCCCTCAAGTTAAAGGGGAAAATTTAAAAGTCCATGATAAGGCCTGTCGTACTGTATGGGTCTGAATTGCTGGCCGTGAAGAAGATGGATGAAAAAAGATTGCATGCAGCGGAGATGAGAATGTTGAGATGGATGCATCTTCGTGTGACGAGAATGGATGTAATGTAAGAAATGAGTATATAGGAGGAAGTTTGAAAGTGGCGCCAGTGACAGAAAAGTTGAAAGGAAATTGTTTGGCTTGGTATGGGCATGTGATGAGCAGGAGTGAAACGCATGTGACTAAAAGAGTGATGAATATACATGTTGATGGATGGAGAGGGAGAGGAAGGCCGAAGAAAAGATGGATGGTTTTTGGAATGATATCAAAGAGAACCCCTGTCAACCGTCACGCTATCATTCACTTCCTGTGAATGATAGCGTGACGGTTGACAGGGGAGAATGGAAGAAGAAAACGTGTTGCGCCGACCACGAGTAACATGGGATAAGACCAGGAAGATAATGATGACGCAAGCATAGGTCATGATGGGACGGTAAACCGTCCCATCATGACCTATGATTGCGTTGTCTTCGCACACACTAAGCCTCACTATCTGCATTTGTATGCAGATAGTGAGGCTTACCGTATGTGCAGACTCTCCGGAACTGTTTCCTCGGAAAGATCACGGGAGCCTTCTATGTCCGCAATGAGAGTCTACACATAGATCTATGAATGCAATTCATGAAACGCCTCTTCAAGCGTTTCGTTGATAAAGCACCGCAATCCCCTGATTGCGGCGACCGCCCGATACACTGGGATCCCGTATAAGTAGGATTGGCCGACCGAGGCATACCCTTACCGTCCCCGACGACGCCACGACCCTCCTCAAAGAGTAGTAAGGGCACCAGTACTCTCAGAAAGTACAAGTCCCGACAGCCGTCCTTCCGTCCTCGCCACCAAGGTCCGTCGTGGCGCCCCATACCATGTCCGCCCCGACCCTTGCTCAAACAAGCCCGCGCGGCTGAGCCTGTAGTTTTAAATTCGTCCCTAAATAATTCCGATCCAGCCTGTCCCTTGCTGCTCTCTCCCAGCGACGCCCTAAGCCGAGGTCCGTACCCCACAGGCGGGTGCCCTTAGCCTGTAGTCGCTTAGTTTTTAAGTTTTCTAAGCCCTGGCTGGAGGAGTTAATTTATTGAGGCATCCACAGGCAAGCCCGGTTAAGCAGACGACAACCTCATAGGTTGAACTGCGAGATGCCATTCCCAACAAAAAAATTAATGCTCCATAATGGTCTATAGGACTATAGCCGCAAGTCTCAGCATGTTATCCTCCTTCTTTTTTTTTTGTTTCCGGGGTGAAATTTCCTCGTGGATGTCCGCCACCCTGGGGCGGGCGGCGGGGTCTGTCAGACTCTTACTGCCTAAAAACCACCCCGGTGTTCCATCTCACACCTACGCCGGGGGTCGCGGGAACGTACGATCCTTCCGCAACCCCCCACTGGTGCCGGGCCCGCGTCCGCGGGCCTCTTCGAGTCAGGGGGGGGGGGATTGTGAGGTGTTCGACCCCCCGCGACGTCAAAAAGGGGCGCGCGTGAAACACTACGCGCCGCCACCTCGGTTCCTGATGTGTGGGGGCCGACGGACGTCCCCGAGTCCGTCACCCTTGGGCCCATTTAGGGGGGCTGGAGGGCGTTGTCCGCCCTCCGCCGACGCCCGGTGGACGAGATCTCCCTCTCCCTTTCCGCAGCCTCCTTCTGTGAGACTACTGTTTCGCAGAAGGAAACCACCGCGAGCATATCATCCTTCTGCCCTGGGTTAGCTCAACAACTCTTCTTCCATACATCTCTATTAACGGTCATCTCAAAGTCCCTCTTTTTAGCATTTTACCTTTCTTGTAAACCATCCATCGATTCTTTGCTCTGGGATTTTGTTGGATATTATAAAAGATTGGCAGTTGGCACTAACTTCATTTTAAACTGTTTCACCATTAACACAATCATTCATTTCATTTTTTTATCAGTTTTTTGGGCCCTTTTTACAGTATTGATTTTTATAAGTTTTTTATTCATTATTTTATTTACTTCTTCTCTTCGTTAAATGGCTTTTGCGGAAAAACCACCACATTTTATTTACTTGTTTCTTAAGCTACATTTTGAGTGACATAAACACTATACATAGACAAGCGAATCAACAATATATTTGGTACTCGTATCATCCATTGCAGAGTTCCTTATCCATTCTGTCTATCTCTGAGTCTTCATCAGAATAATTTCACCTTTCAGTATTGCTAAAATGACGTAGATTTGGTTCTGGTTAAACATTTTTACTTTGAAATGTTTAGTTATTTCTATTCTCAACGATTACTTTATTGTTTTCTAATGGGTCTGTCTTATGTGCCGAGTTTTACATAGATGCGTACACAACATAATTAGATAAAGGCAGATAATCTCAAACTCTGCTATTTTATTTATACCTCGATCACGAGGACGCTTTGTCACAAAAGGAAAGACGGAGTAGTTCTTTTCGTGACCGAGAAACGCTAGTCCTGTCGGTAAAAAGAAGAACATTTATTTTTTTATGATCTAACTAAACCGAATCCATCTTGCAGGAATCTTATCTGGTTTTGGTTTGAATTTTCTCAGAGTTTACCTAGCGGGTTATTTTGTTCTCTTGTTTTAGAAATCGCCATAAGTGCAGAAGATGAGTTAAGGTTTTATACCAAAAATACCATAACAAGCACCATAAGATTTAAGTCCCACAACCTCACAGCATTAGCTTACGATGAAGTGCACAACATGATGCTATACGTCAACAAACAGACCGACAACGACACTATATGTGGTTATGACTTAAGTTATGCAGAAATCAAATGTTTCACCGAAGGAAACGGTAGAAACATTCATGGCATCTCCTTCGACCCCGCTACAGACACAGTCTTCTTTACTGACACTAATGAAAGAAGCGTCAATTGGATTTCATTAAAACCTGGACCTGTTACCAACCCAAACGGAAATCTTTTAATCAAGATGGATGATGGGATACCCCGTGATATTGTCGTGGATAGCTGTAAAGGGTACGTTACCAATGATAGTTTGACTGTGTATAACTTTATTTTCTTTATTCATTTTTAATTCTTATTTGCATTTATAAATATTTTAATAAAAAACCAAAAAAAATGTTTAAAAAAAATATGAAAAAATAGTAACCTACTTATCATCAGGAACAGGGTTCAAGCTGCCGGTGGTCAGGGCTCTAGAGAGAGAAACCTCAAAATGCGTGTCTTTTGTCTTTAAAAAAAAGGAGACGTGGGTTTACAAATGTGTATATATTCTAAAAAAATTGGCAAACAATTCTTAGAGGTTGAAGTATGAGGGGAGTAAAAAATCTCATATCTCTGACTAGTACATAGTTATCTGTGGCGTATTTTTCCGCACTTGTGCGACAATGCAAAGTAAAAAGCACGCATTGTGAACTTTAAAGTGGTGCAATAAAAGCCAATTTTCGAGCTAGTGTATTAATCTATAACTTCATGAAAGTTTCAACAGGTTTTCTATTTTAACAGATATATTTACTGGCTCAACACAAACATGGCGCAGCCTACGATAGAGCGAGCTCGGTTAGATGGCTCCGAGAGAGAAGTTTTTGAGAATATTACTTCACTGGGAATGAACACAACTCACAATTTGGAGCCACACAGCTTGGCTTTTAAACAACAGGAACGGGCCATATACTGGATTGAGCCGAAGAACACTACTAATGACACTGTATATCAACTATATTATTCCAAACTGAATACGAAACACAAGACATATGTCGTGCAGTATCCTGACGCATTTAATCCATTGTTTATCCATCCTTCAAATACATTGACTGTTTCAAAAAAAACATTCTTCTTTGTAGACTTTCGCAAAGAAGTAAGGCAAATATATGAATATACCCGGACACATAACCCTAAAAGTATCTTTACTGTGCATAATGATAAAAACATCGATGTTGGTATAGTTGCCAACTATAAAATCGCAGACCAAATCCAGGGACAGGATTGCGAAGCACTAGAGAGTCTGGTCAGTGCTGCTCCAGAACGTGACGGGCCGTTTTGTGTAAACGGTACACGAGTTGATGGACAATCTGTTTGCAAATGCACACCTGGTTACACGGGCCAGAGGTGCGATGTTTCAGTCTGTGAGAACTATTGTTTGCAAGGCAACTGCAGTTTCAATGATGAGGGACTTCCTGAATGCAGGTAAAACATATTCTAAGACTTCCATTCGTTGGTTCAAAGTTACCCTCGAAATTCAAATTTTCTTACGCTTCTTACAAATTGCGCGTTGTTTAGGGCAGTTAGCATAAAATAATTAAGTACTTATTATCTAAAATAATTAAATAAGGTAAAAATCATTAAATTTTTCAGAACTGCAAATTGCAAAAAACATAAGAAAATTTGAATTTGGAAAAACAAGAACGGTCCGTGCGCAGTACGGCTCCCGAGCAGTTCTGGCACCGCCGCCGAAGTCCGATATCAAACGAAACAGATAGTGCAAACTAGGTACCTCCAAGTAGACACGATTTATCGTCGTTCCAGGGTTTTTTTAATTATCTAAGCAACTAATAAAATTAAAGTATCAATTTTATCGCGCGTCCGATAAGCAATCCATTCATCGCAGAGTTTACAAGATGAAGCAAGTTGGCAACGCTAATTTTGATCGATCCTACGAAAAAAAGGCGCGACGTTGCCAAATCGCTTACCGCGTAACTACTATGTGCATCCCTTTTCTTAAACACTTGCTTAAAAATGTTATAAAACAAGTTGAATTAGATGTTTTAATTTGGGGTACGCCACCGTCTCGTCGTCATGTCCTATCAGGCCATTTTTTTTTATTTGAAATGGGTTTGCTCTTGACTTTAGTCTAGGTCAGAGGTGACAGAGACAAAGTCTATGATAATGAAATTTCACTGTTTCTCATTTTCATTATTTCAGATGTGATGCCGGTTATTCCGGGATCAGGTGTGAAGTCAACGATTGTCATGGTTATTGTCTGAACGACGGCGACTGTTCCCTGAATGAGGAGAATGAACCATTTTGTCAATGTGTTGGTAGTTACGAAGGCTCCAGATGTGAAGCTAATACAAATGACACTTTAACCTCTACGTCCTGCTTAGCGGGAGGAAACCTAACTCTTGCTGAATTCTTGTCAATCCTGCGAAAGCCTTCCTCAAGAAAATTCCTAATTGTTGAAGTATAATGTAATAAATACGTTATTAAATATCTTTTATTTTTCAATTTCTTCGTTTTTTAGGGTTCCGTACCCAAAGGGTAAAACATGACCCTATTACTAAGACTCCGCTGTCCGTCCGTCTGTCACCAGGCTGTATCTCGTGAACCGTGATAATTAGACAGTTGAAATTTTCACAGGTGATGTTCTTTTGTTGCCGCTTTAACAACAAATACTAAAAACAATAAAATAAATATTTAAGGGGGACTCCCATACAACAAACGTGTTTTTTTCGGCGTTTTTGCCTTGTGGTACGGAACTCGCACTTGCCAGTTTTTATTGAGGTGGTCCTTATCTACGCAGTAAGGCATTTGAAGAGCTGGTCTGATTTCCCTGACGCTTCATGTATCTAAACAACACTTCGTCTTTAAAATGTGTTCATAACCACTCTAAATTAAAAAAAAAACTGTCGCTAAACCATATACATAGAGAATATTCATTCTGGTTTATTTTTTTTAATAAGAAGAAAGAAAGAAAATACGTTTATTAACGTAACGTTAACGTTCGTTCGTTTCGTTAACGTTTATTACGTTTTTTTTTAGTACAGACGCCAGCACATCAACCTACTACAATCTGTCAGATTTCTTTAATAGATTTTCAACTTTATCGCTAAAGCATAAGGTTCAAAGTTGATTGCGAAAATTTGACAGTTTCGGGTAGGTTGATGTGCTGGCGTCCGTACAACAAATGATAAATTAATAATACAGGCTCATAATAAATTAACTAGCTACTTACAGAAATAAAATAATTTAACGGCACTAGAACTATAGTAGCACAAAATAGCTTTATAATCGATGGATAACAGAATTAGCATATTATTATAGCTTTATAAGAAGTTACATATAGGCATTATAAACCAATATACAGCTCTTGTAATGCTAATTTGGGCCCCAAATTATACAGACTTAAGTGTTAGAATGGCATTTTAGCAGCATTATATTGGTTGTCTACCGGAATGATAAACGCATTATAATGGGCTGTCAAAACAGGTTAAAACAGTGCGCATATGTTAAATGCGGCTCTTATACAGCTTGTACCATTACAAAGGCAAAATAAAAACATTTTCAAATGTTATTTTTAATTTCTGTTATTATTAATAAATCTTGTGTAAAAAGAACATGGATACTTTCAACAAAAAAATATAAGTGCTACAAGGTAAGTAATTAAACTCTTGTTTTTGTTCTCTATGAGTGAATTAAGGTTGCGAGTATCAGTTTACTGTGAAAGTATGTATATATTTGAATCAAATATTTCATGCGCCTTCAAATTAAAGAGCTATTTATTACAAAAATATTATAAAAATATGTGGAATTGTAAAAAAAATTATGCTCTTACGAAGAAATCTTTAGTTTTAGTCATTATGATACCTGTATTGTACCGGCCGGTCAATACCATAGGTTGAAGTCCTTTCTAAAGGACTATTTACCATAAAATTAAATTTTAATTTAAATATTATCGAGACAAAAAGCAAAATGGCGTAAGCATAATTAAAAACTTTAGGCATGCGGATGGCCGGTATACGACTTATTGCTTGTTAAAATTCTTGTCATTATACGTTTGTATAGATAAAGGCTATATAATATTATGATGAAATGCTTTTAAAAAGCTGGCATTAAAACAGCACCAATGTACACCGTTAAACAGTTGTGACCCATGCGAAAGGTCGTTATAAAACATAGAGCAGTTTTAAAGAATTTTAAAATGCTTTTTAATAGCCTAAGCCGTAATTAATGCTTACATACGGCCTACACTTTTGTATAATGCTTACAGCTGTATTAGAAGCTGTATAGAGACATAAATTATGTCTAAAATAAAACCTTTAGCTGCACAAAAGATTGAAAAAGAGGATTATATAGCTTTAGGAACTACAAAGTTAATAAAATGCTGTTATACAGAAGCAAGACATTGCTAAAACCCTTCAAATTCTATAACAAAGCTAGAAGAAAGTTTCTGGTCATCACTTTTTCCATTATATCGATTTTGTGTTACTTGGGATATCAACTGAACATCTATCGAGCAACAGACTCGATAAGGTTTTTTTTGGGAATGGCATTCCGCAGTTCAACTTAGGAGGTTGTCCCATACTTATGTGGATGCCTCAGTAAATGATATAGGCTAAAGGCACCCCCTTTGTTTGGGGTACGGACGTTGGTTTAGGGCATCGCTGGGAGAGGGCAGCAAGGACCTGCATGGGACGACTGGATCGGAATTATTTAGGGTCAACTGAAAAGCTACAGGCTCAGCGGCGCAGGCTGGCTCGAGCAAGTGTCGGGGCGGCTATGGATTGGTGCGTCGCGACGGGCCTCGGCGGCGAGGACGGAAGGACGGCGGTCGAGACTTGTACTTCCTGAGAGTACTGGTGGCCTTACTACTCTCCAGTAGGAGGGTCGCGACCAATTTAGCAGCATTATTAAATGATAAATGATTTATTTTGTAAGTAGGTTTGTACAAACACTTTTACACGTCAATAATATTTTTTAAACTAGATGAGGTCGGCGTTTCCTATCTGACTACTCTGAGAAGAAAGGCCGAAACAAACTCAGAGGTCATAGTCTCTTTTAAAGTCCAGACATAATCTTGGTCAGGTTATATGAAGACCATGTAGGTCGATGTCTGAGATGGTCTTTTGAGGAAAGAACCACACAGATTGAGAGGACCTGTCCAGTCAGTGCACGCATTTGTCAGAAATCGTGCAGCTCAACTCAAGACTTAAGGAGCTCAACGATCCGACGAACAATACCAAAGAAAGGACATTTGGGTAGGCCACAAAAATTACTCAAACTGCCAGACCATGGAGAGAATAGTAAAAAATATAAAATGAATAAAATAAATGACCCACATCGTCTTCATATACACAAAAATTAAAATAATGTAATACTTTACAAAGTAAGCAAATGTCATTGTTTTTTAAAAAAAAATATTAATGTCAATGTGTATATTATATAAAAAATAAACAACAAAAGAACAACAAAAACACTCAAAATGCATAAATTGGAAGCAGCTCAATCCCAAGCCTTTTTATCCTCAATATAATCTTTAACAGTATAAAAGGCTTTCTTGCACAACTTACGTTTAATGAATAATTTAAATTTATTAAGGCTAAGATCTTGAACGTGGCTTGGTAGTTTATTATAAAAGCGTATACATTGGCATCTGAACGAGCCACCTATTTTCTTGAGCCTTGTTGCAGGTACAACAAATTTGTGTTTGTTTCTAGTATTTATATTATGGATATCACTGTATTTTTTGAACAATTTTATATTTTTATGGGCATATAAAAGATTTTCATAAATATACTGAGAAGGCACAGTCATTACATTAATCTCTTTAAATTTGTCTCTGAGAGAGTGTCTCGGACTTAATTTATAAATTGATCGAACAGCACGCTTCTGCAAAACAAAAATAGTCTGAATATCGGCGGCATTTCCCCACAATAGAATGCCGTACGACATTACACTATGAAAATAACTAAAGTATACTAAACGGGCAGTCTCTATATCAGTTAAATTACGAATTTTTCTAACAGCGTATGCTGCGGAACTTAGCTTTTTTGACAATTTATCTATATGTGGACCCCACTGAAGCTTAGCATCCAAAGTTATGCCCAAGAATACTGTGCTGTCTTCAGGATTCAATTCCTCGCCCTTTATTAACACATTAGTTTTCACCTGCCTAACGTGGGGTAGTGTAAACTTAATGCATTTGGTTTTCTTCTCGTTTAGAAGCAAATTATTAACATTGAACCAGTGGACTACTTTCGAGATCGCGCTATTTACATCGTCAGTAACCAACTGCTGACGTTTAAGTTTGAACAAAAGTGAAGTGTCATCTGCAAACAACACTATATCATGATTATCCTTTATGAGGTACGGCAAGTCATTAATATAAATAAGAAACAAGAAAGGACCAAGAATTGAGCCCTGTGGGACTCCCATCGTTACTATAGATCCGGGTGATCTTTCTCCATTAACGTCAACGCTCTGAATCCTTTCACTCAAGTATGAAGTAAGAAGATCCAGAGCAGTATTCCGGATCCCGTAGTGGTGGAGTTTCCTGATTAACGTTTCGTGAAAAACGCAATCGAATGCCTTGGACAAATCACAAAAGATGCCCAAGGCATCGCATTTATCTTCCCAGGCATTATAAATATGTCCTAAAAGTTCAACACCGGCATCAGTAGTTGAACGACCCCTTGTAAAACCGAACTGTTTACTATGTAATAATTTATGTTTATTAAAAAATCTTTGCATTTGGTCTAAAATTAGTTTCTCAAAAATTTTACTAAAGGTAGGTAGTACAGAAATAGGTCTATAATTTGTGGGGTCTGATGTACTACCTGATTTAAACAAAGGTATTATTTTACTATGTTTCATAAGGTCAGGAAACTCCCCATTGTCAATACAACTATTAAAGATAAGAGCAAGAGAAGGTGCTACAATGTCAATAATAGACTTAGCAACTTCTACAGAATTACCCCATAGATCTGTAGTCTTTTTTACATTTAAAGTGTGAAAGGTTTTAATTATATCTCGACATGTAATATATTCAAAATGAAAATCCGAATCGCAAACATTAACATTTTCCTTAAGCAAAGACTCAGCAACAGAAGGTGATGAGTTTAGGGATTTAGTAGTTGAAACGGGAATATCTGAAAAGAAATTTTCAAATGCCTCGGCGACTTGTGAGTCTGATTAAGTAGGTACCCCCACCCCCTTGTAAAAATGCTGGGTCCCTGAATAGCATAATTAATGTGGAGCTGGAGATGTATGTAATTTCTGATGGAAAAACCTAATAGCACCTTACCTACTCGACCTAGGAAAGTAGGAATCGAACCCAGGACCTGAATGCTCAGCAGTGACGATTGCGACAACCAATGAGGAGATTTACAAACGCCAGCACATCAAGCTACTACAATCTGTCAAATTTCTTTAATAGATTTTCAACTTTATCGCTAAAGCATAAGGTTCAAAGTTGATTGGGAAAATTTGACAGTTTCGGGTAGCTTGATGTGCTGGCTTCTGTACCTCCCTAAACATATTCCTCGCCACCCGTGGTGACCTCCCCCAAAATCTTGGGCTGCGACCGCACCTGGTAGGAGGTCTTCCAACGCTACGTCTTCCGGCGCCCCATTGCTCGCAGAACTGCCGGTCGATTCTGTAAAAATCTCACCGTGAAAACTTAGGTGAAGTGAGCGTGGAGTGAGCTGTCAATAGTGTCAATTCCTAGCAAAAACGAACTCATACACGATAGTTACAGAATCGCACTGCAGGGCCTAAAAAGGCCACTTTGGCGAATCATAAAAGGATAACGTTATGAATCAAAATATGGCGAAGACAGTCGAAGGTATAATCAAAGAGATAGGGATTGGATTTGGATCGGACTGATTAGTATTTTAGCACATAAAAAAAAAAATAACTGAAAAATCCTTCACCAATGGGATTTGATTCGATTAACTTAACAGTAAACTGTCCATTACGATTCATAATGTTATCCTTTTATGATTCGCCAAAGTTGCCTTTTTAGGCCCCCAGATGGCTGATAAAGCCGAAAGGTTCTGCAATGAGGGCTGCTGCGAGTCAGCGGGTCCACCCTGTCTGCATTGGAGTTGCACATGTCCACTAACTCATTCGCCGCAAGGATATGCTCCTGAATTTGTTTTTCAAACCGCACATTAGTATAAAGTGAATGAATGGACCCTTCAAGTACCTGAATTTCGGACTGTAAGCGTTGAGTGTCAACCTCATAAATGTTCTTACTGTCTTTTAATTTAATTTGATAGTTATTTAACTTATTTATAAGAAAAACACGTTCTTTTCTTAGTTTAATATTATTAGAACTGTGTTTTTGTTAATTCCTATATTTATTGCATTTATTTATGATTTTATTTAGCTTTGCATATTTTTTAATTTTATTTTGACTAACTTTATAACTACTACTATTACTTATGTTTCAAAATGGAATCCTCAGTAAGGTCTATTGTTATTAAGGGGTTGCAATTAGTGTTTAATAATTCATTATACAAGTTATTGGATTCCTTAGCCTGAGTACATTCTTTTAGTTTCTGTAATTTATTGATCCGAACATTTGCATGAATTAATTCTTCTTCGAGGTCCCTAACCCTACATAAAGCCTCCTCATATATATATTAATGCAGTTGTTAAAACCATCCGTGACCACCCGCAGCTTGTCCCGTTCATCAACAACATCCAGGTATTGTTGATGTAGATCTACTAGCTTTTGTTTTAAGCTAGTGTTTTTGAAAACGACCGTAAAGTGAACTGTCAATAGTGTTACCTAATCTATTTATTTTTTACACCAAAATCATTATCTGCCTCATACAAAATACAAAACGTTTATTGCAGAAACTTGTACAACTTTTACAGTACCTAAATCTTACATAGGGACCTATCTTTTAAGTAAAAGATATGAATACCAGTATTTTACATGAAGCGACGGCCTATATGACCTCCAAAACCCAGTTACTGGGTAATACGATACGATATCCCTTGGTAAAACTGTAGTTGTCAGACTTTCGGGCTTCTGTCGACCCTTAACGACAGCCAAGGATCCACGAATGACAGCGGGGACCAACGGCTTGACGTGCTTTCCGAGGCACGGAGGGGTCTTGATGTATAAGGATGGTCCCCCCTCCTCGAACCAACGGCGGCAAATGTAGCTTAACTTTATCAATCGACCCTTGCGGCTGTTATTACTTCTTCGCCACAAGCCACAAAACCCATTATGTTAAACATATAAATTAAAATATTATAAATAGTAAATCCTTATCGGACCGGATGTAGCAAGTGTGAACAGATCAATTTCTAACAGTCAATGAAATCCAATGACTTGTCAAAAAAAGAAAACAATGGACCATAGACAATCGCGCCAAAATTACCAAACAAACGCTCTATTGGTTGGCCGTGATTTTATCTGTGGGTATCGGGTAAGCGCGAAAGGTTGAACTTAAAGGGTTCTGTCTATTCAGCAGGTTTTTTTAAAGATTTATAGAACAACTAGCTTCTGCCCACGATTTCGTCCGCGTAAAATTTCGAATCCCAATCCTCCACGTCGCATCCTGTCGCCACGTCACCACATCAAGTTACTACAATCAGTCTTTCTTTAATAGACTTTCAATTTTATCGTTAAGGCGAAAGCGCCAGGGTATTGCAATTCTACGTTGATTAATATATGATTCGCGGCCGTAACAAATATGTATTTACAGAATTATAATCATTAAAGTCATCAACACAACTCTCTAAGACCACGTAAGTCCAAAGAATAACTGTTTCATGAAATCATCATTCTTTGGAGTTACGTGGTCTATAAACAGTTTCAATTTTACAAAACCTCCTCCTTTCTGTAAAGTTGGTTATAAATAAGAACAGGCCAAAGGATCTCTAAACAATAGATTAAATAATAAAGTGGAGAGGAAAGTGACAGCACAATATGTAAATAGCATTATTTAGTGTTCTGCTGCGTCATCGAACCAATTTGTTGCGACGCCATCTTGTATTGATTGTTGCACAGGGAGGCTGTGGAGCTGTCCTAGTGAAATTGTTTTTATTTTTATGTGAAACATATTTATATAGCGGTATGAGGAACAGGGTGTAAAGTACACTCTGAATACTTTATAGAAAAGGGAGGATCCTTCGACCAGACGGGTGCTGTGTCTGGCGGGAAACTGCCCGATGATTCATGTCGGGGTATATATTCTAGATGCGCGGTAAACTCTGCTTGCGAGATGTAGAATTTTGCGTGACGTCAGTATGACGCGTTATTCGCATGTGGCATTGTAGATACCGCTACATCAGTGCCGTACGGAGACCGGAGGTCAATAGTGGGCTGAGTCTTGTATCTTGCGATGCTTGCCAGGCCAGCTGAGGTTCCAGTGAGTCGGAACCAGTTGCCGCATAGTTCACGGTGAGTCGGAACTGTCTGCAAGGATGCCCCCATTGAGTCGGGGTGGCGCTACGTTATGCTTCAGTGCGTAGGATGTGGTACAGCGCCGGGTTGAGGGCTTGAGGCTGACTGCTGGCGTCGACCAGGAGAGGGTTTTAAGGGCTCTGCCTGTGTACCGGCCAAAAGTGCCGTGTGCTGTGCCGAGGTTGCTGATGAGGCTAAGAGTGATGAACAGGTATGCGAGGTCAAACTTAGACATCATTAAAATATTGTCATATAAACTGTTCATAAGTATGTTACGGTAGTGCAGTCAAAAATGTCTGACTACTCTTCGAAACATAAATATCTAAATACTCTACTACATTTCAATATATTTGGTGCAACCTAGGATTCGTAAATATCTATACAGCTTTGAATATTCTACTTAATGGCCTTTACCATTAAATTTATTTTTGCTTGCCGGAGCAGAATTACGAGTAACAATACAATGTTGCCGTTGAAGGATGTCATATCTGACAACTTCAAATTGAATTTGTTTCAAATAAAAAGATTATAATAGGATATAAGTACTTTCTGTAAAGAGATTGTTCAAAGAATTTAAGACAACAATTCGAGACGTCAAATTGTCAAGATATTTTTCATAGAAAAATTGCATAGATATTTGTGAACCTAACTTTGCGCTAAATAATATGAACAAGGGATTGCGCACAATTTTTAGTCTTTGTCTGTAGCAATATTATTGATATAATGTAGCCACATACATATTTATGATGTCTTGTTTACAATTTAAGTACTGTAAGGCAAAGCTGTTTAGAGTTTTATGAAACTTACCATTGCCTATGTTTTTTGATTCATGAACATGCTTAGATATTAAAGAACCCTACTGTACCAATGGGACATGAAATAAATATAAACAAAAACAAAAAAATATTACACTACTCCACACCACCTGCGTCCATCACCATATTGAAATTGGAACGCTCACCCATAGACAATAACGATGGTATCGATGGCCGTTTAGCATACTACATCGTTTAGTTTGGCAAAGGTATCAGTCATACAGCCGCGAGCCTTTTTTGTTAAACAATTAATAATAATTGTATACTGTTATGGAACGACTGTTTTTTAATGGCGCCCTGAAATATATGGGTATGCTTCCGTTACTTGTAATAATTTCATTTAGTTTTAGGTATTGTTTTGTCCAGCTCGTCTTGCCATCTTCTATGGGGTCTGCTGCGACGGCTTCTAGCTGTCAGGGCTCCACGTGATGGTTATTTCGGTCCACAGCTCATTGGGCATACGGCAGACGTGGCCAGCCCAGTCCCACTTCAGCTATGCGGCTTTTTGAGCAAAGTTAGTAATCTGTGTTTTGGAACGCAGTGTGGTCTTGCGAATATGGTCTGTCAATATGACGCCTAGATAGCGTTCCATTGCATGCTGGCAAACCTTGAATTGCGTTTGTTGGCAAATGACCAGAAATCCACCAGAAAACTACCTTTTGGAATGGGAGACTACACAAAAAAAAATCTGTTGTACGGACGGCTACACATCAAGCTATACAGAACTAGTATAAGCTGACTTCTGATTGTACGAAAAACATACACAATGCGAGGTCAGCTAAAACTGGAAATGTATAGCTTGATATGTCGCCGTGTGTACCTACGGGGTTAAAATGTAAGTAACGCCTAATAAGAGTTCCGTACCTCAAAAGGTAAAAAACGGAACCCTTATAGGATCACTCGTGTGTCTGTCCGTCCGTCTGTCACAGGCAGTTTGCTCCGAATCTAATGTCGACCGATTAAGTTGAAATTTGGTACACATACATAGATATGAATCTCTGTAACCAAAACACAGTCGTGTAACGTAAATAAATTAATTTTGAATATGAGGGTCATTTTTGGGGGGCAAATAGAAAATAAAAATAAAAAGTTTCGCAATCTGTACCGTGTGATATATCAAATGAAAGGACTTAACTGTGAGGATCTCAAATATATTTTTTCATAATTTTAAAGTAAATTGTATTAATTGTTATTTAAGAAAATAGACGAAATTTGACTATTCCCCCCTCTTATCTCCTAAACTACAGAGCCTAAAATTTTGAAAAAAATACAGAAAATAGTTCTATACCTATAGATTACAGAAAAGCCTATAAGAAGTCTGTGGTCTTAAAATAACATGGTAAATCTCTCAATATTGTGAGTACAAACTTACATTTTCAGTTGAAATGTATGGGAGAACATGTTTTTCAACTACAATGTTTTTTGTTTTTTTTTTTTTTCCAGAGACAGTGGGATGAGCCACTCTGCAGGTTGGTACGGAATAATCTTATTAATACGACGTCCACCAATACTGCTGAGCGTGCCCGCCTACTAGCTGTGGGTGAGTGGGAGTCGGGCCTCTGGCTTCAGGCGCTACCGTCACCCAACATAGGCACTTTGCTGGGTGACTCCACCTTCCGGCTCGCTACTTGTCTGCGCCTAGGCGCCCCTTGCGTGGCTCCGCATCGCTGCCAATGCGGTGAAGGTGGCTACCTCGGACACCAATCTAATGGAATGGGCGACTAGAATCAATTCTATTTGTTGTAATTTCTGACGTTCAAAAGTGCCTTTTATGTGCCTATTTGAAATAAATGCTTTGACTTTGACTTTGACCATGGTTTATCCTACAGTAAAAGCGCAGGCCGGATAGTACGGCATGCCATGACATGCATGTGACATCATCCGTCGTGCTCTTGTCACCGCCGGAGTGCCAGCTGTTTTAAAACCTAATGGCTTGGCGCGCGACGATGGGAAGAGACCAGACGGAATGACCATATGTAATGCCTTGGAAAGTTGGTAGGCCTTTGGTGTGGGATGCAACGTGTGTCAACACCCTTGCGCCATCCCATTTTGCACAAGCACGGTGAGCTGTGCTGGGGCGACTGCTGCAGGTGCGGAAAACCTCAAACGGCGCAAATACTCCAATCTCTTCGGAACTTATATGTTTGAGCCGTTTGGGGTTGAAACACTAGGGCCATGGGGCCCGAGTGCCCACTTAGTATTTCGAGACATCGCCAAGCGGTTAGTCGACTCTTCCCGTAACCAGAGGGCTGGCCTATTTTTTGGCCAAAGAATCAGCATTGCCATGCAACGTGGTAATGCTGCCAGCCGTTTGGGCACGTTTCCTGTTGACAGCGATGCGGACGAATTTTTTGATGCCCTTTCATTATTTCCCCTCCTTCTTATATACTTGTAGGTACATATTATTATTTTAAGACTGTTAGCTTTTAAAATTATGTAAACACTTTAAATAAATACTACAATGTTAAGTTTGTTCTTGGGATAAATTAATTCCAACTACGGAACCCATCATTGTGCCGGGTCCGACACGCATTTGGCCGGTTTTTTTTTTATTTTAGATTACCTGCTGACGAAAAACAACGCCCGTTTCAGAATTATGTACACATCAAGCTACCCGAAACTGTCAAAATTTCCCAATTAATTTTGAACTTTATACTTTAGCAATAAAGTTGAAAATCTAATAAAGAAATTTGACAGATTGTAGTAGCTTGATGTGCTGGCGCGTGTACTAAGTCCATGGTAGCAGGATGCGTTGCGCGTTGATGTTTCGCCATCCTGCATAATTTAAAAAGTTTGAACCTCGTCTTCCTGCATACATACTATTGCCGCATTTGCGTCCCATCCTCGTCTCACATCCTTTCTGTGTGGCCCGCGCCTTAGGTGCTACAAAAAGGCCTTAATCCAACTGCTTAGCGATAGACCTTCAGGAGTTCAGGTGCTTGGTCGAGGCTGTTAAACAAAACTGCTCATAATGACTCCACAAGTGCACATCTTATTTTTCAAAAGCTTCCTGTGTCACAACAAGCGAAACTGAAAAGGCAGGTTAGCTATGTATGACATCATCAAAAATCCGTGCAGGATAGGAAATAGATGTTGCACGGATCAAGTTTTATAAATTAAATTTGTGCCGGGATCCCATCAGGATCCTCACTGTTCTTAGGAAGGGGGCTTTGGGTGGCTTTACAATAAAATAAGTACTTTTTGATGAAGACCATCCGTATCGTCAGTAATTTGATATTTGTAAGTGTATCAAAAGTTTCTCTCATTATGTTGATAATAAAAACTACAAGCAGTCAGTGAGTAAAAACATACAAATAGAATTTATATTTTCGAAGTCTCAAGATTCAAAACTACTAACGCCATCTGTTGTCGAGTAGCGAAACCAAATTCTATTTATAAAATATAACCTTGTCTATGGCACTTGGCACAAGTACCCGAGTGAAGTTCAGTTTTGACAGTTGTAATGTAACAGTGGTCATCCTAGTTTTTTTATACCTCCTTGCATTTTGATACCAAAATATTAGATATTCGTAAAGTGGTATTACGTGAACAAGATGAAAATGAGAGCCCACGCACATCGGGAAAGGTGGAATGCGACCCGCTAGCGACGGTGAGTACGATGAGCTCCTTAGTATAATGCTAGTGCCTATATTTTTAACTGATTAAAAAAAACCGTAGTCAATTGGCTGTTAACCTTTTAACTAAAAGCGGGAGACGCGTAATTCGACGCTATGCCGTGTATAATTTTATTACTATTCGCTCGACGGCGCATACATTAGCGAGAGGACGGTCGCCCACATTCGTTTTTGGTCTATAGCATTAAAACGCCTAACTTTACTGTAATCATAACTTATCAAACGTAATTGTTTCTTTATCTATATTAGTACAAATTTCATATTTAAACCCTTGATTGGGTGTAAACTGCGTGATAATATATATTAACTGTACTTAGGCAAAGTTTATTATCATTGACAGAGTAATCAGTGATTGTGGTTTTTTAATTGTGTAAAAAAATACTTGGCTGCACGCGAAATTCCGTTGCACATCAGTGGTGGAAAAAAAATATGCCAGGCTTTTTAACAGGTGAGTTTAGTGTTCTTTATTTTGAAAACAATTTATTCAATTACATATAGATTATTTTTATAATGAAACTAATTATCAAACCTGATTAAATACTTTATTATCAGTTTTTTTCAAGAGATTATAGACTTTTAGGCTGCATTTATCTTCATAAACTGGAACAATAAACTAGAATAATATGGAAATGGCTCGGTGTTTATTTCCAAACTGTCCTTGTAATGCCAAATAACCTAATGTTAACATTTTTTTCTTTTTTATCAGTCTCCAATAATTTTTCTTTTGTTTTTATTTTAATCTGGCATTAAGGTGTCAAAACAACATTAACCCGGTGTTTATATTTCTATAGAAATGCCATTTCAGCCTATTTCTTATCTTATCAATAATAAAATGGACATGCAAAATGTTAAAAAGTATATTCATTTTACAAAATGTCTTTTATGAATTTTTTTTTAGCATCACAATTTTTTTAGTGCTGTTTTTTTTAAATCTAATAAGATTATTGACTGAATAGGCTGAATAATAATAAGTTCCTTGTTCTTTAAAACTTAACAATCATAAACACAAATAATCTTATCTGTTCAAATTTTTTATTGATTACAAACCTTTCCCTGCAAAAATGACAATTTGGTGCATTTAAGTCATCAATCAGACATTTTGTTGATAAAATTTGCATTAAATTAAAAGCCATATATTTTCACGAATTGAGTAAAGTTTATAATTGCATGATGATTTTTTTTTTATAAGTAGGGTTATGTTATTTTTTATTATTTAGTGATCTTATAGTGTTTTTCAACATTGGGGCTCCTGGCTAAAGAGAGGCTTGTGTTTTAATAATAAGAGCCGCAAGTGTCGATTGAAGGTTAAGCTACGCTTGTCGCGGTCAGTTCATGGATGGGTGACCATCCTAACATTTCGATTTTCCTTCCGTGTCGCGGAACGCACTTTAAGCCGCCCACCTCGGCTGTCGTTAGTAGATCTTTGTCAGCCGTTATGGGTACTCAGAAGCCCGAAAGTCTGACAACCAGTCTTACCAAGGGGTATCACATTACCCAGTAACTGGTTTTTGGAGGTCAGATAGGCAGTCGCTTCATTTAAATACTAGTATTCAGCTGCATCAAGTTAGACTGTAAGCTAACTCCAACATAGTTGGGAAAAGGCTAGGCAGTGTTTTTCAACATTTTTTTATTACGAAAATCTACAGTTAGAAAACAATAATAAGTCAACATTCTCTCTATCGTTATCTATCACTCGTCATCATCGTCGGCTTCCAGTCTAACCGGATGCAGATGAGTACCAGTATTTTACATGGAGCGATTACCTATTTGACCTCCACAACCCAGTTACTGGGTATCACTTACCTGTCGATAATTGATACGATTGGTTATCAGACTTTCGGGCTTCTGACGACCAGTAACAACTGTTAAAGATCGACGAATGACAGCCGAGACCGAGAGGTCTCGATAAGTAATTACTGGTTATCCACCCACGGACCAACCGTGAAAGGCGTAGCTTAACCTGGACCCTGATTCACTATGACCAGTTAACGATGCCTTACTTCGAAACTACGTCATTTCCTTAGTAAATCCCGCCAATCTCGCGTTCATTTCGCGCGGTTTCGTTCCTTGTGTCAACTAAGTACCCATTATTTATGACATTCGGGTTTTCGGTCCCGACTCCCGGTACAGCCGGTCGATTCTGTAAAAATCTCACCCTGGAAACTTAGGTGATGTGAGTTTGTTTTTGCTAGGAATTGACACTATTGACAGCTCACTCCACGCTCACTTCACCTAAGTTTTCACGGTGAGATGGTTACAGAATCGCATTGTAGGTCTCTGCACGTTGATCTTGGGAAGGAAACGGTTACATGGTTTACCTGTTTCTTCATGTGTGAGCGCATAGTTAATGTGAAATAGTCCCATATTTCACCCGTACCGATCGGTTATCGACTTATCTTTACCGGAAACCCACTTTGTGCAAGCACCCATAGAGGATAAGGCTCCTGATCGATCGACCCTAGCGGCTATAATTACCGAGCCACAAGCCTCAATCACTGATAAAGTGATAACCAATATTAATCTTTCAGAACAGTTAATTCGCTATCTAACTATATAGGTAACATTGATGTGGAAACATTTAAAATGTAACATTTATCTTGGAGATAACTATCAGTTATTTTATCTAGGTGTTAAAACGGTTTTTGAATGTAATTATCTCTGATAAGACACATTTTATGTACTTAACTATAATCTAAAAGTCGTTATAACTGCTACTGCAAAAACGCACGTACGGCATTTCGTGAATAACATCAAGGCTCCTGCTAACAGGCGTGATGCGGGACGCGAATCGCGCGCGACACAGAGGCACCGCTCGTTGCGCGAAAACGGTGCCTTTGTGTCGCGCGTGATTTTATCGCGTGTCGCGTCTGTTTGAAAGAGCCTTTATAGTTTTGTACTAAACTAAAAATTCTACATCAACTGCGCCTTTTTCCGACACTTTTTGGGATCAGCTTCCAATCTAACCGACCCGTTTGTCTTACTGAACAGACACTCAGACAGCAGTGCTGCTGGGGAGTTTGTTGCGCCACTTCTTCTCCCCAGTGAAAGCACTAGGAAGTGGTGAAGGGCGGGCGTACCGGGGGACTGTCTTATGTAATTCTGACGTTCGAAAAGTGCCGATTCTCAACCTAATTTGAATATGACTTTTGAATCTTTAACCGGATGCATTCTGGATGCCGTATTTTTACATAGCCTGACTGTCAAGCTGACCTCCACGACCCAGTGTAACAAACTTTATGGCGGTTCGGAGCATGAGGCGCGTCGATGCGCAGTTGCAGTAACGAATTCACGTGGCAGCGGGGGTGGGGGGTAGGGTTATACTGCGCAGCGAAAAGCGCACTTCAGAGCCATCATAAAGTTTGAATCGTGCTGTACTGGGAAACAAAAATATGATACCCCTTGTTAAGAGTTGTTACACTTAGGGCCCTATCTCACTAGGACACCAGTGGCGTCGCAACTGTGGTCGCACTGCCAAAAAATATATGGTTGGTTGCTCATCCGAATGGACGCCTGGTGAGATACCCACCATAAGGGCCATAACCATAAGGGCCTGTGCACACCACGTTTTCCAAACGCGCCGTTGACGCGCGTTTTAGAAACGTGTGTCGACGGCGCGCTTTTATCCTACAGAACAGTGCCTGCCAGTATCTGACTCGCGTACGTATCGCGTCTGCATCGCTACAAATGCGCGTCAACGGCGCGTTTATTAAACGTGGTGTGCACAGGCCCTAAGGTACAAATTTGTAGCCGACTGCAGACGACAGCAGCAGGCGACATATCGCCTGCTGCTGTCGTCTGCAGTCGACTACGAACTTGTACCTTTACTTTAAATAAAAATTGCTATTCCATACATTGTTCCATTTTGACCGCGTAGGTATTGCACTTTTGTATGAACAGTAGATTTTATTTTTTTGATAACCGTCGACAAATTTCTTCACTACGTTTATAATTATGTGCTGAATTCATGCTTACGGTTTTCGCTCGTGTCTGTACGATGCTAATTCGCTAAAGTAGCAAGTGGCTTGAAGTGCTTCAACAATAAAATTGTTACTCGGCGGTATCCTTTATTGCACGCATTCCATCTGGCGTCGGTTTTAAGTACGGACTCAAATCGCTTCGAAACTTAAGACTTGGTAGGTACTTGGTGCTACTGCGCCCCAATTCTGTATGGTAACTATTAATCGCCGCGAAATCTTACCACGTGCAAACCACGTCAAAATCGTGTCTTTAAAACCCCTGTAACGGTAAAGAATCGAAATGTCAACCGTACGGACAACATGTATTTTGACAGTTAAAACCGCGCCAACTTCGCGATTATTTCGCGCTGTTTTGTTCATTGTGTCATAGAGAATACGGTAATAGTTGCAGCTAAGGAATTGACGTGGTTTCGAACTATGGAATCGTATATTAAAGGGTCATAGTGAATTAAGCCCCAGATCAATTCTATTTTTAATTATGGCAAGTAAAGCCGATTTAAATTCAGAATCGAAGGAAATTCACTTTTGACATTGGCAGAATAGTCGACCTATTCTGCCAATGTCAAAAGTGAATTTGAAAAGCAGGTGTGCATTATGTAATAAAAAAAATATATATAACATATACCACATTCAAACATATAGTATGTGGTATATCTCAGTGACAATCAATGTCAAAAACTTGTCGAAAATGTAGGGAAATTAGATGAATTTTTGACAGATTGAGAACGTGAACGTTCTTAAAATTACTAGAATTGCCCTCTGCTAGGGGCACCTCTAAATAGAGAGAAGCCCGAGCAATATGACACAGATAGTTAATATCAGTGTTAACCTCTTCAATTAGGCTGAATAACAACACGCCTGTGCTATGGCAAGAAGTAATAGGAGACTAAAAATACTTGTCTACCTACTGTATGTTATAGACATCATTTGTTTTAATAGATCATAGAGACCCTCAAGCGGCGCAAATACTGTAACCTTATGGGTAACTACAGCTTTGAGCCGTTTGGGTACCAAACGATCGGGTCATGGGGTCTGAGTGCGCTTCTCCTTTTTTAAAGAAATTTCTCGCCAGCTTAAAGAAAAAAACTTCACTTGACCACTTGGCTGGGTCGTTCTTTGGCCAAAGAATTAGCATTGCCATTCAGTGTGGCAATGCTGCAAGTCTTCTGGGCACGTTTCCGGATGACTTCGATGCGAACGAGTAACTTCGACGCCTAAGTGTCCTTTTTTGAGGTCAGTGTCTTTTAAAGTCCAGACATAATGTTGGTCAGACCATGTGAACACCAAGTAGATTGGCGTCTGAAATGGTCTTTCGAAGAAAGAACCACCCCACAGATTGGACCTGTCCAGTCAGTGCACGCAATTGTCATTGTTCATGGAACTCAGAGCTCAACAAATCTGAAGACTGAAGTTTGAATGTGGCCACCAGTGACTGAAAAGTTTTGTGTATATTATCTAAGTATTGTAGCAGATGGCGTTCTGTAGTTATGTGTATGTATATTATACATCCATTGATATTAAAAGTGAACTCTAATTCCGGTGTTATGAGAACCTTTGGAAGAGGAGGTGAGGCTTCTTTTTTGCGCCTTAGCGCGAACACTGACTCTCGAGTCATCGCAAAAAATGTGAAATGACCTAGTGGACCAATCATGTCTTGTTACTTATAGAGCAGAAACGGTATTTTAAAAGCATCGGAGATTTTGCAACTGCTTCAAAACGCGTTCTGGCGACGCCGTATCAATAACTAGCTTCTGCCCGCGATCTCGTCCGCGTAAAATGTCGGCCTCCGACACAACCCCTCGCATCGTATTGCCTTTCTGACGCTTGTTCCTTTTGTTCGGCTCCTAAAGGTCTTAGCGTGATATTAAGTAGCCTTCCTCAAGAATTTGGTTATCAAATGCAAATAAAAATTCATATCCGACTGGTAGTTCTCTAGATTAGCTCGTTCAAACAAACTCTTCAGTTTTTTTATTAGTACTAGCTGCGCACCGCGGTTTCACCCGCATAAGTTTCGATCCCGTGGGAATATCGGGATAAAAAGTAGCCTATATGTTAATCCAGGGAGTCAGCTACCTCCATACAAAATTTAATTAAAATTGGTCCAGCCGTTTGAGCGTGATGAAGTAACAAACATATATTATAAACACACAATCACAAAATTTCGCCTTTATAATATTAGTGTGATAACTTTTGCCGGTGACTTCGTTGGCGTGGAAGTCGTAAGATACACAATGTAAATGTTACGGGCGTTTCCTACTCCGTATAAAGGCTCCTGCAAACAGGCGCGACACGACACGCGACACATAGGCACCGCAAGTCGCGCAACGAGCGGTGCCTTTGTGTCGCGCCTGTCTGTAGGAGCCTTAACTCACGGACATTAGATTATTTTGGGCCTGAATTAAGAATGAATGACAACACGATTTGACACTTGTCCCTTCTTCCGATGTTTTTGCCCGTCCAAAAAAAATTATTGGTCAAAAATCAAAATATTTTATTTCACATAAACCTACATGGGCACTTATGAAATGTCTGTCAGAAGCTAGGTGCACGGTTCCAATTGGTCATTGCCTATGGAGAAGAGCCGGCAAGAAACTCCACGGTTACTCTTTTAAAAATAAATGGTTTTTACAATGTTTTCAAATTACAGTAGGTATGGGAGGACAGTGTAGGCCTGTCAACAAGTACCAGGTATTTAATAAAAAAAAATTGTCTACTGATCTAGTCTACAAGGCCTACAAAGACCGCACATTTACAAAATATAAAAGAATCTATCAAAAGGATAAATAAAACATAAAAACCTATTAAAACCAAGATATGATTGCCATTACAACCACTTAGTCGGGAGTAGAATTCACTCCTAAGTTTCGAACTCTACGTTCGGACGGGCCCATATCTTGACCTCCGCCCGTTACGGGCCTGAAAATTAAGTCGCATGGGCCTAAAAAAAGTCAGTAAAAGTTTTAATTTTGGCCTTAAATTCTATATCTCCGTAACCAGAAGATTCCCAGGTATGGTTCAGTACAAGAATTTATGATAACAATGACGGGGAGTACAAGTGACTCTCGGCTTCGTAAAGGCTCCTACAAACAGGCGCGACACGCGTTATAATCGCGCGCGACACAAATGCACCGCTTGTTGCGCGACTTGCGGTGCCTTTGTGTCGCGCGCGATTTTGTCGCGTGTCGCGCCTGTTTGAAGGAGCCTTTAAGTATCTTTTTACACTCGTTATAGTTACCATGTAGTGTCATACTCTCGCGATTGATAGCCAATTAAGAATCACTTGGACACATATAGCGCGCAGTTAAGAGCTGACTGCTAATGTAGAGGTCGCGGGTTCACCTTCTGTCGATGAACTGTAATGTCACTATTATGTTCTCCTAAGGCGTTACCACTCACATCTGCCTTGTACATGATGATAATTTGTTGTATGTACAGACGCCAGCACATCAAGCTACCCGAAACTGTCAAATTTTCCCAATCAACTTTGAACCTTATGCTTTAGCGATAAAGTTGAAAATCTATTAAAGAAATTTGACATATTGTAGTAGCTTGATGTGCTGGCGTTCGTACATAATATCATGACTATATTCCGCGCTTCCTATTACTTCGTTTCCGCTTAGCGTTCTTTCTGACTCTTTTTCTTTTTGCTCGGCTTCTAAGGGCCTTAGCGTGATGTTACAGCGTATGAAAAAAAAATATTTTCATTTCTCATGCTCTAAAAGTTCGTCTTTATGTTGTGCGTAGGCGACATAAAGTCGCATTTTATGCTCTAGTGCATAAAGTAATTTTTTTCTAAGACTAAGATAATCAGGCCCAACAGCCACCCACAATAAAACGTCGCAGAGTAAAGTCGTTAGTTTATTTCATTTGCTTTCATGTATATCACTTCCGTGTTTTCTATCGTTAATTTAATAAAACCAGATAAAATAGTTGTCATTTATTATTTAAAAAGTACCCAAGTCAAATGACACATGTTGAAAATAAAAAAAAAACTTTCAAAAAGTTTCGTGGCGGGGATAAGCTATTCTCTTCTTCAATTTTGCAACATTTTTAAACAGTGAAAATACTGTTCTGTTAATCTTTATGCCTATTTCATTTTCTTGCAATTGAAGTGAAAAGCAGAGTGCATATAACTCGGGCATAAATGAGCAGTCTTACCCCTCGACTTAACTATCTACCCTCGCCTGCCGCTCTGGTGGATATAAACGTCTCGGGGTAAAATGGCTTCTTTTATGCACTAGTTGTACAATCTACTATTTCTCTTTGGGTAAAATATACGGCCTAAGATGCACAATAAACGCACAGGTGCAGCGCGCCGCACTCGAAGAAAGTTATGTAAATTGTATAGACGCGCATACGCGCCGCGAGCACGTGGTAAAAGTCCGAAAAACGCAGACGCGCGTTGGCCGCACTGAATGCGTTATGTTATGAGACAAACTCATTCACAGCTTTATCATTAGTATAAATAAAGTATAGGATGCGTTTTAGTATTTTGCGTTAAGTTGAGAATTCACATTTCCGTCACTTAAAATTATTTAAATCACTAATTAACCTTGAAAACATACCAAAGACAGAATCATAAATTCTATTTATAATAACAGCATCTAAATATCTTCCTCACTCCATAATTTAAAAAATAACCTCAAAAACGACCTCCAAAAATTTAACTACTACACAACTTAAGAACTGCCTGTAACTGACACGTGTAACTTCTGTTAATACAAGGTAAGTTGCCAAAAGATTTAACGACGTTAACCATTTAAATAAACTCTATTATTTTTAATTATCCACGCAAATTAATGATAATTTATTTATTTATTCGCGCTTCTATTTTATTATTTGCATACTAGACTTGTAAGTGGCGTTGCTCGCAATATCGGAGGTTAATCAAATGGATATTTCGAGGATTTTTTAGATAACCTTGGTTAAGACTCACTGATATATAAAATAACTGGCAGCGCACCGCGGTTTCATCCGCGTAAGTTTCGATCCGGTGGGAATATCGGGATAAAAAGTATTCTAAGTGTTAATCCAGGAAGTGGTCTATCTATGTGCCAATTTTCATCCAAATCTGTTCAACGGTTTACGTGTGATTGAGTAACAAACATTCAAACATCTTCACAAACTTTCACATTTATAATATTAGTTGGATATATCTAATACTACATTTTTCTGGTACTGCAGTGTGATTCTGTAACCATCTCTGTTTTTAGCTCCTGTTTTTAGTATTTGTTGTTATAGCGGCAACAGAAATATATCATCTGTGAAAATTTCGACTGTCTAGCTATCACGGTTCATGAGATACAGCCTGGTGACAGACAGACAGACAGTGAAGTCTTAGTAATAGGGTCCCGTTTTTACCCTTTGGGTACGGAACCCTAAAAAGATTACAATGAATCCGAGCTAACCGACCCGGTTTTCTAACTGAACAGACAGCTGTGCTGCTGGGGAGCTGCGCCACTTCTTCCAGCTAAAGTACAGTACCTGGCGATAAATATTGCACATCGACCTTTACCTTTTTTGTATTTTATACAAAGAATAAAAATAATTATCAAAAGAAGCAAATCATAATTGTTTTAACAGCTCCTAATAGATACCGGACTGTTTGTAATTCGTGCGACAGAGATAACGCTCTACGAAGCCGAAATTAGCCGATTGTCTCTTTCCAAAGGTCGATGTGCAATATTTATCGCCGGGTAGGTACTGTAGTAGGAAGTGGTGAAGGGCGGGCGTGCTCGGAGTCTGTTAAACGTAATTTTGACGTTCAAAAGTGCTGATTCCCAGCCTAGTTTGAATAAATGAGTTTTGAGTTTTGATATTTTAATTGAAAGATGTTAAAAATGTTACGTAGTCTGCAGACTACATAACATTTTCCAAGATATTGTTAATCAATTGCTTTCAATTAAAGTGTAGCCTTCCTCAAAAATTGGGCTATTAAATCCTAACTAATATTAGTAATGTGAAAGTAAGTTTGTTTGTTACCTTTTCACGCCTAAGCCGATCATCCTGAAAGTTTGCATATACGTTGTCAGGTGTACAGAAACGGACATAGGGTACCTTTCATCCCGCAAAAAAGTGCTGCCGGTCGATTCTGTAATAATCTCACCGTGAAAACTTAGGTAAAGTGAGTTTGTTTTTGCTAAGAATTGACACTATTGACAAGCTCACTCCACGCTCACTTCACCTAAAGGAGATGTCCGCTTTTTGTATGGACGTTGGTTTTTTATTCCAAGAAAAATCTAACCAGCATCAAACTCGGTTCAAATAAATACGACAAAAATATGGAACTCAGAACTACTGAAATAATATTTTTAAACCCCTCCATTTAAGCGAAAAATCATAAAATAATAATTGATGTTATTTGTAGTTGGCAACCCTAATAAATACTCCGTCACTCTGTGACAATGTCATATTTGACATGATTTTTCAGCTGTCACTGGCGTTAGAGATGTGCCAACTCAGGATAAGGTTACTCGGATTGAAATTCATGTGACTCTAGTTGAACTCGAGTTACGGAACTCTGGTAAATGGATGAAATTGAACGAATTATTGTTTTTTCACCTCTGTTTCGCGACGATTTTTTTTTATAGATTCGCAAGGAAACGTATATTGAGACTATTTTAATTATTTAAAATACAATTTCAGTAGAATTTAAATATAAAATAAGGTTCAAATACATGCCAAACCAGAGACGTCAATCACGTACTCGCTTCTTCATTTACCGTGGCAATCTAATTCAACTCGATCGCGGCATCTCAATCTGAGCGCAACTCGAATAATCGAGTTAGCCATACATAGCTGGCGTCACCAGCTCAAAGTGTTATCGATTCTTGCCGAAAAAGATCCTTAGAAGATTAGATGTAAATATGTTTAGTCCATTTTATGAAAATCAAGAAAGATACCTTAATAAACGATTTCTCATCAGTAAAATCAGGGATTTTTTTAGTTCAGGGAATTCGTTAATAACAAATTAAGTACCATATAAAGAGTATTCGGTATAAAACAAGACATTTATTTTCTTAATGATTTTACATTAAAAAGTTTAGAAAATAAAATAATATATCTTATAGTCTCAATAGAAAACACAAATGTTGATTTTCTATGCTAAAAATTGATTTAAAAAATCGATTGGTTTCGCCCGATAAAACGATTAATTGAGGTCAGATCGCCATCCCTACCGGCTCCATGCGTCATTCGTCCGACGTCATGCTCCTACATCAAAAATTGATTGACGTTGACGCTCACTGCCAGTAATGACAGTTCTCCTGTGTCAATTTTGACAAGTTTACTTTTTTTTTAGGTGTGTTCATTTTATTATTCTAGATAATTAGAAGGTTTGTTCGTTTTAGATGTAAATTCTCACGAAAACAAAAAGCGATTTTTCTCAAAATTGGAGGTCTTTAAAAATGTATGATATAACTAGAACTACTAGTTTTAGGGATGTCTATCCAAATATATTTAACTTACTCTGGTTAGAATTATTAAATAATAAAAAACCATTTCTGGACATGTCCTTTTCACGGTGAGATTTTTACAGAATAGCACCGCTGTTCCTGAGGAAAACAACAATGACGTTATTATGATAATAGATGGCGCCACGTGTCTTTCGAATGAAAAACAGGACAACGTCTGTCGGGTCAGCTGTACAAAAATTTTTTTTTTTTTTTGTATTTTACTGGTAGTTTCCGAGATAAGCGCGTTCAAATAAACAAACCCTTCTGCTTTATTTTTAGTATAGATAACTAGACCTTAACGTTAATAAGAACAAGGAATGTGTATATCGCATATTTTTCAATGACAATTGGAATCAATTTCATTCATATTGTTTATGTTTCAAATGTCTACCCGACTCTTATTACACAGTACTGCGTTATTTAAATGGTTTGTTTATATTCAAGCATAACTTTATTGTCAAGACTAGCTTCTGGCCGCGACTTCGTCCGCATGAAATTTCTTGTTTCTCGACCCACCGCGTCGCTTCAATGCGAATGTGTTGCCTTAACACAAGCTGCAATAGCAGTAAAGCGCTTAGGCATCCGGAACTACGGCATTAAATTCCTATCCGACAGCCTATCTGTGCTTAAAGCTTTAGGTAGCAAACAAACTAACAACAAACTAATTTTTGAGTGCCATCTAGCTCTGGAGAGTTTATCGACGTCCAATCATATTACTCTCCAGTGGATCAAAGGGCACAGTGAATCTCTGGGCAATGATGCTGCAGATGAACTTGCGAAGAGAGGCTCTGATATGAGGGTGTTAGGCCCGTACCCACTTCTCCCTTTGCCTTTCTCACAATTTCGTGCGTGGATTCGCCAAAGATCGACCGAACTCCATAACAACAGATGGTCACGGGCAACAGACTGTAGACAGTCAAGATTGGCATTACCAATGATACACCCGCGATTAACCAAAAAACTTCTCAGCCTGAGTAGAAATAACCTTAGAATAATAATAGGCACAATTACGGGCCATAACCTCCTTAACAAACATCTTTTCAACATAGGCGCCACGGACAGCCCCCTCTGCAGGGGCTGCCTTGATGCCGAGGAATCAGCCGCCCACGTCATCCTGGATTGCGAGGCCGTGGCTTCTCAACGTGCAGAAATCCTCGGAACAATGAGGTCGCTCCGCGAAGCCTGTGAAGCTCCCAGGAAGCTTCTGTGCTTTTGGGCGGAGCTAGGCTGGCTCGGTTAGCCAGAATCCCCACGCACAACGGACCGAATGGGAGTCTAAGTGCGGAAAAGGGAGTCCCATCATCATCATCATCATCATCACCCACCGCGTCGCATCGCATCGCCTGCCCGTGCTATCACTTCGTTTTGGCTAAGCGGTCTTTCTGAGTTTTTTTTTTCTTTTTGCTCGGCTCCTAAGGGTCTTAGCGTGATGTTAATTAGCCTACTTTATAGCCTTCCTCAATAATTGGGCTATCAAATTAATATAAAAAGAATTTTACAAATCCGACAGGTGGTTCAATAGGTCAGCTCGAGATGGTTTTTTCGGGTGTAGAAAGACACTTAACGAAGCTGAGAGGCACTTTTAAGGCTCCTTCAAACAGGCGCGACACGCGATAAAATCGCGCGCAACACAAAGGCACCGCATTTCGCGCAACGAGCGGTGCCTTTGTGTCGCGCGTGATTATATCGCGTGTCGCGTCTGTTTGAAGGAGCCTTTAGCGTCATAAACGAATACGTTTAGGTACATGGTACTTGCAGGTCGTTATCTCTTTAACCCGGTATTTCACAGCCGTCTGCTCATAATTAAAATTGATACTTATGATATAAACTTTCATTTGATGTATAATTTATGTGGTTTATATTGGACATACCGGCCAAAACGCTCATCATTCTTTGACAAAATATAATTTTAAAAAAACAGTTTTTTATTGTGTAAACTGCACAGATGTAGACGTGTCGGTTATCGATATATCAATACGACAAAACTAAAACAAACAGATTTTCTCATCTCATACTTCAAGTGACAAATTATCCAGCAGTCGTTGAACCCCAAAAAGAAAAAACATCGCCACCGCAAGGGAAGAATGGTGGAGGACAGATAAGCATTCGCTCCATGTAAAATACTGGTATTCAGCTGCATCCGGTTAGACTGGAAGCTGACCCCAACATAGTTGGGAAAAGGCAGGCAGATTGATTGATATTGCTGACTGGTTACATGTCTGCCTAACCCTTTTAAGATTACAGGCATGATAATTATGTTTGTGTTAAAAAATATATATAAAAATAATACTACGCTAAAAATAAAACTCAGTTTTAACAACAGCCTGTCTAAAACATGTTATGTAGCCGTTAAACCTGATTATTGAATTCTAGAATCTGTTCTTAATTTAACCTCAAATTAAAGCTAATATAATGTCAAACCACTATTTAAAGTGTTTACTATATGTTTTTATACAGGCAGGGAAGTAGGATTACTTATTTATTTATTACTTTAAAACTACTTTACTTATGTAGTTGCACACTTATACTGGCTACCGCCCACAGCTTCGCCCGCGAGGTATTTTGATAAAAACTGGGTGCGCCCCATATCATATAAAGTTATTTGGTAAATTTTCATTTCAATAACGTTCACAAGATACATTGATTGTTTGTAAAATTTCACTCCACTATACAACTCTTGCAAAATTGGCAAATGAGTCTTTAGTTCTCATCGTACAAAGCATAGGTGACATCTACATTAAGTTTTGGAAGAGGTTAACTGTTCAAAGCTCAAAAGAGATATGTGTGTTCTGTATTTAAACTTAAACCTACTGATAGCTGTAGGTATCCCAAAAGAAAAAAAAAAAGATGGAGGATTTTGGACAGCTCACGCTGGGATTCGCTCGAGTTAGATCTAGGTGCAGCGCAGACGACAGACTATCCGTGACGCACTTTTTAGTCTGTGCAAATAGAACCTATGCAATTATATGCAGTAACGCACACGATGCGCAAAAAGTCCGGCGCACAAAAAATCCGTGTAATTCGGGCAGACCGCACCGCGCCGCTCCGCACAAAAAGTGTGATGAAATTTGGGTGTTATATTGTATAACACCCAAATTACTGCGGTGCTATTCAGTAAAAATCTCACCGTGAAAACAAGTGTCAATTCCTAGCAAAAACGAACTCACTTCACCTAAGTTTTCACGGTGAGATTTTTACAGAATCGACCGGCTGAAACTTTTAACCTCATAAAATGTTGGCTTCAGAATCACAATCTTGAAGTAAAAAACTAAAATCATACAATTTAAACCCTACCAAAAATAAAAAAAAAAATACTTAAAAATTATATCAGACACCATCCAAATTGAAGAAGTTGAAGACTTCAAATTATTAGGTACGAGCTGACCCGACAGACGTCCTGTTTTTGATTCGAAAGACACGTGGCGCCATCTATTATCAGAATAACGTTATTATTGTTTCCTCGGGAACAGCACTTTTTTTCGGGATGAAAGGTACCCTATGTCCGTTTCTGTACACCTGACAACGTATATGCAAAATTTCGGGATGATCGGTTCAACTGGGTTTAGGCGTGAAAAGGTAACAAACAAACAAACTTACTTCCGCATTTATAATATTAGTTAGGAAGTTAGGATTACATTAGACTCTCACATAAATTGGAAAAAGCATGTCGAAAAGTCTAAAATAAAACTGTCACAATTTTCATATGGAATTAGTGTGCTAAAATAAAAAACTCACTGTGCCCTCTGCATACTATGCATAAAGGGTCCTGCAAACAGGCGAGACGCGCGACGCGAATCGCGCGCGACACAAAGGCACCGCTCGTTGCGCAACTTGCGGTGCTTTTGTGTCGCGGGCGATTTTATCGCGTGTCGCGCCTGTTTGAAGGAGCCTTAATATGCCTACACGTGGCTACGCTACGCGTACGCGGTACGGTATCATCATGTGGGTGTAATGTCAGTGTAGATGCGAATGATTTATTTATTGCACGAAAGAAATGTATGCGAATATTATCTATACTATAATATTATAAAGCTGAAGAGTTTGTTTGTTTGTTTGGTTGAACGCGCTAATCTCTGGAACTACCAGTCGGATTTGAGAAATTCTTTTTGCATTTGATAGCCCAATTCTTTAATTAACATCACGCTAAGACCTTTAGGAGCCGAGCAAAAAGAAAAATAGTCAGAAAGAACGCTAAGCAAAAACGAAGTAATAGCGCGGGCAGGCGATGCGATGCGACGGGGTGGGTCGGAGTAACAAGAAATTTCACGCGGACGAAGTCGCGGGCAGAAGCTAGTTTTAAATAAAACCTAGAGATAGCTGCAAACCCCACTTTATAAAAGAGAAAATGTTAACTCTCTACTCCATTTATACAGTATGTTAACTAACAGAGGGCGTTCCCGTTAACCCGCAATAGTATAGCATCCATACATGCTAAAAAAAATATTACCATTCGAAAATAAAATGTTTTTATTTTTTTTTATATTAAAATATTCACTAAAAATCGTAAATTGATACGTTAAAGAAACACTCTGTACACGCGTACTTGAAGGACAGCAATGTCGGAATTTATTTAATTAAATAAAATAGAATTAATTAAATAAATAGAGTATCAATTTACGATTTTTAGTGAATATTTTAATATAAAAAAAAATAAAAACATTTTATTTTCGAATGGTAATATTTTTTTTAGCATGTATGGATGCTATACTATTGCAGGTTAACGGGAACGCCCTCTGTTAGTTAACATACTGTATATTAGAAAAATAGCCACTTTTGTTAAAAATAACCTAAAACTGTTTAATTTTGTCAAGAACGAGCGACGCAAAAACAAGTTACGTACAAAAATAGCCCAGAATTCCGAAGCAGAAAAATCACTACATAGTATAAAACAAAGTCGCTTTCTCTGTCCCTATGTCCCTTTGTATGCTTAAATCTTTGAAACTACGCAACGGATTTTGATGCGGTTTTTTTTAATAGATAGAGTGATTCAAGAGGAAGGTTTATATGTATAATAACATCCATTAAATAGTGGAGAAGTACTGTTATTTTTGAGGTTTCTAATGTGATGTCGTAAATAATTACATTTTTTCCGCTTACATTGCAAACGCAGGCTGAACCCTACGAGTTTTATCAAAATAATGTACTAAGTATTGTACACATTGAAAATGTCTACAGAAAAGTCCGTAATGGTATTCGAAGATATTACAGATTTAAAAATTGCGGGACGTAGCGTTTGCGGCGGTACCGGCCGGCCCGGCCGCCCGGTGCGGCCGGAGCGGGCCGCTATGTTTTTATATACAACGTTCACAGTTTTTCTGTAGTGTATTTAGTATCAGCATTGCACCCGTGCGAAGCCGGGGCGGGTCGCTAGTATACAATAAATTACCTGAAAATATACGGTCCACGAAAACAACATGTGTATTTAAAGCTTAGGTTGCCTTTAGCATTGCTCTTAAAAAATGTTACTACAATATTCAAGAATTGATGGAAGACTAGCAGCGCCCCGCGGTTTCACCCGCATAAGTGTCGATGCCGTGGGAATATCGGGATAAAAACTATCCTATGTCCTTCCCCGGGGTGCAATCTATCTCTCTGCCAAATTTGATCGAAATCCGTTCAGTGGTTTAGGCGTGAAAATGTAACATACAGACAGACAGAGTTACTTTCGAATTTATAATATTAAGGGCTGATTTTTCAATCATCTGATAATTTTATTCGAAGAATAATTTTGAAATTTTGACAGTTATTTCATACAAACACTGTCAACGTCAATTTTATTCAAAAAAATTAAAATTGACGTTGACAGACGTCAATTTTATTCCTCGAATAAAAGATATCTAGCGATGGAAAAATAAGCCCTTAGTATGGATAAAATGTTCAAATATATGTATATAAGTTTAATAAATATAATAATTATATTAACTGTGAAAGTTACTAATCTACGTGATATTAGATTATATAGATACTCGTTACAATAGTTGTAGACAGCGAAATTCAAAATTTCTTACGTTTTTTGCTATTTGCAGGTCAGTGTTATATCGTGATCTAGGTATATAATATGATTCGCGACTATAATAGATCTATATTTACAGAATAATAGTCATTAATATATCTCTTAACCGGCATGTCCTAGAACCAAAAATTCGAAGACATGTGACATCTACCAACCCGCACTGGACCCGCGTGGTGGATTACGGCCCACTCCCTCTCACGGAGAGGAGGCCTGTGTCCCAGTAGTGGGAATATTATCGGCTGATTATGATGATGATGATATCTCTTAAAGTTAGATTTGTACCATAAGCACTTTTCCGTAAGAGATTTGTTCTTATGGAATAAATCTAACTTAAAAAGGTGTAATAGTGATTCTAATTATTATAATTCTGAAAATACGTACCTCTTATAGTCGCGAATCATATTTTGGTCAAGATACAACACTGATCTGCAAATTGGAAAAAAACGTAAGACAATTTTAATTTCGCGGTCTACCACTGCGCATTCACCTTAAGGAGCTTACATGACCTAAAGCGCGGTCACTGTCGGACTGCATAGGCACCGCAAGTCGCGCAACGAGCAGTGCCTTTGTGTCGCGCGCGATTCGCGTCGCACGTCGCGCCTGTTTACAGGAGCCTTAAGGGGTTCGTTTATTTCGTAAGACATTTTTGACCACTTTCTGACTCCCTGTCCCCCTACGTAAGAAAAAATAAGACCCCCTCCCCCCTCCCTTTTCAATCTTACGTAAGATCAGTAGCTGCCAAAATTGCAAAGAAAAAGTATCAAAAAAAATTAAAATTAATTATTTTTGCTTACTTTTGTGATCTTACGTAAGATAAATCTAGACCCTAGAACCACATAAGAAAACATATGACTTGATCGGACCCCCTCCCTCTCAAATCTTCTACCTTAATAAATTGTACACTGTGTATTCAGCTATCTCCGGTTAGACTGGAAGCCGACCACAACATAGTTGGGAAAAAGTTAGGCAGATTGGTCGATTTTTGAGATAAAATCGATCTAGCATTTTGATACATAACTTGAAATGTTTGCGCTGCAAGTTAGCGATTTCAAACTTATACTAGAAAATTACCTAACATGGAAGGTTATTCTATACTTCCTGCTGTTAATGACGTCAAATAGTGTTTCATGTTAGCGTTATTTTAAAACTGATTACTATTATTTCGTGAATAATTAAAAAAAGAGGTTCTCAGTTAGGTAGTTCGGCACGTGTAAGATATGTTAGCAGTTTGGATACGTCACGCCAACAGTCCACCGAGTCCACTGACCAATCGAAACGCGTTATCTCATTGAAGCTAGCCATCTCGAAAACTGGACACCTATTAACATTTTTGAATAACGAACTTGAAAAAAAAAAATCTGGAAACCAAATGTTTGTGCTAGTCAGAAATAAAAAAAAAACAGTTATGGATTTGTTTTACTAGACATTGATTTTTGGTTCATTGTTCCCGTTTGATGGCAATAAAGTGACCCAAGGGGCAATGGTGAGGGGTACACATAATCTGTACATACAATACAAATAAATAAAATAGAAATGTCTGTTTGTAATGTCAAAATAACAACAGCTTTTTATTAAATGCATGAAAGCGTATATTATGGTACCTACAACAAGAAAACAAATATTAAAATTTTTGTCTGTCTGTCTGTTTGTTCCGGCTTATCTCCGAAACGGCTGAACCGATGTTGACAGAACTTTCACTGGCAGAAAGCTGATGTTATAAAGATTTTATTTTAGAAAAATAATTAGGAGATCGCGCAAAAAAAAAAAAAAACAAAACAAAGTCCAATTTGTTTTTCGACATGCACGCGAACGAAGTGGCGGGCACAGAGAGTTACAAAACTAGCTAGCGGTATTATTAAAATGATAAATAATACATATAATGTCACAACGAGGTCGTTAGTTTAAAGGTTCCTGCAAACAGGCGCGACGCGCGACGCCAATCGCGCACGACACAAAAGCACCGCTCGTTGCGCGACTTGAGGTGCATTTATGTCGCGCGCGATTTTATCGCGCGTCGCGCCTGTTTGAAGGAGCCTTAAAACCCCACCCGCTGACAGCTCGCAGGTGAATGAATGAATGAATGTAGTTTTCGTGTCAACAAGTGTCTCTCATATTCATTTAAATGTAAGTTATGGACAAAAGTGATTTTTATAAAAAATATGAACGCCGTTTTTTGTGATACATATTATAAATTCAAAGTAACTCTGTCTGTCGGTCGGTCGCTCTGTCTGTCTGTTTGCCTGTCTGCCTGTGTGTCTGTCTGTCTGTATACAGTATGTTTGTTATGTATATATGAACGGATTTCGATAAAAATTTTCCAGAGAGATAGATTGCATCCCGGGGAAGGACATAGGATAGTTTTTATCGACATACCTCGCGGGCGGAAGCTAGTCTTCTATATAAATAAAACAAATTCGGGTTAGTTACACCATTTACAACTCAAGAACGGCTCGATCGATTTTTATGATCTTTGATTTGTTGGATTTGTCTCTGCCCCGAATAGCTGAATAAATTAATATTAAAACATGGGAAAAAAATAACAAAAAAAATCTGAGACCGTACGAAGTTCGCCGGGTCAGTAGGTAAAGTATAAGTTAGAATGTTGTAGGACTTGTAGGTACAGACGCCAGCACATCAACCTACTACAATCTGTCAGATTTCTTTAATGGATTTTCAACTTTATCGCTAAAGCATAAGGTTCAAATTTGATTGGCAAAATTTGATAGTTTCGGGTAGCTTGATGTGCTGGCGTCTGTACGTTTTAATACAACTCTCGGCAATCATTCTAATTAAAAGAACTGGTCAAGAGCGAGTCGGCCTCGCACACCGAGGGTTCCCGCATTGTGAAACGTGAAATGTTTTCAAATTTTCATCGGTGAGGCCTTTATTCGTCAGAGAATTTTAACACTACGGTGTAGAATATTGTAGTTTTAGGTCAGCGCCATCTCTTGACCGATAGTGGAGCTAATGTAATTTTTGTTGATTTCTGAAAGTGTGCTATTTAGAGACGTTTTATTTTTCCTGTAACCTTTACATAAACTTCTATCACATAGAATTATTTCAGATTTTTCTCTATGCAAACTTCGTAGGTAATAATCTTTTACATTTTTCATCTAAAGTCTTTGCGGCCTAAAAAAAAAGAAAAAATGTTTGAAAATGTGCAAAAAGCGCCCTTTCATATGGTACCCCACATGCCCTAGTAACCCGACTTGGAATTTTTAAGAAAACATTCCAGAACATGTTGCAAAAAAAAAAATTCTTATTTGCAATATATTTGGGCAAACTACCTACATCTAAGACTATTCTAAATTTCAAATTAATGGAATTTCTCGTGTATTGTGGGTGCGTTTACAGACATTTAAAAGATAAATCAAGTTTAACTATTAAAGTTCATCAGTAATCAATTATACATAAAAAAAAACCTACGAATATACCTAATTAAAAAAAACCGGCTATTTAAAAAAAAACAGCGAATTCAAGTGTAAGGTTGTTAGCGTCTTGTGTCTACACGTGTCTTACTAACCCATTTATATTGGTACAGACGCCAGCACATCAAGCTACTACAATCTGTCAAATTTCTTTAATAGACTTTCAACTTTATCGCTAAAGCATAAGGTTCATAGTTGATTGGGAAAATTTGACAGTTTCGGGTAGCTTGATGTGCTGGCGTCTGTACGTTATGTATCGGAGGCACTCGTGGCTAAGTAATAACAGCCGCATGGGTCGACCGATCAGGTTAAGCTACGCTTGCCGCGGTTGTTCCGTGGATGGGTGACCATCATTACACACCGAAACCCCTCCGTGCCTCGGAAAGCACGCTAAATCGTTGGTCCCGGCTCTCATTCGTGGATCTTTGACAGTCATTACGGATCGTCAGAAGACCGACAATCTGACAACCAGTCTTACCAAAGGGGTATCGTATTACCCTGTAACTGGGTTGTGGAGGTCAGATAGGCAGTCGCTCCATGTATAATACTGGTATTTAGCTGCATCCCGTTAGACTGGAAGCCGACCCCAACATGGTTGGGAAAAGGCTAGGCAGATGTCGACTTCTCGTTTTTTAGGGCTTAAAAAAAAACATGATTTTACTTACAAACATGTCTAAAACACCTAATTCTTTTTTCGTTAATGATAATGATAAATGATTTCGTTTTTGTAAGTAGGTTTGCACAAACACTTTTACACGTCAATCATATATTTTTTTTAAACTAGATGAGGTCGGCGTTTCCTGTCTGACTTTAATGCCGTTAGTCTATAATCTCCCACTGATGGACAAAGCCCTCCCCCCAAATCCTTCCAGCAACTCCTTTCTCGCGCAACATGAACCAGCCCTCGCGGTACGAGAATACGCGGAGCCTCGTAATTCTAATGCTCTGAACAACCCCTTGGGATTCTATAACGTAATGTCGTGCATGTAAACTTAAATAAATAAAATTTCAGCCGCTTGATTCTGTAAAAATCTCACCGTGAAAACTTAGGTGATGCGAGTTTGTTTTTGCTAGGAATTGAGACTATTGACAGCTCACTCCACGCTCACTTCACCAAAGTTTTCACGGTGAGATGGTTACAGAATCGCACTGCAGTTCATCCAAAAATTTAACACACCTTTTTTTCTTAATTATACCTTTGTAAATAATTTCTAAGACTTTATGTAATAATTTTACCAATTTTAATACTGAATAAAACATTTATATTATTTTATCCATTCTCCAAAATTTAACAATATACAACAAAAAAAAATTCAAATCGAAACCGCTAAAGTACAGGTTTTTTTTGTATTAAATGCATGGCGCGCTTACACGTGCCGATTTAGTCGCACGTTGACCTAAAGCCGCTGTTTACGACTAGTCGAGGTGTCTGGGCGTGTGACCTTCTGAGGTGCCGGCGCAAGGACTTAACGGAAAGAGTTTTTAGATGACGACGAATAAACTGTTTTTTTTTCTCTTTTTTAAGGGATTTATCGCGGAGCGATAACGTCGCCCTGTAACATCAAACTCAAAGCATTTATTTCAATTAAACCTTGTACAGGCACTTTTGAATTGTCAAAATTAATAGTCTGTCAGTTAGTCAGAAAGTTGAAGCTAGTTGCCCATTCCAAAACGTAGATCTCTATGGAGAAGAACGGGTAAGAAACTCCATGGACACTCTATTAAATCAAGATATTACAAAATCCAGCACAATCAACTAAACCTAAAAACAGGTACCACTTTTTTTTTGAGGATGTGAAATCATCAAATGACCCCTCCCGCTCTGGGTGGAGCGGAAGGGAGTGTCAGACTCTTACTGACTAAAACCCACCCGTGTTCCTTCCTTAGCCCTTTATGTTCCGGGCCAGCGGTAACCCTTTCGGACAATCCCGCTGACCCGGCAGGAAACAGGTAACACTTACTTTAAAACAAACAATGACAGTTTGTACAGTATCCTAGCTTGTTCCGATAAAAGACAAGCCAGGAAAGCGTTGCACTCTCCTATATCTTACTTATTTATAGGGCCAAGTAAACTAAAACTAAAACTCAAAGCATTTATTTCAATTAAACCATGTGTTTAATAGTCTATCAGTTAGTCAGAAAGTTGAAGCTAGTTGCCCATTCCAAAACGTAGATCTCTATGGAGAAGAACGGGCAAGAAACTCCAGGGACACTCTTTTAAATCTAGATATTATAAAATCCTGAGTATCCAATGTAAAAAAAAAAACACATGACGAAACAATTCAAAATATATTTATAATTAAATATAATTAATTACTTAATTATAATTAAATCTCAAAGCCCCGAAAAATTTCATATAGACGAACCCTGTAAAATTCTTATGCAAATTTTTAAAAGTAGGTTTATTGTAAACCTTAGTGTCTGAGCCGGACTCACACTTGGACGTTGTTAATGCTACCTACTATCAAATTTAAAAAATATACACGGAACTTTAACACTAAATTTATTTTTATTACATCCTAAATCGTTTTGGATCAAAAACCAAAAGAAATGTACGTCATCGGAATTTCAATCTACGTGTAAATGTCGGTTTATCATAAATTCATACTAATATTATAATTTCGAAAGAAACTCTGTCTGTCGGTCTGTCTGTCTGTCTGACTGTCTGTATGAATGATACCTTTTCACGCCTAAACCACTAAACGGATTTCGATAAAATTTGGCAGAGAGATAGATTGCATCCCGGCGAAGGACATAGGATAGTTTTTATCGACATACCTCGCGGGCGAAGCAGCGGGCGGAAGCTAGTTACTAATATTCTCGTCTTAGCTTCAGAATCGACTTCAATCATTTTATCGGTTGGTTTCGAATGCGGAAAATGTCGTGAGGAAACTTTTTTTTAAGAAATTGACGGATTTGCAATTTTTTTTTCTAAGGGGCTTTATTCCGAAAAAAATTAAATGGGACCACATTTAAATTTCGGAAAGATCTGATGATGAGTTTCGGAGACAGACGACGGAACTCTTCAATAAATGCCAGCAAATCAACCGCGATTGCTGCTATAGCATATTACGCAAACACACAACATAACATCACGCCTGTACCCTTTAAACGGTTAGGCAGATGTGTTTAATAGCTTTCTGTCACTGATATTCACATAGCAAGTAGTGATATATGAATTTGTTTGGGGTAGGTAACAACAACAACTAAAAAATGAAAACTTTTTTACAAAAAAAAAACCAACAGACTTCCAAAAAAACACTACAAAGTGAAAAATAACTTTAATATTTCGATATTCAGTATCAAAAAACGAAAATACAGAACTAACGAGAACGACACCGACTTCCGAAATTAGTTATTTTTCACTTTGTAGTGTTTTTTTTTTATATCTCGGAAATCCCCGCGGACGCTCAGAGTAGTCGGATAGGAAACACCTACGTCATCTATTACCTAAATATATTTTTTTGACTTGTAAAAGTGTTTTAACCAATTTACAGAAATAAATATCAATGTACGGTCTCATCAACCGTACATTTACTTTGCAAACGCAGCAACCTACTTTGGTGGCGTGCGTCACAAAATATTACGCTATAATTATAACTTTTCACGCTAAGCAGAGCGAGTCAGACAACAACTGTGGAACTAACCACTTGTCAAGAGAAAGAATCGCTACCACTCTACCTTGTTAACTACAACAGTTAATATAACCTTAAACTCTACTTGTGGTTCTTTCTGCTGTGTACTCCGCAACTAAACCAACATCAACAAAGTGATAGTGTACGGTGCCTACAACCATTGGCCCCTACAATCAATTTATCAAAATTCGTCGTTTTCTCAGTGTTGGTCCTTTCGATTCATAGCAAGCTTATGCAGATTTTCATTTTTTTCTTCTTAAACACAGGTAGACTTGGAAATTTAAAAAATGCTGAAAAAAACACGTGTGTTGTATGTTGTATGGGATCATTAAATATGTTTTTTCTAGTCTACTATAGTCTACTGTCTAGCTACCACGGTTCATGAGATACAGCCTGGTGACAGGCAAACAGACGGACAGTGGAGTCTTTACCCTTCCCGTTTTTGAAAATGAAAATGTTAATTTTCATGTTAATTTGATGACAGGGCGCGACTCATATTACTTAGGACGATAGGACCAAATTCCATTTGTAAACAAAAAGACAGAATACTCTTTATTATGTACAGATGCCAGCACATCAAACTACTACAAATTTGTAAAATTTATTTACTTAATAGATTTTTTTTTTTAATTCAATAATCTATCTATCTATATATAACTAATATTTAAATTTTGTAATTGTCAAATTTGAGCTATGTGTGATATTGGTTGTAGCCATATTTAATTTACTGTACCTAATTGTTGTTAATGCGGGTATTGTATGTATAAAGACGTCCAAACGCCCGGTCCGCAATGTTGTCTTGTCCTCACTCACTCACTTCCACGCGGGGGTAGCCTTGATACCGTTGAGTTAACATCGACTCCGTATTTAAAAAAATATAATTAAATAGTAATCGTGAATTAATTAATTGATTATTAGTATAATTGTGTCCAGGAAGTGACTAGTGACGCTAAATAGCGTTATCTTCGAAAAACTCAAGTGTAATGTGACAAAATAAACAACATACGTGCAGTGTTTACAAAACAAATAAATAAGTGACACAGGCGTACGAAAAGGACTTAAACCGACTTCACGACGTACTAACACCAAAGACTACAGGTACAATAACTTAGTTCTATTAAAAAACTCATTAATCACATGAAGTGCAAATAAAGATCGTTAATTTTCAACATTTTGAATTTGTATACTCGAAGACTAATTGAGGTTGAGTAAAGTGACATCTAGTATCAATACAAGTGGTACGAGGGAATAGACATCTAGTGATAAATATCAGTACTTCATTCACAACTATGGACGAAATCAATAATGTCACTGTCAGACGCGCAAGAGCGCACTCAAACTCCGACAACTTGGATGAAACTTTTGTCAATCACACACTAGATGGCACTGCATGTAGTATGCCAGACATATCGGATGATGATGACATTGATTTAATTACCCAGCTTAAGGAAAACATTAATAACCTCACCATTAAACTCAGTAGCGCAAATGGAGAAATTGACTCATTAAGCCTAGAAATTGAAAAGCTTAAAAAGGAGAATGAAAATCTAATTCGAAAAAACTCACTGTACAAACAAATAGCTGCTAGCCCATTAAATTCTGCTACCATCACACCAAAAAAACAAAGGATTAAATGCTCAAAACAAACAGTATGTATTAACAAACAAACGCAGACTGATTCCGATATTGTAGCCAAAGAAAAGGTATCAATAAAATCAACCACATCTACACAAGAACCAAGGTCTGAGCTAAATACTACGACAACCAGTAAGATATGTATCCTTAGCAATAATAAGGTAAACAAAATAATTTCGATCTCAAATACCACTCTGCAACTTAATTCAGAGATATGTCACTACTTAATGCCACACTGTACGATGGACCAAATGATGCTCAATATAGAAACCAAAGTGAAGTCATTTACTATGAACGACTTCTGTATTATATTAATAGGAGAAGAAGACATCAACTCATATAACTACCCTAATTTGATATTTAATATACGAGCATCTATAAAGAAAATTCAACATACAAATATTATTATCTGCGCACCGACATATAAATGTGGCAACTATACCAATATATTTAATGGGAAGATTGAATATTTCAATAGTCTACTGTGCCATGATATATTCACGCACGAACACGCTTATTTTCTCGATTCAAACAAGAACCTAACCTACGACCATAAAATGTTCTATAGACGTAGCGGAAAGCTCAATAACACTGGTATGCGAACAATTTTTCAAGATCTAAATGACATTTTACTCGAAATCAAACGTTTTTATGCAGACTCAATAGAATCAAATAATATGACACAAGTGAATGAAAAAAGCCAGACCAGACAATCCGATGACCAAGAAGGAACCACCATGGCAGGAAACCAAGAGAAATTAACAGATTTTTTTCGTGACCAATAATGTTTGGGTTATGCATCAGAATATTGCCGGGTTACTAAACAAATCCGAAAATGTCACAATATGCTTAGATGAGCTACTATCAGAAAAGGGTCTAAGTGTGGATATACTGTGTGTAACTGAACACTTCATTATGACAGGATACGAGTCTTACTTAACTATACCAAATTATCAACTAGCGGCGTCGTACTGCAGAAAAGAAAGCAAGAGAGGTGGAGCATGCATCTTGGTAAAGAACGGACACCACTTTATCGAATTAAAGAAGATATCCAACATATCAGAACCCGGAGTATTTGAATGTTGCGCGGTAGAGTTACCTAATTATAACATTGTCCTGGCATGTGTGTATAGGGTTCCCAAATTAACAAACTTCAACGTATGTATGGACAAATTACAATTCCTCCTGCAAGAGTTATCTAAGAAATGCAATCATAATATTGTCATTGCTGGGGATTTCAATATTGACATTTTAAAAAAGAACGCCCAGACCATTGAATTTGAATGCCTATTACTGAATTACAATTTAAAATTAGCCTTCAATCAACCTACACGCCTAAAGAGTAAAACCTGTATTGATAATATTGCTCACAACTTTCGCAAAGTATGTAAGACCGAAGTCCTAGAACTTGCTCTATCGGACCACACGGCACAACTAATAACGTTTCCAGTACAAAAAAAATGTAAGATTAAATATTGGAAGGTTAAAAGACGCGACTACTGCAGTGAAAATATGACAAAATTTAAAAATTGCTTAGATAAATTATCATTTTCTGACATTTACAAAACCAATGATCCTAATGAAGCGTACACATCTTTTATTGATACATTTTCATTATTCTATAAATTGTGCTTTTCCGTAAATAATGTGAGAATTAGCACGATGAGAAAATCAAAATGGGTTTCACGTGGTGTAAAACTATGTAGTAAAAAGAAAAGACAACTTTTATGGCAATATAGACTTAAACCAAATGAGAATAATAAAAGAAAACTGACTTGTTATTCAAAAGTATTTAAAAAAATTGTGAAACTCACTCAAAAGGCACAGAATAACCATGCAATAAATACGTCAGATAATAAATCAAAAGCTACCTGGAAAATTATAAATAACTCAAAATTCATCATTCCGAAAAACTGTATTGACAAAATTTGTGTAAAAAATGACGTCATCACTAACCCAAAGGCTATTGCAGATGCTTTTAATAATTACTACGTTGACAAAATAAACCCTATAGTAGGATCTGGGAATAATGCTGCATCGCTGATACCAAAAAGAAAAGATTCCTTTTTTCTCGCCCCATGTCTGCCAATCGAAGTGTTTAAAATTATAAAACAATTGAAAAATACAAATAGTGTAGGACATGATGGCATATCAACAAAAGTTTTAAAATCTGTAGCGGGAGAAATATCACCGCATCTAAGCCATATAATTAATATGTGCATCGAGACGGGTGTTTTCCCCGATGCACTAAAAGTATCTATCATTAAGCCACTATTTAAAAAGGAAAATAAAGAGCTTATGCAATGCTATAGGCCAGTTTCCCTTATTAGTATAATTTCTAAAATATTTGAAAAGTATTTATATAAACAGTTGTATACTTACCTCGAAAGAGAAAATATACTCGCTCATGAACAGAAAGGGTTCAGAAATGGTAGAACAATAAACATGGCAATCTACGATTTTTTACATAATGTCATGCAAAAAGTAGATTCAAATATACCTGTATGTACCATATTCTGTGACATGACACAGGCTTTCGACCATGTCCGGCATGACATACTTATTGAGAAATTAGAAGCATATGGCATTAGAGGTAATGTCTCAAACCTTATTAGATCTTATTTAAGTAACAGAACACAATTTACAGAAATTTCAGCAGTAAATAAAAGCAATAAACAGGAAAGTATGTATAAATCAAGGGAACGTATTGTTAAATTTGGCGTACCGCAAGGTACTGTCATCGGCCCGCTATTTTTTATACTGTATATTAATGATCTACCCAAAAGTGTCGACCACCCAATGACACTCTTTGCCGACGACAGTACCATAACAATCGCTTGCAAAAATAGGGACACATACGAAACTGACATTAACAATTCTATAGAATCAATGGTAAAGTGGTTGGAAAACAATAATCTTAAGATAAACCTTGGGAAAACGAATATTATGCATTTTGCCCAAAGATCATCCGTACCAAATGTAAATATCCATTATTGTAACAACAGCGTAGACAGAGTGAACATAACTAAATTTCTTGGAGTAACAATTGACAGTAAATTAGATTGGAAAGCGCATACGGAAGCATTAAGCATAAAAATTAGTAATTCCACATATGCACTGTATAAATTGGCCCCCACCCTAAATGTTGATGCGCTGCTAACCGCTTATCACGGCTTAGTGTCCTCTAATTTAAGATATGGACTAATTTTTTGGGGAAATTCAACAAACAAGGATGTGATTTTTAAAACGCAAAAGAGAAGCCTGAGGGCTATGTTTGGACTTCATGTTACAGAGAGTTGCAAACCGTTTTTTAAAGCATATAAAATATTAACCCTTCCGTCAATGTACATTTTAGAGACCATTATGTTTGTCAAATCGAATCCACACCTATTCCCCTTAGTGTCAGATAGAGTAGTTCGAAATAGACGCGACAATAGTAAACTATGTATCCCGAGATCCAGCACAACTCTAATGCGTAAAAGTGTATTCTGTATGGCGCCAATTCTTTATAATAAGTTGCCAAAGCATTGGAGGGAATTGACCACTGGAAAATTAATAAATAGATTAAAAAGCCTTCTGTTAGAGAAAGTCTATTATAGCACTAACGAATTTCTCACTGACAAATTAATTTGACATGTATATTATAATAATGATGACATTCTAATTTCTATCAATAATTGCTTAACATTTAATTTTGACTTGTATTATTTGATTTATATTATCTGCTATGATGAGCTTATGACACTATTTTATTTTATTTGTACCTTGTAGTTTAAGTATGGTCTAAATTGGATTGTTAAATGCCAGGTTTGCTGTGTATAATATTACGAATTTAAATTCATTTGATGCTGTGTAGCGTCCGAAATTATTATATTTGTACGCCGTTCAGGCAAAACATGACTGTCATAATTATAATTTGATGTAACATCCTGCATGCTATGTGTGTGTATACTCATGTTTTGAACAAATAAAATTATCTTATCTTATCTTATCTTATCTTATCTTATCTCACTGCCCTGGGTCTTCACGTGCATTTGGCTCGCATGGGCTCAAGGTCCATATAGGCCGTATGCACAGGAATGCGCGTCAGCCGGTCGCCACTCCTCGGACGTCGTCTACTCTCACCGATTCCCAGCCAGTGAGCCAGGTGCCGCTGGTTCCGCGCCCTTGCCCTTTGGAGAGGCTCTCAGCCTTGAAGGTGGGTACGCCTGTTCTTAGGCACATTCCTAAGGGTGCTCGGAACCAGGCGGCGGGCAAGCTGTGCGACATTATTGATAAGTGCGTTAGCTGTAACGGTGTGGAAGACTGGGGCGCGCTTCTCACTTTTGCGTTTGGTGGGCTGAAAGTTCCTTCGAGGAACGCGCCTGGAAACATGACTGCAAAGGTGAAGGCAAACGTCGAGTCGACGGTTGGTGCTGACCACTTTGTTGATGAGTCGGGTTGTGTGGCAGGGGTTGCTAAGTCACGTGGGATTCGAAAAGCCATCGAGTCTAAGGTGTTCGAGGGAGACCTCCGAGGGGCGGTTCGGTTGCTGGTTTCAGACGACTCGTTCGCGCAACACGACCCTGACACGCTAAGCGCCCTTACGGTCAAGCATCCAAGCCCATCGCGTCCGCTTAATTTTCCATCGGCGCCGGACTTGTCACTTCCAAGGGTGACTGCGTCAGTGGAAGACGTCGCGCTGGCCTTGAGCTCTTTTTATAGTGGCTCTGCAGCAGGCTTGGATGGAATTCGTCCGGGGCATCTGAAAGAGCTAACATCTGGCTCTGCGGGTGAGAGTGGGCGGCGTTTGCTGGAGTGTTTGACAAAGCTCGCAAACTTTTTAATGAGTGGTCAGCTCAATCCAGTAGTTTGCCCTTATATGTATGGTGCTTCTCTTTGCGCACTCAAGAAAAAAGACGGAGGGCTGAGACCAATAGCCATCGGCAGTGTGTTCAGAAGGTTGACAGCTAAGCTGGCGTGCCGGTCCGTAAGAGTAGCTATGTCCGAATACTTGCAGCCGCATCAACTAGGGTTCGGGACGCATCGGGGGTGCGAGGCCGCTATCCATGCGACGCGTGCGTTCGTCATGGATCCTGAGAACTCGGACTGCGTGGTGCTGAAACTGGACATACGCAATGCCTTTAACACCCTAGAAAGAGACGTTCTTTTGAGTGAGGTCAAGGATAAAATTCCTTCCCTTTACCCCTTTCTCTATCAGGTGTATTATTCTCCTTCCAATCTATTCTTTAGTGATAGTCTCATTTCGTCTCAAGTGGGAGCGCAGCAGGGAGATCCATTGGGGCCACTTGTTTTCAGTTTAGCAATCCACAAAGTCATCTCTGGATTGAAATCGTCGCTGAACCTGTGGTACCTTGATGATGGCATTATTGGTGGATCACCGGAAGAGGTTTGCCAGGACCTGGGGGTCCTTGTTCCTCAACTTAAGGAGCTGGGTCTGGAGGTGAATCCCTTCAAGTGCGAATTTTTTCCCTGTGGCGTTAGAGCTCATACACACTTCTCACGCTTTGGTTCTCATTTACCTGGCCTCAAGGAACTTTCTCCTCTTTCCTTCTCTCTTTTGGGATCTCCCATTTTTCTTGACGGTGTGCCAGAAGCCATTTCCTCCCGTAAACAGCTTCTCCTCAATGCTCAGGAACGTCTTAAGGATCTCTCCGCGCACGTTGCGATTTTGTTATTACGCATGTGTTTTGCCTTGCCCAAGATTATGTATCTCTTGCGGACCGCTCCTACCTGGCTTTGTCCTGAGGAAGTAATTTCCTTTGACTGTGCTCTAAAATCAACGGTTGAGTCGATCCTGAATGTGTCTTTTAATGATGCGCAGTGGAGGCAAGCGGCTCTTCCTATCCGGTACGGGGGTCTTGGGGTGCGGTGCGTGCGTGATGTGGGTCTGCCGGCTTTCCTGGCGTCAACACATGGGGTAGCTGACCTCGTCACTGTAATTCTAGATTCCAATGGTGATGGGGCAAACATACCGTATGTGTTGGATGCCGGGTCAGCTTGGTCCGTCCTCAACGTGGGGGCTGCAAGCCCTGACGCAACACGTGTTCAGCGTGCGTGGGACGACGTCACGTCCAGGCTGATCCAGGAACAGATATTGGTGGGTTCCTCGGGGACTGATTTAGCCAGACTCAGGGCTGTATCGCAGCCGGAATCGGGGGCATGGTTGCACGCGCTTCCTTCGCCTCACCTGGGCACGTTGCTTGATGACGACTCTTTGCGTGTGGCGGTGGCCCTCCGCCTGGGCTGCAAGGTGTGTGAACCCCACAGATGCACCTGCGGTTCCATGGTGGAGGCCGATGGCCATCACGCTTTGAGTTGTCGTCGTTGCTCGGGGAGGTTCCCGCGTCACCATGCGCTCAATGATATTGTGCGGAGGGCTTTTGTGTCAGCTGATGTCCCCTGCGTGTTGGAGCCTCCGGGTCTGTGCAGGACTGACGGCAAGAGGCCGGACGGACTGACCCTGGTTCCTTGGAAGAACGGCAAGTGCCTAATTTGGGATGCAACTTGCGTCAGCACTGTTGCTGCCAGCCACCTTGGTCGCACCGTCCTCTCACCATCGGCAGCAGCGGAAGACGCCGCTGAGAGGAAGAGGGTGAAGTACGCACCGTTGGGGGACCGCTATCATTTTGTGCCCATTGCCGTGGAGACCATGGGTGCTTGGGGCACTGAGGCCAAGAAGCTCATCAGTGAGATAGGGCACAAGCTCCGTGAAAAAACGGGTGACTCCCGCTCCGGCTCGTTCTTGGTGCAAAGGTTAGCCATTGCCATACAACGTGGCAATGCAGCAAGCGTTTTGGGCACCTTTGCACCGGGAACTGTTCGGGGCGGGTTATTTGACTAGGTCGACTGGTGACCATTATTAACATTAATAATATATGACATAGGTTTAATTTGTATTTTAATTTTGTTAAGTGTTGATTAAGTATGACTGATTTTATTAATAAATAATTAAGAAGATAAAACAATAAAAATGGCTATTCTGTGGTTTAGAAAAAATTTAAATTTTAAAAGTGTAGTACCTAGTTTTGCAGGCCAGTGTAGATATAGATTATTCCTAACACGGGTTAGCCGGTTGACATTCCATTATCATTATTAGTTACTGAATGTCAACCGACTAACTGGTATTATAACAATGATACATCAAGGTCACATACTTTAGATAATTGTTAATAATAAAAAATATTCACCTACGAAAACATCGTGAGGAAAACGGCATGTTCTAAAACTAGAACCAAAATTTCGAAGATTATTAGATGTAGTCCACCTCAGACCAAATAAAATTATTTTTTTTTTCTTCAGTATTGGAAATCATCAAATGACCTCTCCCGCTCTGGGTGGAGCGGAAGGGAGTGTCTGACTCTTACTGACTAAAACCCACCCGTGTTCCTTCCTTAGCCCTTTATGTTCCGGGCCAGCGGTAACCCTTTCGGACAATCTCGCTGACCCGGCAGGCTTCGGTCCTGACGGGCCCCTTCAACTGATGCTGGCATCTCTTTGAGGCGCGAGAAACACGGACGCGCCGTCCGGCACGGGTATGAAATTGATCTGAGTAGTCCACCTAGAAAACATAATATGGACATTCTGGTGGAGCATGGGAAAAATAATTTCCCATAGTCCACCTAAGTGGACTAGCTGGGTGGACCATTGGCAATATAGGATATCTACCAATCCACACAGGGCCCGCGTGGTAGATTACGGTCCACTAAATCTCACAGAGAGGAGACCTATGTCCCAACAGTGGGAACGTTATTAGGCTGATCATAACATCTGTATAATTGTACTCCATGTTCACGAAATGAATTTGAATCACCTGTATTCACTTACTGCCTGATATTGCGTTTGACTGTATAATCATCATCATCTGCCGAGCCTTTTCCCAATTACTTTCGGCTTCCAGTCTAACCGGATGCAAGTGAATACCAGTATTTTACACGGAGCCACTGTCTATCTGACCTCACAACCCGTTAATACGTACAGATGTTCTATGTCACGAAGTCCGTTTGGCTATGAATGTTGTCAAGCGTGCACATGCACATTGTGATCAACTGTGACTCAACAATGGGTGAAGTAAAACGGTACACATTCGCGGAAATAGCCTCATGCGACGGCAGCAAGGGGCAGCCGCTGTGGGAGCGCGCATGTCGGGATACGTCACTACTACAATCAAAGCCGAACGGACTTCGTGAAATAGAATATCTGTAACACAATACCCCCTGGCAAGACTGGTTGTCAGACTTTCGGGCTTGGGACCGTTCAAGTATTACGTAAGCAGATTTTTTGCAATTATTAGCCCCCCCCCCCCCCCTCCCCCTCGTCAGCACAATTAAGCAAAGCTCTTACCCCCCCCATGCTTACGTAAACATCATGCATGCAATCAATAAAGAAACCAGAACACATTGAAAAAAAATGTGTTCCTGGTTTCTTTATTGATTCATGAACAGCAGTTATATGCGTTTCGTTTTCAAGCATAGACAAGTAGGGTTGCCATATGTGTTCAAACCAAAATCGACTAAATATTGTAGAAAATCCGAAAAAGTAAAAAAATAAATACTGCTGACGTAATCACCATCCAGACCCCCCCATCCCCCATGTCATCAAAAATAAGCAAAGGAAAGACCCCCCCGCCCCCCTGTAGTGCTTACGTAATACTTGAATGGCCCCCTTCTGACTACCCGTAACGACTGTCATAGATCTACAAAAGACAGCCGGGACCAACGGCTTAAAGTGCTTTCAGAGACACGGACTAACTGTACAATCAATTAATTTTATTTCCATGAATTCATTTATGACTTTTTTATACCCCTTCGTGAGACAAATTCAGACTTTCGAGCTTCAGCGGGGTAATTACGTAACACACTATCAGTAGCAATCGGTTGCATTTTGACAGTTCAACAACATTCATTGCGTTATTTATATTGTTGGGCAGACATTTTTCGAACATCGAACAAGCAATGGATTAGCAATATCCTTCAAAATTATTCAAATTGAGAGTGTGTTACGCGATGAGGGTGCTGGTTCTGTTGGCAGTCACCTTATTAAAAAATATTTTTGATTTAATCAGATTATGAGCCACCGCAGGGTCTATCTAAAAGGGTCGTGTAAACGAGCACATTTTTTAGTCGCGCGTTGATGTCTTTTGGAAAAGTCTGGTTCTTGTATTGTAGACAATGGGCATTGTCCAAAATTTCTAACTATTAGGCTTTATTTTATTTTTTTGAAAATTTAGAGCATATATAGAAACTAATTTGAATATTTTGATGATTGGCTCAATAGTTATTTTTTTTTAAATATTCAATTATTTTAAGTTTTTAAGGTAGGTGACGTCATCAGTGGCATAAAAGATTAAGTGCCGTTGGGGGGCGTCCATAAATTACGTAAGGTGTTTTTTTAATTTTCTGCAACTCCCTCCCCCCCTGGTGAGATGTGAGATTTTATTACGTACGGAATCCTTCGTACCACAAGGCGACTCGCACTTGGCCAGTTTTTTATGTCGGTAATAAAACTATGTCTATATTTGTGTATGTAACGTTTTAACTTAATAGATGAATTATATTAAAGTTAAGTATAGTATATATTAGAAATCACTAAACAGGTTCTACAAGGCCCAAATTCTAGTATACTTATATTAAAATACAGATAGCCTATGTCAGGGCTGTCGCACTCAAGTACAGTGCGTGCCACGTAAGAAGAGACTTGACCCCGCCTCCCCCGCCTCTTTCTGCCGCCCCTATGACGTCCGGTCCCGTCCCACACTCAGACCTCATACCGCTAAAGATACCTAAAATCGTGTTCTGCGCATGTCAGACCACGTGGTGTGTCAAGTCTCTTCTTACGTGGCACGCACTGTAAATGTGTCAGGTCTCCAACGAAAAGTATGAGCTTCGGCAATCATCGTCGATCTTCGGTAAACGAACGTCGAACACGCAATGATGAGACCAGAGTGGCAAGTCTCTAATTTTAAGAACGTTCACAGTTTGAATTCAGTGTCAATCTGTCAAAAACGTCCTCTAATTTCTCTACATTTTTGACAAGTTTTTGACATTTGTTTGTAGCCGATGAGACTGCGACTAGATTTTGCACGTTTTAAATTACGTAAATTGGCGTTCTGATATAGAGCAGTTGCTACCATTTAAGTATGTACAGACGCCAGCACATCAAGGTACTACAATCTGTCAAATTTCTTCAATAGATTTTCAACTTTATCGCTAAAGCATAAGGTTCAATGTTGATTGTGAAAATTTGACAGTTTCAGGTAGCTTGATGTGCTGGTGTCTGTACTTGCCTTCCTTGTATCACCATGGTTAGAACAGTATAGATTGACAAATGCGACCGGAATAGGTAACCAGACTCAGGGAACACTTTATACAAACCCACAATGATAGGTGCACTGCTACTACACACGGCCGTTCAAAACATAAAAGCGTTGCCTCTGTGGAAGGTCACTCTGTGGCAAACGTTCGTGCTATATCGGAAACACGAAGATTACCGAAGCCCATAACTTCTCTAGTTTAACTGTGCTCAGGAAAATAAAGAATAACTAATAGGTTGGGTTTATAAAATGTTCGTCGTCAATTTTAATTAATTTAATGCCATTAGTTAAATACTCCTAATCGCCGACATTTATTATATTTGCTGCTATTTATAAAATAAAGAAAGAAAAATTATTTATTGTGACTTGTACAGGAAGATCACAAACTAAACAAAATGATAAAATTAAAAAGTTATTTAAAGTCAAAGCATTTATTTGAAATAGGCACATCAGAGTCCGCGCGAGACGCCGACGCGAGCGCACGTAGTTTGTTTACTCCGTATCGCTTAAGTCAAGTTTTTTTCGGAGTACCCACATACGTTGAGAATGGAAGAAAAAAGTGTCGGAAATAATGCGAAAAACAGTGATTCAATGATTACTTCGATTTCCTTTGCGGGTGAAGCGAGTAATAGTAGTAACCAGAAAGATTGCGAGATGGACAGTGAAAGAATTGCGGAGAAAAGGGCCAGGGAAAAGGGTGATGAAAGCTGCAGTGAAGAGGGTTTTATAACGGTGATCAGAAGGCGACCAAAGCGCCTTTTAAGGAGTGAGTCTGGAATTGAAGGCGAATCGGGGAAGGAGATAAGAGAAGAAAATATGGATGACACATATAAGATTAGCTTAACGTCCTTAGAAGTCTTGCCCAAACAAATGGCATTAGCAAAATTATTGAAAAATGAGAATATACAAAACATATTGAGAATCAACTATAAGAGTCCTTATAAGGTTTTCATACATATTGCTAAGAAAGAAGATGGAGAAAAATTAATCAAATGTCAGAAGTTCGTTGATTTAGGGGTAAGAATTCAATTTGTTAACCAACTCGGCTTATCTTACGGAATAATTAAGGGTGTAGACTTGGAACTAAGTGAGTCAGAGATATTAGAGTCATTAGAGACTTCATGCAAAATATTATCAGTTAGAAGACTAAGACGTATCAGTCAGGACAGTGAGTGGGTAGACAGTGAAACGGTACGTGTCTGTTTTGAGAGCCCTACAACTCCAGAATTTATTCTTGCCTATGGATGCCGTTTTAGAGTAGAACGATATGTATTTCCTGTCTCTCAATGCTCCAACTGTTGGAAATTCGGGCATATAAAGAAATTCTGCCCAACAAAAAAAAATTCTGTGTCCTAAATGCAGTAAAGAGCATGAAAATTGTGAAACGGACAGAATTGTATGCCCTAATTGCAAAGGACCTCACATGGCTCTTGACAAAACGTGCCCTGCCTTTCTAAAAGAAAAAAAGATTCGAAATCTAATGAGTGTAGAGAACATATCTTATAGAAAAGCCTTAGAAATATATCTAAAGAATAACAATAAAGGCAGCATGGTTGTAGCAGTTGAGGAGTCTGATGAAAGAACGGAAGAGAGTCAAATTACTTTGAATAAAACTTACAGTAGTGCCGTGCAATCGACAGTTACTGCACAAGAAGTCTTAACTAATGAAAGTACATGCAATCAAACAGAAATCTTAGGCAACAGACAAATACAAAAACAAAAAGTGGACAGGTCTAAGAAGCAAAATAAATATAAAGATGGGCGAGAAATTCAAACTACATTTATGGAAACAGAGTGGGAAACTTTTTCTATGGAAGATGAGATAATTGGAAGTAGTCAGGAAAATAGACAATCGGAAAAAGAAGAAGCTGAAAAGAAGAACAAAAGAAAATTCAGATTTGTACAAATATTTTTAAAAATTAAAGAAATTATTTGTTCAGAGAAAGGATTTGAAGAAATAATAATGTCGGTTTTGAAAATAATATACGAGGAATGCAAGGTATTTGTTAAGGAATTTTTAATTGGAGGAAATTTATGTCAATGGCTGTTAAAATCTTTAAATGGATAATTATCGCAAAGACGCCTTGATTAATATACTACAATGGAATAGTCAAAGTTTAAAGCCAAAATCACCTAGTTTAGACGCGTTACTTGGGCAAGAAAAAGTACATATTGTTATTGTAAGTGAAACGTGGCTTAATCCAGACATTCGTTTGAATATGAGAGGTTATAATATATATAGAAAAGACAGAGACGATTCTTATGGTGGTGTCGCGATAATTATCCATAAATCTATACAGGCGCAAGTATGCCCAATTAGCTTAAGTAATGTAGGTATAGAGGTTATATGTATGAAAATACTTAATTGTAGTAGTTTGGAACATGTTGTATCTATTTACTGTCCATCTTCAGTGCGTACAACATCATCAGATTGGGACAAAATTTTCTCGTTAGTGCCTAAAAAATCATTAGTTGCAGGTGACTTTAACGGTCACCATACGAACTGGTCTTATAAAACGGATCAGCGTGGTACTCAAATATTAGACTCATCATTGGAACACGGCTTTGTGACATTAAATAATGGAGAGGCAACCCGAGTCAAGTTAGTTAATGGAAATATACAAAGATCATCACCGGACATTACGCTAGCATCATCTGACATCGCTATTAAATTTAATTGGGCTGTAATGAACGAAAATTTAGGTAGTGATCACCTCGTAATGAAGATTTCGATGAATTTTTACGAACACATCGAGTATAACAAAAGACGAAACTTCAAAAAAGCAAAGTGGGAGGCCTATCGTCATGAGCTTACAGAGTCTTTTTCTGGGGTAGTTGACGTGAGCAATAATATTCAGGTATTATACGACTACTTCTTAGAACAAGTTGATATGGCAGCGAATAAGCACATACCTATGATTAAAATTTGTACTAGTCCCTTAAGGAATTTTAAGCCAAAAGAGTATTGGGATCCATCATTATCTAGAGCAGTGGCTGAACGTAGGTTGGCTTTAGCCAAATTCAGAAGAAATCCTACTCCTGACAATCTTACAAGATTAGAAGAGAAAGGGGCACATGCACATAATTTGATAATTAAAGCCATAAATAGCGGCTGGAAAAATTTTTGTAGTAGCATAGATGAAACTTCTTCAGTTTCTGATATGTGGCGAAAGATGAGGTGGCTTAAAGGTTATCGTCAAGCTAAATTTAATGTGTCGGAGGAAAAACTAAAAGATTTGTTATATTCACTCACACCGGATTCCGTGACAAATTTACCACCAGTATTCAAATCACAGAACGTTTTAGTAGAATCAGCATTTACAATAGAAGAATTAGAGAATAGTTTAAATTAAAAGGAAGGACACTGCTCCGGGTAATGATGGAATAACGTACTCTATGATTTATAATCTTCCGTGTGAGGCCAAGGAGTTTCTTCTCCGGGTATATAATGACATTTACAGAACTGGAGATATCCCAAATCAATGGCGGGCGATATCAGTTATTGCTATTCCTAAAGCTGGGCACGACACGAATACGGAGACTAAACTTAGGCCAATATCTCTTATATCCTGTGTATGTAAGATACTCCATAATATGATCGGAAAAAGAATAGAATGGTATATTGAGAAACATTCAATTTTGTCACCTTACACGGTTGGTTTTAGGAGAGCTCAATCTTGTTTAGATTGCATTTCAAGACTATCTACTTATATTCAATTGGGTTTCACTAGAAATGATCCTACGTTGGCTTGCTTTCTGGACATTACAAATGCTTATAACAATGTCTTAGTGGAAAAGGTTGTTCAGATATTAGATGATTTGGGAATTGGCTCAAAGGTTTGTAGTTATTTAAATTCATTTCTATTAGAGCGATACTTGATGATAAAAAGTGGTAGTGATGGACGAACTGTTGACGTAAGACGAACAAGCAGAGGGTTGGCACAGGGCGACCCAATTTCACCGATGCTTTTTAATATTATTACATCTACAATTTGCCAACAGATTGAGAATGTAATTGTTTCGCAGTACGCGGATGATTTCGTATTTTACCTCAGCCATAAAGATTTAAACCACGCAGAATCGGAAATGCAAGTTGCTCTTAACTCTATGGTTGCAATGCTGGATGATATGGGTCTAGACATGTCACCAAACAAATCAAAGATGTGTCTTTTTAGTAGAGGTAGAAGAAGACGACAATTACAACTAACAATTAACAACATACCAATTTCCCCAGTAGATTGTGTGAAACACTTAGGTATCTGGTTAGACAGGTCACTTCTATGGAAAAGGCATATTAATGAAATACAGGAAAAGGCGGCAAAGTTTTTGAATCTATTTAAAGTTTTGGCGGGGCCGGCTTGGGGAATCCATCCGAAACATTTGAGATCTTTGTATATTTCATTGGTACGCAGTAGGATTGACTTCGGTTGTTTTCTCTATGATAATAGTGCAAAGAGTCATTTAGGTAAACTGGACAAAATTCAGAACCAGTATTTGAGGAGTATAGGTGGTTTTATAAAAAGCTCTCCAATACACGTAATGGAAGTTGAAATGTGCATTCCACCTTTGTACGTTAGGAGATTATACTTAGCATACAAGTTCTGTATAAAAAGTATGTCATGTTTAAACAATGTAACTATTAAGTTAATAGATGACTTGAATGATCTTTCAGTCACTAGATACTGGAACAATAAGAAAAAACCGTTGCTTGTGACCGTATACAATGAGTGTAAACTCCGTAATATACATCGTTCAAGTATTTTAGACATGTACGCACTGGAGAAATGGGTGACAGGTATAAACGTACGGGACAAAATTTGTTGTATGTTAGACTGTGTCAAACTAGCAAAACGCAGCCATGAGGTTACATCACTTAAATTCGATGTTATCAAAGAACTTAATGAAAAGTACCCGGGGTGGAAAATGTACTTTACTGATGGGTCTAAAAGCAAAAGTGGATGCGGTGCCGCATATTATAGTTTGAGTGATGGAACTTCGGCCTTGTTTAAATCTATTGATACAAACGTATCTGTAATGACGATGGAACTCGTTGCAATCTCAAAAACTCTAGAGACCTTAATGTGTTGGGACAATGCGAACCATTCTGTGAATCAAAACATTGTTATATGCACGGATAGCAAAAGTGGTTTAATGCATTTAGCTCGATGCGCCTCTGGTTGCAGAGGTGTACCGATAGCTTATGAAATTCTTAGACTATTTTATGAACTTAGTGAAATTAATTTGAGGTTGCAATGGATTCCATCTCATATTGGTATACATGGAAACGAGAAGGCTGACATGCTTGCCAAGAAAGCTATTTTGGAAGGATCGGAAATTGACATCGCTCCGTTCTATACAGAAATACTTGGCTATTACAAGAACATATGCTACAATCGTTTTAAAGAATATTTCGACAGGAAGTCTAAAGAAAAAGGCATATGGTATAAGACTCTGCAAAGTGAGCCTCCTCGAATCCCTTGGTTCGCTGAAAGTCATGCAAAGAGGTCGTATGTTGTTATGGCACATAGATTGCGTTCTGGTCATTTTCCATCCAGGAAATTTGGATACCTAATGAAAAAAGTAGATTCCCCTAATTGCCAAGTGTGTAATAAAGTCGAAGATGTCCAACATTTACTGGTGGAATGTGAAAAGAACAGGAGAGAGAGGGAGATAGTGTTGCGGGAGTTAAAAGTTAATATGTATGACGTTGGGGCTTTCATTAGAGCATTATCTAAACCTAATTCGGGAGAAGCCAAACTGATTTGTGAAATGGTTGCTGCATCACTTTCTCCCTCGCTTACGCAATAATATATTTGTATGTATAATATTATAATTACGGGTAAGAATTAGTTAGATTAGGGTATGATGAGGCTGACGTACCTTGTAAGGTAAAAGCCTCTAAATAAATAAAGATTAAAAAAAAAAAAAAAAAATAGGCACATAAAAGGCACTTTTGAACGTCAGAAATTACAACAAAATAGAATTGATTCTAGTCGCCCATTCCAAAATGTAGTTTTCGTATGGAGAAGAATGGGCAAGAAACTCCACCGTTACTCTTTTAAAACGTTTTACAATATTTTGCATACATTAATTATACAGTATGTTAAATAACAGAGGGCGTTCCCTTAAACTCGTTAATATATATCATTAATAGATTAAAATAAAAATATCAGCATAGAAAAATAAGCATAAAATAATCCGAATTAAAAAAAATAATTAATTGTCAATAAATTCGAAACCTCCTGTTTAAAATCAAAATAGTAGCGCGGAATAGTATTCGTAGTAGTAATGCCCAAACGCAATGCGCACGATGCTGGCCGAGCGTTTCCGAGAGTTCACGAAGCCGAGTGAGACGGCCGCCCCGCCCCGCCCGCACCCGCGCCCGTCATTCATAAATAAATTCCGACATTGCTGTCCTTCAAGTACGCGTGTACAGAGTGTTTCTTTAACGTATCAATTTACGATTTTTAGTGAATATTTTAATATAAAAAAAATAAAAACATTTTATTTTCGAATGGTAATATTTTTTTTAGCATGTATGGATGCTATACTATTGCGGGTTAACGGGAACGCCCTCTGTTAGTTAACATACTGTATATTATATAATAATATATGTTCTTGGATGTGTATAGTGGATCTTTGACAGTCGTTACGGGTCGTCAGAAGCCCGAAAGTCTGACAACTCTTTTAAAATATTTTACAATATTTTGCATACATTATTTATATAATAATAATATGTGAAGACGATGCACCTAAAATAAAATTACTATATCACAATAAAAGAATTAAAAATTGAACCATGACATATAAATTAGTTATCTGATAGATACATAGTGCTCACATATTTACAAACATGGTAAAAGTAAACGATTTTCATTTAAACAAAAAAAAAATTACAAGTAATAAGTCAGGGTCTGAGTTGAAGTATTTACAGAATGTAAATCAATGTAAAAAAAAAAGAATTAATTTACAATTAAATCAGCAACCAGCCAACCGTTTAACCGCTTAATCGCCGCTAATGAGACACAATTGTTTTTTTATTGTAATGGGCCGATATCGTACCAGTGGGTTTGAGTGGTTAAAAAAAAGTAAAAAAAACCGGTCAAGAGCTAGTCGGATTTGCGCACCGAGGGTTCCGTACAAAGGAGATTGAACAAGTTACTATGGCACTTGGTTCCGTAACTTTTGAAACAGTATAGTAGGTAATAGGTAATACGGGCTGGTGTCCGCAACTCCACGTCAATGCGCGTATTTTGACACAGTATAGTAATGAAAATTAGACGCAAAAAAGGGGTAGTGTCATACTTTAAAACAAGGTTAAATTCAAAATTAAAAATTGTGTGGGGTTTTGAAAAAAAATAATAATAAGTTGAGTACCTATTGAGGATTCTGTAAATACATATTTGTTGCGGCCGCGAATCATATTTTAATCAACGTACAACTTAATACTGACCAGTAAATTGCAAAAAAAGTAACAAAATTTGAATTTCGCGGGCTACATTATCGCTTCCCCCTTAATGCAAAAGTTTAATGCTTAAAAATTTGCACGACTTAAGTATAGTTACACACTTAAACATATATGGATAAAGACATTTGAAATTTATTACAGCACATTTTAAATTGACCGGAAAATCAAAAACCTGTCTATCTACCTACTCGTAGCGAATCAAGCCTATCAGTCAATGGGCTCACTATAGGCTACTATTATTTATTCTGTGGACTTTAATGGGTTCAATGTCCTTGAAGTTTTTTGGTCATTTAATCCAACTTGATTTTGACAGATCAAACAATATTCTCTTGTACAGACGCCAGCACATCAAGTTACTACAATCTGTCAAATATCTTTGATAGATTTTCAACTTTATTACTAAAGCATAAGGTTCAAAGTTGATTGGGATAATTTGACAGTTTCGGGTAGGTTGATGTGCTGGCGTCTGTACCTAACTTAGGATTCTACAATACTTTGAAAAACTTGATACCTTTACGGATATACTAGCATCTGCCCGCGACTTCGTCCGCGTGAAATTTCCGGTCCCCCGACCCACCGCGTCGCATCGCATCGCCTGCCCGCGCTAATACCTCATTTTCGCTTAGCGTTCTTTCTGACTTTTTTTCTATTTGCTCGGCTCCCAAGGGTCCTAGCGTGATGTTAAACTTTAGCCTTTCTCAAGAATTGGGCTATCAATTGCAAAAAGATTTTTTCAAATCCAACTGGTAGTTCCAGAGATTAGCGCGTTCAAACAAACTCTTCAGCTTTATCACACTAATATTATAAAGGCGAAAGTTTGTGAGTGTGTGTTTATCTTTATATGTTTGTTACTTCTTCACGCTCAAACGGCTGGACCAATTTTGATAAAATTTTGTATGAAGGTAGCCACGGCGCGCGACACAAAGGCACCGGTCGTTGCGCGACTTGCGGTGCCTTTGTGTCGCGCGCGCGCGCGATTATATCGCGTGTCGCGCCTGTTTGAAGGAGCCTTTACATGAAACAGCAGATTGTTTTTAACCGATGATGAATTTCTACAGTGTCTAGAATCATGTGCTGAATTCACGATTACAGTTTGCGCGTCGATGCCCTAACCACAACACTGTTATAATTCTGCAAATCGTCGTTGCGCGTGCAAAAGCCGCTATGTGTTATTTAGTTATTTTCGGTTCTTTGTGCAGTTTTAATCGTTATTTCAATACACACATACTGTACAAACAGCTATGTGATAAGTGCAATATTTAAATATGTATTTGCAATATTTGTCGACGACAGGGTGGCGCAGTGGCTGAGCGATCGACTGCTGCGCTGCGTGTCGCACATACTTAAACGGGTTCGATTCCCGCACGGAACAAATATTTGTATTGCCTACAGGTAGTTGTTCCGGGTCTGGCTGTTTGTGTATGTGAATTTAAATGTTTGTAAACGCACCCACGATACAGGAGTAATTCCTAGTGTGGGGCAAAGCTTTCATTAAGAAAAAATTAAAGAGTTAAGGAATGTAGCTATGTGATATTCATACATCGAAAGTTCCGTATAAACACGCTAAATGTTAAATTCATATACCTCAAATAAGTTCACTAAAAACACATCGACACACGACTTTTGCATGCGCAACGACGAAATATTCTAAATATTCAATAGGATAGGATTTCCTGAGTTTAGTATGTATTAATATATTAAAACTAGTTCACCTTACTTAGTCAAAAAAGATAATCATGCAATTTTTAACATTTAAAATTAAATGTCTACATGATTAAAATATTTTATAATACTTGGTTTAACCAGTTTCTGATTTGAAATATGTACAGACGCCAGCACATCAAGCTACTACAATCTGTCAAATTTCTTTAATAGATTTTCAACTTTATCGCTAAGGCCTAAGGTTCAAAGTTGGTTGGGAAAATTTGACAGTTTCGGGTAGCTTGATGCGCTGGCGTCTGTACGAGGTAAATAAATGTTTACTACCTGGAATGCTAATCTCCATATCGTCATCATTTCGATGTCGAATCGTTTTTCCTATCGGTCAGGTTAGTTTGGGGCTTTGGCTAAGTAATAAAAGCTGCACGGGTCGATCGATCAGGTTAAGCAACACTTGCCGCGGTTGTATCGTGGATGGGTGATCATCTTTACATATCAAGACCCCTCCGTTCCTCGGAAAGCATGTTAAGCCGTTGGTCCCGGCTGCCATTCGTGGATCTTTGGCAGTGGTTCCGCTTCGTCAAAAGCCCGAAAGTCAGTGCGACAGAATAATGCACGTTATCTTTTTCACTTAGAGCCCCTTTTCCTTTATCCTCAGAGTGATATGTCAACACGCAGTACGTCCACATCGTTCCGCGCTCGCCGCGGCCACAAGGAGCGCTCCAAGAACTTCACTGAGCTGGAGAAACGAACAGTCCTCGAGCTGATAGCACGCCACCGCGACGTGTTGCGACAGGGACGCTCCAACAACGCGACCAACAGGAGCAAACAGGTACATCATTATCATCAGCCTGTGCAGGGCCTGCATGGAGGACAACGAGACAGTGGCACATGTGCTTCTAAACTGCCCGGTGGTCGCCACGTACAGGGCAAAGTACTTCGGTAACCCAGGTACCCTACGTGAGACGGTCAGTAACATCAAGGCGTTGCTGGCCTTCCTTGAGGAGCTGGGGTGGATCGAATAATCGATTTTCCCACCCGTACGCAAAATACGCGCATTAACGTGGAGTTGTGGACACCAGCCCGTATTACCTATTACCTATCATCAGCCTACAGTCTGTAAGTCACCCTACACCGAATTTCCGTCATGGCGACCAATCTCAGCGGAGACCAGCCTTCGGCGCGGGAGATGTTATAGTGCACAAGTGTGCGCGCTGACACAGGGGCAATCTCTCTTCCCTCACTCTCATTGTCCGATGTCACTTTCTGGGTAACACAATACAATACTCAATACTTTATTGCATTCCATAATGTGTACATAATAAATAATAGTTAGTATTTTAAAACATCGAATCAATTATGGACCCTGTCAGGCACAGCAAAGTTAATTTTTGAAGTGAAAACTTCTTTAGCATCGTTGTGACTTGAAATTTTATGAAACGAAAAACGACAGTAAAAAGAGACATATTATTATAAGATTTAACGTGGGAGAAAATGAGACAGAAAGCATTATACAGTGTTATTGCGTGTTTTTAAGGCCCATTGTCCACGTAACCGCACGTCATACGCACGCTTTCGACAATTGACGATTGCAAGACGAATGCTTGCATCTTGCGTAGAAACAATGAAATCTGTGTCCACGAAGCGGCAACGTCGCGTCAGCCGCTCGTGTTGCGTTCGTCATGCGGTGCGCGCGCGCGGCAGTAATTACTTCATCATCATCACTTGACATTTTTACAACAAAAGACGTGCTTTCTTGATGCTAGTTGAAAGAAAACTGAGACGTTTTGTAGCGTGACTGACTATTGTATGAAGCAGCGTGGACATAACAAATTTGCAAAATACGCCTATCTTCATTTGTAGGTTACATGCATCCTACAAAAGACGACTGTGTGGACAGTAGGCCTAAGTGTTTTGAATGTTTGGATGGATGGATGGATGGATTGTATAGTGATTTGAAGGTTTCACTTTACCACGTGTGAATTGCACACATGCTGTTTTTTATAGGAGAGAGGATGAAGGTGCTGTTATAAAATAATAATAATAATAAATAATACCCGGATACCCCTCTGTAAGACTGGTTGTCAGACTTCGACTTCAAACTTCCCGTAACGACTGTCATAGATCTATGAATGACAACGGCCCAACGGATTAACGTGCTTTCAGAAGCACGGAGGGATATGTAATGGATTGCCACCAATCCACAATCTGTCTGCGACAAGCGTAGCCTTATTACTTAAAAGAGATCCAAAACATTGAAAACCCGAAACCAAATATGATTTAATAATGTAAAGGTGGATGGATGGTGGATGGTGGTGGTGGGTGGGTGGTGGTGGTGGATGGCGGATGGTGGTGGATGGTTGTGTTATTCATAACTGCACCGCTCTAGCGCAGTAACCGCTCGTCACCATCTCGAAAATTTCCACCCGCTTGTCGCCAACACACAGTCAGCAAGACGACCATTCGTTGCTGGCACGCCACTGGTGACGTGACAGCTTGTTGTTCGTCGACAGCGTCGCTTAGGGCCCATTCACACTTACAACAACCACACCACATGTGGTCAAGCGTGCGTGCCACGTAAGAAGAGACTTGACACACCACGTGGTTTGACATGCGCAGTACACGATTTCAGGTATCTTTAGCGGTATGAGGTCTGAGTGCGGGACGGGACCGGGCGTCATCGGGGCGGCGGAAAGAGGCGGGGTCAAGTCTCTTCTTACGTGGCACGCACTGTAGTAACGTGTGATGTGAATAGTGTCGCTGCGGCTTCTTGCAGTTGCGTCGTGGTACCTACAAAATGTTGTGTTAACGTTGTTTTGCCGCTAGTTCGCGGTGTCGCTGGTGGTTACGTTGTGGCTGCGATGTGGTCGGTATCACACACGCGGTCGTGATGACGGCAAAATGTGGTCGTGGTTGTGGTTGTGGTACGTGTGAAACAAAATTTAATATTTGGTAGCTTACCGTCCACGTGCCAGCGGCTTGTTTTCAGCTTACAGACGGGTTTGCGAACATTAGGGAGTGTGAGAATTTGCGGGCGACGCGACGGGGACAGCCGTGCAAGCGGCGCGACGACGGCGCGGCATTCCGCTTGCAAGCATTTCTTCGCCGGGGAGCGTGACATGTGCCACCTCGCAATCAGCGCGCTGTCCACTATTCTGTATTGTCATCGTAAAATTTACTTTAATACAGTTGATTTAAAATCCTAACTTGAATGACAGGTTATTTGCTGTGTCGAAGCGGAGCGTTGCTGTAACAGTGAGTTATGACTTATGACCTTTAGGCAGTTAAATTATTATCTGTAATCTGTCATTGAGTCTTATCTTAACCCTTGACCACCTAATTGAATTCTTTACCAATGATATTCCATTATTGTTTATATGATATAAAAAGATATTATTTGATAAAAATAATATTTTTATCGGATAGCTGTTAGTTACGTAAAGATTATCGCCTGCTATCAGTTACAAGTTACCGATGATAGATAGTATATCTTTTCGTTATAATGCTTCCGTGGTAGCTAAAAATTAACTATATTTTAAGGATTCCATTTAATAATAAATACATAATAATAATCTTTATACGCACAAGATTCGTAATACACAAGAGCAGATGTACTTTAATAACATGATTTATCTACATAAATCTACACAGATCATGTAACCCTGTCTCCTAAACTAGGTAGTCCTGTATCTTAAAAGACAGTGTTATTGAACAAAAAAAAATTCTCGACCTGTGACGATACCTACTTAAATGGGGCTGACGGTCTAAGGTCACCCTAGACAGTCACCCCACTACCTTTGAACAATTATCCCACTACCGGTAAACAATTGAAAAAAAAAAAATAGTTTTTAATCACAGGCATAATAATTTTAAACCAACTTCAAAAAAAGGAGGAGGTTCTCAATTCGGTTGATTTTTTTTAAGTTTGTTACCTCATAACTCCGTTATTTATAAGCTGATTTCAAAATTATTTTTATCTGAAAGGATATACCTTGAGATTGGTCCCATAGAAATTTCATCAAATTCGGTTCAGTAGTTTGGTTTTTAAATCAAAATTACTGGTAAAAATTCAAGTAAACAAAATTGCGTCGTTTGCTTTCTTATGACTGTGGAACTTTGTGGAGTGTTGGCTTAGTGGATTTGTCATGGGGTGCATTGTAGCTAAAAGTGCCGTATTTTTACATAATTACAAAAACAAGGAAAATGCGAACACAGCGACACCGACTTCCGAAATTAGTTATTTTTCAATTTGTAGTGTCTTTTTTGAAAGTCAGTTTTTTTTCTTTTTTGTAAAAAATATTTTTACCGACTTCAAAAAAAGAGGAGGTTTTCAATTCGGTTGTTTTTTTTATGTTTGTTACCTCATGACCTCAGTACGCCGTCATTTATAAACCGATTGAGAAAATTATTTTTTTATTTAAAAGGATATACTTCCAGGTGGTCCCATTTTTATCAAAACCCAGTTCTGATGATGGGATCCGTGAGGAATTGAGGGAACTCCTCAAATATTATAGGCGCACCTATAGCGATTTGGGTATTTTTTATAGTAACTCGTGCATTTGCTCTCGGAAACCACCATTTGGTGAAGTGGAACTGATGAAGAAGGCCAGAGATGGCCACCGGAACTACTCAATAATAAGTATTTCACGGGTTGAGATTCGATTACTTTAATATGGTTGCTAAGCTATATGCTCGTCACAATGCGAATGGTGAAATAGAGCTGATGGTGGTATACCAGGAGAACTCCTCAACAATTAACGTCCCTGCATCGGGAAAAGCAATATTTTGTAAAAGGCGATGAGCAAGTTGACACTAGGCTATTGTAACTTAGAACATTATTTTAAACAGACCCACTATAAAGCGAGAAATAAAAACAGACTTCCAAAAAAACACTACAAAATGAAAAATAACTTTAATTTCGGAAGTCGGTAGCAAAAGCTAAAATACAGATCCAAAGACAACGACATCCGAAATTAAAGTTATTTTTCACTTTGTAGTGTTTTCTTTTTTTTTTTTGTTAAATAGGTTTTTTACAATACATCTTACCTCTGCCAAACAGGAAAGGAGTTTGTTGGCAGACCGAGCTCCTTTATAATGAGGGTTTTCGTGAAAATTTACGACACCAGTTGGCACCACTGTGACAAGAGGTCTTCCAATATAAAATATATGATGACGTTCATCATTCGATTCATTCATTCGTTCATCATTCAGTCATGACTAAAGAAAATATAGGCTCTTTGACAGATGCCTGGACCTGACGTGTCAGTGCTGCCACCTAGCGAACGTCATTTCAGAAAACCCTCATTCAATCAAAATTTATAATAACACCTTTTCATCCATTACGCTAAAGCCGCTAATAAACAATATTTTAAAAAATATATTATAACTACCGATAAAGACTTTCATATGCATTTAGTAAAAAGCTGTTATTTTTACATTACAAACAGACACTTCAATTTTATTTTTATTTTTTTAGATATTAGTAAATAATTACTTGAAGGTCATCTAAACTTAAGGGGCTTACAGGAGCTAAACGCAAAAAACGCAAGTATTCGAAACAATAAAAGTAGGTATAAGATCGACTACAATAAACAAAATCAGAAAATATATGATATTCTTCAGGATATACATATGCTAGATAGATAGTGTGTTGAAAACATAATACAACTAATTTGATACGATAGAAAAAAATCATGAAGATACCTCTAAAAACTTTCTTTTTACAATAAAAACCATACTAATATACATACAATCTTAATGATTTTTTGTCAGATTATTCTACAACATACTAAAGCACTGGTGTTTTAATTTTTTAGTCCAAACAATAGATTTTTTGTAAATAGATCATTGCTTCATATTTTGCAATAAATTACCAGCGTTGTGTCATCGCGCTTCTCTTTCTTTTCTATGCAGTCCGACAGTGACCGCGCTTTAGGTCATGTAGTCGTTTTATCATAATTTTGTAAACAAAAGTTCCACGAGGCGAAGTTGCCAGTTCAGCATTAATATAAAACTATGCGAGTGTAGAGTTACCTGCTTACGTTAAGTAAGTATCATGTTTTAATGCGCAGTGACGAGTACTAGCTAATTAATTCTGGTTTGCCTGCGTTTTGAACTAAAATTGTTAAGTCAATTAACGTCTGTCTCAAAAAATCAAAAGTCGTTTATTCAAATTAGGCTGAGAATCAGCACTTTTCGAACGTCAAAATTACATAGGACAGTCCCCCGGCACGCCCGCCCTTCACTTCCTAGTGCTTTTTTTTTTTTCAGTATGGGAAATCATCAAATGACCCCTCCCGCTCTGGGTGGAGCGGAAGGGAGTGTCAGACTCTTACTGACTAAAACCCACCCGTGTTTCTTCCTTAGCCTTTTATGTTCCGGCCAGCGGTAACCCTTTCGGACAATCCCGCTGACCCGGCAGGCTTCGGCCCTGTCGCGGTCGGGCCCCTTCGGTTGATGCTGACATTTCTTTGAGGCACTTCCTAGTGCTTTAGCTGGCAAGAAGTGGCGCAACAAACTCCCCAGCAGCACAGATGTCTGTTCAGTTATAAAACCTCGCCTTCAAGGTCAGAGCGATCAGGCATCTTCTGGGCACGCTCGTTCCATCATGAGACCTCATCCATCGCTTTCTATCAGGCGTGATCGACGCCGACGTCAAGAGCGGGCCCATCCATCCATACCAATATTATAAATGCGAAAGTGTGTCTGTCTGTATGTTACCTCTTCACGCTTAAACCGCTGAACAGATTTAGATGAAATTTGGCATAGAGATAGTTTGAGTCCCGGGAAAGGACATAGGATACTTTTTATCCCGACATTCCCATAAAATGAATACGAGCAAAGATTCACTTAATAATAAAAATGCTAAGATTAATTAAGAGGATTTACAAACGAACAAACTTAAAATGCTAATTCTTAATGAATTATGCAATTACTTATTAAAACCTCACGTTATTAGATATTTAGCAATGCTATGCTTAATATCAAGTTTGCAAACCATTATTTTGTAATAAAACTGCATATTTTACTTTGGATGTATAAAATCATTCCTGTACCTACTTTATATAGCCAGTCTTAAAAAGTTGTAGACGTCAAAACCTAATAAGTTTTTTTTTTCTCTTTTTAAAAATTATTTGCAGAAAATTGTAGACTTTAGAAAAAAAAAACTTGAGTATTCTAATATCGGTATGGATCCACAAAGCCAGTTATACAATTACGTGAGTAATTAGGTACTTTATTTATAGTATACTAGCAGCGCCCCGCGGTTTCGCCCGCATAAGTGTCTATTCCGTGGGAATATCGGGATAAAAACTATCCTATGTCCTTTCCCGGGACTCAAACTATCTGTATACCAAATTTCATCTAAATCGGTTCAGCGGTTTTTGTGTGAAGAGGTGACAGACAGACACACTTTCACAATTATAATATTAGTATGGTGTTTAGGTTTTTTTTTATAATAGGTGTAAAAAGACACTTAACAAAGCCGAGAATCGCTTATCCTACCCATCAATGTAATTTTTTTTTTTTTGTATCACTGGGCATGACCCAGCAATTGATCAACTTATGCACAAATAGCCTTGCAGTTCACTTAACAATTAATCTTTAAGGTTGTGCAGTTCACTTAACAATTAATCTTTAAGGTTCCCACTGCAGACAATCATTTATCAAGAGTCATAAATTGGTGGGAACTTTATATAAAGGTTTTGGGTTGACAAAATTCGTTAATAAGAGGTATTTATACTTTTTCTTGATAGTTGAAAATTCGTTATAAAGAGGTTGTTCGCAATGTAAAGGTATATTTTATATTGACTCTTATGGACACTTCAAGGGGATTACGAAGAATTTGTTAAATCGAGGAAGTCGTTACGTTATATTAAGGTTGCACTGTATTAACCAAAATTTTTCTCCCAATCTCCAGTTGGTGTGGTCAACAATATGCGAGGAGGTGAACAAGAGGTGCGGGGGCGACCGTCCGCGCACTCCGGCGCAGGTCAAGATGTGGTACGAGAACTACAAGAAGAAATGCAAAATGCGCGCACACGACACTCAGGTTAGCGTCATAAATGTCATTAACTGCAGCGACACTGTCATTAACTGAGCGTCACTGTCATTAACTGCAGCGTCACTTTCATTAAGTGTAGTAAAATGTAGTTTAAAGGATGATTTCCACCAAACGGCTCGCATCGCTTCGGATCGGAAAGGATAAAATTATTATGTGTCAATCTGTTGGTTCCGGCCAATCTCCGAAACGGCTGGACCGATTTCGTAGGAACTGTCACTGGCAGATAGCTGATGTTATAAGGAGTAACTTAGACATTATTGTCTCCCGACATCTACGCTAACGAAATCGCAGACACAGCTAGTGATATAATAATCAATAATAAATTAATCCATAATGCATTGATTTATTTTATTGATTAGCCGAACCGACTAAATTTAAACTTTCAAACTCAAGTTTCTAGTCAAACTTTAGTAGTCTGAATCTAAATTTTTTTAAAGCTTGTCTTGTGTACTGAAGACACTGACCGGATGACGCAAAACGCGACCTTATAGGATTTATTCCGGTTTGATCCCCCCGCCCCTCCTTGATCCCCTGCTAGTTCATCTTCTGTTTTAATCTCTGTCTTATCCACTTTATCTTAGGTTTACTCTTTTTGACAGGTAAGTACAGTCAAGAGAAAATAAAAGTTTCATGATTTACAAAATTAAATAAAGATTTTTTTCTTTAAATGTCTGATATCAGAGTTAAAAGAACTGGTTAATCCATCTTGGCTTTCTTAGACGAATCACTTATCTTCAAAATGTGTCTGTTTACGTCATTCTTGTAATGAATTCGTCCAACAACAGCATATAATAATATATGGTGTGTTTTTGTTACACTTTATTTATACTTGGTCAAGTTAAATTAGGTGGAACGATGGCAGTTAGTGTAGTCAGTTGTAATTTCATTATTCAAAATATTATAAATTCGAAAGTAACTCTGTCTGTCTGTATGTTACCTTTTCACGCCTAAACCATTGACCGGATTTCGATAAAATTTGGCAGAGGGATAGATTGCATCCCGAGGAATTACATAGGATAGTTTTTATCGACATACCTCGCAGGCGAAGCCGCGGCCGGAGGCTAGTGATTGATAAATTATTTTAGTTGTGTAAGTAGGTTTGCACAAACACTTTTACACGTCAATCATATAGGTTTTTAAACTAGATGAGGTCGGCGTTTCCTATTTGACTGAAAAGAAAGGCCGAAACAAACTCAGAGGTCACAGTCTCTTTTAAAGTCCAGACATAATCTTGGTCAGGTTATATGAAGACCATATAGATCGATGTCTGAGATGGTCTTTTGAGGAAAGAACCACACAGATTGAGAGGACCTGTCCAGTCAGTGCACGCATTTGTCAGAAATCGTGCAGCTCAACTCAAAACTTGGGGCCGGCCGAGCATGTGTAGTCCATACAAATGTTATACCAAAATAATTTGTAAATCAAACATATTCGTAATGTAGTGTGTATTTATTCCGATTGGATAACAGAATATCTAGGTCCCCAAATATATATTTTGAATGGACACTGATTTAAAGACGAGTTACGAGAAAAATGAGTTTTCTATAGAAATTTGTAATTCCTCATATCTTTTCTTTATATCGAGAGTAGAGTTGCCGCGAATAGTGTTTATAGCGAATAGTCGAATACCGATTAATCGCCATTCACTTTGGCGAATAGTCGAATAACTCGACATTACTATTCGACATAAAAAAAAAACATTAAACACATTAAAAATATTTCTAATTTCTTCTAAGGTTGTGAGAAAAGAAAACAACAAAGTTAAAGAAATCTGTTTCATTTTATACATACCTACATATATGTAGTAAATTTAATTTTCCATTTTTAAATGCTGGCAACCCTTTTCTTGTACAAGTCTTTCTCTTTAGTTTACGGGGAATACCCCGTTTTGTATAACCCAGCGATTATTATTATTACTGAAGAGCAACCCAAGAATGCCACTGCTGAAGAAATCGCCAACTACATCGCATTAGCAAAGGCTGACAGAAAAATAAACCCATATGAATGGTGGGCTTTGAGTACCAATAAGAATAGATTTCCTATTTTAAGTAAGCTTGCTAAACGATACTTAATCACACCAGCAAGCTCTGTTTATTCAGAAAGACTATTTTCCGAGGCAGGTTTAATTTACGAGGAAAAACGAAACCGACTTGCTCCAGAACGTGCAGAAAAAATTGTTTTTTTGCATCACAATCTGCCTCTGTTGGATTTTAAATATTAATTAAAAAGCCTTACTAATTTAATTTCATGAATATGATAGGCACAGGCACATATTACAGATAATAATAGATATTGTGTATTGTTTTATTAAGGAAAATAATTTAAAAAATGATTATTTTTAACTCATTAGTTCTTTTGTTCGTTAAAAGTTTATTTTCAACGACTATTCGCCGAATGCCGAATAATACTAGCCATTATTCGGTATTCGACGAATATCAAAAAAATGACGAGTAATGCCGAATACCGAATAATAGCGAGTATTCGCGGCAACTCTAATCGAGAGTCCTTTCATAATATATATTTGGGAACCTAGATATTCTGTAATCCAATCGGAATAAATACACACTACCTTAAGAATATTTATGTTTGAATTACAAATTATTTTGGTATTACGTTTGTATGAACTACGCATTAGCATGCGTAGTTCGCCGGCCCCTTAAGGAGCTCAACGATGTAAACTTCACATACTGTTTATAGACTTCCGACACCCTGTATATAGAAGATTAGTGGAAATAAATCGAGTTTAACTTTTAACTTTCATCAGATCATTATACATAAGAAAAACCTACCAAGTTAATAAAAAACCGGCTATTTAAAACAAACCGGCTATTTTTTTTAAATCGGCTATTTAAAAAAAATCGACTATTTTTAAAAATCTACTATTAAAAAAAACGGCTATTTAAAAAAAAACCCCGCGAATGCAAGTGTAAGGTTCTTAGCATCTTGTGTCTACACGTGTCTTACTAACCCATTTATATTAGTACGTTGTGTATCAGAGGCACTCGTGGCTAAGTAATAACTAATAACAGCCGCACGGGTCGATCGATCAGGTTAAGCTACGCTTGCCAAGGTTGGTCCGTGGATGGGTGACCATCTACACACCGAGATCCTTCCGTGACTCGGAAGCGAATACATCGAAAGCGATCTTCAAGTGCGACTTAGAGCGATCAGTAGCGCAATTGTGTTTTATAATTAGTGTGTTTGAGTTTGTTATTAGTGTTGTTGATTAAAGTATCATTTTTGGTTATTAAATTGGCATTTTTTATTGTCACGAACCTCAAGCTCGTAACAATATTCATCATTCTATCTTTTGTCGTTATTTCAGCAATCGCAGTCGGAACCGCCCGGGCTGCTGGACGGTATGCTCTGGCAAAACATACACCCTCTAGACGTTAAAGGTATGTAAACAAGAAATAACTCGTATTAAAAAAAATAAGTTAAAAATGTACTAAAACCTAAAACATAATTCGGTAGGTCCTAGGTACAATGCGTGCCACGAAAGATGAGACTTGACCCCGTCTCCCCCGCTCTTTCCGCCGTTCCTATGACGTCCGGTCCCGTCCCGCACTCGGCCTCATACCGCTAAAGATACCTAAAATCTTGTTCTGCGCAAGTCAAACCACGTGGTGTGTCAAGTCTCATCTTTCGTGGCACGCATTGTACATAACCTTCGTGCTTGGCCAGACTGGATGCGCGAGCGCGGGGCGGGCGCGGCGCGGCGTACTCAAACATAAGAACTTCATTTGAGTGTCCATAGTGGGCACGCAAGTGCGGCGCGGGGACCGGGGTTCTCAAACTAGTTCGAGCTTTTTTCTAGTAAAAATAAGTCTTCTTCGTCAATATTATATTTTGACAAACACTGGACACGACAACACGCAGAACGCAGGCGCGCTAGCGTTGAAAAAAGCAGGAAAAATTCCCGTTTCTTTCCAATTCCGTTGTTTTGTTTAAATGTTTCATTCGAAAGTTTCTAAAGAATTTGCCAGTATGTATTTTATGTTTTTTTTTTTTTCAATAAAACCGAAGAATATGAAAGAAACGGGAAACATTACATGTTTTTTTTTTTAAATACTTACCGTAGGTAAGTACCTACGTATATTTAGCTTAGGATCATCATCAGCCTATAATGTTCCCACTGCTGGGACACAGGCCTCCTCTCAGTGAGAGGGAGTGGGCCGTAATCCACCACGCGGGCCCAGTGCGGGTTGGTAGATGTCACATGTCTTCGAATTTTTGGTTCTAGGACATGCCGGTTTCCTCACGATGTTTTCCTTCACCGTTTTGTGAGCAGTGGTGATGAAATAATTTACACAAAGTAAAGCGCCTGTCTGGGTTCGAACCTACGACCTACAACTCGTAAGTCGCGGCCGTTACCACTTGGCCACCACTGCTCACGATATCAGCTTGCACGATCAGCTTAGGATATCTATGCTTTATCTCTCCATAATAATTCGTATTAATAAAATGGAGGGTAAAATAAAATAAAAATATCAGCGCCCTCTTCCAGAGCGACTTAATAAACTTGTTTGCGTTCGATCTTTACATTAATTAATGCAAGCTAAAAAGGAAACTCGAATTCGAGCTTCAGCCTGCACAATAATAGGGAATATGCATGATTTTTTTTTATTTAAAAAATTAATCCTCATTCATGTAATATATCATATGTAAAAGATATGAGCCATCGAAGATTTGTTTCTATCTCTTTCTCGCAAAACGAAATTTAACACGGAGTTTATATGGCCGTAGTGACATGTGATGTCACAGTCTATGTCGGATCTCTCTGTCTAATTGTTGTGTAATCAATAGTTTTAAATGCTCATATCGGCCGTGTTTCTTGGCCGATTTTAATTTCACTTTTTGTCATCTCTACTACGGTATTTTCATATTTTGTTAATAAATGCCATGAAAAAAATTCATGCATATTCCCTATTGCGTCTATCAATCAAAATCTGAATAATTTGGTAGGATATTACTAATTCATCGCTTCATATGAATTGAAAAAATTGTCCGAAAGGGTTACCGCTAGCCCGGAACATAAAGGGCTAAGGAAGGAACACGGGTGGGTTTTAGTCAGTAAGAGTCTGACACTCGCTTCCGCTCCACCCAGAGCGGGAGGGCTCATTTGATGATTTCCCATACTAAAAAAAAATAAAAAAAAAGTCTATTATGTTGCTGGAACATATAACTCCCAGTAAGGTTGGAATATAATTTTTACCTGAAAATGGCACAAAGTACAACTAGTGCCACAAAAAAAAAAAAAAAAGGTTGGAATATTTTCGCCGTTTGAGGTTTTCCGCACCTGCAGCAGCTGGTTATATAAATTAGACCTTATTAACGTTGATATTATGTTCATCTTTCCCAGAGGAGGACGGCGAGCCAACAACGAGCGCGGACGGAGGCCACAGCGTGAAGGACGATGACTGCGTGCCGGTCAACGTGAGTCCTTCGCACTATGTATACCTTCACATATTCATACACTATTTTTAGTATATGCGTAACCCGAAACACGTGTCTAGTATTTTTATGTAAAGAATCTATGTACCTACAAAATTTCAAAACTATATCATGAAAATTCACAAAGTTATATGCTTGTTAAGTTACCTGTTTGTCCGTACAAAAACATGCTCTGCTCACCCGCGCCGCGCCGTCTTGCGCTCATTGATAATAGTACCTATAGTGTATTCACAGAGACGAGTTAGTATAGCGCCTTCTCTATCGCACATTATCATACAAATGACAAAGACAAAAAAAACTTTTAGGGTCAGTGGGCGTTAAAAATACCTTAGAAATGTAAATGTGCGTTCACACTGCGCTTCTTAAAAGTTTATAGGTACCTAACCGTTCGGCGCGGAGATTGGATAACCTACATAGTGTCGCTCTGTGTCCAACTTTTGAACTTTTTTTAATATTTTTGGGACAAAATATAACATGGGATAAAATTATTGGAATCGATTCACTTACTTATTCTGAACAAACTATATTTTGGTTTCGCATAAACTAAAAATAACGTTGTTTACACTCTTTTTTTAACACCCCTTCACAAATTGGTCCCTTTTCCCTATTACATGGACTTAAATATTTATTTATTGAAGTCAAAACTTCTTTAGGCGCGCGGACATTTTTTGAGATGGCAAAAACCATTGAACTCGCGACACTGTTACCGTTTACCACTGTTTTAAGTTTTGGCCATTATAAAGACATCAACGCGCGGTCCATTTTCTTTGGAAGAATGACCTTCAAACATATTTATAAAATTACTATGCTTTTTCAAGTTTTCATTTCTGTCGGCACTGCTGGAGTCCCATTAAATTTTTTTTTTGTTATTATTTATTTTTAGCCGTTAATGCCCTACTACTGGGTAAAGGTCTTCCTACTCTCTTTCCACCTCAACTCACCTCAATAGCTGCCAAGGAACAATCTTTATCAAAGGAGTCCAGTCCACTTAAACATAGCTTACAGTACCCGGCGATAAATATTGCATCCCGGGGAAGGGCATAGGATAGTTTTTACCCAGATATTCCCACGGGATCGACACTTATGCGGGTGGAACCGCGGGGCGCTGCTAGTTTTAAATAATGCTATTACTTTCTTTAATTAATAAAACTTAATTTCCTCTCTTCCAGATGTCAAACGGCCGACTATCAAGTACGAACGAAAGTGAAGACACGATGCCGAACGTCCTTGAGCCTCAAGTACAAATCATCCCCCAATCCTCCCCCACGCCCCCCCCACACAAGCAGCTCCCCCTCACCCCACTACCGATACCCCCTCTCCCTATGCTAACGAATCCCCTCCAAGCCATCGAACAAGCGAGAATACAACAAAACTTCTTACAGAAACTAAACGAACTATCAAATACTCCATTAAATCTGAGCAATTTGGACGAAATCAAACGAAAAAATGGCCACGACCGACAGGAAAAAATGGACGATCAGATTAAACATGACTGTGGAACGGCCACCGAGGAAGAACGGCTATATTTCACGGCGAAACGGCAACATGCGATTTGGGAGCACGAAGCCAAAATGAAGATTTTAAACATGGAGCTACGGCAAAAAGAAGAAATTTTTTCGCTGCAGAAACAACTGTTTTTAATAGAACTGAGGTTGAAGATGGATTTCTTGGAAAAAGCCAGCGCTAAATGATGGGGTGAGTCGTTATTTTAGTCGTCATATCATTGAAATACGTCCACTGCTGGACATAGGGCTCCCCCAAGTACCTCCACTTCGACCGGCGGGGTAATGAGGGTTTTTTGTGAAAATTTACGACACCAGTTGGCACCACTGTGACAAGAGGTCTTCCAATATAAAATATATGATGACGTTCGTCATTCGATTCATTCATTCGTTCATCATTCAGTCATGACTAAAGAAAACGTCATTCGATTCATTCATTCGTTCATCATTCAGTCATGACTAAAGAAAATATAGGCTCTGACAGATGCCTGGACCTGATGTGTCAGTGCTGCCACCTAGCGAACGTCATTTCAGAAAGCCCTCATTGCGTAACACACTAACAGTAGCAATGGATTTCATTTCGACAGTTCAACAACATTCATTGCGTTATGTACGTTGTTGAGCTGACAATTTTTTCGAACATATGAAGCAATGGATTGGTAATATCTTTCGAAATGATTCATATTATGTTTGATAGTGTGTTACGCAATCAGGGTGTGGTTCTGTGCTTCTCGCATCCAGCGGATTCCTGCGGCCTTCACAAGGTCATCGGTCCACCTTGTGGGAGGCCTTCCAACGCTACGTCTACAATGCTACGTGCGCGCGTGCGTGCGTGCGTGCGTGCGTGCGTACGTACGTGCGTGTGTGCTACATGCTGTGTCGTCGTAGCAATGTGCCCTGCCCACTGCCACTTAAGTTTGGCAACTCTTGTTATATTACTCCTAGCCGCCAACTCGTGCCTCGGAAATCACGTTAAGCCGGTGGTCCCGGCTGTCATTCGTAGATCTTTGACAGCCGTTACGGGTAGTCAGAAGCCCAGAATGAAGATCCGCCTTACCGCATGGTATCGTATTACCTAGTAACTGGGTTGTAGAGGTCAGATAGGCAGTCGCTCCATGTAAAATACTGGTATTCAGCTGCATCCGTTGAGACTGGAAGCCGACCCCAACATGTCAATGTCACTGTCACTCTGTAATATTATTAGCAGACATCCACTGGTAAAAAAATCATTACAATTTAATTTTTCATTTCCCCAGATAGCGCTGCATACGGAAATGACGTCACCCAACCGTTTGTTTTTAAAACAACGAGCAAAGGAAACAAGCCGCACATCCGAGTGTAATCTAGTTTTAAAAAGTGCCATCTATCGTGTAGTTACCGAATTAATTCCTTTGGTTTGAGTTTCAGTAGTTAAACTACTAAGCAATCCATTAAAAAAAAGATATTGTTATTTTTAAAACGTTTTTTGCAATAATACTTAAATGTGGGTAAAAGGACCAATTTTTGTCCGCGCGATTTTGAGGACAGCGATTGGGCCATTCACCCTATTCATTGCTGTGACATTTTAAGGCCATACAGTCACGTTCGAGGCCATAGACTAGAGTCTAGGCCTTTACCAAAACAACAATGAAAATAAGCAATATTAAGATAGATGCCGCCTTAACTAGTATTTATATAAAAAGTGGCCTTGTAGGGCCTTTTTAAAATGAAATTAAGGACTTACTTTTAAGTTAAGGCCAAATAGACAATTTTAACTCAACAAAGATGTGTGCGTAGGCCATAAGTCTAAAGGCCTTTTGGTCATAAAGGGACTCTATTCTATGGCCTTAAAAGGCCAGGTTTCAAAGTGATTACGAAGTTATTTTTGTATTCGTTTATACATTTGTCTATAGCTATTTTTTTATGTTTTTTTTTTCATTAGTCTAAGGAAAGTGCTTAAGTTCGTACATGCTGCGATTTTTATAGTATTATCTGTGGCAGCTCATATTACATGGAGTTGGTAGTGTCAAATATTGGAGATTAATAAGCTAAACACTATCTCTTTCTGTAAAAACTACTTGAGTAGCTATTTTTGTGAGAACCGTCGCGATTTTCAAAAACCCCTCGACTTATTTGAGACCTCACGTAAAATGGGGCCCCAATTTATTTAAATTGAGGCCTCGCGTTGAGGCTTCAAAAGAATTTAGAACCCCGTCATGACAGTTTTAAGTCTATAAAAATAATTGACAATAATATCTAGTATAAGAATTCTTGCAAAAAATATATTCTAGGCACCAAAACTCAAATATTTGACACAACCAAGTATAAAAATAAAAAAAAATACTGCCAAAATTAAAGTATCGCAATATGGTATTTAGAGTAGTAGTACTTAGGCCGAAAGTCTGTCAAATATATATATTATTATTATATCGTCGGGGGCAGTGGCTATATTCACGACTTATTTATAATTGTAAACGCAGATCTCTGTGACATAACGAAATATTAACTTATTGAGCCGACTGAAAATACGTCATCCTGATGATTATGCTAAAATTTTGAGCGAATATTTTGTATCCAAATACATTTTTGAGGACTTCGGTGATAATAAATTCGGTTTAGTTACCGAAACTTGAACTTTCCAAACTTAATTTTAGCATATTTCGCGGGAAAGAATGGCTAGTGATGTGATGTCTACGAATAATGTTTTTAGTAATTTTTTCGTTTGTGTGATAAAACCTGTCCATCCATTACTAAATATAGCGTGAATATAGTTATAATTCGGGGATGTTTCAAGTGTCGTATCAGTAATAATGATGAAAGTTTTGCTTACAAACGTGATTTAAAAGCGATGGAATTATATATTCGGTGATTTAGTATGTAAAGTGTCATTTCGTCCCGATTTCGATTTATATCGATATCTTCATCCCATAATGATGCAACTAAAGAAGTTTTCACTTCGAAAATCAAAACACGCTCAACATCTTTAAATAATATTTGTAAGCGAAATGAAGGTAACCTAGTCTTAAAAATTGTATTCTTTGTATGGAATAGTTATTGCACGAATGAGGTAGATATGTTTCAGTATTTTGAGTAGGAACATTAGGAAAAAGATTAAAACCATCATGTATTATCACAGAATTAGATAAGTATAGTAAATTTTGGATTTAAAAGACATTTTTTGGTGTTTCCATTTCAGTTTGAAACTTTTCTTGCCATAGTTTTAGTATTAAAGTATCTAATTTTTTTTTCTATCTCTTTATAAGAACCGCATCATACTTGGTCAAGTAATAAGTTGTGATATTAATAATGGATTGATAATAAAGAAGAAGCTTTATCCTTTATATCCTAAGATATAAATTCCCTAAACGCTTTGGATGTAGGTACCGTTGGCGATGCGGTCGTAACTATTCCATACAATTATTATTTCGAGTCAATGACGTGCCAATAATCGAAAACCATTGTTAATAATAAATAATAATAATAGTTATTACATATATAAGATATTGTTATATAATAGATTTTTAGATACGTAAAGAAAGTTAGACAACAAATATTGGACAGTATGATGATATTATTAATATTAATAATTTAGACAGGAAATAATAATACAGTACAAAGACTTCAAATAGAAGTCGTTACCTCAGTGCAGTGTATTGTAAATAAATAAAATAACTAGGTTTAGATGTAAAAATAAAGTTTTAGAAATTTTTTATATGAGGGCGACTTACACCTTCAAATTTTCATAATTTTCGCGTTCAAGCAATTTGATTTGCCAGATTATACAATTATTGTTACCCATTGTCTGGCAATACTACGTTTTAAAATGTGTAAATATAATTATTATTTAATTATTAATTCGAACTTGTCAAATATGGCAACAAAAATAGGTGTAAGCACCTCAAAACATGGCAATACTTTTAAAAATATTTTAAATGGCAATGTAACATTGTGATGTATTTTACGATCTCAATACAGATTAAAAAGATATTTTTTTTACCTCCGACAAAATTTTGTGTGAAATTTTTAGATAAAGAAACTTGCAATATTGTATTAAATACACTTTTTTTTTATTATTCAAAGCGACTACGTTAATCTGATGAAATTGGATATTATTAAAATAAAGAATTTATTTTCTGTTCCGATGTGCTTTATTAGAGTTGGTATTACTTTGTGGTCATCACCTCAACCCGAAACATTCCCTTCTAAGTTGGTATCAAGCGATGCGAGGCGCAGCAAGCAACGGTGGCATCGACCCGCACCCTCGCGAGTTTAGCTACACGATTACTGGAAAGTGCTTGCAATGACAGGACTTGTCCACTAAAATCTGCGTGGTACTTTCCTCAAAAGACCATTTCAGACAGCAAACTATATGTAGTGCAGCTATGTATGCATAGCTGCACGATTTCTGACAAATGCGTGCACTGACTGGACAGGTCTTCTAAATCTGTATGGTTCTTTCCTCAAAAGACAATCTCAGACATCGATCTACATGGTCTTCACATGATCTGACCAAGATTTTGTCTGGACTCAAAGAGACTGACCTCTGAATTTGTTTCGGCCTTAGAGTAGTCTGATAGGAAACGCCGACCTCATCTAGTAGTGGGTATTCCCTAAAGCTATGGTAAAATTCAAAGCAAAAAAGCCTTTGAAGCAATTCTTGTCTAACCAAGTCGTAACAGCATGGCATATGCTCCCAGAAAATGTGACTGCTCCCACATTGAAGTGCTTCAAGGTCAGATTAAATATTTCCAAGCTATTTGATACACACGCATCGGCTAATTAGCTGCTTGGTGTGCCTAACCAAAATAACAATAATAATCTAGTTTTTTTTAATAATATGTCGTGTAAAAGTGATTCCGTAAACTAATTTACAGAATAAACAATTTTAATTCATACCAACTTTTCTGGATCATCTTCTTTTAGCCTTCATCTCACTAGGTAAAAACTTTTTTAGAAACAAAACCAACCGACTTCCAAAAAAAACACTACAAAGTGAAAAATAACTTTAATGTCGGAAATCGGTTGTTTTTTTTTTTTGTAAAAAAGTTTTTATTTTTCACTTTTTAGTTGTACCTACCTCATCATCATCATCATCAGCCTCCCTAACCTGTACCTACCTAACCCAAACAAATTCATATAACACTACTTGCTATGTGAATATCAGTGACAGAAAGCTATTGAACACATCTGCCTACCCCTAAAGGGTACAGGCGTGATGTTATGTTGTGTGATTGCATAAACAATGCATACATATGCTATAGCAGCAATCGCGGTTGATTTGCTGGCATTTATTGAAGAGTTCCGTTATCTGTCCCCGAAACTCTTCATGAGATTTTACGAAATTTAAATGGGACCATTTCGGATAAACCACTTTCGAACAAAAAAAAAGTTTTGCAAATCCGTCTAAATATGAGGGAGTTATGCCCGAATATACATACATATATAAACATCCGATTTGAGAAACTCCTCCTTTTTTGAAGTCGGTTAAAAAATAAAAAATTTGACGGTGAAGGTAGCCTAAGACGACCCACTGACCTAGGTTTTCTCGTCATCATCAGCCATATTTCAACTACCGTGGGCGTACTATGAGTAGAGTTGGTTATTGCGCAATAGAATAACCGTTTGCACTTCAAATCAGATTATAATTTACGATCAATTGAATCACACTCGCTAATCATCACACACTAGGTTGTAGGTACACGACACATCCAGTTACGTACCTACCGAGATCATTACCGGGCTGGCTAACCAAGTTGACCTTCGTTGACTGTCCCTCAAGGAACCTCTTTCTTATAGCGGAGTTCTCACATGCTCCTCTTTTCCAATTTCCATCCAAAACCTCCTCATTCCGGGGAATAGTCCAGTCAAATTAGACTTTGAAGGTTACATTAATTCCCATAGAGCTAAAAATTGGTATGAATGTTCAGAATACTATGATAAATAAATTGTGAAAAGTCCCCATCAATCCCCCTTGTGCAAATTTTTTTATTGATGGTGAAAGTTTGCAAAAATAGGTTTTTCGCGTTTTTCAGCTAAACGGTGAGTTTTACAGCAAAAATAGTTCAGACAAAAATTGTAGATCATCCGATTCTCTACAAAAAATGTATCCACACTTTTTTTCATAATTATTGCCATTTCCGTGATATACCGGTTGAAAGAATTGAAAAAAATATTTTATTCGTAATATGCACGTTACTCGTGCTCTAGTACGAGGAGGACTTATTTTTGATGAACCAGCTTCTTCTTCTTGGCGTCACCTTTTCACGGTATCAATGCTACTTTTTCGAGTATATTTTTTTCGACACTGCACATTAATTTTTACGGATTTATGGTCTTTCAGGTACTCCGAAGACTCATCACCTCTCAATACTTGCATCAATTAATGCTTTCATGCCGTGATCAACAGTAACAACTCCACTTTCAGTCAAAGGTTGACTACAAATAAAGCAGAATTGCGACATTTTTTTTTAAACAGTAAAATGCACAAACTTTGTTACAAAATATAAGCGATAGCCACGAGTTGTCACTACGAAGGAATGCTTACGACTAACAGTATTTTGTTGAGTATGAGACCTTTGAAACGGAGCAGGTATACGAGCATCGCCACGCTGACAATATTCAATGGAAGACAGATGTTACTCAAGGCCATGCGACTGCCCAGCCGCCGCGGGAGACGCTCCAGGCGTCGGGAGCCGCGCGACGGCTCACGGCCACCGTAGGCGCGGGCCTGCGGGCGGAGAGTAATGGGTAACTCACCGTCCGATCAGGACCAGGCCCGTGCCGGACGGCGTGTACGTGTTCCACGCGCGCCTCAAAGAGATGTCAGCGTCAAGGGAAGGGGCCCGTCAGGGCCGAAGCCTGCCGGGTCAGCGGGATTGTCCGAAAGGGATTACCGCTGGCCCGGAACATAAAGGGCGAAGGAAGGAACACGGGTGGGTTTTAGTCAGTAAGAGTCTGACACTCCCTTCCGCTCCACCCAGAGCGGGAGGGGTCATTTGATGATTTCCCATCCTGAAAAAAAAAAGGCCATGCGACTAAATGAAAATAGGGGCGGAGTATTTGACGGTCATTTATATTCTAAGAATTTTATAATTTGTATGTATAAGACATAGGGACTCATATGTTTACTCGTATAACGGTTCAAAAATGTATACAAAAGTACATTAACGTGCATATTACGAATAAAATATTTTTTTCAATTCTTTCAACCGCTATATCACGGAAATGGCAATACTTATGAAAAAAAGTGTGGATACATTTTTTGTAGAGAATCGGATGATCTACAATTTTTGTCTGAACTATTTTTGCTATAAAACTCACTGTTTAACTGAAAAACGCGAAAAACCTATTTTTGTAAACTTTCACCATCAATATTTTTTTTTGCACAAGGGGGATTGATGGGGACTTTTCACAATTCATTTATAATAGTATTCTGAACATTCATACCAATTTTTAGCTCTATGGGAATTATTGTAACCTTACTTCTATTTTAAGGACTAATTTGACTGGACTAGAAGGCCAAGTGCATTCCCGGAGGTCCCCGGAATGAGGACTCTCGTTCTGTTGGCTAACTTCCTTCCAAAACAATGCTACCAACTTAAGTAATACCAAAACCAGTGTTGCCAGCCCAGTCGCGAGCTCACTCAAGCGATTCGCTTGACGTATCCGAATGAGGCGATTTCCGAACTAAGGTCTATTCCATAGACCGACTTAAACGTCAAAACCGAGTGACAACTGTCATCGTGTTCTGACAGCTCGAAACTTCAAAATAAACAGCGCCAACCGCCTCAATATAAACATCCGAATTGAGAACCTCCTCCTTTTTTGAAATCGGTTAAAAATATTTTGTGATGACTGACGAGATCTACAGGATTGGGTGAAACTAAGGGGATATATTTCACCAGGACACGGCGGCGCAACTAGTCGCTGCCATCAAAAATGTATATAACTCTTTATGAGTATCTCACTGTGCCTGCTTAGTTGCTCAACCATACATTCTGTTGGCTGCGCGGCCATGGCGTAATTTTTCCTATTCAATAAATAGTAAAACACTAGTTTTAGTGTTTCAATTTGTTTATTTAAGTCTTTATTTGGTTAATAAAGCTAGTAAAATATGATCGGGCTTTAGGGTTAGGAATATGCAATTTCTACTCTAATTCAATAAAATCTTACTAAACTGTTTATTTTTATTTAACAGACTAATATAGTATTATTAGCACATCCCTAGTCACTACTTACTAGAATGACATTGACATCTATCAATAAATTGTTTGACAATTTGATCGCGTCAATTTTGGAGTTATTGCTGTCCTCTCTCAGTCAAATTAAATCGGTTTATAATTAAAAAAAATATGGAAATAAGTGTTCTGACGTTCGACAGAATATGCCGCGTCTGTTTAGTACAATGTACCGACATGAAGTCTCTATTTACAAAGACGGATGGCGAAAAACGCAACTTGTTCGAAATTCTTGCATTTACCGCTGATATTAATGTTAAATTCGAGGATAGTCTGCCAAAACAGGTTTGTGCTGAATGCGAGTCGGTCATGTGCAAGGCTGATGCATTTAAACGCCGTTGCCTAAATTCTGAGACGATTTTAAACAACATCTACCAGAATTCTTTATGCCGAGGTGAAACATTGAATATTGACAAAAAATACTCGATAAAAGATGAAAATGGGGATTTAAATGAGAAATTTAGCAACAATATTAGTTTTGAGACTTCAAATATTACAAATTACAGTTCCCAAGACAGTTTTGATAAGAAAAATGTGTTAAATCAAGATATTTCAATATACCCAATTGCCGACACTAGTTATTTAGCTAACTCTACAGTACCTGACAACCCTGAACAAATTGTCAAAGAAGAAATAAATTTAAATTTTGATGATGATATAAGCTTTCCAGATCATTACGACGATGGAGTGCAGTGTGAGACAATACCCGTACAATTTAAAGAGGAAGAACCTTCAAAAATAGAAGGTATGAAACACACATGCTACTGCGGACTAACATTCACTACAAAAGACAAATATAAAAATCATTTAAAACAGCATAACTGTAATAAGTACAAAAAAGTATTGGAAAAAGTTAACAAAAACAAATTAGTTACAATTAAAAACGAGATAGAATGTGTTGAATGTAATCGCAAGTTCAAAACTCCGAATGCGTGGAGGATACATCAGCAAGTTCACCGAAATGAACACATGTCCAATGACAAATCATTGTTACATGTCTGCAAATTCTGTTTATGCCAGTTTAAAACGGAGGCAGCGTTAAAAACTCACATTCTAAAACACGAAAAAACCATAAACAGCAAAGCAGAATCCTACCAATGTTCGTTATGTTTACGTAAATTCAAGAATAAAACCTCATTATCAGCTCATATACTACGTCATGAAGAAACAGACAACATAAAACACGTCTGCAAAGTTTGTAAAAGAGAATTTAAGTACAAAGCTTATTTAGAAAACCATGTCTTGACAATGCATTCAAGGAAAAATGGTATTAGTTGCGAAGTTTGCGCTCAAAGTTTTCCTAGTGAAGAGAGTTTAGAATTACATAAAGATAGCCATAAGAATGAGAAGAAACACCGTTGTAACGTTTGCAATAAAGCGTTCCTGATGTTGTGTACGCTGAAGGAGCATATGCGGACTCACACTGGTGAAAAGCCTTTTCTTTGCTCACAGTGTGGTCGAGGATTTAGTCAGAAGACTAATTTAGCACAGCATATGAGAAGACATCAGGGATTGAAGCCTTTTAAGTGCGAAAATTGTGAAAAGAGGTGAGTTTTAGATGTTTACTAAATCTAAGAGTAAAGATTTGATTTTTTACATGTTTCTTTGTTATGCTTTCACACTAACGGCATAACGGATTTGGATGAAAGAGCTTTGAAGGTCCGTGGCATACCTACCTGTCCAGTACTACCCGAAACTGTCAAATTTTCCCAATCAACTTTGAGTCTTATGCTTTAGCGATAAAGTTGGAAATCTATTAAAGAAATTTGACAGATTGTAGTAGCTTGATGTGCTGGCGTCTGTACCTGAAGATTCTACTTACCTGTCTCCAGGGCCGTCTTAACCATATTGGGCGCCGGGGTGCGAAAATCAGCCTGCGCCCCAATTTTGTGTTTTATTTTTTTATTTAATACTTACTCTACAATAAAATTAGGTACATTTTCAAACATCAAATTTAATTTTTCTGGCTTTAAAATCGGCAATCTTTTTTGAGATACTGTGTGTTTTGTAATCAACTTTCAATTCGATAGGTATGCTATAGCATTTGTCAATCTATCTTGACTTGAGTCGTAAGTAGTTTTTTATTCATTTCAATTTCGTTTCGTTTACGCATGGTATGTGTAGGTATAAGGATTGGCTTCCGCCCCCTAAGACCCTGGCGCCCGGGTGCCACGCACCCCTTGCACCCCCGGGTAAAGACGGCCCTGCCTGTCTCATCTGCTTACATTTTACGAAAGCTATGAAATTTCATTTGTTGGCCTGTAATGCTGTTAAGCTAAGCTGAAGCTGCTTGCGGAGACAAATCGCCAGTCTTGTTTTATCAATCCTTATGGCAGTCAAGACAAGCATTACTGCGTGAGCTACAGTAACCGAACCCGCGGCTTAAAGCGCAAAAGCTAATAACTCAATCACTTCATCCATTTCATCGTCAAGAATGCGACGTATTATATTTATTTATCTCTATCCTTTCAGATTTGTATCAAAAGGTGAGCTAGATGCCCACAACCGCAAACACAGCGGAGCACACCCCTTCGTCTGTGACGACTGTGGCAACGGCTTCACAACCTCAAGTGCGCTGGTCAAACATCGTCGCATACACACGGGAGAAAAACCTTACCTTTGTGACCTCTGTCCAATGAGGTTTGCTGCATCTGGTACCTTAAAGAACCATCGCAGAACGCACACTGGCGAACGACCATTCCAATGTTCGTATTGCGAGAAAGCCTTTGTGCAACGCAATGATTTGATATCCCATATCCGTTGTCATACCGGTGAAAAACCTTATATTTGTACTCAATGCGGTCAGTCGTTTAGAAAAGCTTCGGGGTTGAAGAGTCATGTTAAGATGCACGTGAAGGAACCGGGGAATATGCTGCAGGGCGTCAGTGTGATGTTGAGTGGAATGCAGTGTGCGGAACAGTGATTGTGGTTAATGAAATAGTAGGTAGGTCGCGACTGCTGTGCGTGGGGTCTTGGGTTCGATTCCCAGATCGGACAGTGTTACTGGTCCGTGGCCCGTAATTGTACCTATTATGGGCCACAACCTCCTTAACAAACATCTTTTCAACATAGGCGCCACGGACAGCCCCCTCTGCAGGGGCTGCCTTGATGCCGAGGAATCAGCCGCCCACGTCGTCCTGGATTGCGAGGCCGTGGCTTCTCAACGTGAAGAAATCCTCGGAACAATGAGGTCGCTCCGCGAAGCCTGTGAAGCTCCCAGGAAGCTTCTGTGCTTCTGGGCGGAGCTAGGCTGGCTCTGTTAGCCAGAATCCCCACGCACAACGGACCGAATGGGAGTTTAAGTGCGGAAAAGGGAGTCCTATCATCATCATCATCATCATCATCAGTGTTACTAGTTCTTACATTAGGAATTTCTCAGTAACAAACAGTCCGGAGTTCGGCACCCCCGTGTCTCGGAAAGCACGCTATAAGCCTTTGGTCTTGCTCCTAATCGACCCCCGGTCGTGTCGGATTGCCGTCCAAACGGAGTGAGGGAAGAGAAAGTGCATCTATGTCTGCGCACTTATGACTATATCTCCCGCGCCGAAAGCTATTCACCGTGGAGATTGGCTGCCATGGCGGAAATACGGTCTAGAGGACTATTATTAAGTCTTACATCATTCCGAAAGATGTCTACTGCTCGACATGGATCTCCCCTCAAACATCATCACATCGACCAGTCCTGGGCTTCTCGCAAAAAGTGGATTCATGTGGTCTTCACCAGCGGGGTGATTGCGTAACACACTATCAGCAGCAATAGTCAATTTCAGTCTCAATCGGTCAAAAATACTTTTAATTTCTCTACATTTTTGACAAGTTTTTGACATTGTCTGTCGCCGAATTGAGATTGTGACTAGATTTGGAACATTTGTAATTACGGGAATTGGCCTTCAGAGAGGCAATTCTCGTAATTTTAAGAACGTTCACAGTCTGATCTCAGTCTGCCAAAAAATACCTCTAATTTCCCTATATTTTGACAAGTTTTTGACATTTGATTGTCGTCGAGATGAGACTGCGACTGGATTTTGAACGTTTTAAATTACGAGAATTGGCCTTCTGATCTCAGTCTCAATCTGTCAAAAATACTTCTAATTTCCCTACATTATTGACAAGTTTTTGACATTGACTGTCGGTGAGTTAAGATTGCAACTAGATTTTGAACGATTTTAATTGGCCTTCATATTGGTGATTTGTGATTAGTTGATTACTCAATCCAAAATATTTTTTGCTTTATTTATTTAGACTTTATTTAAGAATATAGTTTTATTAAAATATTTACACACTAACTCTATAATAGAAATAAAAATTAAACATATTTACAAGTATCAAAAAGGGTTACAGGGCGTCGAAAAATTCGTCCACATCGCTGTCAACAGGAAAAGTGCCCAGAAGGCTGGGCACTTTTGGCTGGCTGAATAATTCACTTTATTTAAGTGAATTATTTTTACTCAATTTGGCTAAAATCTTGCCAAGTATTAATTTATGTATTATTGTTTACATAGTAAATTGTATGAATAATCAATATTGGGACCAATTTAGTTTTATTTTGTGTGTGCTATTTATTTTGCGAATGGTTCCAGACGGGTTCCAGACGGGGTTCCGGTACTCCCTAAAAGATACCGGTACCAAATTCAGATACCCGCCGCGTACCACAAATCTTATCATCATTATCATAATCTCGTATTTGTACCTTGAAAGTTATTTTTCATGCCTATTTACTTACTATAATATGTTTTCTCACTGCAATTTACGGAAATATTTATTTACAGTACCGATACTGATTAGAAATGCCAATAGTACAGGTAATACTCCGGTACCGGTATCACAATAGTACAGGTACTACTCTGGTACAGGTATCACAATAGTACAGGTACTGATGCCAATGATGCCGATGAGATGAGATGCCAATGTATACGCTTTTATAATAAACTACCAAGCCACGTTCAAGATCTTAGCCTTAATAAATTTAAATTATTCATTAAACGTAAGTTGTGCAAGAAAGCCTTTTATACTGTTAAAGATTATATTGAGGATAAAAAGGCTTGGGATTGAGCTGCTTCCAATTTATGCATTTTGAGTGTTTTTGTTGTTCTTTTGTTGTTTATTTTTTATATAATATACATGTCGCATCCGGTCATGCATTTGACTAGTCGGAACGCTAAGCGCCATCTGGTGGCGCTTGACAGAGTCTAGCCTGAGTCCGTGGGGGTTATAAAACAGCTCGACAGAACGATGTGGGGCTCACTTTTGAACGGGGAGTTGACCATTGGACATCGTACGGACAACATGTGCTCAGAAACTGTCCAGCGTTCCGTATCTGGTTGTGTCGTGTACCTACAGTGTGTAATTTGCTAGTGTGACTAAATTGTTCGTGAAATTATAATCTTATTTGAACTGCAAACGGTTTTTCTATTGCGCAATAACCAACACATACCCACTGTACGCCCACAATAGTTAAATCTGGCTGATAATAACGAGACACACTATACCTTCTCCGTTATCAGAAGTGGGATACGTGTTGGTTGATGCGCAAAATGAGAACGCTAAAAGTGAAAGTGACCGTTGACATTTTTAAAAACAAAGTGCAAACTGCGAACGCTTATTAAATAATCGTGTGGACCTGTTAGAGTTGAACCCAGATAAGCCAGATACGGATGCGCGATCATAGTGAATGTTGTTTTGGGCATAGGCTGTATGCCGAAATACCTTTGCCCAGTGACGCGCCAGTTGCGCCCTACCGCCATGTTAGGAAAAAAAGTGTTCCCGTAATTAGAAAATGCGATAGGACGCGTGTGCAAACGTAACAGCACACAATACGACAGCTGATTTGTGTTTTGCTGAAAATTCACTGCAAGGAGGTCAACTTGTGGCCGTCATTAAGGCGCACAAAGGAAGCAGTATCAACGTGGCTGTCGTAAATAGTACGATGGACGTAGCGTGGAGCTACCAGTGACGTGGAGTGATCAGCCCGCAGCCGTCGGTGAAGCCCTTCGTGTGCTGCAAGTGAGGGAATCCAGGACATGTTGCGGCCCGGTGCACGAGAAGTGGCAGCCAAGCAGAGGTGGAGGTGGAGCACGCGCTGCAAGCAGCAGCGGCGAGTGGATGTTTGCGTCGTACAACTACCCGCAGGCACGTTGGAACATAAAGGTCAGCTGTATTGTTTTGTTACGTTTCTGGTGCTGAATGCTCGTTAGTAAAAGAGAGTTGTGCAGCCAAATTAAGTGGCAAACTAGTTAATAATGTTGTTGCGTTAACTGGTATTGGTTAAACGCGTGTATTCAGCACAAAACAAATCATAAGTAGCGTTGCGAATAGCGAGCCACAACTTGAGATTCTATTACATTTCTACACGATATTTACTTGCAAAGTATTATTTTGGGTAGGCTATGTATTTTGTGTTATTAGAAAACGAAGAGTGGAATCAGATTATCAGACTAATCTAGATCGGAAGTTCAGAGGTCCATTTAAGGTTGTGGAAGTTTTGACAAGTGATCGCTATACGTCATAACCTTTAGATTCTAACCGAACTTACTAGTATGCTCACGATCGCATACGAAAGATGCCTCTAAGTAGTGTTCCTAACGTGTTAAACGTAGAAGGCGGTGAGGATAGTTCCTTCACCGAGTAGTAGAGCACATACCATGGCTATTTGGTCGCACTGCACGCACTAGTCTGTAGTCGTAACTGCAACTCATTTAGGAGTTGTTCAGGGCGCGATGGGCAGTTAGTGGTGTGGCGGGGACCTGGGTCTCAAGGGAGACTATTGTTGTGTTGGTCATGTATTGACCTGGGAGTCGTAGACTCTATGAGAAGTGATGTGTGTTGGTCGTATCACTTGAGGTGATGACGATATGGGTGGCATAAGTGTCACTAGCTGCTGCGGCAGCCGGGCCATGAGCGTTGTATGTGATCTACTCGTGAGTTGATACAGTTCCTGAACAATTATTACCAAGGCTTAGAGGAATCTTTTGTTATCAATGATTGTTATTGTTTTTATTAAATGTGGTCAGAATTGGCCGAGGGGAACATGCACTGCTGTTGATTTTTTGGTTACAGGTTAACACAAGGACTTGTGCGAGCCGGATGGCAGTGGGGGACGGCGCTGCGCTCTTTGGATCGCCTGTACGAGTGGTCGCTGATCAGGGACGGTGCTTTTCGAGCGAGGAGTTTCAAGACTTCTGCCAAGGATGCGCTGGATTGCATCCACTACAGCCATTAAGTCAACTACAGGTCTATTGTCTTTTGAATTTGGTGAGTCATTTTCATTTTGTTTTGACTCTGGTACAGAGTGCTTCCCTGGTAAACAACAGCAAAGAACGGTTACATTGTTAGGTATAGCCCAATCTAGTTAACGATGCAATTTTTAAATACGCTCACGATAGGTTATGAATGATGCCAGTAGGTTATGTACCAGTCGAAGTAGATTGTGATCACAGTGGTAGTGAGCTATGAGCAAGCCTGAGTAGTGGGAACCACGCGAGTAGGGGTTCTCTATCGGCCGTAGTAAAAAGTGTGTAGTCACAGGGGTGATACACGTGGATCCATGCGCTGGATGTGTGAGAGCAATGCGATTGCTGGTCGGCCGGAGTGCCGTGGCGTTAGAGTGGTTTACTCGTGTGTGGGTTTCCAGGTATCTAAGGCTCTTAGTGAAAAATATTATTGTTGTAATGTGGATAACGATGGTACATGGCTCTGGTTGATGTTTTTTTTTGTTATGATTGATTAAAGTTTGATTACTCTGTTGTATGATTGATTAAAGTCTGGTTGAATCAAGTACGCTCATGAGGCTAAGGCATATGCCATGGCACAGGCCAAGGGATCAGAGTATTAATGACGAATTTGAGGAAAGCAAAGTAAAAGTTTTGTTGATGAAACAGAGTAGAGATTAAGTCTAGTGATAGTGGTGAATCTTAGTTCGGCTGGTCGGGGACCGTACCAGTAGTTATTACATAGTCGTAGCCCGGTAGAAATCGGTGTCTCTTGAGGCAACTCAAGTAGTCCGTGGGTGCGCGATGCGTGTTTAACTCTGGCGGAGGTCGGGGTCTTGTAGAGACCATAGAGTCCGTGGGACTCGGAATTCAGGAGGAATTCAAAGTAACAAACATGAGGTTTGTTGTAGGGGCTTAGTGAAAAGCCACAGGCCACGAATAAGATTCCTGCTGTGTTTTGTTATGCTCTAAGGATGTTTTATTAGCTGCTCTATCATGTTTAGTTGATTAGTTAGTTTGTGATCTTGAGATTTGGGTATCAAATAATGATTAATACTCTGAACTCTGCAATTTTTTTAGTTTGTGCGAATTTTCATTGTGTTGTTTTGCCTGTACCATATTTGGTCAGGAGTGACCGAGCTATGAGATACTTTGCGGGGTATGTTTGTTTACAGATTAACACACGAGGACGTGTGCATCGCAGGATGGCCGTGTCGCATCCGGTCATGCATTTGACTAGTCGGAACGCTAAGCGCCATCTGGTGGCGCTTGACAGAGTCTAGCCTGAGTCCGTGGGGGTTATAAAACAGCTCGACAGAACGATGTGGGGCTCACTTTTGAACGGGGAGTTGACCATTGGACATCGTACGGACAACATGTGCTCAGAAACTGTCCAGCGTTCCGTATCTGGTTGTGTCGTGTACCTACAGTGTGTAATTTGCTAGTGTGACTAAATTGTTCGTGAAATTATAATCTTATTTGAACTGCAAACGGTTTTTCTATTGCGCAATAACCAACACATACCCACTGTACGCCCACAATAGTTAAATCTGGCTGATAATAACGAGACACACTATACCTTCTCCGTTATACACATTGACATTAATATTTTTTTTTTAAAAACAATGACATTTCCTTACTTTGTAAAGTATTACATTATTTTAATTTTTGTGAATATGAAGACGATGTGGGTCATTTATTTTATTCATTTTATATTTTTTACTATTCTCTCCATGGTCTGGCAGTTTGAGTAAAGCTATAAGCTTTTTGTAGCTACCCGAAACTGTAAAATTTTCCCAATCAACTTTGAACCTTATACTTTAGCTATAAAGTTAAAAATCTATTAAAGGCATTTGACAGATTGTAGTAGGTTGATGTGCTGGCGTCTGTACAATCGGAAGTCAGCTTATAATGGTTATGTATACCTTGATGTTTAGCCGTGTGTACATGATTTGTAAATAACATTGAATTAATCGTTTTATGTAATAGATTTGGATAACATATTTTGTATTATGTTGATTTATGTGAATACTCGAATATACCTACTTTTATGAATTTAATTTTTTTTTTAATAAAGAATACCCTTTTACTGTCCCATTAGCATTCAGCCTGTAACGTTCCTAATGCTGGCACAGACCTCCTCTATTCGGGAGTGGGCCATAATCCACCACGCGGGCCCAGAGCGAGTTTGTGGATGTCACATGTCTTCGAATTTTTAGGTTTTAGGACATGCCGGTTTCCTCACAATGTTATCTTTCACCGTTTTGAGAACGTGGTGATGAAATAAATTATTCAAAGTAAAGGGTAAAGGGTAGTAGATTCGAACCCACGACCTGCAACTCGGAAGTGGAGGCCGTAACTACTGGGCCTCCACAGCTCAAAATCAAATGCTCAATGCCATCATTAATAGAGTGTAATAACCGGATAAGTATGTAGTTTTCGTTTTCAATCTTCATTGGTCGCTTTTCACAATAATAAGAGTACAGTACCCGGCGATAAAATATTGCACATCGACCTTTGAAAAGAGACAATCGGCTAATTTCGGCTTCGGAGAGCGTTATCACTGTCGCACGAAATACAAACAGTCCGGTATCTATTAGGAGCTGTTAAAACAATTATGATTTGCTTCTTTTGATAATAATTATTATTCTTTGTATAAAATGGTTTTGTGTAAAAAGGTCGATGTGCAATATTTATCGCCGGGTACTGTACCTATGTACCAAGTCGCGGTATTCACGCCCAGCCAATGGTGCCGATTCTGTTGTTCACATACTAAACTAAATTTAAGTTCAGTGCATCTGTTTCTTTCTATTTCATTAAGAAAAGGACAGAAGATAAATTTTAGTTTAGTCCCTTCAAATTAATCAACGCCTGACGTAAATTGACATAACTAGTAGACTAAGTTTTTAATCACGTCTAAACTTGTATGGAGTTGTGTCAGGCGCTGATTAATTTGACAGGACTAAACTAAAATGTATCTTCTATCCTTTTCTTAATGAAATAGAAAGAAAAAGATGCACTGAACTTAAATTTAGTTTAGTTTGTGAACAAGGGAATGTCACCAATGTCCAGCAACTTCTCGTTTTTGATAAGTCGTAGCAAACCATACACGGTCAATATAAATTTTAAGATTTCCCGCTCTTTGTCGTATTTGCTGTGAAAGTAAGTGCCTTTTCATACGTCCCGGTTGCCGGGTACCCGGCGGCAAAGTGTATAGCCATGTACCGTGCCGTGTACGTTAGCTTTCACACGTACCGGCGCAGTTTGCCTGACAAGCGAACGCCGGGTATGCGCAGGATTCACCACTGTACGTTCGATCGCCGCCTACGTGCCTTTTCACACGTCCCGGCAACCGGGTAGCCGGTGCAGCTATCCGGTAACATTGCCAGCCCAAGTAGCACAAAAGTGCTTTATAACAGCGTTTTCACAGTGCACCGTGAAAGCATTGGCTGCATAAACTTGCTGCATAACAGCGTAGGCAGCGCATCCTCTGCTGATATAATTCTAATTTGGGCACAAATAATTCAGCACATAGCTGTATAAGAATTCCCATTATAAAATAATTGAATTATATCAACATCATATTAGCATTTATGTGTGTAACAATCATTCCAAGAGCTGAAAATTGCCTGATTAACAAGCCACGTGTTACCTATAATACAGCAACAAAGACGAATGTGTACATTTTATATGCTTTTACACAGTTGAAAGTCCACTCTGAGCGAAATTATGGAATGCAATAACTTTATTATTTATTTTTCTTTAATAATATGAACTGTCAATTTGTTAAACATGAAGTGTTGTGTACAAGATCTCAAGTGTCATTTGTGAACACAATAAAATTTAAGGTAAGTAAAACTTCGATTTTTTCCTATTATGTTTGAAATCTTATTGGGGAGGTAACTTTACTGTGAAATATCATACATGTTTAGTTCAAAATTTTCACGCGCCCTCATAATACCACTAAATACTAAAAAAAAGTTAACTTAAATGGACAGTAAACAAAATAAATGTTATGGTTTCTTACAAAGAAATTGATAAAAAGCTGGTTACTTGTAAATAATTTGTAAACCAAATCAATTCTAATCGATATCTTCTAAAATAAACCAAAATAAAAAGATAAAATTTTACAATAATTCACAGTCACGTAGTGAAAATGGCGGATGGCAAGTGAACAGTTTTAATCTTAATTTAATGCTGAGGTCTGTACGGGTGTTCTCATGTGGCCTATCATTCAGCAAATAGTAAAATAGTTAAGCACCTGTGAGAAACAAATCAGCCATGGATCGATGTGAATAGTAGTAGTGGTTCACATAATCAGATAACCACCTTTATGGATCCAAGCTTTTAGGGTCCCGCTGTGGTTCTGCTAAAACCATTTTTATTCCCTTTTTAGTAATTAGTAATTACTCGAGGTCAAGTACTTATCTAAAATTGTAATTTAAATAGCTATTAATATAATTTAATTAAATAGATAGGTAATATAATACTTACATAAACTATATTTGTAAATAAATAGTTTTCTCTGTCTATTCAATACGCAACCAAATCTGTTTTTTTATATTTCTTTGGACCAAAATAGATACATACTTACCTCTGGCCTAATAAAAATTATGTTCACATGACGTTTTTATTTGGTGATAATAATAATAACATGCGACACACACAGAATTACCGTGTTTTGAACCGTATTTTACTTTTATTCGATACAAGTCAAGGCGCTTTGGCATTCTATGGTAGATTAACTTTAGTTTAGAGTTGCGAAAAGTGTTAAAAGTGAATGCTATTTTGGTAGGGGTAGGTAGTATCTCTGTGTGTGTACCTAAACTTAACGTAACATAAATATTTAAAAACAAAAACCTATAGACATAGGTTTTTGTGTTTAAATAATTATGTTACGTTAAGTTTAGGTATTAATATGTTATAGATTTTTGTGGCATTATTTTCCACAAAAACTGAATAGGTAGTTTGAATAAGTGTTTTTAAGATCCTGCTACTTTTAAGGCTCCTACAAATAGGCGCGACACGCAATATAATCGCGCGCGACACAAAGGCACTGCTCGTTGCGCGACTTGCGGTGCCTTTGTGTCGCACGCGATTTTATCGCGTGTCGCGATTGTTTGAAGGAGCCCATACCTTTCGTTTCTTGAATAATACCTAAGTACATATGATTTTGTTGTTTTTTTACAGAACATGCCTTACAAAATTGTTCAGACTATAGAGGGAGGTGTTGCCACTCTGTCAGTCGTTCCTGCACTGTGGGAAACTAAGGGACTTCTACGGTGGCCTGTACTACGGAAAAGACTAAAACTGTATACGGAGAAGACTAAAACTGATGATGGTAATGCCGAAAAGCCTAAAGATGTAGATAATACTGACGCAGATCCAAGAGCTGGGGATGATAACGACGGAGAGCCTAGAGTTTAAGACTATTAATCGACTTCTTAGTTCTTTCCTAATATTTTTGTGTTGACTTGATTTTGTTAAACTGCATAATTGCGTATTTACTTTTTTATTATGTATTTTTGATTGGAGCTTCTCTGCTAAATTATTTTATAGAAGAACGTGTTATGTTTATAACTATGTACTTGTACAACTGTGTACTGAAAAGATGTGGTATTTTTTTCAATTAATGTGATGTAGGAAATTCGTGTACCTAATAATAATTATAAAAGCTTGTTTGTGTTTAATTATTTATTAGCCCGTACTATTTTGCAAGCTCTATTGAGGCGTTACTTTCACGAATTTATCTATGTCAGATATTTTCAGTATTTAAGGAAGATTAAAAAAAAATAAGTTTATGTGTCAGGAATGATTATGATAAAACTGCTATGTGCAAGATAATTTTTAAATGACGAAAGAAAATAAAAATTAAAACAATCAGTATGCAATTTTGTGTATTATTTTCAAACAGTATGTTCTAGTGGTATAAAGTAGTGGTATTCTTTATGAGGAATACATACAAATTTACATTTTATATTTTTAGGATTTAACACAACCACACTAGTATCGCAATGTTTTAGGCTATTAGATTTATATATTCCAAATCGGGATGATTTTATTGGATAGGCAAACACTTCTTCTTTGTTGTTCAACTGGAAACTTTTTAGGGACAAAATCATTTATTATTTTTGCTAAGTCGTTCAAGGCTGTTTGTGCAATATTTTTTGATATGGCCCATTTTTTTATTTTTGATGGATATTCCTGTCTTTTATCATGTTTATCAGAAGCACTCGTGTCTGAACTGTCTGAATCGTTGGGACAATCTCGTTCGTCATCATAAATATTACATACGGAACCCGTCTCGTCCAATATTCGTTGCGCGCTTGCTGACTCTTGGCCATAACTAATATTACATTCGGATGAAAAACACGTTGTTTTTGGCTTTCCACATTTTGTAATATAACTAAAGACGTCAAGAAACTGACAAAATGACCTGGTATAGAAATATTAATTTCATGGTTAGATACATAATAATTCAATCAGCAGAATAAATGCCTACACAAGTCAAATTATTCAGCCCAAGACAGAATGTCTGACAGGTTTGCTGCTATGTAACTGCATAAAAGTTCACTTTAAGTTCTGTCTTGGCCTAAATAAATGCTGTTATTCGACTGTATAGTAACATCTGACTAATAGGGTAAAAGTTTATCTGTGTGCAGCATAAAGCATTAAATCTTTGTTAAATTACTTCACAAAGTAATTGCTTACTATATAGTAGTTCATATGTTCTCTCTTAAAATGCAACGGTTTTATTGTACACACTTGGGATTTTATTCAGTGAATTGCATTATTTGTGTTCACAAACATGCGCTCTTGCAGCTGATAGGGTACTGCACTACTAAACGCTGAATAACAGTGACATCTGTGGCGCGTTTGTGGTGTTTAATAGATTTACAGTACAGAAGAAAGAGTTATATTATGCCTCTTTTTTTTCTAAACAGCTATTGCTGCGTGGGTGAACTCTAATAAGTCGGTATAAATGCTTAGATTTACGCTGTGGGCCTTATGTGAAAATTTATAATGCAGTTCTGTGCTACTTGGGAGGCAAGCTATGTGTGTAAGCTAACGTACATGCCTATAAACTTCGCCGCGCCGGGTACCCGGCACCGGTTACGCGGTTGCCGGGACGTGTGAAAAGCGCCTACCGGTTAGTCGGCGGCCGGACGCACAGTGGTTTATGGAGTGGAGGACGTACAGACGCCAGCACATCAAGCTACCACAATCTGTCAAATTTCTTTAATAGATTTTCAACTTTATCGCTAAAGAATAAGGTTCAAAGTTGATTGGGAAATTTTGACAGTTTCGGGTAGCCAGGCACCGGCACTAGCCAGTCACTCAGGTACAACCACGGAGAGAGTACCTACGCGCGCGCAGGGCGTACATCGCGTCGTTTTGTCTCACAACCTCGTGTCGATAATTCCTACCTACTTAATTCGTTACAAAATGGAGATAGATATACCTAATAACCTTTTACGAGATTAAACCTTTTCAGAATGTAAAGATAAAAATGAAAAAAAAATGGGCGGCAAAAAGGTTTCAAGCGGCGTTATTTTCGGTACAAAATCAACATTGCAATTAATTGTTCACGTTTCATTTTTAGAGAAGAGAGACAATTAAATTATGTATATAGTCACTAAGCAACTGTACTCGCGTTGACGGTCTATCTACAATTCTACACACTACTGGATACAAAATCGGGTCGTGTGAAAGCTGAATGTGTTACCGGATAGTCGGCACCGGCTACCCGGCAACCGGGACGTGTGAAAAGCCACTAAGGGTGCACGTGGTCGCCATATTGTTATCTCATTCGCACGGCCGTCAAAACCCAGATAAATTTGTCCTTTTCTTTGCTTCTCTCTCTATTTTGCTTGTGTGGAGCTTTCCACGGCTAAAGAATTTCCCATTTCCCTCAAGTTTATGCTTTCCTAGTACTTTTCATCGGAGTTCTGAAACCTTTGGTAGCTAACGTTACCGTTGTGGCGTCGCTACGGGACACAGTGCCATGTTGGGACGCCATTTTTTTTGTGTTTTTATTTTGTTACTTTTTGTTTCTTTCAATGATACTTATATGATTTCATTTCTGTAAGTAGGTTTGTATGTAAACACTTTTAGACGTCAATCATATTTAAAAAACTAGACGAGTTCGGTTCTATAAACTTTGTTTAATAAAAAACTCATGATTCTTAAGTTTTAAAGAATTTTGTTCTTAAAAAATTTTCCCCGTCAATTGGTAAAGAAAAACATAGTGGGGAAACTGGAAACAAAAGTTCGAACATGTTGACATCTATCAACCCGCACTGGCCCCGCGTGGTGAATTACGGCCCACTTCCTCTCACAGAGAGGAGGCTTGTGTAATTTGTTATAAAAGCGGATAATGGATTTCATCATGATGTTATCCGACGCGTGGGTGATCATTTGCCTACCGTGGGACATCATATCAAAATATGATATTCGACAGTAACAAATATGTAAAAATACATATTTGTTACTGTCGAATATCATATTTTGATTAACATACAACCTGATACTGATCTGCATGCCCTGCTTGTCCACTGCTAAGATGGGCCTCCCTAGGCGCCACATTTGCCAATTTAGCGAAGTTTATTTATTACAAATATTTGAATTATTATCTATCAAGGGCGTTGCAACGACGAACCGCTTACAAAGACCGTTTTCCATTCAGCAACGATGCAACTGGGTTGCAACAGTCTTCGAATTACTTGGTGCGATTTTTTATTTTATGCCTATGAAAATATAGTCGGGAATGCAACGGTTCAACTCTATCACACTTATCCGTCTCGTCGTCTCGTTCGTTTTCGTTTACAAAACAGTCGTTCAAAAACGAAAACCTCGAACGCAATTCTATGCCATGTTTGGTAAGTTGCCGTCTTCAAACCAGTTGCAACGACGACCGTTTTCTGCAATTCTGCAATCCGTTTTCGTTGTCGGGAGAACGGTTGCGTTTCGTCCGTCAAAAATTCAACAACGACCCACAATTACTATGACCTTTCGACGGCCAATTAAGACGTCCTCCACCTCCAGGCAGCAACGAGAATGCATCCTTTTGTTTATGCTACCTTGGTACTCTCGTTTGAAATCCTGAAGCGTCCATTAGGCGTTGCGTCACTCTAGCGACGTGTGACGTCACATAGAAACCGAAAGCAAAGATTCGCGCCCTTTAGTCCACGCACTACAAGAGAAATTGTTTATTTTGAAAGGTTTCTACTTAACTATTTATTCAGAATACAAATAATGTGTTCGTAAATAATAATTTACACTTAACAATGTATTATTAATAAAAATGACAAAACTATTTCGTAACTTAACCAAAACTATTCACAAACTAAAATATAACGCCGAAAAATTTATCCGCATTGCTGTCGACTAGTAATGTAAAAGGCCAAGGTAAACGCGTTTACCAGCCAATTCATTTCAGAAAACCATCCCGGCTATGCGTTGCCCCGCCCTTTAACAGCGGCAGCCGAACAATTCAATACTCCGGTCAAATGTACCAGGGCGTCAGTAGTTTAGAAGGATCTGGCCCGTAGCACATTTTGTAGAGGGCGCGAGCGGTACTCCGAGTCTACACGTATCCGTTTTTCAATAAAAGCGCCCTCGTGTTGCGACGTAGCAACGAGCTCGAAACACAAGCGCTTCGGTGTAGATACTAGGGTAGCATAAACTGGAAAAACTGGCCAAAAAATCTTGCGAAAATCTGCGAAATATTTCAGAGGCTCATTAACAAATATAATATTAAACTCTACAACTTTTAAAATCTTTTCATTTTTATCATGACAAAAAACTATAAATTACAGTTTTTCCTTTTTTTCGGAAAAGTTTAAAATAGGCGCCAGTATATTTATTTTCCGGTTACCAAGTGACGTCAGTCTAGTGACGTCATAGTTACGCGATTCTTTAAGATTCTGGATAAAGGTACTAGGGCAGCATACGTCAGAAGGGCTATGCTCCGATTCTCGTTGCCGCGGAAAATCATGTGGGTAAGGGGTGGAAAATGGACACGCCCTGCATTGTTTCTGTCTCACTTTGTTCAATAGAGGGTGGATTGTTCGAGGGTGACAAGAGATACCCTGCATGACTATCACCTATGTGTGTGAATGTCGATATAGAGCGAGAAAAGGGGATGGAATGAGTGTGATGGAAAATATCCATATATTATAGTTTTTTACCGCGAAGTTGTGACCACTTTAAAATGAATGAAATTGAAGTTGCGAAACCTGAAAATCTGGCAACCAGTCTTACCAAGGGGTATCTATTAAAACTAGTGACTAGGTTGTGTTAATTACTGGTATTCAGTCTCATCGGTTAGACTGGAAGCCGACCCCAACATAGTTGGGAAAAGACTAGGCAGAGATAGCACTTTAGTTTGTTGATTGTTTTAGTTAATTTAGGATATTATATTTTAATTTTATTTATTAATTAGGTATAATTTGTACACATGCACATTTATCTTTTTAATCTTTGTTATTTTTAATTTTTTTTCACCATTTTTGATGTTTTAATACCTGTATTGTGTCTTTTGTTGCACTGAATAAACGTTTTATCTATCTATCTATCTACAATGGTAACCTTATCCAATGCAAAAAAAAAACAAAAACCTTACAAACAAATCTTCGGCTCGAAAGACCATAAACATTATTAAAAATCAGTATTTCGATTTCATTCCTCCTCTTTTTTAATTCGTTTCATATAATCGCCATTCATTCGTTCGATTCCATTCATTCCATTTTTTCTTAATTTTTTTTTATTTGGTTATGTTCACACGTTGTCGTAGGTCATGGTTCCTGAAGTGAGAAAGGGCTAAGAACGCCATACTAATGCCACCCTGCTTACTCGCTCGCACACTAAGCCCACTAAGCATCTCTCTCAATTGATGGCGTACTTGTGTATTTGTGCTTCTATGTGGTGGTGTGTGATGCGGTAGTTACTCCTTTTGAGTGAGTTTTCATGGTGAGGAAAGTATTTGCTGCCTTATTTTTATGGTAACTTAGTACCTTTGAACGCAGTGCTGAAGACTGGCCATTATCGACGCTACGGAGCGCGTAGCAACGGTCTACGACTTTTCGTAGCAGCGGTCTACGAGTTTTCTTCGTAGCAACTACGACGCGACGATAGTTCGAGATTATTTTTAAAGCGAAGGAATTTTTCAACGCCATATTTTAGTTCGATATTAGGTTGTTGTATTTTTATGTTATTTAAATAGTTTATTTGTTTATTTAGAAGAAGTTTATCCAGTGTAATTTATATATTTTGATTGCAAGTTATACTAAAGACTGGAATTAGTATATTGTTTAATTAAAACGACACTATACCTAACTAAAGTTATTTGATTTTATTTTGTCACTTCACCGAAAACGATTAGAACAAAAAGAAAGAAAGAAAATACATTTATTTAGCACAGACTAAGAGACACACAATACACCAGATAGTTAGATAATAGTCTTACATCAGATAAAAATAAAAAGTGCAAAGTCCGATGTAACAAATTAGCAGGAAAGTGTGCCTCACGGCTGCGCCAAAAAGGCCCAGCCGGTCGATTCTGTAAAAATCTCACCGTGAAAACTTAGGTGAAGTGAGTTTGTTTTTGCTAGGAATTGACACTATTGACAGCTCACTCCACGCTCACTTCACCCAAGTTTTTACGGTGAGATGGTTACAGAATCGCACTGCTGGTTCGGTGTACGGTGTACGGTTAACTGTGTAAAATACTGGTATTGGGCCGCATCCGGTTAGACTGAAAGCCGACCCCAATATATATATAAATTTAGTTGGGAAAAGGCAAGGCAGATGATGTCTCACGCGTCGGATGACATCATGATTAAATCCATTATCCGCTTTTATAAGAAGTTGCCAAAGCAGCCGGTCGATTCTGTAAAAATCTCACCGTGAAAACTTAGGTGAAGTGAGTTTGTTTTTGCTAGGAATTGACACTATTGACAGCTCACTCCACGCTCACTTCACCTAAGTTTTCACGGTGAGATTTTTACAGAATTGCACCGCCGCCGGTTACAGAACTTAGCGATGGAAAGACACATAAATCTCTACCGTAAATATAACCGATATTAATCCTTATTATTAGGAAAACACATTTTCGATAAAACGAATTATCGATTTAAATACTAAGAATCGATACTAATATACTTACTAATATTATAAAATCGAAAGTAACTCTGTCTGTATGTTACCTTTTCACGCCTAAACCACTGAACGGATTTCGACAAAATTTGGCAGAGAGATAGATTGCATCCCGGGGAAGGACTTAGGGCGTTTGTGCACTACACGGAATTTTACCGTCCGGCAGTCCGATTTTTTACGGTCCCATATGGCACGCCCATAATAAAAAAACAAAATCGGACTGCCGGACAGTAAAATTCCTTGTAGTGCACAATCGCCCATAGGATAGTTTTTATCGACATACCTCGCGGGCGAAGCCGCGGGTGGAAGCTAGAACACAATATAGAGGAGTGAATACTGAATAACAGTAAACAGTAGGTGAAAATTCTAAAGGATACTTCCATTTGGGTTATGTTGCCCTAGTACTTTTCAGTCCGAGTCGCGGTAACCGCGCGGTGTTCGTTGGAACTTCTTTGATTCGATACTACCGCCTTCTACTAGCGTTAATGTGAACTACTTGAACTGAACTCCGGTGTATTTTGAACCGACTTCAAAAAAAGAGAAGCGTTACTGTCTTTTTGAAGTGAAAACTTCTTTAGCATCGTTGTGACTTGAAATTTTATGAAACGAAAAAGCGACAGTAAAAAGAGACATATAAGATTTAACGTGGGAGAAAATGAGATAGGAAGCATTATTAAAATATCATTGATTATACAGTGTTTTTGTTTTTTATTATTACAAATGACATCACATTTAATCCTATGCTACTAATTTGTGATGATGATGATGATGGTGATGGTCATTGTGATGGTGATTGTGATTGTGATGGTGATGGTGATGGATGGATGGATGTTCTTTAGCATCGTTGTGATTTGAAAGTTTATGAAACGAAAAAGCGACAGTACCTATAAAGAGGCATGTAAATTCATAAGATTTAAGAGGGAAGCGCTAAGGTAGCCCGCGAAATTCAAATTTTCTTACGTTTTTTGCAATTTGCTGGTCAGTATTAAGTTGTATGTCGATCAAAATATGATTCGCGGCCGTAATAAATATGTATTTACAGAATAATAATCATTAAAGTCATCAACACAACTCTCTAAGACCACGTAACTCCAAAGAATGATGATTTCATGAAACAGTTATTCTTTGGGCTCACGGAGATATTACTATAATGCATGGTCAGCGTTATCGCAAGATGGCGCATGTCAAGACGTCATCTATATGACGATTCACGGGACATCGTTATAGCGCTCACGCTAGATCGGTACGGGTTTAAGCACGCTCAAATCGATTATTTCCCAACCCGGAACGCAGGGTTACATTCCTAATTTCCTAGATACTTAAAAACTCTTACGTAATACTTCTTAAAATTGTTAGATTTTTGTAAAAAATTGGCTCTTTCCTTATCCCGATATTCCTGATGAAATCGCGGGGTGCTGGTAGTTACTTCATATGTTCGGAAAATTCGTCTGCTCAACAACGCAAATAACGCCATGAATGTTGTTGAATTGTCAAAATCAAAGCTATTCCTACTGTTATGTTACGGCTACACTACCTTACCGTCTACCGGATTGTTACCGCAATAATTATAGCATTTAATTACCGTTTAAATTACTGCGTGAAGTGGTATGGTTACACTAGAGTTTACCTAGATATGTCAATAAATTAGGCGGTAAAAATTTCATTTTTCAAGATGGAGGTTGAAGCTGCAGCTGTGTTGTATGAGATGTTGTTATGAGTGCCAATTATTTTTACATGAATCATTTAAATTATTACACTACGATTTTTATGGGCTTTTTGTCGGGTATCTCAAAGAGACGGTTCGGATTGGAATAATTCCAAAAATTCGAGCTCTTTTCCATGACGGTCGATACGTGCGTCGACATTAAGCTCATGTTGCACACTGGACAAACGGTAGTGTGACCATAAACGCAATAATTACTGCGGTAATCTTCTTTGATGTGCGAAAAAAGACCGCCGCTGGAGCTATTGTCTACCGTCATTTGCCATATTGATGGGCATTGTAAAATTATGACCATAAATCGTGGTTACACCTAGGCGTTATTGAAGTTATGGCAATAATGATTGGCATATCACAGTAGTGTGGCCCGGCCATTACTGTGTTACGCAATTACCTCGCTGATGCGCGTATAGCCTTGCGTGATGTCGCCTCTACACATAGGCCAGCGCATTCGCCAACGCGCTGGCGGGCGGTGCGCTTGCCAACGCGCTTGTGAGTAATCCACACATTGGGAGGTCGTTCAGTATGGTTTGGTTCGGGCCAATGTGCGGACGAATTCAAAATGGATGTTGAGTCGCTAACAGCTGTAGCTGTATATTTATTCACAGCTTATAATTACTTTGTAAATGTGTACTAGAAAAGGGTGATGAGGAAAACGGCATGTCCAAGAACCTTATTTATTTAGCACTTATAATACTTACAACATTTTTATTTTTATGGTACTTATTTTTTTGGTTCCACAGGCAGTTTTCACTCTGATAGAGCTCAATAAATTTAAATGTTTCCTCGTTACTCATATTGTTCGCCATTTCGTCAAGTTAGGTGTTAATTCGCCGCAAGAAGAAAACGTGCACTCTTGATCGCTGCTCCGGGCAAACTGATCGTGCGGCCAATGTGTGGATGGTGCGCCAAGCTTGCGACAAGTGTCCTTTGATGTTGCCGACACCGCGCGGCAAGCTCGCAAGCGCGCCGGCCAACGTTCAAATACCTACCGCCAATGCGCCAACGCCCGTTCTACATATTGGGCCAGTGGCTGGGCCAACGCGCTTGCCAACGCGTTGGCCTATGTGTAGTGCCGGCATGAGACGAACCCAAAATGTATCAAAGTTTTTACAATAAAACATGAAAAAATGGATTAAAATAAAAAACGTTCATCCAAATTATGATTATTTAAAGCATTCCATTAACTAAACCTTCTATAACAAAAGTAATTATCGTTATTGAATGAAACTGAGGAGCTGCACTTGTTTCTACGGGTGTGTCAAATATTTCCCCTTTTCTAAAACAGTATTTCCTGAAAGACCTTCGCGTTGTGTTTTTCGGGGGCTCTGGCATAGTATCATAATCATCAACCAACGCCGCATAGAATGTATAAAAAAACGGCAAAACCACACTCTCACCGAAATAGCACCACAGGAAATAGAAAAACACTGACAAGAGGAAAATTTGGAAAAACATGTAGAAATAGTAAGGACAGATTATGGGGTTCGGGGTTATGGCGCGAGAGATTTTGCAAATAATCCATTGTACCAACATGAGGAACAACACAAATTGGTTCGAACCTGAGCATAGTGCAGCACAGCAGTCCCAAAACTTTGAGCATAAACTGTAAGGATAGCAAAACACCTCCCAGCAACTAAAATTGTCGGTGTCCTCTGTTTGAATGAATACTTTTTCTCCTATGAGGGCTTCGCATGTCGCTGGGGCATTTTTAGTTTTACGAGTACATTTATCTGCCGGCCGCATATTGAAGACTTTTCTCTTGCTGTTTACGTTCAGATTTTACATAATTTTATTTTTTTGTGTAAAGGTGAATGGTTAGTGAGAATTAATAAAAGGTGAAGGAATATAATTTATTATTTAGTTGATTTTACTCTTGATGTGAAAAAGTAGGTAAACTGAAACAAACAAAATTCGTTTTTAGAAATGCTTGCCTGCTTGTTAATAATCAAATGGTACTACTTATTTGATTTTTATCCTGATGAAACGAAACTGATTATGATTTGGCACTATTTGGCGCAGCAGTGGGACAAAAAATAATAATTTTAGAATCAAATTGTATTTCTGAATAGAAGCGTTGTAGGTAAAACATCATTCAATAGGTCTATTTATTCCACAATATGAACTATTAATTGTGTGAAACATTAAGTAGGTACCTACATCAAAAACCTTACACATAAACATTTGTTTTCATACCACAAGCTGTCTCACGCAGGAGATTAAAATACTTTTAGATTACTAACACATTTTGTGAGATGTCGTGATGGGTTCCGACGAGGAAGACGTGCTATCAGTTTTAGCAATAATACACTCAATACCGAGGACAAGACACAGATTTCGAATCAGACCGTATTTGCGACTTCGAAATTTTGACATTTAGGTACAGTGCGTGGCCACGTAAGAAGAGACTTGACCCCGCCTCCCGCGCCTCTTTCCGCCGCCCCTATGACGTCCGGTCCCGTCCCGCACTCAGACCTCATACCGCTAAAGATACCTAAAATCGTGTTCTGCGCATGTCAGACCACGTGGTGTGTCAAGTCTCTTCTTACGTGGCACGCACTGTACCAAGAGCTACAGATTGATAACCAGCTTGGATTGGGGACCTTCTTTCGTGTTTCTAAAACCGATTTTGAAGAATAGTTTTTACTTATCAGGTCTGATGTGTAGATGTGATGTGGTTAGATGGGCGTGGACCGCGCGGCGGTTGAAAATGAAACGAACCCTTCCGCTCTTCACCCGCGCGGGAAATACTTTCTATGCTGCTTGGAAAACAAAAGCATCGTGTTTGCCTAAGTACACAAATGTGTAAGGCCCCGCCTTATTTGTTTCGATGTTTTTGTGTAATGTTTTGAAAAAATATGCGCAAGAGACACGGCTTTACCGTGCACAGAAAATCACCTGTTGGTATCGGGGTTTACCAAAACACAGTAACGCTTCGTAATATCAACACTAATCGAAATACTTTAGACAAACTGGCGAAGACACCTCAAACGACATGAAAACATATTTTGTAAAACAAGCGGAGAAATAAAATAAAATAATTATGATGACAATATTTGCACAGGTTATTGGTTGACAGAAGGTATTGACAGACGTTTCATGTACTTTCAGTCTATCAAAAAGTACTCTCTGTGATGCATATTAATAACTGCCACGGCACCAACTCACTCATAAGTACACCAAAAAATATGAATTTTAGTCTATATCTATTTTTCACTTTGCTAACTGACATCGTTCTCACTTAAGGGGCTTACATGACCTAAAGCGCGGTCACTGTCGGACTGCATAGAAAAGAAAGAGAAGCGCGATGACACAACGCCTGGTAATTTATTGGAAAATATGAAGCAATTATTTAATTACAAAAAATCTATTGTTTGGACTAAAAAAATAAAACACTTGTATTTTAGTATGTTGCTTGCAGAATAATCTGGCGAAAAATCAGAATGATGGTATGTATATTAGTATGGTTGTTATTGTAAAAATAAAGTTTTTAGAGGTATCTTCATGATTTTTTTCTATCGTACCTATCAAAAAAATTTTTTTAAACGTTTCCCCATACTTGGAATTACTCCTGTATCGTGGGTGCGTTTACAAACATTTAATTAGTTGTATTATGTTTTCAACACACTATCTACCTAGCATATATCCTAAAGAATATCATATATTTTTCTGATTTTGTTACTGTAGTGGATCATTTACTTTTATTGTTTCTAAAACTTGCGTTTTTGTGTTAGGTCCTGTAAGCCTCTTAAAATAAAATTATAAATTCAACACTGATATTTTGGAAAAATGTAATCTAAGTTTCTTGTCCGTTCTTCTCGATAGGTACCTACTACGCTTTGGAATGAGAAACTAACTTCATATTTTCTGACTGACCGACTTCTTGACAATTTAAAAGTACCTGTAAATGGTTTACCTAATTGAAATAAATGCTTTGACTTTGAGTTTGGTTCACTAATGAATTCATTTTTAGTAAAAATAAAACGCAACATTATAATTTAGAATAAATATATTATAATTTATTTGTTTATTTGTAACGCGGCGAGTTGTTTCTTGAGGTCCAGTAGTTTGTTAATCTCTGGCTGCCAAACCGCCTTGTCTTTTGTAGAAGCCTTCAGTTTTCGTACCCTATCGGCCTGCAATAAATAAAAGAAAATAATTATTTTTATGTCCCCTTGACTTTTCTTGGGACCCTGGAAAACGTACGAGCGGCCGAAGTCTACTCGCAGAAGCTCGTTAGACGACCTTTGGTGTAGGATTATTGCAGGATATTATTATGGTAACAAAGATATTGGATTATGGGTTTGGGTGGCTAAAGTGAGCTGGTTATCTAGGAATATGGAAAGACAAGCCCCTGCCTGTTTTGTATAAATTACACAGATAAATTGCTGTTTTATATAAATTACACAGATAAATTGGCTGCCTGTTTTATATAAATTACACAGATAAATTGCTGTTTTATATAAATTACACAGATAAATTGGCAGTGGGTGACTTGCACACTTAATAATGGGCCCCGGGAAACTGTCGCTAGTACATAGTGTCGTAGCGACAAAGGGGCAACTTGTCCTAAAACGTGAAGAGGTATTCTACAGCTATTAAGACAATCCTGTAAGCATCTTATTTACTTTAGCAGCCAATCAGTGTGTCATTGTGTTGCATGGGCAATGCGGACTAAACCTAACGTAAATTCGAACGATTTTAAAGTTAAAAGTACTAATTTCAAGTAAATATTTACTTAGGGCTGATTTTCCCATCGCCAGATAACTTTTATTCGAGGAATAAAATTGACTATTGACAGTTTTTGTATGAAATAACTATCAAAATTTCAAAATTATTAATTAGACCACGTAACTCCAAAGAATGATGATTTCATGAAACAGTTTTTCTTTGGACTTACGTGGTCTTAGAGAGTTGTGTTGATGACTTTAATGATTATAATTCTGTAAATACATATTTGTTACGGCCGCGAATCATATATTAATCAACGTACAACTTAATACTGACCAGCAAATTGCAAAAAACCTAAAAAAAATTGAATTTCGCGGGCTAGCCTGGAGCTTTCGCCATAACGTGGGAAAAAATGAGATAGGAAGCATTATACAGTGTTTTTGAAGGTTTCACTTCTACCACGTGTGAATTGCACACATGCTGTTTTTTTATACAACTTGGATTTTTATTTTGCTGTGTTTAGTTTAGTTTGTGATCTTCCTGTACGAGTCGCAATAAATACTATTTCTTTCTTTCTTTCTGATGTTATGATGTGTGTACCTGTTCAGCCACTTCCTTCTCCAGCCCCTGAACATCCCCCCCAGCACTGGCACAGTTGGCGACGGCCGCGGGTGCTGTCTGCGCTGCCGCGAGCTGTCTCTTCAGATCCAGCAACTTGTTGATCTCCGGCTGCCACACCAGCTTGTCTTTAGTCGATGCTTTCAGTTGGCGGACTTTTTCAGCCTGGGGGTAACGAAGAAATAAGGAATGATATAAACGATCATGTAATGTAAAATCAAGTGTAGGTGGCGTTCTGTAGTTTCTGCCAGTGCCGTAACTATACCGGTTGGTGCCCTTTTTTTTCGTGGAGAAATGCTCATGCATACTGCACTACCACGAGAAGATAGTGCAGTTATGTGGGACTCTAACCCACTAAAACTCCACGGTGTCCTCCTCTGCCGCTTACGGCGGGAACACGGGCACGCGTTAGCACTCATCCGTGAAACCGCCGCGGCTGTCCGTTACCGGACCCTCCTCTGGGGAGTACTCCCCATCACCGGCGCACCAGAACAGCACGCCGTGACCACCCCAGGGACAACCGGTTGGTGCCCTCCCTCAATGTAAAGAAGCTGAACCAACGTTATAGTTTTTTTTTTACTAGCACTTCTCCCGCGACTTCTTCCGCGTAGACTTTATATTTTCTCCTAGAAAATTTAACACCCGACTGCTTCGTTAATCTAGTGGTCAAAAGCGCTACTGCTGTGCATGAGGTCTGTTTCCTCACGATGTTTTCCGTCACCGATCTGAGAGCAGTGGTTATGAAATAATTTACACAAAGTAAAGCGCCTGCTTGGGTTCGAACCTACGACCTACAACTCGTAAGTCGCAGCCGTTTTCCACTGCATATCTTACTATTTCCATTTTTCTCACCTGTTCCGCAACAGCTTTCTCCAACCTACTAGCATCACTACTTGAATCACTATTCTGTGCAGCTTGAGTCTTCTGTGGAGCTGCAGCTTGTGTCTTCTGTGGAGCTGCAGCTTGTGCCTTCTGTGCAGCTTCGAGTTGTTTCTTGAGATCTAACAGCTTTGCGACTTCCGGTTGCCACACTGCCTTGTCTTTTGTTGACGTTTTCAGCTGACGAACTTTATCGGCCTATCGAGAAAACATCGGATATAACATACAATTCTTGACACACAGCCATTGGCGACCATTCTAAGACAGCACAGGCCAAAGATGACCGTCTAACACAGCACACCAGCAGCCACCTATCTCCATCATAGACCACTAACAGCCAGCTATCTCCATAATGGACCACTAACAGCCATCTATGTCCATAATGGTTCACTAACAGCCATGTATCTCCATCATGGACCACTAACAGCCATCTATCTCCATCATGGACCACTAACAGCCATCTATCTCCATCATGGACCACTACCAATTTTATCTATTACCAGCATGGCCCACTACCAACCATCTTTTACCAGTATGGCCCATCGATAACCATGTACCACCAACATAGGCTACTGTCGAGCTTATACCAGCAGAATTGTAAATTGATAATCATCTATCACCAGCGTTTTAACGAATTTCTCTCACCTGTTCTGCAACAGCTTTCTCCAAGCTACTGACATCACTACCCTGTGATGCAGCTTGAGCCTTCTGTGGCGCTGCAGCTTGTGCCTTTTGTGCAGCTTCGAGCTGTTTCTTGAGATCTAACAGCTTGGCGACTTCCGGCTGCCACACTGCCTTGTCTTTATTTGACGATTTCAATAGGCGGACTTTGTCACCCTAGAATTTTATGTCAAAAGATTATTTTCTCAAATGCATGAAAAAGAAATTAGTAATGTTATAAAAAAAAACGTGTGGGTTCGGGGGACCCCTGACAAGAACAAGTTCAAAATGAAATTCCAAGATAGTGGCTGTGAAAATTTCAAAATGACGAAAAATTTGAAAATTTTCGCAACGACCATTTTGGATTTTCATTTAGATGTTCACTATCGGCTTTAGCACCCTCGAAAACCATGAAAACTATCTGTCTCTCTCTGTCTCTTTCTATTGTATATAATAAAAAGTCGTATGGAGGGTGCATAACGTTTTTTTTTGCTACGTAACGATTTCTACCAGTTTACTCCTGCCCCGAGCTCCGTTAAAGAGCTTCGTTCCAAAAAGGTATTTCGTATGAATTGCATAAACATAATAATATTTTCTTTAATTAATTAGGATAAGCACGCGTAGTTTGATGACTTACGAAATGGACACCATTGCCTTTTTTTTTTTCAGGATGGGAAATCATCAAAGGACCCGCCCCCTCCCGCTCTGGGTGGAGCGGAAGGGAGTGTCAGACTCGTGACTAAAGCCCACCCGTGTTCCTTCCTTAGCCATTTATGTTCCGGGCCAGCGGTAACCCTATCGGACAACCCCGCTGGCCCGGCAGGCCCGCTGACCGACAGGCCCGCTGACCCGGCAGGTACCTTTGCCTAACCCTTTGAGGAGTGCTTGCGTTATGTTGTTTGATTAATAAAATAAGATTTGTGCTAGATTCAAAATTATACTAATTTGAATATTACCTGTTGCTTCACCGCTTCTTCAAGCTCTGCTACAGCAGCACTTCCGTTTTTCTGAAAAAATAAACAAGAATTTGAATTAAAAAAATAAACACCACTCACCACACGTTATTATGTACTACTAACAGCGAGCCGCGGTTTTAACCGCATTAGTGTCGATCCCGTGGGAATATCGTGATAAGAAGTATCATATGCGTTATTCTGATGTGTAAGCTATATTACTGTAGTTACATCAAAATCTGTTCAGTAGTTTTTGCGTGAAAGAGTAACAAACATCCATCCATTCATCCATCCTCGCAAACTTTCGCCTTTATAATATTACAGTACCCGGAGATAAATATTGCACATCGACCTGTGGAAAGAGACAATCTGCTAATTTCGGCTTCGTAGAGCGTTATCTCTGTCGCACGAAATACAAACAGTCCGGTATCTATTAGGAGCTGTTAAAACAATTATGATTTGCTTCTTTTGATAATTATTTTTATTCTTTGTATAAAATACAAAAAAAGGTAAAGGTCGATGTGCAATATTTATCTCCGGGTACTGTAAGTAGGATTTATTTTTAGAAATTTCAGGTTTTTTACGAGAATTGGCTTCACCTTAATTCAATGGTATCTTGAACATAGTATATCATCTCTGTCTCACCTTATTAGCTCTGTCGCTCTGCGTGCCCGCGTACTTGGCGCGAAGTTTCTCCAGCACTTCGGACTCTATCTTCGCGAATAGCGGCTCTGGTCTCCCGATCAGGTGCCCATATGGTAGGTATTGAAGGAGGGATGGGTTTCTAAAAGTGAATACAATGATTAGTACATAGTACCATTACCGATCGATTTACAACTTTTCAAATACGAAACTAATCGATTACAAACGATTATCGTCCTGATAATATTACTTTTGCAATGAATTTTAATCCGTACGGGCAAATAATGAACAGCAATTTACAAGTTTACATTGGCATCGAATTAACCCATCTTTGAAAGTAATACAAGTTTAACAAAATCTGTGAATATAAAGCCTTATTTTAACGTTTGCAGAAAAAACTAATAGAAGGCAAAAATGGTTACGACACCAATGATTTGTAAGTCGAACTGGCACAGGACGCGTTTCTCAGCAAATATTTATTGACGTGATAACTTCTATAGGCGTGGTGGGCATTTTTTGAGATGGGAAAAAACAAATGAACTCGCGCCACTGTTATCGTAAGCGACACCGCGCATGTTTTGTTTATAAGACGATGAAAAAAATACCCGCTTCGGAGGTGGTCGGCTGTCCTCGGGATGTACTCGGTTTTAATGTATATCCGATATGTCAGTGAGTGATGGCAAAGTATTCTGTTTGTGTTTTGTTTTCACTCCCGGAGTGCCACTGTTTTTTATTTATTAAAACTTTATGCATAAGTAAAAATAACCGCACAAAAGCCAACTTATTGCCAGTAATTTAGACAATATAGGTAATTACTTACTCAGGATTAATCCTGAGCGTTTCCGGCTTCACATTGAGCTGTTCCCTCAGTCTTCTGGAAGTCTCCGGCAGGTATGGTAACAGTAGCGCACAGAGCAGCGCAACCAGCTGACAACACAGACCGATGGCAGTCGCTCCACGCTTTCTGAAAAAGAGGTATTATAACATTTAATGCCTATTTTAGTATTTACTAATAAACGTATTATATCAGATGAATAGTTACACACCGATTTCTCTCTTTCAGTAATTTGACTTTCGAAAGAAGAAGTCAAAGCGTTGTGTAACTATACAGACGCTATACAACGTTTATTAGTAAGGGGGCTACAATATAATTACACAGTTAGTTATAGTCATTTATTGGTGAGTGATTCATAAGTCACTTTTCAATAAATATCATTACATTTAGATAAAATAACACACAAAAAGACTATATTTTATGTAAGTTACTAGTTGTGTCCGCGACTTCGTTTGCGTGGATATTGTAAAACAATAATTTGTCGCTTAGGAAATGTGTAATTACCACTCTTTCATTGAAAACGAAGAATCTTCCGATCTTGCCTGGTGGGTAGCGTTACCTGGGGTTTTAAACCAGTTAGTGCGTCTTCAAGGTACATAATGTCAATGCGACGAAGTGCCACTTTGATTTTTGCGAATAAATAATAATAAAAACGCCTGGTCGAGGCTCATTATCTGACCACAAAGTATCTTAATTTTGATTTGGCCAAGATAAACTTTGCTAAAGATTGTATTTATAAATTTTCGTCTTAGAATTCATAATAGTTTTTCAAATACGTTATTCAGGGCTTCTTAAATTTAATTTTTCTAATTTCAAAATCCATCTATACTAATATTATAAAGAGGTAAAGTTTGTGAGGTTGTAGGGGGTAATCTTCGGAACTACAGCCGGTCGATTCTGTAAAAATTTCACCGTGAAAACTCAGGTGAAGTGAGTTTGTTTTTGCTAGGAATTGACACTATTGACAGCTCACTCCACGCTCACTTCACCTAAGTTTTCACGGTGAGATTTTTACAGAATAGCACCGCTTATTCGATCCCGAAAATTCTTTCACTAATGGGAAACTACATTATCCCTGAGTGTCATTATATCATGTTTTTATGTTAAAGCGAGAAACTTTACGCGAACGAAGTGGCATGCTATTGCTAACGTTACCTAGTTTCAGGCACACAAATACGCATATCGGGAAACGTCACTACTACAACCAAGGCTGAGCGGACTTCGTGAGATAGAACATCTGCTGTTGTTGTTGCCAGTTTTTTATTTTGTAAAAAATGTACAGTACCCGGCAATAAATATTGCACATCGACCTTTGGAAAGAGACAATCGGCTCTCCAAATCTTCCAAAAATCCAAACCTTCAATCTCTCCAAAATCTTCCAAAGAATCTTCCAAACTTCTTCTCCTTTCCAGAAGTTTTTTTTTTTTGAAGAGAATTTTTCTTTTTTTCTTCTTCTTTCCAGAATCTTTCCAAACGTCGATGTGCAATATTTATCGCCGGGTACTGTAGTTTTAAAGTTATGTAACTGATTGGTATATTCATTATCACCATTGGACTTGGCGGCGGGGTCGCCTAGTGTTCGCACGTACTGAGTCATAACAAAGCCCCCCCCCCGCTCCTCCGCTCACATACCTAAGGCACGGCCAACTAGTTCCGCGTGGTACTACGCACCTGAACTTTCTGAACAATGCATCCGATGCAGTAAAGAGTATTCTATGTATCAACTCACTTGTCATCGTCGGATCCTTTGAGCAGCACCCATGGTTGTTGGAACTGCATGTGGTGGTTGCCGATGCGGGAGATCGAAAGGACGTGACGTAATGCCTCGCGGAGACGGCCCTTTTCCATATGTTGGACGTAGGCTGGGGAGAAAAACAATAAAATATAAAATTAAGTTGGAGCGAGACAGCATATTTCCCGCTCTCTCCGACTAATGAGACATTTATGTCCAACATGGTGAGGCGCAGCACTATTATAGGGAGTTATGTGGCTATTTATCGATATTGATCACTAATATTTCTTTACTCTCTACACTACTGACCATTTATCTCCAGCGTGTACCACTGTTTACCATCTATCACCAGCATGGACCACTGTCTACCATCTATCACCAGCATGGACCATGATCTACCATCTATCACCAGCTTAGACCATTATCTACCATCTCTCACCTGCATGGACCACTGTCCACTATCTATCATCAGCTTAGACCATTATCTACCATCTATCACCAGCATGGCCCACTGTCTACCACTCCAACATGGGCCATACCTACGGCCGGGTGTTTCTTTTTAGCTTAATGCGTTAGAAAAAAAAAGCAATACTATTCATAATAACACTCACCAATAACCTCTCTATTAACCAGCGCGATCAGCTCATAGTCTGCCTGCGTCAGCGCTAGGTCAGGCACGCGACCCTTGAACGTGCTCGCGCAGAAACTTAGCGAGCGATGACAGAAGTTGCCCAGATTGTTTAGCAGTTCTGAGTTGTTCCTGAAATGAGAACGTTTTGCTAGAATTTTGATAAATTCAGAGTCGTCTTCTTCTTAGTGTCTCGATGGCAATCTAAATGGACTCTGGCCTAGAATTCGGCTAATTGTCTTACGTCATCACTAGCGTCTATCAGTTCCTGCGTGCAGACAACAGGACACGCAGGACATTCGGATTGCGACAATCTATATAATATCATAGAGGTAAAATTTGTTTTTTTTTTTTTTATGAAGGGTTTTTGGATCTACTAGCCGGATTTGAAAATTTTTTTTTGTATTTGATAGCCCAATCCTCGAGGAAGGAACGCGCTAGGAGCCGAGCAAAAAGAAAAAAGTCAAAAAGAACGCTTAGCGAACAAAGTAATAGCGCGAGCAGGCGATGCGATGCGACAGGATGGGTCGGAAATTTCACGCGGACAGAGGCTAGTATTGCAAAAAAATTTGACTATTTAAAACCAAACAACAAAAAAAGTAAAGAATAATAGAAAGATAGAGATTTTATTGGCCATTTAAAGATTTGGTTTCCTATGAAGAAAAATGCAAAATGAAAGAGAGTCTTACCTCCGGGTCAGCGGGATTGTCCAAAAGGGTTACCGCTGGCTCGGAACATAAAGGGCTAAGGAAGGAACACGGGTGGGTTTTAGTCAGTAAGAGTCTGCCTTCCGCTCCACCCAGAGCGGGAGGGGTCATTTGATGATATCCCACCCTGAAAAAAAAAAAAAAAGAGAATGTCTTACCTGGTGCCAAGTTCAACCCAACTAAAACTGGAATCGGAAGTCTCAGGTCGAATGCTAGCCAAGTAGAACCGCCACACGTCTGATGGTATACCTGTGTCCTGAAGAAATAACGTAATGGATAACAATCAAATAATCATACTAGGTACTGTGAAAGAATAAATAGATTTTTTTTAAGTGCTCAGAGGAGGCCTTTGTCCCAGCAGTGGGAATATTATACGCTGATTATCCTATAATGGTGTCGGTTACGGGTTTAAACCTGCAAATCGGTCACGGATATCTAAACAGCGAATCAGAAGACAATTCGAACACGTAAGGGGCTGTCCATTAATCACGTGAGGCTCGAAAGGGGGGGAGGGGTCTATAAAAATCACGAAATATCACAATGGGGGGTAGTAATATATCACGTGTATTTATTTTTTCAAAAACAACCTGCAACCTTTCTGTCAACCTCTAAACGTTATTATTGTAGTCTTTAATTTTCTATAATAAAATTAGATGATACTTATACCTGTATTTTACATATATTAAAAAAAATAAGATTCTTCGTAGGTACTAAAAAATACAAGTGACATAGGGGAGGTAGTCTTCAACCTCACCATGTATCACCAAAGGGGAGGGGGGTTAAAAAATGCCAAAAAAAATCACGTGATTAATGGACGGGGGCCGTCCATTAATCACGTGATTTTTTTATTTCTATTTTAGCTCTAGTTGACTCTTGGAAATAAAATAACTCTCCTGTCTAATGAAATAATGATAATTTACCTGAGCGTCACTTCCGAATACACCAACTCCTCGAGATTTTGAGAATTTCCCGTCTTCGTAGTTCAAATATTCTAAACAAAGAAATTTTATCTCAGTTTTTTAAATCGTGAAGCGGTAACATCATGCTCACTTAAATGTCTCATCGATGGTGGCGCGTGTGTTGGATCATTCGGTTCCCTTCTAAAAAGTTACTTAAGAACATTTTCGAAATGTCTTATTTAAAAAAAAAGGTACAGTACCCGGCGATAAATATTGCACATCGACCTTTGAAAAGAGACAATCGGCTAATTTCGGCATCGTAGAGCGTTATCTCTGTCGCACGAAATACAAACAGTCCGGTATCTATTAGGAGCTGTTAAAACAATTATGATTTGCTTCTTTTGATAACTATTTTTATTCTTTGTATAAAATACAAAAAAGGTAAAGGTCGATGTGCAATATTTATCGCCGGGTACTGTAACTGGAAATCTCTGATTCTATGGAAAATTTAAAATCGGTCTAATTTGGCTGCGAGACTATTTTTCGAAAATGTTCTTAAGTAACTTTTTAAAGCTTTCCTGCTTATGCGTATGAAGTTTCATTAAATTCAGTTCATTCATTTCGAAAAACAAGGACTTGGAAAGTTTGTATGAAATGCCGTACCGCGTAAACACTCTTAATAATGTACCTGTTGCGAACAGATGGCTGACCAGGACATGCCCCTCGTTGACGCCCATCAGCGTCGCCGGGAACATGACGCAGTGGAACGGTACGTTGTCTTTAGCCATAAACTGGTACAGTTTCACCTAGAACATAAAATACATGGTTTAATAATAATCAGCACCCAAATTGACACACTATCAATCTCAATGAGGGTTTTCGTGAAAATTTACGACACCAGTTGGCACCACTGTGACAAGAGGTCTTCCAATATAAAATATATGATGACGTTCATCATTCGATTCATTCATTCGTTCATCATTCAGTCATGACCAAAGAAAATATAGGCTCTTTGCAAGATGCCTGGACCTGACGTGTCAGTGCTGCCACCTAGCGAACGTCATTTCAGAAAACCCTCATCTGAATCATTTTGAAGAATATTGCTAATCCATTGCTTCATACGTTCGATAAATTTGTCTGCTCAACAACGTAAATAACGCAATGAATGTTTTTGCACTGTCAAAATAAATGATTTTTACTGTTAATGTGTTACGCAATCACCCCGCAGTTTGTCGTACATCAATACGTGTCCTACAGCTTTTAACTCACAGTAATCCGTATCTGTCAGCGACGCATACAGCGTCATTGCTGACAGCATGCAGCGTCATCGCTGACAGCATGCAGCGTCATCGCTGACAGCATGCATCGTCATGGCTGACAGCATACAGCGTCATCGCTGACAGCATGCAGCGTCATCGCTGACAGATACTCATTAATATAGCCTGATTGAAACTTTATGGCGGCTCGGAACATGAGGCTTTTTTTACCTTGAATAAACCCGATATATTAAATGAATGTTCTTAATAATAAACAATACTGTGTGTGTGTGTGTTTCCGTTTTTTCAGATATGCATAAGCTATAGAAATAATTTGAATGTAAAATTTAACTTTGGGCTTTTTCTTAAATGCAAACTGATACATTTTCCAGCTCTCTCTGATCGTTTTTAATTTATCAATAATAGCAGCGTCCCGCGGTTTCACCCGCGTTAGTTTCAATCCCGTGGGAATATCGGGTTAAAAACTATCCTATGTCCTTTCCCGGGACTCAAACTATCTTTATACCAAATTTCATCTAAATCTGTTCAACGGTTTACGCGTGATTGAGTAACAAACATCCAAACATCTTCACAAACGTTCACATTTATAATATTAGTAGGATTTGCCTATTCTCATCTTTTTCAATTAATTATTAATTTTGGAAATATTTTTGCACTACTGCCGGTCGATTCTGTAAAAATCTCACCGTGAAAACTTAGGTGATGTGACTTTGTTTTTGCTGGGAATTGACACTATTGACAGCTCACTCCACGCTCACTTCACCTAAGTTTTCACGGTGAGATGGTTACAGAATCACTCTGCTTGTCACAAAAGTAGAATATGTCAATGAAGTATAATAAAAGCTACTCACATCATGCTCTTTGTCAGGTTTCCACCACTTCTCGTACTCTTTGGTCGCGTTCTGTGTGATGCTCAGGTAGCCGATCGGCGCGTCGAACCATACGTAGAATACCTGCGGAAGAAAATGTAAAATTGAATAATCCTTACATAGTATAAAACAAAGTCGCCAAAATGTCTGTACGCGCATAACTTCTGAATGACTGCACCAAATTGGATAATTTTTTTTTTGTGTTTGGTATTGCCAGGACCAAAAATTCGAAGACATGTGACATCTACCAACCCGCACTGGTCCCGCGTGGTGGATTACGGCCCACTCCCTCTCACTGAGAGGAGGCCTGTGTCCCAGCAGTGGGAACATTATAGGCTGATGATGATGATGATTGCCAGGACAAAATTTGTATGAAAGAAAATTTCTGAAATTCGAAAAAAAAAATTGCACCATTGCGATGTTAAAAACCATTGAACTCGCGACACTGTTACCGTAACCGACAACTCTGTTTTAAGTTTTGGCCATTATAAAGACATCAACGCGCGGTACATTTTCTTCGGGAAGAATGACCTTCAAACATATTTATAAAAAACTACGCTTTTTCAAGTTTTCACTTCTGTCGGCACTCCTGGAGTGCCACTGTTTTTGTATTGTTTAGTAGGTGTATTGATAATCAACATTTTAATCAGGTCGTTTGCCAGATTGTATCGGATACAGTTGGATAAAAGAAAGGATGTCACGTATTCTTCATTATTTTACAAAAACGTCGTCTAAACCTTAGCGTTTTTATTTAAAACTGTCCGTGTTTGTGGGTACACAATTATCTTTACCGATACTAGACAATTTTTCTGTCAAACACAGCATGGTTATTTTGCGACCTCATCTGATTAGAAAAGAAGACACCACCTACACACCCACACCACCCACACACACCCACACCACCCACACACCCACACCACCCACACACCCACACCACCCACACACACCCGCACCACCCACACACTCCCACACCACCCACACACACCCACACCACCCACACACCCACACCACCCACACACACCCACACACCCGCACCACCCACACTACCCACACACACCCACACACCCACACCACCCACACACACCCACACCACCCACACACACCCACACACATACCTTTTTAGTATACCCCTCGACGGGCACAGGTACCCCCCACTTCAGGTCTCTAGTGACGGCCCGAGCTCGGAGTGGTTCTCTCATCCACGCTCTGGATACGGCGCGCGCGGGAGGCGACCATTGCTTTTCTGCCAAGCTTATCCACGTGCGGATTGAAGGTTCTAGCTGTGGAGAAAAATACAAAGTTAATTTTGTGACCAACGTGGGCCACTGTGTAAAAGGATTGATGGCCATCAAAGGCCGCACAAGTTAAATAAACTGTTCAAAGCAGTCAATGGCCAGCAAGGGCCATTGTGTGAAAGTTTCGTTGGTCAACATGGACAAATGTTAAATACCACGCATGAGCCACCAAATAACTTCCATGATAATGGACAGCATGGGCCACTGTGTAAATAAGTGAACGACCAGCATGGGCCAGTGTGTGAACTGACGATGGGCCAACATGGGCCACTGTGCAAACTGACAACAGGCCAGCATGCGCCACTGCGTCATAGGCCAGCACAAGCCATTATGTTATGATTAAAATGGCCGTCATACCATCGCGGTGATTAGTTTGCCGCATTTGTCGCACTGGTCGCCACGCGCGCTATCGTACCCACAGGCGGGGTACGGACATGTGCCTTCTTCTACATCAGTACGATCTGAATAGGTGAACGGCCGGCATGGGCCACCGTGTGAATAGGTGAACGGCCGGCATGGGCCACTGTGTGAATAGGTGAAGGGCCAACATGCGCAACTGTGTAAACTGACAATGGGCCAACATGGGTCAATGTAAACGGCCAGCATGCGCTAGTGTGGCAACTGATAATGGGCCAGTTTGGGCCACTATATAAATAGATCATGGCCAGCATAGGCCATTGTGTATCTTACCTGTCCCAATTCAATGAACAGTTGCTCACTAGGCCTGATGGTGGGTGTGTGTCCGCACACTTTGCATTTCGGCTGTATGAGCTCTGTCGCGGTGATCAGTTTGCCGCATTTGTCGCACTGGTCGCCTCGAGCGCTCTCATATCCACAGCCGGGGTAGGGACATGTGCCTTCTACGAATCTAAATAAATAAATAATAAATCTTTATTATGATACACACAAGATTCATGAGACACAAGAGCAGATGTACAAAATAAAATGGTATATCTACATAAATCTACACAGATCATGTAGCCCTGTCTCCTAAACTAGGTACAGTACCCGGCGATAAATATTGCACATCGACCTTTGGAAAGAGATAATCGGCTAATTTCGGCTTCGTAGAGCGTTATCTCTGTCGCACGAAATACAAACAGTCCGGTATCTATTAGGAGCTGTTAAAACAATTATGATTTGCTTCTTTTGATAATTATTTTTATTCTTTGTATAAAATGGTTTTGTGTAAAAAGGTCGATGTGCAATATTTATCGCCGGGTACTGCCTGTAGTCCTCTAGGTATAGCAGCAGCCAGGGCGCTAAACATAGCGCGAGGTTGGTTAAGTAATACATTTGTGTGCCAGTAATCTATGAGAGGAATGAAAAAAATGATATAAATTATGCAATAGAAAAATGTTAAAATGGACCCCACGCACAACGGACCGAATGGGAGTCTAAGTGCGGAAAAGGGAGTCCCCTAATCATCATCATGCTAAAATGGTATTGGGCAGGTCACGTCGGCCTCATGCAGTGACCGCTGGGCGACACTCTGCACGCGGCCTGAGGGTGGAGGGTAGCCCAGGAGAGGTGGCGAGACGACCTACACAACGTCGCCTTGAGAGTGAAAACCTGGGGATGCAATTCCTCGTAGGTAGCATTTTAGGCATTACGGACAATCTTATACTATCGAACAGTTCTGGATAAAAGAGCGGGTATTTTTTTCAAACGGGGAGATAAATTGTAGTTTTTCTCTAAGCGCTAATAAATTCACTTCCAAAAAAATTAAAAATATTTAAAATTGTAATTCTTACCTGTCAGCTAAAAATCGGTCACAATTTGTACACAGTAGTTGATCTACAGACTGTGAGCTCACAAATCCGTTGTCACGCAGCTTTAAGAACATCCTCTGTGCTATTCTGTGGACAAAATAATCTTGCTTTAGTACGAAATACTAAATAATGTCATATTATTTAGTAGCAGTTTATAGCTATATCATAAGTTAAGTAGCTGTGTCCCCGGCTAGTTTCGCATGAAATAATATAGATAAGTTTTCGAGACGAAACTTCGGGCGAAAAGTACAATTAAAAAGTAATAAACTCGATTTCGAAGACACCAACAGTGCACCAATATTATAATTATGACGTAAAAACCGGAGCGTACCGCGTGCGACGACGCGCGGCACAACACTACGAGTGGGGGGGGGGGTCTCGACACAAGAACTGCCGGTCGATTCTGTAAAAATCTCACCGTGAAAAAAACTTAGGTGATGTGAGTTTGTTTTTGCTAGGAATTGACACTATTGACAGCTCACTCCACGCTCACTTCACTTAAGTTTTCACGGTGAGATGGTTACAGAATCGCACTGCAGTCCCCCACGCGCATAAATCTACGAGTCTCAAGATTCAATAACTTTGTAAATGCAATAAAAAAACATTTGATTCAACAAGAGGAGTTTATATTTCACATACCAGTTCAATCGTTAATTTGTACTTACTTTTCTTATGTGCCATACTAGCTGCGGTCCGCGGTGCCACCCGCATAAGTTTCGATTCCGAGGGAATATCGGGATAAAATGTATCCCATGTCCTTTCCCGGGACTCAAATTATCTTCATACCAAATTTAATCTAAATCGTTTCAGCGGTTAAAGCGTGAAGAGATAACAGACAGACAGACACACTTACGCATTTAACCAAGACTTTGTAACCATATTATTTTAATTTAAACTAGTGTCCATGGAGTTTCTTGCTCGTTCTTCTCCATAGGTACCTACGCTTTAGAATGGGCAACTAGCTTCATCTTTCTGACTGACCTACCCCTTGACAATTCAAAAGTGCCTGTAATGAGGGTTTTTGTCAAAATTTACGACACCAGTTGGCACCACTGTGACAAGAGGTCTTCCAACATAAAATATATGATGTCGTTCATCATTTGATTCATTCATTCGTTCATCATTCATTCATGACTAAAGAAAATATAGGCTCTTTGACAGATGCCTGGACCTGACGTGTCAGTGCTGCCACCTAGCGAACGTCATTTCAGAAAACCCTCATTGGTTTAATTGAAATAAATAGTTTCAGTTTTGAGTATAATATTAGTATGGATTGTCATCCGGGTGTTGTATTTACTTACTCAGTCTGTTGTGGTGTGCTGGTACGTCCGAAGTAGTCAAACCCGATGTTGAACCATCGATACACATTGTTGTGAATGTCAAAGTATTTGTCGCAGATCTCACGGGGAGATATGCCTTCTTCTAACGCCTGAAAAACATGAAACCAACATATTAGAATAGAATACTCGTTTATTATACCATTTATAAATTACAGACGTAAATATAAAAACTGTACAAAGGGCGACACATGCCGCGGGTCAGTGGGATTGTCCGAAAGGGTTACCGCTGGCCCGGAACATAAAGGGCTAAGGAAAGAACACGGGTGGGTTTTAGTCAGTAAGAGTCTGACACTCCCTTCCGCTCCACCCAGAGCGGGAGGGGTCATAATGATGATATCCTATCTTCAAAAAAAAAGGCGACACAATTATAATAATAATCCATTTAATTTCAGGTAACAAAGACCCATAGATAGATACATACCTTAACCTACGTATACATAAAAAAATCTGCTGTTACCTACATTTTGAAGAGTTATACGAACATAAATGAAAATGTAGGGAACAGCTGATTTTTTTTTCTGTACCAAAATTATGAAGTTAATTAATTTTCTCATATATTTGTTCTCATTGATTCTGACGGTACGAAGTTCACCGGGTAAGCTAGTAACAATATAAACCACCATTCAAAACATTGCAAAAAAACAAAAGACAAACTCGAACGCATAACCTCCTCCTTTTGCCTTTTACCTCCTCCTCGTTTTGTTGTCATATTTAAGGCAGTGTCGCGGGCGTATCACGGAATTCACGGATTGATATGTATTGTCAATGTCAAAATTGTCAAATAATAATAATGTGTGTTCAAGCAATGGACAAAATTGTCAACATTTTCTAAGCTTGAATACGAGGCTTTTGACTACGTTGTGTGTGTGTATTATGTCTTTTTTTTTATAATTTTTAATTTTTATTTGTAATTTGCGTTTTCGTTTGTGCAGAATAAACAAATTTTCTTTCTTTTCTTTTTTCTTTTTTTTCGTCGGTCAAAAAGATAAAATAATCATAAATGAAATATAATGTTACCTTAGTTTCCGTGGCGGTACCATATTCGTCTGTCCCAGATATGTACAGTGTGTTGTAGTCACATAGTCGACAATACCTGGAAAATTAAAACTATCAAATTATATGAATAATTACCTTCCGGCCGCGGCTTCGCCCGCATGGTATGTCGATAAAAACTTTCCTATGTCCTTCCCCGGGATGCAATCTATCTCTCTGCTAAATTTTATCGAAATCCGTTCAGTGGTTTAGGCGTGAAAAGGTAACATACAGACAGACAGAGTTACTTTCGAATTTATAATATTTGTATGGATTCCTATTTACTTTACAGTAGGCGGGCTCAATAAATTCCTTTGTTCTATGTTTTTACTTGGACATTGCTAAAAATACTGATTCTCAACACTCCCACAGTAGAGACGATTCAAAATGTACCCTTTTCGGCGGTAATGATTTCTATTCTAGATTATAAAGTCCCCGTCACGAGAGGTTATAAATTTTGTAAACATGCATTCAGAGGTTGAACTGATTTTTTTTTATTTGATCCAAAGGTTGCGCCTTTGGATCAAATAAAAAAAAAACAGTTTTGTAATAATTTTTATTTTATTTTATTTCAAATATGAAGCCTGCTTTTTGAATGTCAAAATTTACTAGAAAATGTAATTGCTTCTACTTGCCCCTTTCAAACAGTAGTTGCGTATGGAGAAAAATGGGCAAGAAACTCCATAGTTATTATTTTAATAAGTTTTACAATATTTTGTTTACATAGGTTGGTGAAGGTCACTTACCTAGCGAAAATATCAGCAGAGAGCACACATCCGATGATGTTGCCCAGATGTGGCACATTGTTAACGTATGGAAGCGCGGATGTGATAAGGATATTCTTACGGTCTTTTACTGGTAAACTGAAAGTAAATATATATTATTAATTTTACTTATATCTTGTATTAGAAAAAAAACATTGTCTTTCGTTTGAAATCAGTGGCCTATCGTAATTTTATCGGAAAAAAGAAAGAAAGAAAATGGAATCAGTTTTTTTATTTTTTATAATTTACTAGCAGCGCCCCGCGGTTTCACCCACATAAGTGTCGATCCCATGGGAATATCAGGATAAAACTATCCTATGTCCTTTCCCGGGACTCAAACTATCTCTATACGAAATTTCATCTAAATCGGTTCAACGGTTTAGGCGTTAAGAGGTAAGAGACAGACACACTTTCGCATTTATAATATTATTAGTATGGATTTTATGCGAAGACTTATTTTTGACGTGGTGTTCTTCGATGCCATGCACTATGGAGTAAAAAGAATTAGTTTCTTAAATTCCTATCGCTTATAATGAAGGCTGTTGCCTCATAAAAAATTATATCAATATTTCGTCTTTTTAATGTACCTATATATTTTTTATATTATATGCTATATTTTTAATCAGTAGGAGGATACATAAAAAAAAATGTTTTACTTTTTTCTTAAGGGGATTACATGACCTAAAGCGCGGTCACTGTCGGACTGCATAGAAAAGAAAGAGAAGCGCTATGACACAACGCTGGTAATTTATTGCAAAATATTAAGCAATTATTTAAGTACAAAAATCTATTGTTTGGATTAAAATATTAAAACAGTAGTGTTTTAGTATTTTGCTTGTAGAATCTGACAAAAAAATCATTATGATTGTATGTATATTAGTATGGTTTTTATTGTAAAAAGAAAGTTTTTAGAGGTATCTTCATGATTTTTTTCTATCGTATCAAATTAGTTGTATTATGTTTCCAACACACTATCTACCTGGCATATATCCTGAAGAATATCATATATTTTTCTGATTTCCTTTACTGTAGTCGATCATATACTTTTATTGTTAGGTACTAAAACTTGCGTTTTTTGCGTTTAGGTCCTGTAAGCCCCTTAATGGGAAGTGGACGCGCGGATGTGATGAGGATATTCTTACGGTCTTTTACTGGTAAACTGAAAGTAAATATATATTATTAATTTTACTTATATCTTGTATTAGAAAAAAAACATTGTCTTTCGTTTGAAATCAGTGGCCTATCGTAATTTTATCGGAAAAAAGAAAGAAAGAAAATGGAATCAGTTTTTTTATTTTTTATAATTTACTAGCAGCGCCCCGCGGTTTCACCCACAAGTGTCGATCCCATGGGAATATCAGGATAAAACTATCCTATGTCCTTTCCCGGGACTCAAACTATCTCTATACGAAATTTCATCTAAATCGGTTCAACGGTTTAGGCGTTAAGAGGTAAGAGACAGACACACTTTCGCATTTATAATATTATTAGTATGGATTTTATGCGAAGACTTATTTTTGACGTGGTGTTTTTCGATGCCATGCACTATGGAGTAAAAAGAATTAGTTTCTTAAATTCCTATCGCTTATAATGAAGGCTGTTGCCTCATAAAAAATTATATCAATATTTCGTCTTTTTAATGTACCTATATATTTTTTATATTATATGCTATATTTTTAATCAGTAGGAGGATACATAAAAAAAAAATGTTTTACTTTTTTCTTAAGGGGATTACATGACCTAAAGCGCGGTCACTGTCGGACTGCATAGAAAAGAAAGAGAAGCGCTATGACACAACGCTGGTAATTTATTGCAAAATATTAAGCAATTATTTAAGTACAAAAATCTATTGTTTGGATTAAAATATTAAAACAGTAGTGTTTTAGTATTTTGCTTGTAGAATCTGACAAAAAAATCATTATGATTGTATGTATATTAGTATGGTTTTTATTGTAAAAAGAAAGTTTTTAGAGGTATCTTCATGATTTTTTTCTATCGTATCAAATTAGTTGTATTATGTTTCCAACACACTATCTACCTGGCATATATCCTGAAGAATATCATATATTTTTCTGATTTCCTTTACTGTAGTCGATCATATACTTTTATTGTTAGGTACTAAAACTTGCGTTTTTTGCGTTTAGGTCCTGTAAGCCCCTTAATGGGAAGTGGACGACCTTATCAATACTCACACTAATTTCCCAGGTAAAAGAGGCTTTTGCAATTTTTTGAGTCCATTTAGCCAGTTCTCTTTAGCTGCCTCCACTTCTTCCACTGTGGGTCCTAATTCTGCTGCAGCACCATCATCCGGTGACCTGAAGTAAATATAATGGATATTTTGTTACATAATTGTATGTTTTAGTCCGTTTTTGAAAGAAATTTGCGTTTGGGAAGAAATTGAAAATGTACACCGTGTTTGGTGGCATATAAAATACAAAAATAGTAATATTTTTTACTAGCTTCTGCCCGCGACTTCGCCCGCAAAATTACTTTCTTGTCGCTTAGCGTTCTTTTTAACTTTTTAATTTTTACTCTGGTCTTGTGAAGCACACAGTTTAGTTGTCTTTCTAGCACTCACCCGACTGGCGTTGATAAACTGGCGCCTTGTGGAATGCCGAGCGCTGATGACGCTCCGAAGGGACCCGCAGCTGACCCGCCCCACTGTTTAACAGCTTCCTGCAATCGAAAGGCATGTTTAACAATCAATTGGCTAAGGAAGGAACACGGGTGGGTTTTAGTCAGTAAGAGTCTGACACTCCCTTCCGCTCCACCCAGAGCGGGAGGGGTCATTTGATGAATTACCATCCTGAAAAAAAAAGGCATAACATACCTGGATAGCCTTAGCACTGGCCAGCTCTTCGATCCACCGCACGATGTTGCTACATTCCGCTAGGTAGACCTGCTTCAGCTCTGGGTTGTAGTAGATCGGGTACAACGTGCTCCATACTGATATGTCAACTGGAGTTAGTTTGTCCTGGGAATCAGAAATTTTACAGAATGGAGTTTCTTGCGCGTTCTTCTCCATAGAGATCTACGTTTTGGTATGGGCAACTAGCTTCAACTTTCTGACTAACTGACAGACTACTGAATTTTGACTAAATTCAAAAGTGCCTGTACAAGGTTTAATTGAAATAAATGCTTTGAGTTTACAAATTATAAATATGTACGACAATGATTTCAAGAATTGGGGACACGTAGAGAGACGAAATGGAATGGCTGGTCCTTATAGGTATCGTCGCTCGCATGACTAAAAGTCCTGTCGCATTTTTTAACTGATTTGTGTTAGGACAACTACATTTTTTTATTCGTGATCCTTTGCATTTTGTTCTTTCAAAATGGTTATATATTGAGATCCAAATAACATATGAGGTACGACGGTTAGTGGAAAAATCAGATAAAAAATGAGAAAAATTAGATAGGACTTTTAATCATGCGAGCGACGACATGGTGTTCATTAAAAAAACTGGCCAAGTGTGAGACGGAGTCGCACACGAAGGGTTCCGTACCACAAGGCAAAAACGCCGAAAAAAACACGTTTGTTGTATGGGAGCCCCCCTTAAATATTTATTTTATTCTGTTTTTAGTATCTGTTGTTACAGCGGCAACAGAAATGCATCTTCTGTGAAAATTTCAACTGTCTAGCTAACACAGTTCATGAGATACAGCCTGGTGACAGACAGACAGACGGACAGTGGAGTCTTAGTAATAGGGACCCGTTTTTAAAAATTAGGTTTATGGTGGTATTCTCCCTTCTTCTCGTCCATTACCGCCTACTCGCACTGCCGCACTACCGCACTGCCGCACTGACGCACTGCTTCAACGCTTTGTAGGTCCGCCCGTGAGCCAACTCACCCCCAACATATACTTGTGTGTCTGCAGCGCGTCGTTGGCAGTAGACAGCAGCGCTTGCAGCGACTGCTTGAGATCAGAGGCGACGTTCTTTGCAGTCAGCACTGACGACACGGCCGGGTGAAGCCGCGTCGCTTCCCATTCTTGTAATTGTTGGCTGGTGGAAGTTTTCTTTGGTTAGTGAGCCGTCACAAAAATTTTAAAACATAGAGTTCCAGCGATTTAAGTGATTTATTTCTCTAGATTTGCCCATCACTTGCAACAATAATAAAATCAAACACATACCACTGCCCATCATCGGACAGATCCAACACAGGAAACAGGTACTGCGCCGCGGCGTTACTCGAGAAGAAGCTCACATTGTCGTCCACTTCCAGCAGAGGGAGCTGGCGCGGCCCTGCGAATACATCGTCTGCAATCACAGACGGAAGCTCAGTTGCCGTTACCCAGTGTTAGTTTAGAAGCTTTTGTGTTAATGAAGGTGAAGATGACAGTTGCTATTAGTAATGTTACAAGGAATTATACAATAGTGCCGTTTCCCTTGTTCACAAACTAAACTAAATTTAAGTTCAGTGCATCTTTTTCTTTCTATTTCATTAAGAAAAGAACAGAAGATAAATTTTAGTTTAGTCGGACTGTCAAGTTAATCAGCGCCTGACGTAAATCTACGTAATTTTAGTAAAGTTATAAGAAAAAAAAAATAGATTAATAAAAATGATATAATCTGTTATTTATTACTTAAGTGCTTACGATAGTAATATTAAACCATCAATGTTATCATTTTTATGTTTATATAAACATCAGATACTGAATTACTAGTTTTTATTATAAAACGCAAAGCTTATCACTGCTTGATAAGGTTAAGCAAATGTAAATATTATTATCATACAAAACTTTATTGATTTTTTTTGCATGAGAATTGTATCAAGTGATTGTGTCTACAGTTTTCTTTTTTGCTTTTTCAGTGTCAAAGTCAAATAGTTTATTTTAAATATGCATTTTTAAAAAGATACTTTTGAATGTCAAAGATAACATTGTCTGTTATTCCGCCTGGCCTTTTCCAAATGATAACTTCCAGTCTAACCAGATGCAAGTGAATACCAGTATTTTCCATGAAACAAATCCCTACCTGACCTACACAACTCAGTTACTGGTAACACAATACACCTTGGTAAGACTGATTGGTGATTTCAGTGTCATAGACTGGATGGAAAATTAACCAGTCAGAATGTACTTAAGAATCGCATTCGAAGGCTTTAAAATGCACCTCAACTCAAAAATATCACAATTTCTGGTGTATTTCCTATTTTTTTACTATAACAAAAATTAAGAGAATAAACAATATTTAGAGACAAAACATTTGAGCCTAGTTTTCGAGGTCCTCAGATAAACTCATAATAGCTGTTGATTCAACAAATTATCTATATAATAAGCATTGCGTTGTTGCACCTGCAAAAGTAGCTATGTGTTATTTAGTTATTTTCGGTTCTTTAATGCAATTTTAATCGTTATTTCAATACACACATACTGTATAAACAGCTATGTGATAAGTGCAATATTTAAAGAGTTACGGAATGAAGCTATGTGAAATTCATACATCCAAAGTTCCGTATAAACACGCTAAGTATTATAATTCATATAGCTCAAATAAGTTCACTAAAAACACATAGCCACTTTTGCATGCGCAACGACGATTGTTTAATTCAATGAGTCAGGATATTGGACCATATAAGTATGATTGCAGATTGTTATTAGAGTAGATAAAGACCAAAGAAACGATGGATGGACTGTGTGAATGATGATATGGTTAGAAAGGGACTACCAAGAGAACTAATAGAGAAGTATGGAAGAAAAGACACGTAGTGCCGTCTCCAAATAAATTGGGATAATAGCAGGCAAATGATGATTAATTAGATAAACTCTGGCTGAGGAGTAGGCTAGAACCTAAGCATAAGCGCTGGGGCTCTGTCTCGTATAGGTTCTTAGCATTATGCTGAGCGTTGGCCGTTTTGCGTAGATGTGACTCATACTTTCTCCCAAATTGTTATTTTTGTTTTTCTGTTGCTTGTGTCTTTTATTTTTATGCATCATGTTTGCCACAAATAAACGTATTTTTCTTTCTTTTTCTTTCATAAATTTAAGCTTTGGGGCACATTTACTAAGTGTAGAGTCACAGCATGAAACGGCTGGAAATAAGAATCTTGTAAGAGGAAAAATGTTCTTTATGGAAAAACCACCTTCAATAGTCAAAATATTAGTCAATAAGGCAAAAAGTTTTCTGATGCAATACTTATAATATTATTGTCATGAAATGAAATTATTGAAATGATCTTAATTTGATGATTTGGCATTTTAAGTATAATAAAAAAAACATGTCTTTGTTTTTTAAATATGGAATTGAGCAGTGCACATAGACAAATGGTTAGCAATTAGCATGGTAGCGGCATTATGAAAGTTCTCAATGGCAGGCGCAAGCATGGGAATATGAAAAAATAAAGATTTTCCTTTTATGTATTAGAAATGAAATATTACGCACAGGAATTGCACCGTTAACCGAGACATGAGTGAAATACATGCAAATATAACCCTTACAGATGAGAGACGCTAAATACACCAAGATTAATAATTTTCTAATGGCGAAGAGGAAAATTCACCTACCTTCGAACGATGCGCTGACAAGATCAACTTTCTTTCCCGCTAAGTTAGCCGCAATAAGCAGCTTTAACGTGGAAGTGTTGTTTTGGTTTGTGTAAATCTTCATTTTAATACAATTTTCAGTCTTAAACGTATTTTAAAAATCAATAACAATTTTCCATAACCTCTACATAAACGGGGTTTACCCAGCTGGCAGAATAATTTTATTGTGAATTTGTGATGTCAGAATGACATTTTCTTTTTTCTCTTTCTTACACACGATTTTAGAAAGAAAACGGCATACACTTATGCTTTATTTGACAAGTTGTACGAATGGAACGCACACACAGAACACGGGAGAATGACACGCTAAATTGACAGGACTGACAACAAAACAGTCTATGACAGTTATTTCGCACTATTATGCAGCTAAATACAAAATCACCTCGCGTTTTGTTTGACAATGTGAAAACGTGACTTACACCACCTGGTTGGATAGTACATAATTTCTTGGCTCTGTTCAAATCAATGTGTAAAAAGCTAATAAAAGATTAATCAAAACGGATAGATAGTAGGTACTGGGATGTTATTGATTATAGTCTGTGTCACGATGACGGCATCTGTGTGTGTGACCGGGACAGGGACACGGACACGAATTGTGGACAATCTCTGTCATTGTGTGTGTAGAATAAGTCCATATGTGGACAGTAGATAAAAATACTAAATGCATTATTTGTCTGACAGCCGCCGGGGTGCCGCCAGGCGCACTCCGCATTTTAGGCATGATGAAGCTACAAGTACGCGGCGGGCTCGCCTTGCCGGGCCATTTCAGTGAAGCTGCCGCGCGCGGCTGGGCCAAAAATAAAAGGATAATCTTGAAATGGAAATTAAACACCATAACTACCGCCACCCCACCAATTATAGCATGGTATATCTCGTGAATTTTGGGTACTAATTTTATCTTCCAGGGCACTAATTTTCTATGTCGGTTTGAGAAAAGCGACAAGCTCCTTAAACTTGGAATTAACATTCAAAGTCGTGGGTCCTGCTGAACAAGCGCGCGAAAGTTATCATCGTTGATTTCTCAGTAAATACAAAAGTTTGAGTTGTTTTTTTTACGAAATGAGTCACATTTATGGGTACTAATTATTTTGTACCTATACTTAGAATAGCTGTAGCATGCCCCCTTTTTCGGCGCTCATGGTGGTCCTGCTGAAGGGAGCGTAACTACCGCCGGACCACCTTCAAAGTTGATTTTCTCGAAAACTGCTAAAATACCAATCTTTTTGTTCGAGTACTAATTAATACCAATTGAGTACTAATTAATTACGAAATATGGAAGCGGTTGGCGTTGGTGGTCGCCGCGGTAGGTACGGACATGCTTGCTTATACGAATATGTACATTATTTGCGTGACAATAAGGTTCATATAAGTCAGCTCTATGAATCTTGCCCTAAGTCCGCCTTTGTAGAGGTATTTTTGCTTGGACACCTAAAAGTATTTCACCTTTCGCCTCGCCGTCAAACAGGCGTCAACCTAACGTAAGCACGTAACTAAAGCGGATCAGAAGTTCCGATACGTTGTCTCGGCTACGGTTAGGCGACGACGTGCTTACGACTCACTGACCACTGGTTGATGGTGCAGCAGGCAGGCCGGAGGGGTGAGAAGGGCAAAGGAGGACAAAGAGACGTAAGCTCGGGTACGGAGAGACGTAAGCGCGGAGACGAGCCATAATGGACTGCACTCCGGTTCGTGAGCTTGTCCCGAGGCGAGGCGATTACGTTACAATTCCGATAAGTGTGCGTTGTAGTAGGGAGTTTCATACAAAGAATACTGAACGGCTCGAGTTGATATGGAGCTGATCCCATTCCGATTTGCCGGAACATGGGTCCACGCGAGACATAATGGCACAATTGTTTCTGTAATTACGGCATTCAACCGGTTAATAAATAAAAACACAGATTCTATTTCATAAAAGTTTATTTTAGTAAAAATTAAATATTTTTCTTCACTAATTTTCATCTCTACGCAATATTTAATCACTATTATTTAAATTACACAATATCGATTTTGGAATAAAACTTAAATAAGAAGTAGAGTAAAATGCAAATGAGTAATAATATTTTTCACAATACCAATAGGTACATACAGCGTGTAGATATAATAGTTAGTCAACCCTAAGTCTGACTACCAGTCTTACCAAGGGGTATTGTTACCCAGTAACTGGGTTGTGGGTCACTCCATGTAAAAACTGGTTTCAGCTGCATCTGGTAAGACTGGAAGCTGACCCCAACATAGTTGGGAAAAGACTAGGCAGACGATACAATAGTTAGGCATCGTTAATCAAAAATAGGATATTTTTAAATTTAAAAATATTATTTATGTTGCATTGCTTATTTACAAATGAAAAGGTTGTTTTATTTGATATATCGGGTTACCTTGATTTGGATTTAAAGTGTATCGAGTACATTTTATTCTTACAAAAATAGTTTATATTTATACTATTGCCTGGATTTTCCAGGTAAATATATGTGGTAGACATAAGATTATTTTATTTTTAAAACATTTAAAGTTATTTTTAGGAGTCACATCAAATAGGTAGCAATTTTTTTTATTGCAAAAATGCATTGCAGACAATTTCTTGTTAATTTTAGCCTAGCGGGTTAATATCGCAGTACCGTGTTACCCAGAAACTGGGTTGTGGAGGTCAGATAGGCAGTCGCTCCATGTAAAATACTGGTAATCAGCTGCATTCGGGTTAGACTGGAAGCTGACCCCGACATAGTTGGGAAAGGACTAGGCAGGTTGGTAGATGTATATTGTAGTAAGTTATAATTTTCCATGCCAAGTCAAGACAAATAAATACCTACATTATTTTACATTTTCAAACTAATATGAATATTAACCACAGTGCATTTTTGTTACGGATATTAAATATACAACATTTTCTTTGTAATTTGTAATAACAAAACCTTCGATTAACAATATACTAGATTTCGAATGAGCGCATCAAAAGCGGCCGAAAAAATAAGACCACAATTAATTATGTTACCAACATAGTTTTTTCAACCTTATTGCTCAGAAATTATGTTTTATTTTTCTATCAAGATTTTTATTTTTATTCCAAAAACACCTTTACTTTTCAATCAAAGTAGTAAATATATTGCAAACGATAATAATCTTTATATTTGAAAGGTAAGGTTTATAATCAAGTTCTATGCAGTCGCGGCCACTTGAACGATGTGTTTTTGTTCCTAATCCTTAATCTAGTGCCATTGCTGATCGAAGACTAAAACATCAAAACTTAGAAGTTTAAAATTATTATAATTATTGTTTCATTTATTCAAAATAGTAGGAGACTTCCATAATTTAGAAGTCAACTATAATTCAATTTGATAATAATTTATTGCTTCATTCGTTAGTATAAATACAGAACCTCTTTTTTTTAAGTCGGTTAAAAATTACATAAATCTTAAAGGCTCACATTCAACATATCAAATAATAACATTAAAAAATGTAATGTCATGTTGCCAATAAAATCTTACAAGTACTGATTTCATTTTGTTAGTTTTTTTTTCTGTTGTCATTTACGGCTATCATTAGATCTTTGACAGTCGGGAGCCCAAAAATCGGACAACCAGTCTAACCGAGGAGTATCGTGACACCCAGTAACTGTGCTGTGGAGGTCAGATAGCAGTCGCTCCATGTAAAATACTGGTTAGACTGGAAGCTAACCCCAACGTGATTTGGATTTGTGTAATCTTAAATTATTTTGTTCGCAATATTGTACTTAATAGTGTAGGTAGCTGTAATTTCCAACGAAGGACACATTATTATGATCACTATCTAATTTATTGGCTATAAACTTACAACTGGAGCCGAGTATGTATACCCGATTCAGTGTCACCGTGACGGATCGTGACGGTTCAGTTTCGTTCAAAGAGCGCAAAATGCGCTCAAAAAAGATTTCACTTTAAAATAAACTAATATCTTTGAATAAACCTAAAACTGATCAACACTAAAATACAAGTTTTACTTCAACAAGATGTTTTGTTGCTAACAGCTGTAAATTCTCATTTTTATTATTATGTACTTGCTCCGTCCCAGTTTTTAACTCACGACATTTTATGTTACCGTTATTACGGCACTATTCTTAGGTCCACCATAATTTAATTCAGTTTATTTATTCAATAAATATAATCTATTTCGAAGAAATTAATATTACTTTCTTTTGTCATAAAAAAAATTGTTGGCTATAACTATTTTCTAAATTGTATCATAATGATATACAAAATTGTACGAGATCTCATACATAGCGAACAGCGGTTTTGGAGTTTGATGGTTTTATTTATAAATAAATACCACTTTAGATAAAAAAATTGAACTAGCTAAAAAAGAAACAATTTTGGTAATATTGGTGATGAAATTATTAGAAAATTGAACATTAAAGCGAACAAACCAAATGATTTTTTTTTTAATATATGTCAGTTTATCATAGATAATAATAATGAACGTCAGTTTTAAAACTAAAAGAAAAGTGAATAATATTTATAACTAAAAGTATCATCTTCCCTCACAGTCACACAACCTTACGCTAAATTCTAGTCTAGGATATCTGTACTAAGTCTAATACATTTACCGAGTAGTTTTAATTTACCTATCCTCCTCATTACCAGAACTATGTTGTTTTAGGACTGTGTTTCAAAATATTCTGACGTTCAGAAGATTTTTTATAAAGCGTTTTAAAGGCATGACCTCCTCCTTTTTAGGAGTCGGTTGAAAACAAAATAAAAAAGTATGATTCTTTCTCTTTCTCTCTGCTTGGGTAATATTATTTTTAAAACACAATCACAAAACAACTACAGAGCTCTTTTATTTATCAGTCCATTTGCGAGCCTAAAAACATTATCTAACTTTACGCCTATCACAAAAAATATTTAACAAAAATTGTACACCATCTTTTTTTTATAGCAATCTTTTACAAATTTACAATTTCAACATGTTTAAAACAAATAGCCAATTTTAGTGCTTTTTATTCTTGTAATAATTTAGTTCCATAGTTTTTAGGCGATTTTTTGAAGAGAAAATAGTATATGGAAAATATTAAGAGAACTTTGGACAAGGCTGTGAAATATTGTATAATATTTTCTCTGATTTAAGTTTGCAAACTAAAAGAATTAGTTACTATAGCATATTATAAGTAATCTCACAATATTTTTATATTATGTTTACTTAATGACGAATATAATATAATGAAAACACCGACATTTTAAAGATAAAGAAATAAAATCTATCTTTTATTCGAGCATTAGGTATAAGGTAAATTATAACATTTCAAAATTTCGTCCCAAATCCATTTTTCACAATCCAATCCCCCCTTCCAATCCAATCCTACCATTTCATTTCACCTGCAATTAAAATTAAACTATGAAGGTAAAATTAATTGAATTAATAAAAAGCACTGGTTGTCCTAATTTCTACACATTTCCATCGAAATACCGACAACGTTAAACAGGATCTATCTTTAAAACTCGAGCAATACTTGACGTTTCAACAAAATATTGCCAGGTAGAAAAAACACCCGATTTTTTATTAGGAGTGGCAACTTCACTCCTGGGGTGTTGACTATAGACTATGGGAAACGGGTGTCGAGAGGGGGGATACCTTCTCCCGATTCTTGCATTGTGAGTTACTGGCTGTGTTTAATGATCCAGACCAGTCGCCTAGTTGTGTAACGGCTCGGTAGAACTTCGTTGATGTTCGGTTGAACACTGGGAGGAGCTCGTTCGCTTCGTTTGATAGAGCCTGTGGGAAAAAAAAACGTTGAATTTATAAACTTTTTACTCAAGTTTATATTCGGCAGTTCGGCTTCTTGACCTGCACCCTAATTGCGAAACACAAATTAATAATAATTAAAAAAAAAATTATAATAAATAATATACTATAATATATAGTAATTATTTAATTTCAATCTGATTTATTTTGAAGGATTTTGATAATCCATTGCTTCATGTTTGACAAATTTGTCTGCACAACAACGAAATAACGCAATGAATGTTGTTGAACTGTCAAATGAAAGCGATTGCTACTGATAGCGTGTTATGCAATTACCCTGCTCTTCTCTGTATTAACCTTAAACTTGGCCATTTATAAACCAAACTTGTTCGAGATCGATTTATTGTGATGACATTTATTTGATAGGTATACAGTGTGTTAGGTTAAACGAGGGACATACTTTAAGGGAGTGTAGTAATCATAAAAATGAAGAACTTTTACTAAGAAACCAACATTGAAATCGAGAAAATAAAACCAGCCGCTCTATACATTTCTATTCGCATAACTGGACAAAATGTGGGGAACAGCTGTTTTTTTTTTTTTCATATTTTTGAGTCAGGCCCATATTAAAAGTTGTTCATTTTCATGAGTACTACACTCCCTTAAAATATGTCCCTCGTTTAACCTAACACACTGTATAGCTTAGTTGCACTATGGTATCTTCACCTTATTCGACCTTATCGTTCAAAAATAAGTCCAGTCTTTACCATTGGGTCGATATGATTACACAGGTTGAGTACCAAAACATAGGGCATCTTCAAACATGACTTCAGACTTTTAAAAATCTAATTTTATTAATTAAAATTAGGTTCAAAATTAGAAATTTATGAACGACAAGGGACAATCCCTAAGAGATGAAGTAATGTATGACTAGTTTATTGGAAAGTTAAAATTTGCATATACTACATTACTTTTAATTAAGTTATTTGAAGGCTTTGTTGCACTTCTAATACAAGTGCCCAAAAATTAAGAAAATACTCACTTTCAAGTAAATGACGGCATCAGTGCCGTAGCCCTCGCAGGAGACCAGCATCAGGTCACCGTGGAAATACCGCGCGTACAGCCGCGAGATCGGTAGGCCGTACCCGTAACCTATGAAGAATAAATATATGTATAGGATAAGTACCTAATTCAGGATATCGCTATGGTTTGCTTAATATAAAATGTTTAAAAAACAAGTCAGGTTTTCATTTATAGCGCAGAAGTCGTATAAGGAAGTGACTATCATTATAGTTCCAGTGGTTTAATAATATGTCTTTTTATACCTATAACTAAATAAATAACGTTCATATCGACCAACAAGACATCATAGTAAGTATAAAATTAAACATATTACAAACTTCGGTTGCTCAGTACGTGAACCGCAATGGTTCAGATAATGACAATCGAATCTCTGCGCGAATGCCCTTGGAATCCCGTAGGAGCTAGCCCAAATCCTGCGCACCAGGGATGTGCACCGTCTCTTTTATGTACTGAAACTTTGACAGTAGCCTATACGGCTCCTGTTGGGCATTTTCTTTTTTGTTTTCTTATATAATTTTAAAGATCGTTCAAAGATTTGTTTTTTTTTCTATGCATCAATTTTAGGTACAGTCAGTTATAGAAATTAGCTGAACCACCTTTGCATAAATGGTTGAGATTTTTTAGAATAGGTACGAATCGATAGAATTTTATAATTCTTTTATATTTTATTTATTTGTGCAAAGACTTATTAGCAGATTTTTTAGAATACGGATCGATAGAATTTTATAATTATTTTATTTTCTTTGCTCAAATAAATAAAATCGAATTCTAAAAAATCTCAACCACTTATGCAAAGGTGGGTCAGTGGTAATTGCTATAACTGACTATACTACTACATAATGTATTTACAAACAACTATCAAAGCCGTCTATCCCACATAATGTTCCGTGCGGGATTCGACACTGTTACTTTAAGCCAATCCTACCAAAAAATATTATAATGTTACCCAATGTTAACGCAGAAGCCAATCGCTCAACCACTGCACCAACCGAGCCGTCACAAAGTAAATATTATAAATATGAGATCATGCAATCATAATCAGCCTAAAACGTTCCCATTGCTGTGACGCAGGCCTCCCCTCTGTGAAGCGGGCCATAATCCACCACGCGGGCCCAGTGCGTGTTGGCGGATGTCCCATGTCTTCGAATTTTTGGTTCTAGGACAAGTCGGTTTCCTCACTACGTTTTCCTTCAATATTCCTCACTATGTTTTCTTTCAATTAATTATATATTTACAGTGACGCATATCTTCAACTGCAGGTATAAAATCAATGTCATTTACGTGTAATATGTTTGCAAAAACCTACCAGCCAGTGGTACGGTGTGTGCGTCAGACTTGGAAGGCTGCGGCGCGGTACTGTACATATACTTGAACAGAAGATCCGACACGCTGCGCGGGATGCCACCGCCGCGGTCTGATAGCTGCAGAAAAAAAAAGTGTTACCATAAATGCCTACTGCGTTTGCGATTAAGTTCCCAACATGTAAACAAATATGAGTTTTTGGGGGAAAAACAACTTTAAAACCCACACTTGCTCAGTTTGCAATACAACCTCAAATATTTTTATGACTTTTTCTGAAATCAACGTAATTAACATGAGCATAACGAGTATTTGCTTAGGTGGATTTGAATAGAAGTTATGTTCGTTATAAAACTGAACTTATTTAGACAAACGGAACGATATACCTACAATTTTTTTTACAGAACATTTTGCTTCTGCACCATTCCGATTTTGCGTATACTATTGAAGCGTTCTTACTACTTAGACCCTTGACCCTTGGATGATGTTAACAAAATTAGAAAAAAAAACCCTACACGATGTTTAAAGTAATAGGTAGGGGACAGTTCTCTTGACTTTCCATCCTATCCACCCATCCCCCGTCCCTTAACAGACATAACCCCCTTACCTTAACAGCCACATCCTCTTGCCCTCTTACTATATTCAAAGTAATAGGTAGGGGACAATTCTCTTGACTTTCTATCCTATCCACCCATCCCCCGTCCCTTAACAGACATATCCCCCTTACCTTAACAGCCACATCTTGCCCCTTACTATATTCAAAGTAATAGGTAGGGGACAATTCTCTTGACTTTCCATCCTATCCACCCTTCCCCCGTCCCTTAACAGACATATCCCCCATACCTTAACAGCCACATCTTGCCCTTTACTATATTCAAAGTAATAGGTAGGGGACAATTCTCTTGACTTTCTATCCTATCCACCCATCCCCCGTCCCTTAACAGACATATCCCCCTTACCTTAACAGCCACATCTTGCCCCTTATTATATTCGAAGTAATAGGTAGGGGACAATGACTATCCACCCATCCCCTAACCTCACAGATAACTCCATCCACCTTTCCTTAACAGACACATCCACCTTCCATCCTCCTTACCTTAACAGACACATCCTCCTGTCCCCTCGTGATGTTCACAGTGATAGGTGGTGGGCTGCTCTCATGGGTCTCCATCGTAGCCCTCATGGAGTTCTTGAACAGCTCGAACAGCATGTGATATAGATGGGATGGTACATAGACAATGGGCATTGCTCGTTCTGATGCCACTGGAAGGGGAGAAAATGCGGTGTAAGGCCTTGACCCAATAAAGATGATTTTGTACCGGTTAAAAACTTCTAATTTGCTTCACATTGTACTATAACCTTTAATTTTATATAGTTTAAGTTGATTTTTGAGTGACTATTCATAATAAAGTTTTGGTTGCAATATAATTTGAACTTTGTCAAGAACTACATAAGTAAGTATAGTTTATTTTTCTAAAACTTGATTATTATCTGAGATTCTGAATTCAAGTTTAAAAGGTAAGGGCCTGTGCACACCACGTTTTTTAAACGCGCCGTTGACGCGCGTTTGTAGCGATACAGGCGCGGTACGCACGCGAGTCAGACGCAGCTTGTAGACTTTCTGTAGGATAAAAGCGCGCCGTCGACGCACGTTTCTAAAACGCGCGTCAACGGCGCGTTTAAAAAACGTGGTGTGCACAGGCCCTAAGGCTCTAGACAGACGGACTGCATTTCAACTGCAATCCAACTGCAAATTTGCAGTTAGGATGCAGTTTGAATGCAGTTGACACGACTGCAACAGAACTGCAAACCAACCGTGCAGTCCGATTGCAGTCGGTGTGCAGTTCATGACTGCACGCCGCCACGGTTGGTTTGCAGTTCTGTTGCAGTCGTGTCAACTGCATTCAAACTGCATCCAAACTGCAAATTTGCAGTTGAAATGCAGTCCGTCTGTCTAGAGCCTAAGTATCTTATGAAAGGTAATCTTTGCAACCATTTTAACGGTTGATGTCAATAGTATCGCCGAATATACTAATGCGGCGAAATGTGGGTGTCGTATCTCTGCTTAACCCTTTGGGGATTACAGGCTAGCAGCGCCCCGCGGTTTCACCCGCATAAGTGTCGATCCCGTTGGAATATCGGGATAAAAACTATCCTATGTCCTTTCCCAGGACTCAAACTATCTCTACACAAAATTTCATCTAAATCGGTTCAGCGGTTAAGCGTGAAGAGGTAACAGACAGACACACTTTTGCATTTATAATATTAGTATGGATTTATGGTTTTTTTTTTAAATACATTTTTGTGGTGGTTAGTGTGAGTACACCCGAGCGGCACACGGCAACGCCAGAGATAACTGCAGCCATGGACACGCGACAAAATAAAATAACAAACTAATAAATTAAAAACAAAATAACAAATTCAATTAGCGAAACTCCAAGACATGATGGGCGATATTAACATAAATGATAAAAAAAATATTTTGTAAATAAAATAAAATTAGTTAGCGGAACTCCGTAGACATGATTCCCGTGTTATTTTATTTTGTACTTATGAAGTTATGATGGTACGATATGGAATTAGTAAGTACTATATATGTAAGCGTATGTGTGTGTTCGTGCGTCTGCGTGTTTGTGTGGTATGAATTGAAATATGGGACAAATGCAGCAAGATGATAATAGTAACTCCTGGATGTGCTCTTTCTATATGAGTTGTACTACTACTAAATATAAATGAATAAATAAATAATCAATTTAAGCTAACCCTCACCCCCGTCCTGCAGCAGCTGTAGCTCGGGCGACGCCAGGTAATACCGATCACACAGGAACCGTGCGTTCTCGTACGCGTCCCGTACGACAGCAGCTACATCACAAGCGGGGTCAATGGACCCAATATGGCGGCCGCCGTTGCCGATGCCTGCCACGGACGCTTGTCGGGGACCAGCGCCGATTTGTTCGCCGAAGAGGAGTGCTGAGGGAAAAGGAAAAGAAAATTACATGAATGTCACGCTAGCCTCTAGGAGAAATTACAGGCGGCCGTGGAGGAATGATCGAGCGAATGATGTTTGGACGTTGCTGCCTTTCTCCTTGGCTAATTCTTTAACAGATTTTGACGAATCACATGGAAAGGTTAGGGAGACAATTTTCTGCTCTGGGAAAGTAAGACCAGGCAAACTTTTTTGTTGGTGACAGTCCCATGGTTCACGCGGGGCGACAGGAGACGTATTGCGTGGGTGGCTGGTTGGTATGCCGTCGTCGCAGGCGGCATCCCTTGCGACGAGATACGGCGCATCTAAAACGCACATGATCGTACTATCTAAAGATGAAAAAAGTATTGAAGGTCATCTTCATCATCATCATCAGCCAATAGCAGTTCACTGCTATCCATCCATGTCCATGTCCTGTCCTGTCCTGTGGCACGCCATTCAACCCGGTTTTCGGCAACTCTCATCCAGTTGCTACCAGCCATCCTGCGATCGTCGCTCCACCTATCCTGAGGGCGTCCCAATTTACGTTTACCGATTCGCGGTCTCCAGTCAAGAACGCGTCTACCCCAACGGTCATCGGTTCTACGGTTAATATGACCGGCCCATTGCCACTTTAGCTTGCTTATTCTGTGAACTTTGGTTCTCTGCCGGATCACCATGTTGCGGATTCGATCCCTCAGAGAGATTCCAAGGAGACTCATTGGAGGTCAAAACAAACAAATTACAATATAGGTATAAAAAAAATGCTATAGCCATGGGTCTATCACCAACGAAAAAGTCGGTCTTACCCGTAACCATTAGCTTCTTGTCACAGGCCCGAGGTAGGCAAGCAAAATATCCCAGTTTAAAGAACTTGTAGCCTCAAACAAAAATTTGGTATATCCCTATGGCAATCCACTGCAAGCCATGGGGCTCTCAAAAGATATGCCTTAACACCCAGTTCTCCACTTTCCTCACCCAAACTACCCCAGCCTTTACTTGCCACACCCAGTCTACCCCAGCCTTTTCAAGTTCGTTGGTCCATCACCATTGACTATATGGGCATCGGTGTAGGAAAAACTTACTATGCTGATTGATTAGCATCCTAATAGATATCCGGCTCATGTAGAATCGGTCCAGGAAGTATTGGATTGAGTTCTCGGTGCCCGGGTCCACCTCGTGCGACTCCTTCAGCTCCAGGACGCCTTGGGCCATGGTTTGGACAACGTCGGCGTGGCGGTTGCGGATGTGGACCAGGCGTTCGCAAAATCTGGAGAAAGAAAGATGAATGGTAGATTGTGTGGATAAACTTTTGGGGGACGTGATAAACTGCGGACTGCAAAAAATGAGTATAGGAAATGAATAATATTATAGGACAGCTTTCCCTCGCATTTCCACCTTGCAAGCGCACAAGGCCGCAAAACCTACCTACACACCTACTATGCAAAAATTGTGTGAAACTGATTACCTGACTTGGCTTAGTTTCAAGAGACAGCATAAAGCTATGCACCTCGTGTTGGCACCGGCAGAAGTATGGATACCAACACGTTCTCAGATAATATTAATATTACAGCATACTTTTATGCTATCATCTGGGCCAGTGGCTAAGTAACAACTGCGAGGATAGATTAAGGGGGCAAGCGCTAAGGTAGCCCGCGAAATTCAAATTTTCTTACGTTTTTTGCAATTTGCTGGTCAGTATTAAGTTGTTCGTCGATCAAAATATTATTCGCGGCCGTAACAAATATGTATTTACAGAATCCCTTTATGAGTCTGCCAAAATGGTCTTTTTAGACCCCCTGGAGTAGAGACAACAGTCAAATCGTGATGTCACCCCCAAACCCCCAAACTAATCTTATGTCAGAAGGTGATACGGAGTAGGTAATATAATATATAATTTCGCCCGAAACTACGGATTTCGTGTTTAGGGAATAGACGAGTCCAGTACTGGGCAATCTAAGTAGGTTTAGGATTTTACTTCTTCTTCTTCTTCAATCGGTCCCTCATTACTGAGGATCGTGGTCACTGGACCCTTTTAAGCGGACAATCTACCTCCATCTACTCCGGTCCAAAGTTGCCATCACCACCTGCTGAAAATTGCTTGAGGACGTAGCTTCTTTCACTTGGTCGGACCAGGATTTTACTTACGAGCTCAATATAGGAGGGTCCGGTTCCATCGTCTCGAACTGTATGATCTCTTCAAAGGACCTTTCGTACCATTGGTTGACCAGGCCGACTGAAGGCATCCGCAGCAAGTTCTCTGGCAGCAGCGCTATCTCTTTCATGATGTTCGCCAGCCTGTAAGAGAGAAAGGATACGATATAGTTTAGGGTATTCATATTTTTATATGGGGATAGTACCCAGTTTAGATGGAGATATTTCTAGTACTACATGTGCTGACTAAAATTATGTGTGGACTTTAAAAGAGACTTTGACCTCTGAGTTTGTGTCACCATTTCTTCTCAGGGGTAATCAGATAGAAAATGTCGACTTCAGTGTCCGAAAGGGTTACCGCTGGCTCGGAACATAAAGGGCTAAGGAAGGAACACGGGTGGGTTTTAGTCAGTAAGAGTCTGACACTCCCTTCCGCTCCACCCAGAGCGGGAGGGGTCATTTGATGATTTCCCATCCGGAAAAAAAACTCCAACTTCAATTCAAACTTGTTTCAAATTAATACCATTTCAAGTTAAACAAATATTAACTTTATTTTAATAGTAATTAAGTTGATTTCAGAGTGACTAGGACTATTGAAGAAGTTATAATTTTTAACCGACTTCAAAAAAGGAGGAGGTTCTCAATTCGGATGTTTAAGTATTATTTTTACTCAATACTCAATTCTTTATTGCATTCCTCAATGTAGGCATGCAACGCATGTTCTTTGAAGTTGTAGTGTAAACTGAGCTTTATTGTGTAGGATTTAAAGTTATTTTTCCATAAACTCATATTTGTTTACATTTTTGGCAAATTAATCGCGAATGCAGATTAAATGTCTCAGCAGTAAAATTGATAACAATTCTGGTAGTTTTGTAACTACCAGAATTGTTACCAATTTCATTAACTTTGCTGTAAACATTAAGTACGTAGTTCGGGACGCAAATATTGAGCTGAGATACAGAATAAATTTAACATCGTAAATTATATTTACAGAGCTATTTAGTTATTTTGGTAGACTGAATAAACAATGTCTTATGAAAACAGCCTGATAACCACGCGGCGCGGTGCGGCGCCGCACCGCAAGCCATTTCGCCGCACTGACAACCACACGGGAAGTGCGGCATCGCGGCGGTCCCGTGACCCGTAGGCACCCTTTGCGTAAGAATCCTAAAAACTAGATAAGGTCGGCGTATCTTATCTCACTAGGTTCTCTGAGAAACGAACTCAGAGCAATAACTCATACTTAGTTAGAGTATTTATTTATAGTTTATGGTTGCTAGCACATAACTATTCACCTTGCTACTATTTGTGTTAGCGTGTGCACATAATTGCAGCATCCTGAAGTTAACGAGGAAATAATTATCTGTACATACAGACCTTATGTAACGTATCCTATAATATATTTACATAATACATAATTTATAATCGCGAAAGTTTGTGTGGATGGATGGATGTTTGTTACTCTTTCACGCAAAAACTACTAAACAGATTTTGATGAAACTTTTTAGTAATATAGCTTATACATCAGAATAACACAAAGGATACTTTTTATCCCGATATTCCACAGCAGGATCACTTATGCGGGTGAAACCGCGCGACGCTGCTAGTAATATTATAAATTCGAAAGTAACTGTCTGTCTGTCTGTATGTTACCTTTTCACGCCTAAACCACTGCACGGATTTCGATAAAATTTGGCAAAGAGATAGATTGCATCCCAGGGAAGGACATAGGATAGTTTTTATTCCGATATTCCCACGGGATCGACACTTATGTGGAAGAAACCGCGGGGCGCTGTTAGTATTTTATAAGCTAGACTGATATTTTTAACACAGGTCAACCATGATCACGGATTTCGGCTAATCTTGGAAGGATAGAAATTCGGCTTCTGCAAGTAGCATTCAAATACAAAATTCCGAGTGCTGAAGAAGCCCATAATTAACACCTAAATAAGGCTACACACGTTTAACCGAAGCCATATTATGTGTACAATGCGTGCCACGAAAGATGAGACTTGACCCCGCCTCCCCCGCTCTTTCCGCCGCCCCTATGACATCCGGTCCCGTCCCGCACTCAGACCTCATACCGCTAAAGATACCTAAAATCGTGTACTGCGCATGTCAAACCACGTGGTGTGTCAAGTCTCATCTTTCGTGGCACGCATTGTCCTACAATACTACGCAATAGTGTTAATTAACTTAGCTGATTCATTGTCACGTACACTCGTTACTGAATGATAAATAGACTTTGTTCAGTTTCAACGAAACACACTAATTAAAAAATACATTATAAAAGACGAGCTATTTTTACCCGACTACGGCGAAGCAAAAGGAGGGTTATGATTTTGACCTGCATGTATACTATTAAATTTTCAGCTTTTTAGGCATTTATTTATTGTTTGCCAGTCGGTTTTTCTCAGAATTCTGAAAAAGCAAGTTCAAGTAATTTATTTCATAACAAAAATACATTTAATTTTGTGTCGAACAAAAATATTTGCACAATGGGTACACAAAAAGAAGCAACGTAAAAAATTATAAGCAATAAGTAACCTCGTAAGCATGCGAATCTGTTAAATGCTGAAAGCAAAAAAATCTTACAAACTAAATTATAATTTTAGTTGTTTATTTAAAAGGTCACACACACACTCACTGACAGAGTTCATTTTTAATTTCTTGTATTTTTTTTTAACGTTTTTAATGTAATTTTGTTAGTTTTAAATTCTCCTTTTTTACTGTTTGTATTTCCTGTGCGTGTGCCAATAAAGTATTTTTCTTTCTTTCTCTCATTTCTAAAAGATACCAGATCTGTGCAGGAAAGAAAAAAAACACTAGAATCTAAGTTTTTTGCGCACGTTTTACGTCGTGTGAGCCACGTCGTATATTAATAGCTATTGTTATCGTTACATTACGTTTTCACACTTTTCACAGATTATAGTCGACATGGACATAACAACGACAGGGACACCGAGACGCGACCTTGATTCGCGCGTAAACAATGTGTCACGGTACTACCTGAGATACAGTGATGGCCGTTGGCGAGAGCGATTTAATCAGGGGTTAAAGAATTTAAAATAATTTTTAAATCCAAAAATAGTCACAATCGTTAGCTGTATTTAAGAGACTCGTGAAGGAACATTACTTGTTGTTGTGATTTTGTTTTCTTAGCTGCAATAATCTATAGTCATCATTCATTTTCGTTATTTGTATGTATATTTAGTATATATTTATTTATGTATCTATTATACAGCAGTATATATATATATATATATCTATGTATCTATTATAGTATATTATGTTGCACCATTGACAACCCCATTTTTTTATATCCACGCAATCACAGTCCATTCCAAGGTTGCCTGGAAGAGATCGCAGAAAGCGATAAGGCCGCCCATTGTATGTTTTGTATTCTTAATCGTATTTTTTTGTTATGTATTTTCTGGTGTACAATAAAGTATATAATAAATAAATAGTCGGTCGTTGATAGACATGCGAGAAAGAAACAAGGAAAAGAAAGAAAAAAATATACATATACAAACATCCGAATTGAGAACCTCCTCTTTTTTTGAAGTCGTTGAAAAATACATTTATTTAGCACATTAAAAGGCACACAATATAATAGACATCACATTAAAAAAATCAAATAAAAAGTGTAAAGTGTGATATAAGAAATTAGCAGGAAAGGTAATATGCCTCACTGCTGCGCCAAAAAGGCCCAGTTCATCAAAAATTCCAGACAACTGGTGCCTGAAGCTGGTTTTCAACTGGACCTGGCATGGACATGGCGAAAACTAGAAAGTTTATTTTATCGGGACGGTTGATCCAAATGTTTACAAACTGCTTAGCACCCTAATTGTGTAAAACAATTACAATTCGAAGGTTTTTGAAGGAAATCCATGGCTTCATATGTTTGAAAAATTCGTCTGCTCGACAACGTTAATAACGCAGTGAAATGTATTACCGTTGTGAGTGAGTTACTTAACAAGGCTGTTGGCCTCCAAAAGGCTCACGGTCCACCTCCTAATGGAATAATTTACAGCAACATCTAAGGGTTTCTAGTTGCATGCCCGTCAATTGCAATTTAACAGTAATTTGTATTTCTCTCATATCAAAAAAACGCACGAATCACGCTACGATAAGAAATCGCTTCCGCCTCAGCACAATATCCTCACCCTAACATACATACGTTATCTCAAGGCTCTGCCCGGAACCTTCTAGATAATATCGGAACACTTTATTATACCACACGTAGTGACAGATATACATAATAGCAGGCAGATTTTATAGTCATAGGCTTATCGATGCATTGATTATTTTGATTGATCTGATAAGAATGCATAAAACTAGGTCAGCAGTGTTGATAGAAGCACAATGTCTTTTTAACCGAATTCAGAAAAAGGGGAAGTTATGCATTCGGTGTGTTTATTTACATGGTTTACGTGATTCTTATTTGATTTGGTAGAGGAAGCTCCGGAAGAAGTCTCATATAAATTTTATTAACTTTGTTTGGGTAGTTTTTGAATTATCCTATTAAGGGCTGATTTTTCCAACTCCAGATTGTTATCTAGCGTTGGAAAAATCAGCCCTTCAAAAATTCAAAATTATTCTTCCGATAGTGTTCTATCAGAAGAATAATTTTGAATTTTTGACAGTTCTTCCATAAAAAAAAACTGTCAGACGTCAATTTTATTCCACGAATAAAAAATATCGGTCGATTGAATAATCAGCCCTTAATAATATAAATGCGAAAGTAAGTTTGTTAGTTTTTTAGCTTTCACGCTAAAACGGCTGAGGGGGCGTTCAAGTAACACAATTTGGGGGGAGGGGGGTCTTGTAAAACGTTACGATGCGTTATAAGGGCGGGTGGGGGGTTCGAACAACGCGTTATGTAACATTGTTTTATTTATTTAAATAAAAAACTAGGGAATTAAAGTCAAGTAAAATAAACAATATACGCATGCATTCTGATTTAGAAATCTTTTATTTCATTTATTATTACCGTAAACGCGATTAAAAATTTAAAACAATAATAAAGGTATTTTAGCGACTTTCCGGTAGATACTTTGCGCAACTAAATCGTGACTCTTTTAGGTAAAAATCGGTTGTCTGTAAAGTCGGTTTACTGACGATAGTTGAACGTGACAACGTCATAAGAAAATACTGATGGAATAGTTGCATTGCATTTGTTAATATTCGCTTGCACTTCAAGCCGCCATGGAACGCTACAGAGCAAGGCCGCGAGGTAACGCTACATGAGTCATGTTTATTCGTGAGTGCAGCCTGCTTAATCGATTTATTAGACGTTGTCACGTCAAAATGGTCATTTGGGTGTTACGTAATCTTTAGGGACGGGGAGGCGGGGTACAGAAAAACGTTACGGCGCGTTACAAAGGAGGGAGGGTCAAAAATCTTCAAAAATTGCGTTACGTAATACTTGAACGCCCCCTGAACGGATTTAGATAAAATTTGGCACATGGGTATAACATAACCTGGAGAAGGACATAGGCTACTTTTCATCTTGGATCGCAGACGGAGTCGCGGGCAACAGCTAGTCTTCAATAATAGGTATTTTTCCACTTTGTGTATGTATTAGTGGTGTGTCATCTGACGATGATGTTATCACAACTTCCTATCAGTGTTATTTACATAGCAAGTAGTGTTGACGACTTTGGTGTACCATAACTAAAAATAAAAACTTTGTTTAAAAAAAAAAGCTGACTATGAGTCAGCTTTTTTTTACAAAACACTACACAGTGAAAAGTAACTTTAATAAATTAGGAAGCGGATACTTCCGAAATTAGTAAGTTTATACGTAAAGTAAAACTGCGCAGTGCTGCCCACCCTTACCCTATTTCAAGTTAAACAAATATCAACTTTATTTAAATGATAGTTAAGTTGATTTCAGAGTGACTAGTACCTACTATTGAAAAAAGTTATAAAAATGTTTGAAGTTGCAGCGTAAACTGAACTTTATTGTGTAGGAACTAGAGGTATTTTTCAATTAATTCATAATTGTATACACTTTTGGCAAATACATCGCGAACGCATATTAGTGGTGTTTTTTTCGATTATTCCCGTTGTCCACAACTTGTTTGGCCACCGAAACCACTTTTAAAAATTATTCTCGTTGTCCACCACTGGGGGACAAATTATTGTAACCTAACCTCAAAACACTTTAAAGTTGCTTCTGCATCATCTGCATCTCACGTAACAAAGGATAGGCACCCATTCCCTTGTTCACAAACTAAACTAAAGTTCAGTGCATTTTCTTTCTATTTCATTATGGAAAGGACAGAAGATACATTTTAGTTTAGTCCTGTCAAATTAATCAGCGGTTAACACTACTCCATACAAGTTTAGACGTGATTAAAAACTTGCCTACTAAAATTACGTCAATTTACGTCAGGCGCTGATTAATTTGACAGGACTAAACTAAAATTTGTCGTCTGTCCTTTTCTTAATGAAATAGAAAGAAAAAACCGCACTGAGCTTAAGTTTAGTTTGTGAACAACAGAATCATCACCAGTGATTATTATAATTAGTCAGGTTGTTATTAGTGTCCGGTTGGTGGCAATAGGCAATAATCCATTGCTTCATATGTTCGAAACATGTGTCCACTCAAAAACGTAAATCACGCAATAAATGTTGTTTAACTGTCAAAATGAAGCCCACTGCTACTGATAGTGTGTTACGCAACTACCCCGCGGGCCAAATGTGGGTAGTCCATAAGCACACCTCTGCCGAACCCTTTGGAGAATATAGGCGCAATGTGCCATTATAATTAGCATAACTCAGCAAGGGTTCAACATTAGGCAATTGACAAAGTCACATTGTGTTGATAAGCACAGAAAAATTGCGATCATTGTGCCGATAGTCGTGACAGCCACTGGATTAATAGCCAAGAGCCTCGACCAACACGAAGTTTCTCTCTCTGGAGGCCTTATCACCGGTAGCTTGGATCCTGTAACCTGTTCCCGATACCGGTGGGTTCTATTTTTTATATTTTTAAGGTTTTTTTTTTAATAAAAATATTTTAAAATGTAATTTATAAGTATTTAAATGAAATATATTTACCTGACAGGCAGCTCTTTCCGCAAAAAGAGAAAAGATTTACTTTCGCACGCATTTAAACCTGAAACAATAAAAAAGAAACAATTAGCACATAATTCTTAAAAAACTCACGTCACGAATATTAAATTGTGTGACCCAGTAACTGGGTAACATAGGAAATTGTTCCAGAATGCCCAAAAGTCTGACAACCAGGCTTAATAAACGGTTGTTAAGACTGGTTGTCAGACTTTTGGTCTTCTGACTACCCGTAACGAATAGAGTCAATTACGAGACAATAAAATCATTCTCCGTGTAAAAACGTCTGCAGCCACTTTACGGTTAATTTTATATTAAGACACTGGTGTCGATTCCCTTGTTCACAAATTAAAGTAAAAGTTCAGTGCATCTTTTTCTTAATATTTCATTAAGAAATGGACAGAAGATAAATTTTAATTTAGTCCTGTCAAATTTATCAACGCTTGACACTACTCCATACAAGTTTAGACGTGATTAAAAACTTGCCAATTAAAATTAAGTCAATATACGTCAAGCGCTGATTAATTTGACAGGACTAAACTAAAATTTTATCTTCTGTCCTTTTCTTAATGAAAAAGAAAGAAAAAGACGCACTGAACTTAAAATTTAGTTTAGTTTGATTTAATCAGCACCATTATCCAATAACATGCTCAAGCTCGCTTTCATTCGAACAAATAACCAACTCCTTGTATCAATAAAATTACTGATAATAAATAAACAAAAGACTCCGTCACTATTTATCTTTGTTATGTACTTTTAACAAACAAGTATTTGTAACACATGGCTTCAGAAAGTTCAATGACATACCTTTTACCCATACAGAGTAGGCACAACTACTGACGGCCAATTCTCGTACTTAAGGGGCTTGCATGACCTAAAGCGCGGTCACTGTCGGACTGCATAGAAAAGAAAGAGAAGCGTGATGATTGCTTCGTTTACACCATTTTGAATGATCTTGAAGGATATTGCTAATCCATTGCTTCATTATGTTCGAAAGCAATGTCTGCTCAACAACGTAAATAACGGAATGAATGTTGTTAATTTAGTTAGTTACTGTTAGTGTGTTACGAAATGACCCCACTGGTCATACACGCACGCCGGTTGCGGGTACTACGCCTGACCTTTCTAAAAAACGTCACCAATAAGGCTTCGTCAGGCTTCTTCTGGGTAAGCTCACTTAGACTTTGTAATTATTTATTTACCTACACATGCCTTCTTTAGGGTACGCTTGAATAATTAAAAATGTATTTGGTAGTACAGTCCGTGTCGAGAAATTGCGTTCCTGAAACCTGTCAGTACGACAAAACTAGTAGATAATAAAGATCAAAGTCGCAAAACACATGTGCTAAATTGGTAGCCAATTTTTGGGCTAAAATAGGCTAAAAAAGGGCCTATAGTTAAAATATCGTTTACAAATGACATGTTGATTGTTATTCTCATTACTAAATTGATAAATAAAACAAGATAAAAACGGAGTGTCAAACTGATACATAAGCAGAACTTGTTTTTAAAATGATTTCCATTATCTGATAACTAGGCATGAAAACAACTTGTCTTGACAACCATATCGGGGGTCAACATCCAACGATTTCGTTGCGAACTCAATCGGTCTGCCTAACCTTTTCTCAATTAGAAGTCGGCTTCCAGTCTAACCGGATGCTGCTACCAGTATTTTACATGGAGCAACTGCCTATCTGACTCCGCAACCCAGTTACTGGGTAACATGTACAATATCCTCTGTTAAGACTGGAGTGGACTGACTGGTTGTCAGATATTTTGGGACTCTTACTACCCGTAACGACTGTCAAATATCTACGAATGACAGCCGGGATCAACGGCTTAACGTGTTTTCCGAGGCACGAAGTGCTCTCGATATATCATGGACGATCTCACCCATCCACGAAATGACCGCGACAAACATAGCCTTCGATCGCTGTCCTCCCATACCGAATGTAAAATGAAAACATTGTAAAAGCCAATTCATTTTAAAAAGAGTAACCGTAGAGTTTCTTGGCGGCTCTTCTCCATAGGAAACGACCAATTGGAACCGTGCACCTAGCTTCTGACGTTTCATAAGTGCCCATGTAGGTTTATGTGAAATAAAATATTTTGATCAACCAGACGAAACAGTTTACACAACTAACTTTATATTGTCTTGAACTTAGTTTTGGAAATTCGCACAAGAAAACAAGGGTTTATCTCTAAACACAACACTGTCGGTACTGAATCTTTTGCTCACGATCAACTACATATTATTATGGCAGTTAAGCGGTCTACTATAAATAAATGGCTGTATACACGGTTACACATCAAGCTACACAATTACACATTTCCAAATTTAGTCGACCTTGCATAGGGTTTTCGTACAATCAGAAGTCAGTTTATACAGCGGTGTAATTGCGTAACACACTAACAGTAGCAATGGGTTTCATTCTGACAGTTCAACAACATTCATTGCGTTATTTACGTTGTTGAGCAGAAAAATTTATCGAACATATGAAGCAGTGAATTAGCAATATCCTTCAAAATCATTCAGATTACACGTATCAAATCGGAAAGGGATCGGCACCGTATCGCCTTTCGCCTCACCGTCAAGCGTCAACTTAACGTAAGCACGTAACCAAAGCGTATCAGAAGCTCCGATACGTCGACTCAGCTACAGCTAGGTGACGCCGCGCTTATGGCTCGCCGACCACTGGTTGATGATGCAGCAGGCAGACCGGAGGGGTGAGAGGGGCAAGGGTGGACGAAGAGACGTAAGATCGGGTAAGGAGAGATGTAAGCGCGGGGACGATGAGACGTAAGCGCGGGGAACGACGAGCTGTAAGCGCGAGGATGACGAGCCGTAAGCGCGGGGACGACGAGCCGTAACGCACCGCACCGCAGTTCGTGAGCTTGTCCCGAGGCGAGGCGATTATGTTACGATTCCGATTAGCGTGCGTTGCAGTAGAGAGTTTCATACAAAGAATACTGAACGGCTCGAGTTGATAGTTTGATACGGTGCCGATCCCTTTCCGGTTTGATACGTGTGCTTGCTACCTTTAACAGTTTACTCAACTAACTTAATGTTGTCTTAAACTTCGTAGTTCTAGAATTCCACACAAGTAAACAAGTACTTATCCCTAAACACAACACTGTTGGTAGGGTAGTTGATACTTAAGCTTCTGCTCACGATCGACGATCTAACTACATACGGCAGTGAAGCTGTCTATAAATAACTGTTTGTACAGTCGAGGAGACGATGTACTGACTGTTAATGTCCCTAATTTTGCAGCTCAAGTGTATTTCAGATCGTCGATCGTTTTGACAAGCGTCAGTAGTGGGCAATGGCAGTCCTTGTGGTTAATGGTTTCATATGACTTTGGCAGAAATTGGTGCCGATTCTGTTGTTCAAAAACTAAACTAAATTTAAGTTTAGTGCATATTTTTCATTTTTATTTCATTAAGAAAAGGACAGAAGATAAATTTTAGTTTAGTCCTGTCAAATTAATCAGCGTATGAGGTAAATTTGACGTAAGTTTAGTAGGCAAGTTTTTCATGACGTCTAAACTTGTATGGATTAGTATAATAATTAACTTGCTGTTTCTAGGAAAACCTACATCTATAACATCGCACTAATATTTTAAAGGCGAAAGTTTGTGTGTGTGTGTGTGTTAATATGTTTGTTACTTCTTCACGTTCAAACGGCTGGACCCATTTTGATAAAATTTTGTATGGAGATAGCTGACACCCTGGATTAACATATACGCTACCTTTTATCCCGATATTCCCACGGGATCGACACTTATGCGCGTGAAACCGCGGGGCGCAGCTAGTTTGTAGATAATAAATATGTATTTATTTCCTTTATACTGCAAATCATTTACATTGTCTTTTGAGTTTGTAACACAAATTTCATTATTGTTGCTTTAAAAATGATAGGATTTAGCGCCGACTTCTTAAAATATGTAAAGTGAAGTGAATAAAATATATGCTTACTTATTATATTTAACTTTTAGTTTAGGTTCGTGTTAATTTTTTGAGGCGGTTCGTTTTTCTTTGAAAAAAAAAAATTACCTACAATAAGTATTCTGAATAGGTTTAGTATTTGTCATTTTTCAAAATGTTTTTTTTTTCTTTTTTTCATACGTAAGTACATAAATATTTTTTCTATTAAATTTCTTTTTGTTTCATTTTATTTTGTGCTTGTTTTTTAATCAGCTGAATGATTCAATAAAAAAAAACAATGTTTTGTTAAAAAAAACAAGCAGTCATAATTCAACCAACACTGTGACATATTTTAATTTGTAGGTCAATATTGTCTCCTGAACAATAGAACAGTTGATGAATAATGGATAGCGATTTTATTTGAATTGTAAGCAAGAATTAATTACTACATTCTACGTGTAACTTTTACTATAAAAAGTATTTTGTGATGGCTCGCTACCCGCTCGCTAGGAGGGCACGCCCTAAAAGGACATGATACTGAATTTATTGGTAAATGGTAACGCCACGCTCTTCAGAAAAGTCAGGTGCGTAGTACTCGCAACAGGCGTGCGTGTATGACCAACACCCTAATTGCGTAGGCAACAATCTATCGATCTCAATCTGAATGATTTGGGAGGATATTGCTATAGTATGTTACGCAATTACCCCGCTGACGGGTTTTTCCCGCGGTGATTTTTTTCGCGCACTGAATTCTCAATGCTCGGTTTAACACCGTGAGTTGAAATTCCAGTGTGCGATAAAATCCCGCTGCGATATTTATTTGTCAGTGCGAACGAAATTATGACTGTCTCTATCTGGCAACCGAACTTATCAGACAACGTACTTTGCACCGGCAGTTTTTAAACAAGACGTGTCCTTCAAATCTGGAGACAAGATGGCGGTTCAAAGTCCAAACAGCTGTCCGCAGATAGTTTTGGCGCGACTTACAAAAGTTGGCACGACGCAGTGTTTTTTTTTTTAATATCTAAGTACTGTGTTTTGACGGATATAATGAGCCGTAAATCTAACGTAATAATAAAAACACTGAGTTATTTTAATCACTTAGCTTGAGTCAGTTAAAATTGGAGGCCAAAAGTAATTTCAAATAGGGCCTGAGATTTTTTACAAAAGAACCAGGGCCCTAGCAATGTGTAGAGTAAGGCCGCTTTCACATTAGGACGTTAGCAGCCCGATAGTAGCAGATGCCTTCACATTAGGGCTCGTACACACAGGCGTGACGCGACACGACACAAAGGCACCGCAAGTCGCGCAACGATCGGTGCCTTTGTGTCGCGCGCGCGCGATTCGCGTCGGGCGTCGCGCCTGTTTGCAGGAGCCTTTATAAGAACAGACGCGCGATAAAGCAGCGCGGCTGCCGCGCCGCAGTTTAGATCAGTGTGGCGCACTTCATTAAATCCGACTACGGAGAATATAAGATTTTAACCGGTAAGTACAGTATGTATGTATGTTTGTATGTATGTTCATCTGTTCCCTCATAACTTCAAAAGTACTTATAATAATTTGATGATATAAGTACATATATTGCGTCACGTCCCAATAAATTTAATATGGCGCCCTCTAGAGGACAAAGTAATGAATTACAAATAAATATTTTGGGATGGTGCCTTGTTGGGCAACAAATGAAAGGGATTAATTAGCACATTTAAAAAAATATCAATATTACTGAAATAAGCCCCAAAATAAATTAAACAACAGGTTTGTCCGTCTACCTGTCAACATACCCCACGCGTCGGAGTAGTTGAATGGACGCAGTGAAAAGTTATTGTTTTCACAATGACAATGATTAGAACAATGACAATAGTTGTGTACACTTGGTGTACTTACCGTTGACGTTTTGAGCACTTTCTCTTATGTACACTTGGTGTACAGTGGACAATTGAGGGGTCAAACCGTTAAATTCTGTTTATAATTTGAAATTCTGACTGGGCGACGAACGCGCGTCTGTCGCGCTGCTAAAGTCGCTTGAATGTAAAATCGCTTGAATGTAAAATCGCTCTTAGATCTCTGGAATAGCTACGCCAGAATGAGACAAGAAAAATTACACAACAGGCGCTGACGAATAGGCTTCAGAAGTAAATAAATGTCAGCCATTAATTTTCCCTCCTAATTCTGTATGTAATGCGCGCGATTATATCGCGTGTCGCGCCTGTTTGTAGAAGCCTTAAATTGGGAAATGTATTAAATGACCCTGGCGTCCATAACGCAAGTTTAATCTTAGCTTGGGTGGCAGTGGAGATAGTCGGTAATTTATGCAATTTAAAAACTTAAAAAAATATTTATTTATTTTATCAAATTTAGAGATTACAACGACCGACACACAAAAAAGCAAAGAAAAAAAATTTCATTTTTCGCCACCCGTCAAGAAGGGGCGCACAATTTACTGTTAAATTCCATAGACAACAAAAAATAAATAAACGTCAACACAAATGTTGTTCATTAACTGAATAGACAGTTAATTCCTCTAAATTCTAGTAATCGTTGTAATAATAACTGTTGTTAATAGCCGTGTTTTCCCAGACAAACAATGTAGCTATTGTTAAAACGTTCTGGAACGTAATTCTAAAGCGCTGATTGATCGTATTTCTTGAATGAATGATTCCGTTCTTTATACATCGGGGTGTTGCCGCGATGTACATATAAAGAAGAGCCGCAGATTGTAGCAAGATATTAATTCCGGTTGTCATACAAACACTTTTAACAATCGTAATGGTTATTGAAACGCCCAGAAGACTGACGAACGGTCCAGTGACTTGGAATTGGAACGCAGTCAAAATGAAAGCGATTGGAAGTTGCGAATACTTCACGAAATAATAATAAAATAGAGAATACTCTGTATTATGTACACCATAAAAATTAAAATATAGATGTAGATCAGATGTGATTATGTGTGCGTGTGTGTGTGTGTGTGTGATGTGTATGTGTGCGTGTGTGTGTGTGTGTGATGTGATGTGTATATGTGTGTGATGTGATGTGTCGTATAAATTGTTGATGTCTTTGTGCATAAGGACTGCGTTAGCTTGAAATCGACCCTAATGTAATAAATAAAGGCTAAGATAGCTCAGTAGACGATGTAAGGTGTAATAGAAATTAAATAATGTTTAGTCCGGACCGATTGTTTGTCATGTAGTCAATATCATGCTCGAATTATTTGCTGGAAGTTGTGCCAATAGTGTAACGAGGTTCGGTTGGCGATCTGCCGACGACGTAACATTAGAACCGTTGGGATTTCCGCAAATCTACATGTGGAATCTGCGTTAGTTTCAAGAACAAGGTTGTTTAAAACTAAGAGGAATTGCGTCAAAACAAGTATTCATTACAATTAAACTGTTTACAGGCGCTATTGAACTGTCAAAGAGTCTGTCAGCTTGTCAGGAATTTGAAGCTAGTAATAATTGTCCATTCAAAAACGTAGATGTCTATGGTGAAGAACGAGCAAGAAACTTTAGGGTCTAAACAGTTTGTATATGAACTGCATGCCTGCTGCGGCTGCTGCAACATCGCAGGTTGGATGCAGTTGACATAACTGTAGCACAGGAGGTCTTCATACAAACGGACGAAACGCGAGCTATACCTACGCGCCTCGACCACGGCATGAGCTCAGCATGCAGACAGTCGCGACTGTGCTGCAGTGACGAACGGACGGTGTGTTGTTTTTTTTAACAATAACCGCGCGATTTTTGCACTAAAAATAAGTTCAAGTACATATTTAATATGACGAGTAGGCTATATTGTGCTGTTTTTGGTTGCATGAATTCGTCAATAACGCATCCAGAGATAACTTTTTTTAGATTACCTGGAAACTCTGAAAGGTAAGACTATAAAATAATTTTACTTACTTGTAGGTAGGTACATAATGTGTGTATTTTTAATGGATAAGTATTTCATTTTATCTCCCGAAAAAAAGATGTCTGGATTAATAAATGAAGTGAATAGAGTAAAGGAAAGTGATAAACACGAGTGAGGTAGGTAGTTATAGGCGGTTCATGAATCATTAAACGGTAGGTACGCTTGTGTTAAATTAAAACCTCGGCGCATGTGTGTTTTGTTAGTTTGTATAATTCAAAGTAAAGACGTGGTTTTTATTATTAATAATAGTTGTTTTTGTACTGTGTGTATGAATAATACTACAAAAAAATTGGTTGTCTGTAAAGTCGATTTACGGACGATAGTTTAACGTGACAACATCATAACAAAACATTAATGAAATGATTGCATACTTTTATGAATAAAATTAATTATTTTTATTGAATAACTGTTACTGTAATAAGAATAACTGTTTCATGAAATCATCATTCTTTGGACTTACATGGTCTTAGAGAGTTGTGTTGATGACTTTAATGATTATAATTCTGTAATAGTACATTACGATATTAGTGCGTTAAGATGTTATAACCAATACGCACGTATATCGTACGACGTTTTTTAACACATTTGCGAGGAAACAGAAAAAAAAAACATTTCACAATACAAGTACAAAGAAAAGAAAATTTGAGAAAAATGGCGCGAGGATTATTTTCTGCCGTGGCTGCGTGAAAATGTTGGCAAAGACACTAGAGCATGCAGCCAAGTTATTAAATTACCGAATAAACTGTTTTTTTAATTTTAAATAAAATCAATCTGTGAATGCACACTTGCTTTCCCGCCATTTTAACAGCGCGCTAGCGCTGCCTACTGACTGGCGCCGCGCGGCGATTAGTTCGAAATTTGAATAGCAACAGCGCGCTGCTGCTCACTAGCTGGAGTCGTGCGGCGGCGATCAAAACAACACGCATTTTTATTAAACACTTCCTATTCAATTCACAAAGTATTTTATTTGTTTATATAAAATTATTTATGTACACACAGTAAAATACAATAACAAAACTAAATGGAAACACAAAGTAGGCAAATGTAATTAAAATACTGGAGGCGGGCAGCCCTATCGCATGTTTACGTACCGCGCGGCTGTAGGCATTTACATCAAGGTTACGGCCGAGTAACAATACTGTATTTCTTTATTCTGTGACTGTAGGCTTCGAAAAAGTCTGCATCCAAACTCCGATGTGCAGGTCAGCCAGCACAACATAAAAACAAAAGCGCTACGACCGCACGAAAACACAATTCACGAGTTATTCCGGTCTGATCTCCTGAACCACATCCCCTCACCCCCTAGATCCCCTGCTAGTTATTCTTCTGTATTAATTTCTGTTTTATCCATAGATATCCGTGGTCTTATCCAATATAAACTTTCTCATTCCCGGTCTGATCCCCTTTTTAGGGTTCCGTAGTCAACTAGGAACCCTTATAGTTTCGCCATGTCTGTAATGATGTCAATAAAAATTGGAAAAAAATGTTTTATTAGAGTAGCCCCCCTATATGTAAAGTGGGAAGTGATTTTTTTTTTAATTTCAACCCTTACGTGTGATATATTGTTGGAAAGGTATTTAAAAATGAATAGGGGTTTACTTAAATCATTTTTTGATAATGGCAATAATTTCGGAAATAATCGCTCCAAAAATAAAAAACAATGTGTCCCCCCCTCTCTAACTTTTGAACCATAAGTTTAGAAAATATGGAAAAAATCTGAAAAGTAGAACTTTATAAGGACTTTCTAGGAAAATTATTTTGAACTTGATGGAAACAACAGTTTTTGTACAAAAAAGACAAAAAGTTGTACAAAATAATTGCAGGAGCGCGAACATAATGGATACCCACTTTTAAACTCATAAGTGGGAACACTTATTGTGACGGACGGGAAACTACGGAACCCTACACTGAGCGTGGCCCGACACGCTCTTGGCCGGTTTTTCTTTTGTACGCATCCTAACCCGTGTGCGAAGAAGCTGTATACAAGAGCTCTATTCTGCGCTTTAGACATCGAGGTCAAGATCAGGCCAGGTCGATGACTGATAGCACGACAAGGCCTCGCAAAACAAAAAACAAGGTCGTTTAAATATTAGAGTTAGAAACAGAATCTCGGGAGTGAACCTACTTCCCCTACTAATAGATATGTTAACTTAATGAGGGTTTTATTGAGGACTAGCAGCGCCCCGCGGTTTCACCCGTGTAAGTTTCGATCCCGTGGGAATATCGGGATAAAAAGTATCATATGTGTTAATCCAGGAAATGGTCTATCTATGTGCCAATTTTCATCCAAATCTGTTTAACGGTTTACGCGTGATTGAGTAACAAACATCTTCACAAACTTTCACATTTATAATATTAGTAGCTGAGATTATAATGATTATAATTCCGTAAATACATACTTCTCACGGTCGCGAATTATATTTTGTTCAACATACAACCTGAAACTGCGAGCAACACGTGCGCGTTTTGTTTATCATTTTCGGACGGGAAAATATAAATACACATCGGGAGTAAGGACAACTGTCAAATCGTGTTGTCATTCATTCTTAATTCAGGCCTCAAATTAATCATTATGTCCGTAGGTGACACGTAGTAGGAAAAGCAGGGGATCGAGGGGGGGTTCAGGGGATCAAACCGGAATAACTCGATACTACGGATTTCGTGCTTAGGGAGTAAACATCCGGCGCTGTAACTCTGTCTCGCATAGAGTCAAAGCATTATGCTAAGCGAAGGCTGTTTTGCGTGGATGTGACGCAAATTTTCTCCCAACGTGTTAATTTTTGTGTTTGTTATTTCTTTGCGTCATGTTTTAACGCACATAAACGTATTTTCTTTCTCGCCGTCATTTGCATTACCGCTAATACTCGTGTTCACCAAGATTAGCCATGTGGCGGCATCTATATCGCCACATGCGGACTACGCATCACACTATCGTTACGTAAAATCCTGCATCGCGCAAGCAGAGTTTACCGCCGCAACTAGCATATAAAACGTTCCGACATCAATCGTCGGGCAGTAGCCCATTAAACACAACACCCGTCTGGTCGGAGAGTCATCTCTTTTCTACAGAGAGAGGATGAGTGAACTTTACACCCTATTCCACATAAGTACCTCGAGTCTTTTTGAAAAAAAAAAAACAAAAGAATGCCGATTCTAAACAAAGCCAGCCAGGAGCCCAGGACACGGTAACAGCAAAAGTACGGAATATTTAAATCATTTTGTAATCGTACCGGTTGACAAAAATTCCTAGACTTCGACGCGCGGAAAGTTTTGGCCGCTAGAGCAGACCAGTCCCGGAGGGGAGACAGCGTATTGGCAAGCGTAGTGAGGGACGCCCCCGAGCTTGATGGGCGGACGACCTTAAAAAGGTGTCTGGAACTGATGCGGTGCTGTTACGGAAGGCAGATGACAGGGAGTTGTGACGCAGCTTAGGAGAGGCCTACGTCCAACAGTGGACTGATGGAAACTGACAATTACAAGCGCTATCTCCATTAAAAGGTAACAAAAGGAAAATGAAACAGAAAGTCCTATACGAGGCCAAAAGGCTCCTAACTCAGCATGATGCTGCGACATTTAAAGAATAAATGTCGCAGCGCTGGTATTCTGATATTGCCCGCTGTGATGTCACGGGCAGTTACAGAAATAAATAAATAATATCTAAAATATTAGCATATAATATTTTTTTTTCTGTAACTGCCCCTAACATCACAGCGGGCCCTATCAGAATACCACCGCTGCAACATTAATTTTTTAAATGTCGTAGCATCATGCTGAGATAGGAGCCTTTTGGCCTCGTATAGGACTTTGTTTCATTTTCCTTTTGTTACTTTTTTTTTTTATAAAACTTGGATTTTTATTTTGCTGTGTTTAGTTTAGTTTGTGATCTTCCTGTTCGAGTCGCAATAAATACTTTTTCTTTCTTTGTTTCTTTCTTTTCTATATCCATTAAACAACAACGATTGTAAGTTTTTCCTCCTCGCAAATGATTCAGAGTAGTGGATTATCTATGTACAGTGCGTGCCACGTAAGAAGAGACTTGACCCCGCCTCCCCCGCTCTTTCCGCCGCCCCTATGACGTCCGGTCCCGTCCCGCACTCAGACCTCATACCGCTAAAGATACCTAAAATCGTGTTCTGCGCATGTCAGACCACGTGGTGTGTCAAGTCTCTTCTTACGTGGCACGCACTGTATATAGCTACACTACAAACAAAACTAATATTGGCACGTGCACCGGTTTAACACCGGGGACGACTCAGTTGGACTTTGAGCCATTAAAACGCCACACGAGTACTTCCAAATTAGATGTTACTTATTAATAGATTTTTTTTTTATAAATAGGAGTAGTCTTCATTTAGAGAGTAAATGAGTTATTTAAAGGTGACACATGCAAGGTAGGTGTATAGACATCTATTTATTACATTTTAATTTAGATGTCGGATCCCATGGGAACCGTAACGTACTACTGGGGTGGTAGGTAGGACGGGATTACTGACCCTTTTTTCCAATACCCAGTTTTTTTTTAGCTTTGCCCCACACTACGAATTTCCTTTGTATTGTGGGTGCGTTTACAAACATTTAAACTCACATGTTACACAAACAGCCAGACCCGGAACAACTACTTGTAGGTCATACAAATATTTGTTCCGTGCGGGAATCGAACTCGCGACACGCAGCGCAGCAGTCAATCGCTTAACCACTGCGCCAACCGTGCCACAAAATTATTTAATCATGTTCATGTTTAATAATGCTCAAACAGTTTGTATGCCAACGATATTGCCCTTTGTACTCAAATTATAATCATGTCATATCCTATGTATTTTACTGTGTGTTGTGTACATAAATTATAAAATAAATAAATAAATATTCAACGACTACGATATTTAATAAGTAACAGGTTACGTTTTTCCGCATATCAGCTGATAAAAATGTCAGCCAAAAATAAGTAAGTTAATTTAATACGAAAAACTGGAATCCGTTCTGGTCTAGTCCGAAAGCAAAACATGAATTGAATTAGATTTTATGTGTCGTCCGCCGCTTCCGCGTTTCTGAACAATGTAAATGACGCAATGAATGATGTTAAACTGTCAAAATGGAAGTCATTGCTACTGATAGTGTGTTACAATGCGCGCCACGAAAGATGAGTCTTGACCCCGCCTCCCCCGCTCTTTCCGCCGCCCCTATGACGTCCGGTCCCGTCCCGCACTCAGACCTCATACCGCTAAAGATACCTAAAATCGTGTACTGCGCATGTCAAACCACGTGGTGTGTCAAGTCTCATCTTTCGTGGCACGCATTGTACATCGCAATATTTGAAAAATTGAGCACGGTATTTTTCCTCTCAGTGAAAAATTTACCTAAAAGAATGCAAATTATGTTTGTCTCTGCTTTAATTTTGGCCGATTGACAATGTTACGAGTTTTGTTCGACTTAATACTAGAGCGGATTTGAGACTATAGGCATTTTCTACCAGTCAACCTTTCGGTGATGCTGAGACAAACCAGGTGCTATAATGAAAACAATACATTGCATTGCATGTGAGTTTGAGGTTTATGATTCCAAGATAATCCGGAAAAGGTTTTACATCCGTCTTTGGATTAATAAGACAGTAACTACATATTATCATTATTAGTGATAACTTATAACTTGACCAGAAGCGTAGCGTGCCCTGGCGGGGCCCCGTATAAAAATTCGTTTGGGGGCCCTTAGGAAGGGTAAAGATTTCTCACAAAAGAAAAAAAAATGTTTGCATAAATTAAAAGAAATATTTATTCATCATAATTATCTATGTTACTTTTCCAAAAAAATTACAAACAATTCAAATTAAATACGGGGCCCCCGTGGCTCGGGGGCCCCGTATAATTGATACGGCAGATACGGCGGTAGCTACGCCCTTGAACTTGACCCCGATTGGCACTACGATAACCCATAACCACTTCTATCAAAACAAACTAATATATTATATTATATTAAACATTACATTAAAAACAGCTGATGTTTATAGCGAACCGCACGTTAAAAAATTTTGTTTCAGTGCGGTTAGTGGAAGTGCTCAGAGATGCGGTTCATTCAAGTGCGATTGAAGAGACTGGAACTCTACCTGCGTTTGTGTTTCCGAGTGCATACAACCCGAATCTCTTCAAAGTAAGAGTGAACAGGCTTCTTCAGGGTAAGCTCACTCCATCGTCGACTTTGTCTCTGTCACCTATGACCTAGACTAGAGTCAAGAGCAAACCCATTACAAATAAAATAAAAAATAAATCAGTGCTCTGAGTGGAATACCTCGTAATTAACAATAGAAGATGCTAAAATGTACGAATGTAGATCGAAACAAAAGAATCTTGCAGACCTTTCTGCCCTATAAAGGGTGGCAGGGAAGAAATGATGGATGGACTGTGTGAATGATGATATGGTTAGAAAAGGGGTGAGTTAGTTGTCATCTCGGTAAGATGAAAACTAATAGAGAAGTATAGAAGAAAAAGTACATGATTCATGACTGCTACTAACATAATATGGATGCTAAATCTGAAATAAAATATTTGAATTTGAATGACAAAATTTTTCGTAAGTTGTTAAAAAAAAATTTGCTGTTCCATATATTTTGACCGCGTAGGTATTGCACTTTTCTAGGAAAAAACCTTTTTTTTAATATAACAGTTCTACGCTAGAAAGTGCGAAAACAAAATAAAAAATAATTTTGAAGTGAAAACTCCTATGCAATGAAAACGTATGATCATAATCTTAATTTAATATTTCGGCGCATCGCCCTGTCACTTCGTTTTCGCCTAGCGTTCTTTCTGACTTTTTTCTTTTTGCTCGCTCCCAAGGGTCGCAATGTTTAATAGCCTATAAACCTCCCTCAAGAATTGGGCTATCAAATGCAAAAAGATTTTTTTCAAATACGACTGGTACTTCTAGAGATTTAGCGGATTCAAACAGAAAAAAAAAATTTCTTCAGGTTTATTCAGCCAACAACCTTTTCTAATTAGGTGGCCTACATCGTTGCTCCCATTAACAAAATTTATAGCTGCCGCTGAACTAAAAGCACCAATTTTTCCACACTCTCTTCCGATAAATCGTTTTCAAAACGTTTCCACTGTGACGCGAAGCAAGCGACCAGTCCAACGCAATTCCGACGTCGGATTGCCGGCGTTTCGGGCGTTTGTTGACTTCACGCCAAAATCTCCGCCACTGTATCATCACATCACCGATGTATACATTGTGACGTAACACACACGTAAAGGTTTGCCATAGTTGCTTTGAAGGTTAAAAATTACTTCTTTTGCATCGTCATAATGAGTCTGTCGATGCTTTGTTTTGGTTGCTGCGGATTACGATGCTTTTCGGGAAACTCCTAACCTAGTTGTGAAACACAATTTCGTGGATTACAATAAAATTGTTGCGAGTAATAAAACGGGTGTAAAAATACTCTAAATGAAGTCGACAGTCTGTCAGTCTGTTCTTACCGTTAATTTATGCACTGCACCATAAAGGCTCGTACACACAGGCGCGACGCGACACGCGACACAAAGGCACCGCTCGTCGCGCGACGAGCGGTGCCTTTGTGTCGCGTGTCGCGTCGCGCCTGTGTGTACGAGCCGTAACTGAGATCCTTCTGATTACGGAGATATTGAAGGTCAAAGTACCAACATTTTTATAATGTCTTTTTACGAAAAGCGGTTTTAAATGTTATTACCTATATCTTAACTTGAAATACTCCCACGATCCCTGTGCCATTGTATGCACCCAATGCACAACGTTTTGACATTGCGCACTGACGTAAACAGCGACTTTTCATACCAATAATATAAGCAGTTAGTTACACCTAGATAACGCAAGATCAACTACTTCGCGTGCCAAAAATCGCACCAGCTTACGTTCAAAAATCGTAAGCCGCCACTTTCGCGCTCAGTCCTCGAGCTTGTGACGACATACGAGTAGTACGTAGTCAAAAAATGCCACGCTTAGTTTTCATACCAATCGTGATATTTGCGTTATCTACGTGTATATCTGTGAATGTACAGAATGCGTAGATGACGGCTTCGTTAAGGTTCCTGTTATACCCTCCTGTATATTTGGTATAGTACCTTGTTAATTCTCCTATCTTGTAGTCTTTCTGCCAATATCTGCCACAAGCAGTTGCAAAATCGAGAAAGTAAAATATCATTCAAGTACAGATTTGCAATGGACAAAATTATACTTACATGTTTACGTTAAAACTGAGAGACTGGATATTAAACTCAACGTGATACTGTAAAGACAAGCGACACCTGTGGTTTGTAATATCGTACAGAACATGATATTGATAGCGTAAGCTGAGACCCAGGTGTGAGATAACGTGGTCTGACGTTTCATAATGTAGTGCGTACTGGGAAGGAATATGTTTCCAGTACCTATATTAATCGACGCGCAATAGGATACCTCTCCTATTTCACGCCATTCAACCCTGCAACTCTCCGGCCAGCTGCTACCAGCCACCCCTCAAAGATCGTCGCTCCATCTAGCCCGAGAGCATCCTACCTTTCATTCCAGTACATTACAGCATACAAACAAAACGGGGAGAGATTTGCCAAGTAGTAGGACACAGTGGCGAATTTCAATATAACTCGATTCTCACCGGCTTCCCTTTCAAAAATGGCAGTCAGTATTCTATAGACAAATAATAAAGCTTATTAAGGATATCTACTCCGGCTTACCTCTTACAAAAATTTACCCTTCGTTACTGGTAGGAGATAAATTGGTTCATTCAAAAATTGCAGTGACCAGTGCTGGCGCAGAGGTAAAGACTGATTTCGAAACGATGAAGGAAACAAGAGCGCGACACCGCGAGGAAACCGGCATGTCCTAGAACAAAAAAATTGAAGACATGAGACATCCACCAATTACTACCCCGCGTGGTGGATTACAGTTACAGCCCACTCTTTCTTGCAGAGAGGACAACCGTGTCTCAGCAGTGGGAACGTTATAGGCTGATTAAGCATGCATGATACAAAAAAAAAAACAGTGGCACTCTGGGAGTGCCGACAGAAGTGAAAACAAAACACAAACTGAATACTTTGCCATCACTCACTGACATATCAGATATACATTAAAACCGAGTACATCCCGAGGACAGCCGAACACATCCGAAGCGGGTATTTTTTAAATCGTCTTATAAACAAAACACGCGCGATGTCGCTTACGGTAGCAGTGGCGCGAGTTCAATGGTTTTTACCATTTCAAAAAATGCTCAACGCGCCTAAAGAAATTTTCACCTATTGAACATTGGGACGACAGGAGTCGTACAGGCGCCAGCACATCAAGCTACCCGAAACTGTAAATTTTCCCATTCAACTTTGAACCTTATGCTTTAGCGATAAAGTTGTAAATCTATTAAAGATATTTGACAGGTTGTAGTACCTTGATGTGCTGGCTGGGGTCTGTAAGAAATCAGCCCAATTTCAGAAGCAGTACAGATAATAAAATAATCCCCTTTACCATAAAATAACTACAAAACGTATAAATATCAATATATTCAGTGTTACGATCGTAAACAACACAAGGCCGAAGCCATTTCCACAACAGTATGACAGCAGACAGCTGATAACAAAAATGTTATTACAAACACTACGATTTACTGTAAAACCGTTGTGTTGTTCACAATAACACCAGAACGTCATTATTGTTATCTATGGATAACAATACCGTTTATTTAACACTTGATCGCTTTTGTAATGTTAAGGTGATCGGACAACCTCCAGGCTTTTGCACCCTAGCCGGGCGTCGAAGGGCGCTTTACGATCTCCGGTCACCATAAGAAGGGGCCTGCGAGCGGCGAAATTGGGGCCGTGTCGTCGCTCGAGCAGTCAGGCTCAAAGAGTTGGTACGCAGTTTGCGCGCCTTAATGGAAGGACGAGCGGTCGTGGGATCGGCCCCACTTGGTGGCGGGGCCCGCTGGGCATAGCGGGCTGATACCAGTTGGGGGTGCGGCGAATGTACAGACGCCAGCACATCCTACTACAATCTGTCAAATTCCTTTAATAGATTTTCAACTTTATCGCTAAAGCAAGGTTCAAAGTTGATTGGGAAAATTTGACAGTTTCGGGTAGCTTGATGTGCTGGCGTCTGAGTATCTCCCGTGCCTCCGACTCTACTAGAAGGAACAGTGGGGTTTTAGTCGGTAGGAGTCTGACATAACCCTCCGTTCTTCCCAGACGGAGGGTATCCATGAGGATTACACCACGAAAAAAAAAAAGGCTTTCGCACCGTATATTTTAATTAACTTGAACTCGAATGACAGCCGGGACCAACGGCTTCACGTACTTTCCGAGACAAGGAGGTCTTCAGAAGTTAATGGATGATCTTATCCACGTACCGACCGCCTGCAAGCATAGCTACACAACCGATCGACCCGTGCGGCTGTTATCGTTTAGCTACGACCTCCTCAGAATAAATCCCTCCTCCTAATCCTCTTATAATCCCATCGTTTACCGTATGGGAGTGAATGATAGTGTGAAGGTTAATATGGGAGAATGGCAGAAAACGTGTTACGCCGACCCCATAGATATACAGTGTGTTAGGTTAAACGAGGGACGTACTTTAAGAGAGTGTAGTACTCATGAAAATGAACAACTTTTACTAAGAGACCAACACTGAAATCGAGAAAATAAAACCAGCCTCTCTATACATTTTCTGTTCGCATAACTGGACAAAATGTAGGGAACAGCTGTTTTTTTTTTCATATTTTTGAGTCAGCCCCATATTAAAAGTTGTTCATTTTCATGAGTACTACACTCCCTTAAAATATGTCCCTCGTTTAACCTAACACACTGTAGATAGATCTAGATAAAGGCTCGTAAACACAGGCGCGACGCGACACGCGACACAAAGGCACCGCAAGTCGCGCGACGAGCGGTGCCTTTGTGTCGCGTGTCGCGTCGCGCCTGTGTGTACGAGCCTTAACGCAAGTGTCACGATATGTATGACAACCAAGCGTGCCATTTTTTTAACTACCTACTATGTCACAAGCACTATTTAGTGATGGGAAAATCAAATCGATTAAAAGACCCCGCGTGCGGCAGCCGTCTCGCCCCACCCCCGGGGCCTAGCGCCAGCGCTCACGCTCACCCAGGCAGCAGTACTAACAGTGCGTGCCACGTAAGAAGAGACTTGACACACCACGTGGTTTGACATGCGCAGTACACGATTTTAGGTATCTTTAGAGGTATGAGGTCTGAGTGCGGGACGGGACCGGGCGTCATCGGGGCGGCGGAAAGAGGCGGGGGAGGCGGGGTCAAGTCTCTTCTTACGTGGCACGCACTGTAGTTGCTCTTGCGTTATCTAGGTGTATATATCTGTGACCGACCCCAAGTAACATGGGACCAGGGCAAGATGATGATAAGTTGGTCACCTGATGACGTTTACGTCAAACTGACGTCTTATATAACATTTCATTAACACGTCACGTAATAATCTATGGAAATCCAAAAATAAACATGGTTCTATTTACAAGTTTATTTTAATGGCACGAGATGGAAAAGGAGGATGGTCTGGCGCTAATTGTTTGAATAAAATTTATCTATCTAATAATGAAGCTGAAGAGTTTGTTTGTTTGTTTGAATGCGCTAATCTCTGGAACTACCATTCGGATGTGAAATATTTTTTTGCATTTGATAGCCCAATTCTTGAGGAAGGCCATAGGCCATTCACCATCACGCTAGCACCCTTAGGAGTCCAGCAAAAAGGAAAAAGTCAGAAAGAACGCTAAGTGAAAGCGATATAAAAAAATATCGCGGGCAGGCCTTGCGATGCGAGTGAAGGCTCCTACAAACAGGCGCGACACGCGATATAATCGCGCGCGACACAAAGGCACCGCTCCTTGCGCGATTTGCGGTGCCTTTGTGTCACGTGCGATTTTATCGCGTGTTTATAGCCTTGATGTGGCGGGATGGGTCGGGGGAACGAGAAATTTCACGCGGACGGAGTCGCGGGCAGAAGCTAGTTCGAAATGAAGTTGACTTAATTTTAGTAGGTAATTTGACAGGACTAATCCAAAATTTATCTTCTGTCCTTTTGAAATAGAAGGAAAAAGATGCACTGTACTTAAATTTAGTTTTGTTTGTGAACAACAGAATCGGCATTAATATCAAGTAATATATTCTATGAAACTTCATTAATAAATACTATATATATAATACATTATATTATTGTTATATTAACACGAGATGGAAATGGAGGATGGTCTGGCGCTAACTGTGTGAACAATATTTATTCGAAAATTTCGAAATACGTCATAGACGCTAACTGGTATATTTACAAATAAACACTATATAATGGGTCTATACTCGTATATTAATATATTTAAACCTATACGTGGAAGAAACGACACATAAAGGTGTTAATTTTTAGATCAATGTTTATGTGACGTCGATTTCCAATAACAGAATTATTTATCTGTGAGACTGTGACCGAAGCATCCAGCAATAGAGGCAAGTATCACGATCTGTATTTTTTTTCCACACTTCATTAGAATTAGCAATGGAAATGAAGTAATTACAGCGTTAAAACACTTAGGTACCTAACGTATGTATTGCATTGTTTTATCTACCTAATGCATTTTTGCAGTATCGTTTCAATTGCTACTTCAGCACTACAGCAAACTACAATTTCAAAATGTTTTTATTTTTAACAGAGTTTACCGCGCAACTAGCATAGATAAAACGGCCCAACATGAATCATCGGGCAGTTGCCCGTCAACACAACACCCGTCTGGTCGGAAGATCCTCCCTTTTCTATAGAGTATGAGTGAATTAAACCCTGTTCCTCATGCCTCTACATATAGACCTGTGACCTGTCCACTCAGTTCACGGATTTGTCAGTCATTATTAACCACAAGCTTCTCGAATCCATGAGTTCACGCATTTGTCATTCATTATTAACCACAAGCTTCTCGAATCCATGGCCATTTCAAGACAACAATAACATCGTATTTGTCTCCATTACCTATAATCAGACGGGGCTATCACTAAAACTCATCCATCACACAATACATCCTTTTGTATTAAACTTTTAAGTATTTGTCTAATATCAAGTATATAATTGTTTTATTTAAGGTCAAGAGAAGAAGATAATCTGACAATACATAATACTTGAGCGAAGGATGAATGAGAAGTGTTGTGTTCATTCAATTGCTATCCGAATGGCATTGTCGTCAATGACCTTTGTAAATTCACGCCTAAAGGTCTTTTTTGAAGTGAAAACTTCTTTAGCGGCACTGTGTACTTTTTTTGGAATGGGTAAAAACTTCTAAACTCGCGTCAGGTCACGTGACCCTGATCGAAAATTCGTAAGACGTAAAACGTAAGACGCGCGTTGTTGAGGACAGCGCCATCTATGCACATCGGGAAGAACTACGAGGGCCTCGCGTACTAACTACGTAGTTCGTCCAACAACGACGAGATGGCGCTGAACCACGGATATATAACTGACGACGAGCTCCATGCGAGCGGCTTGCTTCTCTTACCACTGCCGCGACCAACACCACGAACTGAAGTCTATCCTGTGTGCTTATTTGTAAATCTGAATAAATTCCTTTCACGAGAAGAATAAACCAGTCACTTTGGTCATCATACCTGATTTGCAAAAAACCCTATAAAATAAGGAACACACCTTAACACGCGTGTTTTGTTTATAAGACGATTCACAAAATACACTCGTAATTGTTCAAGTTTTCACTTCTGTCGGCACTACCGGAGTGCCAGTGTTTTTTTTAACAATTACAGTGCTAAAGTAACTAACTAGCATGAACGGCAGTAGCCCATCAGACACGACACCCGTCTGGTCGGAAGATCCTCCCTTTTCTATGGAGGATTAGTGAACTTTACAACCTGTTCCTTATACCTCAGGACTTTTGTAAATTCCGATCCACTTTCCAGTAAACATGAAAATCAGCCTTCAATCACATTGTGATTTGTAATGCAATGCATGCCATTGCAGTCTCTGACACGAGTATTTTGCGTGCGTTTGCGTAAGCCGGACGGACGCCCCGCGATTATAAGGTCAATCAGTGTTCATATGTCGAGTAAAAATCATTGTTTACTTCGTGTATACAATGTTATTAATTACATAATTACTTACGTAGCTGTAGGTAAATGCGACACGACACGCGACACAAAGGCACCGCAAGTCGCGCAACGAGCGGTGCCTTTAGTCGCGCGCGATTACTTCTTTACGTGTCCCGGTTTTATGTTGTGGTAACAATCTTATCAATACTTACAACACTTTCCCAGAATGTTTAAAAATATAATAATTACACCTTATCTATGAAATAACGTCATAAGCATTTGATAATAATAATTGTATTTGAAACGAAGTTCTTTAACGGAGCTTATGATAGAAGTAAACTGGTAGAAATCGTCACAAACGAAAAGGCGCGACGCGCAACGCGAATCGCGCGCGACACAAAGGCACCGCTCGTTGCGCGACTTGCGGTACCTTTGTGTCGCGCGCGATTTTATCGCGTGTCGCGCCTGTTTGAAGGAGCCTTTATGCAAATATGCACCCTCCATGCGATTTTTTATTAGGTATAAATAGAAAGAGGGAGAGAGAGATAGTTTTCATGGATTTCGAGTGTGCTGAAGTCTATAGTGAGGTCAAAGTGAATAATTATCATAGAGACCGCGAAAATTTTCAAATTTTTTGTTATTTTAAAATTTTCTTAGGCGCCGTCATACTCGTAGCTTTTCATTTGGTCCCACGACCCCACACGATTCATTTTTAAATCCTTTTCTTCTACTTTTATTATGGAAACATGGAAACACTTTTCTGGCGAGTAAATTCGTGCGAATCTACTAATAAGCCGTTATGTATCGACGGCAAAGCACAAAGAGTCAACTGCACTTTTTATAAAATTCACTTTTTTATAATGTAATTCGACTCATAATTCTTTGTTTTATATCACTCCAACCGCAAAAATAAGTTTACATTGAACAAAGACTTGCAAATTTGCAGTTTGTTTTAAATACCCGTCTTCTCATAACAATAACCGTATTGAACCTTGTTGAACGGAATAATTGAAAGATTCCAGATTCATCTTAATTCGCCTTTGCCGAATAGTATTAAGATTTTAAATAAAATCGAGCGATGGTATAATATGGATGGTATGGTGGGTAATATGATATAATGGTATATTTCCATCATAGTTCATCATTTTAGCCGAAAGACGTTCACTGTTGGATATAGGTCTCCCCCAAGCACCTCCACTTCGACCAGTTATGTGCTTCTCGCATCCAACGGATTCCTGCGGCCTTCACAAGGTCGTCGGACCACCTTGTGGGAGGGCTTCCAACGCTACGTCTTCCGGTACGCGGTCGCCACTCCAGAACCTTTCGGCCCCATCGGCAATCTGTTCTGCGAGTAATGTGCCCTGTCCACTTATACTTCTATAGTATCTTAAGAGTTGGTTTATTTGAACGCGCTGACCTCTGGAAGTCGGATTTGAAAAAATATTTTTTTTCATTTGATAGCCCAATTCTTGAGCAAGGTTATGGGCTATTTAACATCACGCTACAACCTTAGGAGACTAGCAAAATGAAAAAGCACGGGCAGGCAATGCGATGCGACGCGGTGGTTCGGGAGCTGAGTTTTATAAAAATGTGGCTGTTATTTTAGTACCTATATTGTGTATTTTACGACTTCAATGCGAACGAAGTCGTGGGCAATAGCTAGTTTGAATAAACAAATAAAGGCTCCTTCAAACAGGCGCGACACGCAACATAATCGCGCGCGACACAAAGGCACCGCAAGTCGCGCAACGAGCGGTGCCTTTGTGTCGCGCGCGATTATATCGCGTGTCGCGCCTGTTTGTAGGAGCCTTAAAGTTAAAAAGTCACCCATATAGTTACAACGTCATTGTCTTTAATTATCTCGCTCATATTTTAATAGCCTATCTCCCCCTGTGGCCTGCAATCTTTTTATAACACCGAGATAGCCTCAAAGATTAAAATGTCTAATAATATCTTGGTATTCGACAATATTATTAAAAAATATTGCCGAAGAGCATGTTTGAGGAGCCTTTATTTTATTCTTATTTGTTGTTATAGCGGCAACAGAAATACATCATCTGTGAAAATTTCATCTGTCTAGCTATCACGATTCATGAGATACAGTCTGGTGACAGACAGACAAACGGACAGTGGAGTTTTAGTAATAGGGTTCCGTTTTTAAATGATTTACATGGGCGTCCACGGCTCGCCATTCTTTAGATTTTCTCTCTCCATTTTAGAGATTATAACTACTTATTTCATTGAAACTGTGTTACGCAATTAGGGTGCAACGGGGCAATTGCGTAAAGGTTCCTGCAAACAGCCGCGACGTGCGACGCGAATCGCGCGCGACTCAAAGGCACCGCTCGTTGCGCGACTTGCGGCGCCTTTGTGACGCGCGCGATTTCATCGCGTGTCGCGCCTGTTTGAAGGAGCCTTGACACAGTAAAAGTAGGAATAGCTTTCAGTTTGACAGTTCAAGAATATTCATTGGCTGCGTTATTAACATTGTTGAGTAGACAAATTTTTCGAACATGTGGATTAGTTATATGCTTCAAAATGATTCAGATTGTCATTGAAGTCTGTTATGTATGTTAGGCAATTAGTAGGGTGGTGTAGCTCTAACAATAATATTTACTTTAAAATGAAATAGGTACGTCAGTTTATATTATACATATAAATAAAACAAATGTTGACAAGTTATAAATGAGTGTTAAATTGTTGACATACTACTACATAAATTGTTACCAAGTCGAGACAACGCGAAATAACAACAGTTTTGTTATTTCATTAAATATTGTTTCACAATGATAGTATGAATATGTAATCTGAACTCGTGGCTAAATAATAACTGCGTAGAAAAGAAAGGGGACTCGTGGTTAAATAATAACATCCGCAAGGGACGGGTCTATTGAAGTTTAAGGCTTACATGACCTAAAGCGCGGTCACTGTCGAACTGCATAGAAAAGAAAGAGAAGCGCAATGACACAACGCTGGTAATTTATTGCAAAATATGAAGCAATTATTTAGTTACAAACAATCTATTGTTTGGACTAAAAAATTAAAACAGTAGTGTTTTAGTATGTTGCTTGTAGAATAATCTGACAAAAAATCAGAATTATTGTAGGTATATGTATATTAATTATTAGTATGGTTTTTATTGTAAAAATAACGTTTTTAGAGGTGTTTACATGTTTTTTTTTATCGTATCAAATTAGTTGTATTATGTTTTCAACACACTATCTACCTAGCATATAACCTGAAGAATATCATATATTTTTACCGACTTCAAAAAATCTATTTTCTTTCTTTCCCCATCCAAGGAACGACCTCAGCAAGCGGCAATGGTCACCCCACCGTTCATTCGGAAAGGACGATAAGAAGGCTGCCATCAAACGGACTGCATCGCAGCAACCGCGCGCGGTCGACATATTCAACTGCATGCAGTTATCTGCAGTCGGATCTGACTTTGCGCAGTTGACGCCACGCATTTAGCCCAGGAGCTCAGTGTAAGATTTGACGTCGAAATGGAAGCACAGACGTTACACACACTAACTGTATGCAGTTAGCGATGGACATCCAAGCAGCAAAATTATCCTATAGTGCAGATGTTATAGGCCTGCAGCACTTATAATGTTCTCTTACGGGTTCTAGTATTTGCTGCCACGCTTGTAATAGCAAACATGGAGTTAGTTGGGCCTTATAGTATGTATAACTGATCTTATACATTAACTTATAATTACTTATAGGTCGAAATTAAGGGTGCAATATAAGCTTGGGTAACCTATAAAAGTATCGCGAGGGTGTAAATGCACTCAAGAGTAGATAAACTGGTAAGTTATACTTATAACTGCTAACAAGAAGCATTATAAAACTACTATAAGTAAAGTACGCTAATAAGAGTGATAAACAGAACTAAACATACTGGAAACTATTTGTATTTATTACTTGGTTTTATAAGGGGTTTATAAGTTCACTTTACAGATCATTAAAATGGAGCGGTTTTATAGTGGTATAAACCAATATTGTTATAATCTTAACACGATCATAAAGGTTTAATATATAATATACTTAGTATCCAAAACTGTATCCGTAGAGTCCTGTACAAGAATACATTGGTTCATAATGGTCTTGCAAATGCTGTTATAGTCTCAGTACCGACATTTTGATTTTTTTTGTGTCGTATTCGTTGCCGACGTGGTGTTCTATTTACTATTCTTTCAAAAATGGATCTATTTAAATGGAAACGGCTAAAAAGAAGTGGATATTACAAACGAAAAGTGTCACTTTGGCAGAATCTATCCTAAAAAGGCCTTTTGAGGCCCCCTGATACCTATTGACAAAGGTGAACAACAAACAGTCAAACAATGGCACATCAGAACACTTCTATCATCCTTCCAACATGTTAGACGATTACGTAATGTTTGCCAATACAAAGAGCGCCACGTGCACTCACACATGGCCACACAGCATACACCCACTCAGACGCACGCACTTATCAATACTTATGACAAACAAATACATAATAAAGATTAATGTATTCTATTCTATGACACGTGCTACCTAATTATTGTTTCATCTATTAAAATCACTATTTTAATCTAATGATTTTTAATTTACATGGGGCTTTACGTGACTTTGTCAATGCGAGTGCGTTTGGCTCAAGGTAATAATATATCGCTCCCCCAATAGACAGGCTGTCAGAACAGTGCAGAGTAGCCACAGACACATTACTGTGTTGTGTTGTGTCGTGACTCGGGATACACCAATCAAATGAATCTTTTCAGGACTACATCGAATTACAACGAGTTTTGATTGGCTAACACTGCGTCAGAAGGCGTCACGACACGACACAACACAGTGGTGCGACACGCGATGTAATCGCGCGCGACACAAAGGCACCGCTCGTTGCGCGACTTGCGGTGCCTTTGTGTTGCGCGCGATTTTATCGCGTGTCGCGCCTGTTTGTAGGAGCCTAAACTTTTCGAATTTATGATATTTGTATGGATAGCTTGTAACCTTATATACATAACAAAGTCTACGATGGAGTGAGCTTACCCAAAAGAAGCCTGTTACTCTTACTTTGAAGAGATTCGGTGTATATCGCAGATTTTCTTGTTACAAAATCGTCATAAATACGTGAAGCCAGAGCAGGAAGTATTTTACCTAGGGCGCGGAAGGAAATAATCTGCGGTCAAGGAGAGTGGTCATGAGCTGTCTGCAAATAAACTTATACACAGCACAGCATACCTAGCTGTATGTAATATGCAAAGACGGTTAACAGGATAAGAGACTCAAGTAAATGCTTCAAGACCAAAAATGCATTAAGGCTCGTACACACAGGCGCGACGCGACACGCGACACAAAGGCACCGCAAGTCGCGCAAGGAGCGGTGCCTTTGTGTCGCGCGCGATTCGCGTCGCGCGTCGCGCCTGTTTGCAGTAGCCTTTATTCAGGCCGCAGGAATCCGCTGGAAGCACAGAATCTGTGGACGTGGCGGTAGTTCACATCCATCATGACGCACTGGGCCGGCGTGGTGGATTAAGACCCACTCCTTCTTCCAGAGAGAAGATAACTATGAATAGTGTTAAAATGGCACAAAACAGCTATTAAATTATCGGCCCTATGAAAGGCAAATAAATATACTATTAAGTATATAAAAAAAGGAAATTTGCTTAAATATACTATCTTTTAAATATATAAAACTAGCAATGCACCGCGGTGTCACCCGCGTAAGTTTCGATCCCATGGGAATATCGGGATAAAAAGTATCCTATGGGTTAATCCAAGAAATGGTCTATCTATGTACCAATTTTCAACCAAATCTGTTCAACGGTTTACGCGTGATTGAGTAACAAACATCCAAACATCTTCACACACTTTCACATTTATAATATTAGTAGGATTCAAAGTCCTGACTGACTGATAGTGATAATATATCAACGCACAGCCTAAACCGTTGGTCTTAGAGACATGAAATTTGGAGGGTGTGTTCTTTTTATGAAGTATCCACTAAGAAAGGGTTTTTCGAAATTCCACCCCTAAGAGGGTGAAATTTCACGCGAACAAAGTCGCGGGCAGAAGCTAGTTGTTTATATAGAATCAAGTTCTTCTAACTTAACAGACAGCTGTGCCGCTAAGTTTGTTACGCCACTTCTTCCCAGCTGAAGTACTAGAAAATGGCGAAGGACGGGCGTTTTGAGGGACTGTCTTAAGGCTCCTGCAAACAGGCGCGATGCGCGACGCGAATCGCGCGCGACACAAAGGCACCGATCGTTGCGCGACTTGCCGTGCCTTTGTGTCGCGTGTCGTGTCGCGCCTGTTTGAAGGAGCCTTTATGTAATTTTGACGTTCTAAAAGTGTTGATTCTCAGCCTAATTTGAATAAACGACTTTTGATTTTGAAACGGACACGCAGACTGATACACGAGCTAGCCATTATTCCGAACGATCATGTCTAGCGTTCACAATTACCTAGTTGTTGCTAGGCTGCAGGCGTCAATAGCTTTATAGCTAGGGTTGCCCGTTTAAATTAAAAGATAAAGTTTATTTTCTCTCGACTGTACAATGCGTGCCACGAAAGATGAGACTTGACCCCGCCTCCCCCGCGCTTTCCGCCGCCCCTATGACGTCCGGTCCCGACCCGCACTCAGACCTCATACCGCTAAAGATACCTAAAATCGTGTACTGCGCATGTCAAACCACGTGGTGTGTCAAGTCTCATCTTTCGTGGCACGCATTGTACTTACCTTTACCTGTCAAAAAGAGTAACCTTGATAAAGTGGGTAAGACAGAGATTAAAACAGAAAACGAACTAGTAGGGGATCGACCGGGGGGTGGAGGGGGGGTTCAGGGGATCAGACTGGAATAAATCAGATTTGTCAACGCCGCCGGCTGTCTCGCTTAGACTCACATCATTATGCTGAGCGATGGAAGTTTTGCGTGGATGTGACGCGTATTTTCCCCGAATTGTTATTTTTTGTGTTTTTTTTGCGTCTTGTTTTACCGCAAATAAAAGTTTCTTTTTTTTTTCATGTTTAAATGCCTAAGTTAAGTTTGTAATGAGATGAAAACATTAGCCCATATTCTAGAACAAAATCTCAAGCATGTCAATTCGGTTTTTTTTTACGTTCCTTCTAAATGTAGGTAGATTTACAACGAATCTCACTCAGTACAAAGTTCATTTGCATTTTAGTTAAATTATAGGTTGTCAAATTGGTGTCATTTTAGCTAAGGTTGTCTATAGGTTGTCAAGGTGTTATCAAATTATAGGCTGTCAAAGTAAAAATATAATTTTATCAATGTTTTACTTTGTTACAATCTTAAAAATAGTTTTATAATTATGTGTTATAAAGTGCGTTTGTGTCTAATCATCGCGCTGAACAGTACAATATTTAATTAACGTAAGTAATATGATAACTCTGATTCATAACAAGAAGTTTTTTACATTACATAGTTTATATATAGGTAAATGTGTTATAAAGGCGCCATAGTCTGCAAAAAACACCCAATCTTAAGATTGAATACTTTTAGAATAAGATCTGAATGTAATTTCATTTGTGTTTGTTTATGTTAAAATAAAAATATTCAAATCAATCCCTAACATTAGTTGGAATGACAGCTCACTTTAAGGCTCGTACACACAGGCGCGATGCGACACGCGACACAAAGGCACCGCAAGTCGCGCAACGAGCGGTGCCTTTGTGTCGCGTCGCGCCTGTGTGGACGAGCCTTTAAACAGGGGCGACACGTGATAAAATCGCGCGCGAAACAAAGGCACCGCTCGTTGCGCGACTTGCGCCCTGTCGCTTCGCTTGCCGCGCCTGTTTGTAGGAGCCTTTAGCCTTTCCGATGAGATTCTTACAGAATACATCGACTAGAGAAGGCCTTTGTTCAGTGGAGGGACAGTCAGTAGACATTAGTGGAAAAAAATTGGCAACCCTAACTAAAGATTCGATTCAAGTGCACTTATAAAACCATTCATATTTATCATCTACAAGTATCTGCAATTGATAACGACGACTCGATGGTAAAGACTTTGGACTTATTTTTGAACGATAAGATCGAATAAGAAGATAATATCATAATAAAACTAAGCCTAATATACCTATCATATAAATTATGTCATCCACATAAAGGCTCCTTCAAACAGCCGCGATGCGCGACGCGAATCGCGCGCGACACAAAGGCACCGCAAGTCGCGCAACGAGTGGTGCCTTTGTGTAGCGCGCGATTTTATCGCGTGTCGCGACTGTTTGTAGGAGCCTTAAATCGATCCCGGAATAAGTTTGGTTTATTAAAAGAATTATCATTTATAGGTACCTACTAATAAAGCTGAAGAGTTTGTTTGTTTGAACGCGCTGATCTCTGGAACTGTCAGTAAAATTTGAAAAAATATTTTTGCTAACCCAATTCTTGAGGAAGGCTTTAGGCTATTTAACATCACGCTATGACCACTAGGAGCCGAGCAAAAAGGAGAAAAAATCAAGGAGAACGCTAAGCGAAAGCGCGGGGACTAAGAAATTACACGCGGGCGCGGTCGCGGGCACAAGCTAGTAAGTAATAAAGTAACATGAATAATATTAATAGCTAATTCGACAAATGGAGAAATAAAACTTCGAACCAGTCTAAGGAGTAGGTAACCTTACCATATTAGAAGATGATATGAATAACATATGACGAAAGATCACGTGAAAAATGGCGGAAAAACGAACGTTCATAGATTTTGGCATCAATTTTAAACTCACTGTTTTATTTGGATCTATCACAGATAGACGCGATAATTCTGAGTAATTCTACAAAATGATATTACGTATCACGTAAACAGGAAGCCACAGATGAAAACTAACTCATACCAAGGATGATAACATTATTACAGCCTCGCAGGTTTTATTTACACATATTAATAGATTGAATGACGCAGAACCGCATAGTAAACAAAAACATTAATGAAAAGCCACTAGAAGCATCGTATGGAGTGACTCATTCAACACAACAGGTCCCTATGAGACCATAAACGTCCACTTTAAACACGGGTCGCTTAATTAACTACATTAGAATATCATCCAGGAGGGGCAAAACTAAAATTTACAGACTCCAGCACATCAACCTACCACAATCTGTCAGATTTTCCCAATTAACTTTGAACCTTATGCTTTAGCGATAAAGATGAAAATCTATTAAAGAAATCTGACAGATTGTGGTAGGTTGATGTGCTGGCGTCCGTACGTCCAGCGCACCGGGCAGTCAGACCCGGTGCTACCGTGAAATGAAATTTATTGACTTTTTTTCTTATTTATTGCTGACTAGCTATTTCTTTACTAGATATAACATGGGTTCTGACTGACCGGTTCTATCTGACATCTGAAAAGATTTAGGGATGGCCTTTTCCCAGCAGAGGGATATTCATCAATCTCTTGCCCTTATTATTTATACGGGCAGCATGTCTTCTCTTCTCCTTCCATGCTTTTCTAGCAGTCAGCCGCTCTCCAGCCATATTATCATCATTCACACAATCGAACCATCATTTCTTTGGTCTTCATTTACTCTCATAGCTAGTTTAAAAAAATGGCATGACCTGCCATGACATTTATGAAGGAAGAAGACGACAGTGAACGAACATTTTTTTTTTGTTTTTTTGACATAGCGACTGTGGTGGTCTATGTTGGGCTTTGTTGGAAAAATAGCCACTGACAACGTGCCGTTAGCAGACAGGAGGATGTGTAGCCTATCGCTACATCACTGAATCATGTTTAACGACATCCTTGCACGAGGCGAGGGGCTAATTCGTTTTCCCGACACTACACCTCACATGTGTTTTCTATTAGTCGTCTTGGCCACATCTTTCTGGAATCTTCCAATCAATCAACTCAGTCTATTACTGGACATGGCCTCCCCAGGCTGCGCCACAACACCGTGTCCTCCGCCTTCCGCATCCAGTCTGTACCAGCCACCTTTTGAAGGTTGTTGGTCCATCTAACTGGGGGGAGTCCCACGCTACGCCAGTTTGGTATACTTACCCGAAAATATGCTCAAATGTACGTGACTTTAACCGCATTGATGCTTTAAATCTGCAACATTTTCATACCTGGATAGCCTTAGCACTGGCTAGCTCTTCGATCCACCGCACGGTGCGGCTATATTTCGCGATGTACACCTGCTTGAGGTAATACAATATAATGTCTAATAGGTAGGTAATACTAAGAGCTGATTTTTCCATCGCCTGCCAGATAACTTTTCTATTCTATTTTTAATTATGGCAAGTATAGCCGATGTCGACTATTCTGCCAATGTCAAAACAGATAACTTTTATTCGAGGAGTGAAATTGACGTTTGACAGTTTTTGTATGAAATAACTGTCAAAATTTCAAAATTGTACCTCGAATAAAGTTATCAGATGCTTGAAAAATCAGCCCTGAAGCTGAAGAGTTTGTTTGAACGCGCTAATCTCTGGAACTACCAGTCGAATTTGGCAAAATATTTTTGCCTTTTATAGCCCAATTCTGGAGGAAATCTACGTATATATAGCCTTAGGCTACTTAACACCACGCTAAAACACTTAGGAGCCGAGCAAAAACAAAAAAAAAGACACAAAGAACACAGTAATAGCGCGGGTAGGCGATGCGATAGGACGGAGTGGGGCAGGGGAACAAGAAATTTCCCGCGGACGAAGTCATGGGCAGAGCTAATCTTCTAAGCGTTCCTGCACACGATGCCGTCACCGCACCGTCGCCGCGCCGACGCCGCACAATTACACTGTAGATACGAGTCGCGCGAAGCCCGCCACTGCGCCGCCGCCGCGCCGCCACCGCGCGCGTTATTACTGTTTCATTCATTCCATTACCGGCCGCGTACGAATGTGCACGCCGCGTAATTTCCCGTGAATGAATCAAACAGATGGGGAGGGGAACGCGCGCGGTGGCGGCGCGGCGGCGGCGCGGTGGCGGACTTCGCGCGACTCGTATCTACAGTGTAATTGTGCGGCGTCGGCGCGGCGACGGCGCGGTGACGGCATCGTGTGCAGGAACGCTAATAAGTTTCCCTATCCTGGCCATGCAACACAAGTTTAAGTGAGCTACTATTCAATATTGCAACGCGACATGTAAATAAATACATCGTGCGAGGTCGTCTGCTAATCAGTAGGATGGGAACTATCTAGGCTAATTCTAGAACATGCATACGTTAATATCCTGCAGTGCGATTCTGTAACCATCTCACCGTGAAAACTGAAGTGAAGTGAGCGTGGAGTGAGCTGTCAATAGTGTCAATGTCTAGCAAAAACAAACTCACTTCACCTAAGTTTTCACGGTGAGATTTTTACAGAATCGACCGGCTGTTAGTAGTTCGTGCTACTGGTTTTTGGAACCCGTTTTTTTACGCTACTGATTCCAGTGTAGGGCAGTGTTGTTGGGTTCTGCCATCAGGAATTTCTCAATAGCAGGCCGGAGTCTGAGTCTGTATTTGTGCCTAGCAAAAGACTCGCCCCCCATTACATAGGATTTAAACATGACTGGCGAAAATCTGGGTGTAGATACTAAAGGTACCCCTCTGCGTAACCCTTCAGGGATTACAAGCGAGATGTTACGTTATGCGTAAAAAAAAATCGTTGCTCGGCAGCAAAACTAACGCAACAGACACAATTTTTTTTTTTTTGCAGAAATTGAGATTCCAATGGCAACACAATTCATCCTTATTATGTAGTTGAACTGTCAAAATGACAGCGATTGTCATAAGAATTGCGTTCCGTAATACGGCCGCCGTAAGAGCAGTGGTGGCCAAGTGGTAACGGCCGCGACTTACGAGTTGTAGGTCGTAGGTTCGAACCCAGACAGGCGCTTTACTTTGTGTAAATTATTTCATCACCACTGCTCACAAAACGGTGAAGGAAAACATCGTGAGGAAACCGGCATGTCCTAGAACCAAAAATTCGAAGACATGTGACTAGGGTTGCCAACCGTACTCTAAAATAGAGTATTGTCCTCTACATCATGTAGGCGTACTCTATAATCTATAACACTAATAGAGTACGCTAAAATACTCTTTTTTACACAATGTTTACTTAACTAGTGCCAGTCTGTAATAATATGCAAAAACCCATAATCAGAATAAAACAGTCTACTATTTACTGTTTAATTTAATCATTTATAACAAATTATAGAAGGAAAGCTTAATTTACAAAGACTAAACATACACATGGACAGTTTATATTCAAAGTAAGTACATAATAATTTTAAAAGAACTCCAAGCCAAATTGTTTAATAAAACAGATTTTATGCAAAAATCCACTGCAAATAAAAGGAAATTTATTTAAAAAAAAATGTCCTAAAAAATTTGATTGTTTAAAAAAAATTATTAGCTATATACTCTCTGTTCAAGCCACTTCAGCATTTACTGAAAGAGTCTTTTCGGTCATGAATGTGACGTGGCGAGAAGAGAGAAACAGAGCTTCATTGAAATTGATCAAAAATGAGCTCTTAATATATATAAATTTAGATTTGGAATGTTTGGACTCATACAATTCCTTTAAGAACAATGAAAAATTGTTATGTGCTGCAAAAAGTACAAAAAAAATATCTTTTTAAAAGTACAAAATAAATGATACTCTTTTTTGTAAGTCCGTACTCTTTATTTACCTCCTTTAAAATCAGATATACTCTATTTATTCTAAAAAAAGTTGGCAACCCTACATGTGACATCTACCAACCCGCACTGGGCCCGCGTGGTGGATTACGGCCCACTCCGTCTCACTGAGAGGAGGCCTGTGTCCCAGCAGTGGGAACATTATAGGCTGATGATGAATGATGATGAATACGGCCGCCGGTTTAAAGTGAAACAATTGACAATTCCCACATTTTTTTTAACTGGCAACATTATCGGGATCAGTCCACAAGAGCGAAGTAATCAAAGTGCAAAAAGGTCGAGGTCCAAACTAATAAAGGGCCGTAAACAAACTTGTTCAGTGATATTACGTGACTTGCAACAACCAATCGTATTACCCATTAAGATTAATTATCACTACAGTGTACCACAGTACACTGTAGCACGGTACTGTAGTGTACCACAGTACACTGTAATGTCACTGCAGTGTACTAACAGTCTTCATTTATTATAGCTTCGATTAAGTTCCATACGATCATTGAAAATATGATTTTCCTGTCTTTAGGTTTAGTTTCTTTACATACCAAGACCCCTCCGTGCATCGGAAAGCGCGTTAAGCCGATGGTCCCGGCTGTCATTCGTGGATCTTTGACAGTCGTTGCGGGTCGTCAGAAGCCCAAAAGTCTGAAGACAAGTCTTAACAAGGGGTTTTACGTTACCCAGTAACTGGTTTGTGGAGGTCAGATAGGCAGTCGCTTTATGTAAAATACTGGTATTATATATGGTTCAATTGCATCCAGTTAGACCGGAAGCCGACCCCAACATAATTGGGCTAGGCAGATTGATCCATGCACTTTGTAATCGACAGACTAAACCAGGAAGCGCTACTAACAAAGATGGCGACTATTTTAGAGCAGTTTAGAAATGTTAGATTGATTCATTTTTATTGGCCTGCACGTGATTTTTATTCTAGCAATTTAAAATGGACCATGAATTTGACTCCTACAGTGGAAACCACCCAAATTAAGCTGTTGACCAGTAGCTACAATTTGGTTCAAATTAATGACCAATATATTGCCGTGCTAAACGCAAAAGCGGTATCTCAGGAAAAGCTAGTATCGAGACAATTGAAGTTTTGCTTTTATTCTCTTAGTAAATTGAAGTAAAGCTGAGATAGGAAAACTTTTATAGGGTTTTTTTTTATTAAGATACCGCTATTTGGCTTAGCACATCCGATTATTATAACATCATATTTTTTTAAGCTATCAGCTGCCACAAAAATCAACTTTAAAATTTTTGTTGAGATAGGTACCACGTTTGAGCTTAGCACGGCAGTATAGTACGAGTACTTACATTGTCAGTTGGTTGTTGAAATGCTGACCAGCTACATAGATTTTTTTTAAATCCGACTGGTAGTTTCAGAGATTACCGCGTTCAAACAAACAAACTCTTCAGCTTTTTTATTAGTATCTAAGTATACTAATATTTAAGGCTCCTACAAACAGGCGCGACACGCGAAAGCATCGCGCGCGACACAAAGGCACCGCCCGTAGCGCGACTTGCGGTGCCTTTGTGTCGTGCGCGATTTTATCGCGTGTCGCGCCTGTTTGAAGGAGCCTTAAAGCAAATAATCTCTTCAGCTTTATTATTAGCATCTATACTAATCACGAAAGATGGAAGGAGTGGAGGGAGGCCTTTTCCCAGGAGTGGGACAGCTCAGGCTAGTAAAAAAAAAACAGTGGCACTCCGGGAGTGCCGACTGCAGTGAAAACTTGAACAATTACATGTGTATTTTGTGAATCGTCTTATAAACAAAACACGCGCGGTACCGGCCACGGTCATCCGTCTTACGGTTACGAATTTTCGATCGGGTCACGTGTCCTGATGCGAGTTTAACATAATATTTTACCCATTACAAAAAAAATGTACAACGCCGCTAAAGAAGTTTTCACTTCAAAAAAAAGAATAATAAAGCAAATAAACTCTTCAGCTTTATTACTAGTATCTAGATTTGAAAAATTCTTTTTGCTTTTGTTAGCCCAATTCTCAAGGAAGGCTTAAGGTACCTAACATCACGCTAAGACCCTTAGGAACAGAGCAAAAACTACGTAATAACGTGGGCAGGCGATGTGATGGAGTGGGTCGAGGGAACGAGAAATTTGACGCGGACGAAGTCGCGGGCCGAAGCTAGTTTCTAATAAAGAGTAAGAATGAATTGTGAACCACAAATCCGGGAATATCAACCAACACACTTTATAACCTTAAAAGGCCAGGGAAAAGCAGAGCAATAAAAATACTCTTTCTTTTTTCGTGAGTCAACTGTTCGCTGAAAGTTTTTCATTATTAGCTACCTATACACATTAATTTAAAATTTGTTGGCATCGTCGCAGCAGTTTCAAGTCCAAATTCCGAAACTTTGAACTCATAAAGGCTCCTTCAAACAGGCGTGACACGAGACGCGACACAAAGGCACCGAAAGTCGCGCAACGAGCCGTGCCTTTGTGTCGCGCGTGATTATATCGCATGTCGCGCCTGTTTGTAGGAGCCTTAACAAAAATACAATTATATTTCGCTTTTAGCGATAGTTTTAGTGATTGTATTACTCCTTGTAAAATTTGTAGATGGTCTGTGGATGGGTGATCATCTTTACATATCGAGACCCTACGTGCCTTGTTCCGCACCTCAAAAGAAAAAAAACGGAACTCATAGGATCACTTTGTTGACCGTCTGTCTGTGTGTCTGTCAAGACCTCGGGAACGCGTGGAGCGTCCATGCCAGTCTGTTTATCTACTATGTTGACAAACGTTAATTTAAAAATGGTTGGCATCGTCTCAACAGTTTCAAAGTTCAAAATCTGTCACCATAGATAAACACATTTAAAAATAACGCTTTTATAATTTCTACCATGACGATATTATCGTGGACGTGCACGTTCACGTCATCACGTTAAAACAGGGACGTAAAATGTATGGAAATATATGAAGACGCTTTTAGGCTCCTGCAAACAGGGGCGACACGACACGCGAAATAAAGGCACCGCAAGTCGCGCAATGAGCGGTGTCTTTGTGTCGCGCGCGATTATATCGCGTGTCGCGCCTGTTTGTAGAAGCCTTTTAAAGTTCCGTCCACGATAACTTTTTGAAGGATATTTATTGCTAATCCATTCCTTAATATCATAATATTCGACAAATTTGTCTGCTCAACAAAGTAAGTAAGTACATAGTTAGTTCATCTAAATCGGTTCAGCGGTTTAAGCATGAAGAGGTATCAGGCAGACAGACAGACACACTTTCGCATTTATAATATTAGTATGGATTGTCTTTTTTGGTAATTAATTTCCTGGAACAAGCATTCACAGCAATTCCTGGACATTGCTTCGTCATTACCCAAACAAAGATTCATAATTTTTAATAGACTGTTTGTAAACAGAACTAAAACAGTTCCATCGGCCTAGTCATTATTTTTCTTTATTCAGTTGTAAACTGTAGTACAAGTGTACACTATCCCTTTGTTTTAAATTGTTTGAAAATACTCTTTGTGTTGCCATACTTAATAATGTCGCGTCATTGATAGTTTTCTGGCTAGTGTCAAGGATTGTTTCTAGCAAATGTCGTCCATTCAATGTATAGTAGGGGAGAGTGGGGGAATTGAGAACGGCGGGTAATTGGGAATAGCTAGGTAAGTAATACTTTCCGCCGCACTACACCGCTCCGCACACGTTCAACAGACGCGTCTAGCGCCCCTTAGTGCATACGCGACAGTGAGAGTGAAAGACCGCACGCGCACTGTCACGGTGAGTCGAACTATTTTTTTAGCATTTCTGTTATAATTTTTGTCGTGTATTATAATAGATGTAAATATGATATTTTTGAGTTTAGAGACACCATATTTCATTACAATCGTGCACGTTTTATCTATTTTAAAACCCTACGTGCTTTAAAGGTTATCAAAAATACTGTTATGAATGAACTTCATTTTGATTTAAATTCGTTACTTCGGGCAATTGGGAACGGCATCAGGCGGGTAATTGGGAACATTCTCAATTACCCCATTTCGTTCTTAATTACCCTAGTGCTACTAATTAATTTTGTAAAAATGTTTTAACGTTACAAATTGTTTTAGATGCCTCGAGATTACGTACGAAAGACTGAAACAAAATACCAAATTGAAGATCTTCGCCATGCAATCGAAGATGTCAGAAGTAAGAAGCTTACACTGGGCAAAGCTGCTACCATACCATACTCAATACCAAAAACAACATTATTCAAAAAACTAAAACAAAACGAATTTAAGACACCAAAAATGCTTGAAAATACATACTTGACTGCTGCAAGTCTTTTTATGGCATAACACCAAGTTATTGGAATAGAAACCGGTATTGTTAATACTCGACAACCATGAAATTCATATCAGCCTGGGAGCATACGAACTTTTCCGAGAACACAGCCTTCAATGTCTTTCTTTGCCTCCCCATGTATATCACAAAATGCAGCCACTGGATCTTACAATCTTCAGTTCACTGAAGATGGCATACAATAAAGAATGTGAGCTCTACATGGTGAATAATCCTGGAAAACGAATAAGTCAATACGAGGTTGGAGAACTTTTTACAAAGGGGTACAATAAAAGCCAAAGTCGTTTGACTTTGGCCACAACCCACGATGCCACTTCTGTTCCCGAAAATGACAATGATTTGAGCATTACCACTACTCCTCTTCGATCCACTTCTGTGCCTCTTTCCGATATTATCAATGTGCCAATCATTCCTAAAATAGGAACCGCTTCTAAGCGACATAATAAGAAGCATTCTCAGATATTATCCAGCACACCTATAAAAATTCAACTAGAAGAAAAACAGAAAAAGCAAAGTGAGAGAAAAGCTAAAAAAGAAAAAATGCAACCTAAAAAAACAGAAAAGAACATTAAATCTATATAAAAGAAGCCACGAGTCAAGGGTAAAGGAGCCATAAATTTGACGAAGGCTTTAGAAGGAAATGAAAACGAAGAGGAGTTTTACTGTATAATATGCAACGAAAAGTTTGAATCCCCACCGACAGAAGATTGGACCATTTGTAAACTCTGGGCACATGAAAAATGTACTGCTGGCGAGACTAGTAAAGGTTACGTGTGTGATATGTGCCACACTAAGAAATTGTAGTTTAATAAATGTCTTTAACCAGAATATAAGGTTTAACTGTATTATTCCTAATTACCCCATACCGTTCCCATTTCCCCCGTGGGATGATCTCATTTACCCCATAGGGTTTCGGGTAAAAAGGAACAGCAATGTTTTTTGTTTTCGTTCATATTTCTTATAATACGTTGATTTTTAAGATTTTTTTACTCACTAATAATTAGATAAATAAGCAAAGTTAATGTTGCAATAAAAGTTTATTATGTCCGTGAGTTTTTTCTATTATTTTTGAGCTTTGGAAGTTAAGTGTTCCCAATTCCCCCACTTTCCCCTACATTATATTGTTACGAGCTTGGGGTTCGTGACAATAAAAACTGCCGATTTAATAACCAAAAAATGACACTTTATTCAACAACACTAAAAACAACTCAAACACACTAATTATAAAACACAATTGCATTACTGTTCCCTCTTAAGTCGCATTTTTGAAGATCGCTTTCGATGTATTCGCTTGTATCGCTTATCCAACTGTGTGTCCGGCTCGTGGGCCACACCGGCCTTATATCGTGCCTCAAAGAGTTCTAGAACCTTCTACTGTAGAAACATCTAGAATATTCGAGTACATACCCGTTCCGCCTGACCAGATGTCAATAGTTCTCGAAAGTTCTTTCTAGAAGGATCTTGACTCTACTAGTTCTGCTACCCGATACTAGATGGCGCTAGTAGTAACTAATGTCACCATATACCAGGCATTAATTGTGGCGCGCGACATTATTGACCATCGTTTTCACAGTTGTCGATCAAGCGACGTCGAACCGTCTGTTCAGACGCAAAAGATTCTAACAGCATTAACACATTCAACACTTATCTCGTTATCTACATTTAATTAGCCTTTATTTTATTTTTTTCTAATGGCAATCTAGTAAACTTTTTTTTTTACTCAAGAACTTGGCAAAGGTATTACCATTATGCCAAAACTGTCAAATCCTAACAAACTTAAACGCAATAAAACACGTTATTAAACTTTACTACTTTTTTCATTTATTGCCTTTATCGTCGAAGGAACACGCCGTGAATACAAGTTGTTTATTTACTTAGTCGCTGCAGCTGTGACTCATCGTCGGTCATGTCCAAATCGCGATCTGCAAGGTTTCTTTGTGATTTCTGAGAACTTCTACCTGTTTTTTGTCACGTAGTCTTGAACTGTAAAACCTGCGCTACACTATTCGCGAAGTTGCTTCAACGATGTACTGATCGCAATTGACCGAAGTCCGAAGTACGTGACTGTACATTAACTCATGTTAAGAACTACGGGATGCTTCTCGAGTCCTATTTGGGCGCAAAAACCGACGATTATCGGCTCGGGCAGTCGCCCGAGCCGAGGTTGGACGAAATCCGAAACGAACCGAAGTGCCCTTTTACACTTTAGCTTCGATCAACTTCTCGAGTAGTGTGGTGCAGGGTTAAGAATTTTAACGAGTTTGGATAATGGCTTGGAAATTCTAGTCGATCGTGTTTAGAGTGCAATACGGCCGATGAATGTTGTCAGAACATAGGCTCTCCGAACTTTCGCGCATGTTCTCACATTCACAATTTGGTTCCTAAAAAATGTTAATGCGCAGCCTGCCTTCTACGCCAAGTTCGGACCGGCCCTGATTCCAGCCGTGCTTTATAAACCTTAGTCTTAACTTCGCATAAGCCAAGCTTTGAAATGATATTGTCGATTCTGTATAGGATATAGGAATCACTTTTACGTCATATTTTAACAAAATAAGCTAGATGAGGTCGGCGTTTCCTATCTGACTACTCTGAGAAGAAAGGCCGAAACAAACTCAGAAGTCCAGTCTCTTTAAAGTCCAGACATAATCTTAGTCAGATCATATGAATACCATTTAGATTGATGTCTGAAATGCGTCTTTTGAAGAAAGTATCACACAGATTTGAGTGGACCAGTCCGGTCAGCGCAAGCATTCGTCAGTAATCATGTAAAACTAAACTCATAACTTGAGGAGCTCAACGACTGTTGTTTATTTATTTTTTATCAATCAATATAGGCACTCAGTCACACACGTAATCATGAAACCGGATTTTATAAACATGTTTATCAACTTGAGTTTTTTAATTAAACCCATCGTTTTTGTTTCAAAGGTAAATTCGCAGTTCAACTTCATTTTTTCGTTTCTATCGCACAGGTAGTCGATTTTTTTGTGTTAGTAACTACAACATGACTTTAATTGACACACGAATTATGAGACTTCATTCACCTGAACACTGCATGTTGTAAGTCAAAAATCAATGAGTGTTGACAATGAACGAAACATACCATCTCAATCTGAATATTTTTTCTTTGTTTTTTTTTTTTTTTTGGCTAATCCATTGCATCATATGTTCGAAAAAATTGTCTGTTCAACAACGGAAATAAAGCAATGAATGTTGTTGAACTGTCAAAAAGCCATTGCTACTAACAGCGTGTTACGCAATTACTGAGTTGCCAACATCCAGCAGATTTCTACGACCTTCAGCAGTTTTTCAGTCAACCTTTTAGAGGACCTACTCACGTATTATCTTTCCAGTGTTTAGTGGGCCTAAAAAGGTCACTTTAGCAGAATCATAAAAGGATAACATTATGAATCACAATGGACAGTTAACTGTTAAGTTAATCGTATCAAATCCCATTGGTGAAGGATTTTTCACTTCTTTTTTTTTCTGTGCTAAAATACCAATCAATCCAATCCAAATCCAATCCCAATATCTTTGATTATACCTACGTAGTGCAGCGAAAAAAAGAAAAACACGGACTGTCCTCGCCATATTATGATTCATAATGTTATCCTTTTATGATTCTGCCTAAGTGGCATTTTTAGGCTCCCAGAAAAAGACTTATTCATGGGCAGAAAAGTGCCAATTATGCGAGGCTGGGTGAGATTCGCAACTTACGTATATTTTTTACAGATTTTAATAATTTGTTCCAATAAATCGTTTCGCACAAAATAATGCAGAGCTCTGATAAAGAGCTAACCTCAGGCCAAATAAAAAGTTAAGAGATAGCGCTGCGAACAATACAGTGAAGCATGCAAAAACTACACCTCCGCTCTGGGCATTGCATACACGCTCACACGCACACATTTACAACCATTTACAATCAAACTACACCTCACTATGCGAAGCCCATCTCGTAAACATGTGTGCACACACATGTTTACGAGATGGGCTTCGCTTTACTGTTGAAGTGTTGACAGCCCTATGTCTTGGTTTTTTATTTGGTCTGAGGAACTAACCTACACGTGTGCCTTATCTCTATTTACGCATGTATTGATTCACCTCGCTTTAATACCATACCTAAGTGTATAAGTTATGCACAAATCTCGAATATTACAAATGGTCTTCAATAATTATGAAAATTATGTCTGAATTTTAAAGCAGACTTTGAGTCCTTGAGTTTGTTTCGCCATTTCTTCTCAGGGGTCAGATAGGAAATATCGACAACATGTAGGTAATTTTTGAAGTGAATGTTGGAGTATAGCAAAAACAAATCTATCCTACTTCAACACTATCGTCTGTCTCATTCTAAACTCAGGAATGTTATTTATGTATCCGTGCCCACCCTGAGCCACTTGACCGAAATCCTTACTTTCGCATAGCGACTGTACTGCTCTATTAGCCTTGTGTGGGATAACACGTCTCACGTAATATTAGTAAACACACCTTCCAATATATAAATAAAAAGGATTAATAAACGTATAATTGAAATCCTTAGAACGGTCTTTCCTTTGGTGTCCAACCATATACCCTAACAGGTTATGGGCCCAGAGCGCTAAGCCAGAGTGCGAATAAATAATATAAAGTGAAAGTGATTGGACACTAAATAATTCATAAAAAGTTATTGTAGTGCAAGTGTTTAAAAAATGGATTTTAGATCTAAAAGAAACATCAAACAATTTGATGGTGAAAAGTATAGTGTGTGTGGAAATTTCGAATTTGCAATCTATTAAGTGAATTTGGAGTTCTGAACATTAAGGACGATTAATATCTGACAGAGAGAAGTGCTGAGTGGCTTAAAAATAATGCATCAGCTAAGTATACGATAATACGATGTTTGTCAGACTCATTACTTGGCCTGACTACAGAACAAGACACCGCAAAACAAATTTTCGCAAAGCTTGATTCTATCTTAGAAAGAAAAAGCATGGCGACGCAGCTGTCTCTTAAAGTTTGTTGAAATTTAAATATGTCATCACTGTGGCAAAAAGGGACAGTTGAAAAAGCATTGTTTTTCTTACAAAAGAGCTATTGAAAACAAAAGAATAAACAACGGTCCAGATGGTGGTTCAAAACTACAAAGTTCTGGATTTGTTTTTATGACGGACAGTGATACAAATTACAGTAATGACGGGCAAAACCATTACTTTTGTGTTGGATTCTGGAGCCTCAGATCATTTGATAAATCGAGAAGATTTGGCTTTAAATTTCACTGAACTTGAAAAGCCAATAAACATTTCTGTAGCGAAAAATGGCATGTTGTTGTTGTTGGTATGTTGTTGGCATTCAAGCGACAAAGAAAGATGACCTCCCCGTTACCAGCAAGATGGGCGTACCAGGTATACTACAGGATGTACTTTTCTGTTCTGATATTCCCTACAACCTGCTATCAGTTAAGAAAATGCAGAATGCGGGAATGACTATCGTTTTTGATAAAAAACGGTAGTGTTGTTGTGTACAACTATGGTAAGCCGGTAATAAAGGGTGAGTCTTTGAACAATCTTTATTAGATTGTTGCATTAATTGTATGCTTTCTAAACATGCTTTAAATAGCGAATGCACATTAGATAGAGTCGTAAATAATTATTATGAATTGTGGCATCAGAGGTTAGACCATAAAGGCAAATTAAATGGAAATTAAAGAAAGAAATTATTTTCTGATATTGATAATGTTATGCCAAATGATAAAGTGTGTGAGGCTTGTATTTATGGTAAACAAGCATGCCTGCCACATAACAAATCGAAAATAAAAGTTTTAAGACGACCTCTATTTAAAGTGCACACAGATGTTTGCGGTCCTATTACTCCTTCGTCTATTGATGGCAAAAATTATTTTGTGATTTTTGTGGTTGAATACACTCATTATTGTGCTACCTACTTGTTAGCTCGTAAATCAGATGTTTTTGTTACGTTTCGGGATTATGTAGCAAAAGGTGAAGCACGTTTTTGTTTGAGAATTGTTAACTTATATTGTGATAATGAAGGGGAATTTGTATCCAATGAAATAAAAGAGTTCTGTGCGCGGTAAGGTATTAGCTACCACTTAACAGTGCCACATACTCCGGCTTTGAATGGTATTGCCGAACGTATGATAAGAACAATAACAGAACGGAGTCGTACAATGGTACAAGGGTCTAAATTAAATCAATCGTTCTGGGGTGAGGCTGTGTTAATTGCTACTTATTTAATAAATATCAGCCCCACGAAAGCACTGTGGTTGGATAAAACACCTTATGAGTTATGGCATAATACTAAGCCGCAACTGAAGTATTTAAAAGTTTTTGGTGCAACTGTTTATTTTGTTAATAAAAGTAGAAAAACGAAATTTGACAGGAAATCATCAAAGGGAATTTTCGTTGGTTATGAACCAAATGGTTATAAGGTGTGGGATGTGGTAAATGAAAAGTTTGTGAGAGTCAGAGGGTAATGGATGAGATTAATTTTGTATCAAATAGGCCAGTGCAATCTGCGCCCGAACGGATTATGGCTAGAAATAGCAATAACTCTGTTGTTCACTACTCTATCAGAGATGTCGTAATGGATGAGATTAATTTCTTATCAGATAGGCCAGTGCAATCTGCGCCCGAACGGATTATGGCTAGAAATAGCAATAACTCTGTTGTTGACTACTCTGTCAGAGATGTAATGGATGAGATTAATTTCTTATCAAATAGGCCAGTGCAATCTGAGCCCGAACGGATTATGGCTAGCAATAGCAATAACTCTGTTGTTGACTACTCTATCAGAGATGTCGTAAAGGATGAGATTAATTTCTTATCAAATAGGCCAGTGCAATCTGAGCCCGAACGGATTATGGCTAGAAATAGCAATAACTCTGTTGTTGACTACTCTGTCAGAGATGTGGAAATGGATGAGATTAATTTCTTATCAAATAGGCCAGTGAAACCTGAGCCCGAACGGATTATGGCTAGAAATAGCAATAACTCTGTTGTTGACAACTCTGACTCTGTACACCCTTTTCAAAAGAGGTGTGAATCTCATAAGGATCAATCAGATTGTATGAGTAAACAAACGGAAGGAATACCTGCTAATAAATCTGTTAAAGAAATAGGGAAGCGCTTAAACCGGTCTTCATATCACAATGAAAATGAGTTAACTTTATCTAAAAACAATGATACATCACATAATTTGAGACGAAGTAATAGGGTCCAAAACATGCCAACTGTTTCTTATAATGAAAATGTTGAGGACAGTATTTGACAACTACTTGTTGTGTGCAGAATCTTTGATATTTCAAATTCCTCAATCATATACAGAAATTGAAACTTGGGATGATAAGCATCTATGGGAAAATGCTATCAATGAGGAAATCAATTCACTTATTGAAAATGATACCTGGACTTTAGTACCAAAGCCAGATAATAGAAATATTATCGATTGTAAGTGGGTATTTACAGTAAAAAATGATGAGTTTGGAAAACCCTTGAAGTATAAAGCGAGATTAGTGGCTCGTGGTTTTAGTCAAAAAAAAAAAAAATATTTGATTGATTATAACGAAACGTTTGCACCTGTTGCAAGGATTGGAAGTTTTAGACAAATATTAGCTTTAGCGAATCAATTTAATTTGCTGGTTCACCATATGGCTGTAAAAACAGCATTTTTGAATGGGAAACTGAATGAGGAAATCTATATGAAAATTCCCGAGGGTATCCCGGCTAGAAGTAATATGGTTTGCAAATTAAATAAATCATTATATGGATTGAAACAGTCTGCACGCTGTTGGTTCCAAATGTTTGAGCAAGCTTTGATAAAAAGGGGTTTTCATACTCATCAGCGGACCGGTGCATTTACATTTTTAATGCAGGTCATGTTTTAAAGAATATTTATGTTTTACTTTATGTGGACGATCTTGTGATTTCAACCGCAGATATAAATACTATGAATAGTTTTAAAACATACATAATGAACACTTTTAAAATGGTAGACTTAAAAGAGATCATATGTTTTCTGGGAATCAAAATAACCAAGTCAGAAAACAAAGTTACTTTGGATCAGGAAATGTACATAAAAACAGTTCTTGAGAAGTTTAACATGAGTGACTGTAATTCTGTCACTACACCCCTTTAAAGTAAACTAAATTACGAAGCGTTGAATTCGTGTGAAATAACAAGTGCCCCTTGTAAAAATCTTTTTGGGTGTTTGATGTATATCATGCTGTGCACTCGACCTGACCTAAGTTTTTCTGTTAACATCTTGAGTCGATATGCAAGCAAAAACAACCATTCATTATGGTCACACTTAAAAAGGGTCTTGCGTTATTTAAAGGGCACTATAAATCTCAAGTTAACATTTACACGAAATTATTACAAAAATATTCTAAGTGGCTTTGTTGATTCTGACTGGGGTAGTAATACAATAGATGAAAAAGTACTATGGGTTATTTGTTTAAAGTATTTGATCAATGCACAATATGCTGGCAAACAAAAAGGCAGCAGACAGTGGCAACATCATCCACTGAAGCAGAGTACATGGCTCTATATGAAGCAGTAAAAGAAACTCTGTGGTTAAAGTCATTAGTAACAAGTACATATTGGCATTGCGATACCAGATTCTATTTGTATTTATGAGGATAATAATGGATGCATAAGCATCGCGGACAATCCTACTAGTCACAAAAGATCTAAACACATTGATATTAAGTATCATTTTTCTAGAGAACAGGTTGAGAAAAATGTGATTAAAATGATTTATGTTTCTACAGATAACCAGCTGGCTGATATCCTGACAAAATCATTACCCGCGGTGCGTTTCACCGAGATGAGAGTGAAACTCGGGGTGACGTTGTAATTTTATTCAACGTGGATAAATAAAATGATATGGATATGTTAATTATAAGAGCTTGGTTATAATATGTAGATGAATAACATTAATAGTATCCAGTTATAATGGATAAATTGTTTGATAATGGTTTGATTAGGTTTTTCTGGGTTTCCCTAATCCTGCGCAACAAATGTTGGACCATGATGATTGTAGTCCCAGAGAGATAAATTGGAGGTGTGTGATTTTGTAATTGTATAAAGATGTATCTTATATCGTAATTAAAAAGAAAAGGATTTATTTTTGAGGGGGCGTGTTGGAGTATAGCAAAAACAAATCTATCCTACTTCAACACTATCGTCTGTCTCATTCTAAACTCAGGAATGTTATTTATGTATCCGTGCCCACCCTGAGCCACTTGACCGAAATCCTTACTTTCGCATAGCGACTGTACTGCTCTATTAGCCTTGTGTGGGATAACACGTCTCACGTAATATTAGTAAACACACCTTCCAATATATAAATAAAAAGGATTAATAAACGTATAATTGAAATCCTTAGAACGGTCTTTCCTTTGGTGTCCAACCATATACCCTAACAGTGAAAACTTCTTTAGCGGCGCTGTGTACTTTTTTTGGAATGGGTAAAAACTTCTAAACTCGCGTCAGGTCACGTGACCCTGATCGAAAATTCGTAAGACGTAAAACGTAAGACGCGCGTTGTTGAGGACAGCGCCATCTATGCACATCGGGAAGAACTACGAGGGCCTCGCGTACTAACTACGTTGTTCATCCAACAACGACGAGATGGCGCTGAACCACGGATATATAACTGACGACGAGCTCCATGCGAGCGGCTTGCTTCTCTTACCACTGCCGCGACCAACACCACGAACTGAAGTCTATCCTGTGTGCTTATTTGTAAATCTGAATAAATTCCTTTCACGAGAAGAATAAACCAGTCACTTTGGTCATCATACCTGATTTGCAAAAAACCCTATAAAATAAGGAACACACCTTAACACGCGTGTTTTGTTTATAAGACGATTCACAAAATACACTCGTAATTGTTCAAGTTTTCACTTCTGTCGGCACTACCGGAGTGCCAGTGTTTTTTAATAATACGACGTGCAAAAGTCATTTCGAAATGCTAAATACAGAATAGACAAATTCAATTTCAATAAAACTGATTTCTGCTGCTTTAAATTTCCCTTCACGTTCTCCCAATATTAAATTATTCATCAGAGCTGTGATTGAAATTGATTTAGACAGGAGGGTGGTACTTAGCACTACCTAGATTTTGACGTCGTCCAACGTTCGTTAAGCGATAAGGGCAGACGGAAAACCCAACTCTGGCGCATCCTATTATAGTTACTCATAATAAGAGTACCTATAATATTAATCAGTTAATTCGATTAACAATTGTATGAAAAGGGTTGAAGGTTGTCAATATGTCCAAAACTATGTCTGTCATAGTTATCATCATCAAATCACATGATAAAGTTAAGTGGATAGAAGTAACAGAAGACCAAAGAAACGGTGGATAGATTATGTGAGACATGACTAAAAACGGAGTGAATACCAAGATCAGGGCTATGTGTGCGGAATAAGGCATGCCATCCGACCTCAAATGAATTTGGATAAAGGGTATGACGAAAAAGCCAAATACGTCACTAGTTCATCCATTATTTATACATATTATAAAAACAGTAATATTATAATGGCGAAAGTTTGTGAGTGTTTGAATGTTTGTTACTTCTTAACACACAAACTGCTGGACTAATCTTGATAAAATTTTGTATGGAGGTAGCTGACACCCTGGATTAACACATAGGATACATTTTATCCCGACATTCTCACAGGATCGAAACATATGCAGGTGAAACCGCGGAACGCTGCTAGTTATATTATAAAACAGGAAGCTTCTCTATTTATAATAAAAACGGTCGGGATGCGTTGGCAACATTGACCTAGAGATGACGTGTGGCATCGCGCCAAAATGGTGGAATGCCGCCAAAATACTGTTAAAGAATAAAGTCGTTGTGGATGCGAAGTTTTAATCGTCTTTGTTGGATTCTAATTTCTTTGTCAGGTGCCGTCACGTTCTAGTTTTGTAATATTTTAAGTACGGCAGATGTTCCAAAAAAAAATCAATTTTCATGTGAAAACCAAGGAACCCAATTATCATCGTCTATATTGTCAAGACTGCGACGGCAACAAGTTATGAATAATGTAACCAGTCCCGCCCACTCTTCAACGGAAAATAGACGCTATTTTTCACCGTATTCGTTTCAATATTAAATTGAGTAACAGACAACGCACAGCCTTTATGCCATAAACTGTTAAGTTTAAATGTATCTATGTCATGTGGACGCAAAAGGAGTATCAGATGGTAGCTCGAGGCGTTCTATATTTTTTGCCTACCCACATGGAGAAAACAAACATGAGTTCACATCATATTGTAGCGGTATCTACAACGCCACATGCGAACAACGCGTCATACTGACGGCACGCAAAATCTATGCTATGATATTTTTTATATTTTATATTATTTTTACTTATTACTTTATGACATTAATTTTTTATATTTTATGTTATTTTATTATTATTTTCACTTGAATGTAATTTGGATAATTTTAACGATTTAAATATGGATTGCATGCATGATGTTCTTATATATTTAGTTATAGAAATTCAGACACAATGTAAAAATTGTTATTGAATAAATGAATTGAATTGAAGCTAGACAAAGGTCTCCCCCAACTTTTTTCACCTTTATTTGTGCTGTGTCTTCTCCGCATTTTTATGTCGAGAATTTTACTTTTCTCATCTTGGAAACTTTATAGTGACGTAACTATTGCCATCCCCCCTTATCCTTGGTAGTAGGATTAATAACTGTAATCTGCTTTGAAAATCTTTTGGCGTTTGAATTAAATCGCTGTTGGTAAAATTTGTGAAATGTTTCGCGAAATTGGATTAAAAACCGGTCAAGTGCGAGAAGGACTCGCGCACCGAGGCTTCCGTACAAAGTAGGTATGTAAATAGTTTATCACCGATTTTTTTTTAATGTAACTACTATACCCTTTTCGAATTATTTCCTTTACTTGTGCTACATGACCTTGCTTCTTGCCAAATTTACCTTTTCACGCCTAAACCACTAAACGGATTTCGATAAAAATTGGCAGAGATAGATTTCTTCCTGGGGAAGGATAGTTTTTATCCCGATATTCCCACGAGATCGACACGTATGCGGGTGAAACCGCGGGGAGCTGCTAGTTTTGAATAATTTTAATCCTAGAATTTAGTTCATTTACGGTTTAAGTCCACAAACACAATAAATAAAAACGAATCTTAGATTACAATGAATGCTAATGATACGATGGTTGTTTCTGCTTACTTGCCAAGGAAGCTAAATATTATGTCTCATTCCACAGTCAATTTCCAAAGGCAATTTATTACAATTTCTGTTTCGGAGTTCACGAATTCTTTCCTCCAAAAAAGTTTGGAGAGCCTACGTGAGCTACGCAAGGACGTCTTTCAATTCAAGTAATTCATTACTTCAAAATCAGACAAAGAACTGTTTGACAAAAAGAGAACTTCCTTGAAATAAAGCTGAAACTATTAAACTGTCCACTAAGTAAATTTACTTTTAGTCCTTCCAGAAGTGGTAATTTTACACCCCGTAATAAACTACCTTGCATTCTTAAACCTATGAGATTAACTACCAAAACCATTTTTGGGCAAGCATGAGTTCCAGTTACATCGTCCAGCACTCCAAAAAGTTGAACGTACAAAGAACGTTCACCGATGCAAAATGAGGGCGTCTGAAATGAGACCATAGCCTGTGCGAGGTTTCACGGGTCTTAAACTAATTAATAAAGCCAACAAATTTCGCATAACACGAAGGTCATTCAAATTTCACTAATCCAAAAGCTTACAATGAACAAGTACGAACAAAGCTCCAACGATTCTTGTAAAACAATAATAACACAGAAAATGAAGTTGTTCAACCTTGTTCAATATTACATGACGAGCTCTTTAAGTATTTAAATCTTTATTACTTACTAGCTTCCGCCCGCGGCTTCGCCCGCGAGGTATGTCGATAAAAACTATCTTATGTCCTTCCCCGGGATGCAATCTATCTCACTGCCAAATTTTATCGTAATCCGTTCAGTGGTTTAGGCGTGAAAAGGTAACATACACACAGACAGACAGAGTTACTTTCGAATCTAAAATAGTATGGATGCTTCAACTCAGTGGCCGAGGGTTCCATATTCCTACCGGCTTCCCTTTGAAAAATGACACAGTCAGTATTCTATGTATAGACAAATAATATAGTCATATTAAAGATATCTACTTCGGCTTACCTCTTACAAAAATTCACCCTTCGCTACTGCTTCAACTGTAGTTATACCATAGAATAACGAATAGTACTATCGTAGTCATACCTACGTTTTCGTTACGTAAGCTAACCTTTAGAATCCCTGGGTCTTAAGTTATGTAAACCAGTAAACGTAATATCGTTGAGGGTTAGCTTGGATAGTGGAGTCGATAAACTAGCAGATGTAGATGTTTATTAGGTGGAACTTCGTGTACTCGTCTCGTCTGCTGTATTTATTTTACCTTGGGTCTTGTGCACGGTAGTAAAATGGGTGTCTATTATCAATTTGACATTGATTTCTGGACAAAAAGATTACTAAAAGTTTAAATTACTGAGATTTTACCGTATCATCTACCTGGAGTCCTGGACCCTAATTCACGAGGTCGTCGTGAATTAGGGTCCAGGACTCCAGGTAGATGAGTCCTGGACCCTAATTCACGATGACCACTCAATGATTCCTTACTTCGAAACCACGATAATTCCATAGCTAATCACCACACTAATCACGCCAAAACACGCCAACATCGCGTTTATTTCGCGCAGTTTCGTTCATAGAGAATACGGATAATACGGCCCCTATACAATTCTTGCTAACACGGTTCGGAGTACATTTACCTGTTTGTTTTCTTTAGATTTTTGCACGCAGTTTGCTTCAGAATTCTTCTTCAGACAATCCTTTAATGGCCCTTAAGACACGCACTGGGAGTGATGGGGGTGCTAATGTTTATCGGCAATTGCACACATACATTTTTGCAGACTTCCATTAAACTCTAACGATAGGAAATACCAAAGAGTCGTGGTAAGTAATTCTCGCAATAAGGTGTTAACCATTGCCGTCTCGAATTCCCGAACAATCCAATTTGGAATTATCTCTCGCTTCATTCCTCCGCTGGTATTCGTTTTGTCCACACTACCCACATTGAAACACATGTAACCTTCGTTTTGAATCCTATTGATCGAATTTGTATGAGGAATGTCGATTGAAATACCGGAAATAGTTTCCCTCGTCGAGAATTCGAGATATTTTAAATACTAAGAGCAATTTTCAGTTTGTAAATGGAATTTATTCATGCTCTGTGCAAATGTTGGTGTCACTGCTGGTCAGTGCTGGGTAAAGTTGGTAACATAAGAAAGCCAATTCTCGTAACGTTCAAAATCTAGTCGGTCTCTCGGCGACCAACAAATGTCAAAAAACTTTTCAAAAATGTAGGGAAATTAGACGTATTTTATTTAAATATACAAGTAACAATGGACTCAAAAATGTTAGTAACAATATTTCTTAACAACTATGTATGTTAGTAGTTTTAACCTATCACAGGCATTATAAATATGAGAAACCCTGCTACTCAACACTGCTCAACACTGATGTGGAAAGCAAAGGGGACAAAGATTGTATTGCATGCGAATGCAACATGATACGGGAGAGGAGGCCGGCAAAACCCGGGTTTTATGGTAATCGGCCGATTACGATAAAACCCGGGTTTTGCCGGCCTAAGCCGCATAAGAGATGCAAAAATTAACAAGAAGTGAAGCGTTTGATATCGGCTTTAGCGAAAGAAGCAAGCGCAAGAAGTGCTGTAAAGCGAAATAATGTGAAGTAGCGAGGAGTCAGTTATTTTCCCCCTAATTCATAAACCTTGCTTAAAATTTAGTGAGTAGCGACATTTAACCATACACTTTTGACGTTTAAATGTCACTTAACTTTAATCATCGTTTATACATAAGCCCCCTTAAGTTCTGTATTCGTATACGTAAATTGACGTGTGGAAAAGTAACATGATGAGAATTGAGCATTTCCCGTCAGACGTTCGGTCCGGAACGGAACCCAATTTCCGAATGGCGCCCGTCGCTTTTCGCTAGTTACGAAATCGTGGCATTAACTTCACGAAGCAAGTTATTACAAGTTATTTTAAATCGTAACATTTTTCTTTCGACTCGACATTACGTAAAATGTAGCGATTGTAAAGAGCGATGCATGGCGAGTATATTTCAGGAATTATTAATTTTTTTAAGTAGGTAGGAAAGCGGTGTAAGTGTGTACCCGGCGATAAATATTGCATATCGACCTTTGGAAGAAAACAAGAAAAGAAAAAAGAAGCAAATCACAATTGTTTTAACAGCTCCTAATAGATACAGGACGGTTTGTATTTCGTGCGACAGAGATAACGCTCTACGAAGCCGAAATTAGCCGATTGTCTCTTCCAAAGGTCGATGTGCAATATTTATCGCCGGGTACTGTAACACACTATTAGTAGCAATCTAGTTTCATTTTGACAGTGCAACAACATTCATTGCGTTATTTACGTTGTTGAGCACACACATTTTTCGAACATATGAGGCAATGGATTATACCAACAAAATGATTCAGATTGAATTGATAGTGTTACGCGCAATTCGGGTACTGAGTGCGGAAGGCGGAGGACAGGGTTTTGTGGCGCATGTCCAGCATTGGACTGCGATAGGCTGAGTCGATTGAAGTACTTCATAAAAAAAAAAACAAACAATGTCAGTAGATAAAAATACTGGCAACCCTAACCTGCTGGTCCAGTTAAATGCAGTTGTGCAAAATGCATAACAAAACAGGCACTGCAGTGAGTCAGCAACCTAATTTAGTGCAACACTGTACTTAAGTGGCCTACATAACATTATAATGAGAACAGTTATTTTTAGCTAGGTAAATCAGTTGAAGGAAAAAATACTGTTTTGTAAAAAATAAGACTTGGTGCAAAGTTTTTTGTTGTTGTAACACAACAGTTTTTTTCAGAAATAAGCATCACCTTTATACATATTTTTTACTGTTCATTTTTTCTCGTGTTTTCGTGTGTACATTTTTAAATAAGTACATGGTCAGTGGGTCGCCTTTAGAGGCGGATTTATTGGAGTTGGAGTATACGCTTCGGGGCACTAGGAGAAGCAAAGAAATGTAAAAAAAATATTTATAATATTTCGCGGGATTTTTACAAGATTTTTATCCGAGCTACCATTTTGGAAATATGGAGCGATTAATAAAATAATTCAAAAGCTCCTAACTCGGAAACGGTGCGTCGTAGGGCCATGTTCCTCAGAACCTAAATGGTTTCTATGGCCAAGGTTAACCCAATACTGCAATAAAATTGCTAGATTTCGAAAAGGTCTTCCAGCTTCATAGCGCCCAATCGGCTACACTACAATCAACATTTTGGTCCTACTAACTTTTTTAATTTCTTGCTGATAAACGAGGACTATAGTATTTCAGGAAGAAAGGAAAATACTTATATTTCAAAAGTGTTTTTTTTTATTTAATCTTTATTGACTTGATAATATTTTGGTTTGTTTACAATCAAGAAAAATTCTAGTTTATTCTCTCTTGTCCTTCTTCGCAAAAACTTGAAGTTTTAGCTCTTCAGTAAACTAATTTCAGGAAGTTCAGTGTTATTATATAGTATAACCTGGGAACATTATGTCTGTCTGTTACCTCTTCATGCTTAAACCACTGAACCGATTTATATAAAATTTGGTATAGAGATAGTTTGAGTCCCAGGAGAGGACATAGGATAGTTTTTATCCTGATATTCACACGGGATGGACACTTATGCAGGTGAAACTATGGGGCATTGCTACTTAGCTATAAAGCTTTAACGGAGTAACCAAACTACAAAAAAAAGGTACTGGTTTTGTTAATTTTACAAATAAATGCTACTTATTTCATCAAGGAATTAGAAATTGTTAAAGAAAGAAGGTAGGAAAAAGAAAAAGTCAGTTATGATCAAGAAAATAGGAAAATTCATAAAGTTTCTCTAATTGCAACAGATGAACATAACATTCCTAAAATATGTGTAGAGGAAAACAAATTACTTACTTAATAGAAAAAAAAATGCTATAACATAATATTGGGCAGTTTTCATTATTTATTAAATAAAACCCAGAAAAGGCAACATACAAAAGTTTGGAAGGCTATGGCAACAATGTTGGATAAAGGCCCCCCAATCCATACCCAGCATTGGAAAAGCACTGGTTGGTAAAAATCACTTTAAATACAAGTTTCACTATATTTAAAGCAACTTCAAGTACATATCACAGATCACAATTCGATCAGTGGGTCGTCTTAGGGGCGGATTTCATAACATTATATATAAAGATAAAATATTAAAAAAAGTACATACTTAGAATATTTTATTATTATCGTTCTAAAAGCAATAATGACGCCGATAGGTACGTACTGCGTATGCGTATGCAATTATGAATTTAAATATTTAATTTGATTCAAATAACTGGTCGTGCGACATGCAACCTGCTGCCAAGGTCAGAAAACAATTATTTACAAAAAAACTCGTCCGTTTTGCAACAAATTGGTAAAAAAATTCGTAGGTACGTTGCTTTGCTATAAACTTCCGAAAAGTTACTAGAAGCCCTAGAATTACGATAGGATGTCCAATCGACGCTCTAAAAGTACTTTTAACGAAAAAAAAAAACAACAAATACTATGGTCAGGTGAAAAACGGTAGGACCGACCTTGCTAAGAAATCGAACTTATTGCGAAAGCATAATAAATAATAATCAAATTAGTAATATTACTTACCAAAGTCTATAAACTGTTTTATAGACAGCGGCGAAGGGTTGAATTGAGAGTAAAAATCAAGCATTTTCGTAACATTGGAGAAAATAGCCCCTGCTAACCTCATTTTGAATAACTTTTAGAAACGTTTACAAACTGAAAAACTGTTAAATAACCACGACAAAACTTATTCACAGTCACAGATGATTATAACACATGTTTTCAAAATTAATAATTTTATTTTTCACCGGCACTAACTTCTCGCGAAGAGAAAAATGTTCGACTGAACCAGTGTTGCCCGTTTCTGAAGCTTATATATTTTAAAGTGACATGACCTTTGATCCTCAGTGTTGTGAGAACAATAATAGGTGTTTTATATTAATAGTATATCAAAAAATGTAATGTTGATAAAAGTACAATAGTATCCCGCTACCCATTTTTGTATAAACAACAAGTAAGTAATGAAATAGTAGCTTCGAAAGTATAGTGCTGTTAGTTTTAGCAGCCAAACTATTAAAAAAATATGATAATTTTGTGTCAAGATTGTGTGTAAATTATAATCTGTTGCAGCAGAAACAATCTTAGAAAAGGACAATATTTTAATTAACTCTAGAAAAATATTTAACTTTAGCTTTAGGTTTTGTTGAGGATATCCATACAATCACTGGCAACAAAGGAAAACCGTGCCACTGACACTGACACAAGTGACACATTTGACGTCCGTATCGAAGAAAAAAATCAAAAACAAACCAGCTTTTCAGCATCAGGCCATCTCCATTTGGCCATCAGCAGTTATCCAAGTTTTCTAAACCAAGGAAAGGGTAGTTAATCAATTTATATTTAGAATTAGGATGTTAGGTTAGAAAAGAAGCTATGAATAAGTTAAAGTTCCTCGTTCCCAAACCTGTCTGTTTCCAATTGCATACAATAAGATACGCTTCTGTGAGTTCTCCCCATTCTATTCCGATTTTTTGTTGCTCTATTACCATTTTCCTGCCCTAACTCATCATCATTTTTCGGAGGATCTAAAAGCATCATTTCATTGATTTTCTGTTCTATTATTCTCAGCCGTCGATCTAATTCTCTCTTCTCAGCTGTCATTTTATAATTGTTTAGAAAACATGTCGGTGAATCGAGGTAAATACGATACTTCGCTTTATACTAGGGATAGTAAATTCCATAAATTGTAGTAAGTTAGTGCTTGTAATTACTGTTCCACAAATGTATAGCATAATATTTTCATTAAAGTAAGCAAAAGTACAGCTCAATTCAAACTTTATGGCGGGTAAGAATATGATACAAGTCGCTGAGCAAATTAAAGAAATCCACATGTCAGTGGGGGTGAGGGGCGAGGTACTGCTCAGCGAGTATCATACTTCAAAGCCATCATAAAGTTGGAAGTGGGCTGTGATTTCTTTAGTGAAAGTCGGATCAATTAAACCACCAATTTACTTGTTGAAAGCTCTAAATTCATGTTTTTATTTTCAAGATAATATTTACATAATTTAAAAGCTAACAGTCATAACATAATAATAATATGTACAAGTATATAAAAAGGGCTCGGCAAATATGCCGAGAGTTATGACTAGGTTTTCAGATAGCATAGACTATGAAACATGCATTTTAAATTACGTTTTATATTGTTACACATTTTTTAAAACGGTGTAACCACGTAATGTTTGTAGGGTTGAAATTCCACAAAATTACTAAACTACAAGTTATGGTACCAAGGTAACCGATATAGCCCGACGAATTGCCAAACTTAAGTGGCACTGGGCAGGGCACATTACTTGCAGAACACATGGCCGATGGGACCGAAAGGTTCTTGAGTTGTGACCGTGTACTGGAAGACGTAACATAGGAAGAACAAGGTGTACCGACAGCCTTGTGAAGGCCGCAGGAACCCGTTGGATGCTAGAAGCACAGAACCGGTCGAAATGGAGGTGCTTGGGGGAGGCCTATGTCAAGCAGTGGACGTCTTTCAGCTGAAATGATGATAACAGGCTATGCCCCTGATGGGATTTCTCATCTAAAAAATGATACAAACATCTATCCCCTATTTTGCTTTTATTAAGTAATTGTAAAAGCGAAAACTAATTTGAATCTATAAATTTTAGAAGATGCAAAACGTCTTTGTATATGGTACATTAAAACGAGGAGAACCAAACCACTATTGGTTGCAAGATGAGAAGAATGGTTTTGGGAGATATGTAAATGATGGAGTCACCAAAACCCAGTATCCTCTCATTATTGCGACAAAGTACAATATACCATTCCTGTTGCATGCTCCGGGGACAGGGTACAACATTCATGGTGAGAATTTTATTCATCATTATTCACGTTTGCCAACCAACCATATTGGAGCCATTAGGGGCTTTGAAGATCCATGGCATACCTACCTGTCCTCCATTTTGATTTTTTTTCAAAATGGCGGCCCCGCATTAAGTATACCAATATAAATCGATAGCTGTCATCAAGACATCAATGATGCATCCTGTGACATGGGTGGCACGACTCACACAATTTATACATAAGCCTTGTGACATTCCATGTATAAATTTAAAGGTTTGTTTTTTTTATGAGACTTCAGTGCACTCTGAGTGACTGCCAGCTTTGTAGGGTCCAACTTATCAATATTAATATGCATGCCGCGCCATTTTGATTTTTTTCCACTTGCTTACATCTTGTTGCTTAGATGTTAGAAATAATCACTCTGAAAGTTTAAAGTAATCAAACACCTATGCAACAAGTTGTAAACAAGATCAAAAAAAATATGGATCTAACATGATCAACTTTTAACGTTAATTTCTCGGAAACGTGACGCTTTACGGGGTTAAGATAGATAGATAAACTATTTATTTGGCGCACACAAAAAGACAGCACAACACACAAAAGGACAATAATAGATTATAACCAAATTACCCACATGGTTATAATATAAAAACAAGGTGCCGATAAAAAACAATGAAAAACACACCGTCCCGGTCCACCCACCCGTCCGTCCATCGTCCTATTACGAGTATATTATCCGTTTGCATTGTTTTTTTTTTTTACTATGGCATCTCTTAGTTGACCTTGAGAGGTCGTGACTACGTCACCTATGGATTTATATAGGATGCATGGCCGCCATTTTGAAAAAAAAAAAACCAAATAACAGACTATATGCCAGGCTCCATATAAAAATCTTCGATCCCCTTTTTGATTATGAAACTTTTTCACGTGTGTCGTAATTATAAGTTTGATGCAGTTTCAGAAAAACCCATATGGCAACTTTGCAGGTAATAAATGCTTCTTTCATTTTTTTTTCAGGTGAAATATTTGAAGTAGACAAACACATGCTTGCCAAACTAGACCTTTTAGAGGATCACCCGAATTATTATATACGGGAAAAAGATGAGATCTTGGTTTATGATAGGTTAGTAGAAATCTGATATCCATACTTTAATATTATAAATGCGAAAGTTGTTTCTGTCTGTCTGTTGCCTCTTCACGCGTAAACCGCTGAACCGATTTAGATGAAATTCAGTATAGAGATAGTTTGAATCCCGGAAAAGGACATAGGATAATTTTTATCCCGATATTCCCACGGGATCGCAACTTATGCGGGTGAAACCGCGGGGCGCTGCTAGTTTTTAATAAACTAGCTTCTGCCCGCGACTTCGTCTGCAAAATTGACCAAAACTGACCTCCGATATACACCCTTACATTTTGATCGTTTTAATCCTTAAAAGAGGTCATTATACTCATCATTATGAACAACTTTTACTATGGGACCATACCTGAAATCGCGAAAAAAAAAAGAATCAGTTGTTTCCTACATTTTGACGACTGAAACGAATATATAAGTAATCAAATTGTAAGGGTGTAGTAATATCGGATATACAGGGTGGAACAGCAATTTTTTTTAAGAGCATTTTCGCCGTACTGCATTTCATACAAACTTTCAAAGCCTTATTTTTCGAAATTAATGAACCAATTTTAATGAAACTTCATACGCTTAAGCGGGATACAAAGGTCTAAAAAGTTAGTAGAGAACATTTTCGTAATTTATGAATGGCATCCCTAACATCCTGTATATAAAATTTCAGTAATAACGAAAATCCAGAATCAGTGCAATGCTGGGTGTATTTTCTGAAGAACTTCAAACCGGAGCTGTTGACGAGGAAACGTTATGAAACCTACAGCTCAAGTGGTGACCACGGACTGCTTTACATGGACAGGTCTCAAAGAGATTCTACATATAATTATAAAACCGAAATTAAGCCTGATAATGTATGAATCAACGGTATAGTACAGGTAAAGATCAGTAGATTAATTTCCACATTTTTTTAATTTTTTTCTTGTAGAGGAATTTACACTTTTTTTTTAAATTAGATCAGTAAAACAAGTATTTTAATAGTTATCAAAGAAGTGGTTTTAAGTTGCAAAACGACGAGTAGACAGAGACAGCACTTCGCTTTTTTTTTTTGAAGATTACAGGACCTAAACGCAAGTTTTATAATACCTAAAAGTATAAGATCGACTAGAGTAAACAAAATCAGAAAAATATATGATATTCGTCATGATATATTATGCTAGGTAGATAGTGTGTTGAAAACATAATACAACTATGTAATTTGATACGATAGAAAAAAATCATGAAGATACCTCTAAAAACTTTATTTTTACAATAAAAACCATACTAATATCAACCATTCTGATTTTTTGTCAGATTATCTACAAGCAACATACCTACTAAAGCACTAGTGTTTTAATTTTTTAGTCCAAACAATAGATTTTTTCGAAATAGATAATTGCTTCATATTTTGCAATACATTACCAGCGTTGTGTCATCGCGCTTCTCTTTCTTTTCTATGCAAGTCTGACAGTGAGCGCACTTTAGGTCATGTAGTCCCCTTAAGGGGGAAGCGCAAGGGTAGCCCGCAATATTCAAATTTTGTTACGGACGCGAATCATATTTTAATCAACATATAACCTGTAAATTGCAAACACGTAAGAAAATTTGAATTTCGCGGGCATTCTTAGCGCATCTCCCTTAAAACTGTCAAATACAGCTGTCATTCTTATTTGGAATACGCATGGACTTATTTTGCTTTAATTGTTTTTTTTTTTTACCAAATACTCTGCCATTTCTATATTTAAATTGATCTACTGAACTTTTTCTGTATGCCGGTGACTTGAGATTTTAATAAGGCGCGTCCATAACGGGACGTAAAAATATCATTGTGCGTTAGCAAATGGTTAAAGCGGCTCATTGAAATGATTTCACCCAAATCACGTTTCAATGTTCGGTCTATCGCTCAAATGGTCGTAGTCAACCTCCAATGTGCACTTTTATAATTTCTAATGTGAGGATATTATTGTTGACGCCACGTCACGCCATAGAATCACTATAACACAGGGAAGTAAAAAGAGATTAAAGATTTTTATACGGAGCTTGGCATACATACATGTCTGTATTTATGTTTTTTCAAAATGGCGGCTACACATGAAAAAATCAAAATGGCGGACTGGCAAGTAGGCCACAGACCTTCAAAGCCCTTTATAGAAATAAATATAAGAAGACGCTTTAAATTCCCTCGACGAAAACGTTATAACGTGCACGTATTTTCAAATGTTTTATGGACGTCCACGATAATATCTTGACATTCTCTCCACGATTATAGTAGATCGTATAAGCGTAATAAGCGCTTAATGTATATCTTGGGGCCGGTTGTTTCAAACGGTTAACGTAACATACGTACGTCAAATAATAACGATTACATAGGTAACTCGTTATTATTTGACGTTAGGCAAGGCCATAATTTTGTAATAATTAGAAACAACGCTTTTTTGACGTTTACGCATGTGTCAAAAGGACGTGAAACAACCAAGAAGCTTATAGATAAAAGTGGAGGCAACACTCTAAATACCTAAGTGAAGAAGGCTGTGGTCGGACCCTCTCTTTCTAAATACACACATAAGTACGAGACAATGATATGTGTTTTCTTTGTCATACGTATTTATTTAGAAAGAGAGTGTCCGACCACAGTCGTCTTCACTTAAGTATTTAGAGTGTTACCTCCACTTTTATCTATAAGCTTCTTGGAAACAACCCGCCCTTAATCCTCCTATGGACCTTAGTCATTACTCTACGAACGAAGTTAAATATAACTGCAGTGGTTACTGGCAGCCGGTTAACTGCGAATTGCTACTGAGACTTGAAAAGATTCTAAGGAAGAAAACTTATTAAAAAAACATGCTTGCTAACAAATATTTGTATGACCTACAAGTAGTTGTTCCGGGTCTGGCTGTTTGTGTATGTGAGTTTAAATGTTTGTAAACGCACCCACAATACAGGAGAAATTCCTAGTGTGGGGCAACGTTTTTAAAAAATAATAAAATAAAAATAAATCCATCCTCAATCAGATAAGTGCTGTAAAGAAGATTTTTTTACAATGGTCCATCAAAATACAATCTTTTATTTTATATTTTTGATAAATACGTACCGGTTTTGCAATCTTCAGATAACTTTTCTCGCGGAATAAGTTGTTTGACACTGCATAGAAAATATGTCAAACTTCCATAGTTTTTATTCATGAAATAATAGCTATCTGACGATTGAAAAACCCGGCCGTTAATTATGAAACGGGAGAAAAATTAATTGAAAACATAAAATTCCATTATGCATAAGCTACATCATAATATAAGAAACATCTTTACAATTAAGTATTATCTTTTATTTGCAGCAAATCTTCCTTACATGAAGTAGAGGAAATGGATGACTTATTAAATAAGAAGAAAAAATAAATAGCTTAAAGTTAAATTAATCATTTGAAAAGTACTTGAAAATGACTGATGACTGTATGTAATAATTAGAATATATGTCATTATTTCAAATTTATTACGTTTCACTTAAGTAGTTTTTGCCATTTTTTTTTCTTTGTGTAATCCTCATTTGTACGGACGCCAGCACATCAACCTACCACAATCTGTCAGATTTCTTTAATAGATTTTCAACTTTATCGCTAAAGCTTAAGGTTCAAAGTTGATTGGGAAAATCTGACAGTTAGGTGTAGCTTGATGTGCACTGGCGTCTGTACCCTCCGTCTGGGGAAAACGGAGGGTTATGTCAGACTCCTACCGACTTAAACCGTACTATTCCTTCTAATTCCATAAGTCGGTACCATAGGTCGGGGGCCCGGAAGATACTCGTACATTTGCCGCACCCCCGACTGGATAGTAGTTTTTACCTGCGCTTGCAACTTTGTTTTTGTCGAGGGAGCACTGGTGGGCACCAGTGCTTCCTCGACAAAAACAAAGTGACCACAACGATGTTTCAAGTTTCATTTAAATAGTTTTTGCTTGCGCTTTCAACGTCTTTGTCGAGGGAGAAAATAAAATAAAAAATAATTATTATTCTGCAAACGGGATATCGGAATCACTTTTAGGCACACGTCATATTATAAAAATAAATAAGCTAGATTAGGTCGGCGTTTCCTGACTACTCTGAGAAGAAAGATAAAAACAAACACAGAGGTCACAGTCTCTTTTAAAGTCCTGACATAATCTTGGTCAGATCGTGTGAAGACCATGTACAATGCGTGCCACGAAAGATGAGACTTGACCCCGCCTCCCCCGCTCCTTCCGCCGCCCCTATGACGTCCGGTCCCGTCCCGCACTCAGACCTCATACCGCTAAAGATACCTAAAATCGTGTACTGCGCATGTCAAACCACGTGGTGTGTCAAGTCTCGTCTTTCGTGGCACGCATTGTAGATTGATGTGTGAAATGGTCATTTGGGGAAATTGTCACACAGATTTGAGTGGACCAGTCCAATCAGTGCAAGCATTTGTCAGTAATCGCAGCAGAATCACTAGTGCCCCAGTGTTAAAGGCCACAATACGGAGTCGTAGGTAGTGGGTTTGTACCCAGGCAGGCACTGTCAACCTGCCTAGCCTTTACCCAACTCTGTTGGGGGGTCGGCCTCCAGTCTAACCGGACGCAGCTGGATAGCAGTAATCTCACGTGGGGTTCGTGTCAAAAATGCCTCGTACAAGGACGCCCCCTAATTGCGAACTGGACCAATTGCGAATTGGACTAATTGCGAACTGGACCAATTGCGAACTAGACCGATTGCGAACTGGACCAATTACAAACTGGACCAATTGCGAACTGGACCAATTGAGAATTAGACAGTTAGACATTTTGCGAATTGGACAAAATGCGCCCAAAGGCAGTATTTTACATGGAGCGACTGCCTGAGGGGCCATTCTTGTAATTTTAAAAACGTTCAGTCTGATCTGTCTCAACCTGTCAAAAATTCCTCTACTTTCCCTGCATTTTTTGACAAGTTTTTGACGTTGGTTATCGCTGAGATGAGATCGCGACTAGATTTTTAATGTGTTTAATTACGGGAATTAGCCTTCTGACAAAAAAGATGGCTGTTATGATGTGTGATGTAGTTTATTTTTCTTTTTTTTTCAGTAACAATGATTCCGTTTTGGAAGATTTGGATGATGATGACTTATTGCTGAAGAACTAAATTATTTTAGTAAAAGAAACGAATTGTGTATTGATAGGGAATATTTATAATAATTTTTGCATTCCTAAAGTTATACTTAGTAGCCATGTTTTTGGTTTATTTAAATATTTACACTTGTTATGAAATATATATTTTTTTAAATATTACGTTGTTTTATTTACTTTCAAACTTAACATTGTGGCGGCATCTACATCGCCACATGGGTACTACGCATCATACTGACGTCACGCAAAATCCTGCATCGCGCAAGCAGAGTTTACCGCGCAACTAGCGTACAACGGCCGAAATCAACCGTCGCGTCGGGCAGCTGTCCACCCGTCTGGTCGGAGGATCCACCCTTTTCTATGGAGCATGAGTGAACTTTACACACCTTAAAAATGAATCTTGACAAGGTTGATATATTTATCAACGTTTCTTTTTCGGCTCCTTTATAATATTCTTTTCCTTCCACCGTGCCCACTATTATAAGTCTTTCCAGATCATGCTTAGGTGAACGCATAATATGTTCGAAAAAGTTGAGGATACGCTCCTGGCCTGTGGGTAGGTAGTCGCTACATCCCCGCCAGAGGGCGCGTCAGGCGGGTTACGGGTATGGTATGGCCTTTATAGCTCCGCGGTTTCATACGGTGCCCGTCAATGCGGGGCCCACGTTCATTAGAGGGCCATTTAGGCCTGGCCTGAGGCAAGTGCAGCGTGTGGATGCATTGGTATACAGCAGGAGCGCCACGGCACTGTTTCACAGTATCGCTTTCTTCAACCCGGTGGTCTCTGGCAAATAAATATTCTATTCTATTCTATTCTATTCTTTCTCTGACGGATAAGACCTCTGGTTCGGTCGGCAGTGGACCATCGACAGAGGTGCCGACTAATGACGCTCCCAGCTCAGAATTTAACGCTGGCATATTGTAGATAGGCGAGGCAGAACACCGGCAAAATGGTCAGACGCGATCAAGAAGGCTGTTGGAGGCAGCATATACCGAGTGGTCCACTACAGACCTCGTCTGTTTGGGCTCGTCAAGGACAAAGTTTTTATATAAGGACAAAGTTTTTAATCAAAATTTGTTTGACTGACTTTTCCTGTTCCTCATAATTATTATTATATAAGACATTTATCCGCACAACCATAGAAATTACTGTTAGATAGATAATGACATGACTTTTATTGCGTACCTAGCAGTAAAGGTGGTTTTACTGTGGTGTACCTCGTAGGTAGGTACGGCTGTCTGAGCCAATATCAAGCTAGGGCGTGGCTATGAATAGCGTTTAAAAAAAAACAGTGGCACTCCGGAAGTGCCGACAGAAGTGAAAACAAAGCACAAACAGAATGCTTTGCCATTGCTCACTGACATATCGGATATACACTAAAACAAAGTACCTACATCCCGAAGACAGCCGAGCACATCCATTTTTTAAACGTCTTATAAAAAAAACTCGTGCGGTGTCGCTTAGGGTAACAGTGGCGTGATTTCAATGGTTTTTCACTCCAAAATAAGAGCGAGTCGGGCTCGAGGGTTGCGTACCGTCATGTGTTTAATTTTTCATCGGCGAGACCTATATTCGCCAGAGAATTTTAACACTGTGCACTGCGGTGTAGAATATTGCAGTTTTATGTCAGCGCCACCGACCGATAGTGGAATTAATGTAACTTTTGTTGATGATTTCTGAAAAAGTGTACTATTTAGAGACTTCGTTTTATTTTTCCTGTAATCGTTACATAAACTTCTATCACATAGAATAATTTCAGATTTTTCTCTTTGCAAACTTCGGAGATAAGGGTAAAAAAATACCGTTCCCGCCAACGGTATTTTTCATCAAAATTCGAAAACTATGTGGCCAAAAAAAAAGCAAAAAAGGTTTGAGAATGTGCAAACTGCACTCTATCATAATATGATACCCCACATGCCTTACTAGCCCCACTTATTTATTTTTCAGACCCCCTTTCAGTCCCTGTTGCAATAAATATTCATATATTTTTAATTCTTTCTTATTTGAAAGATGGTAACTAGCTTTTGCCCGCGTAGATGTACCCTATGTGACCTTATGAAATTCTCAGTTATCATCAAAGTTCGGTGGACAACTGAAGCCTGTTAGTCACTGACCATGAAAAAGATAGCCAATAGCCCTGCAGGTTATGAACTATGTGTGTTTGGCACACATACAGTTTATAACATCCATTTCGTACTCAAAAATTAAAGACAGAAAAAAGTACTATTTTCTCATGGGAAATAACATCCAGCATGTTTTACTATTACAACGAAATTCTACAATGAATCCCCTGGCTGCTATTTGAGGTTGAAAATGCCAAAAATGTGTGTGTAAATGTGCGTAAATCGGTGGTACGCCGGGACATTGCGGTACGATCCTAATCGTGAGTTCGCCCGGCAGCGATGGTACCGGGTACGCCGGGGTTTTATCTGCCGTTGGCCCCGGCTGTAAATTAAACCACTTGTGTTACAAACTGTGTGTGAACCTACCTTTATTAGAAATCTTTGTTTATGGACCATGCCAACATTATTGTAAAAAAAAATTAAGAAAAAATAAATATAGGTACGCTATGGCTTTTTTTGGTGAACAAAACCGGCATTTTATTTCCTTTCGATACTCCTCGTTTAATTAAACAAAGTAGAAGAATCTGCAACAAAATACGACCGGCATCACAAACCCGGTCAACTTGTATTATTACCTTGTTTTGGGAATTAGCAGTTTGCCAGTCGCCTTCCCCATTAATCTCATAGCCTACGTTCATTGAGGTTGAGAGCTATGTCGGAACCACGTCGGAACTTATGCCCAGGCGGTATACTGGGCACACTTTATTTTGCTGCTAAGTGTCATTATGTTATTATGTATGTGTTATGTTATCTATGCTATGTTATCAGCTGTCCAGCTGTCTTATAAAAGCATGTTTCGCAAATAGGTTATGTTTAGATTTCGTTTTTATTATTTATTATTTTGAGAGTTTTAGGTAAAACATATGTGATAAAAGCTCTTCACGTTAATCAATAATGGATTTTGCACGTAAGCAACTAGAGAAATACGGCTGGACCGATGGTAATTATTTTGTTTTCATAAATATTACGATATGCAACTATGCCTTGTTTACGATAGTTTTATTCGTCTATCTTTCTTCATTTTATAACATAGATAGTCTAGAGTTAGATTCTGCAGAATCTATAAAGAATTTACTAAATTAGTTAGGAGTTACTGTTAAATCTGTGAAAAGTGTTATACTGTGTACGTAAATCAATGAAGATACCAAACATTACTTATTATTTGTAAGCTCTAGACTCACACTGCATTTATTTATATTACACGTAGTATATTTCCTGTACCGGGGCATAAATTATAAAAAAAAACTTAACTTTTTTTTCAGGTAAAGGACTTGGTAAACATGAGAATGGCATATCAGAGGCTTTAAAACCTAAGCTGAAGCGCAGTGTGGCGGGAGTGGGTCACGATGCTGCAGCTGAGTTCAATGAGCACTGGTGGACTACTCTGTATGATAAGGCAGCTGCTAATGTAGAGGTGTGTACTACAATTTAGGGTTATACAGGATGGCATCGACATAGACGAGTGAAGTGTAACTATGAATTTAGGACATTATTCTAGACCTGCAAGCATAGAAACTTTCATTAGTTATTAAAAAAAAACAGGGGCACTCCGGGAGTGCAGTGCGGGACAGAAGTGAAAACTTGAACAATTACGTGTGTATTTTGTGAATCGTCTTATAAACAAAACACGCGCGGTACCGGCTACGGCCATCCGTCTTACGAATTTTCGATCAGGTCACATGGCCTGACGCGAGTTTAACATTTTTTACCCATTACAAAAAAGTGTACAACGCCGCTAAAGTAGTTTTCACTTCAAAAAAATCTATTTCATAGAAAAGTGCAATATTTACATAGTCATAATGTATGGTACCAGTTTAAAAAAAAATAACAATGGAAAATTTCATTGCCTGGGATTCAGAATCGTACTGATTTTATAATAACAGGTATAACAGGTTGTGCATTGATGATCCTGCCACGCTGTATACAATTATTATACAACTAACCATTTACACTAGGCACCAGGTAATATGGGCTGGTGTCCGCAACTACACATATTTGTATGACCTACAAGTAGTTGTTCCGGGTCTGGCTGTTTGTGTATGTGAGTTTAAATGTTTGAAAGCGCACCCACAATACAGGAGAAATTCCTAGAGAGGGGCAATATGTGTGGTGGGGGGGAATATGTTTGACTTTAAGACGTCGTATCTCCGAAAGTACTAACATTTGATCATAGTTTTATTAGTAACTAATGTTCCGCTTAAAAAGCCCTATCCAACGGTATATCACATGTTACTATTGAAGATTGGCCCAGACCCCATACATTTGTTTTCCACACTCCTTTAACTAAACTCATAATGTTCCAGGTCAAAGAAAAAAACGGTAAAACAAAGAAAATCAAAACAAAAGACAAACAAGAATTTGTCATCACAAACAGTACTTGGAAACTAAATAAGAAGCAAACAGATGCTGAAAATGAAGAACAGTATGCAGATTACTTTGTCCGAACTGCGGTGCTAACCAATGGTGCTAATAACGTTGAGAGAGTACGGGAATATGAGTCGGAGGAGGAAGGAGATAAGAAAGATGTGTTTAAGATGACCGATGAAGAGCTGTTTGCGAATTGTGAAGGCAGGACAGCTCATAAGTAAGTTTCCTTTTAAGTAAGGCTTGTTGACATGTGGTTAAGGTGACCACCAACGACGCCGTGGATGTGGCGACGTTTTTGGCCAACAAGATCTGAAATACAGCTGTTCCGGTGGCACGAAGAAGCGTAAGGCTTATAATGAGTGTTTAGTTTTGGTCTGGACAGATAGGATTGCATTTGTGCTGTACTACAACTGCAAATTTTTTAATGCAGGGTGTCTGTAGACCTTTATGGATTTGGTAGTACTGCTAATAATAATAAATGTAAGACAGTACTGTTTACAAGTATTTAAAATTGGTAGGTAGGTGCTCCCTTGCAGAAAAAAGGTAAACTGAATGCTCAGGAAATCATAGACGAATAGAGAGAATTTTTTTTGCTCAAAAGTTGTTTTGTAAAGGCTGAAAAGTTACCAGCTGGGATTGTGACAAACCATTTTCAGTAGCAGAAGTCACATTTGGTTCAAAACTCTCTTACTCCTTGATTTCCTTGGTATTAATAATATTGTATTTTACAGAGGTGCACGCCACGGCTTGAAAGCTACAGGCAAACTAGCAAGGATAGCTCGACAAGAAGCATTACTACTGTCACAATCAAAATATAGTAACTATTCACATGCTAAGAAATTAAAAGAACAAGTTGAAGACATTAACTTAAATAGTGACTCTGATAGTACGGAACATAAAAAGAAGAAGAAAAGAAAACGCTGTAATAGCAACGAAAAAACTAGAAACAGAGAAGAATGTGTCTTGGCTGAATCAGGTGGAGTTCCTTTGCCAGAAAAAAGTGAAGTGACAGATAATAATAATGTTGCCAGTGTGATAAAAAAAGGAAAACTTAGTAAAAAATCTAAAAAGTCGAAGAGGAAAGATTTTCGTGACATTGAAGCGATTCCTGAGGAAGATGAAGATGTTCCAAAGCCTAAGAAAAAGAAAAAAGAAACGGAGAATGATGAAACGACCGAAGCCATGGAGACGAATAATACAGAAAATATAATATCTACCGAGTATAAATCTAATAAAAAAGTGTTGAATAATAGTACTAAATAAGTCATGACAACTTTATAAGTAAAATAATGATTAAATCGTGTATATTTTTAAAGCGGTTTTCCTTTTTTTCTCTTATCCTAACTGAATACAATATGATGTACTCAATAAAAAAATGTTAATCCACCCCTTCCGTACCGTATCGAAGATCAATCAAATGTTATCGTAGGAGTCCTCTAGACGCTGTTTACAAGTCCAAAACCAGAGAATTTTATCAGTGGCAGATTTTTCAATCGAGTTTTTTTTTTATACAATTTTCGTTAGACAGATTTTGTATAGAAGAACTGTCAAAAATTCAAAATTATTCCTCAGACAAAATTATCAGTAATGGAAAATCAGCAATAAGCCAAATGAATGACCGTTATTCTTCCGACAGCTTTTTTCAGTCGGGGGCAAGGCAAATCAGGTTATCGAAATGGGTAATTTTTAATACGATAGCCTGTCAGATAATTGTGAATAGCTTCATATTTTAGCAGCTGCTTCTGAAAATGAGCACATCCATCTAAAAGAATATTTTAGAGAAGCTCTCCAAAATACCATTCTTCACGCACACGGGCGGTGGCAAAGCGCGCGATACGGGCTTAATTAGGTAAGTACCTCTACGGCAAAGGATTGACTTCGTATCCCTAATGTATAAGAACAATCAAAAACCAATATTTAGTAGATTTTTTTAATAAATAACTAGCAATACCAAGTCTTCAATCTGTCAAAGTTGTCAATATTTTCACTGAAATACGAAGAGCAAAAATTGATTAAAAATGTCCCTGGGGAAGATATTCGCGCTTGATAAAGTCGCTAATTTCTTCAATATCATCCGCCAGAATGGTGGAATTAGAGGTTCCTTGTATAAACTCTACAGGTAAGGAGTAATTTAATTTATTATGTAATTTGCTTTTAGGTTATGTTTATCCCAGATTGTTAAACAGCTGATAGTTTCATAGCAATTTTTTACGCAGTTTCTCTACTTAGACTTCAAATTATATTCAAATTACTTAATTTACACGCTTTATATCCTTGAAATTAGTGTTAAAAGTTAAAACAATTTATTACGCCATTGCTTTTGTATTATAGCTTAAATATAGCAATAATTTAAGTTTGTAGTTTCCTACAGCTGAGAAACAGCGACTTTCGTACAAATAATGATCAAAATATCCTATCACTTACTCCTGTGTCTTAAGAAGCCTTTACAGTCACTGAATACTTAGGCCCATTTTACAGAACGTCGCTCTAGACTTAAGCATTACTTTAAACTAATTAAAAGCCATTTCATTGGTTGAAACTAGTTAGAAGTAATGCTGGAGTTTTGAGTAAGATTCTGTAATACGCACATTAGAGTCACCAATTAGATATTGTACTAGTTATCTAAACAAATATTTGCACTGCAAATAAAAAACGAGAAAACGATGCGCTTCCCTGGTGCACCGCGTGCGGGCCAGTCCCAACCTTATCCTGCGCTGTGTGGCGAGCAGACTCGATTGTCTGTACGTGAGTCGCTGCTGCAAGCTCTCCACCTCGGTGATAGGCGTGTCGCAGTGATTCACATATAGTCATGATTTTAGTCTCCATAATTAGAATAGGAATACTAACATAGAGGTAAGGAATATTGTTACTAACACAAATGAGTTGTCATATTACTTGAGGAAATAAATATTATTATTATTAAATTGAAAAATGTACCCTGGGTTTACATTTTTTTGTTCCAGAGCAAAACATTATCTTGTAACAACTCCTGTTTCGATCCATTCTATGTAAATACTTATGTTTTCAGACAAGATGAGCTGAAAGATGGCAAGCTTGTAGGTGAAGATAAATATGGCAACAAATACTTCGAGAACCCTCGCTTCTTCTACGGGAGGAACCGCTGGGTGGAGTACAATGACAAGGTCTACCTGAACTATGATGGTAGCCAGGTAAGGCAGTATATTCATTGTTTTGTATTTCTTGTGTGGGTTGTGATTAGAATATAATAATGTTTATTGTCTCCAGTATTACAGCTAGTTATAACAGTAGGTACATACACAAGCTTCAACATTATGCTTAGATCGCCAAGCCAGGCCCCTCTTGTCCACTGGGCAGTCTGGGCAAGTGCCCAGGGCCCCGCGATCTTCGGGAGCCCGGCCGCCCACTCTCATAAAAAACATTCCTTGCAGCCACCATTGCATTTTACGCATTATTAATAGGTATCTGATTCAATGACAAAATAAGTTATTTGCAGTGTGATTTACAATAAGTTTTTAGCCTCCCAGTTATGAAATATATTAGTAAGATTCTCTTATCTAATCTACACAGGGGCCCCGTGACCCTTATGTGCCCAGGGCCTCCAATAGGTTAAAAACGGCCCTGCCCCTAGCGGTTTCCTAAGTGCTGGTTTACAGCTTAAGAGCGTTTATGCCATACGGCATTTCATACAAACTCTCATGCCCTTGTTTTTCGAAATGAATGAACTGATTTTAATGAAACTTCATATGCATAAGCAGGATACAAAGGTCTAAAAAGTTAGTAGAGAATATTTTCGAAAAATAGTGTTACAGCCAAATTAGACTGATTTCAAATTTTCCAAGGAAACAGAGATTTCCAGTTATCTTTTTTAAATAAGGCATTTCGAAAATGTTCATGTTAAAATACATCCCAATTACAGATTTTTCTATGAATTCTACTCTGTAAAATTTTTAAAATATCAAATAAAGAGAAGAATAATTAGACAAAATCGTCAATGTGTTCCAGGTCCCCGCTGAATGGTACGGCTGGCTCCACTACAAAACCGATCTTCCCCCGCACCAGGTAAGTCAGACTTCTTTTAAATAGCACATTTAGATGCCAATGCATATTCAAGTAATAGTATCCCCGTCCCGGTGTCCTAACCGCGTTACAAAGCGATTGTCGCGCGAATATGCGATTGTTTATATGAATTTTGACGTACAGACGCGACTGAATATGCGATTGTTTATATGAATTTTGACGTACAGACGCGACTTGATTGATCGCGCCAGCACGTCTATATTCATTTTTAAAAAGTGCGACAACCGCTTTCGATATGCAGGGCTTAGGCTGATTTTCCACCAGAGATGAACAAGGATGTGTTTAAAACTAACCAATACCAACGCTAACTTAGTTCAAGCTATAAAAATGAAGCGATGTTATTGCCTGGTTTCACACACATCCCTCGCTACGCATCCTCGCTCATCTCTGGTGGAAACGCAGCCTTAAGCTACAGTTTTCTAAGACTGCGGTGGCTGTCAGATAGCGTCCGCAATATACCATCGAATGACGATACTGAAACGTTATTTGTGAAAGTAAGTAGGTGTGTTTTCTGACACCGTAAATTCGAACTCCGCTGCCTTGCATTTTCATGATAGCGGTCACTGCGACCGAGAGGCTTGTGGCTAAGTAAATAACAGCCGCACGGGTCGATCGATCAGGTTAAGCAACGCTTGCCGCGGTTGGTCCGTGGATGGGTGACCATCTTTACATACCAAAACCCTCCATGCCTCGGAAAGCACGTTAAGCCTTTGGTCCCGGCTGTCATTCGTAGATCTTTGACAGTCGTTACGGGTCGTCAGAAGCCCGAAAGTCTGACAACCAGTCTTACCAAGGGGTGTCGCATTACCCAGTAAATGGGTTGTGGAGGTCAGATAGGCAGTCGCTCCATGTAAAATACTGGTATTCAGGTGCACCCGGCTAGACTGGAAGCTGACCCCAAAATAGTTGGGAAAAGGCTAGGCAGATGATCGTCACTGCGACCGTTATATTGCGGCCTCTGCTGTCGTTAGAAACTGTAGCTTTACTCCTGCTACTAAAAGGTAAAGGTTTGATTTCTAGACATTCCTTTTTCATAAACAAGAACTATTTCGTTCACTTTTCAGGACCCCAGCAGACCTCAATACAAGTGGATGTTAGACTTCACAGAGAACATGTCAGGCACGACCGGCCAATACGTTCCCTACAGCACCACCAGAGAGAAGGTGCAGCCCTGGGAGCCCAAGAGTAAGAGCGCCTAGGGTAACAGCGCCTAAAGAAAGAGCGCCTAGGTCTTTGACGGTGGATAACAAGCGAACGTTACGTCTTCAGTGAAATATTGTTTATGATTTAGTTGTAATTTTAAGTAGAAAATGGAATAAATCATATTTTGAGTTCATTGTTGATTTTTGTTTTATTTTGATGATGATAATTGTACAGACGCCAGCACATCAACCTACCCGAAACTGTCAAATTTTCCCAATCAACTTTGAATGTTATGTTTTAGCGATAAAGTTGAAATTCTATTAAAGACATTTGACAGATTGTAGTAGCTCGATGTGCTGGCGTCAGTACTGTAGTTCCAAGCTTTTGCGCTAATTCCTTTCCATTTTTCCGTAAGCAAATATATACTGCGGTTTATATGATCAGAGGCCCTAGCACGAACGGACGACGTTAAACGTACAATTTTAGGGTTCCATATCTCAAAAGGGATAAACGGAACTCTTATAGGATCCCTTTGTTGTCGAATGCTCCTGTTAAGGGAGCGCCTATTCAGCGGGATTGTCCAAAAGGGTTACCGCTGGCCCGGAACATAAAGGGCTAAGGAAGGAACACGGGTGGGTTTTAGTCAGTATAAGAGTCTGACACTCCCTTCCGCTCCGCCCAGAGCGGGAGGGGTCATTTGATGATTTCCCACCCTGAAATAGAATATAAATCTTGAAAGTCTTAATACTTACTAAGTAAATATTATGTGCGAAAGAAGTAAGTATTCAATTTCCCTTTTTTTCGTCTCTAGGGTCTATGGGATAGGTCCATGTGTCTTAAAAAAAAGCAGGAAACCAACAAAACAAAGAAATTCTAGTGTGTGGCAACTCCACAGCAAAAATAACTTGATAGACTTATTATGTCACCAGCAAATTCCCGTCCTTGTGTAGGCTACAAAGCTACATTACGTACCTAACCAACTCTCAGGGCGACAATTCATTTAAGTTGAGCCATAACAATAGCTCGTAATGAAATAACCGGTTACCAGCTCATCGGTTAAGTAGTCAATCAGGTTTTAACTTCGAAATGTGCAATTAGCACTCTTGTGGGTTTCGCAGAAATAGACAAGTACCTAACACGTGGCCATCTTGTGTCTTTTATTTACTTAGCATCACGCCTCTTATACCTGAAGGGAAGGTAGAGTTAGGTACAGACGCCAGCACATCAAGCTACCCGAAACTGTCAAATTTTCCCAATCAACTTTGAACCTTATGTTTATGCGTTAACGTTGAAAATCTATTAAAGAAATTTGACAGACTGTAGTAGCTTGATGTGCTGGCGTCTGCACATTTAGATGTCTCATGTCATCTTTAAACTAGCTTCTGCCCGCGTCTTGACAGACAGACGGACGGACGGACCGCAAAGTGATCCTATAAGGGTTCCGTTTCTTCCTTTTGAGATACGGAACCCTAAAAAATGTAAAAGGGAGGCTAAGGGAAAAGGAAGTAATAACGCGGGCAGGCGATGCCGAAAAAGCGAACACCTGTCCTCCGCCTTCCGCGTCCAGTCTGTCCCAGCCACCTTTTTGGGGTCGTCTGTCCATCTAGTTGGGGGGCGTCCACACTACGCTAGCCGATAGATACGTTGTTTTAAGTCTTCCTAAACGCTGAATAAGAAGCGACGTCAGATACGACGTCATTTCCACTTGTGTGGATTGCCAAGTGTGGTAATAATAGCCTCTGTAAGGTCTTAGAAGGTCCATGTTTGGCAGTATCTAGACTTTTATGGGCTCAGAAACTACCATGGGATTGGATTGAATATCGCTTGATTTTTTACAAAGTGACTGTTTTAAATTGCAATTTATACAAAACTAAGGACAGCTAAAAGGAAGGTTCAAATATTACGTAACTGTGCTTTAAACTACAGTAATATTGGCGATAAATATTTGCACATCGACCTTTCGCTTTTTTTGTATTTTATTATACAAAGAATAAAAATAATTATCAAAAGAAACAAATCATAATTGTTTTAACAGCTCCTAAATAAATACCGAATGACGTCTGGACCAGCACCATTCAGCTCAACCATTTTGAAAGCACTTCATTTCAAAGCCTTTTTTTTTGAGGATGGGTAGTCATCAAATGACCTCCCTCCCGCTCTGGGTGGAGAGGGAGGGAATGTCAGACTCTTACTGACTAAAACCCACCCGTGTTCCTTCCCTAGCCCTTTATGTTCCGGGCCAGCGGTAACCCTTTCGGACAATCCCGCTGACCATCTGCTAGCCTCAAGTTAGTGCAGAAACGAGAGAAAAACTCGAACATCTCAGGTGCTAAGCAGCTGACAATGCTGACATCATTGTTTTTCTACCATGCACGTCGGACCTGCGTGGCCGAAGTGTAGATACCATTGGGAACGGTTTAATTCGTCTCATGCCGCCACTTATTACTTCTACTTAAAACCTGTTTGCACTGCCACGGGTCCTGGCGAGTGGCTCTCAAAGTTTTCTTACTTAGCCGAGTTTTGGTAAGAAGGTTCTTGGTTCTATCTGTTTGTAATTTTCAGAAAGTCATTAATTACTCTTCTCGCGTGTTTATTTATTTGCAATTTTGCCATGTCATTAGCTAATGACCTAGTTAACGCAAACTAGGAGCTCCGGTTAAGTGTAAACCTAACCAAGCTCGAAATTAACGTTACTAATAATAATAATATTTTTTTTTTATATTTTTAAATGTTTTTTGTGAAAAATATTTAAAAATATAATAAGTTTGTAACAAAATAAATAAAGAAATAATAATAATGTTACGAGCTTGGGGTTCGTGATAATAAAAACTACCGATTTAATAACCAAAAAAAATGACACTTTACTCACCAACACTAATTACAACTCGGACTTTCGTATCAAGCATTATTTGTGGCGCGCAACAATAATAATCATCACATAACTAATGGTTTACAACGCCGAAAAACCTACCTAGTTTTTCGGCGTTGTAAACCGTTCAAAGTAAATAAGTGAAGATCATCATATATCATTCATTCATTACCCTCCTGTTTGTGTAATTTGTTTGGGGTCTCAAGGTGGGTCTTGCATCATCATCACCATGATTTCAGCCGAAAGACGTCCACTGCTGGACATAGGCCTCCCCCAAGCACCTGACAGATGACAGTCAACTGACATCAGTGGTATCAATGTGACATTGAAAGCGCTTATTAGTCGTAGCACTCGTAGAAGTAAGAGTTACTTTCTAATTGCAAGAGTTACCACTGACGTGCTCGTGAATGTCCTTTAAGTACAGTAAGGCCTAAAGGACATGAAGAGCAAGATGACATTTATGGCGAAAGTTTCAATTTATTTCATGAACTTCCTTTCGCTCTTTGCGGGAGATTCGTCTCCATCTGTGTCCTATATAACGTGACATTGATTGATGTTATGTCGATATTTTTAGACACACAAATCTACGGATGTGTTGCAACTGTTGTTTTGCTTATAAATAGATGGTTGTCGGTAGTTTTTTTGTAAGTATTGTGCAATCGTGAGGTGGATTTGTTGAACGTTAATTTGGCAAAGATTTTTTTGCTGTTTTTTCTTCTCGGCAGGCAGGTATGCCAAGAGAGATTTGGACATGCAGTGGTTAGTTAGGAGTATCTAGGTATTATTATGTCTAACTTAAGACAACGACGACCGCGTAGTGGCGCCCTCATCGTTTGTTTTATTTTAGAATGAAAATGCAGAAAATAAGCACGTTAAGTTGTGCTCCACAAGATTATACGTTAATATTATTATAAACGGTACATTTGTTTAGTTTTATTATAATCACTAAAACGGATAATAGTGGCCACTATTTTCCGTTTAAAAAAAAAAGAAATAACCAAACAAACGATGAGGGCACCACTGCGCGGTCGGCGTTTGGTCGGCGCTCATTCAAGTACCTAAGGTAGCCCGCGAAATTCTAAATTTCTTACGTTTTTTGCAATTTGCTGGTCAGTATTAAGTTGTACGTCGATCAAAATATGATTCGCGGCCGTAACAAATATGTATTTACAGAATCGTAATCATTAGAATCAGTAACACAACTTGTTAGGTTAGTATAATCCCAATATGTCAAGATTTCATGAAATAGTCATTCTTTGGGATTACTTGGTCTTAGAGAGTTGTGTTGATGACTTTAATGATTATAATTCTGTAAATTGATATTTGTTACGGCCGCGAATCATATATTAATCAACGTACAACTTAATACCGACCAGCAAATTGCAAAAAACCTAAAAAAAATGAATTTCGCGGGCTACCCTGGCGCTTTCGCCTTAAGTTGTGCTCCACAAGATTATACGTTAATATTATTATAAACGGTACATTTGTTTAGTTTTATTATAATCACTAAAACGGATAATAGTGGCCACTATTTTCCGTTTAAAAAAAAAAGAAATAACCAAACAAACGATGAGGGCACCACTGCGCGGACGGCGTTTGGTTGTTGGAAATTCAAAATTTCTTACGTTTTTTGCAATTTGCTGGTCAGTATTAAGTTGTACGTCGATCAAAATATGATTCGCGGCCGTAACAAATATGTATTTACAGAATTATAATCATTAAAGTCATCAACACAAGACCACGTAACCCCAAAGAATGACGATTTCATGAAACAGTTATTCTTTGGGGTTACGTGGTCTTAGAAAGTTGTGTTGATGACTTTAATGATTATAATTCTGTAAATTGATATTTGTTACGGCCGCGAATCATATATTAATCAACGTACAACTTAATACCGACCAGCAAATTGCAAAAAACCTAAAAAAAATGAATTTCGCGGGCTACCCTGGCGCTTTCGCCTTAATCTAAAATAACCCAAACGAAGTTAACCTTACAAAATTTCCACAGGTTCGGTTCGATTCCCACACGTATCATAACCAGCCTATAATGTTCCCACTGCTGGGACACAGGCCTCCTCTCGGTGAGAGGGAGTGGGCCGTAATCCACCACGCGGGCCCAGTGCGGGTTGGCAGATGTCACATGTCTTCGAATTTGTGGTTCTAGGACATGCCGGTTTCCTCACGATGTTTTCCTTCACCGTTTTGAGAGCAGTGCTGATGAAATAATTTACACAAAGTAAAGCGCCTGTCTGGGTTCGAACCTACGACCTACAACTCGTAAGTCGCGGCCGTTACCACTTGGCCACCACTGCACTCCCACACGTAAATTGTATTTTTTGCTAGTCTGACAGTTGTTTCCTTCTTTCTGCGGGGTAATTGCGTAACACACTATCAGTAGCAATGGGTTTCATTTTGACAGTTTAACAACATTCATTGCGTTATTTACGTTGTTGAGCAGGTGAATTTTTCCAACATTTAGGCAGCCGTGGATTAGCAAAATCCATCAAAATGATTTAGATTGTTATTGATAGCGTGTTACGCAAATAGGATGCAGCACTTACAATGCGTGCCACGAAAGATGAGAATTGACACACCACGTGGTTTGACTTGCGCAGTACACGATTTTAGGTATCTTTAGCGGTATGAGGTCTGAGTGCGGGACGGGACCGGACGTCATAGGGGCGGCGAAAAGAGCGGGGCAGGCGGGGTCAAGTCTCATCTTTCGTGGCACGCATTGTACGAAGGAAATATTTTTTTAACCAACTTCAAAAAAAGGAGGATCTGTATTCGACCCGTAACAGCCCGTTCACACATAGTCTCCGTATTTACGGTACCCGTTTTAACGGATAAGTCGCTCATACAACTCCATACGCCATCGATGAAAAAAAAACGTATCCGATAAAACGGACCAGTAAAACGGAGAACATGTGTGTCTGCGATTTTATCAAACTACTGATCCGATTTGGATGGGGTTTTCAATATTGTGGCTGATAGTTTTATCCTATGCACCCAAAATCCACAATAGGTACATAAGAAATCCAACGTGTCTGTTATTTTAACGAAATTAAAAAATATTTACTTATTAAAAGTTAATCACAAAATCCTTCATGATTTTGGAAGCACGGTAGGTAGGTTGCACTACGCATAGCAGCAAGTTCAAGTTATTTTATTCTTAATTATTTTATTTTTCTAATTTTCTCCAATTCACTTTTTATAACATACGAAATTCTTGTGTCCGCCTCCCAAAGCGTGGTAATTAAACCATCCGAATCCAAAATGGTAGAAATGGTAATAAAAAAACTTTTAGAAACTTTGTAACGAACCAACTGCCCACAATATATCTACAGGCACACGGTTCAAGATGAAGCTTTTCGGCTAATAACCCTGCAATATTCAACCTTATTTTATATAGTGATACAACTCAGATTCGACCAGCAATATTCACAACTATGGCCACCCGCCACACTAATGCAATTTGTCAACTGCAAAGGGAAATGGACTTTAGTGCAATGAAGATAAGGTTAGAAGTTGCTTGTGCCAGTCAATTAAGCTCGCAGTACGAACGAAACTTTTTTGCCATCACAGGTAAAAATATCTTTTAACTCGACTCAAATCCAGTGAAAATGCGACGCGGCGCGGTTCGTACGCGTCTTAATAAAAACTTTTTTGTAGTTTTGTAACTTAAAATGTTAGTTTTCAATGAAAAATGCACAAATAAACGTTATCTTTGTGTTTCAACTCAGTGTATGTGCAACCGTGGGCCGCCTGACATGTGTTCCAATTTATAAGTTTCGAAATTCAAAATAGTTGTGTGGTGTGCAAAAGGTGTGCTGTTACGTTTGGAAAACAGGATTTTTTGATTCTTTTAAACTTTATGGTAAGTTTTTAAGGTTATTATTTACTTATACTTAAATCATTATTTTAGTTAGGGCGTGTGATTTTGAAGTTAGTATGAACGGTGAAGAACAAAGAAAACGTAAACTAGTTTTGAAAGTAAGCGGCATAAAATTTCGTTAGTTGTTAGGTGGACCGGTAACGAGGATGTTTTGTGTAGGATCTTTGCCTCATTTTTTTTATATAAAAAAGTTGGAGTGGGTGCTAAAAATGGCACGTAATCACTAATCATTTCTACATTCTACATGAATTGCTAGGATAATTGGCTGCGTCGTCGGTACCTGTATTAAAGTGTTATTAATTCTATGTCTAGAACTTGTTTCTTCTTGCTAACTAAGTCACTTAGAAATCCTATACGATGCACTAAAGTCAGGAACTTAAAACGAGAAATCAAAACTTTTTGTTAGAACTTCCTTTCGCGATAAACTTTGACCTCCATTCATTAAGAACCCTCCACACTGTGCAATTTATTGAGCTAACTTTAGGGTCAAACTTAGACATATTTTAATGTCTTGAAGATGGTTAGCAGCTGTCGTCGTCCTGCTTAGCAACAACTTAATGCGAAGTGCGATTCACCAATCTGTCTGAAATATGAAAATACATACTTATGCTAAGCATTCTCCTGTTTTAGAGCGATTTTGTTTCGGAGTCGAGACATTCTCCTGTCAGTCAAAACTATGACAAATTAAAACATTTCAATTTTGTTACGGGTGGTGTTTGATTGGTTTTTGGGTGACGTCTTTGAGTGTGAAAATTGGTGAGATATACACTGGGTTTGCACATGTATAAACAAATGTGAGTGATTATAGTAAATAAATAATAGTAGGAGGACCAGGCAGATATGAAACTGCAACCAATCATAGGCAACAAAATCACTACCTACCTATACAAAAATGAGTACCTACCTACCTTACTCCAATCGACATGTTGTAGATATGCAAAGAGAATTTATATTGTAACGGCCTTTCTAAAGTTAAAATAGTTTATGTTCTCGATAATTGATGGACCTATCATGAAACAGTTAGGTATGGCAGCTAATAATTTTAGTTCTAAAGGCGTATAGAATGGGTCATGTATGAAAATATTAAATTGTCTCGATTTTTTTTCTGCACTTATGAATAAGCTAATACTATCTACAAAAAAAGTATCAGATTTATCTGATTAGTATTTCCAGAGAAATAAATTAAATTCTGTTAGAGGCGGCCATCGACAGTAACCCACGGATTTTTATTCAATTTCCTTAGCCTACTCAATTAAAAAGTAAAAACTGTAGATAATCTGTACCGTCTGGCATCCATCCATCATAACAAAGGTCTCTCAAAATCTAATCCAGTGTCCAAAGCGTGGGGGTCGTCGCGAAGACAGTCGAAATCTAATCCAGTATTCAAAGCGTGAGGGTCGTCGTAAAGATATATCCATAAAATCGCAAACAAACACAAAGCAAGAGGTGAAAAGTGAGGTTATGTTATGACAAATTGACAAGTTATGATGGATGGATGTCAGACGGTACAGATTATCTACAGTTTTTACTTTTTAATTGAGTAGGCTAAGGAAATTGGCTAAAAATCCGTGGGTTACTGTCGATGGCCGCCTCTAACAGAATTTAATTTATTTCTCTGGAAATACTAATCAGATAAATCTGATACTTTTTTTGTAGATAGTATTAGCTTATTCATAAGTGCAGAAAAAAAATCGAGACAATTTAATATTTTCATACATGACCCAGTATGCAAAACGTTACTAATAGCTTCTGTGCTGAATTGTGGACGTTTACAGATAGGTACCCATAAAACTCCAATGACATCACAGATTTCTGATTGAAACAGAAAATTACGTAAGACGCTGAAATGGTGACAAAACTGTTATTATAACAGAAAAAAGTTTGGATTCTTTATTGTGTAACATTCTCTGAATTTTTCTTCCCAGCTGCTTACAGATCAATGCTCTATCACACAAAGTGCAAACTATGTACAATCTTTATTAATTAGGTAGTTGTTAGTTAACTACAAGTTTTTATCAATACTTCTGTAGAACTACTAAGAAACTTTGGAATGTATCATCTGTCATTCTCTGCAAGCTGTAAGCCCCCGTACGCATTGCTGCACGTATTCTGAGTTCTGTCCATGTTGCATAGTTTTATTTATACAAGTCACCTTGTTGGTAGCCTTGTCCATTATTGAACTATGATGTTGCCAGATGCGGGAATTTATCAGTATTGTACCGATGGTGACATTCGAAATCGCGACTAAAAGTCTTCTTCGTGTCACGACAGTTATTCATACTTTGTTAGCCCAAAATTTCAGGTCACTAAAGTGATCGGCTTTTGAAAGAGAAGTAAATTCGAGAATATAGTTCATAGAATAGCTTGGAACTATTGAAAGTATTACCAAAGTGTATTTCACAAAAATGGAGGCAAAAATAGTTTTAGAAGTCTCATCAAGCTTGATACAGAATGAAACCGTTTTAAAAAATGTTTACCTAAAGACAGGAAGTTTTCATTAAGTCCCATAACGTCCACAGTGATCTTTGTAAAATGTTGGTCGTTAAATCTTTGTATTTTAAATGTAAAAGAATCGTAAATGATCTTTAATGTCTTTATTCGGGCTGTAAATATAGCAACGGACGAAGGAAAGGGTTTTGTAAACCTATAAACTTCGTGTCAACGTGTATTTAGGCAATTTTTAATAATCACAGTTTACGAATTATATGTCTTTGTTATTACAGAAAGGGGCACATGGCTAAATAATAACAGCCGCACAGGTCAATCGATCAGGTTAAGCTATGCTTGCCGCGGTAGGTCTGTAGATGGGGGACAATCTTTACATACCGAGACCCCTCCGTGCCTCGGAAACCACGTTAAGCCCCGTTAAGTCCCGGCTGACATTCGTGGATCTTTCGACAGTCGTTACGGGTAGTCAGAAGCCCGAAAGTCTGACAACCAGTCTTACCAAGGAGTACCTATCGTATTACTCAGTAACTGGGTTGTGGAGGTCAGATAGGCAGTCGCTCCATGTAAAATACTGGTATTCAGCTGCAACCGGTTAGACTGGAAGCCGACCCAAACATAGTTGGGAAAAGGCTAGGCAGATGATGATGTTATTACAGAAAGGGGGTGATTACTTTGATGACGAGTAGAAGAAATGTAGTGTCATCCCCGAACAAATTTAGAAAATCGTGTTATTACCAATAGTCCAGTCAAATAAGACTTTGAAGGTTACAATAATTCCCATAGAGCTAAAAATTGGTATGAATGTTCAGAATACTATTATAAATGAATTGTGAAAAGTCCCCATCAATCCCCCTTGTGCAAAATTTTTTATTGATGGTGAAAGTTTGCAAAAATAGGTTTTTCGCGTTTTTCAGCTAAACGGTGAGTTTTACAGCAAAAATAGTTCAGACAAAAATTGTAGATCATCCGATTCTCTACAAAAAATGTATCCACACTTTTTTTCATAATTATTGCCATTTCCGTGATATAGCGGTTGAAAGAATTGAAAAAAATATTTTATTCGTAATATGCACGTTAATGTACTTTTATATACATTTTTGAACCGTTATACGAGTAAACATATGAGTCCGTCTTTTTTTTTTTTGTTTAGCCTGCGCTGTCCCACTATGGGCAAAGGCCTCCCTCCACTCCTTCCATCTTTCGCGAGCCCGCGCGTCCTCCTTCCAGTTTTGATGGAACCTATCCAGCTCGTTCCGCCATCTCCTACGTGGTCTGCCGCGACCCCGCCTCACTGTCTTATACATACAAAATACCAGACATCTGTAAAAATTCATGTGCAGTGTCGAAAAAATTATACTCGAAAAAGTAGCATTGATACCGTGAAAAGACGGCGCCAAGAAGAAGCTGGTTCATCAAAAATAAGTCCTCCTCGTACTAGAGCACGAGTAAGTGAAACTATATTTTGCTTCAATCAGTGTTGTTTATTTTGCGGCAATGAATTACTTAAATGAAGAGTTGGAGAAGAAAAAAGCACTGCAGTACCGACGTAAGATTTATGTAGTTTCACTTACTCGTGCTCTAGTACGAGGAGGACTTATTTTTGATGAATCAGCTTCTTCTTCTTGGCGCCGTCTTTTTACGGTATCAATGCTACTTTTTCGAGTATAATTTTTTCGACACTGCACATGATTTTTTACAGATGTCTGGTATTTTGTATGTATAAGACAGGGACTCATATGTTTACTCGTATAACGGTTCAAAAATGTATATAAAAGTACATTAACGTGCATATTACGAATAAAATATTTTTTTCAATTCTTTCAACCGCTATATCACGGAAATGGCAATAATTATGAAAAAAAGTGTAGATACATTTTTTGTAGAGAATCGGATGACCTACAATTTTTGTCAGAACTATTTTTGCTGAAAAACGCGAAAAACCAATTTTTGCAAACTTTCACCATCAATAAAAAATTTTGCACAAGGGGGATTGATGGGGACTTTTCACAATTCATTTATAATAGTATTCTGAACATTCATACCAATTTTTAGCTCTATGGGAATTATTGTAACCTTACCTCTATTTTAAGGACTAATTTGACTGGACTAAATGGCTCGTCAGTTATCGCCTATCGTTAAAAAAGGCATCATCGAATCAATCTTCTACCTAACATAATGTATTCTGCAGTGCGTTATATCTATATTGACCATTTTATTACAGGTATACCTTCCAAGTTCCATTTAACCGCTAAACTTATTTTGAAATTCGAAATCGCCTTACCTACATTCACAATTCCATGTTGTCTACCCGTATCATACCTGTAACATCACTTTGAATCTCTATAGAACTTTATCAGGTAACAACTTTTTTTTAACAAGGGTTGCTTGTCAAAATTCCTATTTCTTTTTGTCTGTGAGTGCCTGCTGAGGGCGAATATTTTCACGCACCCCGCCGAGTTTAGTAATGCTCCATGGCCACACTTCAAAAACTTGCAGAATTTGTAGAGTATGGTCACGGTATAATTTTTCAAAAGGCATTGAAGAGCGAAGAGCCTGTTCTTTGCTTCTGTGCACATTATTGTATACTTACTAGCTTCCGCCCGCGGCTTCGCCCGTGAGGTATGTCGATAAAAACTATCCTATGTCCTTCCTCGGGATCGAATCTATCTCTCTGCCAAATTTTATCGAAATCCGTTTAGTGGTTTAGGCGTGAAAAGGATACAATTACAAACAGATAGACAGAGTTAGTTTCGAATTTATAATTTTAGTATGGATAGAAGAAAACTGATGAATGATTATTTTGTTTTGTCACAATATATTTTACTATTGTTGATTTCTAAAGACTTCCTGTTTTCTTCGTTCATCATTTGAACTGCGAATTGATTTGAGTGTTTCTTTTCGACAATAGAATGGCTTCTTCATCTTATTGTCTTATGGTAAACACAATATTTTGACAGTTACAACAACTAATCACAAGCTTGCAGCTAAAATAGTCAACTGTGTAGTTAGGAAAATTAATTGTTTAACAAATTAAGGTCCTAACAACTAAGCTACGTGAAGTTGCCGTGTTACCTATATGTAGCTATTTCAAACAACTGTCAAATAATGACAGTTGTGATTTGAATATACGGACAATTTGAGTTGGTAATCAATTCGCTTAATAAACCCCTGACTTAACTACGAGTCTACAACTATGTATAAATGGATGTAACTAATATATAGTTTTGTTTTGTTAATCCAAGTGCAAAATTCCAGAAACCATAAAATTGGCTGATAGAATTATAATAGATTATTCTTTTACCAAATCATTCAACCACCAATAAACAAATCCATCTCAACAAGGCATAAAACAATTGACTACCATCGCCAAATTAAAAAAAGAACAACACAACAATGGCCGCCGCTGTCATTCGCGCTATCATTGCGCGCGCCATTGCAATTGATATAATAATAAAATGTTATGGCTACGTTCTCACAGTCATCAAGCGCTAAGTGTTGGGTTACTTCGCTTGGAACTAATAGTCCGGCCATTGGCTTCTGTTGTGCATGACTTAGTTACAATAAAGGAATGTGTGGGGAATGTTCTCCATGCGTTTGGCGACGGAAACGCGTTTTGTCTGCTGGCTTTGTTGTTGAATTGTTGCTAAATCTATGTATAATTACATGCGAAAAGCGAAGAAACGAATCAAATTCACAATATTTTATTACACATAAACATACATGGCCACTTATCAAATATCAGAAACTAGGTACACGGTTCCAATTGGTCGTTTCATGAGGAAGAGCCGGAAAGAAATTCCACGATTACTCTTTTAAAAATAATTTGCTTTTACAAAGTTTTCAAATTACTCTGTTAATCGGTATGGAAGGACATTGTAAGCCTGTCAACAAGTACCGTACTTAATCAAATAGAAACTGGTCTACAAATCAACCGTCTACAAGGCCCGTTCGTATGTACGTGCTTTTTTTTTGAGGATGTGAAATCATCAAAATGACCCCTCCCGCTCTGGGTGGAACGGAAGCGAGTGTCAGACTCTTACTGACTAAAATCCACCCGTGTTCCTTCCTTAGCCCTTTATGTTCTGGGCCAGCGGTAACCCTTTCGGACAACCGCGCTAACCGTTTGTACGTTCTCACATTCACAAAATATAAAAGAATCAAGGTACCTATCTAAAAGATAAATAATAAAAAAAAAATAAGACTAAAGCTAGAATATTTTATTCGGACATAGGCTACGTGATGATGGTGGTAGGTAAACTAAATAAAAAATGTAAATGACAGTTGACCAAAACCCAGATTTTCGAAAAACTTAAGACGCCGGTAACGAAATCGAGACTGGCGAAATTAGGTATCTATCGCGCACACACACAAACGCGAGGGTGCTCTGTCGCATGTGTGCGTGAGTCGACGGCCACTTCAGCGATTAAACAGTTTTGATCCTTAGATATTTTTACGTGCATTTGAATATCATGACTTTTGAATTGAAATAAAATATCTGGTTAATTAGTATGCGTGAAATTTATTGTATAAAAATGTAAGGTTAGGTTAGTAGGTACCTACTATATTCGTAACTTTACAGGAAATAAAATCGACTTGATTCCTTTTGTAATATAGTTTTTAAGTAACAACTTTTCATTTAACACACATTTTGTAACAATATCTCCATAAATAATCAATGTCATTTTCAAGTTACGTAATTATTTACAGAACAAGCTTTTACTTGCAAATCCTCAAAAGGAATCAAAAAGATAACCCACTTCCAGATGACCTAGAAACTTGAAAGGAGATCGGACATTTTTGTATGGACTTTGGTCCAAGTGGCGTCGGATAATGAGACCTGCTTTATTTATTTGATAATTTTATATTATAAATATAAACAAACCCGCAAATAAATCGGGACATGGAGATAAAAGTTATTCACACTTAGGTCCTATATCATTCATATTATTATACAAGGGGGTATTATATATTTTTGTTATTAATTATTTCAATGTTCATTATTACAAAGACAAGATATATTTATTGCAGGTATCTCTCTTGAGCCAAATGTATAAGCCTCTCTAATTGTCTTCGGCTTCTTCCATACAGTGTCGCTAGCCTATCGTCTGATTCTCCACTTCTGAGTTTTGATAGGTGTACAATGTACATTCCTAATATTTTCTTTGGCTGGGGACACCTTCTACGCAAAGATGGTGTTTCTGCTATAATTGTGTTGAATTCTTCGTGAGTCCGCCCGGTCCAGTAATGCAATTCGTCTGCTGTCATATTTTCAACATGTTCAAAATCCATCTGTGATGCATTAGTTATTGCATTTTTTTAAAATGGATATGGTGTCCATTATATGGACACTCGAAAAATCATGAGACCTGTTTGGGGCATCAAATAACTCCTCCCAGTTATTGGATTGCATATGTTTGTCACAGACTCTAGCATTTGGTGGGACATAATATTTTTCATTTGCGTTAATTAAAAAATCGACCTTTACTCTCTCAGGTATTCAGCGTCGCGATATCAAACGGCAACCATGAAAAATACATGCGGTGATGTCCTTGAATAATACCGAATAACTCACTGACTAGTGAAAAATACGCGGGCTGACGCAGGTGCGGCGCGGGAGCATCACCCCCCGCGGCCCCCGCCCGCGCCGACTACGCCACGCCCCTCGTCCTGTTTGCCCGACGGATTTTGGCCAACAATCCCACCCATTTTTGCATTATAATAAACCCATTTTTCTGGATTGTGTAACTTTTTTCTCCATGAGCCAATTTTTATGTGCCCATAGAAAAAAAATATCCTACATTCATGAACTACTAAATAAACTAGGTTTCATCAGCCGACGCCATTTGGACCAATTCCGCCCGTTCTCCTTTGGCGTCGAGATAGACTAGTAGGCGCATACTAAGGAAAAAATCAGAAACCTACGAAAAAGAAAATTACGATGCTAGCTGTCGCCAAAGGCTCCGCCCGTGTGACGCGAGAACTGTCCCAAGGGTTAATACTCCCAGGATAAAAGTATTCTTTATATTATTCTAGACTATAATCTATCTCTGTGCTTAATTTCATCAAGATCCAGAGAAACTGTTGTGAGAAGAGAAGCTGTTTTGATGTGATTGAGTAACAATTATCCATCAAAATTCAATAAAATTTTATATTCATCTTTCGCAATAGATTTTTATTAATTTTAAATTTTTTTAAAACCAAAGATGTTTCACATCTGCCGGGCGTCCCGCGACGGCTACTTTTTTTAAACGGTTTTATTTTAGCTCACCCCGTTTGTCTTTTTTTTTATTTTATTATTTATTCTCGGGTCATATTTTAGTAATTCAAATTTCACCCTCTTCCTGTCAACCGATTAATATGAAATTTTGTATACACTTTGGATTTTGGTGACAATACAATTATGTTTATTCATTATCATTATAAATTCAAGATGGCCGCCGCTACAAAATGGCGGATAATTTATGTTTTATTAATCCCATCAATATGGGTATCAAATGAAAGGGCTCAACAAGCAGAATACAATATACTATAAAAAATTGAAATCCAAGATGGCAGCCGCTACAAAATGGCGGATAACGTAGGTTTTATCAATCCCATCAATATGGGTATCAAATGAAAGGGCTCAACAAGCAGAATACAATATACTATAAAAAATTGAAATACAAGATGGCGGCCGCTACAAAATGGCGGATAACGTAGGTTTTATCGATCCCATCAATATGGGTATCAAATGAAAGTGCTCAACCAGTATAATACAATGTACTATATAAAATTAAAATCCAAGATGGCGGCCTCTACAAAATGGCGGATAACTTAGGTTTTATCAATCCCATCAACATGGGTATCAAATGAAAGGGCTCAACAAGCAGAATACAATATACTATAAAAAATTGAAATCCAAGATGGCAGCCGCTACAAAATGGCGGATAACGTAGGTTTTATCAATCCCATCAATATGGGTATCAAATGAAAGGGCTCAACAAGCAGAATACAATATACTATAAAAAATTGAAATACAAGATGGCGGCCGCTATAAAATGGCGGATAACGTAGGTTTTATCGATCCCATCAATATGGGTATCAAATGAAAGTGCTCAACCAGTATAATACAATGTACTATATAAAATTAAAATCCAAGATGGCGGCCTCTACAAAATGGCGGATAACTTAGGTTTTATCAATCCCATCAACATGGGTATCAAATGAAAGGGCTCAACAAGCAGAATACAATATACTATAAAAAATTGAAATCGAAGATGGCAGCCGCTACAAAATGGCGGATAACGTAGGTTTTATCAATCCCATCAATATGGGTATCAAATGAAAGGGCTCAACAAGCAGAATACAATATACTATAAAAAATTTAAATACAAGATGGCGGCCGCTACAAAATGGCGGATAACGTAGGTTTTATCGATCCCATCAATATGGGTATCAAATGAAAGTGCTCAACCAGTATAATACAATGTACTATATAAAATTAAAATCCAAGATGGCGGCCTCTACAAAATGGCGGATAACTTAGGTTTTATCAATCCCATCAACATGGGTATCAAATGAAAGGTCTCAACAAGTAGAATACAATTTACTATGCAAAATTGAAATCTAAGATGGCCGCCGCTACCAAATGGCTGATAACAATTTTTTTTGAAGCACTAAATGAATTAGGTAAACAGAATTCGAAATAAAAACTAAAAACCAAAAAATAATAAAATAGATACAGTCGTGGGAATTATAAACATATGCATAGACTAGACTAAAATAAAACCGTGGGGTACGTCAATTGTCTACATTTTAATCAACGATTGTAGACAATTGACGTGCCCCACGGTTTTATTTTAGTCTAGTCTATGCATATGTTTATAATTCCCACGACTGTATCTATTTTATTATTTTTTGGTTTTTAGTACATTTATCTTAAACATTGCAATGTATGTTTAACATAAAACCGTTTAACTGAAAAAGTTTTTTTACCTATTTTTTTATTTTCTAGTTTTTAGTTTTTATTTCGCATTCTGTTTAATTCATTTAGTGCTTGAAAAAAAATTGTTATCGGCCATTTGGTAGCGGCGGCCATCTTAGATTTCAATTTTGCATAGTAAATTGTATTCTACTTGTTGAGACCTTTCATTTGATACCCATGTTGATGGGATTGATAAAACCTAAGTTATCCGCCATTTTGTAGAGGCCGCCATCTTGGATTTTAATTTTATATAGTACATTGTATTATACTGGTTGAGCACTTTCATTTGATACCCATATTGATGGGATCGATAAAACCTACGTTATCCGCCATTTTGTAGCGGCCGCCATCTTGTATTTCAATTTTTTATAGTATATTGTATTCTGCTTGTTGAGCCCTTTCATTTGATACCCATATTGATGGGATTGATAAAACCTACGTTATCCGCCATTTTGTAGCGGCTGCCATCTTGGATTTCAATTTTTTATAGTATATTGTATTCTGCTTGTTGAGCCCTTTCATTTGATACCCATGTTGATGGGATTGATAAAACCTAAGTTATCCGCCATTTTGTAGAGGCCGCCATCTTGGATTTTAATTTTATATAGTACATTGTATTATACTGGTTGAGCACTTTCATTTGATACCCATATTGATGGGATCGATAAAACCTACGTTATCCGCCATTTTGTAGCGGCCGCCATCTTGTATTTCAATTTTTTATAGTATATTGTATTCTGCTTGTTGAGCCCTTTCATTTGATACCCATATTGATGGGATTGATAAAACCTACGTTATCCGCCATTTTGTAGCGGCTGCCATCTTGGATTTCAATTTTTTATAGTATATTGTATTCTGCTTGTTGAGCCCTTTCATTTGATACCCATGTTGATGGGATTGATAAAACCTAAGTTATCCGCCATTTTGTAGAGGCCGCCATCTTGGATTTTAATTTTATATAGTACATTGTATTATACTGGTTGAGCACTTTCATTTGATACCCATATTGATGGGATCGATAAAACCTACGTTATCCGCCATTTTGTAGCGGCCGCCATCTTGTATTTCAATTTTTTATAGTATATTGTATTCTGCTTGTTGAGCCCTTTCATTTGATACCCATATTGATGGGATTGATAAAACCTACGTTATCCGCCATTTTGTAGCGGCTGCCATCTTGGATTTCAATTTTTTATAGTATATTGTATTCTGCTTGTTGAGCCCTTTCATTTGATACCCATATTGATGGGATTAATAAAACATAAATTATCCGCCATTTTGTAGCGGCGGCCATCTTGAATTTATAATGATAATGAATAAACATAATTGTATTGTCACCAAAATCCAAAGTGTATACAAAATTTCAGATTAATCGGTTGACAGGAAGAGGGTGAAATTTGAATTACTAAATATGACCCAAGAATAAAGAAAAATAAATAAAACAAACGGGGTGAGCTAAATAAAACCGTTTAAAAAACCGTTTAAAAATACAAAAACAGCCCAGCAAACCCAATAGCTGTGAATGTATGTCAAGCATAGATAGTTAAGGAATTATAATAAATATCCTAACAATAAATGATTACATTTGCGGTAAGTATTCTAAACAACATGTCAAAATCATCACAAAATATTTCAAAAATAAAAACTTACTACTGTATCAAGAATTCACGGTCCGGTCACGTTCGCTTGTACTCGTTGCGCGATCTCTATAACTTGGCGGGAAGCGCAGAGCGATACACCCACCCTCTGAAAGCGCTCGGCGCGGACTGCCGACTCGAGGCTTGCGGCGAGTAATATAATGCAAGATTTTGGTTGTTTTAAAACATATTTTTTGGCACAATTTGTTTTTTATATTTCTTTATTTTTTCTCGAAATGGATAGAATTTGATCTATAGTTTATTCCTGTCGTTTTTTTTTTATGAATTAGAGTTCCAAATAGCCGAAATTATCACCAATTCTTTGCCCATTTTCTCTAAAATTTGGCCAAGTTACATATTTTTTTACTGAAATATTTCATATGAAAGTGGTAAAAAGTAATTCCAACATTATATAGACGACTTTCTCAACAGTACATTGTAATTTTTTCATACCGTTAAGACGTCAATACAATCCATAAACAGGTGATATTCTAAACCTCTTACAGCAAAAAATCACAAAACAGTCGCGGGTTTGAGGTGGATTATTTAAAAATAGATAATAAAAATAAAAAAGTAGCTCCAACATTAGATTATAATTGAAATGATCTTTCATGGTGTGCATTAATTCTTATCGAAATATTGTATTTTAACTGTTAAATCACGTCTGTAAAATCTGGTAAATCAGCGGAATCGGAAAAATGTTGTCTACGGCCTCTTAACAGTTCGAATGAAATCGACACCTCTGAACCGCTTTGGTCATAAATCTACGAAACGGACCATTTGTCTTTCCGAAAAGGAAAAGGTACAGGATTTTCTTCACTTGGACGATAATCCTTTTCCCGTGACGGCTATGCCGATAGTGAGCGAAGTTGGAAGCAGAGTTGAATGACCTATACCTACAGGGAGATTTTTTTCTGAACTGAACATTTTTTGACGTGACAACGTCTAATAAATCGATGAAGCTGGCTGCACTCACGAAAAAACATGACTCATGTAGCGTTACCTCGCGGCCTTGCTCTGTAGCGTTCCATGGCGGCTTGAAGTGCAAGCGAATATTAACAAATGCAATGCAACTATTCCATCAGTATTTTCTTATGACGTTGTCACGTTCAACTATCGTCAGTAAACCGACTTTACAGACAACCGATTTTTTTTCTTTAAATTTGTGCTATGATTCCTTTTATCGTTTTCCTCTATACCCTGTAGGCTTAGAACTTATCCATATCTACTGGCTACAAAACTAATTCGACCTGTATACTACCCAAGTGTATCTCAAAATTCGCTAAACGGACTTGCGAGTACGCAACATAGTCGAAAAGTTGCTTCTGATCGGAAGCCTTCGCATGTCGTCGCAACATACCATTGCCTCCTGCTGAATGCTGTCGCGTCCCGCTGCATGTCATCCCATCCCGCCGCGGTATCCTCCAGCACGTTCTTCAATATCGCAGAGAAATCCTTTTTGATGCTCCGTAGTGGGTCTCTGAGCTTTGGAATCTATATCTTGTTGCTATAGAGGTTGCCAGGTTGCCGCATAGTTCACGGTGAGTCGGAACTGTCTGCGAAGATGTCCCCAGTGAGTCGGGGTGGCGCTGCGTTATGCTCCAGTGCGTCGGATGTGGTACAGCGCCGGGTTGAGGCTGACTGCTGCGTCGACCAGGAGAGGAATTGAGCTCTTCTTGTTGACCGGCCGAAAGTGCAGTGTGCTGTGCCAAGGTTGCTGATGAGGCTGAGGGTGATGACCAGGTATGCGCGGTCGCTGCATGCTGGTGGTCAGGATACCCGTTGAAGCCGTGGGAGCTGGCTGGCTGGGTGACTCGCCGCTAACGCTTGCGGGAGTGATGATGATGACATCACGCTGAAGTATTTGCACGAAGGCTGCGCTGACGTTCATGTTCGGAGTCACCAGTATAGAGGCATGAGGAACAGGGTGTAAAGTTCACTCATACTCTATAGAAAAGGGAGGATCCTCCGACCAGACGGGTGTTGTGTCTGGCGGGCAACTGCCCGTTGATTCATGTCGGGCCGTTGTATCTATGCTAGTTGCGCGGTAAACTCTGCTTGCGCGATGCAGGATTTGCCTGACGTCAGTATGACGCGTTGTTTGCATGTGGCGTTGTAGATACCGCTACATTGCCATTAGATGCGTACGCATTTACGTTGGTAACTATAAAATAGCATGGTGGATGCCAAGCTTCACAGCTTGGCTCATCGGCGCAAGGTTGCCTGTTTGTCGGTCTTCTACAGATTGTCCTTCGGTGAGTGTGCCCAAGAACTCCACGACCTCTTTCCACCGGCCTCCTTCTACCTTCGGACATCCAGACGTACTGCAAGTTACCATCCCTGCCTAGTTGCTATTCCACCAATTCGCACTAAACGTTTTCAAATGTCCTTTATAATGCGCACAGTAAAAGAGTGGAACTCTGCGCGGAGGTCACAAGACCGATGATAGTTACAATAATTTTCCCACAAGTTCATGTTATTTCCTCAGAAACATTGTGTAATATGATCCCGCAGTTGTTACATAGAAATCGTGACTCGATCGCACCTAGCCACCTTCTATTTCACTATAATCTATTTCAAACTCGACATGAAGGCAAAAACACGAGCAACCAAACTAATGTTATGGCGAAAATGAATCTTTGTGTCTGCATTATTTTGATATCGAAACTTATAAGCACCAATATAGCATTGTCTCCACTTATGGGGCCGGCGGCGGAGCATGTTCATACAAACGTAATACCAAAATAATTTGTAAATCAAACATATTCTTAATGTAGTGTGTATTTATTCCGATTGGATTACAGATTATCTAGGTTCCTAAATATATATTTTGAAAGGACACTGATTTAAAGACGAGTTATGAGATAAATGAGTTTCCATAGAAATTTTAAATCACTACATAGTATAAAACAAAGTCGCTTTATCTGTCCCTATGTCCCTTTGTCCCTTTGTATGCTTAAATCTTTGAAACTACGCAACGGATTTTGATGCGGTTTTTTTTAATAGATAGAGTGATTCAAGAGGAAGGTTTATATGTATAATAATAATAATGTTTCCGTGCGAAGCCGGGGCGGGTCGCTAGTTCCTTATAAAATATCTCGTCTTTATAACGGAGTCCTTTCGGTTTTTCTTTCCAGTCCGGCGAACTCTGGACCAATGTCCAGTAAAGGCCACGTTTCCTAACGATTTAATTGTAATAATAACAGCAGCACGGATTGATCTGTCAGGTTAAGCTACGCTTGCCGCGGTTGGTCCGTGGATGGGTAGCCATCTTTACCTATCAAGACCCCTCCGTGCCTCGGAAAGCACGTTAAGCCGATGATCCCGGCTGTCATTCTTGGATCTTTGACAGTTGTTACGGGTCGTCGGAAGCCCGAAAGTCTGACAACCAGTCTTACCAAGGGGTAATACATTACCCAGTAACTGGGTTGTGAACGTCAGATTGGCAATCACTTTATGTAAAATACTGGTATTTAGCTGCATCCGGTTAGACCGGAAGCCGACAGCTCCTAAAAGATACCGGACTGTTTGTATTTCGTGCGACAGAGATAACGCTCTACGAAGCCGAAATTAGCCGATTGTCTCTTTCCAAAGGTCGATGTGCAATATTTATCGCCGGGTACTGTATGTAATTATGTTTCAAGATAAAATTGATTCCGAACCGCATCTATGCCCAGTCCGTATACTTTCGGATTATCATAATCTTCCCAAAAGTCTTACCAATGCAAAAAAAGAACCACACCTAACATTCAACGTACCTAACGAATTAATTTCATAAAATATTATCTTCCCTCTTACATCAGCTACTGACCTGAGATCAAATGACGCACATTACAAGGAGTCATTATACAGCAGAACTGAGAGAGCTCTGTAGTAGTTCCTGCTAAATTGTGAGGCCCAGCTCTGTGTGGTTATCATATCTTTAGACTTGTGCGAATTCAGGAAAGCAGAAATATACGTGGTACAAATGCCAGCACATTAAGTTACCCGAAATTGTCAAATATTCCCAATCAACTTTGAACCTTATGTTTTAGCGATATATGTAGTTGAAAATCTATTAAATAAATTTGACAGATTGTAGTTGCTTGATGTGCTGGTGTCTGTACATATTAAGGCCGCCGCAGAAAGGCGCGACGCCACTCTAATAGACTAATTTCTATGTACAGACGCCAGCACATCAAGCTTAAATTATATTATTGATGATTTTTTACTACATACTTGATCAAGACAATGAGAAGTCTCTTTGTTTTCATTCTTATTTCTCTGCCATTCTTTTGGGCATGCCACTGACAGCGATGCTGTGTAGGTAATATTTTAGAGATGGGTCGTACTTGCAAAATCGAGTACCAGGCCTTCCAAGTACGTCCTCCTTAAGAAACCAGGGCCTAAAACCAGGGCTCAAGATACTTTCAAGTATTTTCTATCTGCATAGAAATATGAAGTCCATACAAGTTCAAAGTACAATCGCGTCCTATTGGAAGTAAAAATACTTGCATAGGAAATTGATCCGTGACTTCATATAGGTAAATAAGGAGCAAAATCGCGATTACAAATAAATACATACTTACAAACCATTAAAGTAAACATACTTGCATACGAAATTGTTCCGTAGACTCTAATAAGGAGCATGATCGCATTTGCGAAAACTAACGCGGTTGAGTACCTACGCAGTTGAGCGAGTAGCCGTATAAAATACTTTGAAGTCTTGCAAGTATTTTGGGTCGGTACCGGGTGTGCGTACTTGGAAGCAAATACCTGGTGTAAAAACCTGGTCGCGTAAATACGTATCTTCCCTATAATATTTATATCAATATCAACTCAGTTTATCACAGTCCATTGCTGGATATTGGCCTCTCCCAGGCTGCGTCACAATACCCTGTCCTCCGCCTTCCGCATCCAGTCTTTCTCAGCCACTTTCTTAAGGTCGTCGGTCCATCTAGCTGGTGCGGCGACCCACGACACGCTTGCCTACCCACAGTCTCTACTCCATGACTCGTCTGCTCCACCGGCCATCGGTCCTTCGACAGACATGGCCCTTCAGTTTGCTTACTCTGCAAGCCATGTTGGTACAGATGTTCTATTTCACGAAGTCCGTTTGGCTATGAATGTTGTCAAGCGTGCACATGCACATTGTGATCAACAGAGACTCAACAATGGGTGAAGTAAAACGGTAGATACACATTCGCGGAAATAGCCTCATGCGACGGCAGCAAGGGGCAGCCGCTGTGGGAGCGCGCTTGTCGGGATACGTCACTCTCACTACTACAATCAAAGCCGAACGGACTTCGTGAAATAGAATATCTGTAACACCGGTTCTTTTCCGGATAATATGTGAATTAATTTAATACCTAACTTAACTTTTAACTTAGTTGTTAAAAACTTATGAAACTTTGGACATCGCAGTGTGGCAAACGTTAAAAGGATCCATTAGTGCGGAATGACAGACTGCCGTATGCTCTTTGTTTAATCAGTTCTAAAATTAACAATGTGTGATGTCTCTGTGTGAGGTCGTCATTGTTATTAACTTTGCTCGCGATCCAGACTACAAAGCGTCTAAGTTCTAGATAGTCGGAGAATCTTTCTTATGGCTGTCCGCTGCTACGTAGAATGAGCATGGAGAGGTACACCAAGTTAATGGCGCGGTTCAGCACCACATTATGTAATTGTGACCACGCTATCAATCAGAATCTGAATCATTTTGACATTAAACAGTTAAAGGTATACAATTATTATGAAGAAGTTGCAGTCCCAATTGATTTGGGCACTGTAGGTACTGTAGGCAGTGGACTTACCCATTTCTTTTTCTTCCATAGTCCATACTGACAGCTCTATTTGATCCCATCTCGCAGAGTTCACTTTTTTGTATTTTCTTTACTGTTAGCAGGGGGCCTAAAAAGGTCACTTTGGCAGAATCATAAAAGGATAACATTATGAATCATAATGGACAGTTAACTGTTAAGTTAATCGTATCAAATCTCATTGATGAAGGATTATTCAGTTATTTTTTTTGTCTGTGCTAAAATACCAATCAATCCAATCCAAATCCAATTCCAATCTCTTTGATTATACCTACGTAGTGCAGCGAAAAAAAGAAAAAAACACTGACTGTCTTCGCCATATTATGATTCCTAATGTTATCCTTTTATGATTATGCCAAAGTGGCATTTTTAGGCCCCCAGGCAGGTCTGCTTGGGGTATTTCTTTGAGCTTCGATCTTTAGATCTCCTCGTCCATGGTTTTCCTAGGGTAAAAAAATAGAAGCTAATGTTATTAAGTAGCAGTAAGTTAAGTGGGTAATGGTCGGCATTGCAAAAGGTGGCGAGAAAAATGAAAAAGTGACGTTCAAAATCTTGAATTTCGAGATTTCCCGCAAAGGCAATGGAAAAAAACTGCATGTTGTTCGAAATATTCTCACGAAATTCGACAGTAAACAGTGCCAAGGCATTCTTTAAGAAACGTCATAACAGCAAGTACTTACGGGTGGAAAGTTTGAATATTTCCCAACACAATTTAAAGTCTTGCAAATCATTTGCTATACTTAAGGGGCTTACAGGAACTAAACACAAAAAACGCAAGTTTTAGAAACAATAAAAGTACATATATGATCGAGTACAGTAAATAAAATCAGAAAAAATATATGATATAGGTATATGTATTGAAAACATAATATGTACAACTAATTTGATACGATAGAAAAAAATTATGAAGATACCTCTAAAAACTTTCTTTTTACAATAAAAACCATACTAATATACATACAATCATTCTGATTATATTGTTAGATTATTCTACAAGCATTATATTAAAATACTAGTGTTTTGATTTTTTAGTCTAAACAATAGATTTATTGTAATTAAATAATTGCTTCATATTTTGCAATAAATTACCAGCGTTGTGTCATCGCGCTTCTCTTTCTTTTCTATGCAGTCCGACAGTGACCGCGCTTTAGGGCATGTAAGCCCCTTAAGTTTTTTTGACGGGCTCGAACAGCCGCAAGGGTCGATCGATCAGGTTTCTTGTTCCCCGACCCACCCCATCGCATCGCATCGCCTACCCGCGCTGTTACTTTGTTTTTGCTTAGCGTTCTTTCTGACTTTTTCTTTTTGCTCGGCTTCTAGCGTGACGTTAAAATCCGACCGGTAGTTCCAAAGATAAGCGTGTACAAACAAACAAACAAACTCTTCAGCTTTTAATTAGTACCTAAGTACAATGCGCGCCACGAAAGATGAGACTTGACACACCACGTGGTTTGACTTGCGCAGTACACGATTTTAGGTATCTTTAGCGGTATGAGGTCTGAGTGCGGGACGGGACCGGACGTCATAGGGGCGGCGGAAAGAGCGGGGGAGGCGGGTTCAAGTCTCATCTTTCGTGGCTCGCATTGTACAGTGCGTGTCACGTAAGAAGAGACTTGACACACCACGTGGTCTGACATGAGCAGAACACGATTTTAGGTATCTTTAGTGGTATGAGGTCTGAGTGCGGGACGGGACCGGAGTACCGGACGTCATAGGGGCGGCGGAAAGAGGCGGGGAAGGCGGGGTCAAGTCTCTTCTTACGTGGCACGCACTGTATAGTGGTTGAAATCAGTGCTCTGAGTGGAATACCTCGATTTTGAGAACGCACCACGCACGTATTACTGGTTAATGGAACCTAAACTGCTCCATTTAAAGTCGTCAGTAGAAAGTGACAGTTGGTATTGTGACACAATTTTGCCAATTGTCTCGCAGTGTTCTGTGGCAGTGTTAATTGACCCACAGTATGTAGACACAGGCCAGTGGCCTCGAGGAGGAACTGGGGAGGGGAGGGATAATTAAGAACAATTGTTGAGAAACATTTCCCACCAAATAGTGTATTATGGGTAGGTAATTTGCAAAATGAGGGAATATTGTTTAATGTGTAACTCGCAAGTAACTATGTTTTATAGTAAATTCCCTTAGATAAGTAAAACAATTCTATTGACATATGACGTTTGACGATGTTTGTGGCACCGAGTTTGTCGTTATAGTCTCACTCCAGCAGTGCTGGTCTGCACTGCAGTGCGATTCTGTAACCATCTCACCGTGAAAACTTAGGTGAAGTGAGCGTGGAGTGAGCTGTCAATAGTGTCAATTCCTAGCAAAAACAAACTCGCATCACCTAAGTTTTCACGGTGAGATTTTTACAGAATCGACCGGCATGCGGCAGGTCGGATATGCGCTCGATGAACGCGATGTTCCCTTAGCTGATGAAAATGTAAACAAATGGATCAGAAAACGTGGGATGCCCATTTAGTGCCATTTACAAATTGGGTGCTTCTATTTAATTAGGTATTTGAATACATAAACTCGATTTTCATTTGACAATTGAGGTTCATTTTAAACCTTAATTTTCGTCCAAGATTTTTCAATCACAATTTAACTACTAACTTGTATGTTGTTCAAAAAGGCAGGAGCTCATGGGGCATCATAAAATTTGTCCGCATCGCTGTCAATGGCGGGATAGGTGCCCAAAAGACTGGCAGCATTACCACGTTCGATGGCAATGCTGATTCTTTGGGCTAAATATATACTTGCATCTCTATTTTTTTTATATACTTGTACATTATATATTTATAATTAACTGTGCCCCAGCAGTGGAAACATTATACTTATGCTTGGTGACGTCTAGGTGCCCCATTCAAATGCGTTCTTGAATTTATACTCCAATTTGATTCGCTTTTCAAACTCGGTTCCCACAAACATTGCTTTTAAAACCTCATAATTTGGCTGCAACGAAATAGTTTGCATGCAATGTTTGACTTCCTTAGTGAAAGTATTCTGTCCTATGTTATTAAGGTAGTAATTGCAATGTAGGTATTTTCTATACAATGGTGGCTTAGTTCGCATGTCAGAGGTCAGTGAAAGTGCTTTTTATGGGCATACCATGGGTACTATGTTGTTTTTGTAGTAAAGTTGGATTAATTAAGCTGTTTTAATTAATAGGGAGCTTTTAAAAGTGACTACGGGGATTAGGAGCTTTAGACTAAATGATGACAGCCGCACGGTCGTTTGAAGGTTAAGCTACGCTGGCCGCGGTCGGGTCGTGGATGGGTTAAAAGTGTGTGGAAAGTTCGTTCAATGGAAGATCGCGGTAACCGTATAGTTCAGTTGATTGGAGTCACTCTTTTGCTACCATGAATTTTTCTTAATACTTATATGTGTTTCCATAAAGAGATTTCCACATGAAAAGTTAAGATTGGGAGCAATGACACAGTTATTAGCACACACAGACATGGCTGCGTCACCTATTACAGTCTACTGGCCCCTGCCAGTAACAAACTGGTGCTATAATAGTCATTTTACTAGGGGTTTTTAACATTTTACACGGACCGACCGGCTGCCATCTGGCCTCCGCTACCCGATATTTTAATGCTAGACCGGTTTCCAGACTTTCGGGCTTCTCATTCTACATAAACGTAACGTGTTTTTTAGGTCTAACAGGTTATATGTATAGTGCCTATGCGTTCAACAAGCTGATGATTTTTGTGCTTTCCAGTTCCGTGACCTCGTGTGAAATTGAATGAAATTGTTTATTCTGTAAATATGAGAACGGTATCACTTTTACACGTCATATATATATAAAAAAAAACTGGCCAAGTGCGAGTTGGACTCGCACACGAAGGGTTCCGTACCACAAGGCAAAAACGCTGAAAAAAACACGTTTGTTGTATGGGAGCCCCCCCCCCCCCTTAAATATTTATTTTATTCTGTTTTTAGTATTTGTTGTTATAGTGGCAACAGAAATACATCATCTGTGAAAATTTCAACTGTCTAACTATCACGGTTCATGAGATACAGCCTGGTGACAGACGGACAGCGAAGTCTTTGTAATAATTTTATTCGAAAGTGGTAACCTGTTACTCAATCATTGTAGCACTTCCTGGGTAATTTCGTACAAACCACGTTGCGGTTGAGATAGTTGAGTATAAACGAAAAGAATGCTCAATTCCAGGTGTGAAGGATAAAGGCTCCTTCAAACAGGCGCGACACGCGATAAAATCGCGCGCGACACAAAGGCACCGCAAGTCGCGCAACGAGCGGTCTCAAACTCAAAGCATTTATTTCAATTAAACCATTTTTAAAGACACTTTTGAATTGTCAAGGTGTCGGTCAGTCAGAAATATGAAGTTTGTTGCCCTGACTAGCTCTTCCCCAACTGTGTTTAAAGTACCTTGCCCTCCGTCCGCCGATGTGTGCTGGTTTAACACCCTAACTGGTGGAGGCTCTTTTAAAAACACAGTTATTCATCATCTGCGTAGCCTTTTGCCAGCTTTGTTGCGGTCAGCTTTCCCAGTTTAATCTGATGCAGGTAAATACCAGTATTTTACATGGAGCGACGGCAGTCTGACTGCCACAATCCAGTTACTGGGAAACACGACACCTCTCTTGATAAGACTAGTTGTCAGTCTTAAAAATAGGTTAATTTACAGAATCATTGTAGGAATGAAGTCCACAAAACTTTAGAAAATTGGTCTTGCGCAGAGCCAACTAAACCACATCCTCTGTTTCATCACGATCATGAAAACAGTTGAAGATCCAATTACTTTTTTCTGCTAACCCTACAAAGAATGTAACGAAGATATAGTACAGTACAGTCACAGTTATTTTATCTCTGATTTTGCATCACTGTCCAAATCAAAGTGATCTTTATTCTCATTCGTATAAGGTTGTTGTTGGATTGCTGCTGTCAGAGGCAAAATAACTCTGAAAGGTCTATATTCCTGTGCCAATAATACTTAATAATAATGACAGGTTGCTCTAACAAGTTATGAAAAAAAAAATAGACCATAGTTTACCTGCTCCAAAAAACCGTTTTTGAAATGGTCCTCCTTTGCCGTTAATCTTTTATCTTTATGGTGTTTCGCCGCCATTATAATACTTTTATGCGGCATGGTTAAAGGAGTTTTTAGAGGTGTTCTTGTTGTTTATTTTATGTATTAACTGTGTCTATTTCCTTGCTTTAGTGCAAGGTATTCAAACCTTATTGATTTTTCCATTAGGAAATTCTCCGTACAATATAAGCGCGGCGGCGAAATTGCGTAACACATTATCAATCGGAAATTCGGAATAGGTTTAATTTTGACAGTTCAACACAAGTTCAACAACATTAATTGCGTTATTTACGTGTTCAAGCAGACAAAGTTTTCATACTTATGAAGCAATGGATGCTTCAATGATGAATGATGTGTTACGCAATTAGGGGCCTTCTTTTTCAGGATGGGAATTCATCAAATGACCCCTCCCGCTCTGAGTGGAGCGGAAGGGAGTGTCACACTCTTATTGACTAAAACCAAGTCTGAGGTTCTTACTTTACCTTTTAAAACTAGATATAGCACATAATAGTTTCCAACCGATTGATGTTATTCAATTCATTCATTTCGAGCTTGATGATACGCAAAATACATGGTGGAAGGGACGCCGGAACACTACCTGTTTTCATACGTTCAGTAGGTATGTACATGCTTTTGAATCTAATTGTATTGAAATTTCTTGTCGATTATTTAAAAAAAATAGTGGCACTCCGGGAGTGCCGACAGAAGTGAAAACAAAACACAAACAGAATACTTTGCCTTCACTCACTGACATATCGGATATAAATTAAAACCGACTACATCCCGAGGACAGCCGAACACATTCGAAGCGGGTATCCTTTTAATCGTCTTATAAACAAAACACGCGCGGTGTCGCTTACGGTAACAGTGGTGCGACTTCAATGGTTTTTTCCCATCTCAAAAAATACCCAACGCGCCCAAAGAAGCTTTCACTTCAAAAAAAAATTGTTCCATACATTTTGACCTTGTAAGTATTGCACTTTTTTTATAAAACAACAGATTTTTTTAACCGACTTCTAAAAAGGAGGAGGTTCTCATTTTGATAATCGTCAAAAAATTTCTAAGCTATGGGGTCTAGAATATGTGCTAAATTTATTTTTACGGTTTGCGCGTCGATGTCGCTCTCTCTACCACCATGTTAGTATAAGAAAAAACTTGGTTCACTGCCATTTATTTATATGTAAACTTCTTGTTATATTGCACCAACTTTGGCTGGTAACAGAAACTGTAAAGGCGCCAAAAATGGCTATACAAGTTGGTAATGACAGCTGTCAGAAATCAATTAAATGCAGGCACGATTATTACCTACCTTTCACCAAGTGATTGAAAGGCGTTACGACTCTAGACGAAACTGTAGTTTTGTCACCGTTAAAATTGCTATTTTTCCTTATAAGTTTCAACATAATTAAATATACTATAGGCTCATTATTTTGTTTTGTAATTATATTGTCTCCCTTATGAGCGTTTATGACGTACGGAATTTCATACAAACTTTGAAGCACATGTTTTGCACATTTTTGAAATGTTTTATTTAAAAAAAGATAATTGGAAATCTCTGTTTCTATGTAAAATTTAAAATCGGTTTAATTTAGCTGTAACACTATTTTTCGAAAATGTTCTTAACTAACTTTTTAGACCTTTGTATCCTGCTTATGCGTATGATGTTTCAGGACCTAAAGCGCGGTCATTGTCGGACTGCATAGAAAAGAAAGAGAAGCGCGATGACACAACGCTGGTAACTTACTGCAAAATATGAAGCAATTATTTAATTACAAAAAACCTATTATTTGGCCGAAAAAATTAAAACTTTAGTATTTTAGTATGTTGCTTGTAGAATAATCTGACAAAAAATCAGAATGATTGTATGCATATTAGTATGGTTTTTAATTTTTATTGTAAAAAAGAAAGTTTTTAGAGGTATCTTCATGATTTTTTCTATCGTATCAAATTAGTTATATTATGTTTTCAACACGCTATCTACCTTGCATATATCCTGAAGAATATCATAATCTTCTGATTTTGTTAACTGTAGTCGATCATATACTTTTATTGTTTCTAAAACTTGCGTTTTTTGTGTTTAGGTCCTGTAAGCCCCTTAACCCTGGGTCAAATAAATTAATTTTCTTTCTTTGGCGTTATGATAACGTGAAATTTCTTCTGTCACACGTTAATAATAGTAATAGCTTCAGCCCGCGACTTCGTCCGCGTGAATTTTTTTGTACTTGCCCCTTCCAAATGGTGGTTACGTATGGAGAAGAATGGGCAAGAAACTCTTCAGTTACCTACCTTTTACCTTACCAGTTCCTATCGTATGAAAGAATAGCAAACAAAAAAGAATCAGTTACTTTCACCACTAAAAAAAGAAGAATCATTCGACCAATCAACAAAAATCTAGTACAAAATCTAGGCTGCGGAACAGCCTTCACAAACAACTAGGCATCATCGCGTCTTCCCACGCTTAAAAACAACAAAAAATCACTCGAATTGTTGACAAACCACTTCGCCGAGGTCAATGACCGCGCGTAATCGTTCAATCATTCATTCACTGAGTGAATGATCTGTTTCGATGGTCGTTCAAAAAGATGTTTTGATTTGCTCGTTGAGAGATTTTCGCTAATATTTTTGGTGTTTATTCGTATTTGATGTGGTTTTTGATGAAATTAAAACTTTTTGTAAGATTGTATGCAGGCTTTTTTTGTTTTGCATGCTTTGTGGTTTTAGCAGCAGGTAGGTGATAGGTAGGTTAAGTATACCAGTTTGAGTGTGCATGCTAGATCATGCTTGATTCTGGTAGAGATCACACTTGTAACTGTTTTTTGTTTAGGTAGACTAGAATATAGTTAGGTACCTATCCGGTAATTGCGCAGCAGGGACGTTTAAAAAGGCGCCAAAACCGGCCTTGTTTTTTTTTTGTTTAACCTTAAGGTGTGTCCAGTCCTGGCAAATTCGCCGCTCGCGAGCTGGTTGCAAACTGCGTGCGTGTGGCTCGCGTGCAGTTACGGCCTATGTTTAGTAATCCATAAATATCCATCCTAGAAATGAATGAATTGAGTAACTCCATCAATCGGTTGGAAACTATTAATAACAATGTGCTATATCTAGTTTTAAAAGGAAAAGTATCAATCTCAGAACAATAAAAAACCAGAGACAGAGGGCTGTCAACAGAAAAGTGAAGCCGGTTTCGTAAACATGTGTGCACATAGTGAGGTGTAGTTTGATTGTAAATGGTTGTAAATGTGTGCGTGTGAGCGTGTATGCACAGAGCGGAGGTGTAGTTTTTGCATGTTTCACTGTATTGTTCGCAGCGCTATTGGTTATGTCTTGACTTTTTATTTGGTCTGAGATGCCATTTCACACATTTGCTGATCATAGTACAGACGCCAGCACATCAAGCTAGTACAATATGTCAAATTTCTTTAATAGATATTCAACTTTATCGCTATAACATAAGGTTCAAAGTTGATTGGGAAAATTTTACAGTTCGAGTAGCTTGATGTGCTGGCGTCTGTACAAAAAATCTTATCACCGAACAGTTAGATGAGACACATAAGAAAGGTTCGAAGCTCTGTTTTTTATATTGCTGACTAGGACTGCTCTAGACCTCGATCACGCCTGATGGAAAGCGATGAATGAGGTCTGTGATGGAACAAGCGTGCCCAGAATATGACGTATTCCACATTGGACACCCGCTTAAAATGGCGCCTGAGTGAATGTGCCGCTGTGTTAGGTGCATTCACTCAGGTGCCATATAAGCGGGTGCCCAATGTGGAATACGTCCAGAATATGCCTGTTTACCATTTAAGCGGGTGCCCAATGTGGAATACGTCCAGAATATGCCTGTTTACACTTTCTTTGAAGGCAGACGGGTGAAATGTGGAAGAGAACACACACGCCGCAGGCAACGAGTTCCACATTTTGGCTGTGCGCATAATATATTTACGAATATTTGCTTGTTAATTTAGCAACTTTCATAGCTAACCGTACTAGCTTGTTTATTTATAATTCTACTGTTACTCGGTCGATTAATTAACGGTTTATTAATAACTAGCTGATCTGTCGAACTTCGCTCCGCCTCAGAATCAATAAGAACGAATGTATGAGAAAATTTATTTCCTTTTTTTTTTTTTCTTAAATTTTTCCCAATTTTTTAATAGTTATTCTGCTATTCGGGGCGAAGACAAATCCAACAAATTAAAGATCATACGTTGGCTAAATAATAACAGCCGCACAGGTCGATCGATCAGGTTAAGCTACGCTTGCCGCGGTTGGTCTGTGGATGGGTGATCATCTTTACATACCGTGACCCCTCCGTGTCTCGGAAAGCACGTTAAGCCGTTGGTCCCGGTTGTCATTCGTGGATCTTTGACAGTCGTTACGGCCGGTAGTCAGAAGCCCGAAAGTCTGACAACCAGTCTTACCAAGGGGTATCGTATTACCCAGTGACTGGGTTGTGGAGGTCAGATAGGCAGTCGCTCCATGTAAAATACCTACTGGTATTCAGCTGCAACTGGTTAGACTGGAAGCCGACCCCAACATAGTTGGGAAAAGGCTAGGCAGATGATGATGAAGTTCTATTCAATTTGGTACCGGTACTTTTTAGATGGAGTAAAATCAATTTGGTATTTTTTTGTAATTTTTAGAGGGTCATTATGATCTTTACTAATTAGTTGCTGAGAAAAAGAAAATGACAGCGACGTGTTTACAGCATACGTACCTTAATTTTATGACAAAAAAACTGCAAAGGTAATTTTTCTTTTGTATGCAAAATACATGCATTGACGCGGAGTTGCGGACACCAGCCCGTATTACCTATTAGATGGAGTACCGGTACCGAAACGGCAAGAACCACTAACTACTGATACGGAACCTCTCCTTTTGCTACCTACCGATTGCAAGCCCTGGGGGCTTACTCTCCAAACTAATTTTAATTCCAATGAAATGCCAATATGATTCCAATGTTAATTTTACAGTCACGTTTTACTCTTGAAAACAATATTGTCAACAATTACCGCACGCCAAGCCCGAACCCAATTCCACTTAGTTCTCCAAAATGGACACCCAATCTAAAAATCATTTGGCGCTAGCATCGAACTCAAGAGTACGAAACGTCACAATTCTAATGTCGATCTATCGGAATTAAATTGAAGAGTAAGTACCATGAGTGAGAGTGCCTTAATTTAGAGAGGCAACAGTATACATACATACCAAGTATAAAATGACCACCAAAGGGAAGGCCTTCAACAGTAATAGACAATAATATTGACAGCACTAAATCCAGCACCCGATGGCATTTAAACTCCGCGACAGGACAATACAGTTTATTAGATTCGATCGTCAAGTGATAGCCTGACCCCATTTAATCTCCATTTTGAATGCCATCTGCGCACGGCGACATTCTAAAAAAAGGTTTGATCGTCTTGTTCGGCTAGTATACTCGTAAATTGGTCGATTAATACGGTGGCATTACTTTGCGAATAAGCAGAAGGTAATTCCAATTATCTTCTATCTATACTAATAACAAAGCTAAAGAGTTTGTTCGTTTCAACGTGCTATCTCTGAAACTACGGGTCGGATTTGAAAAATGATTTTTGCATTTGATAGCCCAATCCTTGAGGAATGATATAATACATATGTGTATGCTATTTAACATCACGCTAGGAGCCGAGCAAAAATAAAAAACAGTGGCACTCCGGGAGTGCCGACAGAAGTGAAAACAAAACACAAACAGAATACTTTGCCATCACTCACTGACATATCGGATATAATACATTAAAGCCGAGTACATCCCGAGGACAGCCCGGCTGTCCCATTTCAAAACTTAGTAAGGGACACTTTTTACAAAAATCGTTTTATTGCATAATCTTGCTAACCTAGAAGGTCTCTACCAAATACAAAAACACCAGCGTTTTAAACTTACATAAAAGGAGATATTATATTTAAACATCGATACCTAGTAAGTGCCCCTTTCACTCCCTAGTGACCATTTAAAACCTAGTAAGACTTTAACCATTTAAGAAAAAAAACATTCCGTAGGCTGACCAATATTACGTTTATGCGCTCTCCTGTAAATTTTGAAATGGGGCAGCCGAGAACACATCCGAAGCGGTATTTTTTTAATAGTCTTCAAACAAAACACGCGCATTGTAGCTTATGGTAACAGTAGCGCGAGTTCAATGGTTTTTTCCCCATTTCAAAAAACGCCCAACGCGTCTAAAGAAGTTTAGAGCAAGTTTACCATTGCAATGACTAACTACATATTTTGCGTGAAATATTGGAATTGCCGTGGCTGGCTGATTTTTTCTGTCTTTGCTTTAGTCAAAATGAAATAAGGCTCACAATACAATGATGGGTGATGCTATTGGAATAAAATCGTGAGTTTTCTACTCTGATTTGAGCCGGTTCCGTGGTTTTGCGTGACAATAAAGTTTAAGCTTCATGATTCCATAATTTCACAGGCCATGTCCACTTTTTGTGTATTTATGTCTTTCAAAGTTGGCTATACATCATTCAGATTTTACCGTAAATGTTGTAGAAGTTATAGGTCTAGATCTATAGCCGCGTAGTAAAAATAGGGGTTCCGAAGGGCTTATTTCTTGGCGCATTTTTGTTTCTTATTTATTTAGATGACTTTCCTTACTTCTTCAAAGATTTAAATCATGATTAATTACGACTTTTATCCTTTTACGGGTCTTATCGAATTCAGTAAGTATATGTTTTACTCCTTTATATCACCATATGGCAAGAAATACCGGTCCCTTATAATATCAACATCAAATCGACAAAGCTGATTACAAAACCTGAATGGCTAATTCATTTACATATTTTTATTTGCCATTCAATAAAATACAGCTGTAAACACGAAGCCCTTTTGTTGACGAGTCTGGTAAAACAGCTGTTCGCGCCGGATGTCGCCATAGAGACCGGATGTAGATGGATTAACTGTTGTTTTTGCTGCCATAGAGCGCACATATTTGTTTTTTGCGCGCCAATCCAGTTGGAGTATGGCAAAGGTATTTATGGCAGAAGTACGTGGATAGTATCTTATTGTTTTATCGCACTAGTTTCTTTGATGGTGTTTTTTTAATTGTTAAGGCCAGGTATCCTGGTTTTGCCTGTTTTAGAATTCACTTTTGATAGGCAAATTATAACATTTTGAATCTGAAATAAATATATATTTAGGATGCATTCTTTCTCTTTACCATGTATTCGTTCAATACACGATGCAATAAAATTTTCTCGATAGAAAAAAATACTGAAATAACTCCGATTTGCAGTTTTTTTACAAGCAAATTTCATTTTAAACGAGTACTATAATACTCCATATTTTATAAATAATATCAATTTATAGGTAATTCATTTTGGAATCGAATCTACCTGTTCGTTTTTTTTCATTAAATTTATATATTTTTTTATCGATTAATTTCAAGTTTTTCGATTAACGCGTCGCCTGCCAGTGTCCCGCGGGACGTTACCGAGGAGGGACCTATGCCAAATATTTGCGCGCGCGCTTCGGTTCTGTTCCGTAAATAATATTAATTCGAAATAAAATAAATTGTAAATATTTAAAAATACCATAGTTTAGATTTTGTTTGTTTATTTGTTCTTGTGTAAATAATTTGTATTTTATTGTATAATAGTTATTAAGACAATTTATATTTGTGATTTGGTGAAAATGGCAAATAAAAGAATTAAAATTAGGACTAAATCACGGTTGAAGGCAAAAAAAATCGCGAAAGAAATATGGTAAGTTATAATTTTTATTCATTTATTCCTATTGATCCTGGCTGTTACAGTTTTACGAAATTTATTATTTCTCTACAGTAGGTAGCGAAATGCCTTTGATGTCGGGTGACACCGCCCGCACAAAATAGATCGGTACAGAAGTCAATCTCATTTATGTGCTTCATTTTTCATACCTACGTCTTTGAGATATCGTGTTCGTGACTTCTGTTTCTGTCTCCTTTGTGTCGCCCGTATACTTATACTACTTGTTCGGGCATAACTTCCTCATATATAGACGGATTTTCAAAATTTTTTGTTAGAACGAGGTTTATTCCGAAATGGTCCTATTTAAATTCCGTAAAGATCTGATGAGGAGTTTCGGAGACAGACAACGGAACTCTTCAATAAATGCTAGCAAATCAACCGCGTTTGCTCCTATAGCCTAAGTATGCATTGTTTACGCAATCACACTACATAACATCACGCCTGTACGCTGTAAAAGGGTAGGCAGATGGCAGTAGTGATAAATTAATTTTTTTGGGGTAGGTAGGTACAACTAAAAAGTAAAAAATAAAAACTTTGTTACAAAAAAAAAAAACAACCGACTTCCGAAAAAAACACTACAAAGTGAAAAATAACATTAATTTCGAAAGTCGGTGTCAACAAACGAAAATATAGAACCAACGACACCGACTTTCGAAATAAAAGTTATTTTTCACTTTGTAGTGTTTTTTCGGAAGTCGGTTGTTTTTTTTTTGTAAAAAAATTTTTGTTTAGTAGATTTAATAAAAAACTTGGTGACGAATTTAAGCAACCAAAAACAGCACAATAACTAGGTATATTGTGCTGTTTTTGGTTGCTTGAATTCGTCAATAAGTAATAATATGGCAAAGAGCAATTATAGACTACTATGATTGCTTGAATTCGTCAATAAGTTTTTTATTAAATCTACTAAACAAAAATTTTTTTACAAAAAAAAACAACCGACTTCCGAAAAACACTACAAAGTGAAAAATAAATAGGTAAATAAGTAAGTACCTGCTTGTACTTATTTCAATGGATATTGTCACAAATGGCACGCTTCGGGCATAACTCCATCGTAAATAAACGGATATGCAATTTTTTTTTTGTGAAGATCTGATGATGATTTTCGGAGACAAACAAAAAATCAACCGCGATTGCTGCTATAGCATATATAATCGCAATCACACAACATAACATCACGCCTGTACCCTTCAAAGGGTAAGGCAAATGTGTTCAATAGCTTTCTGTCACTGATATTAACATAGCAAGTAGTGATATATGATTTTTTTTGGGGTAGGTATGTACAACTAAAAAGTGAAAAATTAAAACTTTTTTACAAAAAAAAAAAAACATCCGACTTCCAAAAAAAAACACTACAAAGTGAAAAATAACTTTAGTTTCGAAAGTCGGTGTCAAAAAACATTCGAATTGAGAACCTCCTCCTTTTTTGAAGTCGGTTCAAAACGAAAATGCAGAACCAGCGACACCGACTTCCGAAATGAAAGTTATTTTTCACTTTGTAGTGTTGTTTTTGGAAGTCGATTGTTTTTTTTATATAATGTTATTGTATAGAATTTATGTCAATATTTCTGGTGTTAAGTTTTTAGGGAATTATAAGTATAGCAACATAATTAATTTTATTACCTACTAACAATTGTTTTTAATTGTTACCTAATATTTTTTTCATGACTGTTACAGCGCTTCCGCACTAGGTACCCTTTCTTTTTTTTTTTTGAGGATGGGAAATCATCAAATGACCCCTCCCGCTCTGGGTGGAGCGGAAGGGATTGTCAGGCTCTGACTAAAACCCACCCGTGTTCCTTCCTTAGCACTATATGTTCCGGGGTAGCGGTAACCCTTTCGGACAATCCTGCTGCCCCGGCAGGCTTCGGCCCTGACGGGCCCCTTCCCTATTGCTGACATCTCTTTGAGGCGCGCGTGGAACAAGTACGTGCCGTCCGGCTCGGGCTTGGTCCTGATCGGACGGTGAGCTGCCCATTACTCTCCGAGTCTCCGTCCGCAGGCCTGCGCCTACGGTGGCCGGGGTCGTCACTCGGCTCCCGACGCCCGGAGCGTCTCCCGCGGCGTCTGGGACGTGAGGCTCTGTCCCTCAGCCATCCCGCCACCTCCTTCGCTAGCATGACTGCTTCGCAGAAGAAAGTTTTCTTTCAAGACTGTTACAGCGCTTCCGCACTACCCTTACGATCCGTTTTTTGGAATTTTTGTCTGATAGATAATAAACTACTGGAGGGATTTTGATGGGAGTTTCGATATTCTGTAGCTTTGGTTTTCATCTATCACATAGGGTATGTTTAATAAATGAGTTATAGTCCACGCGTACGAAGTCGCGGGCATAAATTAGTTATTTATTATTAGTTATATAAGTACTTTGGACTTAGTAAATTCTGATAAAGCTCATTACAACATAATACACAGGATAAAAAATTCTTTATTAGAAATAAGAAATACTAAAATACTACTCTGTCAAAGAAGTACCAAGGGAATCAATAATACACAAAATGTTAGTTATTCATCCAAATTTACTTTGATCACCTTCAAAGTATGCTCCTTCAGAAACGACACACTTACGCCAACGAATAATCCAATCATCAAAGAAAATTTCAAACGCTTTTTCCGGAACTGAGTTTAGTTTACGCCCTGAATTTTCATTCGTTCGCTAAAATTCTTTCACAATGATGGCCTTGTGCAAAGGTGCATTATCGTGGTACAAAATTCAACAATTATCTTTCCACAAATCTGGCCATTTTCTTCGAATTTGCTCTCTTAAACGCCGCATTACGTTCAAATAATATACTTTATTTACCGTTTGACCTTCCCGGTAAGAATTTCGTGTGCACAACACCGCGATAGTCAAAGAAAACAGTCAACATGACTTTGACTTTTGATCGACTGGTTTTCGGTTTCGGTTCAGTTGGAAGGCGCCACTCCGAAGCGTGTTGACTAGTTTGCATGTCAAACTCATCTCGTCACCAGTAACAATGCGTTTCATAAATGTTGGGTCGGAATTGACTCGTTCTAGCATGTCTTCAGCGACTCATAAACGATTGAGTTTTTGGAGAAAATTCAGGTCTTTTAGGATAAAATAATACGGATCGACTCGTGAGGTACTGTTTGTACCTCACGAGTCGATCCGTATTATTTTAAATAATCACTTGGGTATGAAACATGTTGCCGCTCGGCTAGTCCTAAAAGACCTGAATTTTCTCCAAAAACTAATTACTAGCCGGGGCAGCAGGATTGTCCGAAAGGGTTACCGCTACCCCGGAACATATTATAGTGCTAAGGAAGGAACACGGGTGGGTTTTAGTCAGAGCCTGACAATCCCTTCCGCTCCACCCAGAGCGGGAGGGGTCATTTGATGATTTCCCATCCTCAAAAAAAAAAAGAAAGGGTACCTAATGCGGAAGCGCTGTAACAGTCATGAAAAAAATATTAGGTAGCAATTAAAAACAATTGTTAGTAGGTAATAAAATTAATTATGTTGCTATACTTATAATTCCCTAAAAACTTAACACCAGAAATATTGACATAAATTCTATACAATAACATTATATAAAAAAAAACAATCGACTTCCAAAAACAACACTACAAAGTGAAAAATAACTTTCATTTCGGAAGTCGGTGTCGCTGGTTCTGCATTTTCGTTTTGAAACGACTTCAAAAAAGGAGGAGGTTCTCAATTCGAATGTTTTTTGACACCGACTTTCGAAACTAAAGTTATTTTTCACTTTGTAGTGTTTTTTTTTTGGAAGTCGGTTGTTTTTTTTTTGTAAAAAAGTTTTAATTTTTCACTTTTTAGTTGTACCCCAAACAAATTCATATATCACTACTTGCTATGTGAATATCAGTGACAGAAAGCTATTGAACACATCTGCCTTACCCTTTGAAGGGTACAGGCATGATGTTATGTTGTGTGATTGCGATTACATATGCTATAGCAGCAATCGCGGTTGATTTTTTGTTTGTCTCCGAAAATCATCATCAGATCTATACAAAAAAAATAAAAATTGCATATCCGTTTATTTACGATGGAGTTATGCCCGAACATACGTAAACAAAAATAGAAACATCCGAATTGAGAACCTCCTCCTTTTTAGAAGTCGGTTAAAAATATAATATTTACAATCACAAAACTAGAAAGAAACTAAAGTGGGATGATGAAATTAAAATACTGTAGGCGAGCAGCCCTATATTTCAAGAATAGGGCCGATTCACAATATAGATGTTGTTATGTTACCTTGACAGGGGTCAGCGAGTTCATTCGAACTGCGCGTTCGCGGGATTTGCCACGCGAGGACGGAGGTAACGCTAAATGCCTACTACGCTCGAAGATCCTGGCCTTAACTATAATAAAGCTGATGAGTTAGTTTGTTTGGTTGAACGCGCTAATCTGTGAAACGGGTATAAGTCATCTGGATTTGAATAATTATTTTTGTAATTGACAGTCGTATTCGTGAGGAAGGTTATATGCTATTTAATATCGCGCTACAACCCTCAGAAGCCGAGCAAAAAGAAAAACAATCAGAAAGAACGCTTAACTAAAACGAAGTAATATGATGTTTGTTTTAATTGTTATTTTATTATGATTGGAAGGATGCCTTAAATGAGATTAATTTTTCTAACGACTGTACGAGGCAGCATAATCTTGGAAGGCTCTTTGCGGCATTCTTTTTATGATTGGCAGTCCAATTATTATGATTTAAGGATCGTAGTAAGTGATATACGTGTAAGCTAAGGATTATCTTTTATCTCAACTCTTTCTATCCCTTTTCAGCATCAGCATGTAAGCGATATTGCTTGGTGACGCGGTGATAGCCGTGTAAGCCGAGGATTATCTTTTATCTCAACTCTTTCTATCTCTTTCCAGCATCAGCACGTGGAAGATGTCGCTGGGTGACGTCACGTCAGCTCGCAGCTCGCCGGCGCCAGAAGCGTGCCCCGAGTGCGATACCAGCGCTTCTGTCACTTCGGATTTGCACAAAGTAATACCTAATAATATCTACGAAATAAGAGCTATTTCTCTTCCCAACAGGTCCTTCTACTAGCCTGGAACCAGTAACATGAATACAGAATCAAACGATGTAAACGCATAGAATAAAAAAAAAAAGTTTGTGAAGTACAATACCTAGTTACCTATCTTACTGTCTGCTGTTGGTACAGCTCCAGAGCTGTACCAACAGCAGACAGTAAGATAGGTAACTAGGTATTGTACTTCACAAACTTTTTACCCGTGAGAAGGCGCGCCTCTGTTTGTTACATGGAGAGGCGCGCGCGAGCAAATTGCTCACACTACTTTAAATGCTCATATTTCTACTTTTATAGTACTTATTGACTTATAATGGATCTATATGAATAAAACAAGGTTTAATAAGTAAGAAAATAAGAAATTTTTTATTAAAACTATGAAACATAAATGCAACTTCTAAAACAAATAAAAAATCAACTAATTTTTATTTTCTTATTTTGACAGTCTTCATATAAATCACAATAAAAAATCTTACATAACAAAAACATAAAAAAATTACTCTTCCATGAGATCTGGACAAGTGTGCCTCTCGAAACACATTAAACACATATATGTGATATGTTCGGTGCAGAGTAATTGCTTGCACAAAGTGCAAGCTTTTTTTGACCGTCTATTCCTACATATAGAACAGAATTCGCTTGGCCTAAATAGGTCTAGGAGCCGACACAAATCACTTCGTTAGAAACTTGAGATCTGACGATATGTTCTCCATTCTCAAGCTCCGCATCCAATGCTTCATCACCAGAATCCTCTTCCAGCCACGAACAAATTTGTGCTTGACGTCGGTCGCCAATTTTACATGTGTGTTGTAGCTAAAAACAATAAATATTATTATTAAAATATTACTATAGAGTATATACGTAATAATTAACCAATTTAATATAAATAAATAAAATAATATAATCTAGAAAATACAATTATACTTTTTTAATTGGAAAAATAAATACTTACACGGATGGGCGCATGATGAGCAAATTGCCGCACGATGTTACGCGGCCTCCACAAACACTTAGCTGCGCGGTCGCAACAGAACTGACCGGCATGAGAGTTGCGTCACGGGGGAGTGGATGAATAGTTAGGAAGGTACCTAGGCGCTTGAAACACTAGGGTGTCGGTATCACCAAAAAATTTTTGTTTAAATTTTTGTGTGAGCAAATTGCTCATAGCGCGCCTTCTCACGGGTTATAAGAGCGTTGACGACGCACGGCATTTCATACAAACTTTCAAATTCCTGTTTTTCGAAAGGAATTAACCGATTTTAATGAATATCATACATTCACGCAGGGTTACAAAGGTCTAAAAAGTTCCATAAGAACATTTTCGAAATATATTATTTAAAAAAAGATAACTGCAGGAAATCTCTGTTTCTATGGAAAATTTAAAATCGGTCTAATTTGGCTGGAACAGTATTTTTCGAAAACGTTCTTAAGTTACTTTTTAGAACTTTGTATCCTGCTTAAGCGTATGAAGTTTCATTCAAATCGGTTCATTCATTTCGAAAAATAAGGGCTTGAAAGTTTGTATGAAATGCCGTATGTCGTAAACACTCTTAACTGCAGAGTCCAACACTTCCCACAGACGCGAGATAATAACCTCTCCTTCTTTACAAATGATATTCTAGAAAACCAGTGGGATGTGAATGGCCCCTGATAATTTATTATTGCTCTGATTTGCTGTCAGACAATAAAAAAATAGCTAATCAATCAACAGATTGAGTTGGTTTTCAGTTACTTCAACACTTCTCCTTCTCAATTCCAGTACCAAGTAGCGTGCACATGCAAGCCGGCATCAGCTCAGTACGCTTGCGCCGACGACCCGGGGCCCCCTCCCCCCGCGAAGACCGACACACCCCCCGCGCTGCCCCCGCGACCACCTACCAGCGTGCTTGCAGCTACCAATAGAAGGAATAATGGTGAGTTTGAGATGAATCTGATGGAGGTTGAAAAAAATGTGACTGTCATCTGTCAAAGGCTATGCAGAAGTTACTACTGGGAAAGAAGAAGGTTCTTATTTTATTTTTCATGGGTCTATAGGAAGAGTTCTATTGTTGATGGGTCTTTATTCTAAAACTAGTAGACTTTTCCGCATGACGTTTCTTGCAGCCGCTCTGCCCCCGTTTTTTAAATCTCTGATATCTTCTAAGATATTCATTGTAGTGATATGCTGTAAAAATTATTCCTCGAATAAAGTAATCAGCCCTAAGAATCACACTTAGGGCTGATTACTTTATTCGTGGAATAATTTTGAAATTTTGACAGTTATTTCATACAAAAACTGTCAAACGTCAATTTTATTTCTCGAATAAAAGTTATCTGGCGATGGAAAAATCAGCCCCTATAGGTTAATAAATAAAGAATAATCATTGCATTGGTGCTGTCAAAAATGTTGGTAGAACTGAAAATCTTTCTTAGTTTTTCTTAGGTCTTTAAGAGTGCCGTATCTTTATTTAATAAAAAAAATAGTAGAACAGGTAATTTTGTGCAAAAAGGAATGAAGATTTTGTTTCTGAATTTGATTTTAATTGAAGTGACATTTTGACCGGCGCGAAACTTATTGCAATTTTTTTTACCTCATTCTGAACAGAAATTTCAATTTGTTAAAGAGCTGTCACAAAAGCAATTAAATCATGACATGATATCTTGCAGAATAGGTTTCTTTTCTGTTATTTGAAAGGCGTTGCGAAATTCGGCGGCATACAATTTTATTGTTACCTCAATGTTTAATGTTTTCCGGACGTCGAATCTACGTTTTTGCTGTCAATTTCTAAATAAGAAATACGTAAAGCATATCGTTATGGTCCATTGAAATGTATTCAATGTGTGGGCGAAATCAGAATAAGTTCCCACCAAAACGAAACCAAAATGTCATTGTATACAAAAGATTCTAAAAAAAATTTCATCCTTACATCAAACCTTTTTGCACAAATCTACCTGTTCTATGGCTAAAAAAATATCTGTATCTATACAGTGATACAGTTTAAGTACACAACAAAATCTATAAGTCACATTCCCATACATTTATTTTAAGACCTTCCTACCTGAGTCACATAAAGAACCCATTGCTTCTGCGCGAAACGGCCATTGTCAAATCACATAACCTTACAACGTAAACTCAATAATGCAACGAGAATTTGTTTATTGTGATAATAAACTCAAATAATACGTGGATTGATAATATTCGTGTTAAATAACAGTTATTTCGTTAAAAATTAAACGTGGTTTGTGTTATAAAGTGATAAAAACAAAAGAACGGAGGGAAAAAAATAAAAGACGAATTTGTGGAATTAAATTAATGGAATTGATAAGTTTTAAATTTGGAAGTGGAAGTGAAGACCTTTGTTCAGCCAGTGCTTATATAAGATTGTTGTTATATGTAAAGAGGTCATTGTTCTTTACGCTCGGCTAGCTTGGGGTGTAATATCGATTTTATAGAAAAGGCGCGAGATTTGAAAGTTCACGGTGGAATTTGAACGTTGTGCCTGCCTGTGCATTGTTATTGAAAATTAAAAAGATAAAGTGACAGGGCGGGAAAACGGACATTGTAATAAATAATTTTATTAATAATTCTTTCTGGTTTTATGTAAAGTGTCATAGTAGAATAATTATTTCTTTGTTTATTTGGATTGTTGTTGTTTTAAGTGAATGTGGGATTATTAAAATGGGTGACTGTTTAGTCAGTTTGTGATGCAAGCGTGTGGTGTTATGCAAGTAGTACAATACCAAGTATCGACTCCAAGATCCACAATATCAGCAGAAGTACCTCAACACTATGTGCCACCGCCACCATACTTTGGTAAAAATAATTAATAAAAGAAAAACCTTAACCCTACATAAGGCTCCTTGAAACATGTGCGACACGACACGCTACACAAAGGCACCGCAAGTCGCGCAACGAGCGGTGCCTTTGTGTCGCGCGCGATTATATCGCGTGTCGCGCCTGTTTGTAGGAGCCTTTAGTCTATAATTACTAATTAATTTAAATAAATACTGGATATTTAAGTATTATTTGATTCGCTAGGATAATTAAAGGTCAGTGAGTCGTCTTACGGGAATATTGCGGTTTTTATCAAAAGGCGCTAGCAGAATGTCAAAAAATAATTAAATATTGTGCCCATCAATTAATTACTCGAATTTACCAGCCTGTCAGTCAGCATACTTTTGTGTTGGTTATTTTAATGGAATTAGTCAGTAATACAAAGTACTAGCTTTCGCCCGCGGCTTCGCCCGCGAGGTATGTCGATAAAAACTATCTTATGTCCTTCCCCGGGATGCAATCTATCTCTCTGCCAAATTTTATCGAAATCCGTTCAGTGGTTTAGGCGTGAAAAGGTAACATACAGACAGACAGACAAACAGAGTTACTTTCGAAATTATAATACTAAATTATAAGTACAGCGCTATTAAGTTCATTAGGGAAACCGTTTTAAAATGTCGAAACAACATTTTATTTTACGTTTTTACACGACGATCAAAACTTTTTACGACTTTTCAAAGATAGACTTGTTAAGTTAAAAAAAAAAACTGTTCGCTTCTGAACACGCACGCCACAACTTTTCAATGGCAATAAAAAACGGTCGGCCGAGATCGTGGTTAAAATATTTGTGTATCGTGCGTTTAAATTTATAAGTTCAGTGTCACGTTAAATTAACGATTTGTCGGTTTACGTAAAAAAGTTTAACCGCAGTAGGTAATTCACGTTTTTGGTTTTTTAGGAGTTTGATGAACTATGTATTCAAAAGTATTAACTAACAAGGATTGGGTTAACAATTTCGTGGTATTTTTAGTTGCGGTAATATCTTATAGTCCAAAACCAACCAAAACAAAAATTCGAAGACATTTTACGTTACAGCGGGCCCTTTTAAGGCTCCTACAAACAGACGCGACACGCGATATAATCGCGCGCGACACAAAGGTACCGCTCGTTGCGCGACTTGCGGTGCCTTTGTGTCGCGCGCGATTTTATCGTGTGTCGTTTGAAGGAGCCTTTGGAATACCAGCTTTGCGGTATTTATATTTTAAATATTGCAGCATTATGCTGGGATAGAAGCATTTTGGCCTCGCACAGACAGGATATAACAGCCTTTTTAGCCTCGGTCTTTCTAGTTAAATTTTTTTTTTTGGTTGTTTTCATATTTAACTTTGTTAGTTTTAAATACTTCTTTTTAGGGTTCCGTTCGTCAAAAGAAAAAAAAACGGAACCCTTATAGGATCACTTTGTTGTCCGTCTGTCTGTCTGTCAAGACGCTTTATCTCTTTTAATCTCTTTGTGTCGCGTGTCGTGTCGCACCTGTTTGAAGGAGCCTTAACTCACCACGCGAGCCCAGTGAGGGTTGGTGAATGTCAGTTATTTGTGTGACATTTTATAGATTTTTTTTCGGAGGACGTTACTCTAGAAGTCTAGACGTTACTCTAGAAGTCTAGACGTTACTCTAGAAGTTAGTCTAGAAGTCCAGACGTTACTCTAGAAGTCTTTTCCTTTGGCGAAGGAATCATTTCTTCATAGTGAAGCGAAATTTACGCTTCTAAACTAGGTAATTAAAATCGTATAAAAAACTTTGCATAAAAAGGGCAACTTCTTTGTGAAGTCTTATTTAAGTACTAGCTTCTGCCCGCGACTTCGTCCGCGTGAAATTTCTTGTCCCCGATCCACCCCGTCGCATCGCATTACCTGTCTCAGCTATAATTTCATTTTCGCTTAGCGTTCTTTCTTACTTTTTGCTCGGCTCTATATAGCCTTCCTCAAGAACTGGGCTATCAAATGCAAAAAAAAATTTCAAATCCGACTGGTAGTTCTAGAGATTAGCGCGTCTAAACACACGAACTTTTCAACTTTATTATTATAGGCCGACCGCTTAACTGAGACGTTACCTAAGGTAGCAGTGCGATGCAGGAGGGGTGTGGAGACGTGATGCGATAGCTCAGTGATTCGTCAACTTGTGACAACTATCACCCCTCCCGCACCGCGCAGCTACCTCAGGCAACGTCCGATTAAGACTACTTGATGCCCTAAGCAATCCACGCCTGTGGGTTGCTGGTAGGAATATGTCAAATTGTAAGTCACCCAGTATAATATAATATTAATAATGACATCTCCCGCCGACAAAACACGCGGGTTTTCATGCAGCCTTGCCTTTCATGTGCTAGCAAATGTTTTTCCGGTTATGTTTATGGTGCTCCTCGAGACGTGATGCCCTAAGCAATTGCTTAATTTGCTTAGGGGCTAATCCAGAACTGGCAACGTCTCAGTTAAGCGGTTGTCCTATAGTATACCTCAATGGACTTACGACTCAGCTCACTCGGAAGTCGGAACCCTTACCCCTACTAATTTTACATATATCTAACAATTATATTCTGGTTCCAGCGTCGGTCGGATGCAACGGGAATGAGGGAACGTGTCGTCGCCGTAAATACGCATGGTGGTGTGTGGGATGCGGAGCCCTGGCGGCCGCGCTGGGCGGTCTACTGGCAGCGCAGCACATCCTGCTGCGGGCTTACACTGCTTCTCCACAACATCTGGAGACTGTGCCCGCCGCTGTTCCGGCCGCTATGGTGAGACCACCCTTAAACTAGGGCATAAAAGTCTTTGGAGAAATGAGAGTATTTTGCTCGCCGAACTGGTGATATTTCTGGCGGGTCACTGCAAAACGATTGAGACGAGCTTTGGACCGTCCCAAGCTACATAGTTTCTGAGTCGGGGCGACCTTAACAAGGCAGCTGGGACAAGTCATGCTGGAGCAGAAAGCGGAAATTTGTCGTTCACATAATGTTTTCGTAACTTAAGACTTGTAAGGCTATCGAACTACCGCTGAGTAGTATCGCTGTAGCATTTTCTGACTGTCTCTCTGAACCCCTTTTTTATCGTGGAGAAATGCTCATGCATTCTGCACTACCACAGTGAGATAGTGCAGTTATGTGGGACTCTAACCCACTAAAACTCCACGGTGTCCTCCTCTGCCGCTTACGGCGGGAAAAATGGCACCCGTTAGCACTCATCCGTGAACACGCCGCGGCTGTCCGTAACCGGACCCTCCTCTGGGGAGTACTCCCCATCACCGGCGCACCAGAACCAGGGACTAAAGCAGCACATGGGCGCCAGACGACCCCGTGTCTGGGCACCCTTGGTCCCCTGCGACGCGACGGGTCAGATCATTGGCCCCGCCGCCTGTCAATTTTCGGCTACAGAGGATAGGGAGAGCGGCCAACGTCATACCAACACTCCTCCTCCCCTGCGGCCTCACCGCGTCCGCCATCACACGGTGGCGACCCCGTCAAGGTCGCGGAAGGTAGGGAGAGCGGCGCACCGCAATACCGGCACTCCTCCGGCCTCCAGCCTTCAGCCGCAATGCCTCCCTGACGAGCGGCCCTTCCTCGGGTTCCTCTTAGCTTCACCGTGGGGTTCTAGACCACGGCTACTGAGCCCCCCCGCCTCGACAATGCGGAAACCCACCGGGGGGGTTCTCCCTGAACCCTAGCTTAACTAGACTCTACGTATGCCCATCGAGCCTCCAGTAATATTTATCTATCATTTTAAATCCGAATTCGGGTCCTTGGTAGATCACAATCAAAAGTTAAGGCACTAATCTTGTGTTTTACAAAGCTACAGCTGGTTTGGCGTTGAATCCAGCTCAGTTTCATTCCAGCAGGACAGTCTTCTAGGCCGATCGTTATTATTAACTAAACTTCTTTTGTCACAGTTGGTGTTAACGGGCGTCTGTATCATGAGCCTAGCCCGCCGCCGTAATAGATACAGCTATATGGTAAGAAAAGTATGTTCGATGTCATTCATTATTTCATTGCTTGATAGTGCATGATGCATGTTACGTCTTTGGATACAGCCGGTCGATTCTGTAAAAATCTCACCGTGAAAATTTAGGTGAAGTGAGTTTGTTTTTGCTAGGAATTGACACTATTGACAGCTCACTCCACGCCCACTTCACCTAAGTATTCACGGTCAGATTTTTACAGAATAGCACCGCTGCACGACATTGTATTTTGTTCGCACTTCATTTTTTTTCAGGGCTTTTTCGCTAAGCGGTAATGTCGCCCTGTAACATCAACATAATAATTAAAAATACAACAAATGACAATCTCAATGATATTTAGTGATTGTAAGCGCTACTAACTGAGACCCCTCCGTGCCTCGGAAAGCACGTTAAGCCGTTGGTCCCGGCTGTCATTCGTGGATCTTTGACAGTCGTTACGGGTAGTCAGAAGCCCGAAACTGATAACTAACCTTCCCAAGGGGTATCGCATTACCCAGTAACTGGGTTGTGGATTTCAGATAGGCAGTCGCTCCATGTAAAATACTGGTATTTAGCTGCATCCGGTTAGTCTGGAAGCCAGTATTTTACATGGAGCGACTGCCTATCTGAAATCCACAACCCATTTACTGCGTAATACGATACCCCTTGGTAAGGCTGGTTATCAGAAGTATGTTACCTGAGTAAGGGCTGATTTTTGAATCGACAGATAATTTTTATACGTGGAATAAAATTGACGTCTGTGGAAGAACTGTCAAAAATTCTAAATTATTCCTCGGATAAAATTATCTGACGTTGGAAAAATCAGCCCTTAGAAAAGTGTAACGTCGAATAACACGTGCCCGTAAGTTTACTAATTAGAAACACTTAACAACGAGAGTTTCGGGCTTCTGACTACCAGTAACGACTGTCAAAGACATGGTCAAAGATCTACGAATGACAGCCGGGACCAACGGCTTAACGTGCGTTCCGAGGCACGGAGGGGTCTCGGTATATAAAGATGGTCACTTATCCACAGACCAACAATTGTCATAAAAGCTCTGTATTTCTTCCATACTAACCGAGATTTCATTCCGAATGGTATTTAGTTCTTCGATTTTATTGGTCCGCTGATCATAAATCAGTTAGAGTACTGTTTCCCCTAAAATAATATTTGATGGGATCGTTAAATTATCGGTATCCGTATCGGCGCATGTCAATTGAGCTATAACAACGCTTTCAGGGAAGTTTGCGTGTACTATGCTAATCATTATTGACTATAATCGCTTGATTTCATGCTTCCGAATATGAATTTTACAAAGAGCGTTAATAATGCTTTTGTTTTTTCATTAACTTCTGCCAAACGTAACTACTGAAGCTGTGTTGTTTACCTGCATTCATTCTGATCTTTACATAATTGTATATTGTCATACAAAGATGTTCGTTAGGGATACAGATATAGATACAATGCGTGCCACGAAAGATGAGACTTGACCCCGCCTCCCCCGCTCTTTCCGCCGCCCCTATGACGTCCGTTCCCGTCCCGCACTCAGACCTCATACCGCTAAAGATACCTAAAATCGAGTTCTGCGCATATCAAACCACGTGGTGTGTCAAGTCTCATCTTTCGTGGCACGCATTGTACACCTAGATAACGCAAGAGCAACTATTTCGCGTGTCAGCTACGTACAAAAATCGTAAGCCGCCACTTCCGCGTTCGGTCCTGTGTGCTGCTGGCTGGGTGAGCGCTCGCCCCACGGGTGGGGCGAGACGGGTGCCGCACGCAGCGGCGTCTTTGAATCGATTTGGTTTTCCCAATTCCCATCACTAAATAGTGCTTGTGACGTCATAGTAGGTAGTCAAAAAATGACACGCTTGGTTTTCATAGAGATCGTGATACTTGCGTTATCTAGGTCTATCTATCTGTGGTTAGGGACGATACAAAAAAAAAACGATCACACGAAACTTATGTTATGCCTGCAGTTTTGTCTTATTCCTTCGCCTCGCTTTCATGTTTGCCGGCCCTTAGTATGAGTTATTCCGGTCTGATCCCCTGAGCGCCCCCTCCACCCCCCTCCCTTCCTCGATCCCCTGCTTGTTCGTCTTTACTACAACTTTCATGAACGAAAAACTGTGTTACAGTACCCGGCGATAAATATTGCACATCGACCTTTACCTTTTTTTGTATTTTATACAAAAAATAAAAATAATTATCAAAAATAGCAAATCATAATTGTTTTAACAGCTCCTAATAGATACCGGACTGTTTGTATTTCGTGCGACAGAGATAACGCTCTACGAAGCCGAAATTAGCCGATTGTCTCTTTCCAAAGGTCGATGTGCAATATTTATCGCCGGGTACTGTAGGTTAGTTTAGTACCTTAAGTTCCTTTTGATTCAATATTGAATTCACTGACAGTCTAAAGCGCTGGTTCTAAGAGCGTGTAATTTTTCACAAAAAATCCATAAATAACGAAAATGAGGACTACTGAAGGATTCTTCGCTAAGAGTCAAATAGGGAATGAAAGATTATATGAAAGTTCAACATTTTTGTCGATGGAAAATCCTATCGGGCTCATGGCTTGTTATCATAATAAATTCAACAAAAAAAAAAGAGAAATTCCATAGATTCTTAGTCCACCTCAATTTCGATTTTTTTATTCTTAGACAGAGGTGCGACCTTCAGAATAATTTAATTTTTCATGTTCTTTTGTACTTACCAGATCAAAGTAGTGGGAGCTTGCTGCCTGGTATGTGCGCTGACCTGCGTCCTAGTCACGATTACAACGACCGTAATACATATGAACAAGTGAGTATTTGAACATAACGTACAATGCGTGCCACGAAAGATGAGACTTGACCCCGCCTCCCCCGCTCTTTCCGCCGCCCCTATGACGTCCGGTCCCGTCCCGCACTCGGACCTCATACCGCTAAAGATACCTAAAATCGTGTACTGCGCATGTTAAACCACGTGGTGTGTCAAGTCTCATCTTTCGTGGCACGCATTGTAAGTCACTCGTGACCAAAATGTGTCTTACCAGATTTAAAAGAAGACTTAAGACGTCTTTTATTGCTTAGTAGATTGTGCGGAACGTGCTACCGGGACAAAAAGTAGCCTAATGTTACTCCTTATAAAATCAGCTATCTGTCAGTGAAAGTCCCATTAAAATCGGTCCAGCCGTTGCGGAGATTAGCCGGAACAAACAGACAGACGAAAATATCTAGCAGTTTGATTAGTTCAAGTATCCTAAAAAAGAATCTTGTTCCAGATTACAAACCCTCAAGTTCTGCGAGTACACCAAGTTGACCCGCACCTGCACGTGCTTCTCAATGCCGCCGGACACTCAGCACAGCGGGACTGATGATGAGGGTAAGCAAAATCATTGATAATAATCCTAATGTTATCTAAATTCTTTACAGTATACCACTGTGTGTAAATTTAAATAGAATTAGTAGAGAGATCTTAGTAACCAGGCCCAGAATTTATTCAATACTAGCTTCTGCCCGCGACTTCGTCCGCGTGAAATTTCTTGTTCCCCGACCCACCCCGTCGCAACTCTGCGTTTTCACTTAGCCTAATTTCTGATGTTAAATACCCTATTGTCTTCCTCAAGAATCGGGCTATCAAATGCAAAAAGAATTTTGAAATTCGACTGGTAGTTCTAGAGATTAGCGCGTCCAAACAAACAAACAAACTCTTCAACCTTATACAATATCCATACTTATATTATAAATGCAAAAGTGTGTCTGTCTGTCTGTTACCTCTTCACGCTTAAAGCGCTAAACCGATTTAGATGAAAGGTATAGAGATAGTTTGAGTCCCGGGAATGGACATAGGATAGTTTTTATCCCGATATTCCCACCGGATCGACTATGATGCGGGTGAAATCGTGGGGCGCAGCTAGTCCATATCCATACTAATATTATAAATGCCACGCATGTGCTGCGAACGGTGCAAGCCAAATTCAACCTTCAGCACTACATTTACAGCATAACTTAGGGGCGCTGCATTGAATTTGTATGGCGAGCGATATTGTATCTTAAGATAAAATATTATAGTATCTTAGCCGTGTGCAGCGCCCCTTAGTGAACTCCACTGCGGGTGACGTAACCTACGACAAACTTATTATTTGCGGTTGGTACAGTAATCGGGTCTAGGGATCGAACCGCAAAATTAAGTTTGTTTTTTGTTGTATATACTTTTCCGGGATAAAAAGTACCCAGTGTGGTGCCCAGGATATTAAAGAATAATTATACCAAGTTTCGTCGTAATCTAACCGGTAGTTTTTGCGTGATGCCTGAACAAACAGACAGACAGACAGACAGACAGACAAAAATTTTTTTAATCACGTTTTTGGGTTCGGTGTCGGTATAGTAACACCCCCTGCCATTTATTTTTTTGATATTTTCAATGTACAGAATTTTCACTTCTACAGATTTATTATAAGTATAGATTAACAACCGCGTCCCGCGGTTTCACTGGCATAAGTGTCGGATCCGAGGGAATATCGGGATAAAAACTATCCTATGTCCTTTCTCGGAACTCAAACTATCTCTATACCAAATTTCATCTAAATCGGCTCAGCGGTTTAAGCGTGAAGAGGTAACCGACAGACACTTTCGCATTTATAATATTAGTATGGATAAACTACGAAGCTTAAACGCCGGCCAAATGCGTGTCGGGTAACGCACAGTGAAGGGTTTCGTAGCCGATATGAATATTTTCACATACAGATTTTATTTTATTGTATTTCTTAAGGAAACTGTGAAAAACAAAGTTGTATCTGCGGTTTTAACCGAAAATATCTCATATCTCAAAAACTACACAACGTACAGTACCCGGCGATAAATATTGCACATCGACCTATTCGATCCTATCGATTTTATACAAAGAATAAAAATAATTATCAAAAGAAGCAAATCATAATTGTTTTAACAGCTCCTAATAGATACCGGACTGTTTGTATTTCGTGCGACAGAGATAACGCTCTACGAAGCCGAAATTAGCGGATTGTCTCTTTCCAAAGGTCGATGTGCAATATTTATCGCCGGGTACTGTATCTTCTTTGTAACTTCAAAGTCCAAATAATCCATCGTGACAACCTGAACATCAAATATCTTTGTCTCCAGGCGTACGCTGCGTATTCGAAGGCGTATCAGAATGCGGCGTAGTGCACGGCGCGCTGTACTGGTGCCTGCGCGGCGTGTTCGCGTTGTCAGTCAGCGCCGTGCTCGTGTGCATCTTTAGCTGCATGCTGGCGTATCAACTGCTCAGGTAAGACTTGTTTCTTCTGTCTCAGAAATTGGCGTATCAGAGTGCGGCGTAGTGGTGTATTCGAGTGTAAAGTATACCCATATTTCGGCCAGTTCATGTTTACAAGCTATCAATGATTTTCTCGCTGAAGAAACATACAAAAGATCATAATAGGGAATATGCATGAATTTTTTTCATGGCATTTATTAACAAAATATGAAAATACCGTAGTAGAGATGACAAAAAGTGAAATTAAAATTAAAATCGGCCAAGAAACACGACCGATATGAGCATTTAAAACTATTGATGATTACACACCAATTAGAGAGATCCGACATAGACTGTGACGTCACATGTCACTACCGGCCATATAAACTCCGTGTTAAATTTCGTTTTGCGAGAAAGAGGTAGAAACAAATCTTCGATGGCTCATATCTTTTTTAATTTCATAGTTATCCGAAAAACAGTTTTATTAAACTGTTTATTACATGATTGAGGATTAATTTTTAAAATAAAAAAAAATCATGCATATTCCGTATTGGCACTCACACACCCTTACCCGCTTTTAAGTTGAAAAAAATATCAACTTTATTTCAATGAAAATTAAGTTGATTTCAGAGTGACTAGCACTATTGACAACATTATAAAAATGTTTGAAGTTGTAGCGTAAACTGAACTTTATTGTATAGGGATTAAAGTTATTTTTTCAATAATTCATATTTTTGTTTACAAATAAATCGCGAATGCACGGTAGACTTTTGTTTTGAAGATATTAATTTTTATGCTTATAAATCAAGAAAACGCAGATGCAATAACATAACAAATATTTAATTGGAAATTATTAAGATATTTACAAAAAAAAACCTACTAACAACTCTGTATCGAGTAACAATCGCTACTAAATAAATATTAAATTTCGATTTATTTCTACAATTATAAAAATAAATTACAATTAATAAAGTTTTAGACTGCGGCTGAAATAGGCCTTACCTATTGAAAAGATTTTCTAAAGCCTCTAGATCAAAATTATCAAAAAAAAAAACATAATTCCAATTTTACACGAAAAAAAGTAATAGGTACATAAAAAAACAATGATTGATTGAAATCGAAACTGTATAAGGGTCAAGTCACACCGAGACGCGACGCTGCGCGCACATTTCAATAGAAAAAAAATCTAACTATTTACTACTCGAAAAGATTTCACGCGCACATTTCAAAATCTAACTATTTACTACTCGAAAAGATACACATTTCGCAACGCAGCTTGACGCAGCGCGGCGCCGCGCTGCGATTTAATAGCGACTCAAAATCTAACTTCATTTACTACACGAAAAGATACACATTTGCACTATTATGTCACATCGCGCCGTGTCGCGTCTCGGTGTGAGCTACAGTGCGATTCTGTAACTAACTCACCGTGAAAACTTAGGGGCCGTCTCCACGAGCGAGAGAATCGCGGCGACATTATCGTCATGCCACGTATTTCTATACACTCTCTTAGAACGTGTCGCCACACGGCGATCGATGTCATCGCCGCGAAAATTTGATGGCACGGCGAGACTATCGCCGCGATTCTCTCGCTCGTGGAGGCGGCCCCTTAGGTGAAGTGAGCGTGGAGTAAGCTGTCAATAGTGTCAATTCCTAGCAAAAACAAACTCACTTCACCTAAGTTTTCACGGTGAGATTTCTACAGAATCGACCGGCTGACCCTAATGCGATCTTAGTAATTATTGAACACACATGTCTTCATTTTCACATAAGATTATACATTACATTACACGAATGGATAGAATAAGAAATGAGTATACAGGGTCAAAGATTAACTAGCGAAACTCTGCAAACGTGTTACGTGATGTTTATCGATATTTATACTCCATTTAGAATAAGATTAGACATTTAAACAAAACTTTTTACAGTCCGTTCAACCGATTTTTACTTCTATTCCGTAGGCATAAGGACGGCATTAAAAGCAAAAACGTGATTATAATACCAACTGTTTATTGCAGCTGCCATTTGTCATGCCACCAACGCAATAGAAGTCAAAATCGGTTGAACGGACTGTAAAAAAGATTTATTTCAATGTCTAATCTTATTGCGAATGGGGTATAAATACGATAAAATTAAAAACTTTTTTTACGAAAAAAACAACCTACTTCAAAAAACAAAAAAAAAACACTCATCATAATCATAATCAGCCTATAATGTTCCCACTGCTGGGACACAGGCCTCCTCTCGGTGAGAGGGAGTGGGCCATAATCCACCACGCGGGCCCGGTGCGGGTTGGCAGATGTCACATGTCTTTGAATTTTTGGTTCTAGGACATGCCGGTTTCCTCACGATGTTTTCCTTCACCGTTTTGTGAGCAGTGGTGATGAAATAATTTACACAAAGTAAAGCGCCTGTCTGGGTTCGAACCTACGACCTACAACTCGTAAGTCGCGGCCGTTACCACTTGGCCACCACTGCTGCCTTTGCACTTTGTAGTGTTCGGAAGTCGGTGTCGTCGGTTCCGCATTTTCGTTTTTTGACACCGACTTCCGAAATTAAATTTATTGAAAGTTATTTTTCACTTTGTAGTGTTTTGTTTTTGAAGTCTGTTGTTTTTTTGTAAAAAAGTTTTTATTTTTCACTTTTTAGTTGCAACACAACACCAGCACATCAAGCTACCCGAAACTGTAAAATTTTTTCAATCAACTTTGAACCTTATGCTTTAGCGATAAAGTTTGAAATCGTTTAAAGAAATTTGACAGATTGTAGTAACTTGATGTGCTGGCGTCTGTACCATACAAATTCAAATAACACTACTTGCTAATGCTAATGCTGTTAATCAAGTTTATATGGAACCACCCCTGAGGCATACCTTACCCATTAAAAACAATACATAGATAAACAATTGCAGGCAAGAGGTGCCAAGCTAAGGTGCATTGATTGAAGAATTGAAGACACCGACTAGAATATAATCATCAAAATTCGCATAGAAATGCCGGAGATGCAGTGTATTTATGCATATAACTTTTTACATAAGAATAATTACCTAATGTATTATATATTAAAACCTTCTTGAAACTATGTAGATCACGTTAATGAAACATCGAAATTGGTTACTAGGTTGTTGAGAAAATCGCGGACATACAAACATACATACATACGGGTCGAATACAGAACCTCTGAGAAAGTTTGTTTGAGAAAATATGTTTTATCGTGTTTAGATATCGATACCTGTAGTAAAAAGCACGCGTGTTTAAAACACTGCATTATGGACCTAAAAGCGGTTCATTAAGAGCCACTTTACGAGCAAGTGTGCTGAAAATACTTACTGATTTTATAAACTGATATTTCAAGTAAATACACACTAACTGCGGTCGACGACCCCACCGAAAAAGACATCAAATCCAATTCTTTTTTGTTTTATCGTGTTTAGATATTCGATACTCATCACGTCTGCGGAGTTTCGTTAGCTAATTCAATTTGACTATGTATAATGCGCCTGCCAGACTATGCTCCTTGCGCTGCTCATCGCTATGCTCCTCGCGCTGCCGTGATTTGCCGCGATGTTGCCCTCTCTGCCCACACACTGCTCTACTCGCGCAATTAATCGCGACGCTCCTCACTTGTCATTTGCCTTGGTGAGACAATGGACGTTGAAACGGGTGGCAGCGTGCGCGCTATACATTTTTAGTATAGCTAATTATATTAATGTAGTAAAAAGAAATATACATCGTCGTCGTCGTCCTCGCCAACGGAGATGGTGGATTATTAACACCTTTTCATTTGACCATTCCACGCTTGGCGACGACATAATTTCCAATTTTGCATACGCGTGCGTCTTGCGCGAGCGCTCCATGCAGACTGCGACCGCGCGATTATGTGGCCGGCCACTCGCACTCGTATTGCCGGTCCTTTGACTCGCGCGCAAAAACCGACAAAATAGGGAGCAGTGGGTAGGACGAGGAGCATGACGTGTGGCATGACGAGTAATGTTGCCACACTATGTCTCTGCCTCCTTTCCTCGTTACTTCCCATGCCACTCGTCGAGTGTGTGGCAGGCGCATAAGAGGAAGTCTGAAAGTGGCACCGGTAACTGGAAACTTGCGTGGTAATCGATTGTCATGGTATGTTCATGTGTTACGGAGGAATGAGGAAAATGTCGTGAGGAGAGCTTTAAGGTGAATGGGTAGTTGAGACCGCGAAATTCAAATTTTCTTACGTTTTTTGCAATTTGCAGGTCAGTGTCAGGTTGTATCTTGATCAAAATATGATTCGCGACAATAACAGGTACATATTTAGAGAATTATAATCATTAGAATCATTAATATATCTTTCTAAGTTAGATTTCTACCACCAACCACCAATCTCTATGGAAAAGTGTTAGTGGTACTAATCTAACTTAGAAAGATGTATTATTGATTCTAATGATTATACTTCTCTAAATATGTACCTGCTATTGTCGCGAATCATATTTTGATCAAGATACAACCTGACACTGACCTGCAAATTGCAAAAAACGTAAGAAAATTTGAATTTCGCGGTCTCAACTACCCATGCACCTTAAGTATGACTGTCGGTGATTATATGACTAGGGGAAGACCAAAGAAACGGTGGATGGAAACTGTGTGAATGATAGAAAGGGGGATCACTACCCAGATTACGACTAGAGAAGTATGGAAGAAAATACATGTTGCGCCGATCCCAAGTAAATTGTGATAGGCGCAGGCAATAATGATGAATGATAATTATACATTTACCCATTTTTCATCGATGTCTTCGATTTCTATAAAGGCTCTTCAAAGGTAGTCCTCAATTCGTTCTTCGCTGCGATGTCAGTCAAGGTCTGCAGCTTTCGATTAATAGACGCTATAGCAATCTGTTGGATATGCCTCCTAGTTTCCAGGATCTTAATCGAGTGCTTCAAGCCTGTGAGCATCCATTTGACTTCTACATACTCCATTATATTCGGGACTTGGTACTTTAGTCTCACTTTTCTTATCTCATTTAGTCTTTGAAGGAGTATGTCCACCTGGACTTGGATTAACTCTCTCTCTTTGTCCAGCTGCACAGTCAAATCTTCCTTATTCTTGATCGTTGACAACACTTTGTTTAAGTAAGAGTTTTGCTCCATCATCGCCTTTTTATGGATTGTCAGGTTCAAATTAGCGTCGCCAGTCATTGATTTCAACTCCCCTAGCTGTTGAAACTTGTGATCTATCAGTTTCAAACATTCTCCGTTTTCTATTTGAAGTTTCTCGAAGTCAACTGGTCTCAGACTTTCGCTGAGCTCAGCTTTCACTTTGATCTGACCTTTTAGCTTGCTGTACTGAGTATTCAAGGTACTGGTTCTCAACCGTAGCTTTCCTATCTGACTATCCGATATCTTCATCCATTCCGTCATGAATCTTATCCATATTTCAGCCGGGATTCGTTGAGCTATTTTGTCCCAGCCATCTACTAAGACCTCTTGACGGAACATGTCATTCGCTCTTTCAATATCAGTTTCTTTTAATCCTACTTCTTCCAATTTTGCTTTTAATAGAGCATGTTGCTTCGCCCCTCTGTTCCTTGACTTGTTCAGGTTAGTGACGAGGACTTCCATTTCTTTGTTGACTAATTCGGCTCTTTCTAGAACGTTGATCCTCGCCCCAGCTCCGAAGATGATAGTTCCGCCGCTGAGTTTGGTTTTGGATTCTGCTCTCCGAGTGGAAACTCTAGAAGGGCTCGCCAGCATCCTTGACATACCCTGGTGCCTCGAAGAGCTAGCCAGCATTTTCGAGGGGCTTGTAAGCGGGTCAGTGAGACCGAATTTTGATGTGCCCGCTCTAATCAGACTTACTGAAGTGCCAGAAGGGATTCTGGTGGCGTACTCCAAGGCTTGATACACACCGTTCATCAACGAAGGTTCTAATCTCATTATAGTCTTTTCTAAGATTTCGTTTTCTAGGGTTAGTATACGGACTTTTTCTTTTAGGTCAGTCACAAGCTTTACGAGTTCCTCGTCAGTAAGAACGTCCATATCCGTCTCCCATCGGCTCTGGCTCACTGAACGAGAGTTCTGACTCAGAATACAGCTCCGTCCCCCCGTTTGGGTCAACGACATTTTTACGTTTCTTTATATAATTAACAAAAAAATAAAATAGAGAGATATAAAAGCCACAATAAAAGCTCTGAATGGTGTCAGTGTTTGGCGGTTATGACACCTGCCATATATGAAGTGGTTGAAGTTATTCATATGTGGTGACTAGGCAACGGTTGCCATGGTAATAGTTTTCGAATATCGTGTCAGTTTCAAAGTATATTTGGCCAATAATTTCCTTTGGTGTTTGACCTTCTAAAGAGGTTTTATATGGAGAGCAAGCACGAAGTGATAGTATTTCTAGGTAGGTCCTCGTGACTGAAATAGACGCAAGTTTCTGGTTTATTGGTTTCATTTTATGGTTTTGCTGTCTCGACGTATCGAATAATGCCTGGTTCACATTATTCGAGTCCAGTAATCCAGCGTGTCGATCCAGTCCAGTGCTAGACTGGATCATATTATTATTTCGGTCATTCAGTCAGTCACAACACTTTTATCTCAGTGGTCACAACAATGCGTGTTCACCGTTTAATCCAGCACTGGATTGGTCGTCTACACTATTCCAGTGGCACTGGAATGGGCGAGCTGGTATGAAAAAGTAGACTGTCAATCCTATCCTATCTAATAATCCTCGAGAGAGGAACCTCCTAACAATGCGGGCCGTGTCCAGAAGTACCGCTTTCTGAATGAAAGCCTCCTTAGGTGTTGGCTTGACTGTTAAACCATTGGCTGTCACGACAAATTATAAGAGAAGAAGAAGATATTATTTATTTTATTATTGCAATAAAATTATATAAATAACAAAAAAATTAGACAACTTTAGTTGTCCGTGGCGTCTCAGCTACGCGACCGTTTTGCAACTTAAATGGTCAATGGCGTTCAAAAGGTTAAAAATAACCGTGTAGTTTGTTTGAGAAGTTTTTCACTGAGATTAAGTAAAATAAAATATAATAGTTTAATCAATATTTATTAAAATACTAAACTAAAATAAGCTTTTCCATAAAATTAAAATAGTAAAATTAAGATTATATTACATACTTAAGAGAAAACTGTAGAGGAACATATTAGGTAGCCACTCTTAAACAAAATACTTGACGAACATAATTAATAATAATAATATAGTACAGACGCCAGCACATCAAGCTACCCGAAACTGTCAAATTTTCCCAATCAACTTTAAACCTTATGCTTTAGCGATAAACTTGAAAATCTATTAAAAAAAATTATGACAGATTGTAGTAGCATGATGTGCCGTGTCTGTACCTATACGGACTTTCCAAAACTATATGCAATAAATTACTGAACTTGAAATGTAAGAAAAGGATGCCGCAACGCAATCGTTGGGTGATTCGTTGTGAGCGGTGGTGGTCACGACCGCGACTTACCGAGAAGTAGGCCGTAGGTTCGAACCGAGACAAGCGCTTTACTTTGTGTAAATTAATCATCACCACTGCTCTCAAAAACGGCGAAGGCGAACATTGTGAGGAAACCGGCATGTCCTAGGACCGAAAATTCGAAGACATGTGACATCTACCAATTCGCACTGGGCCCCCGCATTCCCTCTCACAAAGAGGAGGAACGTTCCCAGTTCTGGGACACAGGCCTTCTCACAAAGAGGAGGCCTGTGTCCCAGAACTGGGAACGTTATACGATGACTATGCATTGAAAATCAATCGCGAGGCATTAAGCCGCATGGGCTGCAAGTCTTCTTCGGTGAATGAAATTCAGTCACCCTTAACGGTACCTCACACACAAATGGGGCATTTTTAGATTCTCCCCTGCTTTTCAATTTCTTCTTACTTATTAATATCTTAGACAGTTTCATACTTCTCTTTTTAAAACTAGATACAGCACATTGTTTAATACTAAGACTAGTCTCCAACCGTTTGATGGAGTTATTCAATTCACTCATTTCCAATTTAACCCTCACGTACTCCAGCACGTCTGGGACGAAGTAAGTCCTTCTTTGTTCCTGAATCCAATTTAAGTTTTGCTCCAAACTCTTCACTTGTCCTTCAAGCGAAGCTCTTTCAGCATCCAACTTTTCAACCTGAATTTTCCTTAGATGTTTCAGATTTTCTACTTTTTTCAGGTAGTTGGTTGTATTCATTAAATCATACTTATGCATCGTTAGATTCAAGTTAGCATCGCCCGTCATAGCTTTTAGTCCGATTAAGTCGTTATTTTTTTGTTCTATGACTCTTAAAGCTTCTGTGATTTCTATTGTTTTTACTTGGAAGTCCACAGGCACGAGGCGTGATACCAAGTCCTTCTTGCGTTTGATATCTTCTCTCAGCTTTCTGTGCTGAGTGTTTGCGGTGCTCGTTCTTAGACGCAACTTGTCTACCTGCCTGTCAACCTTCTTACCTTGCTCTGTCATGAATCTGATCCATGTCTCGGCGGCAATTCGTTTCGTCATCATTTCCACACCTTCAATGACCACCTCTTTTTCGAAATCCAGAGTCCACTTGTCGAAGTCAATGGTCCGAAGAGCAATTTCTTCTAACTGAGCTTTTAATAAAGCATTTTGCTTCTTCGCAGCGCTTTTAAATTTCTTTAAATCATTCCCTTGGTTTTCCATGACAGCGTATACTAGCTCTAGTCTTTCTTCTACATTGATCTTTGGTCCTGCGCTGCCGATGATGGACCTGGACATTTTGACTGAAGATGCTTTAATTGAGGGTTCTAGTTTCCGATGAAAAATTCTCGACGTGCTCTTGATATTTACGGCGCTTTGCCCGTACTCTGTTAGGGTGAACCTCGACCTACTTGATCCGTCCATAGTGAGTGAAGATTGCGATAGTTTCTTAGCATATTCGTAAGCCGAATACAAACCGGTCATTAGGGCCGGTTGTAGTCTCATGATGCTTGCCTCCAAGACTTCGTTCTCTAAGCGGAGAATCCTGACTTGTTTCTTGAGGTTTTCGACAAATCTTATTAATTCAGCGTCGGATATGACCTCGATCGCGAATACGCTGACAGAATCTGATTCTAGACCGAGAGTACTGCCGATGCCGTACACCATTTTTACGAGATACTTATACCAGCATAAATCTGTGAATAAATATCGAAACCTCAAATTGTTCCCAGAATAACGTTCTGAAAAGAATTCGATACAACTTCGTTTGTCAGAATGACATGTGACTGCTAGCAGAATATATTTTTTTTAGTTCGAATAAAGAACAATTTTTCATGCTTGAAAAAGGAGGTCTTATTAAATACGGTTTAAGACATTTACTTCTCAAAAAGAATACAATTCACTTATCATGAGAAATACAAAGTAATCATAATATGTACTTGATACACGAACTTATGAAGAACGGTAGGTACTCGTTAATCAATGTATGTAGTAAGTTTTAGTAGTAGATGAGATGCGCAAATATTTTTCTTACAATGCTGTGGGTAACAAGAAAAAGTAAGTGATAAATGATTTTATTTCTGTAAGTAGGTTTGCACAAACACTTTTACACGTCAATCATAATTTTTTTAAACTAGATGAGGTCGGCGTTTCCTATCTGACTACTCTAAGAAAGGCCGAAACAAACTCAGAGGTCATAGTCTCTTTTAAAGTCCAGACATTTTATTTATTTATTTATTTATTTTATTTTATAAATTACAGTTACTTACTTATACTTAAACAAGGCACACAATTAGACCTCTGGGGTCTGTCCTAGCATGCCATGGCATGAGATTTGACCAACGCGCTATTATCAGTTAGATTAAAATCGAGTTGATGTAATGTTCTTTCAACTTAAGCTTTATGTTTTTACTATTCATTGAGTCTCTAATGTCTACAGGTATTTGGTTTAGCAAATTGGGTATTGTGAAGGAAGCAGTACGCCTACCATAAAAGTTATTTTTGCGTGGCACTTGAAATAATTTTGATTTAACTTGTCGTGTATTCACGTCATATTTAACTGGAATTTGAATATCACTGTTATTAAAATGTTCTATGAGGAGCATATACTCAGCGCGCGCTAGAACAGGCAATACTTTGCAGTGTTTAAATAACCCTGTGTAATTATCTTGGTATTCATTTTTTACATAGTTTGGTACTACAAGTTTCAACAAACGTGTTTGCAAATTATGTATTTTGTCTAGGTATGTTTTAAATGTGCGTCCGTAGCTGGTGAGTCCGTAGGATATTACCGATTCAGCAAGAGCTGTGTACATTTGAAGGAGGGTTCTGTACGGTACATTGCGCTTTATAATGGAAAATTTGGTGAGTATCGCACGCAACCTGCCGCATACCGATTCCACCTGGTAACTCCAGTTGAATCGGTTATCAATTACCAATCCCAAATAGGTATGATATGGGACTTGTTCTATAGGCGAGCAGTGGCAGTCTGGCATGTTTTTATGTAAACAATCATGACTATGAGCTATGATTTGAAAGGGATGGGAGGTACTTATGTGACTTGAGTGTACGTGTATAACTTTAGTTTTTTGTGGATTCAAAACAAGACCCATATCATGGGCCCACTTAGACATAGAAGTAAAATCTTTTTGCAAGCAATCTGCGGCTAAGTTAAGGTTTGAGTTAGCAGATAATAAACAGGTGTCATCAGCGTATTGATAAAGAGAACAGTGTGTTATAATATTTTCTAGGTCATTAACGTATGCCAGGTAGTGGAGTGGACCAGATACTGAACCTTGGGCTGTGCCTTTTGTCACGTTTACAGGTCTGCTAAGGCTAGGACCAATTTTGACGCGATAACTTCGGCTACGAAGGTATTCTTTGCACCAGTCGAGTAATTTCCCTCTTATACCCGAGTTTTCGAGTGTTTTTAATAGTGTATATGGGCGCAGAACTAATAATCGAATTTAAATTGTAATAATTTGATTATTTTTCATATTTGATTTAATCTAAATGTCATTTCCGTTCAATTGGTATTTGTTTTGACAGCTTTAGTTCTTCCGGTCAATTTAAAATAATGTTGATATTGACTTTACGTCACATCCACTGTATTTCTTTTACTATTTATTTTTAACTTCCGGTTGTTTTAAAATATCTGTCCTGTTACGTCACATCCACTGTATTTTATTAGTATTTGATTTGAACTTCCGTTTCCGATTTAATTTAAATCTGTGAACTAAATTATTAGTTTTTGATTTGAACTTCCGTTTGCGATTTAATTTAAAATGTAGTAAGTTTTTATTTTGAATTTCCGTTTAAGAATTAAATTAGTATGTTGGGATTTTATTTTGACTTCGACAGCATTTCTGATTGGTTTATTCTATTTTTATATAACTTCCGCTTTTTGTTTTGACGAATTTGATTGTGAACCGTTGTGAGAAATCAGTATAAATAGGCCGTAATGTGGCCAGTAAGGGCAGACTTTGTACGCTCAGCAGTGAATAAACACCTCAAGTTTAAGTAAGTGCTTTCCTTTATCCCATTATTATTTACATCTATATTTGTGTGAACTTTCGTAAAAATTATGTGTGAATGTGACAACAACGGCGATGATGCGCCGACAGCAGCGGTGGGATCCACCTTGCCCCTGTTGAGGTCTTCCGGATCCAGGGCCCGTAAGCCCGCCCCGGCTACGCAGCCGGAACCCACCTTCTCTCTGGAGCAAGTGATGAGCCTCGTGACCTCCATTACGAAGCAAGCTGCATCCAGCGCTGCCTCTAGCGCTGTGACCGCTGCGCTGAATGCTACTTCAGCGCCGTCTCGAGATCGTGGTAATTTCTACCTACCACCATTTGACCCTGATGTACGCTCACATGACATCAGGGACTGGTGTGCCAACGTTGACCAAACTATTTCAACGATTGGTATATCGCCCCACGAAGCTCGTATGAAGGCAATACTGCAATTGAAAGGCAGAGCGAAAACCTGGGCAGACATATGGTCGCTGCAGTCCACTACATGGGAGCAGGTGAAACACGACCTGATCCAGACATTTGGCGAAGAGTACCGGTATGCTGACGACGTCCAGCGGTGGCGCAACTTCACATCGGAGCAGGCAAGCAGCCCGCAGCCGTCAATGAAGCCCTTCGTGTGCTGCAAGTGAGGGAATCCTGGACATGTCGTGGTCCGGTGCACGAGAAGTGGCAGCCAAGCTGACGGTGGACAACATGCTAGAAGTAGTGAAGGGCGAGTGGATTTCGTTTATCTGCCCTCAGGCACGAAAATAAAGGTGAGTTGTTTTGTTTACGATTCTGGTGCTGAATGCTCGTTAGTAAAAGCGAGTTGTGCAGCCAAATTAAGTGGCAAACGAGTTAATTATGTTGTTGCGTTAACTGGTATTGGTCAAACGCGTTTATTCAGCACAGACCAAGTCATATACAGTAGCGTTGCGATTAGCGAGCAACAATTTGAGATTTTATTTTTCTACCCGACATTTACTTGCAAAGTAAAATTATGATAGGACAAAGGCAGCAATAACAACTCCGCCCCTAAGACGACCCACTGACCGAATGTGGTCAGAATTGGCCGAGTGGAACATGCACTGCTGTTGATTTTTTGGTTACAGGTTAACACACAAGGACATGTGCAAGCAGGATGACAGTGGGGGACTGTGCTGCATTCTTTGGATCTCCTGTACGCATAATCGCTGATCAAGGCCGGTGCTTTTCGAGCGAGGAGTTTCAAGACTTCTGCCAAGGAAACAGTGGATTGCAACCACTGCAGCCATTAAGCCAGCTACAGATCTATTTTCTTTTGAATTTGGTGAGTCGTTTTCATTATGTTTTGACTCTGGTACCGAGTGCTTCCCTGGTAAACAACAGCAATTGTAAAGTGTTGCGTCAGTTCAATGGTTTAGCTGGTTACTATAGGAAATTTGTTCCAAACTTTTCGAAGATTATGGCTCCTTTATACGAATTAACGAAAACGGGCGTGCCTGGACAATGCAAGGAATGAAGTAATTACTAGACTGACGTCCTCCCCGCTCTTGACTATTTTTGATCTCGACTTGCCGTGTGAACTCCATACAGACGCTATTTCTCTTGGTTATGGTGCTGTTCTAATTCAACGCCATGCTAATAATCCTCATGTAGTGGGTTATTTCAGCATGCGAACAACCAGTGCGTTTCGGCTGTAGATAACTACACTAGCTATTAAACATTTTCGCCATTTCTTATACGGTAGATGTTTCAAAGTCATAACAGATTGTAATTAATTCACTTACGCCTAGAATGCACCGCTCTGGTGGGCATTCCTGCAAAATTTTCAGTTTGACATTGAATATAGGAAGGGTGACAGACTTTCTCATGCAGATTTCTTTAGCCGTAACCCCGTAGAATTCGGCGCTAATAAAACTCATAGTGAAAATGTTCCGTTAGAATTTTTAGTAAACTCCTCTACATTAAATCATAACTGGCTGCTTATTGAACAAAAGCGAGATCCTGTTCTTAAAAACATAGTTGAACAACTGGGATCCGATACAATTCCAAAAGATATAGCAAACACTTATATATCTCAAGATAAACTCTTAAGACGTAAAGTTCAGATTGATAATAAAACTCGTAAACTTATTATAGTGCCTCAAAATTACAGATGGAATCTTATTTCCCATTATCACGATACCCTTCAGCATTTTAGTTGGGAGAAAGTACTCGCTAAACTAAGAGAACAGTATTGGTTCCCAAGCATGTCAAAATTAGTTCATTGAAAATTGCGTTAGTTGTAGAATTCGAAAAGGTATGTCCGGTGCTAAACAGGTCACTCTCCATCAAATCGCTATCCCTTTTCTCACCATCCATGCTGATATAACTGGACGTATGAGTGGTAAACGTAACAATACTGAATATGCATTTGTATTTATAGACGCTTTCACTAAATATACTCATTTAATTTACACCAATAATCGGACGTCAAGATACTGCTATATGTTGTTTACAAGAAGTAATTTCTATTTTTGTTACCCCAAACAGACTCATAATAGACCTGGACAAAAGTATGACCTCCACTGACTTTAAAAACTTTTGCCAGCGCTTCGGTATTGAACATCACGTAGTAGCTAAAGGTGCTAGTCGGGCAAATAGTCAGGTGGAACGAATTATGAAAATAATTAAAGATAATATATCGGTTGTAGAGCTTAATAAACCTTGGCATAATGCTATTCGAGATTTTCAGTAGGCTATTAACGCTACTATTTCTAAAAGTACGGGAATATCTCCGATGGAGTTGTTATTTGGGAAAAAGTGTTCACCGCTCTTACAAATTGACATTGATGAACCAATTGAAGATCTCAATGCTGTAAGATCATTGTTTAAATTAAGGATGGACGAGCGATCATTTCAGGACGAATTACGATTTGATAAGGGTAAAGCTCGTGTAAATCCTTTTAAAGTTGGAGATTTTGTCCTAATGCATAAACATGAAAGACATACTACTAAGCTTGGCCCTAAATATGAAGGCCCTATGGAAGTTTTAGAGATTTTGCCAAACAATCGTTATAAAGTTAAGCATGTCAATTTACGGGGTTGTTCCGAAAAGATCGCTAGTCATGATTTTTGAGACCAGCACCTCTGGCTCAAAAAGATCCATTTATGGATAATTGTAATGATATTAATTGTATTGATAATAATGCTCATGATTAACCGACCGTATGGGCGGACAAAAAATATTGTAGCTAACCTATCCACTTTTCCTTCCTTAAACACTGGCTGATCACCATGTGTATCCTTGTTCCCGGTCTTAGGGCTAGACCCCAGGCGGGTGATGCCATGTGGTATGGCTAGATCCAAGGCGGGTGATGCCATCTAAGATAGGCTAGATCTTAAATGTGTGGTGCCTTTGTAATGTTTGTATAAATATTGTAACTGCAAAAAAATATTGTAGCTAACCTATCCACCTTTCCTTCCTTAAGCGCTGGTTGGCCACCAAGCGTATCCTTACTCCCGGTCTGAGGGCTATATCCTAGGCGGGTGATGCCATATGATTGGCTAGATCCAAGGCGGGTGATGCCATGTTAGGGTTTTTTGTTTGGCTATATCCTAGGCGGGTGATGCCATATGATTGGCTAGATCCAAGGCGGGTGATGCCATGTTAGGGTTTTTTTTGGCTAGATCCCAGGCGGGTGATGCCATATGGTATGGCTAGATCCAAGGCGGGTGATGTCATGTAATGGAGCTGATCCTATATAGGTCATGCTTATTGAACTTATATACAGCGCAGAGAGCGCGCTGGACCAGAATGGCCGTATGGGCGCAGAACTAATAATTGAATTTAAATTGTAATAATTTGATTATTTTTCATATTTGATTTAATCTAAATGTCATTTCCGTTCAATTGGTATTTGTTTTGACAGCTTTAGTTCTTCCGGTCAATTTAAAATAATGTTGATATTGACTTTACGTCACATCCACTGTATTTCTTTTACTATTTATTTTTAACTTCCGGTTGTTTTAAAATATCTGTCCTGTTACGTCACATCCACTGTATTTTATTAGTATTTGATTTGAACTTCCGTTTCCGATTTAATTTAAATCTGTGAACTAAATTATTAGTTTTTGATTTGAACTTCCGTTTGCGATTTAATTTAAAATGTAGTAAGTTTTTATTTTGAATTTCCGTTTAAGAATTAAATTAGTATGTTGGGATTTTATTTTGACTTCGACAGCATTTCTGATTGGTTTATTCTATTTTTATATAACTTCCGCTTTTTGTTTTGACGAATTTGATTGTGAACCGTTGTGAGAAATCAGTATAAATAGGCCGTAATGTGGCCAGTAAGGGCAGACTTTGTACGCTCAGCAGTGAATAAACACCTCAAGTTTAAGTAAGTGCTTTCCTTTATCCCATTATTATTTACATCTATATTTGTGTGAACTTTCGTAAAAATTATGTGTGAATGTGACAACAACGGCGATGATGCGCCGACATGTACTATGCCCTAGTGTGTCAAAGGCCTTGCTGAAATCAATGAATATGAGTATCACATGCTGCTTGTCATCTAGGTAGCTGTTAACTTCATCAGTAAATTTGGAAAGTAGCTGGGCTGTAGATTTCTTACTTTGGAAGCCATACTGTGATTTGGAAATTATGTCATTGTCTCGATAAAAACTATGTATTTGGTCGCATATAAATTTTTCAACTATTTTATTTATGGCAGGCAATATCGTTATGGGTCTGTAATTTGCCAGCACATTAATTTTACCTTTTTTATGAATGGGCCTAACTATACCTGTTTTTAATTCTGACGGATATTTGCCTTGTTGAATACACGCATTAATTAACTTTACTATTGCATGCACAATTTTATCTCCTATCATTTTGATGTCCATGATTCTTATTGAGTCATATCCAGCTGATTTATTAGTATTTAAGTTTTTGATGATTTTAATAATTTTAAGAGGTGTAGCTTTTTTAAAGAATATTGATTTATCTTGGGATTTCATAAATTCGCATTCATTCAACAAGGGTTTGTCACATCTGGGCACAATATCAGACACACTAGTTTCAAATTCCATTGCAAAGTCATTAGCGATACTCAACTCATTATTTGATTCATTTAAAAAAGCGTTCGTTATCACCTCATCTACGGACTTCACTATTTTACCAGTAAGTTTGTTTAATATTTCCCACAGTTTTTTGGGATTATTTTTGTTTCCTGCTATTTCTTCTCTGTAATAATTATTTCTAGTGTTTAGTATTATTTTATTAACTTTATTTCTAGTTTTATTATATTCTAACCTAAGTATTTTATTATCTGGGTCATTTTTCCATTTTATAAATAGTTTGTCTCTCTTGGTACAATTTATCCTTATTTTATTGTTAACCCATTTTTCACAGTTTCTTTTGCTCGAGTTATTTATCTTTTTAATGTATTTACATTCATTGTAGCACTTTATAAAGTTTTCTTTTAAGTAGTTATATATATCATTGGGGCAGTTTAACTCGTCTATCATTTCCCAGTCGGTGCAAGCTAAGAGTGTTTTTATTTTTTTATTATCAATAGTATCAATGAACTTTGGATCCCTACCTTTAGGTATAGACGCAAGTGTAACAATCGTCATGCGATGGTCAGCCAAGACAGTCCCCAGAGCGGCTGAGTAAAGGTCATCAATGCGAGATCTCACGAAAATGTGGTCAATACAAGTTTTCGTGACTATATTACCTTTGGTTTCAACTCGCGTGAAGTCTGAAATCGCACATTCAAGTCCTAACTCAGCAAGTTTACTCAGATAATAACTGTTTACATTATTGGTAGTTTTAAGGTCCATATTTGTATCTCCTAATAAAATAAGATCGCTTCTCTTTACATAATTAACATTAATCACACTATACAGTTCATTAACAAACAGATGCTTGCTTTCTTTTGGAGGTCTATATAGTGCATGTCGATTCTGTAAAAATCTCACCGTGAATACTTGCGTGGAGTGAGCTGTCAGTGTCATCCTACTGATGCTAGGGATTGACCAAGCAAACATTTACAATCATGATCGATTTTAATAATATTTTTTAATGCTAATCCTATTGATATTTTTATATAATTCAAAGCTAGTATTTAAGTGGTCAAAACATTAATATTTTGTGGGGTTTTTCTTACAATAAAATTGCAAAACAGAAGCGCAGTCAGAATCTCAACCTTGTTTTTTTTTTCTTTTTTCCCTAGACTAGTAAGTCCTTATATAGCCAGACAGCGCCAGCGCCTAACGCGCTTGCGCGGCGTGAAATATGGCTCATTCCGAATTAAGTCATCATCGCACACAGCGCTCACATAAATAATTTGCGAAAACGTATTCTCTATGACACAATGACCGAAACCGGTTTGAACTGTCAAAATACCACGCTTGACAACCGTACGGCGTGGTAAGATTATGCGGGGAATAATAGATAAATACCATACAGCAGAATAATTGGGGTCAAGGTGTAAGCACGCTGTAGTCGATTACAGTGCAATTCGGAATGTACCATATATCACTCCACTCGAATCTCGTAACCATGGCAACACCACCTCGGCGTCAACAACACCTCCACCAGCCGCGTTTTGATTGACGAATACCTCGTCTTTTTCTACTTTAGAGTTACACATTTTGAAAATCGCTCAACGAAAACTTTGCTTAATCTGCCCCTTGGCAGACTCTAAGGCAGGGTCGCCATGGTGTATTATATTAATTATTAATATTATTACCATAATTTCCTAATGTTCTTATACATGACGCCTTACAAGTTAAATATGTAAAAACAAATCTCTAATGTGATGAGTGACTAACGCGCAAGCGCGGCGTGATCTTATCACTTCACCTTCACTCCACCCGATTCACGACATTAAATGTCGTGAATCGGGTGAAGGGAAGGTGAAGTGATCACGCAATCTGCAATGTGATAACGACAGTGATTAACGCGCAAGCGCGGCGTGATCTTATCACTTCACCTTCACTTCACCCGATTTACGACAATTAGTGTCGTGAATCGGGTGAAGTGATCACGCCACACAAACTACGTGGGATTACATTCTATGGTCCATCAACTAGGCATCCGTTAGCACTCGATGACTTGACACACTCGGTTATCTCTTCTAATTCAATAGTTTTGGGTTAATAACAACGCTGAACATCGTCGCAGTCTTTACTAGACTCGATCTACAATTGCTCATTGACGCACATTCGTGTAATTTACATGCGGGGCCGCAGTCTGTGCGACATGCACTAAGTAAAACCCCACAAAATATTAATGTTTTGACCACTAAAATACTAGCTTTGAATTATATAAAAATATCAATAGGATTAGGCTAAAAAAATATTATTAAAATCTCTTTTATGATTGTAAATGTATGCTTGGTCAATCCCTAGTATCTGGTAAGATGACACTGACAGTTCACTCCACGCTCACTTCACCTAAGTTTTCACGGTGAGATGGTTACAGAATCGCACTGCTGCACAGATATAAATATTATGATTTTGCTGCGTTGTTAATTTACCTAGTATACATTCACAATGTCTAGTTTGATTCTTTATCGTTTGAAACTTATGCTTATTATTAACATATATAATAATCCCACCACCTTTCCTGCTTTTACGCAAGATACTATACATTGTAAATCCATCCAGTTGATACATAGATACAATTTGTTCAGATATCCCCACTTCCGTGAGAACTACAATGTCAATTCGTGATTTGACCGATATTAAACAGTTCACAAGATTAGCGAAATTTTTTATCAACGATCGAATGTTAACATGCACTACATTTAAGTTATTTGTGTTTTTTGGTAGTTTACCAACGTAGGAAGGTAAATCAATGCAATCAAACATTTCCTTAATATTACTAAATACAGCCATGATACTTATTAAAATATATGAAGAAGATTTTGTGCTTGTTTTTATTTTGAGTTACTTAATCGATTTATTTTTGAGAAGATTTTGTATGTCGTCTTCACATTTAATTACAAATATCTTGTCTTTTCCAGTACTGTCGACCTCACCTTTCTTCGCCAGCACTTTTCCATTTTGAAACCATATATATTTAAAATCCTGTCGTAGTTGTTGTTTAGCCATCCACATAAGTTTTCGGTTTATTTGTGATAATGCGAATCGCACGTATATTTTTGCAGGCGCTTCATTACTAGATACGTTGGACAATATATCAGCTGATGTCCAATTAAATTGCTTAGCGGTACGTACCCAACATTCCACGTCCTTAGTGTTGCCTAGTTCTAACTGTAGAACGCCTAGGTTCTGGTGCGTGTCCGAACGTTTTACGCTTTTTATCACAGACTTATCTATGCTCATTTTTTCAGCAATATCACTTGAGATTTGCAGCAGTTCTTCATTTTTTATATAAGGGATTCCGGTTATTTCAATACAGTTGTTTAATTTATCTTGGTCTGACTCGTTTAAGCGCTGTTCTAAAGAAGAGATTTTGGTTTCGTAGTGGGTGATTTTATTGCAAAGATAGTTATTTTTATTTTCCATGTCTTTCAGCTTTTGTTTCATCATTTTAATCGATTCCACAAAATCATCAATTTTCCCATTGCAAAATTCAATAGAAGACTGTAGGGGCTCCAGTTCTTTTTGAACTATTTTTTGAACCTCCTTGGAAATATTTGTTAACAATTGTTTCATATCTATCGGAAAGTTAGATGATGTGGCCGGTCTTGAAATTGGTTCGTCAACCTCATCATCGTCTTCCACTGGGACGATAAATGATTTCCTGACAGGAGTATGTCGGTGACATTCGCTGCAAGTCCATTCCAAAGTTTCTGAGTTGCGAATAGCTAGTATTTGTTTTTGTGTGAGCCCGGTGCAAGTTGTATTTGCATGCACGATTTTCCCACATTTGCAACATTCTAATCCTGGGCTTTTAGCTGTAATTGTTTTGTTACAATTGTCGCACTTCGGCATGGTATTATTGTTGGTTCAAATAGATTATAGTTGGGTAAATAAGATTCGTACGTACCCACACCGCCGCCGCGCCGCCGTTAATAACGTATCGTCTCAGTAGTGAACGTCGCGACCAAAAGGTCATAAGCGCCGGGCACTATCCGTCGCTTACGCGTTTCAACACACACACGTTCAATGTTCTCACAAAACGAAATTTTATTTATTGTTTATTTTTAAGTTGTTTATATCACCACAATGGAATACGTTTATCAATTGGTTTATAGTTCATGTTTTTACAGTTGTTTTATAATAAAGATTTAACACAAAACTGTATTCAGACACTCGTAAAATACGATAGATTTAATATAAGGAAGCGCGTTGACCTTGCCGTGTACACGGTAGACGGTGTTGTTGAACATAATCTTGGTCAAGTTATATGAAGTCCATGTAGGTCGATGTCTGAGATGATCTTTTGAGGAAAGAACCACACAGATTGAGAGGACCTGTCCAGTCAGTGCACGCATTTGTCAGAAATCATGCAGCTCAACTCAAGACTTAAGGAGCTCAACGATTCGACGAACAATACCAAAGAAAGGACATTTGGGTAGGCCACATAAATTACTCAAACTGCCAGACCATAGAGAAAGTGTATCATTACATCATATCATCATATCGTTTCTTGATAGCAAGTCAATAGCAATCACACATTTAAGTCAATAGAAATCACACATTTAAGTCGATAGCAATCACGCGCGTCACTATCGGAATTTCTCGGTAGCAGCCGGTCTGGATTTGTGTCCTAAGTTGGTTTGGCTTTGGCTCGCTCCCTATTAAGTGGGACTTAAACTAAACTGGCGAAATGTGGGTCTACTGTACGTACACCTCTGCTCAACCCTACGGGGTATATAGGCGTGATGTTAGGGATCGATATTGACATCACAGCATCATCTACCTAAAGTCTATTCAAACTTGTTTCAAATTTCAAGTTAAACAAATATCAACCTTATTTTAATGGCAATTAAGTTGACTTCGGAGTGACTAGCACTATTGAAAAAGCTATAAAAATGCTTGAAGTTGTAGCGTAAACTGAACTTTATTGTGTGGGATTTAAAGTTATTTTTCCATAAACTCACATTTGTTTACATTTTTGGCAAATAAATCGCGAATGCAGATTATATTGTTTTTTTTTTGTTCACTGACCCAAATCCTTCCAGAAACTCTTTTCCCGTGCCACGTCGAACGCCATTTTATGATTATTGTTTGATTTTGTTGTAGTCATGAACGTAAGAAGATGTACTGGGAGCAGCTGGAACTTCGGTGCAGGTCCCTATACAGGCCCTCCACAGGACAGGCCGCGCCCTCTGCTGGGAGACAAGTGCAGGTAAGAATTTTTTATTGAAGTGAAAACTTCTTTAGCATCACTGTGTTTTGAAAGTTTATGAAACGAAAAAGCGACAGTAAAAAGAGACATGTAAGATTTAACGTGGGAGAAAATGAGATAGGAAGCATTATACAGTGTTTTTGTTGTTTTTTATTATTACAAATGACATGGATGGATGGATGGATGGATGGATCAGAATCAGAATTAGATGGATGGATGGATGTACTTTAGCATCGTTGTGATTTGAAAGTTTAAACGAAAAAGCGACGGTTTTTACATGTCTCTTTTAGAGGCATGTAAATTCATAAGATTTAACATGGGAGAAAATGAGATAGAAAGCATTATACAGTGTTTTTGAAGGTTTCACTTCTACCACGTGTGAATTGCACACATGCTGTTTTTTTTATTTATTTAGCTCACCAACAATTGAATACACTGACACAAAGATATGACATACATCCAATAGACTTATAAACTATTATAGTGTACCAATTTCTTACAGGTAAGCACAACATGCATTACTTATTTATCGATTGATATAGAGCGCCAACTTCAAATTAGATGAGTTCTTCTACTCACAGAACATAATATATTCAACCAAATTCTTTTTGCTGGGCTCATAAGGGTCTTAGCGTAATGTTAAATAGCCTATATAGCTTTCTCAAGAATTAGGCTAACAAATGCGAGAAACATAATTCACATCCGACTGATAGTTCCTTGGGGGAGGCCTATGACCAGCAGTGGACGTCTTTCGGCTGAAATGATGATGATGATGATGTTAGTTCCAGAGATTAGGGCGTTCAAACAAACAAACAAAAAGGAACAAAATCTTCAGCTTTACTAATAGTATGGGTTAAAGATAAAATAATGATAAGTGTAAAACATATAACCCTTCGCAGGATTTGTTATGTAACAACTGCAGTACAGCCGATCGATTCTGTAAAAATCTCACCGTGAAAACTTGGGTGATGAGTTTGTTTTTGCTAGGAATTGACAGCTCACTCCACGCTCACTTCGCCTAAGTTTTCACGGTGAGATGGTTACAGAATCGCACTGCTGGTAATGCTGGTATGTCTGTTTATAATTTTTATATGTTTATATTTTTTTTCTAGAGTCAACAGCAAACCACTTTCAAATAAAAAAAAATTGCTAATATTTTACTATTCTATTCTATTTTTCTCTATGGCAATAGTGCCGAAATGTCTAATATTTTACATATTATTTATCAGAATACCAGCGCTGCAACATTTATTCTTTAAATTTCGTAGCATCATGCTGAGATAGGAGCCTTTTGGCCTCGTATAGGACTTTCTGTTTTATTTTCCTTTTGTTACTTTTTTTTTTATAAAACTTGGATTTTTATTTTACTGTGTTTAGTTTTGTTTGTGATCTTCATTTACGACTCGCAATAAATACTTTTTGACGTGACAACGTCTAATAAATCGATGAAGCTGGCTGCACACACGCAAAAACATGACTCATGTAGCGTTACCTCGCGGCCTTGCTCTGTAGCGTTGTAGCGTTCCATGGCGGCTTGAAGTGCAAGCGAGAGCGCGGAACGAGCGATGAGAGACAGATGATGTCGAACGCTGTCGAATCGGCCTCCACGTTCGGCAATTTCATTAATGTTTTGTTATGACGTTGTCACGTTAAACTATCGTCCGTAAACCGACTTTACAGACAACCGATTTTTTTATGTAACTTGGATTTCTAGTTTAGTTTGTGATCTTTCTGTATGAGTCGCAAAGACATTAAATTAGTATATTTAATCTCTTTGATGAGTCGCAATAAATACTTTTTCTTTCATTCTTTTTAATTTATAGAGCAACTGTAGTTGTTGTGCACAATGTCACCCCACCCAGCCTGCGTGGGACATCAGTCTGCAGCATCGGTTCTGGGCGCCGGGTAAGTTCATCTTCTCGTGTTATTATAATATTAACAGTGCTCCGCGGTTTTGCCCGTGTTCATTTTTGAGGATAAAATATATAAGGGGCTTACAGGACCTAAAACTAACCTAATCTGACCTAAACGCAAAAAATGCAGGTTTTAGAAACAATACAAGTATATTATCGACTACAGTAAACAGAATCAAAAAAATATATGAATTTCTTCAGGATATTTGCCAGGTCTCTTCTGCGCCATCTCCATAGCGAGAGAATTGCGTCAATGGTCTCGCCGTACCATCAAATTCAATAGAAACTATGAATCAATCTCCTCAAGGCGATATCCTCGAGGCTCACCTCCCATCCCGCACCGCATGTCCTGTCGCCTGCACATATGAGGAGCTAATGGCTACGTCAGCAAACGGTATTCGCGTTGCTGAATATAGAACCGGACAAAAAAAAAACGTGTTTGCCATCGACACGCTGAAAAGATCGCGGTGAAAATGTGATAGCACGGTGTGATGTGTTGTACGGACGCCAGCACATCAACCTACCACAATCTGTCAGATTTCTTTAATAGATTTTCAACTTTATCGCTAAAGCATAAGGTTCAAAGTTGATTGGGAAAATCTGACAGATTGTGGTAGGTTGATGTGCTGGCGTCTGTACCTCTCACGCGTCCTTACTGAGCAGTATTGTATTTACCCACAGGTCGTATAGGCAATCTATACTCGCCGAACCCTGGAACTGGTAGGAAGACTTCTGCGTGGAGCTGGTTCCCCTGGCCCAGGAGTAACAGTCAGAAGTAAGTTATTTTTTACTATATTTTTACCCGATTGGCCCAGAAGGAGCGTAATGTTTTTTTTATTTATTTCGATCATATTTTTCAAGGTATGCGCAGAATATAACTTTTTGTAAAATGGAACTTTGTTTTATACATTTTTATTTGTAAAAAATATTGCAGATTTTTTTTTGGGTTTTTTGATTAACTTCCACCGTATTTAAGTAAAATTTTATTTTTCGGAATTAATAACCGCAATAATAAATATAATAAATAAGGAGGGGCCCGTGGCTAAATAATAACAGCCGCACAGGTAAATCGATCAGGTTAAGTTACGCTTGCCGCGGTTGGTCTGTGGATGGGTGAACATCTTTACATACCGAGACCCCTCCGTGCCTCGGAAAGCACGTTAAGCCGTTTGTCCCGGCTGTCATTCGTGGATATTCGACAGTCGTTACGGGTAGTCAGAAGCCCGAAAGTCTGACAACCAGTATTACCAAGGGGTATCGTATTACCCAGTAACTGTGTTGTGGAGGTCAGATAGGCAGTCGCTGCATGTAAAATACTGCAGTTATTCAGCTGCATCCAGTTAGACTGGAAGCCGACCCCATCATAGTTGGGAAAACGCTAGGCAGATGTAGATGATGATTTCTAGCAAGCTTTATTCAAGACTTGCACTTGTTCTGAAACAAACAGTATTATCATTTTTACCACCAGCTCCCGTTGCCGCATGGGCGTCCCTCAGTCCGGCGACAGCGCGTACGGGTTCTGCGACACCGAGGCGCCGCCGACACAACAGCCGCAGGCCTACGACGACAGATACCCGCACTCCTTCAACCAGACCCCTTTCACGAGGGCGCAGAGCTCCGGGACATTCGCACAGGGAACCAGCTTTGCACAGGGACAGGGCAACTTTGCGCAGGGATCCGGGAATTTTGTTCAGGTTTGTACTATATTTCCTCAGGATCCGTTAATTTTGTCCACAATAAAAAGTAGTCTATAACACTCTCTCACACTCTCAGTATTCTATTCTATCAAACCAATGCTTATACAATTTGTGTACCATTCCAGGGTCAAGGCAACTTCCCCCAGCCCAACTTCTCCGGGGAAGGGTTCGGCGAGGCCAGCGGTAGTTTCGATGCAGCGACGGGAGTGTGGGGACCTCCTCCTCCTTATAGTCCTCAAGGAAGGAGTGGCAGCAGGTGTGTATAAAAGAGATATACGAGGATTTGATTGAAGTCTACGAGTGGTGGAATGTACAGACGCCAGCACATCAACCTACCCGAAACTGTCAAATCTTCCCTCTTTCTTTGAACCTTATACTTTAGCAATAAAGTTGAAAATTTATTAAAGAATGTTGACAGATTATAGTAGGTTGATTTACTGGCGTCTGTACCAAGTTGTTGATAGGCTAAAATTTTTACCCACGGACTCGATTCTGTTGATATTATGTGGGTAGATAGAGAAGCACAATTCTATTAATAGAGATGTGGCGGCATGCATTACATCGCCACATGCGAACTGCGTATCACACTGACGTCATGCAAAGTCCTGCATCGCGCAAGCAGAGTTTACCGCACAATTAGCATATACGAGTATATTTTTTGTATTTTTAATGTTTAGATTGTCATGTATTGTGTAAAGTGCTTTGTATTTTAAGTATTAGCCGTAAGTTGATTTTTCATTTTATTTGGTAGGTATGTTTTTGCAAACCACTATTGCATTGGGGTTATCCTGTAAAGATAGTCTGTGTAAATTTAATAAAAAAAAAAAAAATCGTCGGGCAGTTGCCCATCAGACACAACACCCGTCCGGTCGGAGGATCCTCATACCTCTATAGAGAGACCGGTTTATTTTGACAAAGCATACTGCGTTTGTAAATTCTATCAATGGCGCATTTGAAATGTCGACATGAACACATATTTACCAAGCTAATACTTATCTCAATATTTCTCGTTCTAGACACCACTTGCACCACCCAGACCCAGCTGCCGCGACTCTCCTGCACCACCACCACATGGAGCCACGCGCGGCCATGCACGACCATCCCACGGCCATGCAGCCCCACACCTGCGCCAGGAACAGCTACCTCATGCAGCAACACATACCACCCAACGACATCAGAATCACTAACCCGGAGTTAGCCAGAATTAACCCGGAGTTAGCACGAATAAACCCGGAATTGGCCCGAATTAACCCGGAATTGGCCGAATTTGCGCGATTAAACCCGGAATTGGCTCGTTTAAATCCGGAATTCGCGCGTTTAAATCCGGAATTGGCGCGGTTAAATCCAGAATTAGCGCATATGGGGCAGATGTATCCCCAAGACGTGGCGGAGATGGCTCGTTTACAGGCAGAGTTGGCTCATATGCCGCCAGAAGCGAGGTTCAATACGTTGAGGGGGCATTTGGTTCCGTATCGATGTCAACGGTTGGGCATGAGTGCTAGTAATCTGCACAGAGATTGTAGGATTGATGATACGGTGGCCATTGAGTGCTTGCATCAGAAAACTGGGAGTAAAGGTTGGTCTTAGAAATGTTCGAATTTTAATAATAAATTATGTGTAGTATTTAGAGACGTTTTTGAAGATTTGCGTCAATATTTACTGTTATCTAGGTACTAGTTAAGACTTTAAAATAAACCCCGTTAATTTAGTTCAAAAGCATCTTTATTCAAGTTTGCTTAGGGCCGGTTTTTTGATCCGTAGTTAGTTTTGGTTGGTAGTTAGTTACTATTTTTAACAATCGATTAACTACGGATCAAAAAACGGCCCCTAGAATCGATTTAAGATCTGTTTAAGTACAAAAATGAGATAACCCATTGGTCGCGACGATAGGTCGTGGTGGACGAAAATGAGAGGATTGTATTGTATAATATAGAAAGAAAAAGAAAGAAAGAAAGAAAGAAAATTTGTTTATTCTGCACAAACAAAAACGCACACACACACACACACACACACACACACACGCACATCTTACTAATATTATAAACGCGAAAGTTTGTGAGGATGGATGTATGTTTGTTACTCTTTCATGCAAAACTATTCTGCACAAATTTTGGATGACATTTGGCACACAGATAGATTATAACTAGGATTAACATATAGGTTACTTTTTATCCCGTTATTCCCACGGGATCTAAACTTATGCGGGTGAAACCGCGTGGCTCTGCTAGTGTATTATGACGAAGAGAAATGAATGATGAGAATGTAAACAAGAGAATATGTGGAATATAAAACGCGGGCACGTATGCGAGCGTGTGAACGGGCGTGCGTGCGTGCGTGCGTGCGGGCGTGCGTGCGTGCGTGCGTGCGGGCGTGCGTGCGTGCGTGCGTGCGTGCGTGTCAACATGTTGCGAGAAGGGGTCTCAACACACATTTTTTCCATAAATTAGTTTAAACCTAATTATTTTAAATGTTCAGTTTCAGATCAAAGCACAGACTCGTGTCAAAAGCAAGGCAAGGAGAACCTCGGCTTCCAGAATGACAAGCATTCTCCTATAAGGTCCGTATTGCATTCATATATGTACAAGATTTTGGGGATGACATTATTTTTATAATGTAATTAATGTTCCTAACTAATATTAATCGAAGCAAGACTGTAAATTCTATTATGTATGACAATGATGTGTATATTGTGTATGACTAGTGTCATTAAATGATATTATTATGCATGTACCCTACAAATATTTGCACGACTGATAAGTCGAATATAGTGAAACAAAATTATTTTACCATATCATGTAAGCACCTATATTCTGGCAAATAAATTTCATTTCATTTCATTTCATAAACTGAGTTTGTTGATGTTCCAAATGTCTTCTACGTTCTAAACTAATTTGGACGGGGAATTTAACAATTCAAAAGTGCCTGTATATGGCTTATGTGTGAGAAATAAATAGTTTGAGTTTGTAGCGACATCTACATCGTCACACGCGAATTACGGATCATAATGACGTCACGCATAATCCTGCATCGCTCAAGCAGAGTTTACCGCGCGACTAGCATGTATACCGCGTCCGACGTCAATTATCGGGCAGCTGCCCATCAGACATGACACCCGTCTGGTCAGACGATCCTCCCTTTTCTATGAAGGATGAGTTAACTTTACACCATGTTATATCCAAAACCGAAACAAAGAATCAAGTGTTTTGAGGAGCCTTGAGCGGAGAAAAACATTAGAATTCCTTAGATTAACCGAGAATCGATCACAAATGAATCGACAACGATAGCTAATCGAATGTTTTTTTCTAAATAAATATGCGAAACAAAAACAAAACAAAAGATTGATGACAAAGTAAACAAAGTCAAATCATTTATTTCAAATAGGCACATTAAAGGCACTTTTGTACGTCAAAACTTACAGTAAAATTGAATTGATTCTTGTCGCCCCTTCCAAAAGGTAGTGTTCGTATGGAGAAGAATGGGCATGAAACTCCACCGTTACTCTTTTAAAATGTTTTACAAGGTTTTGTATACATAATATAATTATATGTGAAGATGATGCGCCTAGAATAAAATTAGTCAACTACAATCGGTAAAAAAAAATGAAGCAATTACAGGTAAAACAATTATGTGATAGATACATGGTGCTCACATATTTATAAATATTGTAAAAGTAGATGATTTTCTTAGAATTTTAACAAGTGTGTGAGTTACTGTAGTCACAGATTATAAATATCAATGTCATAAAAAAAAAACGTTTGAAATGTTTTTGTTTTTACAATGTCCTTTTAATATTTCAGATCGTCAATGCAGGACTGTCGTGCTGCCAGCAACCAGAACGCGGAGTCTGAAGTATACTTCGCAGACGTGTCGAGCTGCTGTAATGTGAGTGTAAAGGTATTGAGCTTTTTATTGTTCATTACTCAATTAATTACTCCTTTTTAAAGTACAATCGCAGTGGACCGGGAAAAGTGGACAGAGGGAAGCGAGTCTTTTGCCATGCAGTAGAACAAAACAGGCTCCTAATGATACTAAAGGAAAAATATTAAAGGAAAACATGAGAATAATCTCTCTTTTTGCGTTGTTGACTTTTCCATACTCCAATACCAAACTGACTTAGATAATAATCTTTTCTTCATTCCAGGCTGACTGCTGCATGAACGCAAACGTCTCAGCTCTAGTAGGAACCATAGAGAACCATCCCGAGTCCACATCGGAGTCTGACACCGGCTCCTTCACACTAACGCGACAGCAGCGCCCCCAGCCGCAGGTCGGCTCCAAGCGGAGACCAAGACAAACTGACAAACACATGAAGAACCAAGAAAAAATGAGACAAGTACTCAACAACTCTATAAGGTTGACAGAACATCAGATAGAACAGCTGAACAATTCTATGCGAATGAATGAACGAATTGAACGAGAACGAATGAATGATCGGATGAACGACACGCGGCTGAGTGAGAGGATGAACGACTCGAGGGATAGGTTGAATGATAGAGAACGTATTGAACGTATGAATGATGTTAGAATCGGTGATAGAATGAATGAAACACGGTTGAGTGAGAGAATGAACGATTCAAGGGACAGATTAAATGAAGGAAGGGTGTGTGAGCGAATGGATAGGTTGAATGATTCGCGTATAAGTGACAGAATGAATGATTCACGCATAAGTGACAGAATGAATGAAACTAGAATGAGTGAGCGGATGAATGACTCTAGAGACAGATTAAATGATTCAAGGAGTTGCGAGGTCATGGATCCAAGAATAGAACGAATGAACGACTCGAGAATCAGTGACCGAATGAACGAAACAAGACTAAGTGAACGCCTCAACGATCCTCGCGTTTGCGAGCGGATGGCTGAAGCAAGAATAGAAAGGATGAACGATTCCAAACTGAGTGACAGAAGTGACACTCGCCACAGTGACCGAATGAACGACTCCCGTCTTGAACGAATGAACGACTCACGCCTCGAACGAATGAGCGACATAAACTCAAGCGTTAGAATTGATGGTAGTCCAAAAATGCGTTCACACATAAGTCCATTACGGATCGCTAGATCTAGCCCCAAAAACGTACCTAAAGACCATGCTAGGCAGTCAAGTTCAGACACGAACAAGCCCGATTTTAGGCAAATCTCACCCTTATCCCCAAATACCGAAGAATCATTGCTGTCTGATGATGACAGGCCTCAGGATACTGTATATTCGAACGACCCTGAGAGTTCTAAATGTTTGGGTCCTGATTCTCAGTATGAGCCGGTGAGGGAAGGAAAAGAGGAGATTTTGAAGACCAACCACCATCACTGTTATAGTGATACTAATACTATGGATTCTGGCTGGCAGAGTGGCTCTGAGAAACAGGTTACAGACTAGTACAGGAATTTACAGGAATCTGACTTTGAAATAAAAGCGGATAATGACTTTCTAACCTTTATGATTTTTGTAAGAAAAATCAGACGTTGTAACAACCACATGCCCACACCCACACCCACCCATACACACACACACCCCCACACACCCACATCCACACCCACACACCCACTCACCCACACCCACATTTCTCCAGTTGAGTTTAAGTCTCATTTAATAGGCCTATTGCGATCAACCGGAAAATTAAAATTCACTTTACGATTCTTTTGTCATGGTTTTTAGCCGACTTCAAAAAGGAGGAGGTTATTAATTAGATTGAATGTTTTTTTTTTTAAGTATTTGGGTTCTCGCAATTAATATGAGGTTTGTATGAGTGTGAGTGAGCAATGGCAGAACAAAAGATAAAATTTGTATTTTTATTCTAACCGATTATTAAATAATTATTTCATTCTCAGTTCAAGTTTTCTATGTGCTGTGCTAAAAACTATGGAGAGGTACTGTAAAATGATAGATGTATTACTAGATTTTAATAAAATTGTCCGCAATATTTCAAAGGGGGTCGCAATATTTCACCTTTGTGACATATGCAACCCGCCACCATTTTGATATAGAGCACGATTAATGTAGTATAAATATCTGTCTGTATTTATATCTGTATTTTATATGGTGTACATAATAAAAAGTATCTATTCTATTCCATTTATGGTGGACATTTATGGTGGATAGTGGACACTTATACAAAAAAAAAAGTCTAGTAATATGGTATCTTAAAGTACCTATATGTTCCCGATATATTTTGAGGTAAAGATCGCCATAATTATGAGAAATATGAAAAACAAAAAAAAATGCAGTAAATTGTATTCTAATAATTACCGTGGGCGGAAACTTTGAAAAAAAAACAAGATGGCGGCGGGTTGAAATGCTAGTTTCCATAGAAAAAAATCGAACCCCTATTGTCGTGTATGTGAAATTTACTAAATATGGTGTGATTTATTCTAAACGATAAATACTTTTTAAGTTAATGAATAAAAATCTTGATTTTTCTAATAAAATCCTTGTATTAATAATTCATTGATTGTTAATTTAATCATTCGTTCATCTCATTACCATTCATTCGTCATTCACCTTTCATTCACCGTAATTTTTATTGAACATCCATTCATTTCCCGCCTTTTCGTCATTCATTCATCTTTCATTATTCATTCTTTCAATCAATGGATTATTTAGCCAAGGAATATATTTAAAAACTGAAGTATTTTGCGTTTTGACTTCAACAAACGCAAGACTTGCCGATTTCCGAATTTGACGTAATAATTATTGATTTTTTTAATAGTAATAAATTATTATTATGTAAAAATTATAAAGTAGCTGTGTTAATAACGCTCTCTAAAAGTTAAATAATATTGAGATTATTATTTGTAATAAAAAAATAAACTCGAATTTGTAGATTGCGTAGATAAGTTTTTAAAAGAACTTCGTTTGAATGATAAGACTATTAATAAGTACTATTAATGGCGGTTTTCGTGAAAATTTACACCAGTTGGCATCACTTGACAAGAGGTCTTCCATTTCGATAATGAATATAAAATATATGATGACGTTCATCATTCGATTCAATCATTCGTTCATCATTCAGTCATGATTAAAAAAAATATAGGCTCTTTGACAGATGCCTGGACCTGACGTGTCAGTGCTGCCACCCAGCGAACGTCATTTTAGAAAACCCTCATTATACCGAATTAGGACTATGACAGGTGTCAACCAATAACTATTTGAATTCAGAATCTTAGCTTATCTAAGTTCAATGCAATCTCACTCAACTATCTACTTTAGCGTTATGTAATTTAAGTTGATTTTTGAGTGCCCATGATATTGTAGTAAAAATGGCTTGAAATTGATTGATTGCAATGGAATTTGAACTTTTTCGTGTATTGTGCGCTTTTGTAATGTGGCGATATTATCGTGGGCGTCCACGTCCATAATATGTGTGGAAATACGTGCACGTTATAACTTTATCGTGGACGGAAATTTAAAAGCCTCTTCTATTACGCACAGGTAAATATGGGACTGCTTTGTTGAAGAAAATTGTTTTTGATATGTCACCGGCTATTTTTAACCACTTTCCTAATTCCATAAAAGAGGAACCAGTAACAACTTTCAAAAAGAAACTAACTATAATAATAATAATTTATTTTCCAAAAACTTAGTACTACTTTACAATGGCAATGTGGCAACTGTAATTCTATTAAATAAATGTTATCCGTATCGGATTTCTAGCTGATAAATTTTAGTTGTGTCTCAATGTTTGTATGTTTGATGATGAATTGCATCAATGTTTGCATGCCAAAATGGTAGAATGTTCAGACGCCAGCCCATCAAGCTACTACAATCTGTCAAATTTCTTTAATAGATTTTCAACTTTATCGCTAGAACATAAGGTTCAAAGTTGCTTGACAAAATTTGACAGTTTCTGGTAGCTTGATATGCTGGCGTCTGTACAAGGATTCTCTGATATTATTGTAACCGCCTTATTGTAAATACCTACATTCTGAGCAAATAAATGTATATTCCATTTATATTTCCATACTTCCCTGTGTTATCGTGATGCCACGATAATATCGTTACGTTAGAAATCCAATGAGTCTATGGTTCCAAGATTCTGAGTTCAAGTTTTTGCCAATGCCAATATTGCCAATACTCGTGTTTCGAGTAATAATATACTATGTTGCGTATGCGCAGTGATCGTGCCAAGTAGACTGTAAGTAGAAACTTCTGACATTATTTTATGCGACTATGTGAAATGAAACTAGTTTTACAGATAATTATATGCATGTAAAAATTAACTCATTGTATGGCATCAGAGAAAATGTAGGTAAACGCTTAAAGACCTTTTTTATAAGCAAAAAAATGGGATAACAAACCTTTATATGCCTAAGTTCAATATGTAAAAAAGAACAATCTGCCTAGCCTTGTACTACTGTGTTGGGGTCAGCTTCCAGACTAACCAATTGCAGCTAAATACCAGTATTTTACATGGATCGACTACCTATCTGATCTTCACAACCCAGTTACTGGGTAATACGATACCCTTTGGTAAGACTGGTTGTCTGACTTTCGGGCTTCTGACGACCCGTAACTACTGTCAAAGATCCAAGATTGTTCAAAGATCATGGTGTGGTCTGGTATGTCCATACCTGTAAGCCTTAAAAGTTAGATTCTGTTCGTTGCACAGACTTTAAAGAATTCTTTAAGTAAAAACTTAGCATTTTATAAATGAAGATCTTTTCCTGTAAAACTAGTTTCATTTTAATTGAAAACTGTTTTATAATAAAAACGACCAAACTTAGATTCCTATGATCATGGTTTTAACTGATTCTGTGAGGTACTCAGTGTTGTGTGCTTACTACTGTAGCAATGTGTTTTATTAGAAATGAACCAGCCGGATAATTGCGTAACACACTAACTGCAGCGGTGTTATTCTGTAAAAAGGTCATCGTGATAACTTAGGTGAGGTGAGTTTAAAGTGAGCTGTCATTCCACCAGCAGTGCTATTCTGTAACCATCTCACCGTGAAAACTTAAGTGAACTGTGCAGTGAGCGTGGAGTGAGCTGTCAGTGTTATCCCACCTGATACTAGGGATTGACCAAGCATACATTTAGAATGATAATCGAGATTTTAATAATATTTTTATGCTAATTTTATTGATCATTTTCTACAATTTCAAAGCTAGTATTTTAGTTATCAAAACATTACCACTTCGTGAGGCTTTAAAATAGCAAAAGAGAAACTTAGTCAGAACCTCAATGGTGTTTATTTCTTTTTTTTTTCCTAGACTAGTCCTTATATAGCCTGAGGCGCGAGCGCGTCACACACGAACAATAAATAATTAGTGGGATGATACTTGACAGCTCACTCCACGCAAGTTTTCACGGTGAGATTTTTACAGAATCGACATGCTGATACTAGGGATTGGCACTATTGACATCTCACTTTAAACTCACTTCACCTAAGTTTTCACGGTGAGATTTTTACAGAATAGCGTTACAGTAGCAATGGTTTTAATTTTGACAGTTCAACAACACCCACTGCGTTATTTACGTTGTTGAGCAGACAAATTTTTCGAACAAATGAATCAATGGATAGCAATATCCTTCAAAATTATTCTGATAGTGACTGAAAGTGTGTTACACAATTAGAGTGCTTTAAATACCTTTTATGAAATATACTATCATATTATATTTCGTAATAGTAGTTAATTTCAACTGTCTCCTCATTTGTTGTAATGTTAAGTTGTCCTGCTATACATTATATTTTTTATATTTCATCCGTCCATCCATTTGTTGTTTGTTAATCATTCATTCATTATTATAAAATTTGTCATGAATTTATTTATTATTGCTAAATCATTAAAAATCTACTCTACTCATAAAATGGCTAATTCTCTTAGGGCTGATTTTTCCAACGCCAGTTCAGTTAACTTTATCGGAGGAATAATTTTGAATTTTTGACAGTTCTTCCGTATGGAAGAACTCTCTCATTTTATTCCTCGAATAAAAATTATTAGAAACATCAGCCCTTAGCCAAATTATAAAAAAAAAAACTTCTGGTGAACGAAATAATACCCATTCACTCATCCACTCATCATTCTTTTCGTTCATCGTTCATTCTTTCATGGTTATTTTTTCATTAATAATAAACAGGTACCTCGTATATTAATAGCCACCATTCAGGCTGTTTTTCCTAATAGCTTAAAACATCAATCTATAAAAAAGTATTATTTTTATTTCAAACCAATGTTGCCATAACGGTTTCCTTTTTATTTTATTCCTCCATTTAAAGCAATACGTTTTGTAAATAGTTTATAATTATAAGTATGTGTAGTGTAATTTTTTGTCTATTATTATTGACATTATACAGGGTGCATTAATATTTTAATATCGAATTAATTTGGAATTTTAGACAAAAAAAAACTTAAGAATATTTTCTTAAATCACAATATTTTTGTTTTAAACTTCAAAATGTCCTGCTATTGTGGGAAATGATTTTTATCTTATTAAAATATTACTGCACCACAATTTCGTAGTTGCTAGATTTGTCGCTGTAATGCCAATATGGAATTGTTTTAATATTATTATGTATACAGGATGTACAAAATAAGATTTGGTCTTGGTTTCGAAAAATATGGCTGGCACACCTAATATAAAAGAAAAATATATTGGACACTTGTCATCAAATTTGCCGAATTTTTTTCGACGAAATTTGGGAAGTAATGGATTATGAATAAAGGCAGACACGCGAAAACTTGATGAAAATTGTTTTACCAGAATTGCGTCGCACCGTCGCGTCGCGCCTGTCTACGGCAGCCCTAATGTGAAACTTACTGAACACCCTGTATACACGTGTTGTCTATAACTTGAACATTTTGTGTATATTCGTTATACTTGTACTTTATGTGTGTTAGCGTTGACATAAGTTTAGATATTAAGTTATTTTTGACTACTAGCTTCGAAATATTGTATGAAAACATTCACTCATTTTGACCCCTGTACTGAAAATTTCCAAATAATTTTATTACGTATTAAAATGTTCAATTTGACCATTCACATCTAACGTGGGAGTTTTTCGCGTGTATACGCTGCGTTAACGCGACGGTTTCCGAAAGAAGAGCGGTGACCGCCACCATAGTGTCCGCAATTTGCGGGCGAATGTTATCAGACGTGTTTACCTAGAGAGCGTTTTTGATACCGTAAAGTCAAACCCGGCTGTCGAAAGATTTAAATCGATAGATTTGCCCTCACTGTATTTAGTCAAGCGAAAAAGTGTCCTAACAAAGAAGAGTGAGCTCACATATTAGTAAAGAGAGTTTTCATGACAGACTCCGGTCACTGCGTCATTGTGTGTCAGAGGTGTCAAAACGAAACATAGATGCGACTATCTTTTGACGCGGTTGGGCGAATCTAACCCTGCGTTCCGAGTTGGGAAATAATCAATTTGAGCGTGCTTAAACCCGTACCGAATTAGCGTGAGCGCGATAACGTTGTCCCGTGAATCGTCATAGATGACGTCATCTTGCGATAACGCTGACCATGCCTTAGTAATAATATATCACCGTGAGCGCTGTCAAAAATGACAGTGGTGTGTGAGGATGTGTCAGTGTGTTTTATTTTGAGTTGCATAATCTTTAAATTTAACCAACGTGGCATTTTCGAAAGTGTGCTTCTGGCTGACAGTTGCCACCTACGGAGGTTGCCACAAGGAAATAATAATATCGTTTTTACATTGAGTAAGCACTGAGCGCGTTCACGAGCGTTCCAAATTGTTGACAGCTCTCAGCTGTCATAATCGTGATATCTTAATCGGAACGCTATGAGCGCTGTGAGCGATATTGTCTTAATTCGGAATGCGGCCTTACGATTTCAATCTTTTCCGCTGCCATAATTTTCATGACAGTCGTCACAGCGGACGTTATGTCGCGGCCATTGCTCTAAGAAGAAATTTTAGTCAATAATATCACCAACGTCAGATGTGAAGGCACCTTTACTTCAAAACAAAATCTCTGTTTCTAATGTTTAGAAAAAATCTCAATTTTTTCCGATTGCATTATTAACTATTTTTAATAACTCGAGGAATTATTATGAAAATTATTAAAGTATTGTATGAATATAGTTGTGATTTTCATTTACTATTAGATTTAAATAAGACTATTTTAATTGCTATGTACCTATATTGTTAGATCATTTATTGATAACGGTTCTATTAAAAGACTGAAATCTTAAGTTGGATTTTTATTTATAATCTTTTCAGGCAACAGCCGGTCGATTCTGTAAAAATCTCACCGTGAAAACTTGGTGAAGTGAGTTTGTTTTTGTTAGGAATTGATACTATTGACAGCTCACTCCACGCTCACTTCACCTAAGTTTTCACGGTGAGATTTTTACAGAATAGCACAGCAGTAGCCCAGCATACACAACACTCATCAGGTCGACGGTTGATCGGTCGGGTGATGGGATTATTCCGTTTATCCATCCCAAAAAATTTATCCTAAGGTACGCGGACACGCATGTTCGAGAATCCACCCTAGGTCTAGTTGGATTGTAGCGGTATCTACAACGCTACATGCGAACTACGCGTCATACTGACGTCACGCAAAATCCTGCATCGCGCAAGCAGAGTTTACCGCGCAACTAGCATAGATACAACGGCCCGACATGAATTATCGGGCAGTTGCTCGCCAGACGCAACACCCGTCTGGTCGGAGGATCCTCCCTTTTCTACGGAGGAGTGAACCTAACACCCTGTTTCTCATATATCTATAGGATAAACGGAATTTATTGGTTTAGGGTGTTTTTTTTTACTAGTGACAAAAAAGCATGAATAAACAAGATTGTGGTATAAAAATCTATAAAAATTTAAATTGTCTTTGGTCAGTGTTGCCATGAAAATTTCATAAACAACTCTTCCTACAACGTAACGAACATGTTACGCATAATGTGGACGGGCATTTCACTCGTCCTTTGGTTCGATCGAAGGTTAAACTACGCTTGCCGAGGTTGGTCCGTGGATGGGTGGTTTATAACATATTGAGTCCCTTCCTTGCCTCGTGTCGTTTGTAGATCTTTGACAGTCGTTACGTGTAGTCACAAGCACGAAAGTCTGACAACCAGTCTTACCAAGGGGTATCGTTTTACCCAGTAACTGGGTTGTGAAGGTCAGATAGGCAGTATAAAATACTGGTTTTCAGCTGCATTCAGTTAGACATGCATATATATATAAATTGTAAATTCATATTATGCTTTGAGAAAAATAAGGGAAACGTAAATAAAACGACAAATAATTTCGAAATATTCTTTTTATTTTTTTAAAATTCCTAATCAATTCCTAAACTTATAGTTAGGCAAAGGACCCTCTTTACAAATGAACAATATTAGTTTTTATTATATATATAATACCTTGATGATTTTATTTAACATCCCTCCCCAATGGGTTGGTAAAAAATAAAATATGGAAGAAATTCCTTTTTCTTTTAGTACTTAAACATTTTTTTCATCAAGTGTGCATAACGTTTTGTTGGTTGGACGACTGCCAACCTTTAAGCTGTTTATTGTATTTCGAACCTTATTCCTACGGATATAAAGTTCTTTATCGATTTGAGGACACTGAACGACGCCTATGGGCATTTAGTGTCCACTTAGTCCATTTAGTGTGACAACTTAGACTGGGGAAATCAGTTTTCGTATTTAAAACTTTAACGTTGTTAGAATAAAGTTCAAAGTTCAAAATTGGCTCGATGGTTTAAATGCCCATAAATACAGTTCGTTTGCCTCCTTCTCTTCGTTCCTTTGTTTGTTTCCTACTGTCCGTTTGCGTTTGCATCCTTAAGAATATTAAGACTGTGGGTGGGGGGGGGGGGATATTATTATGAATACTTTACTATAATTATGGTAAATGAAAATAGCTACACCAATCAGGCAACTCACAAACAGTGCTTAAATGTTTAATTAAAGTACTGTTCGAAGTAAAGCCATAGAAAAAAGCAATATTTGTAAAAAGGGTCCCTAAAAAGCTAGTTTTAAAATTGGATTCACATAAAGTGAAAAGTAAGTATTGCAAGCACCAAAAAATTAAACTATTTAAGTTAAAAGTAAAAAAAATATGGCCAATTACAGAGATTTTTTCAAAATCTTAAGTGTTTTTATCTACGTTTTATGTAGTTCTTTTGTGATTAAAGATTTATAAAAATACATTAATTTTTTTGCCATATTTCCAAAAACGTTTAATGTAGAGACGCCAGCGCATCAAGCTACTACAATATGTCAGATTTCTTTAATATATTTTTAACTTTATATCGCTATAGCATAAGGTTCAATGTTGATGGGAAAAATTGACAGTTTCGGGTAGCTTGATGTGCTGGCGTCTGTACAGTCCTTTCACAGTTATTTTACCTCTGACAGCAACTCAACAACAACCTTATTGTTACGAAAATAAAAGATAAAAGAAAAAAAAAGATAATAAAAGATCAGACTGATTTTGATAGACTTTTCAGTAGTAGCTACCTTATTGTAACAACTGTAAGGATTACTATGACTTTGACGGTGATACAATATCATAGATAAAATAACTGTAACTGGCCTTTTAACGTTACTCATTGAACACTGGCTGCTAAATAAAAAAAAAAGTTGCCAGCAATTCAAATCAAGAAAATTTTGTTTATAAAAAGCAGCTGTGCAGTAAAATCTAAAAAAAATACTTTTATTCTTTTACAAAAGTCACAACTCCAAAAAGGCATGTTTTTCTTACAGATGTACGTGCACTATGTTTAATATTCACAATAAATGGACCGAGGCTATCTATGGAACAGTTATCATAAGACTAGTGGACTTAATGCGTCTGCATTACGATTTAGTAAAACGCACATTAATGAAAGTAATTAAAAAAAAACAGGTCAGTAAAAAATTATGCCAGAGTTGGTATGACATTTAGCCAAACTTGGCATAATATTTAACCAGAGTCGGCACGGAATCTAGCCAAACTTTGCATAAGATTAAACCAGACTTGGCATGTCATTTAGACAAACTAGGAATAACAGTCAGCCAGAGTCAGCATGATATCTTGCCAAACTTAGCATGATATTTAGTCAAACTTGGCAAGACATTTAGCCAAACTCAACCTAATATTTAGCTAAAGTAGGCATAATATTTCGCCAAAGTCGGTATGTCTCTAGCCAAACTCCAAGAGTCTGTGTGCATTTTGCCAAACTTGGCATAATAATTAGCCACAGTTGGCATGACATTAAGCCAAACTCGGCATAATATTTGGCCGAACTGTAATATTATGCGAGAGTTGGCATGACATATAGCCAAATTCTTGTCAATTTAAATATTTTAAGTAAAAACATTTGAATTATAAGCGTGTTGTTTTAAATAATGTGCGCTTACCTTACACTGGTATTAAATCATTAAAATCTATACTACATTAATTACGTCCTTAGCATTACGTTATTATAGTTAAATCACTTTATTTTTAATCTAAATTCGATGTTAAGTGTCTACGGAATGGTTCAGAGCAATACAGTACTTTGTTTATTAAGTTTTTTGGCAAAAAGAATAAGTAATTACGTAAAAAAATATGTAAAAAAAATTGGAGTAAAGTAAAAAAAACGGATCTTAATTTAAGAGTAGGTATTTATTGTAAAGTGTTTTGATTGGACGGATTCAAAAATAGTTTCAAAAGCCACCACTATCAATGGCTCAATGGCGCTAGTAGCACAAGAGAATTTATTCACAATTCTTTTTCTAAATTTAAAATTACCAGTCAACAACAATTTTGTCTCCTCAAGGAATTTCTATTTATTATTGCCATGTTACAATTTTTTTTAATAAATTTTCTTATTTGAACAAAATGAGCAAACTAATTAGGACTAATAGACTGCTTGTAAGAATGCTCGCTTTGCTCTCAATGAAGGTGTCTTGCTCATAAACGAGCACATTTTTCGAAGTATGCTCGGCGACTGTGGCTGGGGTTCCGTCCATGTCTCCTAGACGCTGGTTCGCGACTTTGAGGTTCCGTAGCAGTGCTAGTACGTCTTCTGTAGAAATGAAAAAAAAAAGGTAAGTTGGTAATCGACTTTTCAACTATCTTTGGCTTTTGCTATGCAGCGGGAAAATTCTGGCTTAAAATAAAAATACCTAGATAAATGAAAGAATGACGTTTATGGTTTGCCAATATCGGACAGCACGGGATGAAAATCTGGACCGCGTCCTTACCATGCGATCATCGCGCGAGTATGCGGCCGTCGCATTCTTTTGTTTGGAGAACCCGATCACGTGGTCGCGTCGACAGTGGGTGCCTTCCGGTTTTTCGAACACATAAGTGAAAGTCAGTCAAAGCATTTATTTCAAATAGGCACATAAAAGGTGCTTTTGAACGTCATCATTTACAATCAAATAGAATTGATTCTAGTCGCCCCTTACAAAAGGTAGTTTCGTAGAAGTATGGGCAAGAAACTCCACCGTTACTCTTTTCAAATGTTATACAATATTTTTTGACATTATGAACGCGATGATCTCGCCTTCGCGCAAACGATTTTTTTGGTTAGAACACTGTATCGGGATTGATGTTATGGTGATCAAAATTATAAAAGGCTTTTCAAATAAATAAAGTGGCCTAATTTGTTTGCCAAAAAATAACTCGTCTATAAATTGTGTAGTAGATCTACTTTATAGCCACATAAACAATGTAATTATTAAGCTATATAGGTCACCATGGTAAACGCGAATATACTCGTACCAAAAGCCATCCATTTTAATTTCAAAATGAGTTATATCGCACTCAAATCCCTTTTAGAGTAATAAACATTTAAGGACACTGATAGCAGCTTTTAACTCATTCATCATTGGAGGAATGTTTTCAAATAAATAATGTGGGTTTGTATTTTATACTAGCTTCTGTCCGTGACTCAGGGTTATCACATGCAAAAATATTTTTTCAAAGCCGACTGGCAGTTCCAGAGATTAGCGCGTTTTTGGTTCCTAGAAGCAAACATTCGAAGACATCTACCAACCTTCACTGGGACCGTGTGGTGGATTACAGCTCACTCCATCTCACGGAGAGGAGGCCTGTATCCCAGCATTGGGAATAGTATAAGCTGATTATGTAACGCACACTACAGGCGGGCTGCATCGAACTTTTTAATAGGAAAATGCGTTGCGTTGCGGCCCGTTGCGGTTTTCATGTGCGTTTGATTTTAAGAGGAAAATATTAAAAATAGAAAGATAAGTTTGAGGTCTACAAACCTGCTTCTTTCTGCCCCTCCTCATAGTCCACCTTGATGAAGGTAGTCAGGGACACTTCGTACACCTTGTTGGAGTCAGCGCTGGAGCTGATCGAGCGACGCTTTCTGCCGTACGCTAACTGACCGTTGCTGCATTGTACCTGAAACGAAAACATATAAATTTTGTTGTATTGTTCAACTATAACAACAGAAGGTATGCGTTCACAGTGATGATTAAATGAAGATGATTGATGCTGATGTTTATCTCCATGTAAAATACTGATATTCAGCTGCATCCGGTTAGACTGGAAGCCGACCCCAACATAGTTGAGAAAAAGCTAGAAAGATGATAATGATGTTTGATGATCATTGTGATGACAACCAAGCCTCGTCTACTCTACTCACCCCCTGGCACTTGTCAAGGCACACGGTGACGGTTCCCTTGAACTGCACGTAGGAGGTGTCGGGGAACTTGAACGCCTTGAACTTAGCGGTGAGCGTGTCGCCGTCGGCTGTTACAAAGTTGTCGAACAGGTATGTGTCCACTGAGCAACTGGAAATGGAGAAAACATGTCTAAGATGGAAGTAGAGAAAATAAGCACATGAGAATTAATAAGCTTCATTTCTTGGGCAATACATCAGCAATATTTTTGGTGAAGACTAGTGTGGCGGCATCTATATCGCCAAATGCAAACTACGCTTACACTGACGTCACGCAAAATCCTGCATCGCGCAAGCAGAGTTTACCGCTCAACTAGCATATTATACCACGCCCCGACATCAATCCGCGCGCAGTTGCCCACCACACACAACACCCGGAGGAGGATCCTCCCTTTTCTATGAGTGAAGTTTATACCCTGTTCCTCAACCGCAACGGTAGACGGTTACAAATCGTTTGCCCTCAGCAATTTGACAACTATTTTTTTTTTTGAATTAAATGCATGATCGAAAGCCTGAGAAGTGATAGAGCTCGTAAAAGCCACTATGGTTTCTCTCTCTATAACCCGGCCCACCGGCAGCTTGGAACCTGTTCTCCTGATGCCGATGGGCAACGATTTTTTATATTTGTAATGTTTTAAAAAAAACAAAAATTTGTTAATAATATCTATGAACATGTAACGTGATGCCATTTCCTTTTCTGTAAACAAAGGCACCTTCGCCTTGCAGCGCGACAGGTACAATGCGTGCCACGAAAGATGAGACTTGACCCCGCCTCCCCCGCTCTTTCCGCCGCCCCTATGACGTCCGGTCCCGTCCCGCACTCAGACCTCATACCGCTAAAGATTCCTAAAATCGTGTACTGCGCAAGTCAAACCACGTGGTGTGTCAAGTCTCATCTTTCGTGGCACGCATTGTACGTGTTGATAATATTTGCCACAATGATTGATGTCCAGACTTACCCATTCAAGATAATTGTTTCCTGCTGCTTCCCAGTATCAGTGACATGCATATAGTTAACCAGCAGTCCGTAGATCGGCGCTGACTTCTCGTTCAAGAAGATCTCCATCGTTAGGGGAGTGCCGGGGGTTACTGAGATCTCGCCGGACACCCTGGAAAATTATAAGTTTATAACTTTGGTTATTTTCACCATAGACAGTTGTACCTACAATAGCGGTTTCTAAATGAGGACTAAAGGAGGAAGATTTGGTGAACATAGAAATTCAAGCTTGATAAAAATGTTTTGATCTTCGTTAGAGCAGACTGTATGACCTACAATAAATAAAAAAATCTCCCCCAAGTTTCAAAATTGTACTGTACATCAACCTACTACAATCTGTCAAATTTCTTTAATACATTTTCAACTTTATTGCTACAGCATAAGGTTCAAAATTGATTGGGAAAATTTGACAGTTTCGGGTAGGTTGATGTGCTGGCGTCTGTACACAGTTTATATTTCATAAAAGTTTTAAGATGGGAGACAGGAGCCCATTCTTAGTAAAACCTGTGCTACGGGTCTCCTGCGGGCATAAAAAGGCCACTTTGGCAGAATGTGTGTGTGTGTGCCTATGAAAGTTGTATGTGATTATTGGGGTTTACGTACCTACATAAAATCTCCACGGCTTCTTATTTTTTGTGTTGGTTTAGTAAACCAACACAAAAAATAAGAAGTCGTGGATTAAAAAAAAAAAATCGGTCAAGTGCGAGTCGGATTCCCGCACCGAGGGCTCCGTACGTACTTAGGTATGTAAATGAATATGTAGTATTAAAATTATTTTTCTTGTAATGTAAAAAAAAATGAAAGTGTTTATTCACAGAAATTATTTTTTACAAAATATATTTACCTCCGCCAAACTGTAAAGCAGTTTGTTGGCAGACGTAGCTCCTTTTTTTCTAAATATTAACATATTTTATTTTTTTTTTATTTAACTACCGGTTTTCAGATTTTTTTCTTTACTTGTGCTACGTGAAATTGCTTCTTGCCAAATTTCATGATTCTCGGTCAACGGGAAGTACCCTGGTTTTGATTTCGGATCTTATACGTCCATACCTTTTGATTGCGTTGACTTAGAAGTTTGATTTTTTCACTGGTTCAAGGAATTACAGCCTTGAGTATTTGATATTAATTTGAACTTGATTATAATTATTACAACTTGAACAACTCTACGCGTTCCTGAGAAAAAAGTTCTTGACTGACGGACAGACAGACAACGGAGTGATCTTACAAGGGTTCCGATTTTCCTTTTGTGGTACGAATCGTAAAATAAGTTGTAGGAATACTTACTGCTTTCCGTTTTGTTTGACGATGGCTCCAAGAACTGGTTCAGGCGCCTTACCCTCTTCATAACGAGTAATGTTGAGCACACTGAAACATAGAATACACTAAGGTAAGTTTCATTATAAAAACTTTTTAACACACAGAACAAGAGACACTTAAGAATCAAAGTGCTCCTCCATATTGTTGCCATCTGGAGACGTGCCAAGAAAACTGGCATGGGTCGGTAGGCCCTGAACTTTTGGATAGATGAAGTTGAAATGGTCAAGAGATCGATAACTTGTATAAGGAGAGAATTTCGGCTTAGAGAATAAAGCACACACTTAACTTTGCAAAAAGACATCAAGACAAAAAGCATGCCATGGATTCGTAACGGTAAATTCATGAGTTTCTATATTGTCCAGCGTGAAAGGATGCACTTCTCTACTGCCAAGAGTCCTAAGACAAAATCCCCAAGAGATTTATCTTAAAAGATTTATCTTAAGAAACTGCTCTTTCATTCTAAAAGGGACTTCCATTCTACTCGACCTTTTTTTTTTTTTTTGTTGTCGGGGGGAAATCTTCAAAAGGCACCCGACCTCCGGGGAGGGAGGTCGGGGAGTGTGGGATTTTTACCTCACTAAAACCGCCCCGGTGATCACCTTCAGCACATAGGGGTGGTCCCGGTTCCTCTTAAAAGACCAACTAGGTAAACCTTCAAAAGCCAGTTTATTAACAGGGCTCTTTGAAATCCAACGGGAAGGGATGCACGTCTCTGCTGACAAGAGACCATGCCTAGAGTTTTAAGAAAAATCCCCAAAAGATTTAGTCAAGGTACTGCTCTGTCATTCCAAAAGCGCCTCTCTATGCTAATAATCCTAGCTACCTTGATGAACCTCTCAAAAACCAGCTAAGCTGTACTTCATGCTGTACTCACTCTGGCTCATTGAACTCCGTCGGGAAGGCAAGCACTTCTCTACTGCCAAGAGTCTTAAGACAAAATCCCAAAGAGATTTCGCCAAGAAACTACTGTTTTTTTAATTTTTTTATTTGTTATGGGTTTGCTCTTGACCCTAGTCTAGGTCAGAGGTGACAGAGACAAAGTCTACGATGGAGTGAGCTTACCCAGAAGAAGCCTGTTCGCTCTTACTTTGCAGAGATTCGGGTTGTATGCGCTCGAAAACACAGACGCAGGTAGAGAGTTCGACTCTTTTGCTGTGCGCATGTTATTCGCGCCTCCCTATGCTACTAATCCTAGCCTCCTTGGTGAACCTCCCAAAAACTAAATAAAGCATATGCTGTACTAACTCAGGCTCGTTGAAGTCCAGTGGGAAGGGATGCACATCTCTCTTTGTGAGCGCGCGCAGCTTGCCCGCCACCACACACTTCGCTGTCAGTGTCTCCACGTCGCCTGAAGAGTTCTCTATTAAGATGGTGCTGTAGAATGAGCGCTTGCCCTGGAACGGAGAAATAGGTGATATTAAACAGTGGAAGAGTAGATTACGGTCTTAGTGAGTGTTCGTATAAGTCTCATCTAGACTTAAAATATATGACGAGAATTGCGAGGCTTTTAATATTTTTTATAGAACTGTGTGACCTAAACCCGCACATAAGTCACGCTGTTATGTGACTTAAGTAGTCCATTTTTACACAGAAAAGCGTAACTTGAGTGCGGGTTTAAGTCACACAAGCTATACAATAGTAAAGAATACGTGTGACTTAAGTAGGTAATCTATACTAATATTATAAAGCTGAAGAGTTTGTTTGGTTGAACGCGCTAATCTCTGGAACTACCAGTCGGATTTGAAAAATTCTTTTTGCATTTGATAGCCCGATTCTTGAGGAAGGCTATAGGTTATTTAACATCACGCTATGACCTTTAGGAGCCGAGCAAAAAGAAAAAAAGTCAGAAAGAACGCTAAGCAAAAACGAAGTAATAGCGCGGGCAGCTACTCACTGTCCCAGTATTCAGCACTCTGACGACTGCACACCTGTGAGGGTCTTGCAGGTCCAAAACAAACATGGCGACGTTGCCGATCATCTCGGGCTGGCACGGCTTGTACTCTGGAAGTTATGAAAATAACGTTATTAGGAGAAGATATTTTAGTAGAAGTTTACTCCGTGTAAATTATCTCATCATTACTGCTCTCAAAACGGTGAAGGAAAACATCGTGAGGAAACCGACATGTCCTGGAACCAAAAAATCGAAGACATGTGACATCTACCAATCCGCAGTGGGTCCGCGTGGTGGATTACGGCCCACTCCCTCTCACCGAGATGAAGCGTGTGTCCCAGCAGTGGGAACACCATAGGCTGAATATGCTTATTAGCTCAATAGGGGGGCTAAGTAATAACAGCCGCACGGGTCGATCGATCAGGTTAAGCTGCGCTTGCCGCGGTAGGTCCCTGGATGGGTGACCATTTTGACATACCAAGACCCCTCCGTGCCTCGGAAAGCACGTTAAGCCATTGGTCCCGGCTGTCATTCGTGGATCTTTGACAGTCGTTACGGGTAGTCAGTCTTTGACAACCAGTCTTACTAAGGGGTATCGTATTACTCATTAACTGGGCTGTGGAAGTCAGATAGGCAGTCGCTCCATGTAAAATACTGGTATTCAGCTGCATCCGGTTAGACTGGAAGCCGACCCCAACATAGTTGGGAAAAGGCAAGGCAGATGATATGCTTATTAGCTCAACTGTGGCTAATGAAACACAATTGAATTTCCATTGTTATTAATCAAATTTTGATTTTTCAACAGTTGAGCGATGTTGTACATGAGTTCTTTGTCATAGTATTCGTTTGGGAAATGATTACTATCCTAACTAATATTTTAATTGCGAAAGTGAGTTTGTTTGTGACGCTTTCACGCAAAAACGTCTGAACCGATTTGGATGAAATTTGGCTCGCAGACAGATCTAGGTAAGGACATAGGCTACTTTTCATCTTGGATTACAGACGAATTCACGGCCAACAGCTAGTCATAATATTTGGTCGGCTGCTGGCAGTAAAAAATACTAAAACGTGTAAAAATTGCATATTTGATACCATAGCACATTTTTCAAAATGTATTGAAAATGGTAATTTTTACTTAACTTACTTTTATTCCAGATGAACTTCATCATTTTGAACTTTTATGACAATAATCTATGCACAATAAAATTGTCTATAATACAGTCTTTATTTCATAAAGCTAGCTCCAATATCTTGGAAGTTATTGAGGTTTTTGTGACGGATCCGGTTTCTTTGTGGCCCAGTGTATTTATGGTGTATTCAGTTCTAGAAGGTTTGAAAAGTTATTGGCTATTTCCATAGAAATGAGCATGGAATGAGCATTGATCACTTCGCTCTTTCTTCTTTAATTGTCTCATGATTCATTATCAATATTAATAAAACACGCAGCTAAAAGTCGTGAGTGCGTTCCGAGACTGGATTACATTATAACAGACGTGACAGGAATATGAGTTAGTGTCGTGGAACGGTTATTTGTTAAGTTGGTATTAAAGTAACTTATACAGAATAAGGAAGATGTCGCGAGACGACCTGCAGTGCGATTCTGTAACCATCTCACCGTGAAAACTTAGGTGAAGTGAGCGTGGAGTGAGCTGTCAATAGTGTCAATTCCTAGTAAAAACAAACTCACTTCACCTAATTTTTCACGGTGAAATTTTTACAGAATCGACCGGCTGGGCCCCCATTCTGTATGGTAATTACCATTCCCCGCGTAACCTTACCACGTGCAAACCACGTACGGTTGTCAAGCGTGGTATTTTGACGGTTCAAACCACGCCAAATTCGCGTTCGTTTCGCGCGGTTTTGTTCATTATGTCTTAGAGAATACGTTCTAATGAATTAACGTGGTTTGCATAGTGAACTAGGGTCTGGACGCGTATTGTGAGGGTTGGATCGAGGTTGCTCTAGAAAAGGATGCCTTGAAGGATTTGTGGGAGGTTTTTGCTCAGCAGTGGGAGACTGTAGACTAATGATTTTATGAATGAATGAAATGAAAAGTTGACTTAAATATTAGAATAATTATATTTTGTTCTTATTATCTCTTTAACTTAATTTAATCTTTTTGACATTTCCATTCCTAATATTTGACTAATTGACAATTTGAATGTTATTCTAATTTATTTAATTCAATGTTATACTAATAAAATAACCAAAACCCTGAAAATGTATTTGTACGCCGGAAACGGCAGAATATTATGAACTTTTAAAAGCATGTAACAACTCTGTAACAATATTCTGACAAATAAATAAATGATAAATGATAACATAAACTTTTTATTATGGGAAGTCAAGTCTAATGTATGTTTTACCATTACATATTTTGTTATATTCTCTTGTAGCATTCAAATCCATATATTCATTCTATAAAACAGTAAGCCTGTATGTGATACTGAAAATACATAGGTCTCCAATCTCCTTTCATAAAATGTGTGTGTCTTTTTATTGTCATTCAATAGGTACACGATTCTGAACCAGCGTTGAAACATTTCGACATTTTCATAGAAAAATGCTACACGGTCAAAATGTATGGAACCGCATTTTTTTTCTAGGTGCTCTAGATTCATGTATGTAAGACGCCAGCACGTCAAGCTACCCGAAACTGTCAAATTTTCCCAATCAACTTTGAACCTTATGCTTAAGCGATAAAGTTGAAAACGTATTAAAGAAATTTGACAGATTGTGGTTAATAGCTTGATGTGCTGGCGTCTGTACCAAATTCATGGTACCAGTCTGCGGGTCGGATGTCCCATGGCACTCTGTATATTTCTATGTTACATTAAATATCATTGAAACGTCTTTTTCAAGGAACTCGTAAAATTCCAAATATGCAAGTAGATTCTTATGACACCACTAGCTGCGCCCCGCGGTTTCACCCGCGTAAATGTCGATACCGTGCGAATATCGTGACAAAAAGTAGCCTATTTGTTAATCCAGGGTGTCGGCTACCTCCATACAAAATTTAAACAAAATTGGTCCAGCCGTTTGTGCGTGAAGAAGTAACAAACATATAAACACACACACACTCAGAAACTTTCGCCTTTATAATATTAGTGTGATTGCTATACTCAATTATACATTTATCCTGACGTTTGTTTTATTATTGGCTTTTAATATCCCTGCTACAATACAATATAATGTTTCTATGTTTCTCAATATTGAATTTCCTTTCCTCTCAACCCGATCTAAGATCGTGAGGAATCAATCCTTTCGTTCCCAGCCCCCAGCTGGGAGCGCCATCAAAATTCAACCAAGTTGATATATCTGCCGTCAGCATGGCCGCATTGAGACGTCACTATCGCTTCACTTCGCCTGATGTCTTTATTTTTAGATAGCTAATATTTAGAGCTGTTTGATGGTGATTTTTTAGATAATTTCTTCATTGGAAAGGATTTGAAGTATTGGTTCGGTCTGGGTACTAAAGCATTTTGTGGCTTAATGGACTTGCAGCCAATCGGTGATGCTTTATCCGACTTCAAAAAAGCAGGAGGTTCTCAATTCAATGTTTTTTTTTGTAGCATTTAGGAGGTAGGGGAGCATTGGGCACTTTTTTACATAAATGTTAATAAAACTGTTATTTTTTATCATAATCAAAATTTTATTCCTAATATATGGAGCACACATATTTGGCAGTAATTATTATTAAGAAAAGTTTCAATATTGTAATTAGTCTTAAAGTTACAAGAGATCTTCGAACACATGTCCAAAGTGCCCAAACCTCCCGGCGGTCGGGAGGTTTGGGCACCCATGTAGGGAGGTTTGGGCACTGTATTTAATATGCACGAAATTGCTTTATTATACTACTAGGCTTAAGTATTATATAACATTACTATAAAAAATTGTAATACAAACATTTTTTCTTATCATAGATTTTAGAAAAATTAAACAATGTGACTAGAATCAGTACTGCACGATGTTAGACTTAATTAAACTTATCTTATATTTGGTATGATCCAGAGAGGCTTGTCAAATTTATATTTTAAGCTGCCACGTTTCATCCATGTCGTTGGTGTAGGCAATTTTGTCTTTATATCCTCCAGGAGGACGCTGGCTACGTCCTCGATGTCAGGAAATATAAAAGTATTTCTTAACTTACTCACTCTCATAAATTTTACAGTTGCCATCGTCTGATTAACATCTTCGATTATTCCAACATAATGGTAGACAGTTTTTTTGGTGTCAAATTTCACTAATACAAAGTTATTGATCTGGAAATTTCTATCCAGAACGATCACATCGTCTTCATCAAAATCTTCTTCTGATTCAACAACGGTTTCGTCAGAAACCGAAACATTTTCTATTTCATCATCGCTGCTAATTTTCCTGTTTTTCTCTGGTTTGGAAGTAAATTCATCAGCAAGTTTCGGAATTGTTTTCTGTCCTGTATTTTTGAAGCATTTTCTATTTTTGTTGAGCTCTTTGATCTTATTTTTTCTTTGTCTTTCTTCTTCTTCCATTTCTATAAGTCTTTTCTCGGGTGTGTCCGTCAATATTCTAGTTTTTCCCTTTTTCCGTTTCATACCCTGCAATTTCCTGGGGCCGGCCTTCGGATACGGTCTTACTACATCAGGTGTTACATTGACAGTGCCACTAATCTGACTTCTAGAGGGAGATTCCAGTTGAGATGGCCCAATGACTTCCACATTTGAACTTGTACGATCCTCTAGACTCTGATTTTCCCCTGTTGAAGGCTGTTCAGTGACAGGTTGGTCTGAAATAGATTGTTCTGAAGGAACATTACCATCTTCCGACAAGCAGCGATCAGTTATAGAAGAACAAGCGAAATCTTCATCGGAGAAAATATTTGAATTCAATGGCCATATGCCAGATTTTTCAAATCCACTTTGAATATTCTGCAACTTGAATGCTAGTGGAATGGCTTTTGCTGCTAATTTTGGTATTTCATAAATTGTTACTGTTTTGGCCGGATTGCTTACCATCCAATCTGTTACAGCAGTGTTATAATAAGTTTTGAGTGGTCCATAGACAGTCAGGTCTAGAGGTTGCAGTTTATGGCTGCAGTGCGGTGGGAAAGTCATTAAAACAATGCCTGATTGTTTGCAAAAATCGAGAACTGGTACTGAAATATGGCTCTCATGATTGTCCAGCAGCAAAAGAACTGGCGATGAAGGCGTTGGTTTTGCGTGTTTGGCGAAATGGTGAATATATTTTAAAAAATTTGGTGATGTCATCCACCCTGAAGGATGTGCTGCTCCATCTGAACCAACAGGGGCATCATTTAGCATATATGTTTTGAAATTAACCCGTGGGAATATGAAAAATGGTGGTATTGAGTTACCCAATGCATTAATACCGCAGCAAACCGTTACAAGCGTCCCTCTTTCAGCTGACGTTACTTGCCCAACTTGCTTAGTGCCTCTGAGAGCAATCACTTTCTGGGTTCGTTGCACCGTTGATAATCCAGTTTCGTCTATATTGTAAATAGACTCAGGGCCGAAGCGATGCCGTTCATACACAGTTTTAAGATTTTCAAAAAAATCTCCGACATTTTTCTTATTGAAGCTTGTGGCCCGTGACAGACTGGTAGCCTCTGGTGTCCTTATCGAAAGTTGAGGCTGTCTTTTAAAAAATCCCCTTATCCAGTCTTTGGATGCAAGTTTCTTCTCTGTCCAGTTATCTGGTATTTTTTTTTTAATGGCAGTGGCGTATTCATAAACCAATTCGCGTGTTTTCAATTTTGATAGTCCATGGTTTAGTTTAAACGATGTTACAAGATATTCTGAAATTTTCTCTTCTTCATCTTTTGTGAATATTTGAGATGATATAAATTTACAAGAATTATCTTTTACGACACCACCCTGCTTGATATACCTTTGAAGGTTAGATCTCGGTATGTCATATTTATTCGCAGTACTTTTAATTTTAGCACCTTTGGAAACTTCTTCCAATGCGCGCAAAATAATATCTTTAGGGATTTCACGTCGCTTATTTTTCTTTTTAAATGAAAACGGCATTGTCCTAAAAAGAAATGATGAACCACTCAATCCAATAGGCATAGCAAAAAGGCACAAAAGTTTGACACCAAAATACACTAAAAACAGAGGGAGCATTGGGCATGCCCAAACCTCCCTCCTACCTGCGTGCCCAATGCTCCCCATAACCTCACTTTTCAAATAGATTAGAATAAGATTATTTTTATCAAATGTAGAAACCTAATTGACAGGCAAATATAATATTCATTAAACACAAAAGAAAAAGATAACACAGATACTTACACTTTCTTGCAGATTTCTTTGATAAGTTACATCAAATCACAAATAAAATATTTACTTCTGTACGCAGCAAACCGTTACGCGCATGTAACTTGACAACCAAGTGAAATGACAGCTGACACTTTAGATAAGCGGTGTTGCTAGTGAATAAAGTATAGTGCTGTGGTAGAAAACAAAAAATATCTACGAAAGTTTTGGAGAAATGAGGGGGTGCCCAAACCTCCCGACTGCCCAATGCTCCCCTACCTCCCCTACATGAAGTATTTAGATAGTACAGACGCCAGCAGATCAAGTTACTACAATCTGTCAAATTTCTTTAATAGATTTTCAACTTTATCGCTAAAGTATAAGGTTCAAAGTTGATTGGGAAAATTTGACAGTTTCGGGTAGCTTGATGTGCTGGCGTCTGTACCATCCACGAAGACGCGCCCCACTCTTCTTACTAATCGCTAGTGGTTATCGCTAGTTAATTCCGCTAGTGTTTTAGTTTTTTGATACACACTAATTAACCATTACCCACTAATAAGTAATTACTGTGTATCGACAAAACTAAAACACTAGCGGAATGTTACACACTTGTACAGACGCCAGCACATCAAGCTACCCGAATCTGTCAAATTTTCCCATTCAACTTTGAACCTCCTAATGCTTAAGCGATAAAGTTGAAAATCTATTAAAGAAATTTGACAGATTGTGGTAACTTGATGTGCTGGCGTCTGTACTATAGGCGATTAGGAAGACGAGTGAGGCGCGTCTTCGTGGATGTCGCTATCTGTAACATAGTGGTAATGGGGGTTCGATTTCAAGTCAGGGAAAGTGTGTGTGTCGGGTTTATCTTACACGAATTTCTCAGTTGCTACCCGCATCGTAATTGCTAAACACACTTTCAATCAATGACCTTTTTATCCCGATATTCCCATGGAATCGAGCTGAAAGTGGCTGAAATCGCGGGGCGCAGCTAGTGCTAGATAAGTTTATTAATGATTAGCTTCCGCCCGCGGCTTCGCCCGCGAGGTATGTCGATAAAAACTATCCCATATAAGGATATGGGATAGTTTTTATCGACATACCTAGATAGATACATAGATTGCATCCCGAGGAAGACCCCGGGATGCAATCTATCTATATAGGATGGGTGGCCATTCTTTAAATGGAGTATCCTGGAAAAAATCCTAAAATCCTATTGAACTAGAAAACCCATGGTATGTTTCAACGTACTCAGGCAAATATCCTGAGATATCGTTATTGCCTAGTAAGATTTACTGTTGCTTGTTCTAAAACTGACATTCTGCCACTTATATCTGACTAGCTTCCGCCCGCGGCTTCGCCCGTGAGATATGTCGATAAAAACTATCACATATCCTTCCCCAGGATGCAATCTATCTCTCTGCCAAATTTTATCGAAATCCGTTCAGTGGTTTAGACGTGAAAAGGTAACATACAGACAGACATACAGTCATAGTTACTTTCGAATTTATAATATTAGTATGGATTAAACCTAACACCGCACATGTCCTAAACACATTAATTAATTATTGTTATTACTTTAGGGAGAGAGCTGGCTCTAATATACTCCTTAATTCCTGGGAATTTGAGATAATTTTCAAGTTATAGAACAACAAACTATATGTCATCCTCAACAAAGTTCAAATTCCATTGCAACCAAAAACTTATTAGGACCTTTTTGTTACAAATGGTCACTCAAAAATCAACTTAGAATACATTTCACTAAAGTAGATAACTGATTAGGTGGCAATGGAGTGTAAATTGTCTAATATTATGAACACTGTTTTATTTATGAAACATTAACATAGAATGATGCCCCATTCAACAAGTAACAAGCTAACTTCTCATATTTTCGCAATTTCGCACAATTACCCCATTTTGAGAACAATAATGTCGACCTCTTTTGTTTTAATTATTATGCGAACGAGACACTTTCACTTGACTTTACTTGTGACGTGAGAACAAAGATGGCGGCCGTGTTAGTTGACAGTTTGGCGCAATAGTGTTTGCTTCATTTGTTGGTTTGTTTAATAAAGTCAGTTTCATTATTTTTTTATAAACAAAACCTAATACCACTTTACCAGAACCGGGTATCGAAACCAGGACCCCATGATCACTTGCGACTACTAAACATAACTGGTGTAATAAGACGTTTGACGAAGTCCACAGTCAGAAGGTAATAATTGTGAATTATCCTTCTGCAGTGTAATTACAATGCGTGCCACGAAAGATGAGACTTGACACACCACGTGGTTTGACTTGCGCAGTACACGATTTTAGGTATCTTTAGCGGTATGAGGTCTGAGTGCGGGACGGGACCGGACGTCATAGGGGCGGCGGAAAGAGCGGGGGAGGCGGGGTCAAGTCTCATCTTTCGTGGCACGCATTGTACACACACTATCAGTAGCAATGGCTTTCATTCTGACAGTTCAACAACATTCATTGCGTTATTTACGGTGTTGAGCAGACACATTTTTCGTACATATGAAGCAATTGATTAGCAATATTCTTCAAAACGATTCAGATTGAGATTGAGAGCAGTTTCGCACTACATCCAATCCGAATCCGAATTAAAGATCCGAGTTCAATCCGAATTGCGAATGTTCTAAATTCGGACGGCTCTGCAACAAAGTTACGGCGAGCGGACACTTGGTTGGAGAGTGTAGCCTCAGCGCGGTTTCGCACTACATTCGATCCGAATCCGAATTAAAGACCCGACTTCAATCCGAATTGGGAATGTTCTAAATTCGGACGGCTCTGCAACAAAGTTACGGCGAGCGGACACTTGGTTGGAGTGTAGCCTCAGCGCGGTTTCGCACTACATTCGATCCGAATCCGAATTAAAGACCCGACTTCAATCCGAATTGGGAATGTTCTAAATTCGGACGGTTCTGCAACAAAGTTACGGCGAGCGGACACTTGGTTGGAGTGTAGCCTCAGCGCAGTTTCGCACTATACATTCGATCCGAATCCGAATTAAAGATCCGACTTCAATCCGAATTGGGAATGTTCTGAATTCGGACGGATAGAGTTCGGATCTAGTGCGTAACCCCTCATACAAATAGGATTATGGTCACTTCTCACCGGCATTTCTCGGGTTCGGATCGGTTGTAGTGCGAAACCGCTCTGATAGTGTCTTACGTAATTAGGGTGTTGGTTACGGAGATATTAAAGGTCAAAGTTCCAACTTTATTAAACTATTAGCTGCGTCCCGCGGTTTCACCTGCATAAGTTTCCCGATCCCGTGGAAATATCGGGATAAAAAGTAGCCTATATGTTAATCCAGGGTGTCAGCTACCTCCACACCAAATTTTATTAAATTTCGAACCCAGGACCTCAAGATCAGCAGTCACGCTTGTGACTAACGAGATCATTCTATATTTAAAAAAAAAAAAAAAAAAAGGTCAAGTGCGAGTCGGACTCACGCACCGAGGGTTCCGTACAAATTTGTAGTTATGTAATAAAATAGTTTATCACGGGATTTTTTCTGCTACATGACATTGCTTCTTGCCAAAATTCATGATTCTAGGTCAACGGGAAGTAACCTATAAATTTTGATTCCCCTAAGAGTCGAAATATACCTACGTTTTTTGCGGCATAAACGGCCGTATCTTTTTTCTTACGTTAACTTAGACTTTAACTTAGTTTGATTTTTTCACAGCTTCAAGGGACTGTAGACCTGAGTTTATGGTTTTAATTTCAACTCGATACCTCCACGCGTAACCGAAATAAAGGGTCTTGACAGACAGACAATCATAACAAAGTGATCGTATAAGGGCTCCGTTTTTTCCTTTTGAGATACGGAACCCTAAAAAACCGCCTCGTTGATCAACTTGTCGCATGCGTGTCTGCTGAGCACAGGGTACCAGGTTCCATTCCCGGATCGGACAAAGTTTTATACTGTTTTCCCATCAGGAATTTCTTTGTAATAGCTGTAGCCTGGAGTCTGGCTTTTCGCCCGGTTACCTAATACCAAATATTACATGAGATTTAAAAATAACCGACGAATGCCAGGTGTAACGTAACATACATCTCTACCTAATACCTATCTCTTCGCTGAATAAAAGCGTGATGTTATAGTTTGTGGATACCAAAAGCTACAATTTGTGCCACGAAAGATGAGACTTGACACACCACGTGGTCTGACATGCGCAGAACACGATTTTAGGTATCTTTAGCGGTATGAGGTCTGAGTGCGGGACGGGACCGGACGTCATAGGGGCGGCGGAAAGAGCGGGGGAGGCGGGGTCAAGTCTCATCTTTCGTGGCGCGCATTGTACATAGCAGGCTGCTGTATGGCTTACCTTTGAGCTGTTCCAGGTAGGTGATACTCCTGTCTCCATCCATGGGGATGGTCACCTTCATGACCTCGGGAGTGCATTCTACCTTCGATTCTGATCCTGTAACAATAGGAAAAAAGGTTTTGTTATATTTTTGGCAGCTATTTTTCCAAAACGAACGTAATTTATAGCCTTCGATCTATATTTATAGCTTCTGAAAAGTGGGTAATAGAGATGATGACATTTTTTTTTCATTGTAAGAGCTTAAAAAACAGAGTTATAAACATTTTTAAAATAACTTCTCGACAAAGACAGCACTATCATAGAAGTGACGTCACGACTATGTAACTTCATACTAGAGTCATACATTTTGCGTACCAAGCGACAAGGATGAAAATAAAGGCTCCTTCAAACAGGCGCGATACGACACGCGACACAAAGGCACCGCAAGTCGCGCAACGAGCGGTGCCTGTTTGCTGGAGCCTTAATCCTTTCCATTTTTTTTTTAAAGTGGCTAGCTTTTCCATATTTCCATAAACTTCACTCAAAGAAACTAACCATTTAAAAGCGTGCAGTGTCATACTTTTTTAATTAAAAAAGTTGTTGCATTTCACCAGCACGCATCAAACATTGCAATTAAAATCTTATGCCAACGACCATAAAAGCCACATCTCGTGATTGGTAACGAGTATACAAAATACTCGATCAATATTTGGAAACCCCAAAAGATAGCCTTTGAAACCGGTACCAGCCTTCTTGTTGAACAGGTTATGTGACTCTTTGTCCAGTTGCATGTGTTATGTCATGCACCAAAATATAATCGAGAAACTCGTGGGTAAATAAAAATAGCTTCATAGGCTGCGACACGGGTCGATCGCAGCTTATGGCGCAAATCAAATCAAATTATTTATTTGCTAGAATGCAGGTAAGTATACAAAGGTCGTGAATAATTTAAAGTTGAGCCATACATTCTGCCCAAGATTCGACATGCTTCAAATTTAAATAAATGAAAACGATGATTTAACTAATAAAAAACTAAGAACATTTAAACACAATCATCGGATAAAAATTAACAGTTCAATACAATTAATAAATACTTACTTAATAGTCAAAATAAGATCAAAATGTCAAAATACGTTTAAAATGTCAAAATACAATTCCATTGTCAAAATACAATTCAAATGTCAAAATACAATTCCATTGTCAAAATACAATTAAAATGTCAAACAAAATACAATAAAAAAGTAGTTAGTCATTTTTTTTTAATGTCATTTTAGTCGAAGGCGCAGGCGCAGCAAGAAGCAAATTTTTAGGTAACTGACAAATAGCGCATCGCAGCAGCAAATCAGGATGCCAATTCACGTAATTGAAAACGTTAAAAATCTAGTCGTAACCACATCCCAGCGACAATAATCAATGTCAAAAATGTAGGGAAATTAGAGGAATTTTGACAGATTGAGACTGTGAACGTTCTTAAAATTAATTTTAAAGGCTCCTTCAAACAGGCGCGACACGCGATATAATCACGCGCGACAGAAATGCACCGCAAGTCGCGCAACGAGCGGAGCCTTTGTGTCGCGCGCGATTATATCGCGTGTCGCGCCTGTTTGTAGGAGCCTTAATTCGTTTTAGGCAATTTTCGTAATTACGAGAAAAGAGGCGTGAAAAGATAACATACAGACAGACAGACGTCTGTCTTTATGTTATCTTTTCACGCCTAAACCACTAAACGGTTTTCGTTAAAATTTGGCAGAGAGATAGATTGCATCCCGGGGAAGGACATAGGATAGTTTTTATCGACATATCATGCGGGCTAAGCCGCGGGTGGACACTAGTCAGATATAAGTGGGAGAATGTCAGTTTTAGAACAAGCAACAGTAAATCTAACTAGGCAATAACGATCTCAGGATATTTGCCTGATTATGTTGAAACATACCATGGGTTTTCTAGTTCAACAGGATTTTTGAATTTTTTTCCAGGATACTCCGTTTAAAGAATGGTTACCCATCCTTGGAACAACAACGGCAGGGTAGCTTAACCTCTTAGATAAAACATAACATATAACATATAACCTAAGCCTCTGCTTACCCACAGAGCGTGAAGCTAATCACATTGCGCTCAAACCAAGGGCATCTATATGTGTACGTCCATTATTTAGATAACATAAAGCTGGTTCACACGCGAGCGCCGCCGCCCGGAACGAGCGACGAACCGACATCGCGATGGACCGTGTGGAGGGGCCTATATGTTAAGTTTATGAAGGATAAATCTTTCTGTTATGAAATGATTGACTGAGATACAGCAAGTATGGAGCCTACTTAATTAGCCTATAAGGTTCCCAATGCTGGCACACAGGCCTCCTTTCGGTGATAGGCAGTGGGCCGTAATCCACCACGCGGGCCCAGTGCGGGTTGGTAGATGTCGCATATCTTCGAATTTTTAGTTCTAAGACAGGCGGGTTTCCTCACGATGTTTTCCTTCGCCGTTTTTGAGAGCAGTGGTGATGAAATAATTTACATAAAGTACCTAAAGTGCTTGCTTGGGTTCGAACACACGAGCTACAAACTAGAACTAGGTCGTTACCACTGAGCCACCACTGCTCTCAACCTAAAACCTCGTGAGGAAATCGGCACGTCCATCTTGCACACGAAGCTCATTCAATTCAGATCGCAGTAATGTTTCTTGGTCGCAAAAATACGGATCTCAAAATCGAGGTAACTATGTTGAAGCCGTGGGTGCTGGCTGGCTGGGTGACTCGCCGCTCTAAAGCTTGCGGGAGTGATGATGACGTCACACAGAAGTAGGTGCAGGAGGGCTGCTCTGACGATTATGTTCGGAGTCGGACCAAATGGGAGTCTAAGTGCGGAAAAGGGAGTGCCATCATCATCATCATCATAATATGTTCGGAGTCACCAGGATGTGAGGAACAGGGTATAAAGTTTACTCATACTCTATAGAAAAGGGAGGATCCTCCGACCAGACGGGCGTGTGTCTGGCGGGCAACTATCCGATGATTCATGTCGGGCCGTTGTATATATGCTAATTGCGCGGTAAACTCTGCTTGCGAGATGCAGATTTTGCGTGACGTCAGTATGACGCGTTGTTCGCATGTGGCGGTGTAGATATCGCTACATCGCTATGTAAGGCCAGGGTCTGTGATCACGGTATCCCCTATGCCAGGTAAGTAATTGATTAAATAAGTAAGGTAACTGACTTCCCATCAAAAAAAAAAAAAACGCTCTAGGCCTTCCGCAATTTCTATCCCGGGCTAAATTGGACCACTGGTCGAACAATAAAGAGATTCTGACTACTATCCTAAGTGTAACAGAACCCATGGCCACTACAGTAATTCTAAGAAATGTAACTATTGAACGAGCGAACAAACGATTCATTGCAAATCATTTCGGTTCGGCTTCCGTGTCCATCTTAGACTTTTTAAACGGACTTTGTCCCGGTTTTTGTGTGATGTGTGGTGGACCCCTGCTGAGAAAAAGCTGGCTTTTTCCTTTTTTACCCTGTCCTTGATTGGGTTATATTTTGTAGCTCGGTTTTCTTCTAGGTTTTTTGTCGCTGGCACGACAGTAAGGAAATAAACAGTTACGGCTTATTTTTAATTATTTTATTTTTGGATTGTTGTTTTGTTACTATTTGCTGTACTCTGGACGCTTTTAACGCGTACGTCTCTTTTTTCTAACATAATATAATTATAAATTCAACGTCAATGATCTAACTAATATTTTTGCAACAATATACTTTAAAAGAGTGTCCATGGAGTTTCTTGCCCGTTCTTCTCCATAGGTACCTACGCTTTGGAATGGGCAACTAGCTTCATATTTTCTGACTGACCGACTTCTTGACAATTCAAAAGTGCCTGTAAATGGTTTAATAGAAATAAATGCTTTGAGTCTGAGTTTTGTGAGAGTGTGTGAGCGCATAAATTAACACGGGACTTTTTCACCCGCACCGATCGGTACCGACTTCTAAAGAGAAGTCGGTACCGAAAAGCGGGTTCCCAGTAAAGACCGGGAACGGTTTTTTTATGCAATCATCTTAAACCACTTACTAGGTACTTTTAGGTGCAATATGTTATAGTGACAAACAGAATCGATTTCCTACTCAAAATATAGGTAACTAGTTGACCCGACAGATGTTGTCCTGATTTTGATTCGAAAGACACGTGGCGCCATCTATTATCATAATAACGTTACTGTGGTTTTCCTCAGGATCAGCACTTTTTTTCGGGATGAAAGGTACCCGATGTCCATTTCTGTACACCTGACACGTATATGCAAAATTTCAGGATGATCGGTTCAGTCGTTTAGGCATGAAAAGGTACCAAACAAACAAACTTACTTTCGCATTCATTCAATATTATTACAAGCAGCGCCCCGCGGTTTCACCCGCATCTCGTGGGAATATCGGGAGAAAACTATTCTATGTCCTTTCCCGGGACTCAAACTATCTCTATACCAAATTTCATCTAAATCCGTTCCACGGTTTAAGCGTGAAGAGGTAACAGACAGACACACTTTCACTTTTATAATATTAGTATGGATTCACACAATTTCCTCCCACACTCTTCCTTACCGTCTACTTACCTTCCAACAAATTCCCGGGACGTTTCTACCTCATGGTCAAAGTACACTATCTAAAGAATGCTACCTCTAGTCGAAACATAAATGCTTAATTGTAAATCATTTTAAGTTCATTATAAACTTCCGTGTTCGACTGCGAATTGATGGAAATAGTGATATTTTATAAGGGAGAATTCGGTATGTAAAGTATTTTTCAGGTATTTTTTTATTTCGTAAATCATTTAATTTTAAGCCACTAATTTTAAGCTTTTTTTTCCAAGCAACAGTTTTTTTTAAATTAAGTTTTAAAGTATTATTCGTAGTCTGAATAGCTATAAGTCTTTGCCACGTTTTCAGTACATACAAAAAACACTAATAGATAACTTCAAACTTGACATTGTCAACAGTTGACACTTGACATATACGATTTTTTATTTTGCAATCAATGTTGCAGTAAGTATTAAAGTCTAACGGGAAAGCAAGTCTGTCGTGTACAAAGAATTAACGTAGAGAAAGAGAAATTATAGCAGCGCGCGATCAACTAGCATTGACACTGACGTTAAGGGTGTATGACAGACAAACAACAGTTTTTTTTTTAATTTATCTTGAAACACACGATAGTCCAGTCAAATTAGTCCTAAAAATAGAGGTAAGGTTACAATAATTCCCATAGAGCTAAAAATTGGTATGAATGTTCAGAATACTATTATAAATGAATTGTGAAAAGTCCCCATCAATCCCCCTTGTGCAAATTTTTTTATTGATGGTGAAAGTTTGCAAAAATAGGTTTTTCGCGTTTTTCAGCTAAACGGTGAGTTTTACAGCAAAAATAGTTCAGACAAAAATTGTAGATGGCGATCTCCTACGTGGTCTGCCGCGACCCCGCCTCACTGTCTTATACATACAAAATACCAGACATCTGTAAAAATTCATGAAAAAAGACAGGGACTCATATATTTACTCGTATAACGGTTCAAAAATGTATATAAAAGTATGTACATTAACGTGCATATTACGAATAAAATATTTTTTTCAATTCTTACAACCGCTATATCACGGAAATGGCAATAATTATGAAAAAAAGTGTGGATACATTTTATGTAGAGAATCGGATGATCTACAATTTTTGTCTGAACTATTTTTGCTGTAAAACTCACCGTTTAGCTGAAAAACGCGAAAAACCTATTTTTGCAAACTTTCACCATCAATAAAAAATTTTGCACAAGGGGGATTGATGGGGACTTTTCACAATTCATTTATAATAGTATTTTGAACATTCATACCAATTTTTAGCTCTATGGGAATTATTGTAACCTTCGAAGTCTTATTTGACTGGACTACGAAGGAAGTAGTCCGTTCAGACTACGTTATGACGTCATTTAGAGGTCAAATGAAAGTCAAATGTCAACAAATACTATTGTGAAAATAAACACAATCTTGTGATATAGAGACTAAAAATAGAAAAATAAGGCTTAAGACTCTAAAATCTCCAAATGGTTTTGGAATTAGCGTAGGTAAATTTTTACTTTACATACCGAATTGTTAATAAGGGCATCATCATGCATTAATCCTCCATCCTTCGGTTTCTTACTAAACTTCAACTACATATATCCGACGATCCTGCATACTTATCTCTTTTGTTGACTGTACGTCAAGGCTCATAACCATTCTTAAACGATCCTTAACCACTAATCTTGTCTATTGTTTTTCATTTACACATAGTTTTTCATATAATATATTGCTTCTTTAGCGCAAAAAGTAACATTTACTTGTAATATAGCACTATATCATATAAGATAGTGAAACTTAGAAGTAGTCCCGGAAGTTTAGCAGACTATACGGTTCGCGTAACATAAAGCGCCTTTATTGGTGTGCGGACTGCAGTCAGAGCCTTTATTCATGTGCAGTCGCTTTTTTAAACAAAGAGTTTTTACGTAGACAAATAATTACTGATTTATTTTTTATTATTATACGATTTTATGGCTAGTATGTATGTCTATATGTTAGCTTAGTACAAAGGTTAGTTCCTAAAGTTGGTATTTCACTTTTTTAAAGATAAGTTTTTTATGCCTCGTTGGTCTAAAAATCGCAAGGACTACAGCTGGGAATGAGGTCTTGGGTTCGATTCCCGGATAAGGCAAAGTGTTATTGGGTTATTCCATCTGGAATTCCGCAGTATAATAGCAGCCCGGAGTTTGGATTTGTGTCCGGTTTTTTTAACGGTTCCAAAGTTTTACCGCGTGTACTATAATAGGTACACCACTGCCCAACCGTTTGGGGAAATAAGGCGTGATATTATGTGGGTCAAATCGCTCTCCGCCAAAAATGGCGTGTAAATGTTATGCTAGCAAAAACATGGCAGAAAGAAATGAAAAAAGTCGGCCATTTTGGTCTTATAAAAACATAAAAAGGATTGCACTGTATCAGCTGGTACAACCCTTCCATAGCGTAATAAAAATATATTTGCGGCAAAAGTGTTATCTATGGCGTTTTCCGCCATTTATGGTAATGAGGTGTTTGCTGTAAAAGCTTTAGGTTTTTTTTTTTCATTTTATCCCTGAACGTGTATCTTAAAATGTTTTTATCTTGGCATGGGCCGAAATGTTTGTATTTGGTTACCCTACAAATGTTTTGTTAGTTTTAAATGCTCCCAAATAAAATGTGTCCCAAATAAAATATGTTTCTTTTCTTTCTTTCTTTGTTTTTCTTTTTTGTAAAATCATCATCTGCTAAGCCTTTTCCCAACTAAGTTGGGGTCGGCTTCCAGTCTAACCGGATGCAGCTGAATACCAGTATTTTACATGGAGCGACTGCCAATCTGGCCTCCACAATCCAGTTACTGGGTAATAGGATACCCCTTGGTAAGACTGGTTGTCAGACTTTCGGGCTTCTGACTACCCGTAAGGACTGTCAAAGATCCACGAATGACAGCCGGGACCAACGGCTTAACGTGCTTTCCGAGGTACGGAGGGGTCACGGTATGTAAAGATGGTCACCCATCCACAGACCAACCGCGGCAAGCGTAGCTTAACCTGATCGATCGACCTGTGCAGCTGTTATTATTTAGCCACGGGATCTAGCTTAATTCCTTTTTTGCAATGACAGTGATTTTGACATTTAATTACTACCTATAAAGTGTCAAAACCGCCCTCAGAACCGCAGTGTCCTTCAGAACCGCTGTCGCTTATACATTGCCCCCTAGAACACGGAAACAATACTATAGTGACCAGTCGGTTACCAGGAATGGCTGCAACCTGACGGTCTACCGCAGATGATGATAACAAGCAGGATTTGTGCGAGATAAGCAGCCTCTCCGAAATGAGTAACTAATCAAGAAGGCCATCAATACTGGTTCTGTGATAGCAAGTGAAAGAAAATATGTTTATTTGCTTAACCCGTCGCATGTTTGATTAATTTAGACAATAGAAGTTAATTGTTCTTAAGTTGCACTGTGTAACATAAGACATTCGAGAGGAACACGACCCAGGCATAAAAAAAAAATTATGCACCACAAAACATACTATGTACAATGCGTGCCACGAAAGATGAGACTTGACACACCACGTGGTTTGACTTGCACAGTACACGATTTTAGGTATCTTTAGCGGTATGAGGTCTGAGTGCGGGACGGGACCGGACGTCATAGGGGCGGCGGAAAGAGCGGGGGAGGCGGGGTCAAGTGTCATCTTTCGTGGCACGCATTCCACGCATTGTACAGCCTTATCGCTTACTAGGATCTCTTCCTGGCAACCTTGGAATGGACAGTGATACAGTGAATGCATTTTGCGTTCCACTTATCATGATCGGTTCTTATATTTCATTTTGGAACTTTTGATTAGGATCTTCGTTATCTACGATCTCCTGTTGACCCATAACCTCCTCTGTCTGAATTTTTAACTTACATTGCCGCTAACGACAGAACGCGTTCTTGACACGGTCTGTCACTGTCAGTTTCATACAAACGAACACGTGTTTCGCGAATTTGATAAAAAAAAAAATATTTATGCGGACGAATTTTTCGACGTTAGTTTTTAGTTTTTGTATAGTTTTAGTTAAGTTGGGATTCGATTTTGTTTTCTTTTTATTAATTAATTAAGTATTAGTTATAATTTGTGGTTTTCAGATTAAATTAATTTAATTTATCTACTTACATGTATCGTTACTTACAGGATATAACCCAATGCGGTAAACGCGCTTATCTTAACTTAAAGTATACTAAAATCTATAACTTATTATAAATAGTGCATTCCTTGTGAATTCACTCAGAGAGCAACAGAATAAGTCCGTGCCTTGACCTATTAAGAGGTTTTGTGCATTTAACGTTACACGTTGTAGAGTAGAATTGTCGGATTGACAGGTTTCAGGAACGTATTCTCTCGACGACTGGATTGTAGTTACTTTCTATCCCGCTACCGCCTACACCTTGCGCCAGATTCACAGTTAATGTTTAACCCGGCGGCCGCGGGCCGCTCCGATAAGGCGCGTCCCTGTATTTATGTGAGAGCGAGCCAGGGGCCGTAAATCTGCGCGTGCGACCTGCCTTATGCGGCCGAATAAATTAACTGTTCTCTTTCTATTATACCTGGAACTTCAAAAAGTTTTAGCTTATAATAAGTGCCTTAATAGGTCCCGTCGAGGATTTAAGGCTCGTTTAAAAGGCCGGTCGGCAATTCACTCTTGTGAATTCGCAAATATGAAAATCTTCACATAAAATGTCGCGCGCGATTCGCGTCGCGCGTCGCGCCTGTTTGCAGTAGCCTTTAGGTTCAAAGTTAATTGGGAGTATACTGACGTGCAGTTTATTATTTTCGGTCTTTTTATGTGTTTTTTTTTCCTTAGATATCTTTGGTTAGACGAACTGAGCGCTTGTGTTAAAATTTGTCCATCTATTTTAATGGGATCCTGTATAATATGTTTGTAGGTACGAAACTACTTAGTTGTAAAATGTAAGATTTTTTATCTCGACTGTTATTATTTAATAAGTAGATAGTTTATTTACTAAGCATAATTAATTTATTAACACAAGCACATAAATTTTCGAAATTTCAAAATTTGTAATCCATTGTTAGACGAGAACAACTGCCGACAAACTGATAAGCAGTTTGGCAGACTTTATATAAGTTATTGTTAATACAGATGTAGAATCAATAAATAAAAAAATAAATCATCTGGATAAAAAAACGGGAGACTATGTGATTCTCAAATTTTTGTGTAACCATGACCCACACCTCGTGGAGTTCGTGGGTTGAAAGTCACTCGATGTTGTTAATTTTTGTCAATAGACTCAATATTTAACCTCAATACACTCAAAAAAAATCCACCGCGGTTACATCAAAGCCTCGATACGTCACACCCAGACGTTAATAGCTTATTCAAGACACGTTAGATGGCGCTTTTGCACGCCGCCGGATGTGATGCGTGTGCGCACGGCCGGCGACTACATTATCGAGCAGCGACCTATTTTTATGACGGTTTTTAATTTATTTCGTACTGTTGGCAACACCAACAAAAGTTATGTTTTTTGATACTCGCAACATTGGAGTGTCGTTGTCAATCGAGACTTGTAATTAACGCACGCGAGTTTTTTGTGTCCTACAATCTATAAAATACATATTTCTAAAAAGTACGAGTTTTGCATTACCAGTCACCACACACCTTACCACCGACGCCAACAAAAAAAAGCCAGAGAAAAATACAGTCCACTATTACAAGATCCCAACATTTTGGTCCATCTCACCCGGATTGGCGTGGTCGGTAAGAAGTGCTTAGCTGCGTGTGTGAGCAACGTGTGCGAATTCCAAGAAAGGACTACAAACAACATACAGCGAGTACAGCAACAACTGCAAGCGTTTAAATTTCAAGCTGTAAAAGAAATTACACAAGTCATCATAACACGTGAGTTTTGAGTCGTCGTCAAAATCAAGACAGGAAGTTCATATTTCCGTCCGCCATTGGAGATTTGCATCCATTTTAGCTGCACGAATTATCTAATTTCCCATTGGCTGATGAGCAGAGCGAAGCTAGCTGCAAGACGGAGAATTCTACAGTCGGCATTTCGGCAACCTAACCACGCAAGACCAGCAGCCAACCGAGCGAACCGCGAGTGAAGAGCAATATCTTCGATCCCACTCGCACTTGAACAAACCCACTATAGTAAGAAGATTCGGAAGTTGGCACCACTGCGCAACAGAGACATTATTGTATTGTGCGTACGATTCGATTGGTTTATTCTTTCTTGTAACTCGTTTACAACTTTGTAGCGAAGCGAAGTGTATTTGTTCGTCGTACAACCACGTATTTTCGAAGTCCGCCATTTTCTGTATTACATTTAAAGCTTTAGCTAAGTATTATCGCAAGTTACCTAAAATAGGCTATAGACGCTGCGTGTAAAAGTTTTAAGTGTTCACCATGGCAGAGCTCAAAAATCTAATAGCGTCCAGAGGATACGTGAAAGGAAGCATAACTAGACTTTCAGTGCAAAGGTTTAGGGATGATAGCTACCAAGCTCTTTTAACTAAAAAGGAGCGCTTGGTAAAAGCGTTTTCAGACTATGAGGCTTATAACATGTCAATACTAGCATTGGACCCCCAAGATAAGGAGGATTATGGAGACGTTGAGGACAAATATTACAGTATTCTCGATTCAATTAACGTTGAGATTGACAGGTCTAGTGTCACTCAGGCTGATGTTTCCTTAAAGGCTGAAGCTCAACCTGCGAATTCTAAAATGCGTTTACCAGCCATACAAATTCCGCCTTTTACTGGTAAGTACAGTGAATATACACCCTTTGTTAATTTATTCAAGTCTGTTATAAACAAAGACACCAGTCTAGATAACGTTGCTAAATTATATTATCTAAGAACATTTTTAAAGAGTGAACCTTTGGATTTAATAAAGAATCTTCCACTTACTAGTGACAGCTACATAGAAGCACTAAGGCTATTAGACGAACGTTACAATAATAAATATAGAATAGTTAGTGATCATATTTATTCCTTGTTAGATATCAGTGTTCTGTCAAAATCAACACCACAGAACATTCGTGATTTTGTTTCTAAAATAAAACAAGGGCTAGCTGCATTAAAGAATTTAGGTACCAAAGTTGATACTTGGGATGACATTGTGTTGTGTATTTTATTACGTAAACTAGATAGCTACACTGCGCGCGCCTACCAGTTGGATCGAGTTGCCGAGACAGCACCTTCCGTCCAGCAGTTTTTGGAATTCCTTGAGAAACGAGCATTGGCTCTGGAGAGCTGTGAGCCCACAGCTTCAGCAAAAAAAGCAGTGGTCAATGTAGCATCCACATTGTCAGGTAACAAGTCATGTATTTATTGCAAAGTAAATGATCACAAGATTTATAATTGTAAAACTTTTAAATGTTTGCCCGCTAAAGAGCGTTATGAGTTTGTTCAGGAAAAGAAATTATGTCCAATATGTTTAAATCATCATGAAAAGAAATGTCGATATCATTTCAAGTGCAATGAGTGCAATAAACAGCATAACTCGCTCATTCACTACGAGCCATTACCATCGCCGGTGACTTTAATGTCCGGCAACAATTTAAATGAAGTTTTACTTCCAACAGCAAGGGTCAAACTTGTGGGTAAAGACAACATTGAAGTTCATGTGAAGGCTATTCTGGATTCCGCATCACAGACCTCCATGATCACAACTAAGGTTGTCAAACGATTAAAATTGGCACCTGTGCAAAATAATTTGAGCATCATAGGAGTCACAAATTCCAAACATTTTTCCAGTTTCTCTGTTCCTGTAGATGTTCATTCATTGACATCAAATTATAAAACCTCAATAAATTGTCAGGTTGTTGAACAGATAACATGTAAACTTCCCCATACTAGGGTGGATACATCAAAAATAAAAATACCACCAAACATTGTGTTGGCAGATGAGCAGTACCATACGCCATCTGAAATAGATGTATTGATTGGAGCGGATGTATTCTTTCAGATCCTGCTGCCGCCCGAGGAGCCTAGCAGCTATCAACCACATATAGCAAATACAAGGTTTGGACACATTATAGCAGGGGCATTGCCTATGCAGCCTGCAGCCAAAAATAAGGTTACCTCTTTGCTTTGCTTAACATGTAATTCTAGTGTTAATGAAACATTAGCACGATTTTGGGAAGCTGAACGTGTCCCGGAGACATTTAATGAAAATATAACTGAGCATGAGCTCGCTGAAAGTATTTTTCGAGATTCAGTTAAACTTGTAAACAATACATTTTATGTTGACATACCATTAAAGGTGCCAATAGAGGAAGTAAATAATACCCTTGGTCACTCCTTTGATTTAGCATATCATAGATTTCTTAATTTAGAAAAAAAGTTACTGAAAAATCCTAAGTTACAAAGTGAATATATCAGATTTATTAATGAGTTTATAACACTAGATCATGCTGAATATGTAGATCTCAAGTCTTACAATTTAAATAAAGATTCCGTGTACTTTTTGCCACATCATGCTGTAATTAATGAAAATAGTAAAACCACCAAGGTTCGAGCAGTATTTGATGCATCTATGAAAACAAAAAATAAAATTTCACTTAATGATTTGATGTTGAATGGCCCTCCGGTTCAAAAGGAACTTTTTGATGTCATTCTTTTATTTCGTTTTGGTGATTACACATTTTCAACTGATTTGCAGAAAATGTATAGATGTATAAGGGTTAACCCACAATTCACACCGCTTCAAAATATTCTTTTCTGCAATGACCCAAATGAAGAAATAAAATGTTTACGCTTGAAAACTGTCACATACGGCTTAAAAAGTTCGGCTTACCTAGCTACTCGTTGCCTGAATGAGCTTACTCAGCAATTTGGTACCACGTTTCCTCTAGGAGCTGTTATATTGAATAATAACTGTTATGTTGATGATGTATTATATGCAGATTCTAGCTTACAAAATATGTTAAGTGCAAGGAAGCAGCTACAACAATTGCTTAGTTTGGGAAGCTTTACAACGCATAAATGGGCATCAAATTCTCCTGTAATATTAGACGGTATTCCAGGGTCTCAAAGGCAGTTTGATGAGCTTGAATTACAAAACCAAGATCGCCGCATGAAAGCTTTAGGGTTAACAATCAATATGGAAAAAGATTGCTTCATAATTAAATGTCCTAAATTCTCTAATAATGATTGCCCAACTAAAAGGGATATTTTAAGTTATATAGCGAGTTTCTATGATCCCATGGGTTTTATCAGTCCTATAATAATTAAGGCTAAGGCAATTATGCAACAGCTTTGGTCAAAAAAGGTAGGCTGGCATGACGTTGCACCTGAAAGCATAAAGATTGATTGGCTTAAATTCCTTGAAGGTGTGTCTAAAATGCATCCAATTGAATTGGCTAGAAACATTCCAGCTCCTGGGTCTGCTGTTGCAGTACAGTTGATTGGTTTCGCGGATGCCTCCAGCACCGTCGGCTATGGGTGTTGTATATACCTACGCGTAGTTGATGAAGCAGGTAAGGTAACAGTTTCTTTAATCTGCTCAAAGTCGCGAATCAATCCTATAAGTAAAAAAAACACTGTACCTCGTCTGGAGCTAAACGCTGCTCTTTTACTTTCCTTATTAATAGATAGAGTTTTTAATACATTAAAAGTGAAAATCAAAATTGATAATGTTATATTATATTCAGATTCGAAAATAGTTTTAGCTTGGCTTAAAACTGAATTAACTAGATTGTTACCATATGTTGCAAACAGAGTAAAGATAGTCAAAGAAAAAACATTAAATTGGAATTGGCAGTATGTGAAGTCACTAGAAAACCCTGCCGATTTGATTAGCAAAGGAATAGATGCACGTGAACTGTCTTCGTGTTCCTTATGGTGGAACGGGCCCTCATTTTTACATTCTAGTAGGTACACATTCACGCCTGATGCGAATGTTGCATTGCCTGCTGACTTACCTGAGCTGAAAGCGAGCTTAGCACCCTCTGATGCAGCGGTGTCTTTGAGCATTCAAAGAGATCATGACTGTTTCCAAGCTCTAAGTAAAAATTCAAATTTTAAAAAAATTAATAGGATAATGGCGTACGTACTAAGGTTCATACACAATGTCAAACCAAGCAATGATAAAGTTAAAGGTTCTTTTCTTTATAGTTTTGAGTTAAAACAAGCTTTAATGTTAATAATTAAAGATGAGCAAGCTATTCATTTCAAAGAGGAAATAAATGCATTAAAATGTAGTACAAAGGTCAACGGCCCTTTAAAACCATTACATCCCTTTTTAGATAGCCAGGGTTTAGTTAGAGTAGGGGGTCGACTTCAAAATACAGATTTTTCTTATGCTCAAAAGCATCCAATTATATTACCTAAAAGGTCTTATTTAACTGAACTCATAATTAACCATGAACACTTGAGACTATTACATGCAGCACCTAAATTGATGCTGGCTCATTTAAATCAACAATATTGGATTTTAAATGGTTTAAGAGAAATCAAAAAGATAACACATAAATGTATAACATGTTTCAGGTTGAAGGCCAGCACTGCAAAGCAGTTGATGGGTTCCTTGCCCCAACAAAGAATAACTGCCGCCCGACCCTTTGCAAAGGTTGGCATAGACTTCGCTGGCCCCGTAGATGTAAAAAATTCAAGATTGAGACGAACCATAGTTTCTAAAGGTTATGTTTGTGTTTTTGTTTGTTTCGTTACAAAGGCCATTCATTTAGAGCTTACATCAGATTTGACAACTGACACATTTTTAGCCTGCTTTAAAAGGTTTATCTCTCGCCGCGGGCTGCCCAGTGAAGTCTTTTGCGATAACGGCGGGTGTTTTAGAGGGGCAAGTAACCAGTTAGCTGAATTGTACAAGCTGAATGCCTCTTCGAGTCATCAAACATTGGTGCAAAACTATGCGGCTCAACAAGGCATACAATTTCATTTTGTGCCGAGTTACTCGCCAGTGTTTGCTGGGCTCGCAGAGGCAGCCGTAAAAAGTATGAAATTTCATCTAAAAAGAATTGTTTTAAAAGCGTTATTAACATACGAACAAGTAAACACTGTTTTAGCACAAATTGAAGCTGTGTTAAACTCTAGGCCTTTAATGCCTATGTCTTCTGACAGTGCAGACTTTAGTTATCTCACTCCAGGTCATTTTTTAATAGGAAATTCTCTAGTTGCTTATCCAGAACCTAATCTTACTGATACTTCTATTATTGGACTTAAGTATTGGCAAGTGTGTAATAAATTAACACAACAATTTTGGAATGTATGACACAAATATTATTTGAATACCTTACAATGTAGACCAAAGTGGCGGGATGATTTGCCTAATGTAACTGAAGGGATGTTAGTTATTTTGAGAGATCCAACCTCTCCTCGTTTGTTTTGGCCAATGGCAAGAGTAGTACAGATCTTTCCTGGTAAAGACAGCAAAGTCAGAGTCATAAAGGTAAAAGTTCCCAATGGAAAGGTCTATACTCGCTCCTTGTCCAGCATATGTATTTTGCCTATAGAGGATAATAATAAGGTTTAAGTGTAAGTGTGTTTATCCAATGTCTTAGACATACAATTTATTTATATGGTTCTTGATTTTAGTTACATTTCCTCAGATAATTTTAAGTTTTGTTTATAATAACTAGTATAAGATATTCTAATGTAACCAGAGTTGATTTATTTTCATTTATACTGGCTCTTTGTCTAGTACATTTGTTTTGCCCTTTAAAGGCTAATAAAGTTTATGTTCTGATTTCCTCAACCAGTCTTAAACATTTTGCTTAATAAAACTAGTACTTATAAGATATTGTCATGCAAACAGTTGTTTTAGTTTATTTAGTTTCTAATCACTAATCAGATAATAATTGTTTTTCTTGTGTGGTTGCGCAGCATGTTGGCAACACCAACAAAAGTTATGTTTTTTGATACTCGCAACATTGGAGTGTCGTTGTCAATCGAGACTTGTAATTAACGCACGCGAGTTTTTTGTGTCCTACAATCTATAAAATACATATTTCTAAAAAGTACGAGTTTTGCATTACCAGTCACCACACACCTTACCACCGACGCCAACAAAAAAAAGCCAGAGAAAAATACAGTCCACTATTACAAGATCCCAACACGTACTACATAAAAAGGGCTACTTATGGGTTTTTTGTTGGCTGATGGATTGGTTGGCGATTGTAACATGCTTGGAAAGGGAAAATTATGATTGTGTTTAGGTAAATACAACTCGATTTAACCAGACTTAGTCCATCGATAAACATATCTTAAAGGAGACGACAGTGTTCCGCCCAGTTTTTGATTCGTATTTTCTAAATTTCTTACGATTTTTTGCAAATAAATTTTGAATTTCGCGGGTGTCACCTTAAGTAATGCCGCAAGTTTTTAACTTAAAATTCTCTATTCAGAAATCTATGTTAGTGGTTAGTCCCAATGTTCGATTTATTGACTAAAACCCACCCGTGTTCCTTCCTTAGCCCTTTATGTTCCGGGCCAGCGGTAACCCTTTCGGACAATCCCGCTGACCCGGCAGATATCATGCCTTTTGGTGTCTTACTTGTTTCTCGCACGTTTGACTAGAAGGCCTCGACATACATTTGCAGAAGCTAATGCAAGCACGTGATCTGTAAATAGGCACAAAAGATTCATGTAGTGCCTTTTAAGCTACATAGTGCGGGACAATAAGACGCGTACATAAAAAATCGACGTATTCCACATTGGACACCCGCTTAAATGGCACCCGAGTGAATGTGCCGCTGTGTCAGGTGCCGTTTAATCGGGTGCCTAATGTGGAATACGTCAAAAAACCGGCCAAGTTCGAGTTGGACTCGCATACGAAGGGTTCCGTACCACAAGGCATAAAATGTCAAAAAATAAATTCAACTGTCTAGCTATCACGGTTCATGAGATACTTTGGGTACGGAACCGTAAAAACTGTCTGTAGTATGAGAGGCACCTTAAAATTGTTAGACATTATAAGTGGAACGAAGTTCTAAGGGCTTAAAATGACAGTGATGAGTAAGTGACGCTACTGAAAGATTCTCTAACTCCTAACCCCTTCATATTACCTTATTGCACTAAAAATCAAATCAAATAATATTGATTTTATTTGATTAAATACATAGTAGGTCACGTGGAGAGGCCCGTGGCTAAATAATAATAGCCGCACAGGTCGATCGATCAGGTTAAGCTCCGCTTGCCGCGGTTGGTCGGTGGATGGGTGACCATCTTTACATACCGTGACCCCTCCGTGCCTTGGAAAGCTCGTTAAGCCGTTGGTCCCGGCTGTGGTTGTCAAGCCCGAAAGTCTGACAACCAGTCTTACCAAGGGTTATCGTGTTACCCAGTAACTGGATTGTGGAGGTCAGATAGGCAGTCGCTCCATGTAAAATACTGGTATTCAGCTGCATCTGGTTAGACTGGAAGCCGACCCCAACATAGTTGGGAAAGGGCTAGGCAGATGATGACATAGTCACGTCACAACACAAATGTCACTGCATTGTGTCCTTATTCTAGACACTTAGATACCTACAAAGTAAAAAAGGAGTCCGGAACACAGCAATGCTTATCGTAGAAATAGTAGAACCAGACAAGTTTGTATCAAACCTCTTTTTTATCTCGGATAAGCGTTCGTGCGTTTCCATCTTAAGTAGTGTATGATACAAAAAATCCCATAGCTTCCCGGACGGGACCCATCTGGGCCAGGTATGCAGGTGACCGCCTCACTTGGCCATATGTGGGCAGGTTTACAAACAGGTCTTGAACCTGCTCCCACTGGGGTAATGGTGGAATTATCTTTTTATCATAGGTGCATGTTTTAACGGGCTTCATTTGCATAGTAATGGGATATTTGTGAATAAGTTAAAAACCGGCAAAGTTCGTGTCTGACCACGCTAAATGACAGGTTCCGTAGTTAGCATGAATATTTAACTACGCATGCACAGTATTGATTTTACGGACTGCAAAAATAAGTTTGTTTTTGTCGAAGAAACTGTGGAAAACAAAGTTATTACTGCGATAGTGACCAAAAACGTCACATAATCTCACAAACTATAAACTTTAACAAAAATTACCTTGAAACATTATCATCATTTTAATTATGAAATCCAACATGTTGTTTATTGTTTTGTGCCCAGTTAGTTATTAGTGACAAATCTTTAAAGATACTACTATCTTCAAACAGACAGAGAGAAGACCACCAAAGAGAGAATCGAAGAGAGGATTGGTGGATCGTCGTCCATAAATAGAGAATTTATAACTATGATGTTTCTTTTGTATGACCTAGTTTTTTTATACCCTGTACGTGAAAAGGGTCTTCACAAATGAAACAGTCACTTCAAACAATACTTCGTAATATAAAAACTGGCAAGGGTCCAACCGCTGTATCGTACAATTTGCGGAACCCTGATCAATATCGTCTGTCTCGATAACCTACTGACAAGGCAGGTGAGACTCTAATAGAGTATAGAGTCCTCTATAGAGGTACAGTAGATCTAAAGAGGTACAGTCAGCAACAAAAGTCGATTAACACTTCAGTTTTTTTAATCTCAGTTATTGAGCAAAATATTAACACTTCAGTTTTTTTAATCTCAGTTATTGAGCAAAATATTAACACTTCAGTTTTTTTTATCTCAGTTATTGAACAAAATATTTGTTCAAAATTGCATTGTACTTCTGCTGCAATTTTGAACAAATACATATTTTGCTCAACAACTGAGATGTATGATGTGTGTATGATATTGGTACTTTATTTTTACTAGCTTTTGCCTGCGGCTCCGCCCGAGTAGAGTTCGGATTTTATCCCTCGGGATCACGGGAACGTACTACTGAGATAAAACTATCGTATGTCGTAACCCAGCGGTACAATGCGTGCCACGAAAGATGAGACTTGACACACCACGCATATTTCCCCCCCAACTTGTCATTTTTTGTGTTTGGTGTCCTTTTTCTGCGTCATGTTTACCAAATTTAAATAAACGTATTTATTATCTTTATTTTTTGGAACGAAGTTCTTATACGGAGCTCGGGGTAGGAGTAAACTGGTAGAAATCGTCACGTAACGAAAAAGCGTTATGCAACCTCCATGCGACTTTTTATTATATGTACAGAGACAGAGAGAGAGAGGGATAATTTGTGAGGAACAATAAAATAGTTTTTTTGTAAATTGGCAACCCTTGTTACACATCCCTATTTGTACGTCTGTGGTGTGTGTCATGGCTGCTACAATTGCAATTCCTGTGTTGTTCAATGCGTCTTCACAAAACAGTTAATAAACTCTTCATAACAAGAAGAAACGGCTTTTTCACTACAAAGTCCTAACAGGTTATGGGCCCAGTGCTTATTAATCTGTTTTAGGTGAAGATCGCGGAAGTATTGTTGGGTGCAAATCAATGTCACCGATGCCGGCGTTTCGTTGTTGAGAGCGAACGTGGCGTGGTCAGCGAAACAAACAATAACTCGAGCTGGAGGTTATTGTTGGTAGCGGCGTCTGAAGGAGGTCGTGTGGAGGATAAATATACGACATCAGGCTGCAGGCTTACGCGGGGGACCATAAAACAATGGATCAACACACAATGGCGTCGAATTCGGCAATTAGGCTGGAAGGCCAAAAGAACTGGAACGTTTGGAAATTCCAGATTGCAGTCACGCTGAAGGGAGCTGAATTGTATTTGGTTGTGAGCGGGACGGAGGCAAAGCCTAAGGTAACTACGGAGAATAAGGAAGTTGCAACCTGGGTGTTAAAGGATGCAAAGGCGCAGACATAGTAAGCAGAGTAAGTGAGGCAGCGATGGTTCACATCCTCACATGTGAAAGCGCAGCTGAAATGTGGCAAAAACTACACACTGTGTACGAGGCTAGGAGTGCTACGAGTACAATGATGTTACAACAAAGGTTTCTTCAATACAAGTTCGAAGGGGGAGACTTGGCAGTTCACTTATCCAAACTTGAAGAGATGATCTGTCAACTGAAGCAGGCTGGAGAAGAGATTTCTGACCAAATGGTTATGACCAAAGTCTTATTATCTTTGCCGGAGGCATACAGTCATTTCATCTCAGCTTGGGAGTCGGTAGAGGCCAGTAAACAGAACTACAACGACTTAGTTTCCAGGTTACTTGTAGAGGAAGAAAGAATAAAACATAAAAATGAAGAGAAAGAGAGTATTGCACTATATGCCAAAAACAAAAGTGTTAAGAAATGTCATAAGTGTGGGAAACTGGGACACATTACAAAGGAGTGTAAAAACAAGGAAAAGCGTAAATGTTTCTCATGTGGAGAAGTGGGACACTTGAAGACAAATTGTTCAAAACGTGAGGGACAAGGACAACAAGAACCAAGTGACAGGTCCAAAGACAAGTCTAAGTCTAATGCATTTATCACAGTAAGTGAGATGGCAATGACAACTGGGGGTGACATCGCGGGAAGTGACAGGAGGTGGTTGATAGATAGCGGAGCAAGTGAACACATGACATGTCTTAGATATATGTTCACAAACTATCAGTCACTGTCAACGTCAAATCGTTATGTTATTGTTGGAGATGGTCGTCAGTTACCTGTTGCAGGAGTTGGTGATGTAGAACTGAGTGTGTTCAACGGGGATTGTTATGTAAAATCTACATTGAGCAATGTGTTACATGTTCCGCAAATGAAAATCAATTTGTTCTCTTTAACTAGTGCTACAAAGAGAGGTTATCAGGTCACATTAACTGATCAGCAGTGTTTGTTCTATAAGAACAATGAACTATGTGCAGTAGGCAACTGTGAAGGGAACTATTATGTGCTACAGGTGTCAAGTGTCTACATGAAAGAGAGTGTTGCAGCTGTGGCAACGCTATCGGAGTGGCATGGGCGACTTTGTCACCAGAGTGTTGAGTATGTGAAGCAGGTGCTCAGTAAAAACAATATCGAGTACACCGGAGACAAATTCAAGTGTGTTTCATGTTTAAAAGGTAAAATGCACAAACTTCAATTTAGAAGACGTGAGCAGCACACAACAGAATGCCTGGAGCTTGTGCATGCAGATCTGTGCGGTCCAATGGAGGTACCATCTCTTGGTAACTCAAGATACTTTTTACTGATCAAAGATGATTACAGCAACTATAGAGTAATCTACTTTTTGAGGAATAAAAGTGAGACTGCTGTGAAGCTGAAACAGTTCGTTAAGTGGGCAGAAACACAAACAGAAAAAAGGGTGAAAACAATTCGTACTGACAACGGAGGAGAGTTCGTTAACAAAGAATTAGAAGAATTTGTAAGGGAAAAGGGAATACAACATCAGACAACAGTACCATTTACACCCCAACAGAATGGGAAAGCTGAGAGGGACATGCGCACTATAGTGGAAGCAGCAAGGTCCATGCTGAAGAATAAAAATCTCCCAAAAGAGTTATGGGCTGAAGCAGTGAACACCGCAGTGTATGTACTGAACCGAACATCAAGGAGCAGAGTGAAAGGTCAGACACCTTATGAAACCTACCACAAATGCAAATTTGATGTGCTGAGTCTACGAGGAATATTTGGTGAATATGTGTATGTCCATATCCCGAAAGAAAACAGGTTAAAATGGGATGCCAAAGGTGAAAGGGCAATGTTTGTTGGATATGATGATACCAAAGGATTCAGATTATATTATGAAGACAGGAAAGAAGTTCATACCAAGAGAGACATTGTATTTCTAGATCCAGAAAAGCAGCAAGAGCCAGAAAGTAAGGAAATACAGGAAAGGGAAAATGTTATACTACTGGATGTACCTGCGGAGAGTGAAATGGAGGAGGAGGTACATAATGAGAGTGATGACGAATTTTATGACATGGATTCAGTACTAGATCAAGGAAATGGAGAAGAACAAGATGTTACACCAGAGAATATATCGGAAGTAACACAAGAAACTAGTCAAGAACAGGCAGAAAAGGAAGGAAATGAGGTCCAAGAGAGAAGCAGCAGAAGAAGAGTAAAGCCAAAAGATCTTGAAGATTACTACCTATATTTTGCTGAACCAAGAAGTTACAAGGAAGCTATGACCTCTGCAGAAGCTGAAAGCTGGAAGGAGGCTATAAAAAGAGAGCTTAATCAACTGAAGGAAAATAACACATGGACAGAGATAGATTCCATACCTGAAGCAAAAGAAGTGATTACCTCAAAATGGGTCTTGAAGAAGAAAGATGGTAGTTATAAGGCTAGATTGGTAGCAAGAGGTTTCGAACAAAATTGTGATGATTATTTGTATGCCCCTGTGGCAAAGCTTAATACATTTCGTGTTTTTGTATGTATAGCTACCAAGTTAGGGTTAGAGATAAGTCAAATGGATGTATGTGGTGCCTTTTTAAATGCAGAGCTTAATGAGGAGTTGTATTTAATCTTACCAGAGGGAACCGATTCTAAGTATGTAAAACTTAACAAATCTATTTATGGTTTAAAGGGGTCTCCAAAGTGTTGGAATAATACTTTTAATAATGTCATGTTGTCTTTAGGTTATAAACAATCTGATAAAGATTGTTGTTTATACTCTAAATGTGAAGGAGAAAAGAAAACATTTCTGTTATTATATGTTGATGACATATTGTATTTTGGAAATAACAAAGAAGATATGTGTAAACTTAGAGATAAATTGTGTAAAGCATTTAAGGTAAAAGAAATGGGAATGATTAGTAAATTCCTGGGGATTGATGTTAAACAAGATCTAAATAAGGGAATTACTGTTATATCACAAAAAGATTACTTGAGAAAATTGTTGTTACAGTACAATATGTTAAAGTGTAAAACATTAAAGTTACCCATTGATAAAAATTTTAATTTTCATATCTTAAAGAGAGATAGTTCAGAGAGTGCTGAAATAGAAAGTAAATGTAGAAAGCTAGTAGGAAGCTTGATATATGCAGCTATGGGTACTAGACCGGATATTTGTGCAGTGGTTAATATCTTGAGTCGCTATCAGAGTTGTGCATCTGAACTTTTGTATAAGCTTTTGTTAAATGTTTTGAGATATGTAAATGGAACTATTGATTTATGTCTAGTATACTACAAAGAAAGTAAGGAGGATGTTTTATGTTATGTTGATAGTGACTGGGGTGGCTCTGATGATCGAAAATCGACATCAGGATGTATTTTTAAAGTGTTTGGATGTTCAGTTATTTGGTATTCAAGGAAACAATCAACGGTTGCATTGTCTTCAACCGAAGCTGAATATGTTGCTTTGTGCTTGGCCACAAGTGAGGCTTGTTGGTTAAAAGACATTATGTTAACATTTGGGTTTGAAGTAAACATAATTGTGTATGAAGACAACCAGTCTACTATCAAAATGGCGCAAATGGCCACTGGTAACTCTAGAGTCAAACATTTGGAGATTAAACAGTCATTTATTAAAGAAAAGTTGGAAAATAAAGTTATAATTTTGGAATATGTAAATACCAGTGACCAAGTTGCAGACATACTTACCAAAGCATTGGGTGGTGTAATGTTTCAGAAATTAAGGAATAAATTGTTTAATACTTAATTAAGGGGAAGTCATTGTGTTAAGGGTTAGTTCGTTGGGTAACCTTTGGAAGTAAAACAATTGTAAGACTTGTTTAAATATTTTATTGAGGGGAGGTGTGAGGAACAATAAAATAGTTTTTTTGTAAATTGGCAACCCTTGTTACACATCCCTATTTGTACGTCTGTGGTGTGTGTCATGGCTGCTACAATTGCAATTCCTGTGTTGTTCAATGCGTCTTCACAAAACAGTTAATAAACTCTTCATAACAAGAAGAAACGGCTTTTTCACTACAAAGTCCTAACATAATTTTCATTGGTTTTCGAGGGTGCTTAAGCCAATAGTGAGGTCAAAATTAAAATCCAAAATGGCGGCTTCTAATAAAAAAAAATATTTCAACATGGTTGTCGTTTTCATGGTTTTCGAGGGTGATGAACCCGATAGTGAAGCATTTTGGATTTTCATTTTGAACTTCGTTTCTGCCGGGGGTCCCCCGACCCGACCGAGGTTTCTTATACTTATTTGTGGTCCTTTTTTTTGGGGAATGGCATCTTGCAGTTCTACCTATGAGGTTGTCATCTGCTTATCCGGACATGATTATTTGTGGTTCTCATTCCCAGGCTTTATATACATTCACGGTGTACGGTAATACCGCAAAAAACTGTCTGTGCACATAAATAAACTTATAGCGACATTATGCATCGATCGTGACATTAGCATATGAAAGCATAGTGATGTAAATTACAAATTTGTATATAGACCGGTAGTTTATGGGCACAGAAAAAAGACTAAGCCGTAACGGCACTTTAGAAGTAGTGGTGGGAAAAATATCGATAACATGGATTGTTGAAATTGATTTTGTTCGTTAAAACTAATTAATAATGTGTTGTTCAGAATTGTATTGTAAGTTTTACGTTCACTTGAAAGACTCGCTTTGTCTGTGGTTGTCGTAAATCGACTAGAGCATTAAACTGGAAAGTGGAGGCGGCTCTAATCCAATGATTTCCTAGAGGAAAACTAAAGACCTGATTTCCCTAAGGAATGCAGTGTGACGATGGTAGTTACTATGAACGTAAGTGTAGAAATTGGGTGCTTTATGAGTGGAACTGTCGGAGCGCTTGCTTATTTGCTTAACATTTATCTATCACGTAATTAATTTACCTGTCATTGTTTTATTTATAATTATTTTTACCATTATTATTGGTTTTCATTGTGTCACCCTTTGTACAGTTTCTATTATTTATGTCTGTAATTTATATGGTGTACATAATAAAGAGTATTCTATTCTATTCTATTTTTACCTATTGTATTGTGGTATAGTAATTTTATTCTAGGTGCATCGTCTTCACATATTATTAATGTATACAAAATATTGTAAAACATTTAAAAAGAGTAACAGTGGAGTTTCTTGCCCATTCTTCTCCATATGAAACTACCTTTTAGAAGGGGCGAATAGAATCAATTCTATTTTTTGTAAATTTTAACGTTCAAATTGTCTTTTATGTGACTATTTGAAATAAATGATTTGACTTAGACTATGCAGTTTGAAGCTGATTTAATTTAGAATTCCTTGTAATTTCTACCTCCAGATATAACTGCTTTATTTTTCTTCCAATTATAAAGCCCTTTATCACTTAATTGTGATGTTGTTTCCGTATAGCATTGCTTAGGGCGCTTTCATTATTCCCTTGGGAAATAATGGTTGCGCAGGCAAAGGAAAGTGCTCTTAATTAAAATAATTATACATATATTATATATATGTTTATTATATTTAAGCCAGGAAGAGGTGGGGAGACGACCTAAATGCGTACCGCAAAGGTTGGATTGAGGAGGCTCTAGAAAAGGATGCTTGGAAGAAGTTGGGGAAGGCTTTTGTTCAGCAGTGGGATTGTGTAGACCAAGTAAAAATACCGATCAAATGCGAGTCGGAATCGCGTACCGAGAGTTCCGTACAAATTTGTAGATGTGTAAATTGTATATTACGGATTAAAAAAAAATGTAACTACAAATTTACGGTTTTCGTATTTTTTCCCTTTACTTGTGCTACATGACCTTGCATCTTGACAAAATTCATGATTCTAGGTCAACGGGAAGTACTCTATAAATTTTAATTCCCTTGAGAGTGTCGAAATATATGTTTTTTGTGGCATAAACGGCCGTATCTGTTTTTTTACGTTAACTTAGAAGTTTGATTTTTGAGTATATAATTTTAATTTCAACTCGATACCTCCACGCGTTCCCTAAATAAAGGGTCTTGATAAAGGGCCTTCAAATGCATATTGTTTAAGAACACTGTTTATGTTATCTGTAAGATTCCCGTACAAAAAAAAAAGGAATTCTTGTACAAAATTGTATGCTTCTAGATCCAGCGATTAAGGCGATTAAGGATCTACATAATTTATCTTATTAAATGAATAAGATATTAATTAGATGTGTCACAACACTAAAGTAGGCAGACATAGCATGTTTTTTTTTTTTTCTGGCTTCGCACGGTTTGACATAGCATGTTACGTATCAGTCGTTATTAAATGAAACAATGTATAGCGATGGCCAGTTCTAAAAAAATGTTGCCACAACAAAAAAATAATGACACAATTCCGAAGGGTCCGTTTTCCTTTACCACTTAAGGGAGTCTCGAGTCATAAAAATGCATATGAGTCAGGTGTGACCAACTGGACAAGTTACTATTACTATTAATAGAATAAATTAATAGTCCGTTAAGTGGGTAGTAAAAACTAACTATGTTACAGCTGCTTGTTGTACTTACTATGTTAAATGGAGATATAGGTTATGAGAGTCTGTAGCTATTTTTTAATTTGAAGTGAAAACTTCTTTAGCGGCGTTGTACACTTTTTTGTAATGGGTAAAAAGTGTTAAACTCGCGTCAGGACACGTGACCTGATCGAAAATTCGTAAGACGGATGGCCGTAGCCGGTACCGCGCGTGTTTTGTATATAAGACGATTCACAAAATACACATGTAATTGTTCAAGTTTTCACTTCTCTCGGCACTCCCGGAGTGCCACTGTTTTTTTTTTAATCGTTTCCCCACTCTAGGAATTTCTCCTGTATTGTGAGTGCGTTTACGAACATTTAAACTCACATTCACAAACGGCCAGACCCGGAACAACTACTTGTAGGTTTTACAAATATTTGTTCGGTGCGGGAATTGAACCCGCGACACACAGCGCAGCAGTCAATCGCTTAACCACTGCGCCAACCGAGCCGTCATTTCAAGATCACAAGGTCATTGGTCATTAGTGTCATTTTAAGATTACAAGGTGTAGTGTATCTATTGAATAGATAATATGTAAACACTGTCTCATTCACACAAGCGGGGTACAGACGCCAGCACGTCAAGCTACCCGAAACTGTCAAATTTTCGCAATCAGTCTTGAACCTTATGCTGTAGCGATAAAGTTGAAAATCTATAAAAGAAATTTGACAGATTGTAGTAACTTGATGTGCTGGCGTCTGTACCTAGCTGCTATCACTATTGTCATCTGTCAGAGAAGTCAGTGAATATTCATAATGTTATCCTTTTATGATTCTGCCAAATTGGCCTTTTTAGGCCCCCTGATACTGGGGATTGACACTATTGACAGCTCACTCCACGCTCACTTCACCTAAGTTTTCACGGTGAGATGGTTACAGAATTGCACTGCAGGTAAGGTATTGTCACGCCTATTACGTGAAACTGCAAAACGTTTAAAACGATTTGGGCTTAAGAGCAACTTCTGATAACACAGCGTTTGTTAAAACTTCTACCTAAGTATTATTATTATACATGGATAACATTGAAACAGTCACATTAGCGAGCCAAGTCGTAAACAAGTGACCTCAAAAGTCGTAAAAATATTAGCAGCGACATTAAAACTTTAATTTTTAGTCTTGCCAGCTTTAATTATTAAATACGAAGTGCTCACGTAGCAATGCGGGTTCAAACCTAGCGTAAACGACCCTTAACTATTATTAGGTTTGAGATAATTGCCGTTAAAAGTACTGTTATACTGTAACAGAGAAATTAAGGCTAGGTCACGCACACGCTAAGTCGTTAGATTCATAATTTAATTTTAGTGCTTGGCCAGACTGGCAGCGCGGGCGCGGAGCGGGCTCCGTGTGGCGTATTCAAACATAAGAACTTCATTTGAGTGTCCATTGTGGGAACGCGGGCGCGGTGAGCGGCGAGGGCTACTCGGCGCGGGCAGCTCGCGCGGAGCGTGCGGGCAACTTACACCATAGCTCGTTCATACAAATGGCCGCAGTGGGTGCGCGGGCGGCCCGCGCGGGGACCGGGGTTCTCAAACTAGTTCGAGCTTTTTTCTAGTAAAAATAAGTCTTCTTCATCCATATTATATTTTGACAAACATTGACACACGACAACACGCAGAACGTAGCCGCGCTTGACTGCGGACAGGCAGATCGCGCACGTTTCCGCATCCGCGCCGTTCCCCGCCCTGCGCTGCCAGTTTGGCCAAGGTCATAGACATTTTGTAGGTAATTGAGAGAAAAGTTTAATTGACAATTGTTTAATTGAATGACAGCTGAGCTGTCGAGACCCAACGGTTAAATGTGCTTTCCGAGGTACGGAGGGGTTTCGGTATGTAAAGATGATCACCCATCCACAGAACGACCGCGGAAAGCGCAGATTAACCTGATCGAACAACCCGTACGGCTGTTATTACTTAACCATGAGCCACTTACACACTAAGCAATCCATATCTGCCATTAAGTTTGCTTCAAGTCGCTACAAAATGATTACCTACAAGGTAACCCTCAGGCAGTCATACGTATTTTAACTAGGTATTATCCGTATTATAATAATTATAGTTAATATCTACACATTAAAATCCTACTATTTAAGTACATACTAATTCCATGCATCCTACACACAAATGACAACTGCTGTATATGTCATAAACTAGTGACTTGCAAGCATTTGTCGATAAAATTTGTTAGTGCTGTGACCTTACGACTTTAATCTTTGAGTTTGAATAATAAAAACATGTTTTTAATTGTGCATGTTATTAAAATAAATTTAATATTGGGAATCTCAGTGTCAAAGGGTAACGAATAAAAAGATAATCTGCATAAATACTTTGATATTAAAAGACTTTCATTATTTGTTAATAGTTTGATTTAAATAACAGAACTAAAGGCAAACAAAGGGTAAAAACGGGACTCTATTACTACGACTCCACTGTCCGTCTGTCACCTGGCTGTATCTCATGAACCGTGGTAGTTAGACAGTTGAAATTTATACAGATGATGTAAAAACAGAATAAAGTTAATATTTAAGGGGGCGCCCGTACAACAATCGTGTTTTTTTCGGCGTTTTTGCCTTGTGGTACGGAACCCTTTGTGTGCAAGTCCGACTCGCACTTGGCCAGTTTTTTTTATGACTATAATAAAATATGTAATTACATATTTAGCTGGCTATTATATTTACTAAATATTATGTTCTAGGTATTCTGCGGCAAGGTAAAAGCATTTTTGTGTTAGATATTCTTTTAATTTCCTATTAAATTTTACAAAAGGTGAACAGAGTAGTCTGAAGCCTATGGCACAGAAATCTCATTATTTTCAAAAAAAAAAAGATTTTAAAATTGACAAAATAATAATCTTAAAATTCAATCCTTTGATTGATAAGCCATCAAAGCTTCAATCAAAGGATTGAATGTAAAAAAAAGACAGCACACCAAAACCACACCACCACAAACCACAAAAAAACCACACACCAAACCACATGAAAATGCATAAAATAAGTTGTGCTCCACAAGATTTTAAGTTAATATTATTATAAACGGTAGTTTTACATTGTTTAGTTTTATTATAATCACTAAAACGGATAATATTGGCCACTAATTTCCATTTTTTTTTTCATTCTAAAATAAAAGAAATCACCAAACAAACGATGAGGGCGCCACTGCGTGGTCGGTGTTTGGTCGGCGCCCTCTTAATTAGTGTCCAACTCCGAGAGTGGAAACGTCGCATAAAACCCGAAAGTCTGACAATTTATGTCTGAATCTTAGAATTGTCTTGATATTGAGTTGACGGGGTCAGAGAAGGCTATACCTTATATCTTTAAACTAATATTATAAAAAGAGAAAAGATTTGTTTTTTTTACACACATATAAAACGACTGAACAGATTTATCACCATGACATGCAATACTTTCTATCTCGATATTCTCATGTAATCGAGACATAGGCCAAGTCCAAATTACACTTTTTAGGTCTTGTTGTACATCATTCTACACATGCAGCCTGTGGGCCGACTATACTCAAAAATCTTACAGTGCCCTCCGAGTCCAATTTAATAATGCATTCAGGGTGCTGTTGGGGCTGCGGCGATTCTGTAGTGCATCAGGGATGTTTGCTGAACATCGCGTTGACTGCTTTTACGCTACGATGCGTAAAAGTTGCGCAGCCCTAGTGCGTAGAGTACGTGGCAGCGCCAACAGCGTCCTTAGCATGACAGCAGTATTGCTAGTCGGCTGGACTGTAGCTACATCAATCATTGCTGCGCCATTTGTTATGGAATGGCGCAGTAATGATCGAGTTTATTTCTTTTGTTGTTTGTGTTAATTTCTTTTATATATTGTTGTGGGTAGTTTTAAGTATCACTAACACTAGTCTATAAGAACATCGTGACTAACAAAATGGACACCATGGTCTGAAATAAAATATTATTATTATAGGCGGGTGAAGCCGCGGGGCGCACCTAGTATTAAATATTAATATTGTGCCATATAGCATGCATACCTCATTGCAGTTAGCTAAAGTATGGTAATGCCTTATACCAATAAGTATTAAACTCTATGGCTAATGTCTGTGACATTTTAATAAATCCGGTAATTCTTGAGGTAAAACGTACTCAGGCCAGCTACTATCAAAACTTGTCCTCACTAATATGTTTAGCTGAACACATCATTACGGCAACAGGGCAACAGGTTTGCTGCTAAACAGGTGTTGGTAATAGCCAGCCATAAAACACTAGAGATGTGGGTGTAGTCGATTTTGAGAATCGAGTTTGAAGTTTCTTGGCGATTGGAAATCGGTATCAGGTAATAAAAATTATTATAATCGTTTGATTTGTAATCACAATTTTATATTGTTAACTTACTATTATTATTATTAAAAGCCTGTGATGTTTGGCAAACTGCTTGGCAAAGGCCTCCTTGCTCTCTTTCCACTTCTCTCTGTTTAAAGCCGCTAATATCTTACGCATTAGGCTAGCGTAGCTTAATAATAAAAGTAAGTACTTTTATTATTAAGCTACGCTAGCCTAATGCGTAACCCACGTTCCATGCTTCTTAAAAATAGGAAAAGATTCTAGCTTTTTATGAGTCCCTATCACTGTCTGGAGCAAAATTTAAATCGACTATACACACAAATCTATCGACAAAACTCGCCTACAAAACTAACACCACCCCATCCCTATGATTACAGTACCATGCATACTTTATAGTTAGTAGTTATGGTATGTAGGTAACACAGAGACATAGAAACCGGGACAGTACTGGGCTGATTACCTACACTGACCTAGGGGCCAGGGGAAATTGCCGCGAACTACTGGCCGTGGCCACCACTCGCTCACTGGCTGGTTAGCAACTGGGGAAAATTGTGTGGAAAAGGTAATTCGGTGTTTGTTTACAAGTGGCGTCAGGTGAATTTATGTGTGAGAGGTCATAAGGGCTGGATTCGCTTGCTCGTTTAATTAGTTAAGGTGTTTTATGGAAGTGCACGCTACTGTGAATACTCATACATGTATAGACAACAAAAGAGATAAGTATGCAGGATCGTCGGAATAGTTGAAGTTTAGTAAGAAATAGATGGATGTTCTCGAATAAAATATAATTTTATTAATAGAAAACAAGCAGCTCATTTATCAAATTAAATTTCAGTCGACAACATCTATCGGTTTCTTACTATTCTTCAACTGCATCCGACGATCCTGCATACTTATCTCTTTTGTTGACTGTACATAGCAACTTGGTTCAAAGTCGAATCATTTATTTAAAATGGGTACGTAAAAGGCACTTCTGAACGTCAAAATATACAAAAAAAAAAGAACTGATTCTAGCCGTCTCTTCCAAAATGTTAGGAGAAGAATGGGCAAGAAACTCCACCGTTACTCTTTTAAAATGTTTTCTATAAGTACTTTCATTATAAATCGTCTATCGTTTCTACGCTCATTGAAGTCAACAAAATGGGGTGTGGCTGTGTCATGGACACGGCCGTGTGTTATACGTGAATACGTTTACGTAACTGAGTTGATCCGCTCGGTCGCATTCATTATTTTACGCTTCGGCACTGCTAGACGCGGTCATATTGTATTTTATTGGTATAATTCGATTGCTCTTGAAAAGCCCTTTCCAACCGTATACGATTTCTGTATTTCCATTTGGCTTTTTGACGAGTATAGGCCGACATTATAAATATTCACTGTCACTATTTTACATTAAATTACAGTCGCTTCATGGAAAATACTGGTATTGAGCTGCATCCTGTTAGACTGGAAGCCGAACCCGACATAGTTGGGAAAAGGCAGGCAGATTGATATGTTATATAGCTATGTAAAATACGTACGCATATTATTATAGCTACGTAAAATCAATAATAAAAAAAATTAAATGACGTTTGTTAGTCTCACTAAAACTCGAGAATGGCTGGACCATGGGTTAATCGACGATCAAAGGGTTAGCTACGTCTGAAAGGCTTTAGAGAAGCAGCGCGAAACATCTTTCCTTAAACTAATAGATACATATAGTGTTGAACAATTTCCGAGAGTTACCTCTAAACTCTATTTGCATGATATAATTGAATACAAAACCATGTTCCGACCGTGGTAGTACATGGTACATACGGTGGATATGTCTGAGTGTTATGCTTTCAAATTAAGCCCTCGGGCTAGTCGTGGGTACCTTAATATCTTAGGAGATTAAGCTGGGTGCATGCGAGCGAGTAAGGGACGCGTGATTTCTGTATGTCCAGGAAATAATTTCATGATATTATATTAAGGCCAGGACTCTCGGAAATCTCGGAATCGACCTATTTTTGATTCAACATTAAACAATCAAATATTCTTTGTTTTAATCTGAAAAAAATATATGGCATAGTTTAACTAACATTCTTGATTATTCTATGGTTCAAAACACGATATTTATAACTTCACTCGATCATAAAAAATCGCAAACAAATCGAAAACAGCGAAGTTTTTAATCGTTTTTCAAGTCGCATTTGAAGTAGACTTAACTTTTACTCGCAAAAAATATATGAAAAAATAGGCAATGATGTATAGTAGAACATTCTACGGTTAATTTTTCTCAAAACTGATTTTTATTGTCTTAACAAGATATAATCTAAAAAGGCGGCCTGCGCGCTTCACTTCAGTAGCCCGCCGGGCGTTACCGAGGTAGGACCTGTGTCGCTTTTGCTGGCTCGCCGCGTTCCCGCTAATCGATCGAAATATACGTTATAATATTGTTAGTTAATTTCCGTGTTTGTGTATTAGTTTCAAAATTCAGTCTGTAAATATTGTTTAGGTTCTAGTATTAATAATTAAACTAAAATATTAGTTTGTTATAATATAGTTGTAATATAGTGATAATTAAGATTAAATTATGGGGAATAAAAACAGAAGAAAGAAAAAAAACGTTCAGCATTGAACTGCAAAGCTTAAAAAAAAATAAGGTAATTTTGATTATTATTTTTCTACGTATTTATAACTACCCACTTATAAGACGACGCGACAGAATAATATTGTAGTTGTATAGGTTCTCTTGCTTTCGTCACAGTACTAGCAGTAGCAGGTCGGTACCATAAATTTACAATTATCGTAATATCTGTAATAGATTTTCAACTTTACTACAACGGAATAAGGTTTATATTCAATTGCAAAATTTGAGTTTTTGAGTTTGTGTTTCTAGTTTTGTGATTGTATAGGTAAAATATTATATTTTTTCGAAGTGAAAACTTCTTTAGCATTATTGTGATTTGAAAATTTTATGAAACGAAAAAGCTACAGTAAAAAGAGACATAAGATTTAACGTGGGAGAAAATGAGATAGGAAGCATTATACAGTGTTTTTGTTTTTTATTATTACAAATGACATCACATTTAATCCTATGCTACTAATTTGTGATGATGATGGTGATGGTGTTGGCGATGGCGATGACGATGGTGATGGCGATGGTGATGGTGATGGCGATGATGATGGCGATGGTGATGGTGATGGCGATGGTGGTGGCGATGGTGATAGCGATGGTGATGGCGATGATGATGATGGTGATTGCGATGGCGATGGTTATGGTGATGGTGATTGCGATGGTGATGGCGATGGCGATGATGGTGATGGCGATGGTGATGGCGATGGCGATGATGATGATGGTGATGGAGATGGTGATGGCGATGGTGATGGCGATGGCGATGGTGATAGCGATGGCGATGGCGATGGTGATGGTGATGGATGGATGGATGGATGGATGGATGGATGTTCTTTAGCATCGTTGTGATTTGAAAGTTTATGAAACGAAAAAGCGACAGTAAAAAGAGACATGTAAATTCATAAGATTTAACGTGGGAGAAAATGAGATAGGAAGCATTATACAGTGTTTTTGAAGGTTTCACTTCTACCACGTGTGAATTGCACACTTGCTGTTTTTTTATTTAAAAATATGAAATTCGTTGTGAATGAAATAGGAAGAGTTCAATAAAAATACGTATTGTGGTGTTTTTGATTAGTAAATTTAATTAAAAAAACTTATTGACGAATTCAAGCAACCAAAAAAAGTGTTTTACAAAAAAAACAACCGACTCAAAAAAAAAAACACTACAACGTGAAGAATATATTTTCATTTTTTGACACCGACTTTCGAAACTAAAGTTATTTTTCACTTTGTAGTGTTTTTTTTTTTTGGAAGTCGGTTTTTTTTTTGTAAAAAAGTTTTTATTTTTCACTTTTTAGTTGTACTTACCTACCCCAAACAAATTCATATGTCACTACTTGCTATGTGAATATCAGTAACAAAGCTATTGAACACATCTGCTTTACCCTTTGAAGGGTACAGGCGTGATGTTATGTTGTGTGATTGCGATTACATATGCTATAGCAGCAATCGCGGTTGATTTGCTGGCATTTATTGAAGAGTTCCGTTGTTTGTCTCTGAAAGTCATCATCAGATCTTTACAAAAATAAAAAAACAGCATGTGTGCAATTCACACGTGGTAGAAATGAAACCTTCAAAAACACTGTATAATGCTTCCTATCTCATTCTCTCCCACGTTAAATCTTATGAATTCATGTCTCTTTTTACTGTCGCTTTTTCGTTTCATAAACTTTCAAATCACAACGATGCTAAAGAACATCCATCCATCCATCCATCCATCCATCCATCCTTCACCATCACCATCGCCATCGCCATCACCATCGCCATCGCCATCACCATCGCCATCACCATCATCAACATCGCCATCATCATCGCCATCACCATCGCCATCACCATCGCCATCAACATCGCATCACCATCATCATCATCGCCATCACCATCGCCACCACCATTGCCATCGCCATCGCCATCACCATCATCAACATCACCATCGCCATCACCATCACCATCACCATCGCCATCACCATCACCATCGCATCACCATCATCGCCATCGCCATCGCCATCACCATCACCACCACCATCGCCATCACCATCGCCATCATCATCATCGCCATCATCATCATCGCCATCACCATCACCATCGCCATCACCATCGCCATCGCCATCACCATCATCCTCATCATCATCATCACCACAAATTAGTAGCATAGGATTAAATGTGATGTCATTTGTAATAATAGAAAACAAAAACAATGTATAATGCTTCCTATCTCATTTTCTCCCACGTTAAATCTCATGTCTCTTTTTACTGTTGCTTTTTCGTTTCATAAAATTTTCAAATCACATCACAACGATGCTAAAGAAGTTTTCACTTCAAAAAAAAAATTGCAGATCTGTCTATTTACGATGGAGTTATGCCCCCCCTAACATACATACAAAAAAAATAGAAATATCCGAATTGAGAACCTCCGCCTTTTTTGAAGTCGGTTAAAAATATAATATTTACAATCAAAAAACTAGAAAGAAACTAAAGTAGGATGATGAAATTAAAATACTGTAAACGAGCAGCCCTATATTTCAAGAATAGGGCCGATTCACAATACTATTACTTATAAAAATAACCGTGACAGGGGTCAGCGAGTTCATTCGAACTGCGCTTTCGCGGCATTTGCCACGCGAGGACGGAGGTAACGCTAAATGCCTACTACGCTCGAAGATCCTGGCCTTAATATGGATGTAGCAAGTTAAATCATCATCATAAACTGCATTGGCAACTTATTACATCACTAACAAGACATGTAAAGAAAGAAAGAAAATACATTTATTTAGCACAGACTATAAGAGACACACAATACACCAGATAGTTAGATAATAGTCGTACATCAGATAAAAACTACGACCTGACTAATATTAGTGGAAAGTCGCGTCAGTCCCACTCCTAACCCGACCCTAGACTGACCTAGAGCCAGTTTAACTCTCTAGTACAAGACAAGTGATTGTACATGTCGGCCGTATGTGATTGATGACCCACTGCCTGTGAAAGTACCTAGGAGACCTAGAATTAAGGCTCCTACAAACAGGCGCGACACGCGATATTATCGCGCTCGACACAAAGGCACCGCTCGTTGCGCGACTTGCGGTGCTTTTGTGTCGCGCGCCATTTTATCGCGTGACGCGCCTGTTTGAAGGAGCCTTTAGGCAGTCTAGGCTTCACTTGTTGGCAAGGTTAGGATATTAAATGTCGGCTTGACGTTTCTTTTTATAAAAATAAACAAAGAGACAGGTATGCATACAATAGAGTTCGATCGAAAATTGTTTCTTTTTTCGGCCGAAATCGAAACTTGGCTTTGCATTTTCGGCCGAAAACCGAAAACGAAAAAAAATGTTTTGTTCGTCGTCGGTAGTTTCTTTTGTGGTAAACATAAAAAAATAAAGTGTCAATCTTTTAATAATTAGGTATCCATACTAATATTATAAATTTGAAAGTAGCTCTGTCTGTCTGTCTGAATGTTACTTTTTCAAGCCTAAACCACTGAACGGATTTCGATAAAAATTAGCAGAGCGATAGATTGCATCCCGGGGAAGGACATAGGATAGTTTTTATCCCGATATTCCCACGGGATCGACACTTATGCGGGTGAAACCGCAGGGCGCTGATAGTATATAATAGCTTAAACTAAAATCATACGAGACTTTGTACCTTTCTCAGCACATCAAGCTACCCGAAACTCAAATATTCCCAATTAACTTTGAACCTTTAGCTGTAGCGATAAAGTTGAAAATCTATTAAAGAAATTCGACAGATTGTAGTAACTTGATGTGCTGGCGTCTGTACATAATATTATTACTTAACATTATTTAAAGTTAATAAATATAATACATAAGTAAATACTAATGTCATAATATCGGGATAAAAAGTAGCCTCAGCGTCAGCTACCTCCATATAAAATTTTATCAAAATTGGTCTAGCCGTTTGAACCTGAAGAAGTAACAAACACATAAACACACACACACTCACAAATGTTCGGCTTTATAATATTAGTGTGATAATAAAAATAAATAATATTCCGATAATGAAACATTCAGGCATTAAAGGATCTATGTAGGTACTAGACATAATTTTACTCATAAATACCCGCTCATACATATTTTGCAGTGTTGTGAAGTCACTTTTCGATCCTTACCTGGGAACAAATAAAAACAAAACATTAATTAATACGTCATTGTTAATTATATTGTAATTAACAAAAGAATTCATGCACATACTTAAATAAAGAATTCATGTACTTATCACGTGCAACCTACGTCAATATTGTGTCTTGTAGAAACCCCTGTAACGGCAAGGAATCGAAATGTCAACCGTACGGACAACATGTATTTTGACAGTTCAAAGTTTGAACTGTCAACCTTGCATTCATTTCGCGCCGTTTTGTTCATTGTGTCATAGACAATACGTTAATTATTCTCTTTGATTAGCGTGGTTTCGAAGTAAGCAATCATGTCATGATTTTGAATTATTTTTATTTTTTTTTACTTTGCCTCACATTAGGAATTTCTCCTGTATTGTGGTTGCGTTTAAACTCACATACACAAACAGTCAGATAGTGAATTAGGTCCCTGTTTTGCTAAGTCCAACTACCCGTGCTAATTGTCACCACATAACCTACAATTTAGACCCCTTTCTACCTCCCTGGTACACTATCTCATCCAAGTTATGTTCCCATACAAATATGTTCACACAATTACTAAGATGGCGGATAGTATCTTCAAACTAGATTAGATTTTAATACTGCAATTTGGAAAAAATCCCACGACTTATCTCGGATCTTAGAAGGTTATGTTATTATACTTCTATAAGTTAGTCTGGGAAAGATATATAAGAAAGAAAGAATGATTTAAGTAGTTCAGGTTATTGCCATTTGCGAATGTCTGTGTTTAGAATAGAATAGAATACAATATTGTGTGCGCTATGTGCTGTGCTGTGTTGTGTGTGCTGTACTGTGTTTAGTCTGTATTTTAGTAATACTTGGTCTTGGAAAGTCTGGCTTTGAGATAAACCATATGTACAGACGACAGCACATTAAGCTGCTACAATCTGTCAAATTTATTTAATAGATTATCAACTTTATCGCTAAAGTCAAAAAAAAAAAAAAAAAAAAAAAAAAAAAAAAAAAAAAAAAAAAAAATGGGGGGGGGGGGTTCAAAATTGATTGGGAAAATTTGACAGTTTCGGGTAGCTTGACGTGATGGCGTGGCGTCTGTACCTATGAAAAATTGACTTATAACTTTTAACATAGGTGACGTCATGCTTGTAATCTCCAAAAGGTTAGGTAGAAGTGTACCTACATTTACAGATAGTATAATATCGCCAGTTATGGTTAAGTCCCATTTAATAGGGGGGAGTCTATTGCCATTAAAACGGGCATAAATCCGGGCAAACCCCAATAATACACTGCCCAACCCGGCAATCAAACCCATGAACTCATGCTTAACAGTAGTGTTTGTGTCCACTGGACCAATGATTTATTAATTATTTATTCATCTATCTTTCAAGTATGTAATACATATTATGTTAACACAATATAGCAGGGAATAACAGGATTTTAACTGTTACCGTACACTATACCATATTGTAGTTATATTTCAAAGAAAACTAACAATTCATTTCAAACCAACAAACTCATTTGTGCATGCCATGGTGGCGCCACTAGTGGAGGAACGATGTCAAATATGCGTCAAATTCAGTACATTCCATGTTAGTTCCCTATTTCGCCACACGCATAAATAAGTTTGTCGGTCTAAACTGTTGTGGTTATTAAGTTGACAGCTGATGCGTGTTGTTTATGGTAATTTATGTTGTCTATGACCGTTCGTTTAGCGGTAGGGGACGCCTGGGGACGCCCATGTCCAACTGTGGACATGTTTGAAATGTAAGTCAGTGGGTAATGATTATTATTTTGTTCCATCCTTTGACAAAATAACTTGAGTATACAGGGTAAAAGTAAAATGGCCAGCTTAACTCCGCATGCGCGATGGGTGGATGTCTAATCGTGAAAAAACAAAAAAAAAAAACAATTAATTTGATGTTTTTTTTGTGGGGTCATCGACCGCACTTATTGTAGTCACTTGTCTTGGAATTAATTTTAGAAAATTAGATTTTTTTTGTACAAACTTTACAGACATTGGGTATCGATGTCTAAACACGATAAAACATAAGAAAACAGTTTTAGTAGCAACACTAACAGCGGTCGTCGACCTCCCAAAAAAAAACATATATTATTTTTATTTTATCGTGTTTAAGCAAGGTCTTAAAGTTTAAGCAAGGCGCAACGGACCACGGAATGCAAACAAGACCTTTTTGTGGCTATCCCGAGATTAGTCAAGTACAGTCTCGGGATTTCCGCGGTCCGAAAATGGCCGGGTTCTCGGGATTCCAGGATTAGGCTTCCCGAGATTCGGGATCTCGGGATTGTATCTCACATCACAACTTTAATTAATATTAATGTATCAAATAAGGAAGCCATTTAATAATAAATTATTTCTTCATTTAGGTCATAAAAGATTTACAATCCTGCGAGTGTGTGAAAATGGCGCGAAAATTGACTGACACGGAACTGCAATTTTATGTCTATTGCCAATTCATTGGAACGTTAAAAGGCACATAATAATTAGAAAATCTATCTTAATAAAACTTTTATAGCTTTAACACAACCTGTATTTCTATTCACAACCATAAAGCATCGTTAAGACCACCATAATATACAATTAGACGAAAAAAAAACCCGCCATAATTACATCTTGACAGGCCGCCATTTTGTGCCACAGATAATAGAACGCCGATAGATTGATATCGGTTTCACACGATCTGCCTACGACCCCGATTACTATCAAGATGGTATAGAACCTCTTTTAAGTATTAATTGTCTGAGAAAGATAGGTATTAACAATGAGTGACGTCTAGTGGAGTGATTTATCAAAATTACAAGTTAATAGAGACCGTGTATGTTGCTTGTTGTTGTTTTTTTGTTTTGATTTAGCTGTTGTGACTGTTGTGGTGTCATTTTTACCCGACTACGGTGAAGCAAAAAGGAGGGTTATGATTTTGACCGGTATGTATGTATGTATTTATGTATGTATGTTCATCTGTTCCCTCATAACATCAAAAGTACTTATAATAATTTGACAAATGAGGTAGGTATCGTTAGAAGCGTCTTAACCGTCCGCAGGTTATAGGCTATACAGACAGGCAGAGTTACTTTCGAATTTATAATATTAGTATGGATAAGGATCATGTAAAAGTTTGTGAAGGTGTATGGAGGATACTTTCGTTAGCACGTAGAATACTTTCACCAAAGTATGTACAAAAAATTCTCAAGGATGCGAATGAATTTGCGGAAATCAACTAGTCCATACTTCCATACTGATCCATACAAATATTATAAAAATTGAAAGCAACTCTGTCTGTCTGTCTGTATGTTACCTTTTCACGCCTAAACCACTGAACGGATTTCGATAAAATTTGGCAGAGAGATAGATTGCATCCCGGGGAAGGACATAGGATAGTTTTTATTCCGATATTCCCACGGGATCAACACTTATGCGGGTGAAACCGCGGGGCGCTGCTAGTTTAAAAATAAAATGTATCAATCGCATCGATTCTGGTTAGACTGGAAACTAACTATGTTATTAATACAATAAATCATTGAATTCGAATATCATTGACTCATAATATAAAATTAATACACTCATACAGTCACATTACATACACAACACTACAAATTCAATTAAAAAAAAAATAATAATAATAATTTTTTTATTCAAAAAAGTAAAGTAAAAAATAGGATTTACATTAATTCCAATCGAGGAAAAATTAAATTCTAACTCTAATGTAGACCTGCCTGAATTCAATTCAAAATAACAATAATAAAAAATAATCACAATTTAATTAAAATTTTACATTTAAAAAAAAATGAGGTTAGTACCTAAGTCGCTTCAGCCTGCCATAATGTAGCTGACAACAGTGGGAGATGATGGAGCAATCAAGCTTCACCGCAAGCGCGGCCATCATGCTGTTAGCTATTAGGATAACATAGTTAATTTCCAGTTTAACAAGATCCATGGCCCATGGGAATTATTTACAATAAAATTGTTGTTTTAAAAAGTCAGTCCGCGTACATTTCACGCGTACCTCGACATCTAGATCATCGCAATGAATATTATTAAGCTGTCAAAACAAAGGCTCTAACTACGCATTGCAAGGTGTCTAACACAATTACACTGCAACTCCTTACCATGGAGTACTTTTTTTTTTGTAAATAAAATATAATCATTTATAAGTAGTTTTGAAACAGGCTAAAAGAATTTGGAAAAAAAATCCTCACGAAGTGTGTGCGCTGAATACGCTTTATTTATAAACGCTGCTTAAATAAGTAGTGATTAGAGACTGTTTCACTATACATTTTGACGTATAAACGTCACTTTACTTTTATCATCCATACTAATATTATTAATTCGAAAGTAACTCTGTCTGTATATTAACTTTTCACGTCTAAACCACTGAACGGATTTCGATAAAATTTGGCAGAGAGATAGATTGCATCTCAGGGAAGGACATAGGATAGTTTTTATCCCGATATTCCCACGGGATCGATATTTATGTGGGTTAAACCGCGGGGCGCTGCTAGTCGTTTATAAATAAACCCCTTAATTTCTAGAAGCAACTATATTTTTTTTTGTACCCTAAAACTTTCTCAATTTATTTCAATAAGCCTGTTATTAAACAATAGCGAGAGGAATTTAGTTCTTGAGTAATCGAGCCTTTGCCCAGCAATAAATAATGGCTAATAAAAAAAATAAAATAAAGCGATCATGGGGTAAGTAAGTTATTAAATTTATCGACTAGTTTATTTAAAGTACGTCCATTGAGTATGCATGAGAGTATGATTGAGGCATGCGCTTAAAATCTTAGAATCAACTAATTAATTACCTCCTTTTAATGAATACTAAAATAAACATAATAAATAAAAATTCAACAAATACACCATTATGCATCAATACATCCAAGATGTCTTCTAAAAAAGGCGCGCACAGGTGCGTTAAACGAGTTCTGCAAAAAACCGGGATTACACACGGTTTAAAACGTAAAACACTGCGAATTTAAGGCCTGCTATTAAAGAAATAAAACATATAAAAATCGCCATACTTGTAATAACTCGAGAACCAACAAATTGCGATGATGTTTTCATGATGTGCAAAGACACCGTGCATTCAAGTTCTTTTTTAAGGTAACAATGTAAAAAGACCTGGCTCCAGAGAAAATATTAATGTCGCTTAAAAGAAAAAAACAACAATGGCGGCGGGAGTTCTATTTTTAAACCGGTGTCAATTTTACTTTTTTCCCGCGTCGCGGAGTCGTGAACAGTGTTGTAAAGTTTGCTACTTTTAGGGACCATGGCACAAAGTAAGAGTGAAGCGTTTGGAACATTTTATTTGAAATCGAAAAGAGGTTCTTTTGTACTTTTGAAAGAGTTTTTTTTTCGGGGTGTCTTAAGGTTCGTACACGCGACGCGACACGCGACACAAAGGCACCGCAAGTCGCGCAACGAGCGGTGCCTTTGTGTCGCGCGCGATTCGCGTCGCGCGTCGCGCCTGTTTGCAGGAGCCTTTAAGCTTGGTCTGTTAATGTCGAACAGATTTCAGCAGTGGTTTGTAAAAACGTCGTCCTGCTTTGGAGTTAAAAAAATCTAAAGATTTATCATTTATCTCATCTCTTATCATCATCTATTATTTCATCTTGAAAGAAAAGTCTTTCAAGATGTTTCTTACTTTCTTCCGACAATGGTTCAGACTGTCCATTGTCTGTCCGTCAGTCACTCACTCACGGATCTTTTTATAAGAATGGAAGTTACATTTCAATTTCGTCTCATGTCCTAGTTTTCTTTTAATCTACGTAATTTTCTTGTATCTCGCTGACAAACAACAGTTTTAAGTGTCCCTCAAGTTAGCTATATTCAAAGTATGTTGTGACGTTCTGTTTCATACAACAATTGTGCATAAATAATGGCAGGCTGTTAGTCTATGGTATGTTGTCTATGGAGCCGGAACACGATAATAACATAATTTTCTTAGTCAACTATCTTTCTATTTTCTTAGTCTTACTATGGTGCTGATCTATGCGTCATGTTCGTGAACGGGCGCCGTCAGTTGGGGCTGGTCATCACTTAGCTGCCTCGGCTTATTTTTAATTAGTTTATTTTTGGATTGTTGTTTTGTTAAGTACTATTTGTTGTAATCTGGACGCTTTTAGCGCGTACGTCTTTTTTATTTTTTACACCGTTCTCACATTATATAATTTTAAATTTAATAGTAATGATGTAACTAATATTTTTGTAAAATATAATTTAAAAAGAGTGTCCATGGAGTTTCTTGCTCGTTCTTCTCCCATAGGTACCTACGCTTTGGAATGGGCAACTAGCTTCATATTTTCTGACTGACCGACTTCTTGAAAATTCAAAAGTGCCTGTATGTAATGGTTTAATTGAAATAAATGCTTTGAGTTTGAGTTTATCATAACTTGAGGAAGAAACATTTGTTATTATTGTTGTTACGTTTGATTGTTTTGTTTTTTACATATTGAGGAGTGGCGTTAGCTACATTAAAACATACATGATATACTAAATACTTAACCGACACTAATAATTCCTATTTTGCGCTCCTTAAAATATTGTTGAGCACTCTAATATAATGATTGCGCCTCTTTTTGTGAACCTCAAACAATTCAATTGAACAAACTGATCAAAATAAATACCGACTGACTAATTTTGATCATTGAATATTATTATATATACTATATAAAGCTCGATTACCACTGACTGACTCACTGACATAATTGTTCTGCCAGATGGTGGAGGGGGAGGTGGGTATATTTTTACAGATTCGTATACAAGTAACTCTCACAAGTATGGGAAAAATCCCAAACCTCCCCTTTTCTACCCCACTCTCCCCCCTCCCTATCGTATCTCGGAAACTAAGAGTCCCGTGTTTTGTTGTTTTACGGATTCGTATAGAGGAGGCTCGGAAAAGTAAAATCCATTTTTCAAAGTTGCCCCCTTGCCCCCCTTCTCCCCCCCCCCTCTAGGTAGATCTCGGAAGTTAAGAGACTTGGAACATTTTTTTTTGCAGATTCATATCAAGAAGCCCAGAGTTGGTCAAAATCATTTTTCAAAACTTCCCCTCGCCCCCCCTTCACCCCTCTCCCCATCGTATCTCTGAAATTAAGAAACCTGGGTTTTGTTTTTTTACGGATTTGTATAGAGGAGGCTCGGAAAAGTAAAAACCATTTTTCAAAATTCAAATTTTTCTATTCCACCCCACTCTCCCCATCCCTATCGTATCTCGGAAACTAAGAGTCCCGTGTTTTGTTGTTTTACGGATTCGTATAGAGGAGGCTCGGAAAAGTAAAATCCATTTTTCAAAGTTGCCCCCCTTGCCCCCCTTCTCCCCCCCTTCACCCCTCCCCCCATCGTATCTCGGAAATTAAGAAACCTGGGATTTGTTTTTTTACGGATTCGTATAGAGGAGGCTCGGAAAAGTATAATCCATTTTTCAAAGTTGCATCCCCTGCCCCCCTTCTCCCCCCCTCTAGGTAGATCTCGGAAGTTAAGAGACTTGGAACATTTTTTTTTTTCAGATTTTTATCAAGGGGCCCAGAGTTGGTCAAAATCATTTTTCAAAACTCCCCCTTCTCTCCCCCTTTACCCCTCCTCCCATCGTATCTCGGAAATTAAGAAACCTGGGTTTTGTTTTTTACGGATTCGTATAGAGGAGGCTCGGAAAAGTAAAATCCATTTTTCAAAGTTGCCCCCTTGCCCCCCTTCTCCCCCCCCCCCTCTAGGTAGATCTCAGAAGTTAAGAGACTTGGAACATTTTTTTTTTCAAATTCATATCAAGGGGCCCAGAGTTGGTCAAAATCATTTTTCAAAACTCCCCCCTCTCCCCCCCTTCACCCCTCCCCCCATCGTATCTCGGAAATTAAGAAACCTGGCTATACTAAATAAATAATTAATACAAAATCCTATAAGTGCTAAGGATTACTGTCCAATTCTCAAAATTTTACAACGGTAAGAAATACTCCTCAAAAACACGACCCCGCGAGCTGCTTGCAGCTCGCGCAACGCCCAAATACTTTTTACAAGGGTAAGAAATACTCCTCAAAAACACGACCCCGCGAGCTGCTTGCAGCTCGCGCAACGCCCAAATACTAGTTATGTTTATAAAGTTAATTTTAAACATTGACGAGGCCTTATCAAAAATTTACCGAACTGCCAATTTTTTTTTCAACTATATTGGAATCGGGTTCCAGTCTAACCAGATGCAGCTGTAGATACCAGTATTTTACATGGAGCAGTCGCTCCGGTTTATCTGACCTCCACAAATCAAGACTGTCAGACTTTTGAACTTCTGACTATCCGTAACGACTGTCAAAGATCTACGAATGACAGCCGGAACCAACGATTTAACGTACTTTCCGAGCCACGGAGGAGTCTCGATACGGAATGGATGGTCACCCATCCACGGACTGACCTCGGCACGCGTTGCTTAACCTCGACCAGCGCGTTTTATTATTTTGCCCCGAACTACAGAGCTCACCGTCACATTTAAATTCCATCCAAGAGCGATTCAATTTTGTTTCCTGGTGAAATATTGACGTCCATAACAAAGCTACATCATGGGGTGAATTATTTATAGACTGGTTTATTGGAAGTACGCCCATTGAGTAGTAATAAGACTGTCATGGCCCCCAGGTGTACCAATAACAGATGTAAATGAGTCTGGAAAGCAGGTGTGAATTCCAGATGTAAATAATCCTACTTCCTACAATCCATACTTCCATACTAATATTATGAATTCGAAAGTAACTGTCTGTCTGTCAGTCTGCCTGTCTGTCTGTCTGTCAGTCTGTCTGTCTATCTGTATCCTTTTCACGCCTAAACCACTGAACGGATTTCGATAAAATTTGGCAGAGAGATAGATTGCATCCCGGGGAAGGACATAGGAATAGGATAGTTTTTATATCGACATACCTCGCAGGCGAAGCCACAGTATAAATAAAGACATTATACTGTGGCGAAGCTGCGGGCTGAAGCTAGTAATATTATAAACGCGAAAGTTTGTGAGGATGGATTGATATTTGTTACTCTTTCAGGCAAAAATTACAGAACGTTTGATGAAACTTTACAGTAATATAGCTTATACATCAGAATAACACGTAGGATTCTTTTTATCCCGATATTCCCACGGAATCGACACTGCGGGTGAAGCCGCGGGGCATAGCTGGTAATAATATATGACAAGAACAAGAAGCAGCATGCGTGTGTGTGTGTGTGTATGTGTGTGTAAAATGTTCTCTCTATGTTCAGTCGTTGAGCTCCTTTATTGATCGAAGTTGAGCTCCTTATATTGATCGAAGTTGAGCTCCTTATTTTTGAGCTATACGATTACTGATTCATGCGTGCACTGACTGGACAGCTCCACTAAAATCTGTGTTTCTCTATCCTTAAAATACTATCTCAGGCGCTAATCTGCATGGTCCTGATATAATATGGCCTGACCAAGATTATGTTTGGACTTTAAAAGATACGTGGCCTCTAAGTTTGTTTCGGTTTTTATCCTCAGAGTAGTTAGATAGGTACAATGCGTGCCACGAAAGATGAGACTTGACACACCACGTGGTTTGACATGCGCAGTACACGATTTTAGGTATCTTTAGCGGTATGAGGTCTGAGTGCGGGACGGGACCGGACGTCATAGGGGCGGCGGAAAGAGCGGGGGAGGCGGGGTCAAGTCTCATCTTTCGTGGCACGCATTGTAATTGCGTAACGCACTGACAGTAGCAATGGCTTTCATTCTGTCAGTTCAACAACATTCATTGCGTTATTTACGTTGTTGAGTAGACAAATTTCTCGAATATATGAAGCAATGGATTAAAAATATCCTTTAAAATGATTCAGATTATGATTGATAGTGCAATGTTACGCAATGAGGGTTTTCTGAAATGACGTTCGCTAGGTGGCAGCACTGACACGTCAGGTCCAGGCATCTGTCAAAGAGCCTATATTTTCTTTAGTCATGACTGAATGATGAACGAATGAATGAATCGAATGATAAACGTCATCATATATTTTATATTGGAAGACCTCTTGTCACAGTGGTGCCAACTGGTGTCGTAAATTTTCACGAAAACCCTCATTAAGAGAGCTTATTAAAGTATGTGCAATTTGCCGTTGCGAGCCTTCTCTACCAAATGTTATCACGAAATAATCGGTCTACATACTCGAAAAAAGAAAACCTGTCAAATACAAGCATGACTCCTCCTTTTTTTGAAGGCGGTTAAAATAATGCTAAATGAAAAAAAAAAATATTCAATAAAACGAAAGAGGTTAACTATTTAAAGTTGAAACCTAAAACCTCCCTAACGGAATGCGATTAATTTATTTGGCAACACTACACTCGCTAGAGAAGCGAAATACAGCAGTAAATCCATTGCCATATCGATATGGATCTGATGATAGGTTTATATCGATATTATTGGCTCTTATCGCATTCCTTATTGAACTTACTGCGGTGTAACATCGATAATTCAGCTCTTTATAGCCAATGCTATTATTTCAAGAGATATTTTCAATTCAACTTATGTCTGGAACAGTTTTTTTTCTCGAGATAAAAACTTTTTGTTCTCAGTTTTTTTACTAGACTGCCACGTTGGTGTAGTGATCACAAACGCCATTACTGAGCATGAGGTCCTTGGGTTCAGTTCCCGGGACGGGTAAAGTGATATTGGATTTTTTCCATTTAGTACGTCTCGTAGCCCGGAGTCGAGTGAAGGAAAATATAGAGAGGAAATCGGCAGGTCCTAGAACCTGACAACCAGAATTGTATAATTGCATAGCACAGATGTGAGTTCTATGTACGATTATACTCTATGTACGATTATTTACCGGGTAATGTCTCTTTCATTGACTTGAATGTGCCCTGGCGGCTGATAGTATGTCATGCTCACACAAATGTCTCGCTGACGGTGGCGTGTGTGTTGGATCATTTAGCTCCCTTTAAAATGGTTGAGCTGAATGGTGCTGATCTATGCGTCATGTTCGTGAACGGGCGCCGTCAGTTGGGGCTGGTCATCTTTTAGCTGCCTCGGCTTATTTTGTCGAAATGAAAGCCCACAATTACCCTGTTGGGCCTTAGTGTGCCTTTTTTTTCAGGTTGGGAAATCATTAAATTTGAAGCTAGTTGTCTATTCCAAAACGTAGATGTCTATGGTGAAGAACGTGCAAGAAACTTTAGGGTCTAAACAGACGCCCTGCATATGAACTGCATGCCTGCTGCGGCTGCTGCAACATCGCAGGTTGGATGCAGTTGACATTACTGTAGGCTTCGAAAAAGTTAAGTCAACTGCATCTAAACTGCAATGTTGTAGCTGAAATGCATTTCTCTGTTTAGACCCTTAATGAACGTTTAGTGAACACTTTTTTTTTCAGGATGGGAAATCATCAAATTACCCCTCCCACTCTGGGTGGATCGGAAGGGAGTGTCAGACTCTTACTGACTAAAACCCACCCGTGTTCCTTCCTTAGCCCTTTATGTTCCGGGCCAGCGGTAACCCTTCCGGACAATCCCGCTGACCCGGCAGGCTTCGGCCCTGGCCTTAGTCTGCCTTGGTTAAACTTCAATTTTTTACCCTTGCATAAAAATGTTACAAAAAGTTGAAGAACTACTTTTCTCAATTATATGAAGTGGAAACTCATTTAGGCGCGTAATAAAACCAGCATGTAAACTCACCGTTCCGATTCACAGATAAAAACCAACATAATCAAGTTATATTCAAGTAAACTACTACCAAGTAAATAGGTTACCAAGGTACCATGGACAAGCGACCATAGACACAGAGTGTCAGTCTATAAGCATCGTGTAGATAGTTATCTTGTTATTTACTGCGTATTTGTAGCTTTGATGGTGCCGACGAGCGATGCTAATTTTATTTAAAAGCAGGGGTATTCTGGTAAAACTTGCTATGGACTTGGATACTTTTTACGGAGTAGCCTCGGGGTTATTTAATATAACTGACTTAGATGTCACATGTTTTCGAATTTTAGGTACCCCAACATTTCGCCAAGATTAAATTACGTAACGTAATTTAAAAACAAAATTAAATGTCACAGTCTGTGAAATCCTCCACGTATCTCCTTCATAACAGTAACAACAGCGTGAATATTAATTAATTTTTATAACAAACTCAACTCACGTTCAAAACTTTTTATTCCATTTCCATTTTAACATTATTTTCAAAAGCGCGTTACTCTTTTAAAAATAAACTCGAGTAACGTCTTGTTCACATACATGTATTTACACGGGCAGTCTCCATTTCTGAGAAGGCACATTGTTTGTTAGCCCATAATTAGAGTAGCAAGCAGGCAGTATATATGTGCAAAATATTCGCTAATGACGATAAAGCGAACGCGCTTTCGCGACAAGAAAAAAAAGTTGGTTTTTATTTTTAGTCTGTGATTTAAAGATGGCGGCGTTTTGTGTGGCTTTGTTGTTGTCACTTTGTTTTCCCTTGACTATTGTTATTTGTTATTATTTGAGACAACGATTTTGCGACAAAACCAGCGTCGGGCACTAGCTGCTCGACAGTTTGCTGAACTGTCCTATTTGGCGCAGCCGTGAGATGCACACACCCTTTTTTTTCAGTAAATTTTTTCTAGTTTCTTTTACAATTTTTATTGTTTGTTGTGTGCACTTGTGGCTTTGTGCTAAATAAACATGTTTTCTTTCTTTCGATTTGTGCGGCCTGCACAAAGTAATCAGATCATGATTAAAACTAATTCAAAAAGGTAAAAAAATGACTCACTTAGTCCTCACATGGACAGGGTGTCATAGGGCGCTGCCCAAACGTATGACACCGGCTCAGTTTTTTGTCGCACAGTTAGGCGTATTGGTATATTACACGCTAGAAAAAAAATGTGTATTGTCAAATATTCAAAGAAAATACTTATTCAAAAATAAAATAGTATCATGATAAAACAATCGTAAAACAGGGCTCAACTAAATACTTTTCGTCGCATAATTTTATTCTCAAAATGTTGAGTGTAAAATAACATATTTTATGTAATGGTAATAAAGGCAATAAAAAACTATTCCACTGAGCCATGCATTTATTTTTTAATTTAATCAAAATTGCAAAATGACTTTAATTTTGGTAGTCATTCGATTCAACTAACATCAAATGCATCGCTGTTATGAACCTTATTTGATGCCGTGATGCGCTTGCTATTGTCAATTCCCTAAGCTTCTTACCGCGCCTTTTAATTTCTCTGACTGTACCTTCATGTTACTTACTAACACAACCTGCCGGTCGATTCTGTAAAAATCTCACCGTGAAAACTTAGGTGGAGTGAGTTTGTTTTTGCTAGGAATTGACAATATATTGACAGCTCACTCCACGCTCACTTCACCTAAGTTTTCACGGTGAGATAGTTACAGAATCGCACTGCTGTCCCTCAAAGTCTTACATCATTTAAAATGTTAATGATGTTCGATCGTTTAAATCATACTTTTTAATGGATTCGTGACCACTCATAATGTGTGAACCACTTAAGTCAGTGCAGTGTATGTTCATGCTGTGCGTAGATGAGGGTCGACAGAACTCTTTGTGGTGAAGTTGATGGGTGCGTTAAGAGTAGGTGTGTTGTGGCTTAGTAATAACAACCGTATGGGTCGATCGATCAGATTGCGCTGCGCTTGTCGCGGTTAGTCCGTGGATCGGTGACCATCTTTACATATATCAAGACACATGCGTTCCTCGGAAAGCACGTTAAGCAGTTGGTCCCGGCTGTCATTCGTGGATCTTTGACAGTCGTTACGAGCTGTCAGAAGCTCAAAAGTCTTAGACAAGTCTTACCAAGAGTTAAGGCTCCCACAAACAGGCGCGTCACACGATATAATCGCGCGCGACACAAAGGCACCGCTCGTTGCGCGACTTGCAATGCCTTTGTGTCGCGCGCGATATTATCACACGTCACGCCTGTTTGAAGGAGCCTATATCGTATCACCCAGTAACTGGGCTGTGGAGGTCAGATAAGCAGTCGCTTCGTGTTCCATCCGGTTAGACTGGAAGCCGACTCTCACATGATAAATGGCTACACAGATGATGAGGGTATCATCATCTGCCTAGCTTTTTCCCAACTATGTTGGGGTCGGCTTCCAGTCTCACCGGATGCAGCTGAGCTGCATGCATATTAAGGGTATATAATAATGATACTATTGCGACAACAATCGGTACAATGATCGGTAAGTCTTCGTCAATAACAACAGATAATCAAATAAATTAAAAAAAAATTAGGAAGAAATTTTTTTTCTTACTAAATATTTGATTATCTGGTATCGATTTGATCTTCGATTTCTATGAAGACTCAATATAATAATAATAATTTATTTATTTAACGGACAACAAAAGATCCATACTGACAAAAACAAAAAATCAATGTCGTCAATGATCGTTGTGCTGAAAGTCGTTGTAGCTAAAGGCAAATAATAGCTAAGAACCAATACTTGAGCATTCTCTGTTTAGGCTCTTAGGTTAGCGAATAGGTAAAAATGTGTTTGAAAGAAAGAAAAATACATTTATTCATCACAGACACAGGCGCACAAGCACAACATTGCAAATAAAAAACCAAAAATGTTTTTTACTACACTGATTAATCATAAACTAATATTTATTTGTTACTAGGACCCGCGACTTCGTGTACGATCCAGGATGAAAAGTATAAGCGTATGTCCTAGGTCATGGTCTGCTCATGTGCTCAATTTCACCCAATTCCGTTCAACCGTTTTAGCGTTAAAGCTTAGGAAACTAACATACACTAAATCATTAAATTTGAATGAATATGGTTTTGATTGAATATTTTTTTCTCTTTATAATATTAGTTTAGATTTACTTTAAACTAAGTAAGTAAGTATCTAAAAAAATAAAAGAAGTTACAAGTTATCCGAGCAAAATAATAAAAAAGCGAGACCAGTCCCTTCTCTAGTTTAAAAATAAATAACGTATAAAGCATTCCTCTTTTAAATTAATTTCTCTGTCTGGTCATTTTGTAAGCAATTAGTGCAGGGACACGCATTACGACGAGTCGCTGCGTTTTAAATTAAAACAATGTCGCGCGAGTGTGCACGACTTTTAATGGAACTACAGTGGAGACGTGCCGAATACCTATGAGTTGTGGCGAAGGCCGAATACTCGGCCGTTTATGTTCGGTTTCGGCAAATGTACATAGATAGGTACTAAATTCGGCTTTCAGTGGGCCCCCTGCCGCTGGTTAACAGACGATGTGAGGATTTATAATACACAACTGCCTAACCCACCGGTGAATAAAGGCGTAACGATATTATGTTTAGTTATTTTTGTTTTTGATACGAATATAAGAAATAAGGCTGATTTACATGCTGCGATATAATTGCCTTTTGGCATACCTTATGTTGAAGGAGAAATAAAAGTTGCACTGTCTAAACGGTGTTGTCTAGATAATGCAAGTCATTTGACGCTTAATTATTTTTATTGTATGCTACAGGCAAGAAACTTTAATTGTGTAATAGGGCTTAGGCGGGTGCTAAAAGATTAATGATGTTGCACACTATCACGATTTGCGCCATTTTATTGACCGTTTAGGGTTAATATTGAAGATTGAACTGAAGTTAGAGCGAGTTTAATTTTTATTGCACCATTATTTTCATAATGACGCCGTGTAGGTTAAGTATTGCGCAGGTCTTGCTCACGCGAAAATAATGAAGCTTATGGGCCGTCAATGTTATTGCGTGAAATTAATGGGTCGTTTGAGTGCAGGGGCTGATCATGCGCAATGGATCTGTGATTGTTTTTAGTTTAGAAATAACGGGAAATCTAATTTGACTGACAGCGGGATAAGTTTACTTCTGAGGACCAAAAATCTTTTCTCAAATAGAAAAAAGAACGAGCTCCAAACCAAACTAAAAAAAGCCTTATGCATTTTATTTATACCTATTTCAATGTGTAAAGGCTCCTACAAACAGGCGCGACACGCGATATAATCGCGCGCGACACAAAGGCACCGCTCGCGTTGCGCGACTTGCGGTGCCTTAGTGTCGCGTGTCGTGTCGCACCTCGCGGATTAGAATATTTGGCTAAAACCAATACACCGAATGCCGAAACCAGCCCCCATATACAGCCCACCTCTAGCACTTCTATTTATTAAGGCTTAACTAAAATTATGGTGACAATGAGATTATAGTAATTAGCTTAATTGCTATGATAAATCCTGCGCCCAATTAATATCAACATAAAATGTACAGTTCCTGTACAGTACCCGGCGATAAATATTGCACATCGACCTTTTTACACAAAACCATTTTATACAAAGAATAAAAATAATTATCAGAAGAAGCAAATCATAATTGTTTTAACAGGTCCTAATAGATACCGGACTGTTTGTATTTCGTGCGACAGAGATAACGCTCTACGAAGCCGAAATTAGCCGATTGTCTCTTTCCAAAGGTCGATGTGCAATATTTATCGCCGGGTACTGTACTCCATCTGTGACATCAACGTTTGTTTACCAGTCTATAAAGTTCCCACCTGAATCATTTTGAATTTTATTACATACTAAGCCATTGCTTCATAAATGTGCGAATAACTTGTCTGCTACAACGTAAGTTACGCAATAAATGTTGTTGAACTGTCAAAATTTAAGACTCCTATTAAAGATTACTACTGTTAGTGTCTTACGCAATTACAATGCGTGCCACGAAAGATGAGACTTGACACACCACGTGGTTTGACTTGCGCAGTACACGATATTAGGTATCTTTAGCGGTATGAGGTCTGAGTGCGGGACGGGACCGGACGTCATAGGGGCAGCGAAAAGAGCGGGGGAGGCGGGTTCAAGTCTCATCTTTCGTGGCACGCATTGTACCCCGCAGGCTTCCTCTCTGAGAGATAGTGTGCCGTAACGTAATCCACCACGCGGGCCCAGTGCGGGTTGGTACGTCATGTGTCTTCGAATTTTTGGTTCTAAGTCATGCCGGTTTCCTCACGGTGTTTTCTATCACAGTTTAGAGAGAAATGGTGATGAAATAAACCACAAAGCCAGCACGTTCAAGCTACCCGAAGCTGTCAAATTTTCCCGATCAACTTTGAACCTTAGGCTTTAGCATTAAAGTTGAAAATCTATTAAAGAAATTTGAGAGATTACAGTAGCTTGATGAGCTGGCGTTTGTACTTAAAGGCCCCTACAAACAGGCGCGACACGCGATATAATCGCGCGCGACACAAAGGCACCGCTCGTTGCGGTGCCTTTGTGTCGCGCGCGATTTTATCGCGTGTCGCGCCTGTTTGGAGGGGCCTTAAAGCGCCTGGGTTTGTACCCATGACCTACTAAACTCGTAAGTTTGGGTCACTACCAGCTCTGGGATATCACTGCTCACAGGGCTACAACGACGAAAAGTGCAACTTAAATGGACTTACGTGGTCTTAGAGAGTTGTGTTGATGACTTTAATGATTGTAATTCTGTAAACATATATTTGTTACGGCCGCGAATCATATTTTGATCGACGTACAACTTAATACTGACCAGCAAATTGCAAAAAACGTAAGAAAAATTGAATTTCGCGGGCTACCCTGACGCTTTCGCCTTAAATTTAGATTTTTTTCCTGAAAATACTGTTACAATCTAAAACCTTCTAAATAAGCCTAACAAAGAAGCTTAATACAGACAATATACCAAAAGGTTTTGAACCAATGACGCCATCGAGTAGGCCGCGAGGCTTTGAGTGGGTTCCAGACCAACTTTACATCACCACCCAGGAAAGTGAAAACAGTCCTTATATCTTTAACTTAAGGTTTAATTTAGCGTTCAGTAGCGTTACCAAACATGTTGCCTTTTTCGGTCAGAAGGCCATTGTTTTAAAGTGGGAGTCGAAAATCGAAATGGTATGAGTGACGAAACACAGTCTCTGGTAAAGTTTTTTTTTTTCATGTGATATAGGGCTGATTTTTCCAACGCCAGATAATTTTATCGGAGGAATAATTTTGAATTTTTGACAGCCAGACGTCAATTTTATTCCACGAATAAAAATTATCGGTCGGTTGAAAAATTTGCCCTGTCACAAAAGTACTGAACATAAATCATGCCTGTACTCTCTGAGAGGATGCAGAGGTGTTTCTCTAACTGAACAGACAGCTGTGCTGCTGGGAAGTTTGTTGCACCACTTCTTCCTAGCGAAAGCACTAGGAAGTGGTGAAGGGCGGGCGTGCCGGGGACTGTCTTATGTCATTTTGACGTTCGAAAAGTGCTGATTCTCAGCCAATGAGGGTTTTCTGAAATGACGTTCGCTAGGTGGCAGCACTGACACGTCAGGTCCAGGCATCTGTCAAAGAGCCTATATTTTCTTTAGTCATGACTGAATGATGAACGAATGAATGAATCGAATGATGAACGTCATCATATATTTTATATTGGAAGACCTCTTGTCACAGTGGTGCCAACTGGTGTCGTAAATTTTCACGAAAACCCTCATTTTTGATTTTGATATTGTGCCTATAGAACATCCTTCGTCATTTATGTTTAAGTCCCATGTAATGCTCAGCTGATGCGCTTGGGACCACCCAGATCAACAAGCCAGTACATTCACGATAACAATGTGATATTTGGCTAATGCGTAAATATTACGTCCAATGTGCCGAAATTAGGGGCACACTTAAATCCATTTTTCGGCACATTCGCTCCACTTTCGTACAATTTAAATGACGCGGAGCGGTCAAGCTCGATTTGGTTAAATGTAGCCAAATAAGGCTCATTACACACCGTCCGACAACCATATACGTAGGACTGGAACTGATAGACGTTATCTGGGTCAACCGTTGCGACAGTTCTGTTGCAAATGTGGACAAGACCTTATTCGATTTTTTAAATATTTTGACTTATCAAGAGGGTCTTGGTCCGCGTGGATTTCGTGTTTTTTGCCAGTACTCGATACTAATACTCACTGCTAGTACTCGCTGCGGGGACTCGCTGCGAGCACTTGCTGCCAGTACTCGTTGCGAGTACTCGTTGCCAGTACTCGCTGCCAGTACTCGCTGCCAGTACTCGCTGCCAGTACTCGCTGCCAGTACTCGCTGCCAGTACTCGCTGCCAGTACTCACTGCCAGTACTCGCTGCCATTACTTGCAAGTATTTAATTCGGGAACCTTACTTTGGATTTAAATTGAATATTAGTCCATTACAAAACATCACGCCTGTAATCCTCGAAGGGTTAAGCAAAGGTGTAACCATCAAGGAAACTTACATCTGCCCAATTTGAAAACAAAATCCCGTGCACACGATGGCCACATCTGTTAGCAAGCGTTAATATAGCGGCCGAGAGCTGCAAGCAAGAATATCCCTTACGGTGTATAGATGTAAGTTTCCTCGATAGTACCCACATTTTGCCAGTTATAATATATTTAAGTCCTATTAAACAGGAGGTGTACATTCATTGCTGTATATAGATCACATAACAAACCGTTATTCGGAAATATTGGTAACCGACACCTTCCGATAATTGGCTATAGGGTTACCCCTTAAACCGTGAAAACCAATAATACCATCTACCCGTAGGTGTATGCATGTAATGACATGCATACACCTACGGGTTATGAGCCTCTTGTAATTAAATTACATCAAACACAATGGTGTTTGATGTAATTTTATCAGGAAGATTAATGCTATGTAGTATGTATGCATTTGCATGCTATGTATACATTGCTATGTATGCATTTTTGTCATGTACCTACTTATGTTTTTTTATTTTTTATTGTTGAATGGGCCCGCTCTTGACCTTGATCACGCCTGATGGAAAGCGATGGATGAGGTCTATGATGGAACGGGCGTGCCCAGAAGATGCCTAAGGCACTGGAACTCCCACGCATCGACGAAACACAGCAGGCTGCTTGACGCCGGACTCCGGTGGGAGGGTGGCCGCAAACCAGGCGGGCGTTAGCCCTACCACCGCAAGGGAAGAATTGGCCAGTCAAATAAGGTGTTGCGTGTGACTGTCCAGGATTCGCCGAGCGCTCGGTTCAGTTGAGTAACTAGCGGAACAAACTGCGTTACACGAGGAGGTTTCTTCATGCGTCCCAAAAATTTGTTTATAATTACTGGGGGGCCTGTGGCAAAATAATACCAGTCGCACAGGTAGATCGATCAGATTAAGCTTCCCTTGCCGCAGTTGGTCTGAGGATGGGTGACCATGGAAAGGCAAGTTAAGCCGTTGGTCCCAGCTGTCATTTTTAGAACTTTGACGGTCGTTACGGGTTGTCAGAAGCCCGAAGTCTGACAACCAGTCTTACCAAGGGGTATAGTATTACCCATTTTTTTTTTTTTTTTTGAGGATTGGAAATCATCAAATGACTCCTCCCGCTCTGGGTGGAGCGGAAGGGAGTGTCAGACTCTTACTGACTAAAACCCACCCGTGTTCCTTCCTTAGCCCTTTATGTTCCGGGCCAGCGGTAACCCTTTCGGACAATCCCGCTGACCCGGCAGGCTTAGGCCCTTACGGGCCCCTTCTTTAGTATTACCCATTAACTTGGTTGTGGAGGTCAGATAGGCAGTTGCTCCATGTAAAATACTGGTATTCAGTTGCATCTGGTTAGACTGGAAGCCGACTCCAACATAGTTGGGTCAAGGCTAGGCAGATGATGATTGTGACCAGCAATTAAACTTTCCATAAATTTACATAGAGTTCTTACAACACTGTACAACACCCTATGGTTTCAGAACCTTTTATAGAGGATTCATATCATGGGTGTAGATAAAGTCTTGTATGCAACTGTACATATTATGTATTAAGGCGAAAGCGCCAAGGTAGCCCGCGAAATTCAATTGTTTTTACGTTTTTTGCAATTTGCTGGTCAGTATTAAGTTGTACGTTGATTAATAAATGATTCGCGGCCGTAACAAATATGTATTTACAGAATTATAATAATTAAAGTCATCAACACAACTCTCTAAGACCAAGTAATCCCGCAGAATGACTATTTTATGAAATCTTGACATTTTGGGATTATACTAACCTAACAAGTTGTATTACTGATTCTAATGATTATGATTCTGTAAATACATATTTGTTACGGCCGCGGCACGGATGTAAAATCATCAACCCTTCCCGCACGGGGTGGAGTGGAAGGGACTCTTACTGACTAAAACCCACCCGTGTTCCTTCCTTAGCCCTTTATGTTCCGGGCCAGCGGTAACCCTTTCGGAAAATTCCGCCGAGTGACCAGAGGGCTGACCTATGTTTTTATTTTTTTATTTGCCATACAACATGGCAATATAAAATTGAATTAAATTACTGTCGAGTTTTAACCTAAAACCCATTACAAGAGGTTCATAACAAATTCACCGGATCACCACAATTTGAATACCAAATTAATTAATTTCAAATCCTACTAACAATATTATAAACGCGAAAGTTTGTGAGGGTGGATGAATGTTTGTCACTCTTTCACGCAAATATTACAGAACGGATTTTGATGAAACTTTATAGCAATATCACAAGTAATACCTATAGCTTTTAAGTATGTACAGACGCCAGCACATCAAGCTACTACAATCTGTCAATTTTTTTTAATAGATTTTCAACTTTATCGCTAAAGCTTAAGGTTCAAAGTTGATTGGGAAATTTAGACAGTTTCGGGTAGCTTGATGTGCTGGCGTCTGTACTTTAGAATAGCACATAGGATATTTTTTATACCATTATACCCAGGGGATCAACACTAATGCGGGTGAAACCGCGGGGAGATGCTAGTATAACATAACTTCACGCCTTGCTTCCCTGAGCGGTTGGGTAGAGGTGTACCTATGGCACGCTCACATTTCGCGAGTTAATTTTCTTTAAATCCAACATGAACTTGATAAAATCCGATTGCTACCTTGTCAGTAGCCATGTTTCAACCTGTTACATTAAACACTCTTCTACAATGCGTGCCACGAAAGATGAGACTTGACACACCACGTGGTTTGACTTGCGCAGAACACGATTTTAGGTATCTTTAGCGGTATGAGGTCTGAGTGCGGGACGGGACCGGACGTCATAGGGGCGGCGGAAAGAGCGGGGGAGGCGGGGTCAAGTCTCATCTTTCGTGGCTCGCATTGTACTTGTCACTGGCACGACTGTATTTTTGATCTTGTTTGCCCAAAACTTCGCCCCTTCCCCGGCGTCGTCGGTGGCAGCGCAGAGATCGCTTTGACTGCATGTTTTGGGACACAAAACGCATTTTGGCATACTTTAAACTGGAGAAATAGGACTGTACAATGCGTGCCACGAAAGATGAGACTTGACCCCGCCTCCCCCGCTCTTTCCGCCGCCCCTATGACGTCCGGTCCCGTCCCGCACTCAGACCTCATACCGCTAAAGATACCTAAAATCGTGTTCTGCGCAAGTCAAACCACGTGGTGTGTCAAGTCTCATCTTTCGTGGCACACATTGTAATTCTGTAGACCGTCATCACCTGCTGTTTACAATCTGAGTTTCAGTATTTTACAGCAGTGCGATTCTGTAACCATCTCACCGTGATAACTTAAGTGAAGTGAGCGTGGAGTGAGCTGTCAATAAAGTCAATTCCTAGCAAAAACAATTTCACTTCACCTAAGTTTTCACGGTGAGAATTTTACAGAATCGACCGGCTGATCTCCACAACACTGTTACTGTGTAATACGGTACCTACCCCTTGGCAAGTCTGGTTGTCAGACTTCCGGGATTCTAACTACCCGTAACGATTGTCAAAGATTTACAAATGAGGGCCGCGACAAACTGTATAACGTACTTTCTGAGGCACGGAGGGATCTTGGTATGTAAATCACCCATCCACGGACCGATTTCGGCAAGCGTTGCTTAACCTGTTATTAAGTACCTGGTACTTGTTGACAGGCCTACACTGTCCTCCCATATCTATTAACACTATGATTTGAAAACTTTGTAAAAACCATTTATTTTTAAAAGAGTAACCGTGGAGTTTCTTGCCGGCTCTTCTCCATAGCAAACGACCTATTGGAACCGTACACCTAGCTTCTGACGTTTCATAAGTGCCCATGTAAGTTTTTTTTTTTAATGATACGTGCGTCTGTTATAATTTATGTGTCCATGGAGTTTATTGTCCGTTCTTCTCCACAGGTACCTACGCTTTGGAATGGGCAACTAGCTTCATATTTTCTGACTGACCGACTTCTTGACAATTCAAAAGTGACTGTAAATGGTTTAATTGAAATAAATGCTTTGAGTTTACCCACGAGCTCTTCCGAGTCGGCCACGAGGGAAAGAGTCCATAAAAAGTTAAAAAAGACAATTTCTCTAACGTGCCAACCATACAACACTTCATTTGGAACACAGTGCTGCATCTCGCTCAAATTGGTAGACAAAAACGATCTTTGTCCGTAATAAGTAGAGCGTGCTGGGACTATACGTACAACGTATCGTAGCCGAAATTACATGCCTTATATGCACATATAGCCTTTTGTGGAATTAAGCTGATCAAGATTATAGGCGGCCATAAATTGGTGGGCAAAAAAGGAGGGAAAAACGTTGAGTGATTGAGTGAAGACGGATGTTTGAGGAAATGGCTGATTTTGTGGTTTCTTTTAGCGTTTTTTCCGGGTTTTTTGGTAAAAGAAAAAATTATGAAGAGTAGGTTAATATTATTTTTGTTGTGATAATGCATTGATTAATATCATTAATTTTTTCATACCATATTTATTGAAGTCAATAGGTGTTGTATGCTCTTGAAAAGCTTTTCCTAATTAAAAAAAATGCACAGGAATTTTAAGATTGTTTAAATTATATATTTTTATTTAATTATACATGTACTGAAATTAATATTGACAAGGTTTCAGGACATCGACACGCAAACTGAAACCGTGATATTAGCCGGTCGATTCTGTAAAAATCTCACCGTGAAAACTTAGGTGAAGTGAGCTTGTTTTTACTAGGAATTGACACTATTGACAGCTCGCTCCACGCTCACTTCACCTAAGTTTTCACGGTGAGGTTTTTACAGAATAGCACCGCAGTACATTGTTTTCAGGGGAAGCGATAAGGTAGCCCGCGAAATTCAAATTTTCTTACGTTTTTTGCAATTTGCTGGTCAGTATTAAGTTGTACGTTGATTAAAATATGATTTATTTATGAGGGCATAAATAAATACAGAAATAAAGTCATTTATCATTGAATGAGAATTCAAAAGGCTCATTCCCGTTAAATAAACACCATCTTTCCTTCCTTATTTCCCAGTAATTGTTTCTGAAACACCCAAGTTGATAGAACGCTGACGGAATACATTAATGTATTACACTAATTGATTCGAAATGAAGCAGCTTTCATGAATCGTTTAGCGAATTCTTGGGATTTCAAACTGAAAATTAAACATTTATTACGGTAATGAAGTAGTAAAGTTTGAGTTTTAACGAGAATTAATTTATTGTTAATGTAATTACAGAATGTATTAATGTCATAAAAATACCTAATAAAATTAGCAGCCAGTTAAATGCTGTCTAGACTCTAGCCTCTAAATAGGAATAATGACTAAGATTAGAAATGTTCGAACAATTTAATGATGTAATATCAAAGAAGGCATAGACAATCTGCTTAGCCGTTTCCCAATTTACTATGTCGGGGTCGGCTTCCAGTCTAACCGAATGCAGCTAAATACCAGTATTTTACATAGAACGACTGCCTATCTGACCTCCACAGCCCAGTTACTGGGTAACACGATACCTCTTGGTAAGACTGATTGTCAGATTTTTGGGCTTCTGACGACCCGTAACGACTGTCAAAGATCCATGAATGACAGCCGGGACCAACGGCTCAACGTGCTTTCCGAGGCTTGGACGGGTCTCGGTATGTAAAGATGGTCACCCATCTACTGACCGACCGCGACAAGTGTAGCTTAACCTGATCGATCGACCCATACGGCTGTTATCATTTAACCACGAGCCCCTCCAAACCTATTAAATGATCAAGTTGCAATAATTCTACACCTAGGAATGCAGCACAGTAACTAACACGCCTACATATTTTGAATAGTGAACCATTTCTGACGTAGGAAGCCCTAATCAAAATTCGGATCACTTAATGCACAATGTGCAGAATGGAATAATGATGTAGAAAAAACTATTTGGTGGGTACTTGAATCTTTATTACGCGTTTGTACTCCGTGCCTCGGAAAGCACGTTAAGCTGTTGGTCCCGGCTGTCATTCGTGGATCTTTGACAGTCGTTACGGGTCGTCAGAAGCCCGAAAGCCGAAAGTCTGACAACTAGTCTTACCAAGGGGTATCGTATTTAACAGTAAGTGGGTTGTGGAGGTCAGATAGGCAGTCACTTCATATAAAATACTGGTATTCAGGTGCATCCGGTTAGACTGGAAACCGACCCCAACATAGTTGGGAAAAGGCTACGCAGATACGGTGTGAGACATCGAAGCGCGAACTATTATCATGAATACAGCACAAATATTGACTCTAGTCTAGGTCAGAGATGACAGAGACAAAGTCTACGATGGAGTGAGCTCACCCAGAAGAAGCCTGTTCACTCTTACTTTGAAGAGATTCGGGTTGTATGCACTCGGAAATGATTGTATCTTCTATCTACATGATTGTAGATCCCAGATTTTTTTTGTTGATTATGTAATAAAATATGAAAAATCTCAAAAAAAAAAACTCGAAGCATTTATTTCAATTAAACCATTTACAGGCACTTTTGAATTGTCAAGAAGTCGGTCAGAAAATATGAAGCTAGTTGCCCATTCCAAAGCGTAGGTACCTATGGAGGAGAACGGGCAAGAAACTCCATGGACACTTTATGCTTATATTTTATTACATAATCAACAAAAAAAAAAAACAAGATTAAGAAGAAGAAAATTTTGGCCATGCATGCGCTTTTGTACCTATGTGCATTTTTTACATGGTCAAAATTTATGAAAGATATATTTATTTTATAATAACCAGCAAAAAAATTAAACGCTGCACTGGTGTGTCTAAAATCAAGTAGTTTTTATGGTAATAGTTTCCGCGTCGAGGTACAGACGCCAGCCACATCTGGCTACCCGAAACTGTCAAATTTTCCCAATCAACATTGAATCTTATGCTCTAGCGATAAAGTTGAAAATCTATTGAAGAAATTTGACACATTGTTGTAGCTTGATATGCTGGTGTCTGCACCTTACACCCAGAATAAAAATACTTTTTAATCCATCGCACTATCATTATTCTTCATCAAAATTTAATTTCGCAAAACTAATCACTATAACCTTCAAACAACCGTTAATAAATGGCACTGGTGACGTCACCAACCCAACCCACTTATCCGCACAGTGGGTGCACGATCATGTATTTTGAACAAAATTCGCCAAGTCACCGACCGTTTAGCACGGTGTGCCAAACCAGTTAGTTAAGTGGACAAAAAATTCATGTGCTATGTTTGATTTGTGGTGCAATAACCTTGGTAGTCAGAAAAAAGTTTACTTATACACTTAATAGTCTAAGGTATGAGAGTAACCGTTATAATTAATCTATACTATATGATATTATAAGGAGGTAACATTTCTTTGCATGTAAGGGGTACTCTTCTCAGCGGGATTGTCCGAAAGGGTTACCGCTGGCCCGGAACATAAAGGGCTAAGGAAGGAACACGGGTGGGTTTTAGTCAGTAAGAGTCTGACACTCCCTATAAAAAAAAGTGTTAATAATTCAATCAATCAAGTTAAGCTACGCTTGCCGCGGACCGTCCGTGGATGGGTGACAATCTTTTCATAGGTACCGAGACCCCTCCGTGCCTCGGAAAGCACGTTAAGCTGTTGGCTGTCATTCGTGGGTATAGTGTTACCGAGTAACTGGGTTGTGGAGGTCAGATAGGCAGTCGCTCCATGTAAAGTTACTGGTATTCAGCTGCATCCGGTTAGACTGGAAACTGACCCCAAAAATAATGAGGGTTTTCGTGAAAATTTACGACACCAGTTGGCACCACTGTGACAAGAAGTCTTCCAATATAAAATATATGATGACGTTCATCATTCGATTCATTCATTCGTTCATCATTCAGTCATGACTAAAGAAAATATAGGCTCTTTGACAGATGCCTGGACCTGACGTGTCAGTGCTGCCACCTAGCGAACGTCATTTCAGAAAACCCTCATTGTGAAAAGACTAGGCAGATGATTAATCAACACAATGATGTGAAGGGCTAATAATTTTTTACAATTTGAGGCCATTGCGTATAAGACATATTAGGTACTGGTTACGTAGGTCAACAATAAAACTTTATAATCAGACTTTGGGAATCTAGTAAAACTTGTTGCATACAAGGGAAAGGCTATATACCAGCTAAGCATACCTACATAAATTCTGAATAATCTAATCTTCAATCTTGAAAAGCATCTTACAGTACCCGGCGATAAATATTGCACCTTTGGAAAGAGACAATCGGCTAATTTCGGCTTCGTAGAGCGTTATCTCTGTCGCACGAAATACAAACAGCCCGGTATCTATTAGGAGCTGTTAAAATAATTATGATTTGCTTCTTTGATAATTATTTTTATTCTTTGTATAAAATGGTTTTGTGTAAAAAGGTCGATGTGCAATATTTATCGCCGGGTACTGTACTATCTGTCTAGCCTTTCTCGAACTATGTTGGGGTCAGCTTCCAGTCTAACTGGATGCAGCAGGATGAAATCAGAATTTTACATGGACCTACTGCTTATTTCACTTCCGCAACCCTGCTGGGTAACATAACTTCTTAGGGGTAGTTTGTTAGCAAATGCCGACTCCATTTAGCTTATTTTTTTTCAATATGAAGTCTAAAAGTGATTCCGATGTATCCAATTTACAGAATGAATAATTTAATTTAATTTCACCAACTCCCCAATTTCGCCTTTTTGCCTTTCTTTTTTCTCCTCAATTTCTCTTTCCTTTTTTTTCCAACTTTATTTCTTATTTTTTTTATTTCATGACAAATAGCACTCGAAAAGTAAACAAGCTATATACTAATAAAGCTGAAGAGTTTGTTTGATTGTTTGAAAGAGTTAATCTCTGGCACAACCAGTTGGATTGGAATAATTCTTTTTTTGCATTTGATAGCACAATTCTCGAGGAAGACTACACATTAAGATTAACCATTGTATTGATAATTGATATCATATCAGTAAAGTTTTACGGTAATTGTTTATTTGAAAAGCATTTCACTTGCCCCACACTCTCACATTCTACATTTTCTACACCTTACATCACGCTAGTACCCTTAGGAGGCGAGCAAAAAGAAAAAGTCGGAAAAAACGCTAAGTGAAAACGAAGTTATAGCGGGGCCAGACGATGCGATACGATGCGGTGGGACAGGGAACAAGAAATCTCACGCGGACGAAGTCGCAAGCTGAAATAATCGAACGCTAGTCGTAAATAATTATGTTTTAAGACAGAAATAACTCCTTTGATAAAACCACTGAATTTAATATGAAGCTTAAACTTTGTTGCGATATTGTTAATTAAAGTTTTTACTTTAATTAACAATATCGCAACAAAGTTAGGCGAAATTAAAATTCTTAATTATACCCTAATCAAAGAAAGTTGCGAAATTTACTGGAGAACTCCGCCTCTCCACAAACCGCTTCAGAACTTCTGATTAACAACTTTGGGATTACAAAAAAGTTTTGTACGACGAAGTTTGTATTTCGGTACTGCGACTGACGCAAAAGGAAAATGATAAATTTATATGAAAAAATCGGGAGAAAGTTATAAAACACTAGTTGACCCCGGCGAACTTCGTACCGCCCCGCCAGCCGCTCTGCCCCCCGCTTTTTATTAAATCTCTGATATCTTCTAAGATATTCATTTTAATGACATGCTGTAAAGGGCAATTTTGATCTCCATGAAATGCACAACGTCTTTAATGTATTCAATTGGAGAATAATACTCTATTGTTTAAAATAGCTTGGTAAATACATAGGTACCTAACCCATATTTTTTGTAATAAGTAAAAGATAAAAATTGTTACCGTAAAATGGGGGGAATAGGGTCTAGGGGGTGAATTGGGACAAACCTCAAGTTTTATTTGCGACCTTATTCACACATTTATGTTACGTGTTACACTTTGTGGTAGGATTTAAATTTGAAGCTTGCAATATTTTTTCTATAATCTGGCCACACTCAGTCATCCTGTCATAAGTATTTTAAAAAAAAACGTACTTCAAAACATTGGGTCAAAGTTGTGTGAAATTTGCTTCGTAAAACATTTTAATTTTCTCTGGTTTTTACTAGATTTGTACTAGAAGTGACGTTTTTACCATTATTTCCAGTTGTTTGGGAACTGATTAAGCTACAATTTAAGTGATATAATCTTATTGTTTTTCCTTTAGTTTAACAAATTCTTACTAAAGTAGATTTGAACAATAATTGGGGGGATAAGGGTCGAACTATGGGGTGTATAGGGTCGTAGATGAGGGGAATCGGGTCAGGAATGGGTTTAATAGGTACCCGATTAGGGTTAATTGGGACGGCTATGGGTGAATTGGGTTTTTGTTTCTAGGGTTGTCGCAATCTCTAAATTACATAAAACGTAATTTAATAAAAATGTTGATAGGTACCTAATACATACTTAACTGGCTGAGTATCTTTACTTACCTACACATTTATTTAAATTAGTTTCCTAGTATTTATTTATTTATATAATAATGATTAATTAGTTGATTAATATTAATTGAAAATTGATACCTACGTAATTTAGGCGATATTAAATTTAAATTGTTTGATATTAGCAGGTGGCGCTCTGTAGTTTCTGCTTATCCCCAAGGGGAACACGCGTGAATTTATTTATACATATAAGTATACTTACATACATAAATTTTTTTTTACCTCATATTATTTTGTTTACGATTTTTAGTGAATATTTTAATATAAAAAAATAAAAAAAAAATATTTTCGAATGGTAATATTTTTTTTAGCATGTATGGATGCTATACTATTGCGGGTTAACGGGAACGCCCTCTGTTAGTTAACATACTGTATAGCAGAAAAATATTGTATTAGCAGATCAGTTTTACAGAGGCATAGCAATTGACAAGTAAAGTAATGTCAAGTACGTAACCTAAAAAGACACTACCTACCAGGTAGGTATTGTAAGTACCTACCTATAGTATGAAAGTGTCAGCCCTAGCGAAAAACTCTATTAACCCCTTAAGCGACCCGATTCGCCCCAACGCCTGGGTGAATAGGGACAAGTGAGTTTTTGTAACTTTTTATGATTATTCTTTAATAAACTATATCTTAATGCATTATAAATGAAAATTTAAACTACCGGAACCATTATGATCTCCGTTTTATTACTATAACTACAAAAAAAAAACGATAAAAATCAATGTCGAACTTAAAAAGTGTCCCGATTCCCCCCATTTTACGGTACTGTGTGTTATCCTTAGGAGATAAACATATACCATTGCGGACTTTTTTAGGGTTCCGTAGTCAACTAGGAACCCTTATAGTTTCGCCATGTCTGTCTGTCCGTCCTCGCTTAATCTCTGTGACCGTTAGCACTAGAAGGCTGAAATTTGGTACCTATATGTATATCAATCACGCCGACAAATTGGTAAAATAAAAATTAGAAAAAAAAGGTTTTATTAGGGTAGCCCCCTATATGTAAAGTGGGAAGTGTTTTTTTTTTAATTTCAACCTTAACGTGTGATATATTGTTGGAAAGGTATTTAAAAATGAATAGGGGTTTACTAAAATAATTTTTTGATAATGTCAATAATTTCGGAAATAATCGCTCCAAAAGTAAAAAAAAACAAGGCATCTGTCAAAGAGCCTATATTTTCTATAGTCATGACTGAATGATGAACGAATGAATGAATCGAATGATGAACGTCATCATATATTTTATACTGGAAGACCTCTTGTCAAAGTGGTGCCAACTGGTGTCGTAAATTTTCACGCAAACCCCCATTGCACAAATGTTTACAACCAGCTAGATGGACGGACGACCTAAAGAAGGTGGCTGGGGTAGACTGGATGCGGAAGGCGGAGGACAGAGTGTTGTGACGCAGTCTGGGAGAGGCCTATGTCCAGCAGTGGACTGCGATAAGTTCAGTTGATTGAGTCCACAGATACAGATAGACCCAGATAACGCAAGTATCACGAACTGTATGAAAACCAAGCGTGCCATTTTTTGACTACCTACTATGACGTCACAAGCTCGCGCTCTCGCTCCCACTCCCAGCCAGCAGTACGCAGGACTGAGGGCGAAAGTGGCGGCTTACGATTTTTGAACGTAAGCTGGTGCGATTTTTGTCACGCTATTGCGTTATCTAGACACCTAGATGGAGAAAAAGAAATCAACTGTGACTAATACACATCTATATCTGCGATTTTATTTATTTTTTAAGTTTGGGAAATCATCAAATGACCCCTTCCGCTCTGGGTGGAGCGGGAGTGTCAGACTCTTACTGACTAAAACCCACCCGTGTTCCTTTCCTTAGCCCTTTATGTTCCGGGCCAGCGGTAACCCTTTCGGACAATCCCGGTGACCATCTATATCTGTGATTGAGTCACAGTTGAATTTTTTTTCCACAACCCTAATATTTATGTAGATATAAATACCTCTATAAAAAGAGTTCGTTTTATATTTATTTGCGAAACGCAGTGGCATTTAACCCACGGCATATTTTTTCCTCGCCCACGCGCGCTCGACCCATTGTGTGTTGTTAATCTTCATAGTAGCTATTATATTAGATTGATAGCATTTTTTGTTGGCACTGTTTGGAGTTTAGTGACTTCTAAAGAGGGCTTTCACATTTGTTTTGTGTCGTGTATACAATTGATATTAAGTTGGCTACTTATTTGATCGGGACGTCTTAGTTTCATAAGCTATTACTTAATTTAATTCAGGTTTTATTTAGCTTAACTTTCTTAATATGTTTTGCAGGTCTCATAATGCGAAGCATTGATCTCTAGATCAAAGAAAAGTAGATTTTGCCAGACGAAATCAGAAATGGCGTGAAGAGTCAACATGTCAGCATAAAAACATCTTTTAAGGGCATTACATTGCCCAATGACCTTGAGCATGCTGCCCCGTACTAACTTACGACGAAACGACGAGAGAGAGAGGGACGAGTGCGGGCGTGACATAGTGCTTTTCGCGAAATTTTGGATTTTTATAAAATATTAAAAGAAATAAGAGAAAAAAATCAATACACATTGTTAAATACGTCATTACGTATTCTTTGGTATAAAATTCATGCAGAGTTATTTTGCCGTTATAGAGAAAATTTTCAATTTAGGTTGAAAAAGGAATAGGTCCTTTTTCAACCTAAATTGAAAATTTTGTTACAATTTTTTGATAATATTTGAGTAAGTTTATTAAAATTTTAAACAATACAATGTATTTGTGATAACATTTAGTTTAACATATATTTTTTATATTGAAAACACACAAAAGGATTCATCTACAAACTTCTTTAAACACACGGTATTTTCAGGATTTGAGCGAGGTTGCCCCTTAACCATAACCAACCAACCTTTTCTTGCCCCTGCTGACACTCAAGATTCAAGATTATGGGAGATGTGATAGGTAACCCGCGAAATTCAAATTATCTTGCGACCGTAACAAATAATTATGTATTTATGGAATTATACAATATTTTTGTTCTTCTCACGCTAAGAATCTGCGTTCTTCTAACAATTTTCACCCACTCTGTCCTTCTCATACTTCTGATGTTGTTCATAAATATTTTTAAATATTAGAATATAAAAAAAACATTTAAAAATTTAATAGTAGTTTATAGTAGTTTATTTCCACAAAACGGCACTGGAATGCATACTTCGAAGACACGAACATCTGAGGCGTCGGTGCGCCATCTTCGACGTAGACTTGGCTTGTCTGCGCGAAGTGGCACAACTCTATAGTAATAAAATAATATAATAAATAGTAGCCCACCGGTATATCGGGAACAGGGTCCAAGCTACCGGCGGTCAGGGCTCCAGAGAGGGGAACCTCCTGAAAATGCGGGCCGTGTCCAGAAAAACCGCCTTCTGAACCCTTGATCAAGCTACCCAACGAGAGCCTCCTCAGGTGTTAGTCGAGGCTCTTGGCTATTAAACCATTGGCTGTCACGACTATCGGCACAATGATCGCTGAGTCCACATCCCACATGTCGACAACCTCGTGAGCCAAGTCAAGATACTTGATTTGTTTTATATTTCATAATTATTAATATTACAAATTAGTGTAAATGACATATGATTTGCACGTCCATGTGACGGTAAAACAGGGAGACTACAAAAAAAAAACAGTGGCGCTCCGGGAGTGCCGACAGAAGTGAAAACAGAACACAAACAGAATACTTTGCCATTACTCACTGACATATCGGATATATATTAAAACCGAGTACATTCCGAGGACAGTCGAACACATCCGAAGCGGGTACTTTTTTAATCGTCTTATAATCAAAACGCGAGCGGTGTCGCATACGCTAACAGTGGCGCGAGTTCAATGGTTTTTTCCCATCTCAAAAAATGCCCAACGCGCCTAAAGAATTTTTCACTTTAAAAAGAACTATGTATGTATGTATGTTTGTGTTCTTTCGCTCCGTCATTTTTACCGCAAATAAACGGATTTTCTCTCTTTCTACATAAATAATTCTACAAAAACCTTACAAGGGTCAATCAAGCGAAAAAATGCGTGCGACTCCCAGCCCCACTAAGAAGCCCACGAGTTGTGATGTAGTACCGACGTTACGTTTTTTTCACAATGGGTGCCAGCCACCATAATGGTTGCCAGAATGACCGCGAAGAATGAGTAACCGATGAACCAAAAAGTCCCGTAACGTTTGCAAAAACTTTTTGATTTTAATTACGTTGAACATGTGGGCGATATATTTTTATCGCGTGGGCAGTGTTTCTTTGAATTTAGTCGCGTTTTTTTCGTAAAAAAACAGTTATTATTGTTGGTATGACTAAAGCATAATATTATTACTAGCTGACCCGGCCACGCGTTTCTGTGGCTAACGTTTTTGTGCAATAAAATAATATTGCGATTATAAATGGAGATGTGAGCTATCCTATCTTTCAAGTTGGATCAAACTGCACACGGTGTACAAATTTGATTAAGGTGAATGGGTAGTTGCGACCGCGAAATTCAAATTTTCTTACGTTTTTTGCAATTTGCAGGTCAGTGTCAGGTTGTATCTTGATCAAAATATGATTCGCGACAATAGCAGGTACATATTTAGACAAGTATAATCATTAGAATCAATAATACATCTTTCTAAGTTAGATTTCTACCACTAACACTTTTCCATAAGAGATTGGTGGTTGGTGGTAGAAATCTAACTTAGAAAGATATATTAATGATTCTAATGATTATAATTCCTTAAATATGTACCTGTTATTGTCGCGAATCATATTTTGATCAAGATACAATCTGACACTGACCTGCAAATTGCAAAAAACGTAAGAAAATTTGAATTTCGCGGTCTACCACTACCCATTCACCTTAAAATCGGTTAAGTAGTTTAGGAGTCCATCGCGGACAAACATCGTGACACGTAATTTATACCTATACGGTCTTATTCATAAAAAAAGCTTATAGAAGGTTTAAAACATACTTTAGTTAAAATGCTCATTAAGCCTTTAAAACGTTCGATAAAATTTTGTATTCATAAACGCTTCATAAACGTTCTATAACTAAAATGTCCTTTAACTTCAATATGTTGCCATTATAATGAAATCGTCCAACAAATTGGTCAATATATTGAATCATCAAACGAGAATATCTGTCTACGCACTGAATAATTGTGACCATAGACAATAAGACGTATGGAAAACTAATTTATTGTCTACAGTTTCGTCAGTTTTGACGCGTTAATGTCGTAACATGGTTTTTTATGTCAATGAATTTGATACAACAGGCGCGAACGAAAACTTTTGAATATTTGTTGGAACTCGTTGTTGTGTCTTCAGTTAATTAAACACAGCGCAGAATAATTAAACCTTTATTTGGTGTTAAACAAATATATATGTGAGAAAAGATAAAAGATATAGAAAGCGAACTTTGATGGACATACACACGTTGACAACAATAATAAATCTATCAAAATAAATTTTCTTATTGTTCCAAACAACAGTTGTCAATTTTAAAAACAATCTCATTTTAAAATTCACAACCAGCCTGTCTACAAATTAATGTGACAGACATGAGGTTACATATGTTTGCTCCAACACTCCTCCTTAATCTCGTGTCCATTCACACACCATACATGTTTATCAAACACACACACCCATACCTCTCACACACCACTGAAACTTCTCTCTTGGAAGTGGTTTCGTTAAACCATCTGCGACCATGCATGTGGTCTCCTTATACTTCAGTATCACCTCATTATTTACAATTGCCTCACGCACAAAATGATACCTCACATCTACATGCTTAGTACGTTGGTGATGTACTGGGTTTTTGGCAATAGCGATGGCAGACTGACTATCACTGAAAATGGTCACGGCTTCATCCAATTTGTAGCCCTGTCCATCAGTTACTTCGGCTATAAACCTTCTCAGGAATATTGCTTCTCTTGCAGCTTCTGATAGCGATACATATTCTGCCTCTGCTGTACTAAGAGCTATTGTTCTTTGTTTCTTGCTCTCCCAGCTGATTGCGCCACCTTGCATTATGAAGACCAAACCAGAGTATGATCTCCTATCAAACTCTCCAGCATGATCTGCATCTGCATATCCTTCTAGAGGTCCATTCTGTCCTTTTAAATATTTTAGACCATGACTCTTAGTGCCCTTGAGATAACGAAGTACTCGTTTTGCTGCGATCCAATGACTCTCGTCAAATGAATTATTAAACTGACTCAAACTGTTCACTGAATGAGCAATATCTGGACGTGTGCACACAGCAAGATACATAAGAGAACCTATCAATGCTCTATATGGTAGGTCATCTCTTGACTTGTGTTCTGATGGAGGCTTCTCTAGCCTTTGTCCAGTTACTTCCGGCGTTGAAACTGTCTTTGCATCTTGCATGCCAAATTCTTTAAGCAGCTTCTCGATATATTTTTCTTGATTGAGGTTTATGCTATTCAAATTTTGTTTAATTTGAATACCAAGCATCAACTCTGCCTTGCCAAGATCTTTCATATCGAATTTTGACATAAGCTCTTTCTTCACTACCTTCATTTCTGTTAAATTGTTCCAAAATAGCAGAATGTCATCTACATAGACAGCCAGGATTATTATGTTCTTTCCTCTAGTCCTAGTGTAGACGCAGGGTTCATTTAAGGATCGCTTAAAGTTTAGCTTCCTCAGTTCCTCATCTAATTTTATGTTCCAACTTCTTGGAGCCTGCTTCAGTCCGTATAATGACTTCTTCAGAAGACACACATAGTCCTCTTTTCCTTTTTGTTCAAAACCATGTGGTTGTTTCATGTAAACAACTTCATTTAAGTTTCCATTTAGGAATGCAGTCTTAACATCCATCTGATCAATTTGAAGATCCAATTTAGCTGCGAGAGCTATTAAAGTTCTGAGTGAGCTGTGTCTCACAACTGGTGCGAAGGTCTCATGGTAATCAATGCCTCTCCTTTGACTATATCCCCTTGCTACCAGGCGTGCCTTATACCTATATCCGCCCACCTCTTCTTTGATTCGAAATATCCATTTAGAATCAACGATGTTGTAAGGGTACGCTGGTGGTTTGACCAGTGTCCAGGTATTGTTTTTTTGTAGAGCATCTAACTCCTCCTCAATTGCTTTTCTCCAATTTTCTTTATCCATGCGTGATAAAGCTTCATCCACTGTCAGTGGAAAAACACTTTCAATAGCTTGATATGTGATGTGATCCGGAAATTGTTTAGGTTTCCTCTCTCTTAATGGATATCTTCTCTCACTAGGAAGTACCGGCTCTGGTTGTAGTACCTCTTCGTCTCTTTCATCAAGGGATTCCCATTCATCACAGCTTTCTGTTTCATTGCCATTAGATTCTTCATTTTGATCTAAATCATTTGTATTTATTTCTCTTACAGTCTCATTCTGTTCTTGAAGTTCTTCTTCACTTTCTATCACAGTGTTTGTTGGTACAACTGGTGGATTTTCGTGTTCAAAAACTATAGATATCTCATCTTTCTTTGTTTCTGAACTTCTCTCTATGGGTTGAAATTGATTTTCGAAGAAAACAACATCTCTTGCTTTATGTACCATCTTGGTTTCTGGATCAAACAAACGATATGCTTTCGCATCTTCACAGTATCCAATATGAAGCAACTCTTTGCTCTTCGGATCCCACTTGGTGCGTTTTTGTTTAGGTATGTGCATAAACGCTTTGCATCCGAAAACTCTGATATATGTCAGATTTTGTTTCTTTCCAGTCCAAGCTTCTTCAGGCGTTTTATTCCTAACAGCTTTCGTTGGTGATCGGTTTTTCAGAAAAACAGCTGTCTTCACAGCTTCTGCCCAAAACTTATTGCTTAATCCAGCTTCTTGGATCATGCTCCTAGATTTTTCAACGATTGTTCTGTTTGCCCTTTCTGCTACACCATTCTGTTCAGGTGTATATTCCACCGTTAATTGATGTTTGATTCCGTACTTCTTCATGAAATCATTCATCCGAGTATTTACATATTCTTTGCCATTATCTGACCGTAAAGTTTTTAACTTGTTTCCAGTCTGTAATTCCGCAAAAGTTTTGAATTCTTCAAGTTTATTAAATACTTCACTTTTACATTTAAGAAGATATACGAAGGTTTTACGCGTATAATCATCTATAAACGTTACAAAATATTTGAATCCGCTAAATGACTCTTCAGCCATTGGTCCGCAGACGTCAGTATGTACTAGCTCAAGTACACTGTCTGCTCTATTTGCTGGACTGCTTTTCTTGAATGGTTGTCTGGTTTGTTTTCCTTTCAGACAAGCTACGCACTCTAGTGTATTAGAACTGTTAGAAAAACTCACCCCTGTCGCCATGATATTGCGTAATAGTTTAAGATTACGTACTCCAAGGTGACCCATTCTTCTATGCCATAAGTCCATCTCATCTCCACTGATAGTAGTCGCCAGCGCTGTGTGCTTTAAGCTTTGCTTTAATTTATACACACCATTTTCCTCTACACCTATAAGTAAAGGTTCGCCAGTTATTTCACAATTACTACTCTTTACTACGTTAAAACCTCCCTTGTAGAATACTACCTTAAGATCTTTCTTAGTGACAGCACTAACGCTAAGTAAGTTTGCAGCTAATCTCGGGACATACATAGCATTAATTGTAACATTCGGTTTCGTACATACCACTGTGCCACTTCCAATACCTTGCAACCTTTCTCCGTTTGCACACGCTACAGTCACTCCCCTTTCATACTTCTTCAAATCATGTAACCATTCACGCCTTGAAGTCATATGATTAGAAGCTCCCGAGTCAACAATCCAAAAATCTTCTGAAGTTGAAGTCGACATCGCCAAATCTGTAGATGCTTCATTTCTCTTCTTGCTTGGATTGTCTGGACAATATTTCGCTTTATGTGGTCCATTGCAAATGAAACATTTAAACTTTTTCTGTTGTTTTTGTTTAAAAGTATTTTTCTTTGTCACAAGAGCATGATTGTTTGCACTCGTAGTCGCTGTATGTGTATCCTCCATTTGGTAAAGTTTAGTTTTCACATAATCCGTAGTAAGCTCAATATTTGAATTTTCAATTGCTAATCTCATAGCTTGAAAATTATCTGTTAAACCTTGAAGCATTAGGGCAGCCAATAATTCGTCATCTATTTCCTTTCCTAGATCACACAGTTTTTGTGCAGTCGTCATCAATGCCGAAATATAATCTCTTATAGTCGTGAACTGCTCCAGTTTAAGACTAACTAGTTTTGACAGCAATCTGCAGCGATTATTTAGCCCTTTATCTTCGTATGCTTTCTCTAAAGCTTTCCAAGCCTCCTTGGCCGTCTTTGCTTGACGCACATGAATTAGGCACTCTGGTTTTATCATCAAGCATATTTTACTCCTTGCTTTTTGATCTCTCTTTTTGCCTATCTCATCAACGGGCGTAGTATGTGTATACTCCCATAGATCATCGTGTATTAAATATAATTCCATCACAAATTTCCATGAACTATAGTTAATGGCACCATCTAGTTTCTCAATTGACGCCATGCTCAAAGAATCATTCTTACTTACAGTTACTGCTGAATGATTTTCGCCGTTTTCAATCATTTCTCGGTTTATTTGGTTTCTGGGCCCATAACCTTTGTTGGAACTCGTTGTTGTGTCTTCAGTTAATTAAACACAGCGCAGAATAATTAAACCTTTATTTGGTGTTAAACAAATATATATGTGAGAAAAGATAAAAGATATAGAAAGCGAACTTTGATGGACATACACACGTTGACAACAATAATAAGTCTATCAAAATAAATTTTCTTATTGTTCCAAACAACAGTTGTCAATTTTAAAAACAATCTCATTTTAAAATTCACAACCAGCCTGTCTACAAATTAATGTGACAGACATGAGGTTACATATGTTTGCTCCAACAATATTTTTTTTGTATCTATAAGAAATGGAATTAAGACCGGAGACTAGTTCCAATAAAGGGCAAAGAAGTGAATATTGGTTGGAGGACGATGAGGTGTGTACTGTTACAGCTAAAAAGTGTTCAAAGTAAGTTTTGTTTTGTAAACATTCATAATTTCTTAAACATTGCTTTTCCTTAGATCTTTTTGGAAGAATTGGTCAGGGAGAGGGTCTCCATAATGGAAAATGAAGGTGGACGCTGATGATGGCGCCAAACAAGTAGCCAAATTCTGGGCGCACTAAGAAGAAGATAGAAAATAAAAACGCTGATACTGACCGAAACAAACGCGAAAAAGCGGCGGCCTGTCATGATTTACGAATTAGCGTGCCTATCCAATTTACTAAAACTTACAAAGTTCCTGAGTAAGCATGTCAAGAACTTCGTTTACCTGTACAAAACTCTTTATTTTGTAAGAAAAAAAAAAACCGCCGCCATAACAATAACTAATAATTACTAGTATTAGTAATATTAGTTATTTTTATGCCACCACTTCTTTAATTATTTTAGTATTTAGAAGATAATGAAGAGAAAGAATTATAACATTAATTTTGTGTTTCAGGACAGTAGTAACTAGTAAGGATGGTGCTTCACTACAAATAGCAGAAACTGAAACGGCCTACAGAAGAGATGGCATAGATGGCAAATGAAAAGAAACATTTAAAAAATTTTGTTCTGCTAGCACAAGTTCTAGAAGCCGAATTAAAGTTTAGAGTATTATAAAAATAAATAAATTAAACAGATATTTGTACATAAGCTTTTTATTAATGAACTACTCGCTAAAATGTCTCCTCTTTATATTCTTCGTGTCGCGGGGACGACTGTATTTTAGATCTTGGCCCAAAACTTTGCCACTTCCGCAACGTCGTCAGTGGTAGCGCAGAGGTTACTTTGACTGCATGTTTTGGGACACATAGGGTAGGATAGGGGGTGGAGTATGGTTTGCGACACAGCTTCACAACCACACCCTATTGCTGCATCCTACTGGAGCATCTTCCTGCAGGGTGTAAACTTCGTGATCCTCACGGAAATCCCTGAACCGTCTCCGGACACAAGTGGGAAGGTGTACCTCCAACCAGGTGGGGCTACCTCGGCGGAATGTTTCCTTGATAGTTTGTAAAATAGCATTTGCATTTCCCCTTGCAACTTCTTTGGGTGACTTTGTATGATATTCATGATATTGCTACCTTCTAACTGCATGTCTCCACGGTCAACTGCAATATTGTAAAGTACTGCTCTAGCCACTATGGTTGTTTTCACATTTCCTAGTTTGCATGTATGCCATGTAAAAAACATTGAAAGCGTAATTTCCACAGTCTAAAGCAGCAGCGTCCCACAGTATTTCTTGTTGCCTTATATTAATTATTTTTTCCTCGCTGCTATTTTGCATTGTAGGTATATAATAATAAATAAATTAAATTGGTTAAACAGAAGTGCAAAATAAATGAAATACAACTGCAGCTCCTCGAACCTCGAAGTACGATTGTTTACGAAACTGACTTTTTGCACATGTTACATTGTACGTCAAATGTCATCAGCTGATGTAAAGTCGGCCATTTTTTCCTTAAAATACTGTTAAAGTAGGGTTCTGGGTTTCATAACTTTATAGTAGGTTTAAAGAACGTTTTAGTGCTAAAATGCGTTTATGAATACCAATTTTTGACAACGAGACTTTAGCAAGCCTTTAGATGTTCCATAACTTATTATGAATAAGACCGTTAGTATATTAATAAGAATAACGGAGTTGAGTGAAGCTTGTACCTAATTGATTTTGAAAATCTGCTCGATTCCTTAATGTAAAATGATCTCTACTTTTTTGGGCATTGCTGTTTTGGGCAACAGTTAACGTTAGACTCAGAAGGTCGAATCCCGTTATAAACGTTCAAAATTTAGTCAGTCTGGTCATCTCATCTCAGCGACAATCCATGTCAAAAACTTGTCAAAAATGTAGGGAAATTAGATGAATTTTTGACAGATTGACACTGATCTGAGAACAGACTGTGAACGTTATTAAAATTACCTATGTGAATTGCCTCTCTGATTTCCTGTTCTGGGGGCCTACTGTCTAAGTCCGTCAACGAAGATACGGTGACCCGTCCGAAAGAAATAAAGAACTTCGGATTGTACCCTACTTCCAATAAATAAACTTTTTCAGTCGGGCGAAAACACGTCGGGAATAAGGACAACTGTCAAATCGGGTTGTCACTCATAAATCATAATAATTGGGCTCCCGAACTAATTTTATGTCCGTAGGCTTATCCTTAGGTGATACGGGTTAAGGGGCTTACATGACCTAAAGCGCGGTCACTGTCGGACTGCATAGAAAAGAAAGAGAAGCGCGATGACACAACGCTGGTGATTTATTGCAAAATATGAAGCAATTATTTAATTTTCCAGAACTTGCGTTTTTTGTGTTTAGGTCCTGTAAGCGGCTTACAGGACCTAAACACAAAAAACGGGAGTTACGGCAATTCATTAAGGGTCTTACTGTAAGTTCTTTAATGAATTGCCGTAACTTCAGCCGAATAGCAAGGGCATGATTCTAAAAAAAAACAAGTCATGGAAATAATCAGACTAAGGTTTGATTATTTATGTATTAAGAGGTGGTTCAACATGTTTCAACCTCATAATTCAACAACTGAGAAGGTTTTTTTTTTGTTTTTGTTTCTATATTTGACTAGCAGCACGCCGCGGTTTCACCCGCATAAGTGTCGATCCCGTGGGAATATCGGGATGAAAACTATCCTATCTCCTTTCCCGGGATTCAAACTATCTTTATACCAAATTTCATCTAAATCGGTTTAAGCGTGGAGAGGTAACAGACAGATAGACACACTTTCGCATTTATAATATTAGTATGAATTACTAGTTTCTTTATTTATGTATTTATTATCATACAGATTATGTATTAGGTATGTTGAAACTGTTTGTACCTCCTGTCACTTGTCCCTAGAGGTTCATTAGAAAACCAGCGTCAGACAGCTCCTTTCTGGCGTTAATGCTAAAATGAACCTTTTTGGAGCAGCCGTGAGGCACACACTATTGGTGTTAAAACATTATTATAATTTTTAGGGTTCCCTAACTCAAAAGGAAGAAACGAAACCCTTATAGGATCACTTTGTTGTCTGTCCGTCCGTCCGTCCGTCTGTCTGTCAAGACCCTTTATCTCGGGAACGCGTGGAGGTATCGAGTTGAAATTAAAACCATATACTCAAGTCTACAGTCCCTTGAAGCTGTAAAAAATTAAACACGTAAGTTAACGTAAAAAAGATACGGCCGTTTATGTCGCAAAAACGTATATTTCTCAAGGGAATCAAAATGTATACTACCCGTTGACCTAGAATCATGAAATTTTTCAAGAAGCAAGATCATGTAGCACAAGTAAAGAAAAAAGTCCGAAAATTCTAAATTTGGTAAAAATAAGGTATTATATTTAAAAAAAATCCCGTGACAAATTATTTTTTATTTGTATTGAATGAATACAGTTTATTTTCCCAAACTGTGTCCAAATAAACTTTATTCTTTCTTTTTTTTTTTAATCTGTGCACGGAAAATGAGGATTTCCTCTTTTCCACAAGGAAAACATTTTGTATGTTTAATTTTTTTGTCTGGGTATCTTGACCATTTCCGTATTCCCTTAACGTATCACCACTATCCACTCCGAGCAAGTTTATAGATAAGAGTTATATTATAATAACCATAATAATTACGTCCCATCCATAATCAAACAAACTCTCAATAACATAGCCAACATACCCTGAAGGCGATACATGGAAAAGTCACGTCGTGTGTTGACACGACATTACATTTCTCGTCACGTTCATTCCTTGAACAAAAACAAATGCTCTGTGGTTGCTAATAACAATAATAGGAACATGCTCAATATGATATGTGGATCCGGGAAATTATGGTAGGAAACATAATAATATCACGCCTGTCTATCCTGTAGAGCAGGGGTGGCCAACTTGGCTTGACCCAAGATCTACTGTTCACTGACGACACCCTGTGCGATCTACCAATTACATAATATGTACTTCTTGAAATCTTAAATGAAACAGCATAGTTCAGTACACAATTATGTAGTATTTTTTATATTATTAAGAGGGAAAATATAACTCGTAACTCGATACGAGATAAAATCACATGCGATAAAATCGCGAGCGTCTGTTTGTAGGAGTCTTAAGTCTGTCGTCAACTGACTGACGGAGTGACAACCGTCCGCGCCCCACTCCCGCGTCCCACACGCTTCCCGCTCATTGTTATCGCGCACCGAAAAACAAAAGAGAGCTATGCTGTATAGAAGAGAGGATTAATAACGTGACGGAACGGCGATTGAAAAATGATACAAGATGATGCGTACAGCAGTTAGTGATTAGGTACGTAGCGCAGTCTGTTCGACGTATTTATTTTTTTTTCCTTGCCACGATCGACTAGTCTAATAGTCGCGATCGACCGGTTGGCCACCCCTGCTGTAGATTAAGGCAACACGATACCTCTTGGTGGTAAAGCCTTAGTGGGCTTTCAGTCTCCCTGGATACTGAATAAAAGTAATTTACATGAACCGACTGCCTATCTGACCTTCACAACCCTGCCGTAATATGATAATACCCCTTGGTAAAGCTTTAGATGTCACAAATAAATAATTATGTTTTTTGGTACCTTTTCCACAAGAGAAAACTGTTGCCCATAATTTTGACACTAACCTTGATTAACCTTTATTAAGGCTCTAACAAACAGGCGCGACACGCGATATAATCGCGCGCGACGCAAAGGCACCGCTCGTTGCGCGACTTGCGGTGCCTTTGTGTCGCGCGAGATTTTATCGATTTTATCGCGTGTCGCGCCTGTTTGAAGGAGCCTTTAATATTTTGCCCGTAGGTATCCTAATTACGTCGGTGTGTATGTATGTGTGTGGTGTGTACGTGTAGAATATTTTATTCTATTTTTTAGGTATGATAAACTTTGCCTGGGCATACTTTGCGGGCCCACACAAAATAAACTAAGTCCCAAACATCGACACAAACCATTAAGTTGATATATTGAAAAAAATGTGTTTTTTCCATTTCGTGTAACTTGTTAAGTATGTAGAATAGGAATTCAACGTTTTGGTATATGTTTTTTAACTCTTTGGTCTAGTATCATCTAAAAGGAATACACGATTCAATGAATTTTACTTGATACAAAAAATTTGCAAAGATCTATTTTTTTACTTTTTTCGACATCACAGCGGTGGCGAAACGCGTAAGAGCTATTCAATGGAATTTACTTTAAAACACGTTTTAAGTTTAGTTCATTTATTTTGTTAAAAAAGGAGTAAATTCGTTTTGGCACATACGTCGTTTTATTCCGAGCGCACGCACACTATAGCCATCTCTCTTCTTTTGCGTTTCAAAAGTACCTAATTGCATCACTTACGCTCACTTAGTAGGTTTTCGAGGATTTTAGACTTCCGACGTAGCCCCTTAAATCTCTAACTCTATAATACCCCGCTATCTACAATTACAATGAAAAAAACCTAAATTAAAAGCCACAAATTTCATACAACGTTAAACAGCAGTTCGAGAAGATTAATGTTTTCACACCAAAATCATATGAAACATGACTTTAACGGCACTGTTACCGTAAAATGTATGAAAAGTATTAAATTACACGGTTCTGATTTTTGGCCACGATTTTACGTGGGCTGGCACACTGGCCGACTAATATAGTGCGATGGTCTTTAAGCGAACTAGATTTTGATCGCGTAGTGGATTAAAATGGATACAATCCATTTTAATGTAGGTTCATTGTACGTTTTTCATAGGACGATTCTGTCAAAGACAAAGTATCAATCAAATGGGTACAGACGCCAGCACATCAAGCTACCCGAAACTCAAACTTTCCCAATCAATTTTGCACGTTATGCTTTAGCAATAAAGTTGAAAATCTAATAAATAAATTTGACAGATTGTAGTAGCTTGATGTGCTGGCGTCTGTACATAATAGGCACTTTTGAACGTCAAAATATAGGTACAAAAAAAAAATTGAATTGATTCTAGTCGCCCCTTCCAAAAGGTAATTTCGTATGGAGAAGAATGGGCAAGATACTCCACCGTTACTCTTTTAAAAATGTTTAAAGAAATTTTGTTTCTTTCTTTGTGTTTTCGTAAATAGAGCCTTACTCTGAAACAGGCCCGTATTTTATACTAACGTGATTTTCTTAAAACGGAATATTTAAGGTAAAAAAACGGTAATCTTGAACTCTAAGAACAATTTTTTTAAGTGGTAAATGGACCTACTTTTGACCTCTATCTCGGGAGGAAAGCGATGGATGAGGTTTATAAGGGAAAGAGCATGTCCAGAAGATGCCTGTCCACTCTTGCTTTAAAGACTGACAGATTCTAATATGTGGAATCCAACACAGATTTATAATTCATTGAAGAAAAGCAAGGACTTACCTTTAGCGAAAGCAGCATGTATGAAGCATAGACACAGGAAAAACTTTAGAGCCGCCATTTTGAATATTTTACAAGATTTTTGTTTATGGAAATCACAAATCACTTGACACTATATTTACCTGAAACAAGAAAATAAATTTAATTAAACAATATTCATATAAGGTGGGTGGACCATGGAAGGCCATGCTCCTTTGAAGGCCAATTACCTATAAAAATTTCGTAGTTATTGCCATGTGAGGACAAATTCCTTCTATTTACACAAACACCCATCGAACTGGAAATCACAGACGCGGCGGCGAATCGCTAATATTTTGGCAGTACGGTCCCTCGCTTCTTCGATATCGAGAATCGGCGACGTTAAAATAAGGTGGGTGTGCCATGGAAGGCCACTCTAACAAATAAACAGTTATTATTCGTTTATTTACTGGATAAATAAAACTAACAAATATTTAAGTAATACTTTGTTTTATTACGTAACATATAAACCACTTCTTTTTATTGTAGATTTAATCGCTATTCAGTAACTTTTAGTGTTAAATGACTGATTTATTATAATGGCCTTCTAAGGCGCCTTGTTTTTAGCAAGGCCATTTGGAAGAGCTTAACAAAACTTCAGTTTCATTAAACTGAAGTTTTGTTAAGCTCTTCCAAATGGCATGGTATTCATTAATACTGATTAAAGCTAGGTTAAAAAAAAGTGATGTATTTGGTACACAATAAAACAAAGTATTATTTGATAATTTGTTTTTTTCATTTATCCAGTTAATAAACGAATAAAAAGCGTTTACTCGTTAGAGTGGCCTTCCATGGTCCACCCACCTTAGCAACTGTTCTTCTCATTAGGGAGGCATTTGGACCTGCACCTGAATCATTTTGAAGAATATTGCTAATTCATTGCTTCATGATGTTCGAAAAATTTGTCTGCTCAATGCATATTAGTGGCGGTGAACACTCACTATCACCGCCTGTTTACCTGGGTGGTATCTGTTTGGTATATTTTTTTAATTCATTCACTGATAGACAACTTACAGTCTAATGCTCGGTTCCTATAAACAAAAACGATGGTTTTGCTTACCAATAGTAGCATTTTCTTGTTGCCAAACTGGGAATATAAATAGATCCGTAAGCTAATTGTACCTGTGATAGCTGCTTCCATAGTTATGGGTCTACTAGGGTCTACTATGCAAAGCTCTGAGGTCTTTGCTTCATTATTGGTAAAGATAAAAGAGTCTTAATTTTAACCGTTAACTGTCCGTATGTTATAGGAATCGGCCATAAGTCACTAAGCATGCATTTTACACAAGAGTCTTCAATGTAGGTAGCGCAAGTATTGCACTATTCTTTGAAACAGCCGATTTTTTTTCTTTATAACCTACTAGCAGCGGCTTGCGGTTACACCCACATAAGTGTCGATCCCGTGAAAATATCGGGATAAAAAGTATCCTATGTGTTAATACTGGTTATAAACTATCTGTGTGCCAAATTTCATCGAAATCCGTCCAGTAGTTTTTGCGTGAAGAAGTAACAAACATACAAACACACTCATAAATTTTCGCCTTTATAATCTTAGTGTGATGAAATTATGTGCTAAATTATTGGTTACAGTTTGTGCGTCGAGGTTCCTGCCATTCTGTATAGCGAACGTGAGCATTAAGGAAGATTTAAAAAAAAAACTTGTCCCTCAAGAGGACGAACATTTGTATGGAAGTTCGTCATTTTGGCCGATGAGAAATCCCATTGTGCACACGGCTTCTAACATAAGAAGACCGAACCACGGAAGTCCCCTTTCCGCTAAACCGAGTTACTTTCCAACTTAATGAGTTCACTATTCCACTATCTACGTATGTCCGTCTGAACAGTTTAAGTATTACCGTAAATTGTTCAGCCTACGCATCGCTGGCTGCCACCAGAGCGTGACGGGTTCGATTCCCGGGCACTGATTGATAATTAAAATAATCATTACCTTTGTGTGAAAGAGTTCGTTTGTTAGTTGGCTACACGAGATGTGGTTTTGATGTAAATTGATTTGAAGTTCCGGGTCAAGTGTGGGTAGACGAATTTTTCCTTTATGTCATTATGAAGTCCGATTCCGCTGGCCAGTGCGTGATCAAAAAGTTTTTTTTCTTCTGTAAGTAGATCTAAGACGCTGCCGTTTCATCGAGGGAGCCCCATTTTATGAGGTTATAGGTATATCTTCCACTTGGGTTCGGAGGCGGTTGAGAGACTTCCAGTAGGCCACGGAAGGTTAGACCCTGCGGGAAGATGCTTGCTTGATGGTAGGTAAGTTTTGAGTGGGGGGAGGAAGATTGGCAAGGCTCATCCTTGATGGGCTTATTTCGGCCAAACAACACAGCAGTGTCCATAATATTAGAGTTAGAAACTCTGGTCTGGCTGGTCATCTCTTAGCTGCCTCGGCTTATTTTTAATTATTTTAATTTTGAATTGTTGTTTTCTTACTATTTGCTGTACTCTGGACGCTTTTAACGCGTACGTCTTTTTTACATCTTTCTCACATATAATTATAAATTCAACAGTAATGATGTACCTAACTAATATTTTTGTATAATTATAATTTAAAAGAGTGTCCATGGAGTTTCTTGCCCGTTCTTCTCCATAGGTACCTACGCTTTGGAATGGGCAACTAGCTTCATATTTTCTGACTGACCGACTTTTTGACAATTCAAAAGTGCCTGTAAATGGTTTAATTAAAATAAATACTTTTAGTTTGAGTTTTATTAGAACCATTTTTGGTTCTGAACTTTGAAATAATTTATACAAGGTAAGTGTGTTTGGGTTTAAACCTAACTTACAACTCGCATTACAACGGCTTCAAGTGAACTTTACAAAATAGCAGGACTGACCTGACCAATTAGCAAGCGAGAATCAATATAAAATTCTCTTTTTGCAGCCATTGAACATCCTCTTTCGCCCCTACAAAATAATTGCTTCATTTATTTATCGCGCGTCTGTCTGAGCAACAACGCAGGGAGGAGGTACAGTCAGCCTCATAAAGATGTAGAAGTCAACTATAATGTATTTTATTGTCTACAATCTTTGATAAATCATTTGGTATCAATGTGTAGCCACGAAACATAATTAATTCTTCTCCTTTTTAGCGTATCGATGGCAAAAAGTTCAATAATTTTTTTTTGTTCGAACTCCGCTCACTGATGCGGTCATAAGGTCATTGCTCATTGGATTTTTAATTCAAGTTACACATTGTCATGTTAACCTTAGTCTGGATTGTTACTTTACTTTTTTGAAAATTATGATCTGTTTATTAATGTTATAATTATTTAGTGGTGTAATATTATTCTTAAATAATTCTGTTCTATTCAACATTGTCTGAAATAAAGATTTATTTTATACAGTATTATATAACACAAACTGTAGACAGTTATATGAATTCTTGAAGCCCGAAAGTCTGACAACTAGTCTTACTCTGACAACCAGTCTTAGCAAGAGGTATCGTTTTACCCAGTAACTTGGTTGTGGAGGTCAGATTGGCACTATCGGCAGTCGCTCCATGTATAAAACCGGTATTCAGCTGCATCCGGTTCGACTGGAGGTCGACGCCAACACAGCTGTGAAAAGGCTAGGTATATTGATTGATAATTATTATGAACTAGCTGACCCGACAGACGTTGTCCTGTTTTTTATTCGAAAGACACGTGGCGCCATCTATTATCATAATAAAGTTATTGTTGTTTTCCTTGGGAACAGAACTTTTTTTCGGGATTAAAGGTACCCATGTCCGTTTCTGTACACCTGACAACGTATATTATTCTAATACTATCTAATTTTATTGAATACTATCTATTTTTTATCTAATGTTGACCAATTTTGTTACATTTAATTTAATATCATCTTTTGTCTAGTTTTTATTATGTGATTTTATATTTATATTTATATAAGTATACTTTATTGTACACCAGAAAATACATTACCAAAAAAAATACAATTATGAATACAAAACATACAATGGGCGGCCTTATCGCTTTTTACCTAATTTTATGTTTGTATGACATGTGTAAATTACTAATATTGACTACTAACTTGTATGTATGGTGCAAACTGTTAATATAAGTTGGTTATTAATAAATAAATATATGCAAAACTTCAGGATGATCGGTTGAGTGGTTTAGGCGTGAAAAGGTAACAAACAAACAAACTTACTTTGGCATTTATGATATTATAGTTAGGATTAGGATTCTTGTCGATACATCTTTTTGAAGTTGACTGTACCTACGCATAAAAGTAAAGAATATAAACTTTATGTGGTGTTAAACATAGTACTATCAAATGAGTAACGATTATGGCTATCGCGGGAACAGCTGCTCCTTGGATCCTTGGAGGTTTTAATTGAAATTATAAATAAGCCTGGCTAACATAGCATCACGCCTGTAGGCATGTGCTTCTTGAAGGGTTCGGCAATGAGGGTTTTCGTGAAAATTTACGACACCAGTTGGCACCACTGTGACAAGAGGTCTTCCAATATAAAATATATGATGACGTCATCATTCGATTCATTCATTCGTTCATCATTCAGTCATGACTGTTCGATTCAATATCAAACATACATATATTTTGTTGTTAGATTAATGATCGATTTTATTTTAGTCTGATTTAATTGTCTGTGGTAAAGTAATATTATTTTTAATTTTCATATTGGCAACATCGCCACTTTTGGTTTTCTCTTCTTCACTCTGCACCATTGTAACATCCACACAGATCCCAGTGATTTCATTATTAATAAATACAGTTTACCTATTCAATACAGCATTTTTATTGTACATGCTGTTTGTGGTCCTTCGAACATTCAGTGAGTGTTTTTATGTAAAATTTGCACTGATCCGGCAAGTTTGGCCGGCGTGTCGTGCGCCGACAGTGTCGGTTGCGCGGTGGAATTACACCCAAATTGGGTGATATCAGTCTATTTTAGCGAAGGAAAACGCACAATTTGCGTTTGTTGAGCGTCATCAGCATTCTAAAGAAGAAAAAACGAAGAAATTCGGCAGATTTGCTGAATTTGGTACATGGATGCAAAAGTACCCACTATACCGAAATTGTGAAACATACGGGGGTGTTGGCAACGTATTTTCCCGCTTCCGGCTACATGACCGGAGACGTCACTCGACTTTGACATTGCTAATGTCAATTGAGTTTGGCATTTCAACGTTGACAGCTGACGTTTCACTTGTTCCCGCTATTGTTGTGATCCGATGTAAACAAAGTTTACGAAGTGCCAAAAAGTTTGTGTTTTAGCTATAAAAGCGATATTTCTGCTAACAAGCGAAGTGATAGTGCGATTGTTTAGGGTTTTCAGCTATCCAAATGGCGGATTTAAAGAAGCTTAAGTTAATACGCTCACAGTGTAAGGCTACGCTAACTCGGATCGAGAACTATGTGAACGACCCCATAATTTTGGCATCTGCCACGGTAGATCTTCTTGCGGCACGCAAGGAGAAGCTAATGTGGGCGTTAAAGCAGTACGAGAGTGTCCAATTGGATATTCTAAGTGAGGATGACAAAGATACAGAAGATGTGGGACAATTTGAGGAGAGATATTTCACAGTATTGGCGAAGATCAATGAGACTATAAAGGTAATTTCCAAAACTGAATCGTTTCAGACAACATGTGTTTCTAGTTCTAAATTACCCACTGTTGAAATCCCCACATTTGACGGGAAAGACTTTACCAAGTTTAAACCATTTCATGACCTCTTTATAGCAGTGATTGACAATAATAATTCATTGACGGATGTCCAAAAGTTATTCTATTTAAGAAAATACCTTCTGGATGAAGCGTTGGCAATTATAATAAACTTGCCACTTATTAATAAATCATATAGAGAAGCTTTACAATTATTAGAGAAACGATATCATGATCCAACCCGGTTGATTTTTGGTCATTTAGATATGGTTTTGGACATGCCGTCAATGCAGAAATGTACTGCATCTGGTCTACGGGCCTTAATTTCCAATTTAAATCAGCAATTGCATGCATTAAAAAATTTAGAGGAACCTGTTGAACACTGGGATCATATTATAATTTGTGTAATATATAAAAAAATAGACCCCTATACTAAAAGGGCGTTTAATTTGGAGCGGGATGTTAATAAGGTTCCGACTCTAATAGAATTTATTAATTTCCTCGAGAAGCGTGCTATGGCGCTGGAGGATACAGTTCCATTTAAAACCAATTCCAAATCTGCAATGCAGGTTGCAAATGTTTATTCACAGGCACAAAGTTTGTGCAAGTTTTGTGATAAAAAAGATCATGCTATTTTTAAATGTCCCAAATTTAAGATGGTCCCTATAGAGACTCGTCTGTCCTTTGTAAGGGATAATAAATTATGCTCCACTTGTTTGCGAGCACATGCAGACAAAGTCTGCAAATATAACTTTAAATGTAAAGTTTGCAAAAGCACACATAATTCATTATTGCATAGTGAAGATAAAAAGGAAGAGGCTCCTGTATCATTATTATCCAATGATAATAATGCTTCACCATGCAATGTTTTATTACCTACTGTTATGGTAAAAGTCTCTGACAAATATGGTCGAGACATTCAAGTTCGGGCATTGCTCGATAGTGGCAGCCAAGCTTCATTTGTGACCAACTCTTTAGTAAATAAATTAGGGTTGACACCCACCTTGCAGGAAACCAATATTATTGGGGTAGGCAACAGGGCCACCAAATTAAACAAAGTTGTCAGTTTTTGTATCAATTCATGTCAACATGAAAATATTAAATTCAATATTAACTGTCATATTGTGGAAAAAATAACTACACCTCTGCCGCAGCAATTTATTGATATTACTAAATTAAATATTCCTAAGGAAATTCAGCTATCAGATAATAACTTCAACATTCCAATGGAAATATCAATATTGTTGGGTGCAGATATTTATTTTAATTCATTGTTAAATAGTTGTCTTAAAATTCTAGATGGTCCTACATTGCAAAATACTGTATTTGGTTATGTTGTCGCCGGCAGGGTGAGTGTTTGTAATCAGACTTTGTGCTGCAATATAGTATCTAATATGTCTATCTGTGATGAAAATAAGTTAGAAAATGTGATGGAAAAGTTTTGGTTATCTGAGAGTTTTCCTGAGCCTGTAGCCATGGTATCAGATGAGTTTCAAAGGGCAGAGGCTAGTTTTAAACAGTCTGTACAGTTGAAGGATAACACATTTCATGTTGATTTACCTCTAATCACCCCTAAAAATGAGTTACAACTTGGAGATTCGTTCTCAGTTGCTTGGCAGCGGTTTTTATCTTTAGAAAGGAAACTTAAACAAAATCATGCATTATTTGTACAGTATAAGGAGTTCATTGACCTCTATGTCGCTATGGGACATGCTAAGGAAGTAGATATCAATTCATATGATATTAATTGTGGCTCTGTTTACTTTCTAGCCCATCATGCTGTATTCAATGAGGAGAGCAAGACCACGAAGTTGCGAACGGTTTTTGATGGTGGTATACAAAGTAGAAATAAGATCTCATTGAATGATGTAATGCTGAAAGGGCCGGTGGTGCAAGGTGAGCTCTTTGATATCCTTCTTTTATTTCGGTCATACTTGTACATTTTAATATGTGACATTGAAAAAATGTTTCGATGTGTTTTTATAAATCCAGATCATAGAAGTCTTCAGAACATTTTGTGGAGGGATGACCCAGGTAAGCCTATAGCTTGCTTGCAGTTACAAACCGTAACTTATGGTATTAAAGCCTCTACCTTTTTGGCCACCCGATGTTTGATAGAGTTAGCAAATAGGTATGGAGATATGTATCCTCTTGCCGCTAAGGCTATGTTTAAAAATACGTATGTAGATGATGTACTATCTGGGTGTGATGATGTAGAGCAGCTCTCCTTTTTGAGAGACCAATTGGTAGAGCTACTTAAGTTAGGTAATTTTAGGTTGCATAAGTGGTGCTCAAACTTACCTTCTGTTCTGGAGAGTATTCCTGTGGAGCGTAGATTCTTTGATGATGTAGATCTCAATAATGATAACGTTGTCAAAACGCTAGGACTAAAATATGATGTTAATTTAGATCATTTTCACTTTCAAACCCCACATTGTGAGGACAATTTAAATACCAAAAGAAAGGTACTTAGTTATACTGATAAAAAAGTAAAGTCAAACATAGCTAGTTTGTCTCCCTTTATTGATGCCTTCGGTATTCTTCGTGTCGGTGTGTTTCGTGGTAGGTTGCAGAATGCAGGCATTCCACTAGATAAGATGCACCCTGCTATTCTCCCTAAGAGTTGTCATATCACTTCCTTGATGGTTGAAAGAGAGCACCTCAGACTGTTGCATACTGGCTCTAGATTAGTATCAGTTCGCTCTCACAGAGGTTTTGGATAATAAGTGGCATTAGGGAGGTCAAAAAGGTAGTACATCGTTGTTTAAAATGCATTCGTTTGAAGGCAGAAACTGCAAAGCAACTTATGGGCTCTCTACCTACAGCTAGAGTCACCGTTACCAGGCCTTTTCAGTATGTTGGCATTGATTTTTGCGGTCCATTCAGTATGAAAATTGCTAGGATTCGGAAACCGCTCGTAACTAAAGGGTATATTGCACTCTATGTTTGTTTTGCCACTAAGGCTATTACTATTTAGACTATTATTATATTATTACTATTATTATTTACTATTTAGAAGTAGTATCAGACTTAACTACTGAAAATTTCTTAGCATGTTTTAATCGCTTTATTTCTAGGCGAGGCATGCCCACAAAGGTTTTCTGGCAATGACAAAAATGTAAGAGTTGCTGAAGTTAAATGTAAAAACAAAACTTTTGTAAGGTCTATTTCAAAATTGTGTCCTCTTCCTATTGTTTAAAATTATTCTAAGTATCTTATGCTTACAACCATATGTAGGTATATGGTTATTATATATATTATTTTAGTTTAATTATAAGTTGGTTTTGCTAAAACTGTCGATATGTAACTTTCACATTGCTGTAGATGTGCTTTTCCATAAATTATTTAGACCATATAACCACCTACTTCATAGGTCCTTTTTAGACATAAGTTAGTTATTATGCAATATTACTTTAGACGTAATTTCGTTGTTATATTGTTTTCATATCTACCGTTATTTCATTAATAGAGTAAGGCGTAAACATTTTCAGTCACTTTGCTTATTGTTTTGGTTGTATAGAGCTACTGTAGACTATAGATTTTTCTAAGTTTGAATACCTACTTAATTTAGGGTAAAATTAATTTTATTGAGTTTATAACTCTATGTACTTGTGTATTTTCTTAAAATTTATTTGCTGGGTTTTAATGACTCTTTGTATAACTTCTCGCCCGCGCAACTATGTTCGATTCAATATCAAACATACATATATTTTGTTGTTAGATTAATGATCGATTTTATTTTAGTCTGATTTAATTGTCTGTGGTAAAGTAATATTATTTTTAATTTTCATATTGGCAACATCGCCACTTTTGGTTTTTTTTCTTGACTCTGCACCATTGTAACATCCACACAGATCCCAGTGATTTCATTATTAATAAATACAGTTTTTCCTCATTCAACACAGCATTTTTATTGTACAATGACTAAAGAAAATATAGGCTCTTTGACAGATGCCTGGACCTGACGTGTCAGTGCTGCCACCTAGCGAACGTCATTTCAGAAAAACCTCATTGGCTAGCTAAATTATTACCTATATTTTTATATTATTGTTTTGATTATTAGTTTGAATTAGATTTGATTTTGTTTCGAGTTATTTTGATTTATTTTAAGTTAATTTATTTTGTTTATATTACTTAATTTGATTTATATTGATTGCATTTTATTTGATTTGATGTGCTCTAATTTGGTTTCTTTATGATTAAAAAAAAAGAATTTATTTGTATTTATTATATTTTCTATTAATTTATGTCGTGTGATCTGTATATAAAATCAAAGTCCTAGAGAGTCCTAGAGACATGAAATTTGCAGGGTGTGTTCTTTGTGAAGAGTAGGTATCCACTAAGAAAGGGTTTTTAGAAATTCCACCCCTAAGAGAGTGACTTCGTCCGCGTGTAATTTCATGCACCCCCAGCATGAAATTACACGCGGACGAAGTCGCGGGCAGAAGGTAAGTAATTATTACTATATAGACTGCTAATTTTTGAGAGGATCTATTAAACGATTGATAAGTATTGCAACTGTAATTAAATTCTAGAATATATTAGACACCATTTATATTTTATGACGTTTGGAAAAAAGAAGTATATTTTTATGAGAAACGCCGCAGGGCGCTCTCTGTTTAATCGAAGATGCGTTTTAAAAAATACGATGTCTTTCTACGTGGCATATAAATGTGTGGAACTATTAATTTAAGATTTTTATTTCTTTAATAAATTTAATACTGTGGAATAAATGAAGATTAAAACATCTTCGAGGCTTGATTTATAGACCTATTTCTTAAGAGAAAATGAGGGTTGTCTTTTCTCCATAGAAACGCTCTTTTCTTTCTGGTTAATGACCATAAAGCAATGATTTTTTACAGAATAATAAATATGAACTACTTGTATGTCCCTCTGTTTTCCTTTAAGATGATACATAATTTTTATAAGCACTAGAACCCTCACAAAATGCTAAAATTGCTGATTTAAACCGCTGTCAACAGAGGCTTGTGTAAAAATTTTACAAATATTAATAAAAATAAAAAATAAAAACATCAGGACACAGTATACTGTACCCGGCGGTAAATATTGCACATCGACATTTGGAAAGAGACAATCGGCTAATTTCGACTTCGTAGAGAGTTATCTCTGTCGCACGAAATACAAACAGTCCGGTATCTATTAGGAGCTGTTAAAACAATTATGATTTGCTTCTTTTGATAATTATTTTTATTCTTTGTATAAAATACAAAAAAAGGTAAAGGTCGATGTGCAATATTTATCGCCGGGTACTGTACATGGTTATAGGTAAAACATTAACAACCTCTTAAGAGGTCATTGTACTCATCATTATGAACAACTTTTACTATGGGATCAAACCTGAAATCGCGAAAAAAAAATCAGCTGTTCCCTACATTTTGACGAGTTATACGAACATACAGCTGATTTTTTTAAACATTTAATTTTGAATCTTGAACTTTTGTGTTGAAACACTTTATTCTCAATGAAATAACGTGTTTCAAAATAAGAATATTTTCTCAATAGTTGTTGTGATATGTAGTTTATTTATCAACCAAAATGGCGATGAGGTAAAAAATGACCTTTACAGCAATAAGCATCTAACATTCGTACATTCAGTTTTTTCTTCACTACAGAAGCGGAAATAGTTTTTTGCGCTAAATACACACTTCTTTGTATAAAGATGAGTCTTTAATATTTCGCTATAGGGTTGCCAACTTACCATAAAAATGTCAAAACAGGGAAAAAGTTTTAACATTAATAACCAGGATTTTTTCTGGAGTTCCCTTGCTGACGTGAAGTTTTCAGAAACTATAAAACGCCATTTGCTACTGTTCTTACTTCTTTGCCTGTGTTTACGTTCATATAATGTCATCTGAGGGGAAGTCTGACCTCAGTCTTAATCTGTCACAGGCGCGACACGCGATAAAATCGCGCGCGACACAAAAGCACCGCAAGTCGCGCAACGAGCGGTACCTTTGTGTCGCGCGCATTATATCGCGTGTCGCGCCTGTTTGCAGGAGCCTTAAAGAGGCATGCATATTGAGTGATTTACGTCAAGGTATTTAGTTTGTAAAATAAAAAATAGGTATTCATTAATGTGCCCACAATGAAAAATGCTTATATCCATGGTCTGAACATCTGGTAGAAGTTTATGTCTATCGTCCGGAACACGTTGTGTATGTCCTTTTAGGGCGTTCCCTCTCGGCGTTTCCACACGCAGGACCACTCGCTCAGTCATTGCACCTGCGACCACTTGACCAACCGACCGACTCAGATAGTCAACACGTTGTTAGCATTCATAATTGAAAAAAAAAACCGGCTAGTGTGATTCTGACCCGCACACACCGTTCCGTTTCACCGTAGGTACAATATTTGACAATACTATCTTTTTAATACAAAAAAAAAACTCGTTTCGTGTATGGACACAATTAACAATTAACATTATTTTATTACCATAGTACCATATAAATTACAGACATAAATATAGAAACTGTACAAAGGGTGACACAATGGGCGGTCTTATCGCTAAGAGCGATTTTTAAAGACAACCTTAGGATGGATTTAAAAAGGGGAAGGACAGACAAATAGCAGTAAGCTTTATATTCGATTTTAGGTTAAGTTTATAATATTTTGAGTTATGTTTTCATAAACGAGCGCTTCTCGCCATCAAACTATAAAGTTTGGCGAGTAAAAAACTGTAAAAAATAACTTTTTTGTGTAAGATATATAATAAATTAAAAAAAAAAATTTGTTGTTAGCGGTCATAGTAGTAAACACTCTGTGAAAATTCCAAGTGTATAACTGTTACGATTTAAAAGATACAGCCCTATGACAGACGGACAGCGGAGCCTGAGTAATAGGGTCCCGGCACCCTTTGGGTACGAAAGATGTATTTACAGTACCCGGCGATAAATATTGCACATCGACCTTTACCTTTTTTTTGTATTTTATACAAAGAATAAAAATAATTATCAAAAGAAGCAAATCAATAGATACCGGACTGTTTGTATTTCGTGCGACAGAGATAACGCTCTACGAAGCCGAAATTAGCCGATTGTCTCTTTCCAAAGGTCGATGTGTAATATATTTTATCGCTGGGTACTGTACCTCGCTTGGTAGCCCTGCTTGAGCTTCTAACTTGCAAGTACGTTATGTCATTAGTTTACATAGCATAGCTCATAGCTTCATTAAGCTATGAGGAAAAATCCTTCTAATATTAGTCTCACCACACATATGAAAAAGTGCAAGATAATTATGAAGATTTTCATACATTTATTTATTAGATACTAGCTGACTCGGCGAACTTTGTACCGCCCCGCCAGCCGCTCTGTCCCCCGCTTTTTAAATCTCTGATATCTTCTAAGATATTCATTTTAAAGATACGCTGTAATGGGCGATTTTGATCTACATACATGAAATGCACAACGTATCTATTGTATTTAATTTGATAAGGAATAATACTGTATTGTTTAAAATAGCTTGGGAAATAATTAAAAGATGAAAATGGTTACTGTGGTTTATCCTTAGGAGATAAACATTACCATCGCGGACTTTTTTATTGATCTTTTTAAGATTTACAATTCCGTAGTACATTAATTTGATCTATCTTGTAAGGTTTAGTAGCTAACGTTTGCAATGTAAGCGCACATAAATATGTTTGTTACGACATCACATTACAAATCTTCGAATTTCTCGGCTTTTCTCTACTATAATATGCATGTATTATACATATAAACCATCCTCTTGAATCACTCTATCTATTGCTGAAAACTGCATTAAAATCTGCCGGTCGATTCTGTAAAAATCTCACCGTGAAAACTTAGGTGAAGTGAGTTTGTTTTTGCTAGGAATTGACACTATCGACAGTTCACTCCACGCTCACTTCACCTAAGTTTTCACGGTGAGATTTTTACAGAATAGCACCGCTGTTGCGGAGTTTAAATGATCTAAGCTTACAGACAGCGGGAGTGACTTTGTCTTATACTATGTAAAGATAAAGATGTTACATTAATGTCTGATCAAACAGGTTTCTTCAATGAGGGTTTTCGTGAAAATTTACGACACCAGTTGGCACCACTGTGACAAGAGGTCTTCCAATATAAAATATATGATGACGTTCATCATTCGATTCATTCATTCGTTGATCATTCAGTCATGACTAAAGAAAATATAGGCTCTTTGACAGATGCCTGGACCTGACGTGTCAGTGCTGCCACCTAGCGAACGTCATTTCAGAAAACCCTCATTGCCAACGTCACCATTATTTACCAATAACTTTAGTGTAGGTATAGCGTGGTATAGATATTGAACGTTGGTCTCATGGTTGCAAAGGCATGGAGCATGAAGTTCTGGGTTATTATTGCCAGGGCGGGCAAAATGGTATTGGACTTTTCCATCTGAAACTTCTCAGTAGCAGTTCAGAGTATGGATATGTTCCTGGTTGATGGCAATATGCTCGACCCCTATTTTTTTTTATTAGCCTTTCGTGTCCCACTGCTGGGCAATAGCCTCCGTACAGTACCCGGCGATAAATATTGCACATCGACCTTTGGAAAGAGACAATCGGCTAATTTCGGCTACGTAGAGCGTTATCTCTGTCGCACGAAATACAAACAGTCCGGTATCTATTAGGAGCTGTTAAAACAATTATGATTTGCTTCTTTTAATAATTATTTTTATTCTTTGTATAAAATCGGTAGGATCGAATAGGTCGATGTGCAATATTTATCGCCGGGTACTGTACCTACTCTCTTTTCACCTCTCTCTGTCCAGAGCTGCCAAGGACCAATCTTTATGAAAAGAGTCCAGCTCATTCCGCCATCTCTGTCTGGGTCTGCCGCGATGTCGTTTCCCATTCAGCGGGACCCATTTTTTTTTCAGGATGGGAAATCATCATATGACCCGTACTGCTCTGGGTGGAGTGGAAGGGAGTGTCAGACTCTTACTGACTAAAACCCACCCGTGTTCCTTCCTTAGCCCTTTATGTTCCGGGCCAGCGGTAACCCTTTCGGACAATCCTGCTGATGCGGGGCACATTGGGTCGTGAGTTTGATACATTGAACGTCTGACATGCGGCAAATGTGTCCAGTCGCCCCACGGAAATCCGCGACTGGACACATCTATCGGATTTCTATGTCCTTATTACATGGGAATTTAAAACAATGTCCTTATTTATTTTTTGAACCCTTTTCTGTATATAATTTCCGCAGTTCTGCGAAAAACATGTTTTTAACCAAACTGCCCACACAAAATAATTACTGTAATAACAAACCTGTAAGTAAACGTAGTTTAGATTTCATTTGTTGGTCTTTCATGTAATAATGAAGCTTTGATTTAATTTGTCTGTATTATAATTACATTCTGGGAAACCACAAGGTATTTTAAGATAGAATTTCAGTTATATTATTTTAATATGGCTCCAAAAGGCTGATTAAAATTCATTTGATGTTTTAAGGCTCCTGCAAACAAGCGCGACGCAAATCGCGCGCGACACAAAGGCACCGCTCATTGCGCGACTTGCGGTGCTTTTGTGTCGCGCGCGATTTTATCGCGTGTCAAAAATTCTTTCTTTACCTAATGTATATGGTACCTTAGTATTGATGATGTTATAACGACTCCCTGTCACTGATATTTACATAGCAAGTAGTGTTATACGAATTTGTGTGGGGTAAGTACAAAACTTAAAAGTAAAAAATATAAACTTTTTACAAAAAAAAAAAAATCGACTTCAAAAAAAAGACACTACAAAGTGAAAAATAACTTCAATTTCGGAAGTCGGTGGCAAACAACGCAAATGCAAACCCAACGACATCGACTTCCGAAATTAAAGTTATTTTTCACTTTGATTTTTTTTTGGAAGTCGGGTTTTTTTTTGTTAAAATGTTTACACACACGTTTTTCTTGCCGTGAAAATCGATCGTAAAGAAGCCGTGCCATGTACACGTACAGATGCCAGCACATCAAGCTACTACAATCTGTCAAATGTATTTAATAAATTTTCAACTTTATCGCTAAACTATAAGGTTCAAAGTTGACTGGGAAAAATTTGACAGTTTCGGGTAGCTTGGTATGCTGGCGTCTGTACAAAAGGCCGTAAGAGCCAAACCACACGGGCGGCGCGGCGCCGCACCGCAAGCCATTTCGCCGCGCTGGCGACCACAGAGCCAAACCACACGGGCGGTGCGGCGCCGCACCGCAAGCCATTTCGCCGCGCTGGCGACCACAAGGCAGAGCGGCGTCGCAACGTTCTACGGAGCCGCGGCGGCGCCGCGGCGGCGGCAAAATGAGGGGTTGCCCATCGCTATGCGACAGTCTGTAATACTACAAACAACAGCGAGCGGCGCCGCTCCGGCGCCGCTCGCTCCGCTCTGCTTACACCCCTCGCCGCCTCGTCTCGATTCCGATGCGCGCGCGGCGCGGCGCCGGAGCACACCGCACGGCGCCATGTGGCTACAATGCATTTTTGTATGTAGAAAACCGCAGCGGCGCCGCTCAGGCGCCGCGCCGCAGCCGCGCCGCAGCCGCGCCGCCCGTGTGGTTTGGCCCACACGGGCAGAGCGGCGTCACAGCGTTCTACGGAGCCGCGGCGGCGCCGCAGCGGCAAAATGAGGGGTTGCCCATCGCTATGCGACAGTCTGTAATACTACAAACAACAGCGAGCGGCGCCGCTCCGGCGCCGCTCCGGCGCCGCTCCGGCTCCGCTCTGCTTACACCCCTCCCCGCCTCGTCTCGATTCCGATGCGCGCGCGGCGCGGCGCCGGAGCACACCGCACGGCGCCATGTGGCTACAATGCATTTTTGTATGTAGAAAACCGCAGCGGCGCCGCCCAGGCGCTGCGCCGCAGCCGCGCCGCCCGTGTGGTTTGGCCCTAAGGTCATTTGTCTATCTGGTCGTCAGTCGTCTTCCTCTAGTATGAAGTTATTGTCTAACTAGCTGCGCCCCGCGGTTTCACCCGCATAAGTGTCGATCCCGTGGGAATATCGGGGTAAAAAGTAGCCTATATGTTAATCCAGGGTGTCAGCTACCTCCATACAAAATTTTATCAAAATTGGTACATATAAACACACACACACACTCACAAACTTTCGCCTTTATAATATTAGTGTGATAATGATCACAAATTACGATTTTCTCATTTCCTAAGCCTTTATTGAACGTTTTCCGTTTTGCTAACAAAGACTTTCTAATTAAACTCCAAGGTATAAAAGATTCATCAATAAAATAGTTAATAACTAGGTATTAGCAATAACGACTTTTGATGGCTATTTTATCATAAACTTTATTATTACAATGTTAAACTTTATGACGGACACTCGGTTATCATTTATATTATAATCTTCAATTATATTTTATGGTGTTTAAAATACATATGCGGTACAAAAGTTGTCACCAGAAGATCAATTCTCATAATTTAAAACGTTCAAAATCTATAGTCCGACTTCTAATTAGCTGCAGTAAAATGACAGCTTAATATGTGTTACATACATAAATGACTGGAATTGGCTTCATTTTGTTTTTTCGCGGCCATCAACTAAATCTTGTTTTTCTAGTACAGAATAGTGTAACAAACAAAAATTAGGTATTTGACATGCATATCACTAAACTCAGTGCGAAATGAGTTACATATTATGAAGTATCATTTTAATGTAGCTGCATTAAAATGATACTTCATTAAAAGTCGGATTATAAGTGAAGTGAATTTCAATCACAAGCCCACGGATTTTAAAGGAAATTGTTAAACCATTCCTTCAAATGTTTGAAAAATTCGTTTGCTCGACAAAGTATTAAAAATAACGCAATGAATGTTGCTGAATTGTCAAAATTAAAGGCTTTGCCATGATTGTAAGTTAGGTATACGCAATTACCCCGCAGAAATTCTGAAGAAAATCTACGTTTACGCATAAAACAGTTCAGTAATACGCTTTTCTTGCAGGAGTTCGTATTTCTCTGTAGCTCAGAAGTCTTCAGGTGTCAAGTGAATATTTTATTTCCAGGCAAGCGTGCTTCTTCGTCAGTGAGCAGTGTACACAGTAGAAACGGCCGCGACTTTCGAGTTGTAGGTCGTAGGATCGAACACAGCCAGGCACTTTTTTTTCATCACCACTGCTCTCAAAATGGTGATGGAAAACATCTTGACGAAGCCTGCATGTCCTAGAACTAAAAATTCGAAGACATGTGACATCTACCAACCCGCTTTTGGCCCCTCGTAGTGGATTACGGTCCACTCCCTTTCACAGAGGCCTGTGTCCCAGCAGTGGGAACCATGCTCCATGCTCTATGCATCACCTATGCTGCAGTGCGATTCTGTAACCATCTCACCGTGAATACTTAGGTGAAATGAGCGTGGAGTGAGCTGTCAATAGTGTAAATTCTTAACAAAAACAAACTCACTTCACCTAAGTTTTGACGGTGAGATTTTTACATAATCGACCGGCTGATTATGCTAAATGTTTGTATATACTCCTTCGTCGATTGCATCATTTCTGATTATAGTGGTCAAACGAGCCTTTTTATTGAAATACCTTTTCTCATAGATTTTTATTTATCATTCGAGGAATCCTCAAAGATGCATAACTTTAAAGCATGATCGTGAGGTGACATCATTGACCGGTTACCGGCATTTCCTTATTGCCAGTTCAATCTATTGACTTATGTAGATATTGTGTTTGTGCTAATGTCAAAATGCGAGTATCGGGCTGTCGATATTAATAGTTGGAAGTTGTTTTTAGCCAGGAGCTTAAAATTTTGTAATGTTTACGGTGCAATTCGATCAAAGAACAATGGCAGAGAAATTTTTGATGAAATTATTGAGCTTCTACGTATGTCACCGTGCGAGATAGATACCGACGAAATAATTTATGAAGTTTTATCAAATCAAGTTTATGGTCTATCGAAGCCTGGCAAAATAATCATCATTAATGAAAACTTATTTGACTAGGTTATATTGATAAAAAATAATCAAATTCAAGACTTGCAAATTCAAATTTATTTATTTTGGAACAACTGGATCCACTTTTAGCTAAGCTGAACTTTTAATGTTGCCATGTAATAAAAATCTTGGTTAAGTTACATAAAATCATTTCCTTTACGTATTGTATAAAGGCCTATTCAGACCTAAGCGGTATTCGCTACCGTCTGCGGCAGAGAAAACCCAGTGGGTATGCGGTAATATTACTGTTCAGACCTAAGCGGATTTCGCTATCCTTGTGGGTAGAATAACGCGCGGTAGTCGAGTTTCGCCGCGGTACTTGATACTAAATACCTGAGCGAAACCCGCGCGGTATGTACCTCTACCCACAGCGGCAGCGAATATCGCTCAGGTCGCTCTAGCCGCGGTACTTGATACTAAATACCTGAGCGAAACCCGCGCGGTATGTACCTCTACCCACAGCGGCAGCGAATATCGCTCAGGTTTGAATAGGCCTTTAACAGGTATACTCAAGAAATACATGTCTGCATCAGAATATAAAATGTGATAATAAAAATAATTATAAATGTGATTCTTGTATAGTATTGTGTATTTTAACATAATTTTTCATCGGCAGACGCAAAAGAAGTCAGCAAAAATTGGTTTGGGAGTTCGCCATTGCCCTTTGAATGGGCAACTAGCTTCATATTTCTGACTGACCTTGACAGTGCCAAAGTGTCTGGTTTAAAATTGTAATACATAACTGCAGTGTGATTTTGTAACCATCTCACCGTGAACACTTAGGCGAAGTGAGCGTGGAGTGAGCTGTCAATAGTGTCCTAGCAAAAACAAACTCACTCCACCTAAGTTTTCACGGTGAGATTTTTACAGAATCGACCGGCTGATAAGAGTTTTGAGTTTGATTTCTCTTTGCCTCAACATCGGACGTTTTCGCCAGCTTTTACTTCATGGTTCTTGTCGTTGATGAATTATCTTTTTCCCTTTCAATCTCCCCCTGTCAACTGTCACCGTTACATACATGTCATTCCTCACACAATCCATTTCTTCCCAGAGGAGCCCGTGGTTAAATAATAACAGCCGCACAGGTCGATTGATCAGGTTAAACTACGCTTGCCGCGGTTGATCTGTGGATGGGTGACCATTTTTACATACTGAGACCCCTCCGTGCCTCGGAAAGCACGTTAAGCGGTTGGTCCCGGCTATCATCTTTGACAGTCGTTACGGGTAGTCAGAAGCCCGAAAGGTCTGACAACTAGTCTTACCAAGGGGTATCGTTTTACCCAGTAACTGGTTTGTGGAGGTCAGATTGGCAGTCGCTCCGTGTACAATACTGGTATTCAGCTGCATCCGGTTAGACTGGAAGCCGACCCCAACATAGCCCAACTACGTTGGTGTCGGCTTCTAACCTAACCAGCTGAATAAAAGGCATGCAGATGATGACACAATCCATTTCTTCTTAGTCTTCCATCTCTATTCACTAACATCATTCCCTCTCCATTCATCACTCTCTTAGTCACAAGTGTTTCTGCTGAACATATGGCGATCATTAAGCAGGTTTTGCAGATTATGGTCATGTATGCAGATTGCGTGGGATACAGACAGTAATCACGATGAGTCACTTGCCTTGAGCAGTTCTCATGACTTGTAAGCACACAATACTGTTGAGGTCAATTCAAGGTCAACTCTTTTGTACAACCGCAGCCCGTCCACAGCTGGACTAAGTTACACTTGTTTTGAAAGTTAATTAGTCAGTTTTAACTACTTTTCTTTCATCACACTAATAGTATAAAGGCGACAGTTTCTGAGTGTGTGTGTCTGTTTATATGTTTGTTACTTCTTCACGCTCAAAGGGCTGGACAAATTTTGATAAAATTTTGTATCGAGGTAGCTGACACCCTGGATTAACATACAGGCTACTTTTTATTAAGTTTGCGTTTCTAAGACCACTTCACCCCAGAGAATGACGATTTCATGAAACAGTTATTCTTTGGGGTTACGTGGTCTTAGAGAGTTGTGTTGATGACTTTAATGATTATAATTCTGAATACATATTTGTTACGGCCGCGAATCATATTTTGATCGACGTACAGCTTAATACTGACCAGAAAATTACAAAAAACGTACGAAAATTTGATTTTCGCGGGCTACCTTAGCGCTTCCCCCTTAAACAGCCGCTAATCACTAATTAACTTTAAGTGACGTTTATGAATAAAGGGCTTCATGTTTCCCATTGGGTCGTGATTAAACTCTTGAGAAAAACAATGCAGCATCAGCTGATTAAATTAGTTAATTTAATAGCTAGATTATTGCCCAGCTCTTGACTTGCCTGTTATACTTACATAAAATACAATGCTATTCAACATCAAAATCTCGAAATCTGAGGGGCAATTCATGTATTTTTAAGAACGTTCGTTCTTCTTTTCGTTCTCTTTCTTTTTCTTCTCTTCGTTCGAACTTCGTAAAAAACGTTGCATAAAGTTAAGTGTTGATTAGCGACTGTTAATCATACATTTATGACGTTTAAGGGTCACTTAACTTTAAATATCGTTTATAGATAAACACCATAATCTCAGTCGCAATGTGTCAAACATGCAATCAATTTTCATACATTTTTGACAAGTTTTTGACATTGAGTGTAGCTGAGATGAGATTGAGATTTTTAAGTACGAAAACTGGCCTTAAGATCTTATTTGATCCATTTACATGTGAAATAGATTGCATTACAGTTTTCACTTGCACTCAGTTACATTATTAGCAGCAGATTAATACTATACTATCGTTACCCCTTTCACTCTCACCCGTTTCATCACACCTCTCTTTCTCCCGTATGTTAACAATTCAACAAAGTTCCTGGAACGAATCGTTTGACAGCTCGATTTCTTAAAAAGTTTAAAAAAAGAAGGAAAGGTTGTGTCTAGAAATTCGTCAAAGCTTCAAGTTGAAGATTAAAGTTGTTTCTTTAATTAATTAAAAAGGTTTCGTTAATCCACTTAAAAGTTAACAAACTTTGGTGAGTAAGATTTAACGATAATACCTACGTCTAAAGTGTTCACACCTCAAAGTTTATATGTCATTAAAACTTTGGCGGTGTAGGAGTTAACTTAATTTAAGTGAGCTAAACTTAGCACCAAAGTCCTTCAAACACATTTTAGTCTCCAACCAAATTCTTCTACACTTACGTAATCTTAAACAGGTAAAACAACGAAAAAAAAACCAAGAAAATACTTACAAAACAGACTAAAACATTCACATCACTCGCACTGCACAAAAAAGTTTAGATAACCTCAAAATTTTGACAGCTGATCAAACAGAAATCTAATTCGGAACTCAATTAAACGGATTCTAATTACAAATACATGTTAGATGTATTTTTATTACGTTTTTCGGCGTGTTTTTGTTGTTTGACGGAGCACACACGTCCGTTTCGTGCGGTGGTTGCAAGGCGACTGGCTTTTCTCCTTGACTTGAATGCTTGATTGAGTTAGGCTGCGTTTACGCAGGTGGCTTGGCTCTTGGGTGTTATGTATAAGGAATGCGCTGAGGCATTTGCAGGTTAGGAGCTGTTTATTAGTCATTTGGATCCAGTTTTAAAACCTATATTAACTATTTTATGTGTGGTCTTTGAGTTTATTTTTAGTATCGTAAATACAGTTAGTGTGATTGCTTAATTTATGTCGTCGTTTATGTACGATTTTTATAGAGAAAAACAGAAGAGTATCGAAGAAAAATACATGTATTTGTAATTAGAATAATAGGGCTGGCTTACTATTGGGCCAAAGAATCAGCATTGCCATACAACGTGGCAATGCTGCCAGTCTTTTGGGCACGTTTCCTGTTGACAGCGATGCGGATGAATTTTTTGATGCCCTTTGATTATTTCCCCTCCTTTTTATTTACTTGTACATATTATTACTATTATTTTAATACTGTTAGCTTTTTAAAAACCATTAAACATTCACAATTTGGTTCCGAATATCTAGACTATGTCGAATGTCGGAACCAATTCGCAGAACGAGTGCTTCTGTACGGGTAATTATTTTATCGCGAGCTAGTCGACGGAAATAGTCGCTGGTGGTAGCTGTTTTTTTTTGTTTAGCTTTTAAAATTATGTTTCCACGAGTAAAGAAACAGAAAAAGACATCATGTTGTGCGGAACACAAATAAAATGGGATGAGGACAATTTTTACGTTTTTTTTTTCAGATTAGCAAAATGGAGATTGAAGACAACCTTTTCCCAACTATGTTGGGGTCGGCTTCCAGTCTAACCGGATGCAGCTGAATACCAGTATTTTAAATGGAGCGACTGCCTATCTGACCTCCACAACCCAATTACTGGGTAATGTACTACACCTCTTGGTAAGACTGGTTGTCATTTTATTAACCAGTACCTTTCAGTGTTTAAGTAAATAAATAGGTATATGAAGATTTATGATTCCGTCGCATGCATGTGGCACCGCGTCTGCGAGGCTTCTTTCGTGAGACGGACTCTTAACTGAAACAATAGCTATTCATGCTTTTCCCAGGTTATATCAAAACTCCCTGTTCTTCAAGCAACCTGTTTGTCTCTGCCTTGAAGTTGTAGCGGTATCTACAACGCCACATGCGAACAACGCGTCATACTGACGTCACGCAAAGTCCTGCATCGCGCAAGCAGAGTTTACCGCGCAACTAGCGCACATATACAACGGCCCGACATGAACCTCTCTGAAGTCATCAGTCCATCTACCTGGGTGTCGTGGCACCTTTGCTGATTCACGGTTTCCACTCAAGGACTCGTCTGCTCCGATGACCATCGGTTCTTCGGGAGACATGTCCAAATTATCACTTCCGCTTGCTGCGTCTGTAATATTTAAATCAGTAGTAGCGTCTGTTAATTTTATGTTTTTATGGGTAATGTTCGTATTCAGTACATAATAAATGCAAAAGTGGGATTGGAAATGGTTTATCGTGTAATTCATAGTAATCTAGCTGGTGCCTGCGACTTCGTCTGCGTTCCAGGATGAAAAGTAGCCTATGTTCTTCTCCAGGTCATGGTCTAAGCATAGCTGTTTTAGTGTGAATGCTTAACAAACAAACTTACTTTCGCATTTATAATATTAGTTAGGATCCCCTTTGTATAAATTAATCCTAATGACATTTGACGTTTGACGTTGTTTCTGACACATTCTTAATTAGCTACAGAAATCTAATCATAATATGTATAACGCTAAGAGTTGTTGACACTAATTTGCAAATTGATCAAATATTTTATTTTTACTATTGAAGGTTACTGATCTAATATCTTCAATGTAGAAGATCTTATAGTTTCTATGGCCATTAGATTTAATATATAGTATGTTTGGTCCATAATTACCAATATTACTATACCTATGTATATTCTACTAAAATTATAAATGTTAAAGTTTGTGAAGATGTTTGGATGTTTGTTAATCAATCACGCGTAAACCGTTGAACAGATTTGGATGAAAATTGGCACATATATAGACCATTTCCTGGATTAACACATAGGATACTTTTTATTCCGATATTCCCACGGGATCGAACGCCGGTGTAATCGCGAGGCGCTGCTAGAAATACTTTTATATTTAATCATTTAACTTTAATTTCGCTAACACTAGGTTTGACCGTCTAATCTTTATTTTAAAACACTCCAGAGAATAGGGGTTTTCGTGAAAATTTACGACAGCAGTTGGCACCACTTTGACAAGAGGTCTTCCATTTCGACAATGAATATAAAATGTATGATGACGTTCATCATTCGATTCATTCATTCGTTCATCATTCCGTCATGACTAAAGAAAATATAGGCTCTTTGACAGATTCCTGGACCTGACGTGTCAGTGCTGCCACCTAGCGAACGTCATTTCAGAAAACCCTCATTAGGATGCGGGTTTCCTCACGATGTTTTCCTTGCTGACTGTCAAATATTTTCGTTAGTGCCAGTACGAAAGTGAAAGAGGTTAGTAGTAATAAATCAATGTGACTACATTATGTAACCACCTTTATTTAACACGATTGCGAAGTGAGCCTTCGAAGTCTGTGCTTTAGAACAATTCTAAAACAGCCTTATTTGAGACCTCACCCAAAGGACATTCAACCTTATTTCTTGTTAGTGAAAGTCGGATTTCGTTTGCTCCTTTGCTCTTTTCACATGGCAATGGAAATTGGACTGTGTCTTTTGAAATTCAAGGTTGGTTTTGGGTTGTATCTTGCTATAGCAACAAAAGTTTTGATAGCCACCGCGTTATTACAAGCCTCCTTTGGTTTACCGACTTAAGAAAGAGTGGTAATGAGTGTTACACGGTTTCTTTCTATTTTTATGGCGGTGTCGAAGGTCGCGGTCTGCTGAGATGTGGGAATTTGTAATGTAGGTGTCTGGGTGAAGATTGGGGAGTCTCGGAAATCTTCGGGTGCATTCGGGTCTAGTATTTTTGGATTATTAAACATTTTAGTTAGGTACTTATATTTAAAATGAAAGCGTATTCTGTCATTTTTGCGCCCAAGATTTTTAAATGGCAATTTTTTTTGTGTAATGTTTTTTTTTTCGCTGTCTCTAAAATATAATAGTATACATTTGAGCGTTAATAATTTTCTTTTTAACGAGAAAAAGACTGAATGTATTCGGTTTCTGATACCTAACAATACGAGGTGAAAACCAATGAACATGGCGCTGCATTGTTTGACTAGCATCAGCCCCGGATCTAAGGGGGGGCAAACCGGGGCACTTGTCCCGGGCGACAGTTTCATGGGGGCGCCAAATCCTTGAGACAAGAATTCGAAATATCGAACAAATGAAGCCTCTTTTCCTACAATCTCATAGGTTTTTAACAAGTAATCGAATCTTAATATAATATGTTTGAAAAACAAACTTTTCTATTTCCATACGCCCAGTTAGTTTTTGAACACATACTGAGTGATTTATGAACGCATCATAACAGATCAAGTAAATTTTTGAACGCGTGCGTAGGGTCCGTGATCTTTCTGCCAAGGGGAATCCCCGTCACATATCTATACGAGCCGAGCCGAACAAATTCAAACAGTTGAACGTCAAGTGACAACACTGTTGTTTGTGGTTGATTGCGTTTGCGAGTAATCAGCGTTAATAAAATAAGTAATTTATTAGTGAGATCACATATTATCGTAGTGGAAATCAACAATTTACAAGTTTTTCTCAAACACTGAAGGGAGGGGGCGCCACTATCAAGGTTTTGCCCCGGTTCGAAAAAATCGTAGATCCGGGGCTGACTAGCATAAAATCTTAATAATACAGGGTTTTTAATTAGGTAGCGAAACTCGGCAGGCGTGATGTGTATCAATATCTAAACATAATAAAATAAAAAAGTGATTTGATGTTTTTTTTTGGGCTGAGCGACCGCTGGTAGTTTCGTTACTCGACGTTTTTTTTTGTTTAGCCTGTGCTGTCTCACTCATGGGCAAAGGCCTCTCTCCACTCCTTCCATCTTTCGCGAGCCCGCGCGTCCTCCTTCCAGTTTTGATGGAACCTATCCAGCTCGTCCCGCCATCTCCTACGTGGTCTGCCGCGACCCCATCTCACTGTCTCAGGGCACCAATTCTGCGCTATTTGGGCCCACAGTTTGTCCGGCATGCGGCAGACATGTCCTGAGCAGCCTTTTGAGCCACGTCAGCTATCTTTGTTTTGGAGCGCAGTATTGTGTTTCGAACACGATCCGTTAATTTAATGCCTAGTATACTGCTAGTATACTCGAAGTTTGTGTTGAGAAAATTTGTTATTTTTGTTTTAAAGTGTATAAATATCCATAACTACTTACGTCGTTAAGATTACAAAAAAAAAAACAGTGGCACTCCAGGAGTGACAGAAGCGAAAACTTGAAAAAGCATAGTACATAATTTTATAAATATGTATGTTTTTTCTTCCCAAAAAAAATGTACCGCGCGTTGATGTCTTTATAATGGCCAAAACATAAAACGGAGGTGTCGTTATGGTAACAGTGTCGCGAGTTCAATGATTTTTTCCCATCTCAAAACATCGAAGTTGAAGTTTTTACTTCAAAAAAATTTTATTTTTAAAACTGTTATGTCAAGTAAGTAACAACACTACATTTATTTTTTATTTTAAAACACTAACACAAAACTTTCATCACAGGCTTACCTAATACAATAGTGTAGTTATACTAGCTTAAAATTATTATTAAGGGGCTACAGGACCCAAACACAAAAAAACGCGAGTCTTTAGAAACAAATAAAAGTACAAAATCGACAACAGTAAACAAAATCAGAAAAATATATGATATTCTTATATTCCTCAGGATATAATTATATGCTAGGTAGATAGTGTGTCGAAAACACAATACAACTAATTTGATACGATAAAACACATCAAAAAAGCAATCAATTACCAGCGTTGTGTCATCGCGCTTCTCTTTCTTCTATGCAGTCCGACAAAGACCGCGCTTTAGGTCATGCAGTCGCCTTAACCAAGAGTACTCGTAATGTTACAAAAAGCGGCCCGTGTGAATTCACTCAGAGTACAATGCGTGCCACGTAAGAAGAGACTTGATACACCACGTGGTCTGACATGCGCAGAACACGATTTTAGGTATCTTTAGCTGTATGAGGTCTGAGTGCGGGACGGGACCGGACGTCATAGGGGCGGCGGAAAGAGCGGGGGAGGCGGGGTCAAGTCTCTTCTTACGTGGCACGCATTGTACAATTGAAGCAGTCAATCTGTTGTGACATCGTATTGAGTGTTCGCAGCGAGCGCATCAGCGGCGCGTGCCTTCATTTACATAAAGACTTCTGCAAACAGGCGCGACACGCGACGCGAATCGCACGCGAGACAAAGGCACCGCTGCGACTTGCGGTGCCTTTGTATCGCGCGCGATTCGCGTCGCGCGTCGCGCCTGTTTGAAGGAGCCTTAAGATAGTTGACCCAAAAAAAATCTTCTGAACTATTTTTTTTTGTTTTGTCATGTTTAAATATCGAACCATCACGTCGGCGGGGTTTCGCTAACTTACTAAATTTAACCCTGTGTAATGTTTGGACTTTAAAAGAGAACATGACCTCCATGTTTGATTCCGCATTTCTTCTCAGGGATCAGTTAGCTTGGATATGTCGGCGCCAGTGGCGGACTAACAGGGGGGCGGAAGGGGCGGCCCGCCCAGGGCCTCCGGTCTTGGGGGGCCCCCAAATGCCTCCGCGTTCCCCTGATAAAATCCTAAACAAGACTTTAAAAATGTGCCCAAGCACATTTTTAGTCTTGTTGTATATCTATATCGTCAAATCAATAATGAGGCTTTGTTTAGCTGTCTTTTATAAAAGTTTCTTATTTATCTCATTATTTTTATTGAAAAGGATTCAACCATCTGGTTCTCAGAAAAGGAACCTAAAAAAACGAAGACTGAAGAGGCAAAATCGCTTGCTGAATCTTTATCCAATTACTTTTCGAATTCTGAAGAGAAGAAAAGTGGCGTTGCCGACGAAATTAACGAATTAAACATAAACACTTATTTATACATACAAATGTGAACTGAATAAAAAGCTTGTAAAACTACATTTTTTTTTAAAGCTGGGGGCCCTCATTCAGCTTTGCCGCCCCGGGCCTCTGACGGGCTTAGTCCGCCACTGAGGGCAGGATGCCCAATATTTGTCTAGGCCCGATACACACATTGGAGCCAATGCTCCAAGGCTACATCTTGGGTCAAATTATGTTCAATGTGTGGCCCCAGCATCAGACTTGGCACCACATCCAATGTTGAGCAAAATCAGTAAAATCCTGCCCAATATTTGTCTAGGCCCGATACACACATTGGAGCCAATGCTCCAAGGCTACGTCTTGGGTCAAATTATGTCCAATGTGTGGCCCCAGCATCAGACTTGGCACCACATCCAATGTTGAGCAAAATCAGTACAGGGTAGGATGCCCAATATTTGTCTAGGCCCGATACACACATTGGAGCCAATGCTCCAAGGCTTCCTCTTGGGTCAAATTATGTCCAATGTATGGCCCCAGCATAAGGGTCTTGGGTTCAATCCCCAGGTCGGAAAAATTTTTAGTAGTAGCTCGGAGTCTGCATTTGTAACCGGGAACTCACCCTTGCTACACGGGATATGAACATAATTTGCGATACTGGGTGTTTCCCCCGCGCCGCGCCCCGCGGTTTCCCCCGCGTAAGTTTCGATTCCGTGAAAATATCGGAATAAAAAGTATCCTATGTGTTAATTCTGGTTGTAAACTATCTATGTGCCGGATTTCATCTAAATCCGTGCAGTAGTTTTTGCGTGAAAGAGTGACAAACATATAAACACACTCACAAACTTTCGCCCTTATAATATTGGTTTGATATAGTGTGATCTGATACCACACACGGCATTACCACATTAAGGGGCTTACATCACCTAAAGGGCGATCAATATCGGACTGCTTAGAAAAGAAAGAGAAGCGCGATGACACAACGCAAAAAATCTATGGTTTGGACAAAAAAATTAAAACACTAGTGCTTTAGTATGTTGCTTGTAGAAAGAATAATCTGAAAAAAAAAATCAGTACGATTGTATGTATATTAGTATGTTTTATATTGTAAAAAGAAAGTTTTTAAAGGTCTTCATGATTTTTTTCTACCGTATCAAATTAGTTGTATTATGTTTTCAACACACTATCTACCTAGCATATATCCTGAAGAATATCATGAATTTTTCTGATTTTGTTTACTGTAGTCGATCATATAATTTTATTGCTTCTAAAACTTGCGTTTTTTGCGTTTAGGTCCTGTAATCCCCTTAAATGCTAAGTTACCGTGTACTTATTCATGTATTCGCAAACTTTTACCAAACTTGAGAGATTCAGAGGCATTTGCATAATTTATGGGAATGGGCTCACATACTCGTACAACCTTTTTACTTAATTCTACGAAGAGTTACGGGAATAGCCGAAGACAGAAATCACACATACATCCATTTTCCTTAAGGGGCTTATCGTATCAAATTAGTTGTATTATACAACTAATTTGATACGATAGAAAAAAATCATGAAGATACCTCTAAAAACTTTCTTTTTACAATAAAAAACCATACTATCTAATACTGTATGTCAATCATTCTGATTTTTGTCAGATTATTTTGCAAGCAACATACTAAAATACTAGTTTTTAATTTTTTAGTCCAGAAAAAATCTATTGTAGATTTTTTGTAATTAAATAATTGCTTCATATTTTGCAATAAATTACCAGCGTTGTGTCATCGCGCTTTTTTTTATCATATTAATTCTAATTCAGATTATGAAATAAGATTTCCATAACAGTAACAACAAGGTACGCTTGTAGCACGATTACAAGAATTTACATGACTTTTTTTTCAGAAAAGTTAATCTTTAAACTGGGGCCCTAAAAAGGACACTTTTGTCGAATCATAAAAGGATAACATTATGAATCATAATGGACAGTTAACTGTTAAGTTAATCCTATCAAATCCCATTGGCGAAGGATTATTCAGTTATATTTTTTTGTCTGTGCTAAAATACCAATCAATCCGATCCAAATCCAATCCCTCTTTGATTATACCTACGTCGTGCAGTGAAAAAAAGGAAAACACGGACTGTCTTCGCCATATTATGGTTCATAATGTTTAGGCCCACTGTTCTCCTGTAAAGTTGGCTCTATGTCGCTTAGTCCATTTTGTCTTTCAACGTCAATGTTATTCTATCTTTTGGACATTTCACTGCTATTTGTGCTGAGTTTAGAAGTGTGTATAGTGTAACTGTAAACCCCCAGATCTGTGGTGTATAGTGGTAATTTTGGTAGCAAAACGGTCCGTCTTCTTTTTAGTGCATCGATGGTAATCTAAATGGAGTCGGCCTAGAATTCGGCTACAGTATTTTTATCTCATGAAGCGACGCGCGCTTTAATTGCGGTAACGAGTAGCGTCAGCACATTACATTGTACGTGAACGACATGTGTAACATTTTCACGGAAGGCTCCGTGTACCAGTTTTGCTGACGACACATGTTTGGTTGCAGTGCAGCACACAAAGACATACGTGAGGCACAGAGAGTGATGCAGAGTAACTTCGATCTGTTATGTTAGTGGGCTCTCGACGTTGACCATATAAAACTCAAGAACGGCTGGACCGATTGTTATGATATTTTATTTGTCTCCGCCCCGAATAGCAGAAAAAGTATTAAAATATGGAAAATATTCACGAAAAAAAATATTTAAGTTAATTCACATTCTCGTACATTTTCCAATTTATTAATTCTGGGGCGGTATGAAGTTCGCTGGTCAGCTAGATTCACATATAAAAGCAATCTGAAACTTATTTCAAAAGAAAATTACTTCCCCTTAAAAATTCAAGAAAAACTGTGACCTTTTCATTTTTCTATAAAAAAGTAAATGTAAGCCTAATCTGCCTTACTTAAGTAAACTAAACCGTGAACTTTAAGATTCCAAGAAAACAGAGGCAGATTTGCATTTAATTTTCAGCAACAAACCTCAAGGCCTTTTAGGTTTCAACCCCAGACGTTTTAAATTATTCACCATTCGAAGCACCGGGGTACATAAGTATGAACAAACACAATTGTGTTTGTAGCGCCTAAACTAAATGTTATAGCAAAAATATGTTAGTACGTGATTAAGTTTTCTTTGCTCGTGAGTAATGTGTAGGCGGTTAAGTTAACATTATGTTACTCGGAATAACAGCTGTATTCTTCATTCAGAATTAGCATTTAATTGTGCTTGGCTAGTATCGGATTTCTGGGTGTGATTGTGCAGTCGAGAACTGGATTGTATTGCGAGCGATATCTTAGCCTGGTATCTCGATTCTGATTTTCTATTACAAATTGTCAGGTTCAGTGTTTATTTGTTACGGTCGTATGGTGAAATAAAAACTCTTATAACTGTTGGTTTTCATCGTTAACGTGTCAATTAAGTATGCATATAGTTAAATGGAAAATGTCGTGACCATAAAAGTGAATGGCTCTAAGAGTTTGGGAAGACCAAAGAAAGTATGGATGAACTGTGTGAAAAATGATATGGCCAGAAAGCGAATGGATACCCAGATGACGAATAATAGAGAAGTGGAGAAGAAAAGGAGATGTTGCATGGACCTCAAATAAATTAGGACATAGAAACCTTACACTGAAAGAAATAAGCAGTAAATGAAAATGAAAAAAAACATAAGTAAGTCTTAAGTCTTGAGGTGAGCTGCACGATTTCTGACAAATGCGTGCACTGACTGGACAGGTCCTCTCAATCTGTGTGGTTCTTTCCTCAAACGACCATCTCAGACATCGACCTACATGGTCTTCATATAACCTGACCAAGATTATGTATGGACTCTAAAAGAGACTATGACCTCTGAGTTTGTTTCGGCCTTTCTTCTCAGAGTAGTCAGGAAACGCCGACCTCATCTAGTTTAAAAAATATATGATTGACGTGTAAAAGTGTTTGTGCAAACCTACTTACAAAAATAAAATCATTTATCATTTGTCTGAACTGCTTTAAACAGTTCCATATGAGCCTAACGTTCAAAACAGTATTTTCTAGTGTACCAAAAGCAGTTAAAGCTTGAGGCAAAATGTTACCGTCATGACAGTAAACTTTAACGTTCTGAGTAGCTAAAAGATCACAAAATTAACTGTTTTATTTGTTCATTTGGTAATATTGTTCAAACCATTGAAATTTACTTACCGTCGTGGAGGTGATGCGAATATTTAGTTTCTGAAGTAAGTAACAGCCAAGCCATACATTTTTACTGATATGTAGAATTTTTTAAGTTAGGGTCGGTAGAGTTAGGCCGTGTAGATTCAGAAACTTGGTTCTACATGAGATCCAGATATATTTTTCACAGGGCAAACCTTATGTGGTCGTCTTGGCAACATTGTACATGAAATGTTTTTCGTGGGATTTCAGTTCTTTTTGTAAGTTGCTAGGCAGTCTTTTTAGTGTTTATTTTTTTGGGGTGTATTTCTTGTACATCAGCAGTGCCGGTTTTCATAGCCCATTCTCTGTCTTTGCCTTTTTTCTTTGATTGTTTACTGATTACCATAAGCGATAAATCAGGGCAATATTTCGCTCTTAAGCGATTGTATTCAACTATAGCTGACTCTTGTGCTTTAATACTAGCAGTCTATATTTATAAGGTGAACACCTTGTAAATTGGTCACTCTAGAGAGTGCTACATAAGCCTGCCCACAGGAGAAAAATTTCGGCTTTCTAGTACTTCAGGAAGTACCCTAACATTTTGAAGTTTCATACAAACTTCCACCCCCCCCATTTTAGGGGATGGGGGGCGAAAGTTATAAGTTTATGCATTTTTTTGTTGGTTGAATACTAAACTTAGATTACATACCAAATTTCAGCTTTCTAGCACTTCAGGAAGTAGCCAAACATTTTGATGATCATCAGTGTGTCAGTGTATCAGTAAGTGTGTCAGTGACGAAATAGGTGTATTTTAGATATCAATAAAATCTAAACTATTAAAGCTATTCAATTGAGACTTTGTATGTTTAATAAGTCTATTATTGACATCATATCCTGAGAATATGAACTATCTGGTACATCGGAAACCAACTCTATGTGGGTTCAAAAAAACGACGAAACACTTCGAGAAAAGGTAGGTTGGCTTGGCTCGTCTTGGCGGGGGCACTACCGTGCCCCCAGATACTGTGTCACTATGTTTTTCATTTTTCATTTATAGTTATAAAATTCCTACACTAGGCCTCTGTTGACAGCGGTTTAAATCGGCATTTTTGAGGGTTCTATTGCTTATAAAAATAATGTATAATCATAAAGGAAAACAGAGGGACATACAAGTAGTTAATATTTATTATTCTGTAAAAAATCATTGCTGTATGGTCATTAACCAGAAAGAAAACAGGCGAGAGCGTCCCTCTTAAGGGGCTTACAGGACTTAAACGCAAAAAAAACCGCAAGTTTTAGAGACAATAAAAGTCATAGGTATACTTTTATTACTACAGTAAATCGACTACAGTAAACAAAATCAGAAAAATATATTATATTCTTCAGGATATAATGCTAGGGAAAACATAATACAACTAATTTGTTACGATAGAAAAAAATCATGAAGATACCAGTTAACAAAAACGTGTTTACAATACCAACTGTATTCTGTAGCTGCCATTTGTCATACCACCAATGCAATAGAAGTCAAAATCGGTTGAACGGACTGTAAAAGAGGTTTATTTAAATGTCTAATCTTATTGCAAATGGATTATAGGTACGCTATAAATTGTCATCCAATCTATGTATAATCACATATTCCATCACAAATACCATCCGATTATACATCACGCAATTAGTTCGGTATCCTACCGGTCGATTCTGTAAAAATGTCACCGTGAAAACTTAAGTGAAGTGAGATTGTTTTTGCTAGGAATTGACACTATTGACAGCTCAGTCCTCGTTCACTTCACCTAAGTTTTCATAGTAAGATTTTTACAGAATAGCAACGCATGTCCCTTCCTGTCCCTCTCCCATCCTCCCTGCCCACCTGCAGTGACGTAAGCCGGTGTCCGGGACCAGGGTTCGCTGCATTGATTGCACTGGCGCACTGCAGATGCGCTAGACGTAATGTTGCGTTGTAGGGATGGGACACGGTCGGTGTAGGTATCGATAGTTGTCCCGCCCTGGTTTGTGTTTTTATAGAAATTCTTGTATAAAGGCTCCAACAAACTCGCGTGACACGCGATATACACAAAGACACCGCTCGTTGCGCGACTTGCGGTGCCTTTGTGTCGCAAGCGAATTTATTGCGTGTCGCGCCTGTTTGAAGGAGCCTTAAAGTGTGTATGAAGTGGGACAGACTTCATAGTATGAAACTGAATAATTAATGATAACGTAACACACCTTTAAACTTATCATCATTATTTCAGCCGAAAGTCGTTCAGTGCAGCTGGACATAGGTCTCCCCCAAACACCGCCTGTACTTCCCGCATCCAGAGGATTCCTGCGGCCTTCACAAGGTCATCGGTCCACCTTGTGGGAGGCCTTCCAACGCTACGTCTTCTGGTACGCGGTCGCTACTCCAGAACCTTTCGGCCTCATCGGCCGCTGGTTCTGCGAGCAATGTGCCCTGCGCACTGCCCCTTAAGAAGCTCCCAGCCCCCGCCCCTGCCCCTTTAAAGTATGTCCTTCTTTTAACCTTACGCGTATAAAACCGTGATTTAATCACAAATCATTAAAATTCAATGAATCATCTAAATTGTCCGTCTATACTATTTTGGAATTGATATACAAAATATCCTAGAATTAACGCTCAAAGTATAAAGGCTCCTAAAAACAGGCGCGACATGCGATATAATTGCGCGCGACATAAAGGCACCGCTCGTTGCGCGCTTTGCGGTGCCTTTGTGACGCGTGTCGTGTCGTGCCTGTTTGAAGGAGCCTTAAAACATTGTTTATTGTTATACTAATTGTGGAAGAAAATTGTGGTCATATTACAAATCTACGCACGTACACAGCCCCTCACGTATAAAGCCGTTTCATCCATTTTTGGTTTGTTTTGACGATGCAACGGAAATGTGACTCTAATTTACATAGTTTTAATTATTTTTGGGATAAAAAAATACCTATTTTAAAAATAACAAATATGTAGATTCAATAAATGATTCTGAACAAACTACTTTCATAATGCGCATCAATTCAGTCACACATTGTATATTATGATTCATTTGCGCGACTGACTAGCAATGAGAAATCCTACTAATCCATGCTAATAATTCGGAAGTAACTCTGTCTGTCTGTCAGTAAGTTACCTTTTCACGCCTAAACCACTGAACGGATTTCGATAACATTTGGCAGAGAAATAGATTGCATCCCGGGAAAGGACATAGGATAGTTTTCATGCCGATGTTCCCACGGCGAAACATTCTTAGTCAATTTGCGAGTTTAATAGCAGATAGGTATGACTGTCCAAGGTTCCCAAAAGAGCCTTAACTACCTTCATAAACAAAATAAATTATCGATAGTTTTACAAGAACATCACTATTCGTCCTGGTTACGTCATCGCTTTTCCTGACCCCGTGGCATCTAACGGTGAATCTATTCAAAGCACTTGTGAATCCAAACTACACCGTATACACCTGCTGTAAAGTCCAATTCCGCTTGACAAAATTTTTGTTAAGTAATAATTTTCAATGTAAATGAGACCTTTATAATAATTATTAGGGTTTATTCTCCTGTGGCTGATATTATGCATTCAGTGGATTGTATGAAAACATAGTAGGTAGTTTTCATTTAACTGGTTCACTTCAGGAATAGAAAATGCTGGTCTTTAGTTAAAATGTCAGACGTCGGGTATGTTTATTGCATATAGGGTAGTATGAATGTTATCAGTACTTATTCTACTGGTATCAAACGGCTTCTTTATTAGTGATAGTTTATTTTATAATATTTTGTGAATGTGAGAACGTTGTGGGCCTTGTAGATTTGTAGACCATTTTGTACTTTTTTTTGTACCTAGTACTCGTTGACGGTGGATCGGCCTTAATAGAAGGCAAAAAGTCACCCAAAGGGCAATGGAGAGGGCTATGCTTGGAGTTTCCCTGCGTGACCGAATCAGAAATGAGGAGATCCGCAGGAGAACCAAGGTAACTGACATAGACCGAAGAATTGCCAAACTTAAGTGGCCGTGGGCAGGGCAGATTGCTCGCAGAACAGATGACCGATGGAGATTCTGGAGTGACGACTGCGTACTGGAAGACGTAGCGATGGAAGACCTCCTTCAAGGTGGTCCGACGACCTTGTGAAGGCCGCAGGAACCCGTTGGATGCGAGAAGCACAGAACCGGTCGAAGGGGAGGTGCTTTGGGGAGGCCTATGTCCAGCAGTGGACGTCTTTCTTGCCGGGTATTCTCAGTAGGAAACGACCAATTGGAACCATGCACTTAGCTTCTGACGTTTCATAAATCTATGTATGTTTATGTGAAATAAAATATTTAGATTTTCAATTTGGTTTCATTCCCATTTTTCTTATTAAGGGCTTACATGACCGAAGAAAGAGAAGCGCGATGACACAACGCTGGTATATAATTTATTGCAAAATATGAAGCAATTATTTAATTACATAAAATCTATTGTTTGGACTAAAAAATTAAAACATTAGTGTTTTAGTATGTTGCTTGTAGAATAATCTGACAAAAAATCAGAATGATTGTATGTATAAAAGTATGGTTTTTATTGTAAAAAAAAAAAAATTTTTAGAGGTATCTTCATGATTTTTTTCTACCGTATCAAATTAGTTGTATTATGTTTTCAATGCACTATCTACCTAGCATAAATATCCTGAAGAATATAATATATTTTTCACTTCTCATGCTCTGAAAGTGCTTCTTTGTGCAGGGTATAGGCTGCACAAAATCGAATTTTGTGCACAAGGGCATTAACGTATCTACTCATAAATGTATTATATTAAGGCAAAGAAAATAAGCCATACAGCCAAATGCAATAAGAAGTTCATAGATAGAATTTGTTATTATATAATATTTACTTTAATTTATTTGCCTTATGTGTTTTTTAAGATATAATAGATATTAAAATTTTAATTCAAGTACGGTAGGTTAGTTGATTTAAGAAAATTATTATTACAAAATTAATTTAATAGTAGGCTGTATAGGTCTGCAGCCTAATATCAATGTCGTAAGATTTAAAAAAAATGAAGCGGCGGGACAGCTCTTGTTCTTTTTTCGTGCATTTATTAATTTCTTCAATTTGCTAAAATTGTTAAAAATGTCCAGTGAAGAAGAGGATTTAGCAGTCTCTCCTAATACGCTTATGGAAATGAATGCATAGAGAGTTGTGCAACAGATATTACCGCCAAAATCTCGGGAAAAATATCTCAAAGTTTACGATAATTTTGTAAATTGGAGAAAAGTAAAACAATTTCCTTCAGTATTCAAAACTGTTCTAATTTTACTTTGAATTTTACTTAAAGAAATGTTATGTTATACTACTGTTTTATTTCCTCGCAATCGAAGTGAAAAGCAGAGTTTATAACTCGTCCACAAAACCATTTTTATCCTCGACATTACTATCAGCCCTCGCCTTCGGCTCGGGCTGCTAAAAGTCTCGGATAAAAATGGTTTGTTTTGTGCACTTGTTGTAAAATCTACTATTTCTGATTTTGTTTACTGTAGTCGATCATATACTTTTATTGTTTCTAAAACTTGCGATTTTTTGTGTTTAGGTCCTGTAAGCCCCTTAAAAATAATTTTATAGAATAGAGTAGATATAACAATAAGAGCAGTGGTGGCCCAGTGGTAACGGCTTACGAGTTGTAGGTCGTAGGTTCGAACCTATACAGGCGCTTTACTTTGTGTAAATTATTTCATCACCACTGCTCTCAAAACGGTGTAGGAAAACATTTTGAGGAAACCGGCATGTCCTTGAACCAAAAATTCGAAGACATGTGACATCTACCAACCTAACTGGGCCCGCGTGGTGGATTACGGCCCACTCCCTGTCACCGAGAGGAGGCTTGTGTCCCAGCGGTGGGAACATTATATGAATGATGATAGGAATGACTTACAGCCTTTTGGTTTGACCATATTCAGGTAAAAACTAGGGATGCCGCGATACGCCTTTTTGCCGATACGATACCGATACCGATACTCTTATCAAAATATCGGCGATACCGATACCGATACCGATACGCTTACTGAATTCAAAAAGGAAGGTAGATTAAATAAAACACAATTAATCAATAGTTTTAGTAATAAAAATTAACATTTATATGATTGTTATGGAATTATCAATAGGCTATTTGACAGTATGAATAATAAAGTGCTAAATGCTGTTATCCACATTTATTATAAATTTATAAAGGGATTTGCAATTATCCGACTTAAATATAATGTCTATTTTATTTCAAAATCCCTGTTAAAAAGTTATTAAATTCTAAATTATGTCACGTGATACAAAACAGTCAGGATTGGCTGAATCTAAGATGACGTCACAACACAGTAGTCAGATCTGTCATTGTTGCAGTCTTACGATTTTTGATCTGTTTATATAAGATTATAAAATATTATCGTGAAAATTTGTGGTATTTTACAATCTCCATCGTATATTTTGGTATTCCACTCCATCATGGATGTCAATTTTGTGAAAGCAGACAGCAGAAACTTGCCCAAAGTGGACGCAATCATGGTTGGTATGTGCTTCAAAAATAACCCCGATTTTTATTCTGCAGAGCTGAGAAATGTAAAAACAGCAATGTATTGTACCATAAATATAACACTACGTACATAAGTAACCTTAATCCTGCGAAGGTGAAATAATAGTCTTTCTTTCAGTAAGTAATAGTTTTTTAGGTTATAAAGAATAAATTTTGTTTACAGTAAGTAATTAGTTTCCATTCTCAGGGCTGCACGAGAATCTTATGGTGACGATGCTATTGGGTACGTACAACTAAGTCGTGGATCAGGACTTTGCTCCTGCGAGCAAGTTGTAACCACTTTCTACGCATTTTGGCATTCTTCGGCACATGAATAAACAATTTTTCCGGAGTTTTTTTTTTGACGTATTGGTGCAGTTTGGCATTGCACACCATTTATAATTCATTTTCTTATTAAACAGTAGAAAAAAAGCAGTACCAAAGCACTTGGGAAAGATTTGACTTATTGAAGTGTGTTTTGTTTACTTTGTTGTGACGTCACATGGAGCTAATGCCGCCATATTGCTCGAACTAACGTTTTGGCGGGATAATTAAACCATTCATTTTTAAGTTTGATTTTCTAACGAAAAACAACACAGAATTAAAAATAACTACTTTTTGTGGGTTCCTTATACACTACTAAATAATCTGAGATGGATTGCAAAACCTTGTCAAATACCCTATTGTCGAAATTTCAAAGTGATTCCATATACCTAGCACTTTTGTGTTTTGAAATTGATATGACTACTATTTATTTTATTTGACTCAAACGACTAGTTATAAATGACATACAATACACAAACAATTACGATATGTAATTCTTAATCTTATTTGCATGGAAAAATACTACGCGCAACAACATTCAACCTAACGAAATGGGATAGATGTGCGAGTGCGAGGCCAAAGCGGGCGGGCGAAACAAAACACTGAATAAAGCGCGGGGTTTCCCCGAGCAAAGTTAGTTCGTGCCTCGTTTGCAACGAAATAGACGGGACAACACGCGCGTTTACATTACATTTTTAAAGCGCGAAATTTGAAAAGTATCGTTGAATCGGCCATAAAAATATCGCCGATACCGATATATCGGCAAACCTGAAGTATCGCCGATATATCGGTATCGGTATCGGTATCGGATGCATCCCTAGTAAAAACCATTTCTTTATAATTAATCAAATCTCTATCACTGTTTCCATGTTTCTGTTTTATCAGAAATCAATAAATGTTACCGCCATGTTGAGTTAGTTGTTGAAATTAATAACTGTGACGGGTTGATTAGGGTTTATTAGCTACATTTTTTCACGCATACTCGTACGTATTGCAGAACATAGAACGTACATATACGACTTAATATAACTTTACGCCTGTTTTCTTTCCGAAGGGGTTAGCAAAGGTGTAGCTACACCCAAAATTTTGCTAGTTACGAAATAAGTCCCATGTACAGACGCCAGCATATCAAGCTACCCGAAATTGTCAAAATTTACCAATCAACTTTGAACCTTACGCTTTAGCGATAAAGTTGAACACAGGCCGACAAAATTTGACGAACACTCTTACCCAGAAACCAGACTATACTTTTCAGAAGGATTTTGACGCGCTGAATTTGAATCTGGCCTGAAAATTTGCTCTATCACGTCAGGGTTTTGAGATATCCTAACCTAAAAGTGCAAAAAAATACCGTTTTTTCTCATTTTTGAGGTTATGTAGCACGGCCGATCCTATTTTCTTTCACAAATTATTAGTAGCATCTCAAAGGACTAGTCTGCCTCTTTAAAATAGATTATATAAAAAATCTATTGTAAAAATTAAAACACTAGAGCTTTAGTATGTTGCTTGTAGAATAACCTGACAAAAAATCATAATGATTGTATGTATATTAGTATGGTTTTTATTGTAAAAATAAACTTTTTACAGGTATCGTCATGATTTTTTTCTATTGTATCAAATTAGTTGTATTATATTTTCAACACACTAATATATGATATTGTTTACATGTAGTCGATCATGTACTTTTATTGTTTCCCAAACTTGCGTTTTTTTGCGTTTAGGTCCTGTATGCCCCTTAAAATACAGATCAGCTAGATAGGTGGATTATCAAAAAAGGACCAGGGAAGCATAGCACAAAAAGTAATATACACCAGAGATTTTTAAATATCTTTATTTACAAATCAAACAATCTGTCTAGCGTGCGGGCGTCTCCACTTCATGAATATGGGCCTCCTGTTATAGAACGAGCGAGACACCAGTGAGCTAGGGACGTAGCGATTGAAGTAATCACGGTCTTCTATACTGAACTCTGGGTAGTCCCCCCCTTGTGCCTCTATGTGCTGAAAGGGAGAGGAAAAAATAGTATTAGGTAAGAGATGGGTGGACAACAGGAGTAGCTTGTGGCTAAGTACAGCCGCACGGGTCGATCGATGAGGTTAAGCAATGCTTGCCGCGGTCCGTCCGTGGATGGGTGACCATCTTCACATACCAAAACCCCTCCGTGTCTCGGGAAGCACGTTAAGCCGTTGGTCCCGGTTGTCATTCGTGGATCTTTGACAGTCGTTACGGATCGTCAGAAGCCCGAAAGTCTGACAACCAGTTTTACCAAGGAGTATCGTATTACCCAGTGACTGGGTTGTGGTGGTCAGATAGGCAGCCGCTCCATGTAAAATTCTGGTCTGCCTAGCCTTTTCCCAACTATGTTTGCGTCGGCCTCCAGTCTAACCGGATGCAGCTGAATACCAATATTTTACATGGAGCGACTAGAAAGATGGAGAAACAACTGAATTCCAAAAACAAAAAAGACACTAAGTACAAAGTGAAAAATAACTTTAATTTCGGAATTCGGTGGTAAAAAACGCAAATGCGAACCCCACGACACCGACTATATTTTTGAGGTATTCCACTCAGAGCACTAAAAAAGTTTTTGAAGTGAAAACTTCTTTAGCGGCGTTGTACACTTTTTTTGTAATGGGTAAAAAATGTTAAACTCGCATCAGGACACGTGACCTGATCGAAAATTCGTAAGACGGATGGCCGTAGCCGGTACCGCGCGTGTTTTGTTTATAAGACGATTCACAAAATACACACGTAATTGTTCAAGTTTTCTTTCTGTTCTGTCGGCGCTCCCGGAGTGCCACTGTTTTTCTTAACTATTTTGTCTTGTAATTAAAAAATAACGAACAAACCTGAGTGAAAGCAAGGACACTCAAAATGAAGCCCAAAACTTTTATCACAGACGCCATTTTCGATCGAAGTACTTTTAAAATGGCACGCAAAACACGCTCGTTTTCACATTTATACCATAAACAACCGATTTAGGCTGAACATTGGTGAAAAAGCGTAGCTTTTACAAGTTAATCCTCATTAAAAAGGCATAGAGTTTATAATTAAATAGCATTAGAACATGTAGACAATGATGTTAGACTAATTGTATTTCTGTAGTCGATTTGACATAGGTAAACCTACATGTAGGTAAGTTGATTTCTTTTTGAAATTAAAATAAAGCCTGTTGAGTGACTCGATTCTCGTTCCTTCTTTGTATGTATAAAGAGCCATTTTTCAGTAAGAAAAAGTTACCTCAGATTTGATGTGAAATGCTGTGAAGCTAGTCTAGTAAAATTAGTCTTTTTAAATAATTAATTTGCCAAATAAATCTTCTATAATCAGTATTTCTTCATTCCACTTTGGGGTGGCTAGGTGACATAATATGGCAAATAATTTAATATCCTGTGTCTCGTAATGTTACTACTTTGCATACCTAATATTATATAGAAGCAAGTTTTTCTATCTGAACAAACAGTTGTACTTCTGGGGAGTTGATTGCGTCACGTTCTCTTCTCAGCGAAAGCACTAAGAAGTGGTAAAGAGCGGTTTTGGGGGTCTGTTTTTAAAATTTTGTAAATGTAAGAACCATGTTTCCGTTTATTATGATTTTCTTGATGTTGACTTGAAAGAGCATGGCAGTTGAGAATGTGTCATGCTCACTTAAATGTCTCATCGATGGTGGCGCGTGTGTTGGATCATTCGGTTCCCTACAAAACGGTTGAGCTAGATGGTGCTGATCCACGCGTCATGTTCGTGAACGGGCGCCGTCGGTTGAGACTGGTCATCTCTTAACTGCCAAGGCTTATTTTTAATCTTATATTTTGAAATGTTTCTTCATTTGTGTCTTTTTTTTACATTGTTCTCACATATAGAAGCAACAATAATAATGTACACAGGATTTTGTAATATCTTGATTTAAAAGAGTGTCCATGGAGTTTCTTGCTCGTTCTTCTCCATAGAGATCTACGTTTTGGAATGGGCAACTAGCTTCAACTTTCTGACTAACTGACAATTTAAATTTTGACAATTCAAAAGTGCCTGTACAAGGTTTATTTAAAATAAATGCTTTGAGTTTGAGTTTTGTTTTATGTAATTTTGACGTTGGAAAAGTGCTGATTGTTAGCCTAATTTGATTAAATGAAATTTGATTTGATTCGCTAACCTCCCCGGGCCGCCAGTACTTATAACGATATAATTGACAAAGATCTTCAAGTGTAATTTCCACAAGAAAAATAATCTCGTTTTATTTGAAACAAAGGTAAATAAGAATCTGCTTCAAAATGGAATTCAGCTAATAAGACCTCTTTTGACGTCAGTTTGAAGACTCTCGGTTTTACTACAAAAGGTAGCCATTGATGTTGGTTCAAGTACTTCAAGTATGTACAAGCTTTCAAGAGATCTTCAGGATTGTTCAGTTGTTTCTAAAAGGCAGGGTTTGTTGTTTGGATTAGGTATAATTACCTGTTGTTCCTACATACGGAGTTACCGACATAACTTGTAGAGTTACCAAACTGAGGTGGCAGTGGGCTGGCCATGTTTGTCGAAGGCGGGATGGTCCATGGAGCAAACGAGTCCTGGAATGGAGACCACGTATCCGCAAATGTAGTGATGGACACTCATAGCTAGATGGACCAACGATCTTAAGAAGGTGGCTGACAGACTGGATGCAGAAGGCGGAAGACAGGGTGTTGTGGCGTAGCCTGGGAGAGGCCTATTTCCAGCAGTGGACTGCGATAGATTGAGTTGATTGGAGAGTTCCTTGTGAAAGAGTACAACAGACTTTCAGAGTCTACCTAGATGAAGCTTCAACATGATGGATTATGGTTATAAAGAAAACTATTATAGAACGATTAGCGTAGATTTAATAAAAGAAGATATTCAGCACCATTCACCAAAGTCGAAAAAAAAAAAGAGTAGACAGTGACAGTTTTTCAATCACATTTTGACAGCTATAAAAGTGTTTACAAAGGCAGTTATTTTTATTGCGTTTACAAAGACTATTTCCAACACACCATGGTCCTGCTACCAAGCGAGGTTGCTATGTTTCAGTTAGAAGGGTACGGTTGCCGGTGAAATACTTGGTTGGTTGGTTGTTGGTTTGGTTGTTGGTGAGTTGGTTGGTGGTAGTTGGTGGTTTTTCTTTATATGACATTTCTTCTGATAGCCTCCCTATAGTATCATAGATCTCTACGGGAGCGATCTTTTGCTATATGCCTTTCAAATATGTACAGTGTATTGATTCCGTCCCTACAAAATGACTGAGCTGGATGGTGTTTATCCACGCCTCATGTTCGAGAACGAACGCCATTGGTTAAGCCTTTTTTTTTCAGAATGGGAATTCATCAGATGACCCCTCCCGCTTTGGGTGGAGCGGAAGGGAGTGTCAGACCCTTACTGACTAAAACCCACCCATGTTCCTTCCTTAGCCCTTTATGTTCCGGGCCAGCGGTAACCCTTTCGGACAATTCCGCTGACCCGGCAGGCTTTGGCCCTAACGGCCTCTTTCATTTGATGCTGATATCTCTTTGAGGCGCGCGTGGAACACGTACGCGCCGTCGGCCCTCGTCTTAACTGCCAGGGCTTATGTTTTATTTTGAATTGTTTCTTCATTTCATTTTTTGACATTGTTCTCACCACAGCTACAGGAGCAAAAAGAATAATGTATGTACCCCATATTTAGTAATATCTGGATCTTGATCCTGTAAATGGTTTAATTGAGTTAAACACTTTGAATTTTTGCGTAGCTTGGTATATGAAATTTTGCTTAGATTTGGGTATATTAGATATTGATTCAAAGGACAATGGGCGAAATAATAACGACATTGCTGACATAATTTATATAATTTAACACATATTCAATACACAAGGTACATATAATGTAGTCTTATGATAGCTATAACAACAGTACATTTAGAGACGTTAGGCCATCAACATAAAATAATCGGAGAAGATATTTTATATCTTTAACAAATGTTATGGGCGAAAAAATATCTCGACATATCATTAAATAGTTTCAGAAAATAGGTACACATCACAGTATTTAGGCTATATTTTTTATTTATTTTATTATTTCGACAAACATCAACGGATTTGAAAACAGTGAATATACGATAAAAATGTGATAACAACTAGATTTTTTTATTTAAAAAAAACTTTTTTTTTTATTTGATATGTATTCCTAGGCACCTAGCATATTTTGAGAATTTCACTAAAATTTAAGCGAGAAATTAAAGAATATTTTCTTACGATAATCTTATTCTAAGACTAGCCATACGTGATATGTTTAGTAATAGATTTTTATTAATTTTAACATCAATATTTACTAATATAAATGCCTCAGCCAGTAAGATATGTATTTGTTTCATTGAAGACTTATTTATTAATGTTATTTTTAAATCTATTCATAATATTTAGAGATTAAACACTTTAAAATTGTTTTTAATAATAAGACGTGACAACTGTCACCATAAATACTAATTTTTAAATAACATTCATAAGTATTTAATATTGAAACATTAATCTCCATATTTCTAATTCTACACAATAAATTAAAAACTAAAAATGATATGTCTCAGCTTTGCCTATCATTCTTTTTATCTTTTTTTCAAAGCGTCTTTTATATAAATAAAATGTAGCGTATCGGTTGACCGTTTTTCGAAGCGAAATTTCATATTTTTTTCTCCATTTTTCGTTTTGCAATTACGCTCACAAAAAAAAGAATAGAAAAAGTTTTACCTAATTTATTTACCGAATTAAAAGTAGATTAAAATAAAGGGCGAACGGTAAAAAGAAAGAGTAAAAGTAAGAAAAATTTTGATTTATTTTTATGAAAGTCATGGGCGTAATCACAAAACTCGAGTCGTTAATGAGTTTGACATAAAAATTTACGAGTACCAGTTCTTAGCAATGGAGAGCCTCGTAAAAGATTTGTTCCCTATCTTTTTTACTAATAAAAATACAAAAAGATTGGATGAAGCTTTGTTTTTGCAAATAATAGTGGTTCTGTAATATTAACTTTTATTAGTAAAAATGATGTTTTTTTTTGTCACGTTGCATAAAATGGTATAACGTCTGCCAATTTTTATAATGGTGACGCATATATCTTTCCTTCACACCATCTTTTACCTTTCATCTTTGATAAAATACTTTCTTTACGTTTAATTTCCAAAAAAATAATAAAACTCCAGCCAACATTCAAGATCGCACTCAAAAAACAAAGACAAAAAAACAATTGACGAACTATACTTTGTACCATTTCACGCAACGCAAAACGTAAACAAATTAATGAAGTCGGTAAACGCCAATGCGTTTCTCCCCAGCGGTGTGCTGAACGAACTCGCGGATCTGGTCAGTGGCAACGGGTCCAATGCATACCAAGGGTTCCTTGAAGTATCCGCAGCTCTGTTGACAAAAAATATTCATGTCATATCACCTGTCAATATAAATCCTAAAGTCCGTCCCACGGCGTCCAGGACGTCCAGCGTCCGGCGCACGAATGTCCAGCTGTCATTCGTGGACCTTTGACAGTCGCTACGGGTCGTCAGAAACCCGAAACTCCGACAACCAGACTCACCAAGGGGTATCGCATTACCCAGCAACTGAGTTGTGGAGGTCAGATAGGCAGTCGCTCTATGTAAAATACTGGTATTCAGCTGCATCTGGTTAGATTGGAAGCCGAACCCAACGTGGTTGAGAAAAGTCCAGGTAGATTGATTGATCCGCCATGTCTTGAAATGGTATCAAAAAAATCACCGCGAGTATCACATGAAATCGAAACAGGGATCAAGCGATTTATTATAACGGAAAGACGCTTATAAATATCTGGAGATGGGTAACGTTATCAGGTTGAATATAATATCGAATATTTTCCCTCGTATATCATCAATCTTCTATATTTTCCTCAACCAAGTGATTTCATCTAAACCGTCGTCAATATTCCATCTCTAATATATTTTTTTCTAAGAACCAATTTGCTTTAAACAAAATTAAAAAACTTGGAAAATGATTTGTAGTTGAATGGCTTTTAAACGAATTAGGGCCGTTTTAAGAGCGTTTTAATTCATTAAACTTGGGAACTTTGTAAGAATGATGTTGTAAATAGGAAAATTATGTAAATAACGCAAGTTTTTGAAGCAATAAAAGTAGATGATCGACTACAGTAAACAAAATCAGAAAAATATATGATATTCTTCAGGAATGCTACGTAGATAGTATGTTGGAAACATAATACAACTAATTTGATACAATAGAAAAAAAAATCATGAAGATACCTCTAAAAAATTCTTTTTACAATAAAAACCATACTAATCTATAAAGATGAGATATATGAGAAATTTAAAATTTCTATAGAAAACGTATTTTTCTCAGAACTCGTCTTTAAATCATAGTCCATTCAAAATATATATTTGGGAACCTAGATAATCTGTAATCCAATCGGAATAAATACACACTACATTAAGAATATGTTTGATTTAGAAATTATTTTGGTATTACTTTTATATGAACTACGCATGCTCCGCCGACCCCTTAACGTGATTCCGATGTCTTATTTACAGAATAAACCATTTCATTTCACACAAAAATATAACAATAAACAACTTTTCAGGACAAAACCACAAACGGTCTTTAAGAAAAGATATTTTTCTTGTGCCTTTAAACTTAAAAGGTCCCGAGCTTTCAGACTTTATATTTTTATTAAGACTTGGACGTCCCCTTTATGTAAAAAAGACTGTACCGCCTTTGTTCGAGAATTTTATTGAGGAATAGTAAAGTATTTCTTTAGGTTTGGACAAAAACAGTGCCCCTTCCTTTTTATTATTTATTTTGAGAAGGAATTTGATAAACGGTAACTGTCTCGGAAATTAAAGTTGTGGATTATTTTGAAAAAGTGTATTGTTTTAAGCCAATGACTTCCGTATTTTCGGTTATTTGAGAAGCTTTCAACTCAACTCTAAGGGAAATTGATTTTGAGGTAACCGACATATCCTAATACCAAAAATTCGAAAACGTGTGGCATCTACCAACCCGTATTGGGCTCACGCGGTAGATAGTGGCCCTATCCCTCTGGAAGAGATGAGGACAAGTCCCAGCAGTGGGCATATTATTGGCTGATAATGCTACGGGCAATTTATTCAACTAGGCCAATCGCAAACGAGACTATAAAAAAAACTGGCCAAGTGCGAGTCGGATTCACACACGAAGGGTTCCGTACCATAAAGTCTCGTAAACACAGGCGCGACGCGACACGCGACACAAAGGCACCGCAAGTCGCGCAACGAGCGGTGCCTTTGTGTCGCACGCGATTCGCGTCGCGCGTCGCGCCTGTGTGTACGAGCCTTTTTTTCGGCGAGTTTTTTTCGGCGTTTTTGCCTTAAGGCTCATGCAGAGCCTCAAGGCAAAAACACCGAAAAAAACACGTTTGTTGTATGGGAGCCCCCCTTAAATATTTATTTTATTAAGTTTATAGTATTTATTGTTATAGCGGCAACACATCATGTGTGAAAATTTCAACTGTCTAGCTATCACGGTTCATGAGATACAGCCTGGTGACTGACAGACAGACAGACGAACAGTGGAGTCTTAGTAATAGAGTCCCGTTTTTTACCCTTAACCCTAAAAACGAACGTGTTTCAAACTCAAATCAACAAGAATTATGGATGAAAAATGATGGTACGGATCGCCATTGAAATATTCTAGTGCTGCGAGATTCTGGCTATTCGTTGGTGATTTGAGTTTGTGACTAGTTACTTTTGTGTAGCGTTGTGGTCGACAGGCCTGAAGGTTTGGTTTACTTGAAGAGCGGTTACTGCCACATAACGGTCGCAGTGACGGTCGTCATCAAAATGATGGCACCGGGCTTTGACTTCAGCATTTCGTAACAAACTATAAGTCTCAATCTGAATCATTATGAATGATATCCATGACTCCATATGTTCGAAAAATGAGTCCGCTCAACAACGTAAATATTGCAATGAATGTTGTTGTACTGTTAAAATGAAACCCATTGCTAGTTATAGTTTGTTACGCAATTACTCCTCAGGGTGCCAAAAACACTCTCTAGAAAAACACATCAACTTACAATGCGTGCCACGAAAGAAGAGACTTGACCCCGCTTCCCCCGCTCTTTCCGCCGCCCCTATGACGTCCGGTCCCGTCCCGCACTCAGACCTCATACCGCTAAAGATATCTAAAATCGTGTACTGCGCATGTCAAACCACGTGGTGTGTCAAGTCTCATCTTTCGTGGCACGCATTGTACTTTTGTAATAACATTAGTAACATTACAGAGACATCATTCGACGGTAAATTGCGTACGCTATGTGACTTCACAGTGGTAAGTAAAATCTTCCAAATAGAAACTTACCAACAAGAGACTGAACAAATTGTTTTACGATCGGAAACACTTTAACACAGTTTTCGCTTCGCTTCGCTCGCTTCCAAAACAAAATCAGTAAAATTGTTGTTACAAAGTTCCTGTTTAGATAAAGACAAAAAAGATAAAACTACAAAAAGAAAGTATCTTTTAAAAGGAATCATTCTATTCAAGTTTATTTCCACGCCTAAAAGGTTTTGGCTCAAGTACTTTTTCTGTAAGTATGTTTGAATATAAATCATATTTTTCTAAATCTTAGATGGGATTCTTATGTCTTTGCCTAAGATATTTTACTTATTTGTTTGGCTCCTTCAAACAGGCGCGACACGCATAAAGGCTCCTGCAAACAGGGCGCGACGCGCGACGCGAATCGCGCGCGACACAAAGGCACCGCTCGTTGCGCGACTTGCGGTGCCTTTGTTTCGCGTGTCGGGTCGCGCCTGTTTGAAGGAGCCTTTAAATCGCGCGTGACACAAAGGCACCGCAAGTCGCGCAACAAGCGGTGTCTGTATCGCGCGCGATTCGCGTCTCGCGTCGCGCCTGTTTGCAGGAGCATTTACGAGTTGTAGGTCGAACACAAACAGGCGCTTTACTTTGGGTAATTTATTTCATCACCACTGCTCTCAAAACGGTGAAGGAAAACATCGTGAGGAATCCGGCATGTCCTAGAACTAAAAATTCGAAGCCATGTGACATCTACCAACCCGCACTGGGCCCGCGTGGTGGATTACAGTCCACTCCCTCTCACTGAGAGGAGGCCTGTGTCCCAGCAGTGGGAGCATTATTGTTTATGTTTCTTATTTGTTTTGGTGTTAAATGTAATAGTATCACAATAAAAATCTACCTAGCCATTTCACAACTATGTTGGGGTAGGCTTCCAGTCTAACCGAATTCAGCTGAATATCAGTATTTTACATGGAGCTACGGTACCCGGCGATAAATATTGCACATCGACCTTTGGAAAGAGACAATCGGCTAATTTCGGCTTCGTAGAGCGTTATCTCTGTCGCACGAAATACAAACAGTCCGGTATCTATTAGGAGCTGTTAAAACAATTACGATTTGCTTCTTTTGATAATTATTTTTATTCTTTGTATAAAATACAAAAAAAGCAATACAATCGATGTGTCGATCGATGTGTGTGTGTGTGTGTGTGTGTGTGTGTGATGTGTGTGTGTGTGTGTGTGTGTGTCGATGTGCAATATTTATCGCTGGGTGCTGTAGTTTCTATCTAACCTCCACAACAGTTACTGAGTAACACGACGCCCCTTGGTAAGACTGGTTGTCAGACTTTAGGGCTTCTGACTACCCCACTTCGACCCCCAATCTGTCTGTCAATTGCGACTATTAAGGTAATTTCCTCTTGAACGTTTGTCAGGAAATGGGAAATGGGCGTTTATGGAGTGATGAACTCACACCTTTTGCTCTAAATGACAGCCGGAACCAACGGATTAACGTACTTTCAGAGGCACGGAGGGATCTCAGTATGACCCATCCACAGATCGACCTCCTCTAGCGTTATATAACCTTCAAGATCGACCCGTGCAATTTTTATTATTTCGCCACGAGCCCCTCAATCACAGTACAAATGTACCGCATACATTCTGTTGGACCCGAGAGAGCCATTGTGTCAGAGGCAACCTTACACATGAAATTACAATATGAATAATATATAAACATAACGCCAGAGCAGATTAGGACACATAAGGGTTCCCTTGGGTGCCTTTTTTATGACACTTGGTTAAACATGGACGTTGAAAATAGTCGTGGTTTGGAAAAGATAGAATTATGGGGATTAGGGTATAAAGTTCACTCATCATCCATAGAAAAGGGAGGTTCCTCCGACCAGACGGGTGATGTGTCTGGCGGACTACTGCCTGACGATCGAAGTCGGAACGTTGTATTTGATAATCGCGCGGTAAACTCTTCTTGCGCGATGCAGGATTTTGCGTGACGTCAATGTTCACATGCCGCGTTCACATACGCATGTGACTGGAATCTCGTGTGCTATGCTACCAAATGGATTGCCATATGGAAAGAGACCAGAACTAAAATTTTGCCAACATTTATGATAGAAAAATAGGTTGAGGGTCCTTAAGATTCTGGAGTGGCGACCGTGAACCGGAAGATGTAGCTTTGGAAGATGGACCGATGACCTTGTGAAGGCCGTAGGAATCCGCTGGACGCGGGAAGCAAAAAAACCGGTCGAAGTGGCGATGCTTGGGGGAGACCAATGTCCAGCGGTGGACATCTTTCGCCTAACACGATGATGATGATGAAACACGTCATCTCTTTCGATAAGCTGCAAAAACCAAGTATATCTCACCTTCCTAGGCTTCTGTCGGTGTCGCCGCTGCATGATGCAGCACAGGCCCCTGGTGACGTCACATTCGCTGGAAGAGTTGCAGTCCTCGTTGTATTGCTTGCGGCCGGCGGTCGGTGGGCGGCAGACGTGCATCTCACCTGGGTGATTAGAGAAGATTAGGGGTGGCGTGGTTTACTATGGCAAGCTATGTTTACGGAGGTCGAATGAAAGTGAAATTGGGTGGAAGCTAAAAGACGCTTGCCATATTTTGGACTTTTATCTTCGGGTCTGTTCAGTCAACATAATATTCTAAGAATGAATTCTGAAGATCAGGATAGCTTCAATTCAATCAAGCAGTTAAAATATCCAATCTGGTCATGATATTATTTTGAGGTCAAAAATTTAGGATCTATCCAGCTTAATCTTGATTTCTTTTACAGGCAATAAATGTATTGATTACGACATGAGAAGACTGGCTAAACCTTACGAGATAGATCAAATTAATGTACCTACTACGGAATCTAAAAATATCGATAAAAAAGACCGCGACGGTATATGTTTATCTCCTAAGGATAACCCACAGTAATCATTTTTATCTTTTACATATTACAAAAAAGTTATGGGTTATTTGCCAAGCTATTTTAAACAATAGAGTATTGTTCTTTATCCAATTAAATACATTCGATACGTTGTGCATTTAATGGAGATCAAAATTGCCCTTTACAGCATGTCATTAAAATGAATATCTTGGAAGATATCAGAGATTTAATAAAAAGCGAGGGCAAAGTGAGTGGCGGGGCGGTACGAACTTCGCCGAGTCAGCTAGTTTGGTATATAGGGGATTAGGTCTCTCTTTACAATGCGTGCCACGAAAGATGAGACTTGACACACCACGTGGTTTGATTTGCGCAGAACACGATTTTAGGTATCTTTAGCGGTATGAGGTCTGAGTGCGGGACGGGACCGGACGTCATAGGGGCGGCGAAAAGAGGCGGGGGAGACGGGGTCAAGTCTCTTCTTACGTGGCACGAACTGTACGTATTTGGCTTTTTTCGGTTAGTGTATCGAGGCGCTTCTTCTTCTTCAAATCTAATTAGGTATTACGGCAAAGGGCAAAGGTTACTCACCGGGCACCACTTCCTCACACACTAGTCCAGCATCGCATTGGTTTTCTCGGTTGCAGATCTCGCCTAGTTTCCTGCCGGCGAAGGCTGGCAGGCAGCGACCTCCGTCCTCTGAGGACAAATGATTTTTATATATTTGTAAAGTTCACTTCGAACCTCACTGGGGCTTACGGGACCCAAACACAAAAACCGCAAGTTTTAAACAATAAAGAAACAATAAAGTAGGTATATGATCGACTACAGTAAACAAAATCAGAAAAATATATGACATTCTTCAGGATATATGCTAGGTAGATAGTGTTTTGAAAACATAATACAACTAATTTCATACGATAGAAAAAAATCATGAAGATACCTCTAAGAACTTTATTTTTACAATAAAAACCATACTAATATACATACAATCAGATTATTCGAGAAGCAACATACTGAAATACTAGTGTTTTAATTTTTTCGTCCAAACAATAGATTTTTCTTCTTATTTTGCAATAAATTACCAGGGTTGTGTCATTGCACTTCTCTTTCTTTTCAATGCAGTCCGAGAGTGACCGCACTTTAGGTCATGAGCCTCTTAATTGCAAACATTTCGAAAGTGAACTCATTTGTTTTTAAAATAAATCATCACGGATTCACAAAACGAGGCACAGTTCGAATTTTAAAGTGACGTTTTTCGGATATCGCATGACATTATTTTGACGGCGATGATCTTTTACCAGCGACTATTCTCGCCAGGGCAGCGCAGGCGCGGCGATAATCTTTACCAGCGATATTTTTAAGCAACGATGTTTTTTACTGATATTCCATTTGAAGACAGTTAAAAAAATAGGTTCATTTCAATTAATGTCAAGTCCGAATTATCTAGTCAAATAATCCTGTACTTATCCCTGTAAACGAGTAATTTCCGACACGAAAAGCTTTTTCCTGCAAATTAATGAAACGCTAATGTGGGTTGAATTTCAAATAAACTGTGTGTGGAACGAATTCGTATTTATATTAGAAATATCCGTTCGTTAAATGAAAAAGGGCCCCAGATTCGTGAAGGTCGTATAAGTTAATGGGGTGGAAAACAGCAAAGCCTAGTTTTGCTTATAAAAATACACTAGCAGTACCCCGTGGTTTTACTCGTATAAGTCTCAATCCCATGAGAATATCGGGATAGAAAGTATCCTATGTGTTAATCCAGGTTATAAACTACCTGAGTGCCAAATTAAATTGAAATCTGTCAAGCAGTTTTTGCATGGTTGAGTAACAAACATCCAGCCATACTAGACTTCGATCCCCAATCTGTCTGTTAAGGTGATGCGCTAAAGTAGCCCTCAAAATTCAAATAGTGGTAACAGGTTGTGTGTCAACGTCCCTGCCACGATTCTAAGATGGTATTAAACCGAATTTTACATCAACTAACCCATATCAATTAATTTCAACACCCAAAAAACAACCTTTCCAAATTCACTCCCACGAAAATATAAAAAAATTATATCCCCTAAGCCACTAATCAATTTTTAATTGTCTCGGGGTTTGCTCTAAATATTTGTAATTATTTACTTAATTTATTTACACGAAAAGCCTTTTGAAGTTGTTTTCAAAAAGGATGAACCCGTTTAACACACTGTTTCGAGGAGATGATTATTATGTTAGTTAGTCGCTTCCTGCTGAATTTTTCAGTTCGAGGGTAGACGGTAAATTTAATTATGTACGCCTTTGAACGTAGTCTGGTGAGCGAAGTTGGTTTATTACGGGAATTAGGAGTGCCTAGAGGGACTTGTTATATGAATAACTAGCTTCTGCTCGCGACTTCGTCCGCGTGAAATTTCTTGTTCCCCCGACCCACCCCGTCGCATCGCCTGCCTGCGCTTTTAATTCGTTTACCTTTTTTCTGACTTTTTTGATTTTTGCTCGGCTCCCTAAGGGTCCTAGCGTGATGTTAAGCCTATAGCCTTCCTCGAGAATTGGGCTATTAAATGCAAAAAGAATTTTTCAAATCCAACTGGTAGTTCCAGATATTAGCGCGTTCAACCAAACAAACTCTTCAGCTTTATAATATTAGTATAGATAAGTATAGATAACTGTAGAGATTATCTATGTATGTATCCTTACCTGGGTCATAGTACACACATAGTATGAATTTCGGGATGTTCGAGCCGACATGTCAGCCATTTGAAACATAACATATTTTTATTTTTTTTTCAATTTAATGCAATTTTGAATTGCTGTCTGGCTTATCAATTTTATACATTTTGTAAATTATACAATTTGAAGTGTGTTACTAATTTTATTTTATTACTAATTTTATACATTCTGTAAATTTAAACTTTTTGATATTGTGTCTTAATTTATCAATTCCTTTTACTATTGCTGGTGTTGTTTTACTTTTATTATTGTTACCAATTTTATACATTTTATCAATTTTATACGTTGTACAGTTTTATACATTTTGTTAATTTTATACGTTATACAATTTTACCAATGTTACTTATTTTATTTTAACTTTATATAATTATTTCTAATGTTTTCTAATGTAATGTTTATTTTTTGCAAATATTTTAGAATTTTTAAATGTGTTTATATTTTCGAGCGTATGGCACTCGTGGGCAGCAGCTGAAAATCAGCGTCAGGTGGTGCACTTTGTGTTGTCATCTGGCATTATGCTGAGCTGAGGCCCTTTTGGCATTATTATTTTTAATCATTTTGAATTTGTTTTGTTTATTTTTAAGGGTTTTTGTTTTGCCAAATAAACGCAATTTTCTTTCTTTCTTTCTTTACACGTATCAAATCAGAAAAGGATCAGCACGAATTAAAAAAAAAAGCTTACTCGTATATTTAGTAATAATAATATTTTATTTAGCGAGCTCTTGTTTAACAAACATGTAGAAACAACTCCTTAGGGCTCATCTTCATAAACAATAAAGAAAATAAAAAATATTATATTCTTTTTCCAAATTCAAGAAAAAATTCCAAATATACAATTCTATAGACGACTACAAGTACTAGATAATTAAATTCGTAGAAGCAGACTGTATATTTAAAGCATTCAAGACATGTATACAAAATCTGATTACGTCTGTACAAACTAACTTTGTAGGTACTTTTACGTCTGTCTAACTGAACATGTAGGTACTTTATTAGAGTTTCGTACAAAAGGGTGCCAACGGGCCCCGGTATCCGTCCTTCCGTCCGCGTCTGTCACAGGGCTGTATCTTTTGAACCGTAATAGGTAGACACTTGACATTTTTAGAGTGTGTAATATGGCTGCTATAACAATCTATACAGGTGACAGGGACATCGAATCGTAAACTGTATGAATTCAACACATGATTCTAGACGTACGTTAGAAATTTTTCGACGGCTAACAAAAAAAAAAAAAACTGCCATTTTATAGGACAATGCAATACCTACGCGGTCAAAATGTTTGGAACTAATAATTGTTTTTATTTTATAACTGACGAAATATTTCTACGCAGGAGGGTTCAGAATCATTTGCTGAATTCAATTCATACAGTTTGCGCGTAGGTGTACCTGCTACCCGATATAATAAAAACGAAATTCTGTTCGTTAGTAAGCGCATCACTTGAGAACGAACTGCTGAACTGAGAATTGAATGTTCAAATGTTCGTGAATTTTCGTGTTCGTGTTCGTAAGGTTGTCTTTAAAAAATCGCTCTTAGCGATAAGACCGCCCATTGTGTCACCCTTTGTACAGTTTCTATATTTATGTCTGTAATTTATATGGTGTACCTACATAAAAAATAAAAATTCTATTCTATTCTATAGTCCGAACAAGGATTTTCAGACAAGGATTTTAGGAAAAAGAAATTGGAAACGTTTTCCGGAATTTTGAAAAAATCGGGAAGAACTGAAAGTGCTTTTTTCTATAGGATGGTTATTGAACTGAAGACCATATTGAAATTTTGACAGGACAACAGCCTGTCAGGTCAGACAGTCACAGTAATGTTATATAGGCGAAAGTTTGTATATATCTATGAAACCTTGGGGAGCAGCTAGTAGATAATAAAAATGAAATAAACTTAACAATTAATTTAAAGTAATAATTATTACCTTACACAAGAAACACAAAGAAACGTATTAAAGAAATATGGTTAAATTTAACATTGTAGGGTGTTAAGGAACCCTTCTTGTAAGAGTTGGACTCGCATTGGCTACTTTTCGTCGTTGCGCGTGCAAAAGCCGCTATGTGTTATTTAGTTATTTTCGGTTCTTTATGCAGTTTTAATCGTTATTTCAATACACACATACTGTAAAAATAGCTATGTGATATGTGCAATATTTAAAGAGTTACGAAATGTAGAGCAGCTATGTGATATTCATACATCGAAAGTTCCGTATAAACACGCTGTTATAATCCATATAGCTCAAATAAGTTCACTAAAAACACATAGCCACTTTTGCACGCGCAACGACGTTTTGTAGCTAAATGTGACCAATGTGAATAATATAGGTACCCAGGCTCGTAAAATGTCTGTATTTTATGTACTCGTATATTGTATTGTAGGTACACGATGTAATTACATTTTTATTTCGTCTGTAGGTACATAATGTGATGATAAAAAATGTATAATCCAATATGTGAAGTGTGTTTTGTTTACTTTTTGTGTAGGTACTTAATTGTCTACATAACGGCACTCGACTAATTACGACTGAAAAAATTGTGTAGGTATTGACCCGTATTGTTCCAATTTATAACAGATTTCTTTCAATTGGATATTAAACTGTATTGGATATTTAACTGTAATAATCTTACATTAAAAAAAAAAACAAATAAATAATAGAAACCATAAACGAAGGTAAATCTATTAATTTCTGAATATTCAAACGGTTTTCGTAAAAGTCTTTTTTTTTCTCTTTTAATTTAGGTTTTAGGGGCTTACATGACCTAAAGCGCGGTCACTGTCGGACTGCATAGAAAAGAAAGAGAAGCGCGATGACACAACGCTGGTCATTTATTGCAAAATATGAAGCAATTATTTATTTACAAAAAATCTATTGTTTGGACTAAAAATTAAAACACTAGTGCTTTAAGTATGTTGATTGTAGAATAATCTGACAAAAAATCAGAATGATTGTATACGTATATTAGTATGGTTTTTATTGTAAAAAGAAAGTTTTTAGAGGTACCTTTATGTTTTTTTTCTATCGTATCAAATTAGTTGCATGATGTTTTCAACACACTATCTACCTAGCATATATCGTGAAGAATATCACATATTTTTCTGATTTTGTTTACTGTAGTCGATCATATAGGTACTTTTAATGCTTCTAAAACTTGCGTTAGAAAATGCATATGGCATTAAGTAAGTACATATATATGTATTATATTGGGCTTAAAAATTAAATGACTTCTTGGTAAATAGACCACATTATACAGTACATGAATTTTTGTCCGACAGATTCGTGATGAGTTAGTGCCAAACTCATGTTTTGATGCAAAATATAGAGGCCTATGTCCAGCAGTGGACTGCTTTTAGGCTGATGATGATGACGTCACCCAAAACGAGAGCCCTTATTTACAAAAGTGAAGTATTTGTACAGATCGTAGGGTACATAAGCCACAAAAAAACGTTTGGTTCAAATATAGACGCTATACATAACATCTGTAGGTATTGTATGCTCACATAAACTTTTTCTATTTATAAATACAGCCAGTATTTTCATTACAAACATCCATTTTAAATAAAGAACCTGTTTATTCACAACTGAAACAAACATAAACAAAGCAGGTCGTATAAAAAAGTTAGCATACATATTGGAAAAAAAGTTTCGATTAAAAATAGTCCGTCACAAAAGCTTGTTTTATTTTTATTCGAACACGCACAACAATAAAAAACCATCACGAGTTTCCCTTTGAAAGGAAAACCTGCGTGAAAGGGAAATAAAAATAAACATTTAACACACTACGTTCAATTTTAACGCTAAATGGGTTTTTAATTGCTTTTCCTACGTGCTGATCCTTACCTACGTGTTTGCAAAAGTAGGTTTATAAACTGCAAAAAAAAGGGCGATAACGGTAGGTCAGAAAAAGGGTCGTGGAGTTGGTTTCCGTGTATTGTAGGTAAGCCATTTGAATATAGAGAGAAAATGGCGTTGAAGAAAAATACAATATGTCATTTTGTAAAGAAGTCGTACGTCACGTCAAGCTTTATATAAAATCGTGGAAAAAACCTATTAATTATAGGTATAAAGAAGTCATTCAAAAAGTAGTGGTACAAAGAGTACCTATTGTATTGAATAAAAAATGCAGAAATCAAAGGTAGCCCGCGAAATTCAAATTTTCTTACGTTTTTTGCAATTTGCTGGTCAGTATTATGTGGTACGTCGATCAAAACATGATTCGCGACCGTAACAAATATGTATTTACAGAATCATAATCATTAGAAATAGTAATACATCTTGTTAGGTTAGTATAATCCCAAAATGTCAAAATTTCATGAAATAGTAATTATTTTGGGTTTACTTGGTCTTAGAGAGTTGTGTTGATGACTTTAATGATTATAATTCTGTAAATACATATTTGTTACGGCCGCGAATCATATATTTTTCAACGTACAACTTAATACTGACCAGCAAATTGCAAAAAACGTTAAAAAAGTTGAATTTCGCGGGCTACCCTGGCCCTTTCGCGGACTTTCGCCTTAATTATGGAATATACAAAAAGAAAGAAAGGAAAACATATTTTTTTCTAATATCGAGAGGCTTTTTCCCATCAATGGGAAAATAATAGACTGGTATTACCTATTTATTTATTTTTCATGTCGTCTTTGTTGCCTCTGCAACAAAGTTACGGCCAGCGGACGTTTGGTTTGCTCAACGGGGGTCCTGTTTTTAACCTTTGGGTACGGAACCCGAAAAACATAAATCAGTCAAAACATAATAGGTATGGTTTCATTGGAAAAGGTTCATGAAAGATTCAACAGGCTGCGCTAATCCGTAAATAATTCCTACTACAAAAAAACGACGTTCCAAATTTCCTAAAACGTCACGGAGTGGCTAGCTATTAACTTTATTTGCGCATTAACTAAGTTGTTTACTCGATAAAAGTAACATGGAAAGTTCAAGGGATGTTTATTTTTAGAGAGGAAAACAGCTGCCTATATGAGGGCAGTCGTAACATGACATGCCTGTTGTTTTAATAGTTAGCTAGCTAATGTTCTGTCTGGTGTCCAATATCTAATGTTACAAAAAGAAGAGTAACGTTTACACAAAAATCAATCTACCTAGCGTTTTCCCAATTTTTTTTTTATTTGAAATGGGTTAGCTCTTGACTCTAGTCTAGGTCAGAGGTGACAGAGACAAAGTCTACGATGGAGTGAGCTCACCCAGAAGAAGCCTGTTCACTCTTACTTTGAAGAGATTCGGGTTGTATGCGCTCGGAAAAAAAAAGAAAGAAAATACGTTTATTTGCGGCAAATATGACGCATTAAAATAAAAAACACAAACAACAGAAAAACAAATAAACAATTTGGGAGAAAGTATGCGTCACATCTACCCAAAACTCAGCATAATGCTAAGACCTATACGAGACAGAGCCCCAGCGCTGGTTGGAAACACAGACGCAGGTAGAGAATTCCACTCTTCACTTCACCCTCACTCTCAACTATGGTGGGGTCAGCTTCCAGACTAATCGAATGCAGCATAATCAGCCAATTTTGTTCCCACTGCTGGGACACAAGCCTCCTCTCTTCGAGAGGGAGTGGGCCGTAATCTACCACACGGGCCCAGTGCGGATTCACGGGTCGGTAGATGCCACATATGTCCTCCAACTTTTGGTTCTAGAACATGCCGGTTTCCTCACGTATGTGGACGCAACTGAATACCAGTATTTTACACGGAGCGGCTGCCTTTCTCAAATTCAAAGTCAAATCGTTAATTTCAAATAGGTACAGACGCCAGCACATCAAGCTATCCGAAACTGTCAAATTTTCCCAATCAACCTTGAACCTTATGCTGTAGCGATAAAGTGTAAAATCTATTAAAGAAATTTGACAGATTGTAGTAACTTGTTGTGCTGGCGTCTGTACATAAAAAGCACTTTTGAACGTCAACAGTTACAAGCAAATAAAATTCATTTTAGTTGCCCTACCAAAAGGTAGTTTCGTGTGGAGAAGAATGGACAAGAAACTCCACCGTTACTCTTTTAAAATGTTTTACAATATTTTGTATACATTAATTATATGAAGACAACGCATCTGACCTCCACAACCCTATTGCCTTTTCTCAACTATGTTGGGGTCGGCTTCCAGTCTAACCGGATGCAGCTGAATACCAATATTTTGTATGGAACGACCGCCTATCTGACCTCCACCACCCAGTTACTGAGTAACATGATACTCCTTGGTAAGACTGGTTGTCAGTCATAAAATGACATAAACATGAAATACACAAAAATGTGTCTATTTTATTTTTAACGCGCATCTTATTTGTGCAGAACAAAAAAAATTTCTTTCATTCTTATAACTTATTCTTGCCAACTTTAAATATATTTTTTTAGCTGTGAGTAAATAATTTAATTTTTGATCGTCATGATAACGTAATCAGTCTATAATTTTCCTAATGGTGGGACACACGTCTCCTCTCTGTGAGTTACCAGGGCAGGCCGTAATATAACCACGCGGGCCCAGTGCGGGTTGGTGGATTGTCATGATGGCCTATCCCATACTCTTTGTAAGACACCCTAGTAAGGCATATCCCGGGTTGGTAAGAAAAACTATCGATTTAAGGTGATATATTGAAAAAAATGTGGTTTTTCTATTTAGTGTAACTTGTTAAAGTATGTGGAATATAATTTAACATTTTGGTATTATGTTTTTTGACTCTTTGGTCATCATGTAAAAGATTCAATGAATTTTTCTCGATACAAAAAAAATTGCTAAGTTAGGTATATCTATTTTTTTTACTTTTTGCGACATCACGGTGTAACGCTTAAGAGTTAATTCAATGGAATTAACTTTAAAACATAGAGAATTATCATATCAAAGTTTCAAACTCAATGTAGTTTTAAAGTTAATTTATTTATTTTGTTAAAAAAGGAGAAAATTCGTTTTGGCACATACGTCGTTTTATTCCGAGCGCACGCACATTATAGCTATCTCTCTTCTTTTGCGTTTCAAAAGTAATTGCTTCACTTTCGTTCGCTTGATAGATCAGTCGCTACGATTTATTTTTGAGGTAGCGCCTTAATAGTATCAGTTCGTAAACACTTAAAATTGGTGCAAATGGACCTTGAAAAAACGCTTAGGTACCTAAACATTGAAGTCAATGAAAAATGGGCCAAGTCGATTTATGTGCTCACAGTTTTTCTTTGTGTGTAAAAATTCCGCTGAAAACATCGTGAAGAAGTAGGCTTCTAAATAAATCGTCTAACATCGTCAACACTCAGTTAATAGCGTATTGATTATTTCGAGTAATAGGTAATACGGACTGGTGTCCGCAACTCCACGTCAATGCGCGTATTTTCGAATGTATATTATATATGTCGGAGAAATCATTAGAATGGGGCGGACTTGACAATGAGGCGGAAGCGCTGTGACGACAACGCATCGACCGGAGTCATTCGTTTGATTACTCGGAACGCCAGCGCCATCTGGTGGCGCTTGACAGAGTCTAGCCTGAGTTCATGGGGCGTCGAGGAGAGCGTGCAACGTTGTGGAGCTCTTGGACATTGGACATCGTACGGACAACATGTACTCAGAAACCTACCGTATCTGGTTGTGTCGTGTGCCTACAGTGTGTAATTTGCTAGGGTGATTGAATTGCTCGTGAAATTATAACCTGATTTGAACTGCAAAACAGTTTTTCTATTGCGCAATAACCAACATAGTGCGCCGACAGTAATTAAAATTATTAATCCAGGGTGTCAACTACCTCCATACAAAATTTTATCAAAATTGGTCAGCCGTGAAGAAGTAACACACACACAAACTTTCGCCTTTATAATATTAGTGTGATTTTTTTTTTTTGCAAGGCCAATCCGTAGCCAGAAATTCACTTTACGGTTTGTCTATTTTAAAATAAACATTATTACTCATTATAATTTGACATAAATATTAAATAAAGGCATCCAATGTGGATGCTCATCTAAACATAATATAATACTAGCGGCCCGCCCCAGCTTCGCACGGGTACAATGTTTTCTTTCGAATTTCCTAAATTTTCTTTCATACAAACCTTGTCCTGGCAATACCGAACACAACAAAAAAAAGAATTATCCAATTTGGTGCAGTCGTTCGGAAGTAATGCGCATACAGAAATTTCGGCGACTTTGTTTTATACTATGTAAGGATAAAGAGAAAAGATTTGATTTTTTGTATGTTTGTTTGTTACACTTTCACGCTGAATCTGCTGAACAGATTTGCATAAAATTTGGCACATGGGTGGATCATGACCTGGATTAGGACACTTTTTATCCCGATATTTCTACGGAATCGAGACTTAGGTTGATATTATTTTGCTCACATTCCATTTCAGTAAATTTATACAGATTGCTAAATTTTCCTGTTCCACAAAATCAGCGTGTAAATCACAAGAAACACAAAAACACTTACAACATAAACATCAACATGAAATATGAGAGCTCTTCGTTAACTAATGTAAAAATTTTCGGAAAGGGACTTCCCCTTACCATTTGTTTTAGGCGAAATCTCAGTATGAATGAAGTGAAGTGGAAGTGGGAGGTACGATATTTTTGAAATGAAAACTTCTTTAAGCGCGTTGAGCATTTTTTGAAATAGGAAAAAAAAACCATTAAACTCGCGCCACTGTTACCGTAAGCGACAACGCGCGTGTTTTGTTTCTAAAATGATTAAAAAAATACCCGCTTCGGATGTGTTCGGCTGTTCTCGGGATGTACTCCGTTTTAATGTAGGTATATCCGATATGTCAGTGAGTGATGGCAAAGTATTCTGTTTGTGTTTTGTTTTCACTTCTGTCGGCACTCCCGGAGCGACACTGTTTTTTTTATTTATTAAAACTTTATGCACAAGTAAAAAAAACTGTACAAAAGCGGACAAACATGGTAGGTGCAACATACGGGATAAATAGCTCAGAAAAACGTATAAATTACCAGAAAAAATCTAACAGGTACAAAATCTAACAGATACATACATATAAACAAAATGAAATGTCAGGAGAAATAACCTTCAGTATAGGAGAAAACCCAAGTTCAGACGGATATATTCACTTGCCTTCACTTTAAAAGATAACCGACTGGTTGCCGTACTGATGTTCAGAGGGAGCGCATTCCAAATAAAGACCGCCTGGACAAAGAAAGAAGAATGAATGAAGTCAGAACGGTGAGAAGGACATCGTAGAAGGCGATTGTTGGTGGAACGAAGGTTTTTAGTGGGCAGAACATAAGTAGTAAAAGTATTTTTTACAAAGTAGGCATAACGCCCACTTTGTAGAATCACTTATTTATAGCAAAACACATATAAGTAATTAATGGCCAGAATTACCATACAAAACATGCTTCTGCCACTCATTTACATTGCAAATTATTTTAATTAGATTACCTACTAGTTTATTTAAGTACTTTACTCACGGAACTGAAGTTTGATAATGCCGGAAACTAAATGATTGTTATATGAGGGTCGAAAGGAATTTATGACTTTCACCTGCGTTAAACACTCTACTTTTCATTTCGAATATAAGGAAACTAATAAAACAGTAGTTTTTCTAAAATATTTTCTTTCAAGTACGTAGTACATGTTATCATTAATCACTACAAAACTGATCACAAAGGACGTATTTTTTTGCTTAGAACCAAAAGAGTGCAGAAATGTTGTATGAAATCTCATGGTTGCACCGTTTTTCATTAATGCACTGTTTTTTATTTAGATATAAGTTTACCACAGAGGTTTAATGTCTCCTATTAAGTTTAATATAAAATGTATGCCTTAGATCAAAAAGATACTGGCTCAAAATAAAAATCGGCTGAATAAAACCGACTAGGTGAAAAAAAAAAAAAACAAATGGCGCGCATTTTGTACTATTGTAAAACTTTGATACTTCATATTTAGCAAGAAATTATTAAAAAAAAAATGAAAATAGCGATAGCAATATGAATGCAACTCCAGAAAAACAGCTGCAAATGAAATTGTTAATAACCTTTTGCCGCAAAAGTCGCGGGATCAATATTTAAAAGCTTAGGAAAACTTTTGTTTTCATTAACTTGAGTTTTTATTTTGAGTAGGTATATTTTATCACGGTAGGTAGGTTGGTAGTTGAAAGAAAAGTAGATTACGCACCGTGCTAAAGTGAGTAATTAATGCACTCGTGTTAATTTAGAATGTAGTTCCCTATGAAGTAAATAAATAATTTGAAAAAAAAATAATTTACCGACAGTCTGAGTGCTCATGGTTTGTTCAACGAAATCTGCAAACACTGCTTCACACTTCCGGTGACATAAGGGCTGACTTTTACCTTGTCCAGAGGCTAAGCATTGCCATACAACGTGGGAATCCCGCTGTTCTCTTGGGTACACGTACATTACCACTCGACAGCGATGCGCAGGAATATTTCGACGCAATATTAAAATATTGCGTCGAAATATTTTAATATTTTTTATATTATTAACTAACTAAATAAAAATATTTTTTATTTAGTTAGTTAATAATTTTAGTTAAATTAGGTTATTATATTTTATTATAGTAGTTTGTTAATTAATGTATAAGAAGTTTATGCAGTGTAAGTATATATTATTATCCTTTTTAATAAAGTTTTTTTTATATTCGAGATGTCTAGACTAGACAATAATAAAAACACTTCTTCAAAGCTGACGTCGAAGAAGTGTTTTGTAACATCAGAGGGCCTCAAAAGACCACTTTGGCGAATCATAAAAGGATAACGTTATGAATCAAAATATGGTGAAGACAGTCAGTGTTTTTCTTTTTTTTGCTGCACTACGTAGATATAAACAAAGAGATAGGGGATTGGATTTGGATTGGACTGATTAGTATTTTAGCACAGACAAAAAAAAAAATAACTGAAAAATCTTTCATCAATGGGATTTGATTCGATTAACATAACAATTAACTGTCCATTACGATTCATAATGTGGCCTTTTTAGGCTCCCTGATAGTTGTATGAGTTAGAATTCATACAACTATCTGATGTTACAATTATTACATTAGTACCAAATTAGCTTTATAAACGACGTACATAATAATCTAATACTTAGAAAAACAAAAAGAAACAAAATAAAATAACATTTCATCATAATAACTTACAAGATATTGAATACACATTCATTATAAGATTAATTAAGTCAGTAAAGATTTTCTTTAGCATTTTCAATCTTCGACGTCTGTTGAATGCGCTAACATAACTAGATTTTTTTGCGATAGTGCATAGTATATGCTATAATACTCGTATATGCAAATCGTAAAAGAACTAGCCACATTTGCATTATTGAAGACGTATCAATCTTTTAATATTTTTATAAACATAAAAAAGGTAAAGATATATTAATTACGAAATACTTAGTAAAACAAAAACAAAACAAAAGTTGACATTTTGTCACGTTAAATTACACACAACTTTTTATAAAATGGCATATTTACGTGAGCTAAGATTTTCTTCACCATCTTCAATCTTCGACATTGGTTGAATGCGCTAACATAACTAGATTTTTTTGCGATAGTGCATAGTATATGCTATAATATATGCAAATCGTAAAAGAAGTAGCTACATTAGCATTATTGAAGACGAGCACCAGGGTTTTGATATTTTTTAACCTGTAAAAGTACATGAATGGAACATAGATATTAAAGAATCTCGGTGACTAATCTGACATTGATTGCCTTATATTTTTCTTAGCGTGTCGATGGCAAAACTAATACAAACATAAATATATAATAGAATAGAATAGAATAGAATACTCTTAAAATTATAATCATAGTTAAAAAAAAAAATAATAAATAAATAAATTATAATTATAGTTTTTTTAGATTTGTTGGGCTCTAAATTTAGCAACGAGTAAGGATGTGAGTGAACTTAGCAGATCATTGTCCAGCAGATCAAAAATAAAAAAGAGTTCTCTTCGCATGCAGCTGAGTTCTACAGTTCCTGATACTTTTTAGAAATAGTTCTGGCGTTTTCACCTTATAATGTCAATTGGCATAATGATCTGCCAACTTCCCGTAGCAGATCATTTTGCAGCAGATCAAAAAAAATTTGGGTTCTCATCGCATGCGGCTGAGTTCTACAGTTCCTGATACTTTTTAGAAATAGTTCTGGCGTTTTGACATTAAAAAAGTCAATTGGCAAAATGATCTGCCAACTTCCCGTAGCAGATCATTTTGCAGCAGATCAAAAAAAAATTGGGTTCTCATCGCATGCGGCGGAGTTCTACAGTTCCTGGTGCTTTTCAGGAATAGTTCTGAACTCACGTCCACGTGCCAACAACTCAAGTCAGAACGTTTAAAAAGTCGAAAAATACAATTTATTTCGTTTCAAACAATTCCTGAAAGCTAGAACTCCTTCGTTTTTTACAGGTTAATATCAGAACTGCAGTCTAAAACTCGATCCAAGTCCAGAACTCACGTTGGAATACCAGCAGATCATGTCAAAAGGTTAAAAAGTCGAAAAAATACATATTTATCGTCTCAATCAATTCCTGAAAGCTAGAACTCCTTTGTTTTTTACAGGTTAATATCGGAACTGCAATCTAGAACTCGATCCGAATCCAGAACTCACGAAAAAGTCGAAAAATACAATTTTTATCATTTCAATCAATTCTTGAAAGCTAGAACTCTTTGGTTTCTTACAGGTCAATATCAGAACTACAATTTAGAACTCGATCCGCGTCCAGAACTCGCGTCAAAATGCCAGCAGATCATGGCAGAACGTTAAAAGTTGAAAAATACAATTTTATCGTTTCAAACAATTCTTGAAGGCTAGAACTCCTTGGTTTCTTACAGGCCAATATCAGAACTACAATTTAGAACTCGATCCGCGCCCAGAACTCGCGTCAAAATGCCAGCAGATCATGGCAGAACGTTAAAAGTCGAAAAATACAATTTTATCATTTCAAACAATTCTTGAAGGCTAGAACTCCTTCGTTTCTTACAGGCCTATATCAGAACTACAATTTAGAACTCGATCCGCGCCCAGAACTCGCGTCAAAATGCCAGCAGATCATGGCAGAACGTTAAAAGTTGAAAAATACAATTTTATCGTTTCAAACAATTCTTGAAGGCTAGAACTCCTTGGTTTCTTACAGGCCAATATCAGAACTACAATTTAGAACTCGATCCGCGCCCAGAACTCGCGTCAAAATGCCAGCAGATCATGGCAGAACGTTAAAAGTCGAAAAATACAATTTTATCATTTCAAACAATTCTTGAAGGCTAGAACTCCTTCGTTTCTTACAGGCCTATATCAGAACTACAATTTAGAACTCGATCCGCGCCCAGAACTCGCGTCAAAATGCCAGCAGATCATGGCAGAACGTTAAAAGTTGAAAAATACAATTTTATCGTTTCAAACAATTCTTGAAGGCTAGAACTCCTTGGTTTCTTACAGGCCAATATCAGAACTACAATTTAGAACTCGATCCGCGCCCAGAACTCGCGTCAAAATGCCAGCAGATCATGGCAGAACGTTAAAAGTTGAAAAATACAATTCTATCGTTTCAAACAATTCTTGAAGGCTAGAAGTCCTTCGTTTCTTACAGGCCTATATCAGAACTACAATTTAGAACTTGATCCGCGCCCAGAACTCGCGTCAAAATGCCAGCAGATCATGGCAGAACGTTCAAAGTTGAAAAATACAATTTTATCGTTTCAAACAATTCTTGAAGGCTAGAACTCCTTGGGTTTCTTACAGGCCAATATCAGAACTACAATTAAGAACTCGATCCGCGCCCAGAACTCGCGTCAAAATGCCAGCAGATCATGGCAGAACGTTAAAAGTTGAAAAATACAATTTTATCGTTTCAAACAATTCTTGAAGGCTAGAACTCCTTCGTTTCTTACAGGCCAATATCAGAACTACAATTTAGAACTCGATCCGATGCCAGAACTCACGTCAAAATGCCAGCAGATCATGGATGAACGTTAAAAGTCGAAAAATACAATTTTATCGTTTCAAACAATTCTTGAAAGCTAGAACTCCTTCGTTTCTTACAGGTCAATATCAGAACTACAATTTAGAACTAGATCCGCATCCAGAACTCGCGTCAAAATGCCAGCAGATCATGGCAGAACGTTAAAAGTTGAAAAATACAATTTTATCGTTTCAAACAATTCTTGAAGGCTAGAACTCTTTCGTTTCTTACAGGCCTATATCAGAACTACAATTTAGAACTCGATCCGCGCCCAGAACTTGCGTCAAAATGCCAGCAGATCATGGCTGAACGTTAAAAGTTGAAAAATACAATTTTATCATTTCAAACAATTCTTGAAGGCTAGAACTCTTTCGTTTCTTACAGGCCAATATCAGAACTACAATTTAGAACTCGATCCGAAGCCAGAACTCATGTTGGAGTACCAACAGATCATGGCAGAAAGTTAAAATTCGAAAAATACAATTTTATCGTTTCAAACAATTCTTGAAAGCTAGAACTCCTTCGTTTCTTACAGGCCAATATCAGAACTACAATTTAGAACTAGATCCGCGCCCAGAACTCGCGTCAAAATGCCAGCAGATCATGGCAGAACGTTCAAAGTTGAAAAATACAATTTTATCGTTTCAAACAATTCTTGAAGGCTAGAACTCCTTGGGTTTCTTACAGGCCAATATCAGAACTACAATTTAGAACTCGATCCGCGCCCAGAACTCGCGTCAAAATGCCAGCAGATCATGGCAGAACGTTAAAAGTTGAAAAATACAATTTTATCGTTTCAAACAATTCTTGAAGGCTCGAACTCTTTCGTTTCTTACAGGCCAATATCAGAACTACAATTTAGAACTCGATCCGAAGCCAGAACTCATGTTGGAGTACCAACAGATCATGGCAGAAAGTTAAAATTCGAAAAATACAATTTTATCGTTTCAAACAATTCTTGAAAGCTAGAACTCCTTCGTTTCTTACAGGCCAATATCAGAACTACAATTTAGAACTCGATCCGCGCCCAGAACTCGCGTCAAAATGCCAGCAGATCATGGCAGAACGTTCAAAGTTGAAAAATACAATTTTATCGTTTCAAACAATTCTTGAAGGCTAGAACTCCTTGGGTTTCTTACAGGCCAATATCAGAACTACAATTTAGAACTCGATCCGCGCCCAGAACTCGCGTCAAAATGCCAGCAGATCATGGCAGAACGTTAAAAGTTGAAAAATACAATTTTATCGTTTCAAACAATTCTTGAAGGCTAGAACTCCTTCGTTTCTTACAGGCCAATATCAGAACTACAATTTAGAACTCGATCCGATGCCAGAACTCACGTCAAAATGCCAGCAGATCATGGATGAACGTTAAAAGTCGAAAAATACAATTTTATCGTTTCAAACAATTCTTGAAAGCTAGAACTCCTTCGTCTCTTACAGGCCAATATCAGAACTACAATTTAGAAATCGATTCGAGGGCAGAACTCATATTGGAGTACCAGCAGATCATGGCAGAACGTTAAAAGTCGAAAAATACAATTTTATCATTTCAAACAATTCTTGAAAGCTAGAACTCCTTCGTTTCTTACAGGCCAATATCAGAACTACAATTTAGAACTAGATCCGCATCCAGAACTCGCGTCAAAATGCCAGCAGATCATGGCAGAACGTTAAAAGTTGAAAAATACAATTTTATCGTTTCAAACAATTCTTGAAGGCTAGAACTCTTTCGTTTCTTACAGGCCTATATCAGAACTACAATTTAGAACTCGATCCGCGCCCAGAACTTGCGTCAAAATGCCAGCAGATCATGGCTGAACGTTAAAAGTTGAAAAATACAATTTTATCATTTCAAACAATTCTTGAAGGCTAGAACTCTTTCGTTTCTTACAGGCCAATATCAGAACTACAATTTAGAACTCGATCCGAAGCCAGAACTCATGTTGGAGTACCAACAGATCATGGCAGAAAGTTAAAATTCGAAAAATACAATTTTATCGTTTCAAACAATTCTTGAAAGCTAGAACTCCTTCGTTTCTTACAGGCCAATATCAGAACTACAATTTAGAACTCGATCCGCGCCCAGAACTCGCGTCAAAATGCCAGCAGATCATGGCAGAACGTTCAAAGTTGAAAAATACAATTTTATCGTTTCAAACAATTCTTGAAGGCTAGAACTCCTTGGGTTTCTTACAGGCCAATATCAGAACTACAATTTAGAACTCGATCCGCGCCCAGAACTCGCGTCAAAATGCCAGCAGATCATGGCAGAACGTTAAAAGTTGAAAAATACAATTTTATCGTTTCAAACAATTCTTGAAGGCTCGAACTCTTTCGTTTCTTACAGGCCAATATCAGAACTACAATTTAGAACTCGATCCGAAGCCAGAACTCATGTTGGAGTACCAACAGATCATGGCAGAAAGTTAAAATTCGAAAAATACAATTTTATCGTTTCAAACAATTCTTGAAAGCTAGAACTCCTTCGTTTCTTACAGGCCAATATCAGAACTACAATTTAGAACTCGATCCGCGCCCAGAACTCGCGTCAAAATGCCAGCAGATCATGGCAGAACGTTAAAAGTTGAAAAATACAATTTTATCGTTTCAAACAATTCTTGAAGGCTAGAACTCTTTCGTTTCTTACAGGCCTATATCAGAACTACAATTTAGAACTCGATCCGCGCCCAGAACTTGCGTCAAAATGCCAGCAGATCATGGCTGAACGTTAAAAGTTGAAAAATACAATTTTATCATTTCAAACAATTCTTGAAGGCTAGAACTCTTTCGTTTCTTACAGGCCAATATCAGAACTACAATTTAGAACTCGATCCGAAGCCAGAACTCATGTTGGAGTACCAACAGATCATGGCAGAAAGTTAAAATTCGAAAAATACAATTTTATCGTTTCAAACAATTCTTGAAAGCTAGAACTCCTTCGTTTCTTACAGGCCAATATCAGAACTACAATTTAGAACTCGATCCGCGCCCAGAACTCGCGTCAAAATGCCAGCAGATCATGGCAGAACGTTCAAAGTTGAAAAATACAATTTTATCGTTTCAAACAATTCTTGAAGGCTAGAACTCCTTGGGTTTCTTACAGGCCAATATCAGAACTACAATTTAGAACTCGATCCGCGCCCAGAACTCGCGTCAAAATGCCAGCAGATCATGGCAGAACGTTAAAAGTTGAAAAATACAATTTTATCGTTTCAAACAATTCTTGAAGGCTCGAACTCTTTCGTTTCTTACAGGCCAATATCAGAACTACAATTTAGAACTCGATCCGAAGCCAGAACTCATGTTGGAGTACCAACAGATCATGGCAGAAAGTTAAAATTCGAAAAATACAATTTTATCGTTTCAAACAATTCTTGAAAGCTAGAACTCCTTCGTTTCTTACAGGCCAATATCAGAACTACAATTTAGAACTCGATCCGCGCCCAGAACTCGCGTCAAAATGCCAGCAGATCATGGCAGAACGTTCAAAGTTGAAAAATACAATTTTATCGTTTCAAACAATTCTTGAAGGCTAGAACTCCTTGGGTTTCTTACAGGCCAATATCAGAACTACAATTTAGAACTCGATCCGCGCCCAGAACTCGCGTCAAAATGCCAGCAGATCATGGCAGAACGTTAAAAGTTGAAAAATACAATTTTATCGTTTCAAACAATTCTTGAGGGCTAAAACTCCTTCGTTTCTTACAGGCCAATATCAGAACTACAATTTAGAACTCGATCTGATGCCAGAACTCACGTCAAAATGCCAGCAGATCATGGATGAACGTTAAAAGTCGAAAAATACAATTTTATCGTTTCAAACAATTCTTGAAAGCTAGAACTCCTTCGTCTCTTACAGGCCAATATCAGAACTACAATTTAGAAATCGATTCGAGGGCAGAACTCATATTGGAGTACCAGCAGATCATGGCAGAACGTTAAAAGTCGAAAAATACAATTTTATCATTTCAAACAATTCTTGAAAGCTAGAACTCCTTCGTTTCTTACAGGCCAATATCAGAACTACAATTTAGAACTAGATCCGCATCCAGAACTCGCGTCAAAATGCCAGCAGATCATGGCTGAACGTTAAAAGTTGAAAAATACAATTTTATCATTTCAAACAATTCTTGAAGGCTAGAACTCTTTCGTTTCTTACAGGCCAATATCAGAACTACAATTTAGAACTCGATCCGAAGCCAGAACTCATGTTGGAGTACCAACAGATCATGGCAGAAAGTTAAAAGTCGAAAAATACAATTTTATCGTTTCAAACAATTCTTGAAGGCTAGAACTCTTTCGTTTCTTACAGGCCTATATCAGAACTACAATTTAGAACTCGATCCGCGCCCAGAACTTGCGTCAAAATGCCAGCAGATCATGGCTGAACGTTAAAAGTTGAAAAATACAATTTTATCATTTCAAACAATTCTTGAAGGCTAGAACTCTTTCGTTTCTTACAGGCCAATATCAGAACTACAATTTAGAACTCGATCCGAAGCCAGAACTCATGTTGGAGTACCAACAGATCATGGCAGAAAGTTAAAATTCGAAAAATACAATTTTATCGTTTCAAACAATTCTTGAAAGCTAGAACTCCTTCGTTTCTTACAGGCCAATATCAGAACTACAATTTAGAACTCGATCCGCGCCCAGAACTCGCGTCAAAATGCCAGCAGATCATGGCAGAACGTTAAAAGTCGAAAAATACAATTTTATCGTTTCAAACAATTCTTGAAGGCTAGAACTCCTTCGTTTCTTACAGGCCTATATCAGAACTACAATTTAGAACTCGATCCGCGCCCAGAACTCGCGTCAAAATGCCAGCAGATCATGGCAGAACGTTAAAAGTTGAAAAATACAATTTTATCGTTTCAAACAATTCTTGAAGGCTAGAACTCCTTGGTTTCTTACAGGCCAATATCAGAACTACAATTTAGAACTCGATCCGCGCCCAGAACTCGCGTCAAAATGCCAGCAGATCATGGCAGAACGTTAAAAGTTGAAAAATACAATTTTGTCGTTTCAAACAATTCTTGAATGCTAGAACTCTTTCGTTTCTCACAGGCCAATATCAGAACTACAATTGAGAACTCGATCCGCGCCCAGAACTCGCGTCAAAATGCCAGCAGATCATGGATGAACGTTAAAAGTCGAAAAATACAATTTTATCGTTTCAAACAATTCTTGAAGACTAGAACTCCTTCGTTTCTTACAGGCCTATATCAGAACTAGAATTTAGAACGCGATCTGCGCCCAGAACTCGCGTCAAAATGCCAGCAGATCATGGCTGAACGTTAAAACTTGGAAAATACGATTTTATCATTTCAAACAATTCTTGAAGGCTCGAACTCTTTCGTTTCTTACAGGCCAATATCAGAACTACAATTTAGAACTCGATCCGAAGCCAGAACTCATGTTGGAGTACCAACAGATCATGGCAGAAAGTTAAAAGTCGAAAAATACAATTTTATCGTTTCAAACAATTCTTGAAGGCTAGAACTCCTTCGTTTCTTACAGGCCTATATCAGAACTACAATTTAGAACTCGATCCGCGCCCAGACCTCGCGTCAAAATGCCAGCAGATCATGGCAGAACGTTAAAAGTTGAAAAATACAATTTTATCGTTTCAAACAATTTTTGATGGCTAGTACTCCTTCGTTTCTTACAGGCCTATATCAGAACTACAATTTAGAACTCGATCCGCGCCCAGAACTTGCGTCAAAATGCCAGCAGATCATGGCAGAACGTTAAAAGTTGAAAAATACAATTTTATCGTTTCAAACAATTCTTGAAGGCTAGAACTCCTTCGTTTCTTACAGGCCTATATCAGAACTACAATTTAGAACGCGATCCGCGCCCAGAACTCGCGTCAAAATGCCAGCAGATCATGGCTGAACGTTAAAACTTGGAAAATACGATTTTATCATTTCAAACAATTCTTGAAGGCTAGAACTCTTTCGTTTCTTACAGGCCAATATCAGAACTACAATTTAGAACTCGATCCGAAGCCAGAACTCATGTTGGAGTACCAACAGATCATGGCAGAACGTTAAAAGTCGAAAAATACAATTTTATCGTTTCAAACAATTCTTGAAAGCTAGAACTCCTTCGTTTCTTACAGGCCAATATCAGAACTACAATTTAGAACTCGATCCGCGCCCAGAACTCGCGTCAAAATGCCAGCAGATCATGGCAGAACGTTAATAGTTGAAAAATACAATTTTATCGTTTCAAACAATTCTTAAAGGCTCGAACTCTTTCGTTTCTTACAGGCCAATATCAGAACTACAATTTAGAACTCGATCCGAAGCCAGAACTCATGTTGGAGTACCAACAGATCATGGCAGAAAGTTAAAAGTCGAAAAATACAATTTTATCGTTTCAAACAATTCTTGAAGGCTAGAACTCCTTCGTTTCTTACAGGCCTATATTAGAACTACAATTTAGAACTCGATCCGCGCCCAGAACTCGCGTCAAAATGCCAGCAGATCATGGCAGAACGTTAAAAGTCGAAAAATACAATTTTATCGTTTCAAACAATTCTTGAAGGCTAGAACTCCTTCGTTTCTTACAGGCCAATATCAGAACTACAATTTAGAACTCGATCCGATGCCAGAACTCACGTCAAAATGCCAGCAGATCATGGATGAACGTTAAAAGTCGAAAAATACAATTTTATCGTTTCAAACAATTCTTGAAAAATAGAACTCCTTCGTTTCTTACAGGCCAATATCAGAACTACAATTTAGAAATCGATTCGAGGCCAGAACTCATATTGGAGTACCAGCAGATCATGGCAGAACGTTAAAAGTCGAAAAATACAATTTTATCATTTCAAACAATTCTTGAAAGCTAGAACTCCTTCGTTTCTTACAGGCCAATATCAGAACTACAATTTAGAACTAGATCCGCATCCAGAACTCGCGTCAAAATGCCAGCAGATCATGGCTGAACGTTAAAAGTTGAAAAATACAATTTTATCATTTCAAACAATTCTTGAAGGCTAGAACTCTTTCGTTTCTTACAGGCCAATATCAGAACTACAATTTAGAACTCGATCCGAAGCCAGAACTCATGTTGGAGTACCAACAGATCATGGCAGAAAGTTAAAAGTCGAAAAATACAATTTTATCGTTTCAAACAATTCTTGAAAGCTAGAACTCCTTCGTTTCTTACAGGCCAATATCAGAACTACAATTTAGAACTCGATCCGATGCCAGAACTCACGTCAAAATGCCAGCAGATCATGGATGAACGTTAAAAGTCGAAAAATACAATTTTATCGTTTCAAACAATTCTTGAAAGCTAGAACTCCTTCGTCTCTTACAGGCCAATATCAGAACTACAATTTAGAAATCGATTCGAGGGCAGAACTCATATTGGAGTACCAGCAGATCATGGCAGAACGTTAAAAGTCGAAAAATACAATTTTATCATTTCAAACAATTCTTGAAAGCTAGAACTCCTTCGTTTCTTACAGGCCAATATCAGAACTACAATTTAGAACTAGATCCGCATCCAGAACTCGCGTCAAAATGCCAGCAGATCATGGCAGAACGTTAAAAGTTGAAAAATACAATTTTATCGTTTCAAACAATTCTTGAAGGCTAGAACTCTTTCGTTTCTTACAGGCCTATATCAGAACTACAATTTAGAACTCGATCCGCGCCCAGAACTCGCGTCAAAATGCCAGCAGATCATGGCAGAACGTTCAAATAGTCGAAAAATAGAAAAATACAATTTATATTGTTTCAAACAATTCATGAAAGCTAGAACTCTTTCGTTTTTCACAGGCTAATATCAGAACTACAATCTAGAACTCGATCTGAGTCCAGAACTCGCATCCAATTGCCAGCACATCATGGCAGAACGTTCAAAAAGTCGAAAAATAGATAAATACAATTTTTGTTGTTTCAAACAATTCTTGAAAGCTAGAACTCTTTCGTTTTTCACAGGTTAATACCAGTACTACAACCTAGAACTCGATCTGAGTCCAGAACTCACGTGCGAGTGCCAGCAGATCACGGCAGAACGTTAAAAGTCGAAAAATACAATTTTATCGTTTCAAACAATTCATGAAAGCTAGAACTCTTTCGTTTTTCACAGATTAATACCAGAACTACAATCTAGAACTCGATCCGAGTCCAGAACTCACGTGCGAGTGCCAGCAGATCATGGCAGAACGTTAAAAGTCAAAAAATACAATTTTATCGTTTCAAACAATTCATGAAAACTAGAACTCTTTCGTTTTTCACAGGCTATTATCAGAACTACAATCTAGAACTCGATCTGAGTCCAGAACTCGCATGCAAGTACCAGCAGATCATGGCAGAACGTTCAAAAAGTCGAAAAATAGAAAAATACAATTTTTATTGTTTCAAACAATTCTTGAAAGCTAGAACTCTTTCGTTTTTCACAGGTTAATACCTGTACTACAATCTAGAACTCGATCCGAGTCCGGAACTCACGTGCGAGTGCCAGCAGATGACGGCAGAACGTTAAAAGTCGAAAAATACAATTTTATCGTTTCAAACAATTCATGAAAGCTAGAACTCTTTCGTTTTTCACAGGTTAATACCAGTACTACAATCTAGAACTCGATCTGAGTCCAGAACTCACATGCCAGTACCAGCAGATCATGGCAGAACGTTCAACGACTCAGATCGAGTTCTAGATTGTAGTACTGGTATTAACCTGTGAAAAACGAAAGAGTTCTAGCTTTCAAGAATTGTTTGAAACAATAAAAATTGTATGTTTCTATTTTTCGACTTTTTGAACGTTCTGCCATGATCTGCTGGTACTTGCATGTGAGTTCTGGACTCAGATCGAGTTCTAGATTGTAGTACTGGTATTAACCTGTGGAAAACGAAAGAGTTCTAGCTTTCAAGAATTGTTTGAAACGATAAAATTGTATTTTTCGACTTTTAACGTTCTGCCATGATCTGCTGGCACTCGCACGTGAGTTCTGGACTCGGATCGAGTTCTAGATTGTAGTTCTGATATTACTCTGTAAAATACGAAGGAGTTCTAGTTTTCTTGAATTGTTTGAAACGATAAAATTGTATTTTTCGACTTTTAACGTTCTGCCTTGATCTGCTGGCACTCGCACGTGAGTTCTGGACTCGGATCGAGTTCTAGATTGTGGTACTGGTATTAACCGGTGAAAAACGAAAGAGTTCTAGCTTTCAAGAATTGTTTGAAACAATAAAAATTGTATTTTTCTATTTTTTGACTTTTTGAACGTTCTGCCATGATCTGCTGGCAATTGGATGCGAGTTCTGGACTCAGATCGAGTTCTAGATTGTAGTTCTGATATTAGCCTGTGAAAAACGAAAGAGTTCTAGCTTTCATGAATTGTTTGAAACAATAAAAATTGTATTTATCTATTTTTCGACTTTTTGAACGTTCTGCCATGATCTGCTGGCAATTGGATGCGAGTTCTGGACTCAGATCGAGTTCTAGATTGTAGTACTGGTATTAACCTGTGAAAAACGAAAGAGTTCTAGCTTTCAAGAATTGTTTGAAACAACAAAAATTGTATTTATCTATTTTTCGACTTTCTGAACGTTCTGCCATGATCTGCTGGCAATTGGATGCGAGTTCTGGACTCAGATCGAGTTCTAGATTGTAGTTCTGATATTAGCCTGTGAAAAACGAAAGAGTTCTAGTTTTCATGAATTGTTTGAAACGATAAAATTGTATTTTTCGACTTTTAACGTTCTGCCATGATCTGCTGGCACTCGCACGTGAGTGCTGGACTCGGATCGAGTTCTAGATTGTAGTAGTGTTATTAACCTGTGAAAAACGAAAGAGTTCTAGCTTTCATGAATTGTTTGAAACAATAAAAATTGTAATTATCTATTTTTCGACTTTTTGAACGTTCTGCCATGATCTGCTGGCACTCGCACGTGAGTTCTGGACTCGGATCGAGTTCTAGATTGTAGTTCTGATATTACTCTGTAAAATACGAAGGAGTTCTAGTTTTCTTGAATTGTTTGAAACGATAAAATTGTATTTTTCGACTTTTAACGTTCTGCCTTGATCTGCTGGCACTCGCACGTGAGTTCTGGACTCGGATCGAGTTCTAGATTGTGGTACTGGTATTAACCGGTGAAAAACGAAAGAGTTCTAGCTTTCAAGAATTGTTTGAAATAATAAAAATTGTATTTTTCTATTTTTTGACTTTTTGAACGTTCTGCCATGATCTGCTGGCAATTGGATGCGAGTTCTTGACTCAGATCGAGTTCTAGATTGTAGTTCTGATATTAGCCTGTGAAAAACGAAAGAGTTCTAGCTTTCATGAATTGTTTGAAACAATAAAAATTGTATTTATCTATTTTTCGACTTTTTGAACGTTCTGCCATGATCTGCTGGTACTTGCATGTGAGTTCTGGACTCAGATCGAGTTCTAGATTGTAGTACTGGTATTAACCTGTGAAAAACGAAAGAGTTCTAGCTTTCAAGAATTGTTTGAAACAACAAAAATTGTATTTATCTATTTTTTGACTTTCTGAACGTTCTGCCATGATCTGCTGGCAATTGGATGCGAGTTCTGGACTCAGATCGAGTTCTAGATTGTAGCTCTGATATTAGCCTGTGAAAAACGAAAGAGTTCTAGTTTTCATGAATTGTTTGAAACGATAAAATTGTATTTTTCGACTTTTAACGTTCTGCCATGATCTGCTGGCACTCGCACGTGAGTGCTGGACTCGGATCGAGTTCTAGATTGTAGTTCTGATATTACTCTGTAAAATACGAAGGAGTTCTAGTTTTCTTGAATTGTTTGAAACGATAAAATTGTATTTTTCGACTTTTAACGTTCTGCCTTGATCTGCTGGCACTCGCACGTGAGTTCTGGACTCGGATCGAGTTCTAGATTGTGGTACTGGTATTAACCGGTAAAAAACGAAAGAGTTCTAGCTTTCAAGAATTGTTTGAAACAATAAAAATTGTATTTTTCTATTTTTTGACTTTTTGAACGTTCTGCCATGATCTGCTGGCAATTGGATGCGAGTTCTGGACTCAGATCGAGTTCTAGATTGTAGTTCTGATATTAGCCTGTGAAAAACCAAAGAGTTCTAGCTTTCATGAATTGTTTGAAACAATAAAAATTGTATTTATCTATTTTTCGACTTTTTGAACGTTCTGCCATGATCTGCTGGTACTTGCATGTGAGTTCTGGACTCAGATCGAGTTCTAGATTGTAGTACTGGTATTAACCTGTGAAAAACGAAAGAGTTCTAGCTTTCAAGAATTGTTTGAAACAATAAAAATTGTATTTTTCTATTTTTCGACTTTTTCACGTTCTGCCATGATCTGCTGGCACTTGGACGCAAGTTTTGGACTCGGATCGAGTTCTAGATTTTAGTTCTGATATCAAACTGTAAAAAACGAAGGAGTTCTAGTTTTCATGAATTGTTTGAAACGATAAAATTGTATTTTTCGACTTTTAACGTTCTGCCATGATCTGCTGGCACTCGCACGTGAGTTCTGGACTCGGATCGAGTTCTAGATTGTAGTTCTGATATTACTCTGTAAAATACGAAGGAGTTCTAGTTTTCTTGAATTGTTTGAAACAATAAAATTGTATTTTTCGACTTTTAACGTTCTGCCGTGATCTGCTGGCACTCCAACGTGAGTTCTGGACTCGGATTAAGTTCTAGAATGCAGTTCTGATATCAAACTGTAAAATACGAAGGAGTTCTAGTTTTCATGAATTGTTTGAAACGATAAAATTGTATTTTTCGACTTTTAACGTTCTGCCATGATCTGCTGGCACTCGCACGTGAGTTCTGGACTCGGATCGAGTTCTAGATTGTAGTTCTGATATTAGCCTGTAAAAAACGAAAGAGTTCTAGCTTTCATGAATTGTTTGAAACGATAAAATTGTATTTTTCGACTTTTAACGTTTTGACATGATCTGCTGGCACTCCAACGTGAGTTCTGGACTCGGCTCGAGTTCTAGATTGCAGTTCTGATATTAGCCTGTGAAAAACAAAAGAGTTCTAGCTTTCATGAATTGTTTGAAACAATAAAAATTGTATTTTTCTATTTTTCGACTTTTTGAACGTTCTGCCATGATCTGCTGGCAATTGGATGCGAGTTCTGGATTCAGATCGAGTTCTAAATTGTAGTTCTGATATTACTCTGTAAAATACGAAGGAGTTCTAGTTTTCTTGAATTGTTTGAAACGATAAAATTGTATTTTTCGACTTTTAACGTTCTGCCATGATCTGCTGGCACTCGCACGTGAGTTCTGGACTCGGTTCGAGTTCTAGATTGTAGTTCTGATATTAGCCTGTGAAAAACGAAAGAGTTCTAGCTTTCATGAATTGTTTGAAACTATAAAAATGGTATATTTTTCTATTTTTCGACTTTTTGAACGTTCTGCCATGATCTGCTGGTACTTGCATGTGAGTTCTGGACTCAGATCGAGTTCTAGATTGTAGTACTGGTATTAACCTGTGAAAAACGAAAGATTTCTAGCTTTCAAGAATTGTTTGAAACGATAAAAAATATATTTTTCGACTTTTTAACGTTGTGACTTGATCTGCTGGTACTAGAACGTGAGTTCTGGACTCGAATTGTGTTCTAGATTGCAGTTCTGGTATTAATCTGTAAAATACAAAAGAGTTCTAGCTTTTAAGAATTCTTTGAATTGATAAAAATATTATTTTATCGACTTCCTAAACGTTCTGACTTGATTTGCTGGCACGTGGACGTGAGTTTAGAACTATTCCTGAAAAGTACCAGGAACTGTAGAACTCAGCCGCATGCGACAAGAACCCAATTTTTTTTTGATCTGCTGTAAAATGATCTGCTACGGGAAGTTGGCAGATCATTTTGTAAATTGACTTTTTTAATGTAAAAACGCTAGAACTATTTCTAAAAAGTATCAGGAACTGTAGAACTCAGCCGCATGCGAGTAGAACTCGCATTTATTTTTGATTCGCTGCAAAATGATCTGCTACGGGAAGTTGGCAGATCATTATGCCAGTTGACTTTTTCAGGTAAAAACGCCAGAACTATTTCTAAAAAGTATCAGGAACTGTAGAACTCAGCTGCATGCGAAAAGAACTCATTTTTATTTTTGATCTGCTGGACAATGATCTGCTAAGTTCACTCACATCGAGTAAGGCGCGGTAAGAAGCAAATTGTGAGGTAATTGACTATAGCGCATCGCGAAAAAATAAGGTTCAGGATAGCGATGCATTTTGATGTTAGTTGAATCGAATGACAACCAAAATGACACCAATTTATCTCGTCTTCTCAACGTCCGTGTGTCGTGTCACAGCAGGGATCCAGCAGAATATCAGCGTCAGGTACATTTGCCTGACACATGCTAAACTGGACTCCCAACAACCAACCTTGAGACGCACACCGCACTGTGTAATGTATGCTTCGTTATTAATTACCCGACTGCGCCAGAAGGAGGGTTATGTTTTTCGAGAGTATGTATGTATGTATGTATGTATGTATGTATAATTGTTTGGCACGCTCTGCAGCCTGAACGGCACGATGGATTTTAGCTTGAGAGGTGTCGTTAGATTCGTATTTACTGTGAGAGTGACACTGGGTATATCAAAATAAAAAAAACAAAATGGCGGATTTTTGGCGCCAAATTCTAATGTTTGGCACGCTCTGCAGCCTGAACGGCTCGATGGATTTTAGCTTGAGAAGTGTCGTTAGATTCGTATTTACTGTGAGAGTGACACTGGGTATATCAAAATAAAAAAAAAAACAAAATGGCGGATTTTTGGCGCCAAATTCTAATGTTTGGCACGCTCGGCAGCCTGAACGGCTCGATGGATTTTAACTTGAGAGGTGTCGTTAGATTCGTATTTACTGTGAGTGTGATTACACTGGGTAGGTATATCAAAATAAAAAAACAGATTTTTGGCGCCAAATTCAAATTGAACGGCTCGATGGATTTTAGTTTGCGAGGTGTCGTTAGATTCGTAATTACGGTAAAAGTGATATAGCAATAAAAAAATGGTGGATTTTTGGCGCCATATTCAAATGTTCGGCACGTTTTGCGGCTAGAACGGCTCAATGAATTTTAGCTTCTAAGGTGTCGTTAGATTCGTATTAATTGTGAAAGTGACACCGGATATAAATGTTGAATCATAACACAACATAAGCTGGGAGTACCTCCACGCGGTGAAGGCGGTAACAGTTTAACTGGCTAAAACTCCCATAATTAAATATCAATGCCTTCGGGCTTATGTTGTTGTCATTTTGTGTTGTCACCTTTTGATATCCACCTCCTATTTGGCACGGTAGCCTACCCGGTAACGCAGGGGAGCAGCCATATAGTATACCTATCTATTTGTATTGACAAATAATTTATAAGTATTACAGTATTACACCATCGTACTGAAGACCTACCTCAAGTATTGACCATCTTGCACTTGATCGATTAAAAATGGCTTTATCCAGAAAAACCAAAAATAATAGAACTAAGATTGCTACTTTGAAAAAGGAATCACCTAATAAACGCGAGAAACGTTTAAAAAAACAAAGAGAAAGAAGATCTCACTACTACAGTCAGCTTTCTCACGAATCTCGTGAAGGGCTTATAAAAAATATAAATTCACGTTCTAAGTATAGACGTGACAACGAATTACCATCCACCCGAACACAGCGACTGCACAGAATGCGTGAACATGTTGAAAATGTTCGGGAAATGGAGTCTCCATTGTCTCGCTCTGTGCGACTCGGAAACATGCGTGAGCATGCTAAAAATAATCGGGAAATGGAGTCACCATTGTCTCGCTCTGTGCGACTCGAAAAAATGCGTGAGCATGTTGAAAATGTACGGGAAATGGAGTCTCCATTGTCTCGCTCTGTGCGACTCGGAAACATGCGTGAGCATACTGAAAACAATCGGGAATTGGAGTCTCCATCGTCTCGATATATGCGTCTCGAACAAATGCGAGAACATGCAGTAAATGTTCGAGAAATCGAATCACCATCTTCACACAACTTGAGACTGGATCGCATGAGACAACATGCAACACTGTCTCGTGCTAATGAATCACCTCATACACGAGAACAAAGAATATCAAATTTGAGAGCAAATTCCCGTGTCCGACGACAGTTATTTGCAAATGATGATGCAACATACGATGATTTCATTTTTCAGGTAGCAGATGTGGAGTGTTACTCATGTAAAAAACTTCTGTATAAAAAACAATCGCGAAGCGTGGTTTCTTCTTCAATTACAGTCGTACCCCCAGACACTCTAGACCGCTTTGTTTGTTGCAATAGATGTGCTACCAAATTGTTAAAAAATCAGTGCCCATCGAATTCCTTTTGGAATAACATGTCTGTTTCTCCAGTGCCACCAGAACTGGACTGTCTCTCTGAGATGGAGGTGCGCCTCATTTCTCGTATAAAACCTTTCATAAAAATTGTCCGCTTGAGCGGCCGTTACGGGCAACAAGGTTTTAAAGGACAGGCAATCCTCTTTGCTCAGCAAGTAGAAGAAGTAATAGAGCAGCTTCCGATAAATGCTGCAAGCGCTGGAATGAGCATCGTAACAGAAAATCTTGAAAATGTAACCCACAATAGAAGGTTCTCAGTGGATATTGAGAAAATTAAAAGGGCTTTACATTGGCTTATGCGTAATAATCATTTGTATTCTAATGTACAAATTAATTCAAATATAACAAATGTAGAACTGCAGTCAAGTATTATGGAGGCTATAGTTACTTTACAAAATGGAGCTCATGTAAGAATCGAGCCACAAATTCATTTAAAACCGCTGGGAAATGACAAATACATCTTGCGTGGATCTTTTCATCAAGGTAGCGAACAATTTGAAGAAAATTCTCGTAATCGTCAATGTACGGCAAATGCTGCGACTGCAATCGCCTATTCCTGCATACAACCGTTGGAAACGTGGGCTTGTTCAGATGTGGATCGTGTTTTATTGGCCGGAAATACGTACTTCAATCAGTGCATGTCACGACTGGTAGTAAGGCCACCGTTTTTAAATACAGAGGAACTTTTACCTTCTCTTTCAGTAGCTCGAACAGAATTCTATCTTAATATTCAAGCTGATATTGTCATTGGAGTGGTTAATTCCAGTGCACCATCTGATGTACTCGAAGGATACTTTCCTACTTTAACATCAGGGATTGAATTCTTTTTTACATGTCACGAAAAAGGAATTATCACATGTCAAACAAATATTGCTGTAGCAATATTGAAATTGAATGATGCATATTATTTATTTGATTCGCATTCAAGAGGACCCAAAGGATACGTCGCACGTAACAGAGGCACTGCGATGTTAATGAAGTTTCCAGATCAAAGTACGTTGTGTCAACATCTTGTAGTAGTACTACAGGTAAGGGGACATCGAGATATGCAATTTAGTATCTCGGCTCTAAATGCATGTTTAAGTGAGCAACCAGAGGACTCAGAAATATTATTGCAAAATGAGCAAGACAATATAGAAAATCTCAACTGCAGCGAACAAGATATCAGTAATTTACTGGACGAGGGAAATAATTTCGTTACTACAGCACTTATACCTATTGATATTAATATACCGGACTTGACAGAGGTTGTGTCCAATATTGACGTGGGAGAAAGATCTATTCCCATATACGAGTTAAAACGGAAAACTGCACCTCCTATAAGTCTTTTCAGAGAGCAGAGAGCAGAAGAACTTGCATGGGTAAAGTTGTTCCCAAATGGTCGAAATGGACTTCGCGAAGAAAGGCAATTTCCTATAACACCACTGGATTACTATCAAACGCGAGTTATGGGCAGCGATAAAAGATTCCAAAATAATGAGTACTTATTTTATGCCCTCTCTGTTGTTGAGTTATGCAAAGCGCAACAAAATGTATCAGTATGTGCGCGCTTACGCCAGGACGGAGCAGAGCCAACAGATGTCATACAAAATGTTCATCTGGTAATGCGTAATATTCGCGGTACGTCTGCATATTGGCACAAATCATACACAGATCTTCTCGCAATGGTGAAAAATTTAGGCCCCCCTCACTGGTACTTAACACTATCGTGCAATGACTTAAACTGGTCCGATATGCTAAACGCTCTTTTAGTTGCTGATGGTCGCGCAAATTATCCCATTGAAGACTTAACCTTTTCAGAAAAACGGCGCCTTGTAGAAGCATATCCGGTAACTTTGTCAAGACATTTTATGATGCGTTTTAATGCATTGTTTGCAAGGTTGCAAAAAGAAAATGATCCAATTTTAGGAAAAAATATCGTTGATTTTTGGTGGCGGGTAGAATTTCAGCTACGAGGAAGTCCCCATGTTCATATGGTTTTATGGTGCGCTGATATGCCACCTTTTGACACTGCTGAAGGAGTGCAGTTACTGGAGCAGGTAGTTACCTGCGAGATAACAGGCACAGATGACGATCCTGAATTGCACGATTTGGTTGTCCAATTACAAACACATAGACATACCCAAAGTTGCTACAAAAATAACCCAAATATTTGCAGATTCGGCTTTCCTAGACCGATATCGGATAAAACTGAAGTCTTAGATGACGACCAAGCAACCAGAAATGGTGGGAGATTTTATATTCTGAAAAGAAATGAATCAGAAACTATGACTAATTGCTATAATCCTCGTTTACTAAAACTGTGGCGTGCCAATATTGATCTTCAGCCGTGCGGTTCAGCTCTAGGAGTAGCCTACTACATTTCAAAGTATATTTCTAAGGCTGAACCTGCAGAAGTTTCTAGATCAATTAGACAGGCTATACAAAATGTAAGAGCTCGTGGTGAAAGCAATTCAGGTCGATTGATTTTTGCTATACAAAATGCTATTCTAACGCATAGGGAAATTTCAGCAAATGAATGTGCCTTCCGTTTGTGTCACTTAAAGCTGCGTGACAGTTCTCGTAAATGCGTATTCGTGAACACTTGCATGCCAGAACAAAGATATCGAATACTGAGGATTGATTCTGTAAATTCTGAACCATACAAAAACTTGTTTGACAGATATGTTCACAGGCCTCTTTCTCTTGAGCATCTTAGTCTAGGTGAGTTCGCAATCTGGTACGATGTTATTTCTTCTAAAGTCGATGTTGATGAAGATCAGCAAGATATTGACGCATATGAAACTCAAAACGAGGAAATGCCTGTTGGTCCATATATTACATTACTTGACAATCTCGGAAGAATGAGAAAAAGAACACGTCCAGCCATACTTCGAACACGTTACTTTACGTTAGCCTCAGATCCAGAAGCGTATTATTATTCCTTAATATTGACTCATATTCCATTCCGAGCAGAAGAAGAATTGTTAGATGGATTCGACTCAGCTAGAGCAGCTTTTTGGGCTAAAAGGAATCAACTGCGTCCACTGCAAGAAGGTTTTGATGCAGAAATTATGATGAGATTTGAAACGGAAATCCAGCAAGCAATAAGTCGTATTGTAGCTGAAAATTTGGCAGAAGGAATTTCAGAGCATCAAAATTTTCATACAAATGTTGATACTCTCGCTCAGCCTATTGAAAACGTATTAGACGATGTAGGTCACATTATGATTGACGAAATTGAAGAGCAATACGATAATTGTATGCCAGACAATGAGTTTGAGAGAGCTGTTGTATCGCTAAATTTGAGCCAGAGACAGTTGTTCCAAAAAATATCCGCAAAGTTATTAAACGTAACAATTTCTGACCAAATACTGATTTTTGTTACAGGTGGGGCTGGCACTGGTAAAACGTTTACTTTGAAAGTCATGACCGAACAAATTCGAAGGTTAACTCACACAGAACTAGGAAAAACTGTAGCCGTCACTGCGCCAACGGGTGTAGCAGCCCGACTCATTGGTGGTAGTACTCTACATTCCACTTTTGCGTTGCCTATTGAAAAGGGACGAGCTGAAACATTACGCCCTCTTACTGGAGAAAGATTACAAAGAGAAAGACAAAAGTGGAGATCGATAAATTGGCTAATTATCGACGAAATATCGATGGTACCATATTTGACCCTAAGGAACGTTCACATTCGCCTGCAGCAACTAAAACAAGATGAACGCTACTTTGGTGGGATAAATGTAATTTTATTCGGGGATCTTATGCAGTTACCGCCAGTATCCAAGATTTCAGGCGGTGCTTACTGCTTTCGACAACCGTCTTATCTGTCTGGTGAAATCAATCTGTGGCAATTATTCGATTTTTGTGAATTACCCCAAAATATGAGACAGGCAGGTGACACTACTTTTGTTGACGTTCTAAACAATATACGCGTAGGAGAACTGACAATGGACCAACTTGAAATCCTAGACGGTCGTAGAATTCCACTTACAGGGTTATTTGGTGATGGAGAAGCCGTGAGAATTTTCCCTACTACGAAACAGGTTGATTCATACAACTCGGCAATGACTGCTGAGTTAGGTATCTAAATCATTAAAACTTTATGAAGTAAATGCTGTGGACATCTCTTTAGAAGCGAAAACATATGGACAGTGCCCACGCAAAGAATTTATATCTAACGATCCTAATAAGACGGGGGACATTCTCAGTACATTGCGTAATGGGATTGGATCGCGAGTTATGTTACGCCGTAATATAAATGTTAACCATGGTCTAGTCAATGGCGCTATGGGCGTTATTCGAAAGTTTGAGTGGCCCGCTCTTCGCAGGGACCAAATGGAAAGCGGAGAATTACCACAAGCAGTGTTTGTTGAGTTCGACGACCGCACAATAAAAAATAATCAACCAGGAATTGGTGTACGGATTGAACCATGTACGATTGATTTTGACGCACTTCGAGGACAAGGGAAAATCGAACGTAGGATGTTGCCTTTAATCCTGAGTTGGGCAGTAACTGTCCACAAACTTCAGGGAACCACACTCGATCGGGCGGTGGTGGATCTCGGCTCACATATATTTGCTAAAGGTCAAGCATATGTAGCTCTTAGTCGTGTTAAAACATTAGCTGGATTAGCCATCAGTACGCTTGATCCTAAAAAACTTTTGAATCGGCCACACGATCAGAATTCATTAACAGAACTTCAACGTTTACGAGAATATTATTGTATCAACTGATAAGTTAATAATCTGTGATTCTGTGAATCTTAATACTTTTGTGTATCATGTGTGTATATGTGTGGTATAGGTTACTATACAAACTCATATAAAACTATAAAAATAAAAAACGGTAATTTAAAAAACTAAAAAACCCGACTGCTTTTCTGAGTATTCATGACATTTTGGCGCCATATTATATTTTCAAAATTTTTTTTTTCTAAAACCTTTCGATTAGGGTATCAAAATAAAGGGTTTTAAAAAGTGATTACAAAAATATATACAACTTATATGGTAGGTTATAGGTAATACGGGCTGGTGTCCGCAACTCCACGTCAATGCGCGTATTTTGCGTACGGGTGGGAAAATCGATTATTCGATCCACCCCAGCTCCTCAAGGAAGGCCAGCAACGCCTTACTGACCGTCTCACGTAGGGTACCTGGGTTACCGAAGTACTTTGCCCTGTACGTGGCGACCACCGGGCAGTTTAAAAGCACATGTGCCGCTGTCTCGTCGTCCTCCATGAAGGCCCTGCACAGCGGACTGTCTGTCACTCCTATGACAAAGAGGTGTTTATTGATTGACCCGTGGCCAGTTAAAGCTGCAGTAACTATACGCAGCTTTTGTTTAGTTAGACGGAGAACCTGTTTCGTGAGGAGGCCGTCCAAAGTGGGAATTGCTTCCCTAGCCTGCCTGCATTCGCCTTGGTCCGTCCATAGTTTGTTGTGTTGGTCTCTAGTACGTTTCCTTATATGGTTAAAAGTAATTCGAAGTGACAAATCATAAAAAACACGTAGGTACCAAGAAATAAATCGTCTGCGATATTACAATATTTATTACAATCACATTATTTTGTTAACTAAAAAGCTGGAAATAAAAAAAAGTTATTTAAAAAATAAAAAACCCGACTGCGTAAAAAACTTAAGTTAATAAAAAAAAACAGAAAAGCAAAAAACAAGCCCATTAAAAATTAAAGTTGGAAGCAGGCGGGACCCATTTGAATTTGAAAATATAATAAAAATGGTATGGGTCCCGCCTGCTTCCAACTTTAATTTTTAATGGGCTTGTTTTTTGCTTTTCTGTTTTTTTTTATTAACTTAAGTTTTTTTATTTTAAGTATTCGTCATAGTGTCACTTTTATTTCGATATTATGTGTTTTTATTTTTGTTTTTTTATTGCACCTTGTTTTTATATTATAATCATGTGGGTAATTTGGTTATCATCTAATATTGTACTTTTGTGTGTTGTGCTGGTTTTTTGTGTGCGCCAAATAATTAATGGTTTATCTATCTATCTAAAATAAAAGAGTGGAATATTTTTTAAGTATTTCTTTAGTTGATTGAATTCCTTTTATTAACATTAAATAAAATAGGACAGTTTAGGCTCAAAATTTTGAGAATATGCGACGAAATTCTTTTTGAGCTGTTTTATTTTTTTTTTGGCAAATTGGTCACCAAGATTACACACATACAAAATGGTACATTTAAAATAAATTATGACAGTAAAATAACTCTTCTTTCTTCACACAATCTTCGAACCCCGTTGATTTGAGCTGACAGCGCTATTTTTTTTGCGATTGTGCATAGTATACCATCAATTCAATCATGCAAATCGCAAAAGAAGTAGCGTCATTAGCATATGAAGACGACGACCAGGAAATCTGTATTTAAGGGGCTTAAAGGATCTAAACGCAAAAAAACGCAAGTTTTAGAAACAATAAAAGTAGGTATATGATTGACTACAGTAAACAAAATTAGAAAAATATATGATATTCTTCAGGATATTGCTAGGTCGATACTGTGATGAAAACATAATACAATTAATTTGATACGATAGATAGAGATACCTCTAAAAACTTTCTTTTTACAATAAAAACCATACTAATATACATACAATCATTCTGATTTTTTTTTCTACAAGCAACATACTAAAACACTACTGTTTTAATTTTTTGGTCTAAACAACAGATTTTTTGTAATCAAATAATTGCTTCATATTTTGCAATAAATTACCAGCGTTGTGTCATCTTTTCTTTTCTATGCAGTCCGACAGTGACCGCGCTTTAGGTCATGTAAGCCCCTTAAGCTGTTATAAACAAGTTATTTACACGTTCATTTCGGTATATGATCAATCTGCCTTGCCTTTTCCCAAGTATGTTGTAGTCGGCTTCCAGTGTAACCAGATGCAGTTGAATACCAGTATTTTACATGGAGCGACTGCCACCACAACCCACTCTGGGTATTACGATACCCCTTGCTTGGTAAGACTGGTTGTCACTTTCGGGCTTCTGACTACCCGTAACGACTGTCCAAGATCTATGAATGACAGACGGGACCAATGGCTTAACGTGCTTTCCGAGGCACGGAGGGTTCTGGGTATGAAATGGATTGTCACCCACCCCACCGAATCCAACTTAGTTGGGAACAGGCTATAAATGGAGAAAGGCGTGAATGTGTATTTTACAGAATTTTATCATCTTCAGTAAGTTTCTTCAATTCGACTGCAGTGTTTCCCTTGAAGTTGAAGCCTGAAGTCTGCAGCGCCTTAAACGCCAATAAAAATCCATATTGGACATGGACTTTTATTGGGGTCTACGGCTCTGACCGAAGATATCTCCTTCAATTCTTTCTTCTTTTGTATTTCTTCAATTTTTCTTGAAAGATACTGTTTTTGGAATTTATTTATGCTTTTGGAAAATGCCTTTGAATCTAGAACTTGAAGCCGAAATGAATTTCATTCCGTTACTACTAATGCTATCGTATCGTATAACGTTCCAAAATTTGTAACGATACTAAAATCTAAAAAAATAAATAACGTTACAAAAAAAAAAAAACGTTATAGAATATCATTTTCGAAGAACAATGTTTGTTATAAGTAACGTTATAGGTATCAGTAATTAAGCTTATCCGCTTGTAATAACGTTACAGATTCATATTTTGTAACGGAACTTTCGCGATGTCCACCGCTCCGTCATCACCCGGTCGTCCCGGCACAAGCCACCGAGCCACTGATTCGTTCGAGAGTATCGAAATGAATAAGGTTATTACATCGTTATACTAATAACGATATATTTGATAATATTGTTAGTGATCCGTTTAAGATTTCGTTCGGTTTGTCAGTCAAGGAATTAATGTTGTTGCGATTCTGGTGGAACGGTACAAATTATCGGTACCGGAACTACGCGTAACGTTATTTTGAGTAACGTTTCAAGTCCCTGCTTTGAATGATGCTAGAATTAGAAAAAGATTTGATTTGTTTGATCTTCGGCATCTCTCATCCAGCTGCTACCAGCAAAATTGCGAAGATCGTCGCGCCATCTAGCCAGAGGGCGTCCTACCTTACGTTTGCCAATTCGCGGTCTCCACTCAAGAATACGTCTACCCCAGCGGGCAGAACAGAACATACCTTATACTAAGTACTTCATAATCATCATAATTAGCCTATAATGTTCCCACTGCTGGGACACAGGCCTCCTCTCAGTGAGAGGGAGTGGGCCGTAATCCACCACGCGGGCCCAGTGCGGGTTGGTGGATGTCACATGTCTTCGAATTTTTGGTTCTAGGACATGCCGGTTTCCTCACGATGGTTTCCTTCACCGATTTGTGAGCAGTGGTGATGATATAATTTACACAAAGTAAAGCGCCTGTCTGGGTTCGAACCTGCGACCTACAACTCGTAAGTCGCGGCCATTACCACTGGGCCACCACTGCTCTCAGAACAGAACATACCTTATACTAAGTACTTACCGGTATCCAAACACAGGAGTCCGCGGCAGCAGTCACCGTTGGTAGTACAGGGGGCGCTGTAGCAGTGCCCCGGCTCGTCGATGACGTCATCGATACGGTTGCCTTCCAGAGCTTCAGCGTACACCTCATCAGGTTCCTGTTGAATATTGGATGGTTAGAAAATGGTTGCGAGACTATCAATCTATTCCTGACTAGGATGGAAGGAGTATTTATCAACACACTTGCTCAGTATGAGTAATACGTAGTATTCTCATGATGTACAACATTATTTCTGGATAGGTATGCAATACTGTGTGCAGTGTGAGTCTTCATAATGTGCTGCACATATCGAAATGAGGAAAACTAAGCTTAACTTTATCGATGGTGAGATTGTTACAGAATCGACTGGCTGCTTGCTTATTCTGTGAGCTATGTCGACGAGAATTTATCTGAGCGTTATTAAGGCGAAAGCGCCAGGGTAGCCCGCGAAATTCAATTTTTTTTAGGTTTTTTGGAATTTGCTGGTCAATATTAAGTTGTACGTTGATTAATATATGAATCGCGGCCGTAAGAAATATGTGTTTACAGAATTATAATCATTAAAGTCATCAACACAACTCTCTAAGACCACGTAAGTCCAAAGAATAACTGTTTCATGAAATCATCATTCTTTGGACTTACGTGGTCTTAGAGAGTTGTGTTGATGACTTTAATGATTATAATTCTGTAAACACATATTTTTTACGGCCGCGATTCATATATTAATCAACATACAACTTAATACTGACCAGCAAATTGCAAAAAACGTAAGAAAATTTGAATTTCGCGGGCTACCTTAGCGCTTCCCCCTTAAGCAACAAATCACTTGCTAAATCCATTGTACTATAAATACAAATTAGACAGGCTAACGTTTATAGACCAGGACCTTTACGTCAGTTTTATGCGCAATGACCCCTAAAGAGCCACGGATTAACGCGTCAAACTGACACGGAATTACGCGCGTAATTACATGGTATGAATTGAATTTATATGTTAAGGGGGAAGCGCTAAGGAAGCCAGCGAAATTCAAATGTTCTAACGTTTTTTGCAATTTGCTGGTCAGTATTAAATTGTACGTCGATCAAAATATGATTCGCGGCCGTAACAAATATGTATTTACAGAATCATAATCGTTAGAATCAGTAATACAACTTGTTAGGTTAGTATAATCCTAAAATGTCAAGATTTCATGAAATAGTCATTCTTTGGGATTACTTGGTCTTAGAGAGTTGTGTTGATGACTTTAATGATTATAATTCTGTAAATACATATTTGTTACGGCCGCGAATCATATATTAATCAACGTACAACTGTCGAGACGTTGTATATATTCTAGTTGCGCGGTAAACTTTGCTTGCGCGATGCAGGATTTGGCGTGACGTCAGAGCTACGCAGAGCTCGCATGTGGCGATGTAGACGCCTAAACATGACGCGTCCTTGAAATTACACTTTGCCGTGTAAGAAGTTTCACTTTAAAAATCTTTAATTTCTAGCAATATCTTACAAACATTGCTTCATGGTCGTTCGATTTCTAGGACAGGCAAAGCGTTACTGAGTTTTTTCAAAGTACTGAAACACTCACCTGTCCGTACGGATAATGACGGTAGGGCGAGCGGCCGTACCCCAAGTTGGCCAGCATGTCGGAGCTGAACCGATTGAACAGGCCGCCCCAAGCGTGGGCCGCGCCGGCTACACTCAGCACCAGCACTGCGGTCACAGCCATCGTGGTGCTGTGGACAAGGGAGAAAGACTTAGAGAAGAGAAGATACAAGATCTTGTAGGAGAAGATTGCAGAAGAGTAACTAGTTAAATAAGTAGTTATTTTATTTACTAGTTTCTGTCCGCGACTTCGTTCGCGTGAAATTTCTTGTCCCCTCGACCCCCCGTCGCATCGCATCGTCTGCTTACGCTATTATTAGCCTTATTTCTGACTGTTTTTCTTTGTGCTCGGCTCCTAGCGTGACGTTAAATAGCCAAAAGTCCTTTTGAAAAATTTATCAAATGCGAATATAACTTTTCAAATCTGACTTGTAGTTTCAGAGATTAGCGCGTTCAAACAAACAAACACAATAATAAGCATATTATTATAGTATAGATATATACAATACATAGTTGATTCAATAAACAAACTAAGTAGATACCTAAAGATAAAGTAAGGCTCATAACCTCGTAACCTATAAAAGAAAATGTATAAACTTATTAAAGGTTGAATTATAATATAATTCAACCTTTAATAAGCTTATAATTTTTTTAAGGTTATGAGTTTATGATCTTTATTTAATTATTTAAAATTGAATCAGAGCATCGTTAATTTGTAACTTCGAGCAGTTTTTTTTACTCCAACCACAGCTATTTACACCTGCCGGTCGATTCTGTTAAAATCTCACTGTGAAAACTTAAGTGAAGTGAGTTTGTTTTTGCTAGGAATTAACACTATTGACAGCTCACTCCACGCTCACTTCACCTAAGTTTTCACGATGAAATTTTTACAGAATAGCACCACTGTTCTATAAGCTTTCGTTTCGAATCGAACATCAATCAATGCTATCAAAAGAGTCCTCTATATAAATCGAAAATCAGAAAATTTTGTCAGTTTAAACCCATTTTGACTGTCAAGCCTTCGACAGCTATGTGCTGTCGGGGTCATAATGAGTCTATAATTTTCCCATTACCTGGGACACAGGCCTCTTCCTTGTGAAAGGGAGTGGGCCGTAATCCACCACGCGGGCCCAGTGCGTTTTGGTGGATATCACATGTGTTTTTGGTTCTAGAACATGCCGGTTTCCTCACGATGTTTTCCTTCGCCGTTTTGAGAGCAGTGGCGATGAAAGAATTTACACAAAGTAAAGTGCGTGCCTAGTTTCGAACTTACGACCTCGTAAGTTGCCGCTGCTTCCACTGGGCAACCACTCCTCAACAATGCTTGCCAATTACGCTAAACTAATATTCAAAAATCTTCAGATTCAACCCACACAAAATTGTTTCGCCCCTCAGCCAATTTCAGTTCCCTATTAAAATTCAACAAACACGACTGCCTGATAATGGCTTGTGTTCGGTCGCCCTTTGGGATCTATTGAACTAGATTAATATTAAATGGGTACAATTTCTTTAGTAAATGTTTGTTGAGCCCATAAAGGTTCCTACAAATAGGCGCGACACGCGATATGATCGCGACACAAAGGCATCGCTCGTTGCGCGACTTGCGGTGCTTTTGTGTCACGCGCGATTTTATCGCGTGTCGCGCCTGTTTGAAGGAGCCTTAAGGGTTTTTCTTGAAGACAGTTACTGGTACACACGAGTACACGTCAAGCTTTATATTTGCAGTTTTAGCTGGCCTCGGATTAGTCGCATTGTGTAGGATTGTAGGATTTCTCGTACAATCAGAAGTCAGCTTATGCTGGTTACGTATAGCTTCATGTGTAGCCTACATAAAATACTCGTAGATCTTGATGTTAATAACAACCTTTTGTAAACGTTGTAACTTACAAGTTTGTGTGAATAAATTGGTCTGCGAAAATTTAGAAGCAATTTCATTTAGGGGTGAAAATATGCGTTGATTAAATTTTGCTCTTCACAACTTAGCTACATGTTTCCAAACGCTATTATTTTTTAGACATGTTTCGGCAAGGGATTTGTTTTTTCAATTTGTTGTTCATGTAAAATAGACACGACAAAGGACATCACTCATTCTGGGATTATTTTTTTTTGTCAACCTTCACTAATATACTTAATTACATATTTTTAAAGTACACATCTCATTATTTTTGAAGTGAAAACTTCGTTAGCGGCGTTGTACACTTTTTTGTAATGGGTAAAAAATGTTAAACTCGCGTCAGGACACGTGACCTGATCGAAAATTCGTAAGACGGATGGCCGTAGCCGGTACCGCGCGTGTTTTGTTTATAAGACGATTCACAAAATACACACTTAATTGTTCAAGTTTTCACTTCTGTTGGCACTCCCGGAGTGCCATTGCTTTTTTTACTAAGGAGTCAAAGTCGAGAACAATTTGGATCCGGAGATATCCTACTATCCTTATTATAAATGTGAAAGTTTGAAGATGTTTTGATGTTTGTACTCATTCACGCGTAAACCGTTGAACAGATTTGGATGAAAATTGGCACATAGATAGACCATTCCTTGGATTAAAACATAGTATAATTTTTATCCCGATATTCCCACGGGATCGAAACTCACGCGGATGAAACCGCGAGGCAGTGCTAGTACTATATAATAATTGGAGGCGGATCGAAAGATAAGATTGTTGTAGGTATATCTTTGTTCTCAAATTCATTACAGCATTGTCGCCAAAGAAATAAATGTTTCAATTACTGCGACCATTCCAATAAAATGTAATTAATTCCTGGCATTCGACACTTGAATGATGTCCTTTATTAAGCCAAGCAATTAATCCGCTGTTACAAACACGACAACAACAATTCATTGTGTCTTTGATTAAACCATAATAATAATAATTAATTCTTGGGGCTTCTGGCTAAATAATAACAGCCGCACGGGTCGATCGATCAGGTTAAGCTACGCTTGCCGCGGTTGGTCCGTGGATGGGTGACCATCTTTACATACCAAGGCCCCACTGTGCCTCGGAAAGGACGTTAAGCCGTTGGTCCCGGCTGTCATTCGTGGATCTTTGACAGTCGTTACGGGTCGTTAGAAGCCCGAAAGTCTGACAACCAGTCTTACCAAGGGGTATCGTATTACCCAGTAATTGGGTTGTAGAGGTCAGATAGGCAGTCGTTCCATGTAAAATACTGGTATTCAGCTGCATCCGGTTGGACTGGAAGCCGACCCCAACATAGTAGGCATAAGCAGATGATGATAAGGGTAATTAAATAAACAAATTGTTTTTGTCCAATTGTTTAAGAATTAATAATTGAATTAATCTGCCTATCCTTTTCCCAACTGTGTTATCGTCAGCTTTCAGTCTAACCGGATGAAGCTGAATACCACTATTTTATGTGGAGCGACTGCCTATCTGACCTCCAAACCCAGTTACTGGGTAATACAATACCCTTTGGTATGACTGGTTGTCAGACTTTTGGGCTTTTGACGACCCGTAACGACTGTTAAAGATCCACGAATGACAGCCGGGACCAACGGCTTAACGTGCTTTCCGAGGCACGGTGAGGTCTTGGTATGTAATGATGGTTACCCATCCACGGACCAACCGCGGCAAGCGTAGCTTAACCTGATCGATCGACCCGTGCGGCTGTTATTATTTAGCCAGAAGCCCCAATAATTAATTATTATTATGGCTTAATCAAAGACAATAAATTGTTGTCGCGTTTGAAACAGCGGGTTAATTGCTTGGTTTAATAAAGGACATCATTCAAGTGTCGGAACATTTTATACCCAAAAATTAAAGTGCCGGCCAGAATAAAAAACTACAGTACCCGGCGATAAATATTGCACATCGACCTTTACCTTTTTTGTATTTTATACAAAGAATAAAAATAATAATAAAAAGAAGCAAATCATAATTGTTTTAACAGCTCCTAATAGATACCCGACTGTTTGTATTTCGTGCGACAGAGATAACGTTCTACGAAGCCGAAATTAGCCGATTGTCTCTTTCCAAAGGTCGATGTGCAATATTTATCGCCGGGTATTGTACTATTTTCTTATGGGAAATAACATCTTGTGCACTTTTTACTATTACAGCGAAAGTCTACAATCAACCCCCCGGCTGCTGTTAGAGATTGAAAATGCCAAAAATCATATTTTTTTTAAATCTTTTTTTATTTAGAAGCTTTTTATATTTTTTATTTTCTGGCCGGTACTTTTATTTTGCGGACAAGAAATGAACGAAGTCCTTTCCTATTAAATATTTTAAAATCATAACGGCGTAAAATGTCCACCAGCATTTTACTAAAGTCTGTGTATCAAGTATTAAGTCCGTCCTAACGGGACTCAGGGGGGCCTTTCCACGCGTGATGTGTTACAAAGGGAAATTACAAAAGGTAGGTAGGCACTTTATAATGCATGATTAACAATGTACTGAGTCAATCTTCATCCTAATTGCGTAAAACACTATGAATCACAATATGAATCCTTTTGTAGGATATTTCGAATACATTGCTCCATATGTTAGAACAATTTGATTGCTCAATAACTTAAAAAACGCAATGAATGTTGTTGAACTGTCACAATGATTCAGACTGTCATTGTCAGGGTGCTGCTCAACAATCCACTTCTCTGACTGTACAATCTCTCACTATTCCAATTACAAATATCCAACAGAAAAAAGTTTTGACGCTTCCGCCATTTTGAATTTAGCAGACTGTTTTTAAATTAAAAGGTAACGCGTTTACGGCACTCAAAACATCAAAGCCTTCCTTCCTAAAAGGCAGTTAATTACATAATTAAAAACACAACATGTTTGTTTTCAATTAGACGAGAAGCAACAGGTAAAGCTGCTTAAAATATACAGGTTTTTGTAATGACATAATTTGTAACATGGAGATTTTCAGCGGTTTGTGTAAGGTAAAAAAATATTTATTAGAGATTAAATATCTCTTTTTACCTGACTGCGCCAGAAGGGTTATGTTTTTTTATAACTCTTTTCAATTTTTTTTAAATTAATTATTTCTTCGTATTTCAATGTATATATAAGTTTATTTATGTTAAAGGTATTTTGTACTGATTTCTTTTTGTTTTATTGTTTATTTTAGTGTTTCAATGGAAACTTGTAAATGGTCTTCAATTACACAAAATTGTTTAAGAACACTGTATAAATTATTTGTAAGTATCCGGAACAGAATAAAATAAACTAGACTAATTAATTCAATTGCCATTCTTTTTGACGTAAGATTGTGCTCTTTCAAAGTCTGTTTAAAAAAGCTAGATGAGCACCAAAAAAAAAAACCACACATAACTGATAAAAAAATATTTTTTTTATAATGAAAGTCGTTGGCTAAGCATCGTATAAAAAAATGGTTCCGCTTACCAATAGTACTATTTCCAATGATGTGATAATGATCTTCAAATGCAATTAAATTCAAGTCTGCGCTCCACTATGGACACTTGTTGCACACCTGACGACGCACTTCTAACTAACAGCCCACTCCCGGTAAAATATGGTCTAGGTACCCTGAACAATCATGCGTACTGGAGCCTTCGGGCCCCTCCCGTTGCAATATCGATCCACCATCCGGGGCCTATGTGGTCTAGGGTCATTGGTACTTCGGCAGAGCAGGGTGCTTACTCTTCAATTTAATTCCGATAGATCGACATTGGAATTGTGACGTTTCGTACTCTTGAGTTCGATGCTAGTGCCAAATGATTTTTAGATTGGATGTCCATTGTCCATTTTGGAGAACCAAGTGGAATTGGGTTCGGGCTTGGCGTGGGGTAATTGTTGACAACATTGTTTTCAAGAGTACCGAATCACGTGACTATAAAATTAACATTGGAATCATATTGGCATCTCATTGGAATTAAAATTAGTTTGGAGAGTGGCTTACTCTCCAAACTAATTTTAATTCCCATTCCCAGGACGGTAAGATTCGTCAAAGTAACGAGGTAAAACATATGTGCCATGCATAATCATGCGTACTCTCTCTACCGTTCAAGTCTCCCCGATGCAATATTGATCCGAAATCCAGGGGGTCTAAAAGGGGCACTTTGGCAGACTCATAAAAGGATAACATTATGAATCATAATGGACAGTTAACAGTTAATCGCATCAAATCCCATTGGTGAAGGATTTTTCAGTTATATTTTTTGTCTGTACTAAAATACCAATCAATCCAATTCAAATCCAATCCCAAACTCTTTGATTATACCTACGTAGTACAGCGAAAAAGAGAAAAACACGGACTGTCTTCGCCATATTATAATTCATAATGTTATCCTTTTATGATTCTGCCAAAGTGGCTTTTTTAGGCCCCCGGGTCATACAAGCACGCCGGTTGCGAGTTCTACGCACCTGATCTTTCTGAAGAACATCACCAACAAGGTCACTATAATATGTCCTGTGGAGTGATATACGTAGACGTTGTAATACATAATTTGTCATAGAAATACAGTGACTTAATGCCAAAGGTTAAATCGCATCGGTGAGCGAGACATCATTATGAATTCAAAACCACCCGTTGCACTAATTGATCCGACGTCGGGAACCCACGCTTATTAATAGTGCCAGCCGTGCTATTCTGTAAAAATCTCACCGTGAAAACTTAGGTGAAGTGAGCGTGGAGTGAGCTGTCAATAGTGTCAATTCCTAGCAAAAACAAACTCACTTCACCTAAGTTTTCACGGTGAGATTTTTACAGAATCGACCGACAGGTACGGTCAGCTTCACGTCAGTGAAAACTGTCCTAATTCTTACGAAATCCAGGCGTTGCCAAATTAAGTTCTTATTTTACCTCTGATTATGCATCACAGTCAAAATTAGTGTGATCTTTATTCCCGTTGCTGTAAGGTTGTAAGTGGCTTGGTATTTGGGTTGCTCTCATTGGTAAATTGTCAAAGGATTCTATTACGTATTACAGTCGGTAAAATATGCAGTGGCCTTCAAAAGTTAGTCGACATTTTTCCACCTCAGTTGTGAAACTACATTATGATTTAAAATAGTAGTAAACCAAACGTTTGAACTGCTATAACGTTTTTATTGACTAGTTCAACTACCTTTAAGTTATCATAAAAAACAATCAAGTAATCCCTTAAGAGTACCTGATTATTTCTACTTCTGATTATCTTAAAGAGGCACTAGCTTCTACCCGCGACTTCGTGCGCGTAAAATTTCACCCTCCCCCATTCACATTCGAAAGACTTTCGAATTTGGAAAAACCTTTTCTTAGTGGATACCAAGAACACTCCCTCCAAATTTAATGTCACTAGGACCAGCGGTTTAGACTGTGCGTTGATATATCAGTAAGTCAGGACTTTGAATTTTATATATAGATAAATATATATAGATGAGGAACAGGGTGTAAAATTCACACATAAACGTAATAAACGTATTTTCTTTCTTTCTTTCTTTTTCTTTACACATACTCCATAGAAAAGAGAGGATCTTCCGACCAGATGGGTGTTGTGTCTGGCGGGCAACTGCCCGATGATTCATGTCGGGCCGTTGTATATTATATGCTAGTTGCGCGGTAAACTCTGCTTGCGAGATGCAGGATTTTTGTGTGACGTCAGTGTGTCGCGTAGTTCGCATGTGGCGTTTGTAGATACCGCTACAATCTCAACAAATTTTTGGAGGCCACTTTAGGTATAGTGCACGTTTGCACATACCCGTTTTTATGTAAATTAGTATTATAATTGTCTCAATCTGTCAAAGAAGCCTCTAAATTACGGCTTAACGAGCTTTCCGAGGCACGGAGGGGTCTTGGTTTGTAAATATGGTCACCCATCCACAGACCAACCGCGGCAAGCGTAGCTTAACTTGATCGATCGACCAATATACCAATATATCGGTCTGGCGACTATACTTTGAAAAATTGTTAAAATAATTCAACAAGTTAACTATAAAAAGTTGTGATGTGTACAAAATTTACGCGCGTAAATAATTATTTTACGTGTTTTTCAGCACAGTACAAAACTGTCCGTGTGAAGTACGAAATCTTAATTTTGATAAAAACACGCATTTTAAAAACAAACGCAGTTTTTTTTTATTTTGAAGTGATTTCAGATGTCACTAAAACCAATTCAAAAACTTTTCAGCGCGCGTTTTGTTGTTATTTTTAAACGCTTTGTCACACAAAGTTCAAAGATTATTTTTGGCACATAATACAATAAACATAAATTATTTTACGGAACAAACAACAAAAATTCACGCGACCGCATAACTTATTTCTAACAATTTAACAAAAAAAAAACATGGTAAAATAAAAAGAAAAAACGTAAATAAACTTAAGCATGTATCATAAACCGTTGGCGATCCCGAAAACATTCTAAATTCAAAACTTTATCTTAAACACAAAATTTATAAAAGTAAAACCAAACTTTTTAATCAAAATTCGAAATTGAAACCCAAAAAAAGAAAAACAAACGTAATAACTAAAGAATCCCATTCACAAATAAAGCTCCCATTACGTCCTTAACAAATAATGTTGAAAAATCAAAGTAGAAACATGGAGAGGGTTACTCACCGATGCATGACTGCTGTCTTCGGCGTTCCGTGGAGAACTGGCGATCCATACCAGGCTTCCCACTGCGCATGATGGGGAGCGTATAGGGTGCGGCCAGGTGGGCGGGTAAGGCAGTGCGATTTACAGGATGTTGCCGAGATAGGAGCGACTTTTTTTTCGGGGGTTTTTTGTTTTGGTGTAGTGTTAAAATGTACGAGTTACAGGCACATGAGCCTCGGCTTTGTCTCCAGGATGGCAAGGCATTTGCTATGAGTCAGGCCACTTATTTGTTTACCACTGAATCATTTATAAAAAGTTTTATTTTTATATATTTTTGTACAGTTTTCCCAGCCATCTTCTCCTCGGATTATGTTTTTAGAACCGCCATCACTCCATGAGGAAGTGAATAATCTGTATGGAAATAGGCTTCTCACAAAATATAACCCCAATTTGGAAAAGAAACACATATTCCGAAAATGTCACAAAGCCATTTTGCACTTCGCAAAACCGAGCTACGCCGTAGCACTGTGGGCTACGCCGTAGCTGGGCACGTAGCAAAATAAAGTACAATGGTTTGAACAGTTTTTGAAATGATTTGTTAGAAATTAATTAATATGGGTGTGTTTTTTTGTATGATTGTGTTATTTTTCTTTGTACATTGATTTAGAAAAAAAAATGCCATAATTTTATAATTTATACCTAGTGCAAGAGAGAGTATAATTTACCAAGTCAATTTTGAGTGAACGATTTTTGTTTGATCGCAGCAAGTGATGTCAAGAAGATAATTCATTGATCAACGAAGCATGTTGATTATAGAAATTTCTAATATTTAATATCAATGAAAACATAATATTTCTTAAGCTCTGGTTTCCTAGGAAAGCGAATCCGTCACGAAAATCTGTCATTTTCACCAGTATTTGACATTAAGATGTCAAAAAACGCTCTGTATTTAGACAACCGATATTGTATGATCATTTTTTTTTGAGGTTGGTGCGTTCACCGCTTTCTTAGGAAACCAACGCATAACTAATTTTCGCCTATAGTATTTTCAATTCAAGAAGCCACGCGCGCTTTATTTATGGTTACCAAGTGTAAAAACACGCTGTGAATGTGTGTGTAAGCACAGGAGCTCTCGGTACCATTCGAGACGATGTTATAGTCGGAAGTGCTGGTGCGTGTATGCGTTAGGTGCTGACGCTAGTCATCTTCACGCAAACATGCAAGCATGCATGCCGCAAGCAGAGTTTTACAAACAGGCTCGTTGCGCGACTTGCGGTGCCTTTGTGTCACGCGCGATTTTATCGCGTGTCGCGCCTCTTTTTTACCACAAGTTAAGCGTAACCGCGTAGCTTCGTGAGATAGAAACACTATACAAGACTACAATCGATATTTGTATAGCAGCAGTTTAGACGTATCGCTAAATTCTCCTGTATAACAGATTCCTTATTTATCAGTAATGGAGGAACGAAAATATACCTGACGTCAGATAGATGAGCGTCAACGTATGCTTCACGTGTTTTACATAACAGGGTAGGCAGCGATTTAGGTTATAGTAATTATTTTTTTATGAAAGACTGAAAGTAATTTTTTTAGAAGTATGGAGTTTTTGCAACCCATGCAGTGTGTCTATTTTAATAGACATTTATTTTTAACCAACTTCAAAAAAGGAGATGGTTCTCAATTTGGATGTTTATATATATATTTTTTTATGTATGTTCGGGCATAACTCCCTTATATATAGACGGATTTGCAAAATTTTTTAAAGATCTGCCGATCGATTCAGTAAAAATCTCACCGTGAAAACTTAGGTGAAGTGAGTTTGTTTTTGCTAAGAATTGACACTATTGACAGCTCACTTCACCTAAGTTTTCACGGTGAGATAGTTACAGAATCGCACTGCAGGTGATGAGTTTCGGAGACAGACAACGGAACTCTTCAATAAATGCCAGCAAATCAACCGCGATTGCTGCTATAGCATATTATGTATACATTGTACCCTTTAAAGGGGTAGGCAGATGTGTTCAATAGCTTCCTGTCACTGATATTCACATAGTAAGTAGTGTTTTATGAGTTAGTTTGGGGCAGGTAGGTATAACTAAAAAGTGAAAAATAAAAACTTTCCAAAAAAACAACCGACTTCCAAAAAAAAAACACTACCAATGAAAATACAGAACCAGCGACACCGACTTCCGAAATTAGTTATTTTTCACTTTGTAGTGTTTTTTTTGGAAGTCGGTTGTTTGTCCTTAAGTTTTCACAAATCTATATTTGAAAAAAAAATCGTTGCTAAGCGCAACACTTGACAACAGCTGGGTTGGTTATTGTTTTTTTTGTTGTTTGTAATTTTTCGAATATGGTTTTTAGGAAAAGACTCGTGGCTGGGCTGAATAATAACATCCGCAAGATTTAGCTACGCTTGCTGGGGTCGGTTCGGAAATGAGTGACCATTCATAGCACATCGTGACCCCTCCATGCCTCGGAAAACACGTTAAGCCACTGGTCTCGTCTATCAATCGTAGATGGCCATTCATAACGTTACGACGGTGGCGCCCGTAATGAATGCGGGAAAAACTGAAAGTATTCTTTTTCCTTGTGGTTTTTGTATTTATTGTTTGGAAAGATTACGTCTTTCGGGTCAGCTAGTTATGAATTAACTTTTTTATTTATAGAGTTCCGTATCTCGAAAAAAAAATCAGCTGTTCCCTACATTTATGTTCGTATAACTCGTCAAAATGGTGAACAGCTGGTTTTTTTTTCGCAATTGCAGGTTTGGTGCCATAGTAAAAGTTGTTCATAATGATGAGTACAATGCCCTCTTAAGAGATTGTTGGTGTTTTTCCAATAACCTTGTATAAATCAATAGCTGACAACAATTCCAACGGAAAATATTGTAGGACCAAACCCCGTAAAGCGTCACGTTTCCGAAGTACCTAATAACGATCAAAGTTGGTCATGTGACATCCATATTCTTTTGAACTTGCGCACATTTTGTAGCTTATATGTTAGAATCCCCACGCACAACGGACCGAATGGGAGTCTAAGTGCGGAAAAGGGAGTCCCCTAATCATCATCATCATATATGTTAGAAATAATCACTCTGACACCTTAAAGTAATCAAACATCTAAATAATATGTAACAAGATGTAAGTTTAATGTCATTCTGTTTTCTGTTTACATTAATGTCAACTATTGCACGTACGGCTTAATTGTCCTTATTATTGTTCACGCAGACGAAGTCGCAGGCAGAAGCTATATTAATATTAAGTTTCATCAAAATCCGTTCAGTAATTTTTGCGTGAAAGAGTAACAATCATCCATCCATCCTCGCAAACTTTCACGTTTATAATATTACTAGCAACGTCCCGCGGTTACACTCGTATAAGTGTCGATCCCGTCGGAACATCGGGATAAAAACTATCTTATGTCCTTTCCCGGGACTCAAATTATCTCTATACCAAATTTCATCTCAATCGATTCAGCGGCTTAAGCGTGAAGAGGTAACAGACAGACACACATACACACTTTCGCATTTATAATATTAGTATGGATGTAAAAATATAATCTATAATATTATAATATAATATAGGATTAATAGGATATTACTAGGATTATAAACCCGGTCTGGCACAGTACGTATATTTAGTATCAAAACTTGTGAATACATCAACGTTTTCAGATTTAATGGCTATCTGTCACGTTATGGAACGTCATACACAATAATATTATTATCTATTTTAGTATTCACATGCTCATGACGTCAGAGTTATTTCAGTATAATTACTGTGTTTCACAATCATTGTAATTTAAACCTTATTCAAATGTGAATTAAGTTATATGTTGCACGTTTGTGTGTTGTAATGGTTATCTATCTAGCTTCAAAGTACTTGTGACGTAGGTCTTAAGTTATTTATACATTTGCTGATTGATTTTATTCCTATACAAGCCGTGCGCCTGAGCGGCAGTGGTGGTCCATCTATTTACAAGGGTTTACTCGTATCTGGGGGTATTCCTTGAAACGCACCAAAAGTATTCCACGAAAAGAAAAAAACAAAAAAAAATTATAATTTTATTTTTCGAAATGTATCAACGATAAAGCATAGAGAAGAGCATGAAGGATACGTAATAAATTACATCGATAGATGTTTCATTTGGTGCCTTTCGAGGAATACCCCGTAGGTTCGAGTCCAAACAGGCACTTTACTTTGTTGTAAATTATTTCAGCACCACTGCTCTCAGAACGGTAAAGGAAAATATCGTGTGCAAACCGGCATGTCCTAGACCTGAAAGTTTGAAGACATGTGACCTCTACCAACCTGCCCCTTTTTTTTTTTTGAGGATGGGAAATCATCAAATGACCCCTCCCGCTCTGGATGGAGCGGAAGGGAGTGTCAGACTCTTACTGACTAAAACCCACCCGTGTTCCTTCCTTAGCCCTTTATGTTCCGAGCCAGCGATAACCCTTTCGGACAATCCCGCTGACCCGGCAACCAACCTGCCCTTGGCTCGCGTTATGGATTACGGTCAACTCCCTCTCATCAAGAGGAGGCTTGTGTCCCAGCAGTGGGAATATTATAGGCTGATTATGCTGTAATTATGCGTGGGACTTCCCATCAGCAAAAATTGAGAACTTTTATACAAACATTTGTCCTTTAGGAGATGAATTTTCAAAAATCCTTTTTCCTGCTCACCTTCGTTACATAACTCTTGTACAGACGCCAGCACATCAAGCTACTACTATCTGTCAAATTTCTTTATTAGATTTTCAACTTTATCGCTAAAGCATAAGGTTCAAAGTTGATTGGGAAAATTTGACAGTTTCGGGTAGCTTGATGTGCTGGCGTCTCTACAAACATGATTCGATAAGCCCCGGTGGTTTAGGCTGTACGTTATCTGTCAGTAAATAAATGAAATTAATATTTTCATTTAGTAGATGTGTGTTGTACCTACCTACGAAGTTTTATTTTATTTTCCAAATCAAACACTTGCTTCTTTTTTGAGTATCGAAGGTATTTTATCGGTAAATGGCGCCATTAGTTATCCTATTGCTTTAAATTGAATCGTGTTGTTATAACATGGGATTCAATGGAAATAGTAAATGGGACACATCGTTAATATATAAAAAATGGGATTCAAAAGTGGGATCCAACGAAAATAAGTCGTTTTTGTTAACTCCAGTAAAAGCATTTATTTGTTCACAAAAAAAGAAACACGATATTCAAGTACGTTAATAAATAAAACACACTAACCTTCACTGGGCCGCGTGGTGGATTACGGCGCGCCTTTCACAGAGGCCTGTCTGCCGGCAGTGGGAACATTATAATCTGAAGAAGCTTATAAAGGCTCCTTCAAACAGGCGCGACACGCGATAAAATCGCGCGCGACACAAAGGCACCGCAAGTCGCGCAACGTGCAATGCCTTTGTGTCGCGCGCGATTCGCGTCGCGCGTCGCGCCTGTTTGCAAGAGCCTTAATACTTATAAAAAATTAAACGCAATAATACAACAACGAAAAACTTTATTTAAATAAAACACCCAAACTAAACTACAACAACAGACTCAACAAGGCTTGCACAACCATCACGACCAGCTGTAGTAACCCTGGCAACAACGCACCGCCAATGCCTGTTAGGACATCATCTGTCAATTCTGTCACTAACGTTATCAGAGTTGTCAGCAAACCTTGTAGATTGACCACATTCGCGGGCGGAGTACTAGGGTTAGCTCCGACGGCATACTCGGGCAGAGATCTGAGGAAGTTCACAATAGCGAGGGCCTGTGAATAAAGTTTTAGTAACGAGGTTTCCAAAGCTCCAAGGTCTACGGGTATCATACAGCTGATGTTCGAAGGTAGGGTGTCGAAGATTGAGAGCAAGGAGAGGAGAAGGTTGTATACGTTGTTCAGGAGTGGTAGCAGGATATTCACGAGGGGGTAGACCGCTGGCAGTTGCACGCTGGTAGCTGATACTGGATGCTGTAATAAAAAGAGGTTTTAATATTGTTGGTTTTTATATCCTGTGGTGGGTATATTGGAATTACTAGTAGGGTTTTTTAATCTTATATTTTGAAATGTTTCTTCATTTGTGTCTTTTTTTACATTGTTCTCACATATAGAAGCAACAATAATAATGTACCCAGGATTTTGTAATATCTTGATTTAAAAGAGTGTCTATGGAGTTTCTTGCCCGTTCTTCTCCATAGAGATCTATGTTTTGGAATGGGCAACTAGCTTTAACTTTCTAACTGACAGACTATTTAAATGTTGACAATACAAAAGTGCCTGTGCAAGGTTTAATTGAAATAAATGCTTTGAGTTTGAGTAGTTGATTACTATGCAGCTTCAAATCTAGTAAAAAGTTGTTTGTTTTGAGATGTTAATTCAGAGTGCAATAAAAGACATGCTATGAGCGGTAAAGCAAAGTGGTCATATATAGCAAAAGCATATTATAACTTTCAAAGAACACTAAAACCTCATTTTTGGATTTCTGGAAAAGGTTAAAATCAAACGCCACCTGTTATTAAATATGATTTATCAATTCTACGTGTTAATATTAAAAGAAATGAGATATAAAGATAGTATTTTGTCACTCCTACGCATATCAAGGATCTCTTTTAAATCAAATTAGTCATTGCTATTAAGAAATCTGTATTGAATATTATATAATATTATATCTGGTTAGTTACACCATTTATAATTCAAGAACGGCTGGACCGATTTTTATGTTCTTTAATTCTTTTATTTGTTAAAAATAGTGAAGATAATTAATTTTCTCGTACAATTTAATTTGGAAATTATAATAATGAAGTGGCAATAATTTTTATCTTCTGCTAATTTCTTACATCGGACTTTGCACTTTTTATTTCTATCTTAGTTTTTATCTGATGTACGACTATTATCTATCTGGTGTATTGTGTGTCTCTTAGTCTGTGCTAAATAAATGTATTTTCTTTCTTTCTTTCAGTTGTATGGAACGGCTTTTTTGATGATATCTCTCTTAGGTACGAAGTTCGCTGGGTGAGCTAGTTTATTAATAAAAGCTTGATGATTCATGAATAAAAGCTTCATAAAGCTTGGACGAGTGATGAAACTGAGCTTGGAGTCTGAATTTTTGCCCGGTAAAGGACAATAGACCTGTCCTCTCTTACATGCTCTCTCTTTCTAACTGGTGAAATGTGAGTGTATTATCAACTTCTACCTTTTTGGGGAATAGAGGCTAGATATTTAAAAAAATATTATGTTTAAAATGTAGGTATGTGTTTTCTCTTACCGTAGCGAAAACTGCTGCAACACAAAGAATAACTAAACCAATCTTCGACATTTTTCAAAAGAAATGTTTCACCGTTCCTTAAATTATATTTACAATGTTTATTTCTCATAAAAAAACAGTTTTATATACTTAAAAGTTACTTCACATATTTCCAATGTGGACACGATAATGGTTGGTAATCTTTTATCTTTTAATTTCACAAAATAGTTACCTAATTAAAATAATTAATCAATTAATCAAAGCGAAGTATTTATGCGTAACACTTTTACTAGCAATATACGATAAACATATTTCTATGCAGAAATATATTCTTGATCATTCTCCTGTCCCTTTTTTGGCCTATTTTGTATCCCACTGCTGAGCGAATGCCTCCCCTTTTTCTTCCCAAACCTCTCTGTCTTATGCAATCTCTGGCTATGTTGGCCCTGCAGAACTTTTTTCAGATCGTCACACCACCTTCGCCGTGTCCTACCTCGATGGTGATGTTCTCCAATACACGTCCACTCAGTGATGATCTCTCCGCGTGCATTCGTGAGACGTGTCCAGCCCACTCCCACTTCAGCCTGGATGATTTTTCTCCAATATCCACTACTTGAGTTATGGAGGGCAGCGTCGTGTTTCTAACTCGATCTGTAAGCTTCACAAGGCAAACAAAGTTGGCAAAAAGGCTGATGCTCTATTTCATAAAAAGTTTTCCTATTCATAAACTGTGAGAAATCGTAACCACTGGCATCTTTCCAAGGGGTGAAAGTCCTCTTGAATGTAAACAACCTTTGCTATTAGGCCCAACTCTGAATCACTTAAGTGGCAGTGGGCAGGGCACATTGGTCGCAGAATATCTGTTCTGCGAGCAATGTGCCCTGCCATCGGCCATCTGGCCGATGGGGCCAAAAGGTTCTGGAGTGGCGATCGCGTACCGGAAGACGTAGCGTTGGAAGGCCTCCCACAAGGTGGACTGACGACCTTGTGAAAGCCGCAGGAACTCGTTGGATGCGAGAAGCGAAAAACCGGTCGAAGTGGAGGTGCTTGGGGGAGGCCTATGTCCAGCAGTGGACGTCTTTCGACTGAAATGATGATGATGATGAAATCTGAACCTCATCCGCTGTGTCAGCCAAATATTCAATACAGTAGGTGTTGTGGTACCAATATTAATAAATGAGGTGATTTAATTTTTTGCAATTGCTATTCCTTCTTCTATCACAGTCGCGTTGGTGTCGAGGTCGCTAGCGTGACTGATGAGGTATCATGGTTCGATGCCTAGATTGGTCAGAGCGTTATTTTGAGTCGATTGGTCTACTACCCATTAGGAATTTTTCAGTACCACTCCAGATCTTGGACTTTTGCCCGGTTGATGGTATAGAGGTATGAGGAACAGGGTCTATAGTTCACCAGGGTCCAGGGTCTCCAACTAGACGGGTATCTTGTCTGTCAAGATGTTGATGCTATTTGCGCGGTAAACTCTGCTTGCGCGATGCAGAATTTTGCGTGACGTCAGTGTGATGTGTAGTTCCCATGTGGCGATGTAGATGGCTCCACAATGGAACCACTTCACTCTATTACATGATACATAAGCATTACTGTCGAAGTGTAGATATTATTTGTACCTACAAGATAGTATAATATTTCCCTATGGAATATAGCATATCGTTATGTATTTACGGACATGCTATGATGACTTTCGTACATAGAGTTGAATGACCTTAAAAGTAATACAACGAAAGTAATCAAATGTATTTTTGATGACAGGCAATTTGCCGAGTGGTCTTGGATTAAATTAGGTTAACTTTGTCACGGGCACTGCCGAGGGTGGGGCTAAAAAGAAATACTGGATTTTTGGAATAACACCGAACTATTTTTTGTCCGCGGTTTAGTTTGAATGGTTTCACCGATTCAAAAACCTACCAAAAGCAGAAATTAGTGCGTTTGAACAAGCAAACAAAAAAACCGGTCAAGTGCGAGTCGGACTCGCGCACCGAGAGTTCCGTACAAATTTGTATTTATGTAAAAAAAAAAAAAATGGTATGTAACAACAAATTTACGGTTTTCGGATTTTTTCCTTTAGGTACTTGTGCTACATGACATTGCTTCTTGCCTTTTCTTGATTATTAATTACGGTGCAGTCGAACTTGAGTTATAAATGCTTTCACTAACCCGACTTTATTTATATAGTTTTTTAAAGGAAAACTTCTTTAGGCGCGTTGGACATTTTTTGAGATGGGAAAAACTATTGAACTCGCGCCACTGTTACCGTAAGCGACACCGCGCGTGTTTTGTTCATATGGTTTAAGAACTTTATTAATTCTCGTTAAGAATTAACAATCATTCAGTTACTGAGGAACTTTTACACAAAATGTTTACGAGCGTACAATAACGTCGTTAAAAGTAGATTTACAATAATGAATGGGGAGGTAGTGATAAAAAAAATGTAAATATCAACTAATCACCAACCGAGTAAACACGGATCTAAAGTAAAATTGGATGTATTACAATGCGTGCCACGAAAGATGAGACGTGCGCAGTACACGATTTTAGCGAAAGAGCGGGGGAGGCGGGGTCATGTCTCATGAGACTTGACCCCGCCTCCCCCGCTCTTTCCGCTGCCCCTATGTCGTCTGGTCCCGTCCCGCACTCAGACCTCATACCGCTAAAGATACCTAAAATCGTGTTCTGCGCAAGTCAAACCACGTGGTGTGTCAAGTCTCATCTTTCGTGGCACGCATTGTACTAGATGTCACATTCATGGCAGCGTACTAACAAAATAAAGAACTTTTATTTTTATTTTGTTTGTTTGTATGAATCCGTTAGCGATAGCAATAACGCTAGTATTTATTTATTTTTATATTATTATGGTTATTGACACATTATATACGATTTAATTTGATTTTTAAAACAAGACCTGCTTTTCGCTTCTTTATTTCCATGGGTTTATTGTACATGTTAACACCTTCAAATTCAATATTTCGTTTCCCGTAATTAACTGTTCTGGGAAGACGTGTTACTAAGTAATATTGGAGTTTCGTAGTTTAATTTTTTGTACTTGATGTTTGGGAAATGTTCATTATTTTTGTTTCCTTGTATATTTTCTAAGTTGCCGTTCTAAAATGGTAATTAAATAATATTTTGATTAATCTATTTTGAGCTGTTTGTAATGTTTCTAAATTCGATTTAGCTGCGGTCCCCCAGATTTCTATTAGGTAGTCTACATTGTGGTTTAACTAAAGAATTATAAATTATGTATCGAAGTTTCCGAGCAAGGCATTTGTTAATATTGTAAAGAGCACCTGTAAGTGACAAAAGTTTACATTTTTTCTATTCCTTTTGCCTTTCAACTCCGTCCCAATCCTATTTGAGCCTGGCAGCCTCTTTGCCACATCTAGTATGCCCGTTTTGGAACGCAGCGTGGTGTTCCGATTTTTGTCCTGTCTTAACATCCAGAATGCTGCGTTATGTATAAATTATGCAAAGTAATTAACATAACAAAACAAACACAAAACATTAAATTAAAATGTTTGCCATATGTCAGTTAGCAGATGCCAATATACTATAATTACATAATATTATAACCTACATTAATAAAGTTGAACTTGACCAGTGTTCAAAAGTGCAGGTTGTACAAGATTGTTGTTTATCTGAGTCACAATGCAGCGGAATGTGCGGTTTTGATTGGTAAGCGATTGTATTATTACTAACCAACTTTTTGTCAAATGCTACTGTTTTAAATGAGCATATTTTGATGTTATATATTGTCGTCAAAAATTCCGATTCCAAAAAATTATACATACTTAATATAAAATCACGCTTTCTTCCCATGGGGCAGAAACTATAGAACACTACCTGCTAAGATCCTTTCATACTATTTACTTCGTTTACGATCATACATCTGGTTTTTTAAAAATTTTTATTGTTGAATGGGCCCGCTCCTTACCTCGACCACGCCTGATGGAAAGCGATGGATGAAGTCTATGATGGAACGAGCGTGCCAAAAGATGCCTCAGGCACTGGAACTCCCACGCATCGACGAAACACAGCAGACTGCTTGACGCCGGACTCCGGTGGGAGAGTGGTCGCAAACCAGGCGGGCGTTAGCCCTACCACCGCAAGGGAAGAATTGGCCAGCCAAATAAGGTGTTGGGTGTGACTGTCCAGGATGCGCCGAGCGCTCGGTTCAGTTGAGTAACTGGCGGAACAAACTGCGCTACACGAGGAGGCTTCTTCATGCATCCCAAACACACTGGTATCTTCTGAAGAGAAGATTATGGGCTGTTTATGCTACAAAAGACTGGGGAAATGTAAGTGTACCATTTATATCTGCTTACCTCATCAGGGAATACAAGCGATGATGTTATGTCATAAAAACTTTTCTACAAAAAAAAAAAAAAAACAATCGATTCCAAAAAAAAACAATACAAAGTGAAAAATAACTTTAAATTTCGAAAGTCGGTGTCAATAAACGAAAATACAGAACCAACGACACCGACTTCCGAAATTAAAGTTATTTTTCACTTTGTAGTGTTTTTTTTTGGAATCGATTGTTTTTTTTTTTTTTTGTAAAAAAGTTTTTATGACATAACATCATCGCTTGTATTCCCTGATGAGGTAAGCAGATATGAATGGTACACTTACATTTCCCCAGTCTTTTGTAGCATAAACAGCCCATAATCTTCCCACTGCTGGGACACAGGCCTCCTCTCTGGAGGGAGTGGGCCGTAATCTACCACGCGTGCCCAGTGCGGATTTGTAATGTCACATGTCTTCGAATTTTTGGTTCTATGACATGCCGGTTTCCTCACGATGATTTCCTTCACCGTTTTGAGAGCAGTGGCAATGATGATGAAATTATTTACACAAAGTAAAACGCCTGCCTGGATCCGAATCCAGGACCATCCATAGGTCGGGGCCGTTATCAATTTGCCATCTGTGCTCTAGTCCAGTCCTATGTAATAGCAGTCAATTTCTTTACCACTATCTGGGCACAATTCCAGACTCTCGACTTCTACAGAAAAATCATATACAAGTACTTTGAGTACTCCAAAGATGGTTGGTCCCTTAGAAGTTTTTGATCAGTATTAGAAACAGGATCGATTGGCATCAAAAAATGTTTTTGTGTAAAAGGGCTATTTTCTTGCTAACTGTATTTTTTTTTAATCTGTGAATGGGGACCAAAATTCCATAAAAATTTATGGATAGTCTCGTAAGACCATTTTTGCGTAGCTGCAACGGATAAGGTACTTCCCCTTACTGCCCCGCTGAAAGTTTCCATCCTGTATTTATCTTACTTTGCCTCACATAAGAGTGGAACCCAGGACCCGATGCTCAAAAGTCGTGCTTACAGCCACTAGACCAAAAAACCTTACCAAACATGACATAACATTTCTCCACACAATAATCAAATGCAAACTAATATAATTACTTAACAAATTATGTAAAACAATTGCACATAATTTTTGTTAAAGATAACAGGTGTATTTATAAAGACTAACCACGGAAAGTATAGACAAATATAATTTAAATATAGATTTAGTGTTGACGTTCACCATGCGTCCCTCTGTTGTTGTCTTTGGATTGTCTGTGGCTGTGCTGGTTAGTATACCTTCTTTGGTGTTTATGGAATAGAGCCTTTTTAAAAAAAAAACCGTAGAATACGAATAATAATCTCTATTATAGAGACCGTTAGTTGAGAGCAGAGATGGCCCTGATTTACGAGTTGTAGGCCGTAGGTTCAAACCTAGCCAGACAGGTGGTTTACTTTGTGTAAATAATTTAATCACCACTGCTTTCAAAAAGGGTGAAGGAAAACATCGTGAGGAAACCGGCATGTCCTAGAACCATAAATTTGAAGACATTTGACATCTACCAACCCGCGCTGGGCCCGCGTGGTATATTACAGCTCACTCCCTATCAAAGAGAGGAGGCTTGTGTCTAATAATGCTATAGAGACTGTTAAAGAAATCCCAGTGCTTTTAAATTTTCAATTAGTCAGGCTGTTGTAGGCCTGTTTTCCAACTAAAAACAAAAGATCTATCAACATTCTTGGCAGTATTAATAGTAATAGTAAAACGTGCTTGAATAAATAAACAATTTCCGTCTCATTTTAAATTCTATCTTTAATCCAAGCTAAAACACTCAAGACAGTTTTTGCAATTTGAACTTTATTCTTGTTACTGCGGAAAACGGACTCTAGACAAAATGGACCCTTCCAATCCCATCCCATCCCATCCGGATGGGATGGGATGGGATGGGATTCCTTGGAATGGTTCCTTTGTTATTTTCAGAACTAACGTTATTCTTTTGTTTCCAGATCGGCCAAACCCACGCAATGATTCCAGCATATTCAGTCTCCGCTCTCCGGCTAGCCTTCGATGAAATCTCCACCGTCTTACCCATAGCCAACCAATTCGCTAGTCTCCTGTTACCATTCTTGATAAACCTCATCAACAATTTGAACAATTTGTCGAACATTGTCCAGAATTTGACACCAGCATTGCTGCCTTACTTTGGGTGTACCTTACCGCTACTTTATGCAACTTTGACAGATCTCGCATCTGTCTTATTCTTGTACATAAGTGTATTAATATCTCTATTTAGATCCAATGTCTTGGCAGCTCCTGGTCTCTTGTTGGGGTTAGTTGCTCAGATCCTCAACTTAGTGTTGAATTTGTTGAGCGGTTTGACAGACGGGACTGGATTGTTGAGTAGTCTGATTAAACTGATTACTAGTATCGTTGTTGAGCTGGAGAAATTGTTGCTTTAGTTGTTTCTTGTTGTTACTTAAATAAATGTTTGGAAAACTATGTGTAATTTTTTATTGATTTTTTTTTCTCAAACATCAAAATCATTATATATTTTTTTCACATAAGCCTACATGGGCACTTAAGAAACGTCAGAAGTTAGGTGCACGGTTCCATTTGGTCGTTTCCTATGGAAAAGAGCCGGCAAGAAACTAGGTTACTTTTTTTTTTTTGGCTTTTACAATGTTCTCAAATTACATTGTTAATAGGTATTAGAGTTCTAGGATGGTGTAGGCCTGTCGACAAGCACCAGAATAAAATAAAAAAGAAGCAATATGTTAGCACTACGTACCGAAACTGTAAAATTTTCCCAATCAACTTTGAACCTTATACTTTAGCGCTAAAATTGAAAATCTATCAAAAAAAAAAAAATTGCCAGATTATAGTAGCTTGATGTGCTGGAGTCTGTACATGTTTATTTTCTGCATTTTCATTCTAATATGTATAACAGTAGATTGTTGCATCGAGCGCAAAGTGAGTTATTAATGCACGAGAGTTATGTTGGTGCCCGAGCACATGCAAGGGCACTAAATTAAAAACAAAAGAAACTCAAGTTAATGAAAACAAAGTTTTCCTAAGCTTTTAAATATTTATCCCGCGACTTTTGCGGCAAAAAGTTATTAACAATTTCATTTGCAGCTGTTTTTATACTTTCTGGAGTTGAATTCATATCGCTATCGCTATTTCCATTTGTTTTATCTTTTCTTGCCAAATAAGAAGTATCAAAGTTTTACAATGGTACAAAATGCGCGCCAATTGTTTTTTTTTCACCAAGTCATGTTTTATTCAGCCGATTTTTATTTTCAGCCAGTATCTTTTTGATCTAATGCATACATTTTATATTAAACTTAATAGGAGACATTAAACCTCTGGTAAATTTATATCTAAATAAAAAATAAAAAACAGTGCATTAATAAAAAACTGTGCAACCATGAGATTTCATACAACATTTCTGCACTGTTTTGGTTCTAAGCAAAAAATACGTCCTATGTGATCGGTTTTGTAGTGATTAATGATAACATTACTACGTAGTTGAAAGAAAAAGAAATAACCAAACAAACGATGAGGGCGCCACTGCGCGGTCGGTGTCGTCTTAAGGTTTCATTTTGCTGACTACGTAATAAATTGTTACCATAGAAGTAAATATTCGTTAGGAAAATTATCATTTCCGACTAGTGTATTTGTTAGGTTCCCGATGTCGGATCAATAGTGCAACGGGTGGATCCGAATTAATAATGACCTCTCGCTCGTCGGTCCGACGCGGTCCGACCTGACCTTTGACCTTAACCCACTGTATTTCCATAATCATCTACGTAGGTGTAGTTGACATTTTCAATGACATTTAAGCTGCTGCGAATTTTAAATTTACCTAAGTCGCTGCCTCGAAAATAAATTGTAGCGGCTGATCTACTAAACGAGCGAAAGTAATGCAATTACTTTTGAAACGCCAAAGAAGAGAGATGGCTATAATGTGCGTGCGATCGGAATAAAAGACGTATGTGCTAAAACGAATTTACTCCTTTTTTAACAAAATAAATGAATTAAATTTAAAACTACTTTGAGTAAACTTTAGTGAATTCCATTGAATAAGGCCCATTGTCCACGTAACCGCACGTCATACGCACGCTTTCGTCAATTGACGATTGCAAGACGAATGCTTGCATCTTGCGTAGAAACAATAAAATCTGTGTCCACGAAGCGCGCACACCGCATGACGAACGCAACACGAGCGGCTGACGCGACGTTGCCGCTTCGTGGACACAGATTTCATTGTTTCTACACAAGATGCAAGCATTCGTCTTGCAATCGTCAATTGACGAAAGCGTGCGTATGACGTGCGGTTACGTGGACAATGGGCCTAACTCTTAAGCGTTACGCCGTAATGTCGAAAAAAGTGAAAAGAATAGATATAACATTGCAATTTTTTTGTATTGAGAAAAATTAATTGAATCGTGTATTCCTTTTACATGATACTAGACCAAATAATCAAAAAACATACCAAAATGTTAAATACCTATTTTACATACTTAACAAGTTACACGAAATAGAAAAACCACATTTTATTCAACATATCACCTTAATGTATTTGCAAATTTATAGCAGGTTGTATGTTGAATAAAATATGATTCACGACCGTAACAAATATGACTGTTTTTACAGAATTATAATCTTCAGAATCAGCAATGTTAGAATTGGCGTGTCATGGATTTCATGCAATAATGATTCAATACGGTAATATGAGCTTAGACTTATATTGATGATGTATGATTGAAATTCTATAAATAAATATTTGTAATGACCGCAAATCATATTTGAGTGTATGTTGACCCAAAAATTATTCGCGGCCATTACAAATATTTATTTGGGTCAACATACTACCTGATACTGACCTGTAATTTGCAAAAAAAGTAAGAAAATTTTAATTTTGCGGACTGTCCTGACGCTTTCGCTTTAGAGCAGTACCGGTGGTCCGTGGATCACTAGTGGTCCCTGGGGGCATTCCAAGTGGTCCGCGAAGCCATCCTAATAATATGTGGCGTGACATAATGAGTCGAGTCGAAACAACGCGAGCCGCGAACGCAAAGCGCGCGCGGCACGAGTCCGAAGGCGAAACGCGGTGCACGAGGGCGGGGGCGGGGGTTTCGTTCCATTCGTTCCTTGTTTTAGCGGTGCTAATTATAAAATTGTGCTTGTTTTCTTTATCAAACAATCCTTAATTTAGGAAAACCAACTGGGTGGTCCCCGGCGAGACAAACATTTGGTAAAATGGTCCCTCATGACTAAAAGGTTAAGAACCACTGCTTTAGAGAAAAGTGACTGGGAATGTGAGTACTACGCAGGCTAGATACAATACTGCCGCAGTAAGCGAAAAGGGTGAACATCGGCCAAAAATGTAAAGAAAAATAAACCTTACTAAACAAAAAAGGCGCATCCATTACGGCTCATTTTTCTTCATTCCCTTTCCTCAGATGCGCCCCTTTTACTGACGGCGGCAGAATATATGCCTTTATAACTGTGTGGCGCTTTGAGTATTTTTATGACCTACGCAAATCTCCTAATTGTGTAGACCTAATTGTGGCTCCCTAAATGTGGTTGAGTTACACGATGACTGATATCGCATATCGTTTTGCGCGCTTCTCAGGCGCCCGCTGTTCCTAAGCGGGACCCACTTCCCCATGCGGCCATTCCCATAGTGGCCGCACCCACTCTAGTGTGGCGCGCGTGGAACACTGCGGCGCCAACTCGGGCATGTCTGGTCGGAAGACAGACGCCTATAGAACGTCGCCCACAGGCCACCTGTCATGGAGGTCTCCTGCGGGCGCCCGGTGCGTCTCCTACGGGAGGGGAGAGAGGATGCGGCTTCTCTCTCCCGCTCGGCAGTCTCCTTTGATATGTGGAAGAGATCGCAGAAAGCGATAAGGCCGCCCATTGTATATTTTGTAGTGTTTGATGTATTTTTCATGTTAAGAACGTATGTATTTTTGTGGTGTACTTACAATAAAGTATATATAAATAATTAAAAGGCCAGTTTATAATGGTTTTGTTACCACTAAACTGTTGCTTACTGTACCAACAAACTACATTAGGGATTGTCCATTAATCACGTGAGGCTTGAAAAGGGGAGGCGGGGGTTCGAAAAAATATCACAAGAGGAGGGGAGTGTAGTGATACATCACGAGTATTTATTTTTTCGTTGAACGCGCGGTCTACGCTGAAAAACATGAAATACAAATTTAATTGTTTTTCACATGATTACACCTTTCCTTTATTATTTTATGTCAGTCAAGACAATCTTCTTTCATCTTATGGTCTGTCTGGACATTTTTATCACATTGCTTAATTTTCCAGGATTAAATTAGATTATATTATATTAATATACTTAAATAATTTAATTTTTTTTAGTAAATTACATTTTAAATAATTTCTCTTTCTTTTCTTTTCATATTATTGCCTGTATTTAAAGATAAAACATTCTGAAATGTTTTAAGAGGTACCTACTTTATGATTGTGATTTTGGGTAGGGTCTAAAAAGTCACCATCACCATTTAAGAAGTTCCTAAAACATCACGGGATTAATGGGCGACCCTTTATTATCATGAGGGTAGTTAACCGTAGTACCGCACGTCCATTTTAACAATTTGACATTATTAGTAGAGTAGGTAAGAGTGGTTTTCGTAGTTTATGACGTGTTAACCCTGCCGGTGACGTGCGGGTGCGGTTCTAATGACTAATTTGGGAAAGTGAAGTGAAAGTTTGGGGAAGTACTAAAAAAAAACAAAAAAAAAACCTACTGCTGCACTAGTCGGCCAATCAGGTTAGGCTACGCTTGCCGCGGTTAGTCTGTGGATGGGTGACCATTTGCTACATAAAAAGAGCTCTCCAAGCTTCTAAAAGCAAGTACAGCCGTTGGTGCCGACTGTCATTCGCGGATCTTTGACAGTCGTTACGGGTCATCAGAAGCCTAGCGGATTTTTCCCGAACGTATCATCATCAACATTTCAGCTGAATCGCCACTTCAACCGTTACATCCAACATCGCATCCCTGCCCAGTGCCCGCGCTGTCTTCGTCTTCGCCTAGCATTCTTTCTGACTTTTTTCTTTTTCCTTGTCTCCTAAGGGTCCTAGCGTGACTTTTAATCGTTAAACAGCCTCTAGCCTTCCTCAAGAATTGGGCTATCAAAATGCAAAAATATCGGTTGTTCCAGAGATTAGCGCGCTCAAACAAACTCTTTAGCTTTATTATTAGTAGGTATAGATGGATCATCATTCATCATCATCATTTCAGCCGAAAGACGTCCACTGCTGGACATAGGCCTCCCCCAAGCACCTCCACTTCGACCGGTTCTGTGCTTCTCGCATCCAACGGGTTCCTGCGGCCTTCACAAGGTCATCGATCCACCTTGTGGGAGGCCTTCCAACGCTACGTATTCCGGTACGCGGTCACCACTCCAGAACCTCTCGGCCACATCGTTATACACCCACATAAATATTCGAATTCACCGGCCGAACATATGTGTGCTTTCAGTTTAGGTTCTTAACACAGAACTAATTAAAGATTTTATGGTGTGTCATTAAGAAGTTAGACGAATCGCACTAGCAGAAGTATTACGTAATAATTAAGAAAGGAATCGAATAGCGAGAAACTGATAAGCCCACTGCGTGCCTAATCGAGAAAACTTATCGATCATTGACAATCGGTATCATTGTCGTTCGATTTTAATTGATATAAATACAATATTATCTAACGGGCACGTATTTGAATATTAGATTCTGTTAAGGATAGTGATATTTTTTATTGAAAGTGTTTTAATGTTCGATTCGAGTTTTTGTGAATAATGACTGTTAGAAAAGATGATTTTAAGAATTGTTTTGTTTCTCTCATACGGAATGTTGGTACGTATATTGTTTTTTTTTTCATACATACATTATATCTCCTTACCATGCATAGACAGAAACTACTGAACGCCACCAGCTACGATCCTATTTATAATTATCTCTCTTTGACCATCTTTACATACTAAAACCCCTACGTAATTCGGAAAGCACGTTAAGCCGTTGGTCCCGGCTGTCATACGTGGATCTTTTGACAGTCGTTACGGGTAGTCAGAAGCCCGAAAGTCTCGCAACCAGTCTTGCCAAGTAACTGAGTTGTGGAGGTCAGATAGGCAGTCGCTCCATGTAAAATGCTGGTATTCAGCTGCATACGGTAGGTAAGACTGGAAGCTGACCCCAACGTAGTTGGGAAAAGGCTAGGCAGATGATGATGACATCTCCACCCTAATTGCGTTACACATTTCTTGACAATTCAAAAGTGCCTGTACTTAAATGGTTTAATTGAAATAAATGCTTTGAGTTTGAGTTTGACACTTTCAATCCCAATCTTATCATTTTGAAGGATATTTTCTAATCCATTGCTTCATATGTGCGAACAATTTGTCTGCTCAACAATGTTAATAACACAATGAATATTGTTGAACTGTCGAAATGACAGCCATTACTTTTTTTTTTTTAAAGGCTAAGGTCTGAGACCATGCCGCCTAGTCATCAGTATTTTGACAGCCATTACTACTGATACTGTGTTACGCAATCACCCCGCATGTCACGCATGCAATTTTATCGATAGGTATTTTGCTTAAAGAACGCTAGAAGTACCGCATCAGCATTTTTGATACGATACCTACTATAAATTATATTGCATATAATTAGCACCAAAGGTCATCATCATCATCCTTTAGAGAAACCCTGCGTTCTAACCAAAAGCGATCGTCGCTCGAATACGCTATAGCGCGATCCTTATATGTAATATCCGGTACAAAAAAAATGTTAACAATAACGGCTAGTACACGTGACTCTCGGCTTTGTTAAGTGTCTTTTTATATCCGTTATGCCTTGTTTTTTTTTCAGGTGAGAGTCAAACTTTCACTTGTAACGGAAAAGTTATATTTTAAGCTTTAACATTGTATTTCTTTTACAAAGTTAATACAAATAAGGATACATTATTTGTACGTAATATTATTTGTTCGTTTTCATCTACACAATACAGTTGTTATAATCAATCATCCTTTCATTCCAGGTATCGTCCAACAACGGATATCCGATAATACCTACTCAAAGATATCCTATTTACCAACAGAATGGGTATGCGAATCCCTCTGCTAACCAGCCAAGCGATATTACACCCTATTCACAAAGCATGATGGTTCAAAATCAATCCCCGCTATTGGACTTATCACCTTCTAATATAAGGCAAATTTTATTGAACAGAATACTATTGGGTCAACCAATGCAAACGATTTTCCACCAAAACCCAATAGGTTACGGTTCGAATTTGGTCGATTTTCCTAATAATGCGATGGTACCGAATGCTGTAAACAATTATTTTGCAGCTCCTATGGTAAATGAGTATGTAAATAATCAACCAACTGGTGCAAATAAAGAAGATAAAGTAGCGGATAATAAAACAGAAGGAAAACGAAAGAAGCATAAAAAGAGAAAATCCTTAAAATCTAAAAGACATCATGACTCGGAAAAGAACCAAATTAGTTCAAGCAAACATGATAAAACCAACAATTTACAAGGTGACGATAAAGAACTCAGTAAAAAGTCAAAAAAACGTTCTCGCAAACTCAAAATAGAAGCTGCTTCTCACGAAAATCACACAAAAACTATAGAAAATGAAAGCAATAAGAAAACTAAAAAGAAAAAACGAAAAAATAAAACACACGATCTGAAAAATCCTGCTGCAGAAGAAACTAAAGTTGAGGAATCTAAACCACGAAGACGTCATAAGAAAAAATTAAAACAAGATAATGCAGAGTATATTGTTTCAGAACAACGAACAACGCCTAAACCAAACCAAATACAAGAAGGTATAAACTTGGCTAACTATTACGAAGGAATTGTTGAAGAAAATAGAGTACCGAGAAATCCTATTGCTGAGGACAATGATTTGTTTAAATCAATCCCTAATCTTCCTGAAAATATTGCCAACAGTTTTAACCTCAAAGGACTGTCGCAATTTAATAATCCAGCAATGGGTAACTTCTTTGCGAACTATGAAAATATCTACCAGTCTATGATGGGTAATAATAAGGGTACCAATGATCAAAGAGAGGTAATAAGAATAAAACCCAAAAGAAGAAACAAAAATAAAACTAAAATTGAAGTTAAGAACAAAAACTCTACTGTCCCTAAAGCTACTGTGCAAATAAATCCTACAAAACCGATAGTCAGTCCAAAGATTAATATAGTAACTACAGAAAAAACTATATACATTATAGAAAAAACACGTACAAATATCGATCCAATACCAAAAGATGGAGGTTTAAAATCTAGTGAAAAGCCATCTCAAGTGAAAGAAGCTATACATGAGTTTGAGAATGACGAATTCAAAGATATGGAATCAAATATAAAAGATCCTGTTCTCAACTATGGATACATAGATGACTATTACCCACAATTTATGGATAGTGCTGCGTATCCTACTGCAAATAATAGAGAAGCTTATATTAAAAACTTAGGCGACACTAAGTATTATTATGCAGTAGATAAAGAGAACCCAGAACTTATAAACAGAATGCGTTTCGAAGGCTTTGGACTTCCCGAACGCGTTACAAAAGATTATGAAGTAAATAAAAAATATAATGATGCGGAAAAAGAGGATGTAGGTAATACTTTTAAACCGGATTTCAGAGATATAAAAGAAGAGGTAATACAATTTCGGAGTCCACCACAACTAGAAATACCTGATTTCCAAACTAGGGAAATCGAAAGGAATGAAATCAACTCACAACTTTTCTACGATTTTGATGAAAATGACGACCTTGATCAAAGATTTCTAGGAAATAAGGCTATCTATTCCGAAGCTAAAGTGCCATGCTATGCAGGAGCTAAAGATAATAGTAAAAAGGTACAGAAAGATAAACATAAAGATGTAGAAACAGTTTTTGCAAGATCGAAAGTTGTAAAGTACGGTCCAGGATACAACCCAGAAGATGATTCTACTTCAGGAATTTGTAATCAAGATTTGACAGATGACACCTCCCTTAAAGATGGCGGCACTACTTATGTTATGGCAACATCTTTGGATTATCCGGAGATGTATTGGTAGAGAAATCTATTAGGATTTGAAATTAGAAAAAATATTTTAAGAAAACATAAAATTCAAAGGTTTAATTTTTAAGTTATTTATTGCTTTAAATTATAATGTAAGTTAATTTTTTTAATTATTTTTTCTTGCTTTAAGCTCTAACTACACTGAGGCGATTCCCGTGCCGGATGCGAGACGCGAATGCGTGCGTCCATTGGTTTAAAGATTAAGAAGTCATGCGACTATTCGCTAGTTTGTTATACAGTTAGTAGACACTCGTCCCGCACTCCGCGTGAGATTCACCTCAGCGCGGCCAGAGCTTTAAAGAGTATTTTTTACCAAACACACGTCATAAAACATCATTCCGATCTTTATTATCCACCCTCACACATAACACATATTACTCTGTAGCGGTTTTATGGCCCAATACACCTTTCACCTGTCCCATATATAGAGAGGGAGTGACAGCATTAAGGAGCTTACTTGTCGGACTGCATAATAAAGAAAGAGAAGCGCGCTGACACAACGCAGGTAATATATTGCAAAATATGAAGCAATTATTTATTTAATTACAAAAAATCTATTCTTTGGACGAAAAATTAAAACACTAGTATTTTATTATGTTGCTTGTAGAATAATCTGACAAAAAATCAGAATGATTGTATCTACATAAGTATTGTTTTTATTGAAAAATAAAGTTTTTAGAGGTACCTTCATGACTTTTTTCTATCGAATCAAATTAGTTGTATTATGTTTTCAACTGACTATTTACCTAGGCCTGAGAGGACGCCTGTGTCCCAGCAGTGGGAACATTATAGGCTGATGATTGATGATTTACCTAGGATATATCCTGAAGAATATCATATATTTTTCTGATTTTGATTACTGTAGTCGATCATATACTTTTATTGTTTCTAAAACTTACGTTTTTTGTGTTTAGGACCTGTAAGCCCCTTATATACATTTTCTACTTCCCTTATATATTATTACAGTCTTCTTAGAAATGATACGTCCTTCGATATATTTCTACCTTTATGATACAAACTGTAAAAAAATAATGGTTCATCGCTAAATTATAGTACCTACCAAATTACTTTAACTTTCGAAAGAAGACGACAAAGCGTTGTGTTACAGGCGCTATACAAAATTTATTGGTTAGGCGCGTTAAAGTTTCTCTAACTCTTGGTGGCGCAAGATTAATTATTTGATAAACCTTGAGTATAGTTTATCCCATGAATGCGAAAGTGGGCCTTAGATAATTACACTAGCATAGTTTAAGTAATATTAACTTAGCTATGGGTAATCTGCCTGAATTAAAGATAAACAAATATTGAAGCCTACAGTAAACTCGTAAAGAAATATACATCTTTAACATTATTTCTAGCAATTATTTATCTATTATAAAATTCAAAGTCCTGACTGACTGATATATCACACAGCGCACACGCACAGCCTAAACCGCTGGTCCTAGAGACATGAAATTTGAAGGGTGTCTTCTTTGTGAAGAGTTGGTATCCACTAAGAAAGGGTTTTTCGAAATTCCACTCCTAAGAGGGTGAAATTTTACACAACAAAAATACATAACATAAAAAAATTGATCGAACACTAAAAATATACATACAATGGGCGACCTTATCGCTTTCTGCGATCTCTTCCAGGCAACCTTGGAATGGACAGCGATTTGCCTGGACATAAAATGGGGTAAATTCTATGAATGAATAGGTCTGACCTTACCACAAGATAAATATTTATCTTGTTAGGTTGCTTTGGCAGTCTTGATTGTTTAATATTTATTTTTTGTTGGTTTAGGATCTACTAGCTGGCTGTTGGTACTAATGCTTACGTATTTATTCTTGTGGTAGGTAAGTTAAGTAAATATGTAACACGAGATTATATTCTGCAAATACAATGGAAATTCCAAGTAATTCGATAATACTTTTAGTAAATAAAACAGCAAATCTAATGTTAGCAGAACGATTTTATTAAACTGTAGGTACATGATCAACTTATGTTTAAAATGACTTTACAGGCCTTCCAGCTTATACCTAAAATTATGTATACACTAGAGCATTTCTTATGAATGATACAATACAAGCAAAAGCTCAATTTAAAAAAGCATTTCCATATAATGTAACGCTCCTGCGAATGTTCGACGCCGTTTCTAGAAGTAATGTTCACGGCGAGGCGAGTGAGCATTTACTTTATTCCCTAAATCTCATTCCGCGTCGCACGTTTTATCTGCGCACGTATCTTTGCTCGATGAAATATTAAACAAATTGACTCGTTTGTTTGCAAAATCAATTTGTAACAAAGCGTCGAGCTAGCTTACAGATAAAAATGCTAACAACGTATCTAAGTCGTCCCAATCAAAGCTCTCATCATTATTCAATATTTCAGCTAATAAAATTAATTCTATTAATTTTTCAACATCAGAATCTTTTTTCGATGGACTTACTTTAAAAACTGGAGCCTCCATATAAAATGGTGATGCTGTAGTAGGGTATGAAGGTAAAGATGGGGATGGTAAGTATGATGGACAGAGTTGAGGTGATGACAAAGTAATTAGTGATGTTGGCGGTGTAACAGTAACTGTAGGCTCTGTCGCAGAATTAAGTAAAGGCTGATTTGAAGAAACATGGAATGCTGATGATTTACAAGATGCATCTGATGATGAAATAGTGGAAGTTTCTATAGCTGGTAGATTAGTACAAATGGGTAATACTGGTTCAGTTATTACTATGTTCCCTTGTGACAGTGGTAAAACTGGTGATGTTTGCTGAGGTGTAAACTCTAGATTTTCATAAGGATTTGGTTGAATTGTATAAGTCGGTCTTTGAGATATGTTTGGAGTAGCAGAGTCTATGTAAGACTTATATGAAGATAGTATATTTTGAACTATATTTGACACCAAATTGTTAATAGATGATACCATTTTTGCTGTAGATTGAGCAATAGAAGCAGAAGGAGACTGGTTTATGTAAGAAATAGAATGAGTTTGCGACGGAAAATAGGTAATTGGAGAGTAGGCAGAAGATCCAGAAGAAATGGCGGGTAGTACAAGTGGAACTATTGGTGGCGAATACTGAAGTGGGTTTGTGACACATTCTTCAGTAAATAATGGATGTTGGTTTGAGGCTAATTTAGGTGCAAACGGGCTGTAAATATTTATACGTTCCAATCTAGGAACATCTTTGGAATCAACACATATTTGACAATTGCAATTAGGACCATTTTTATTTAATTTTTCTTTAGACTCTACGCAAGTATCTATGATAGGAAACGTGTCAGGTTTATTTGTATTTTTTGAACAGTCAAAACTAGTCAGCCTGTTTGACAACACATCAACTATTTGAGAAGATGGAGAAATTGGCGCCAAATACGTTGGTGGGGAATTTATAAAGTTTGAAGGTGGTCCAAATTCTGAAGGTTTAATTTTAAGAGGAGTACAAGGTTTCAGTTTGAAGTCAGGTATTTTATCGGCCCATAAGTATGGCATAGACCTACGTAAAATTATTGGATCAGTACAATCTTTTAAAACTGGAGTTGACAAAAACTCTGGTTGTTTAAATCTGGATTCAAAAACCACTGAAGCTGAGTCAGAATTTTTTGCTTCTGCATTTTGTGCTGAAAACACGGGAGAAACGGGAACATTTAAAGGTGTATTCGGTAGCTGTATTATATTAATAGGTTTCGGAATCTCTGCAGGTATTATTGGGTTCATATATGTTGACAAATTTGGGCCACTTCTGACAGGGACTGAATTTAGACTAGAGTCAAAAGTAAAGGTTTTTGGGTTTAATATATTACTGGAACCAGGTTGACTTGGCAATTCGATATTGTCAGCTGCTTTATATGAGATAGGTCTGAAATTCAAAGGTAACATTTCAGAAGGAGTCCTTACTCCAGGTAAATACATAGGTTTATAATACAATGGATATGGCGATGAGCAAGAAATTAATGGCGAGAAAGTATTTGAATTAAATTGTTCTGTAAATGAAGGTTTTCTAGCTTCCAAAGTAAGTGGTGCATCTAAAGTTCTAGATCTTGGTAATGGTATGATGCTTGGTGGTGCTAAAACATTATTGATTGTTGGTGCTGTACAAAGAACATCTGTGTTGCCACTTTTTAACGGTTTTTCAGGAACAACTGGCAATGATTTGATATTTGATAACGATGATATTTTATTTAAAGAGCTTGAATACATATCCCATGAAGAATAAGTAGGTAAAGCATTTGGTGGGTTAGTCGAGGATGATATAAATGAGTAATTACATGGCAATGACACGTCTGGTGTATCCGGTTCAAAATTACTTACAGGATTACGTAGTTTTGGTAATAAAAACTTTTCTCTTAACCTTTCTGGCATTTTTACATCTGCGATTGATAATGAATCAATCTTAGGTACCGGCAACGCTCGAGATGATGACGTAAATACCAGTGGTGATGAAAATTCTCGAGCACCTGTAGCTGATGAAAACAATTTAGGTAATATATCTTTACTATCACATAATAGTGACGATGATGAAACGGCTGAAGGAGACAATGGCTTGGGTTTGATTGGCGTCACTTTTCCTACTAAATCTGAGAATGGCAGCGTGACTCCACCCAAGGATTCTGTGATGGCTGTCTGAAAAGAAAAGGATTTGTCAAAATAAATATGATAATAATATTAGAGGGATACTTAAATACTATACCCGACCTTTCCATAAGCATATTTAAAATATACAGAGTGACAGGGACAAACCGTAACCACGATTTAGCACATGATTCTAGCGTTACTATAACATATACACATACATATTCGTTTACTATAAAAGGTTGCGCGTCGCCACACTATAGCTATAGTGTTATCAACATATTTTTAGACTAGTAGCGTCCCGCGGTTTCACCCCATAAATCTTGATCCGTGGCGAATATCGGGATAAAAACTGTTATATGTGTTAATCCTGGTTATAAAGTATCTGTGTGTACGCAATATACGCGCATTGACGTGGAGTTGCGGACACCAGCCCGTATTACCAATTAAACTTAAAATTTAAATCAATTTCCTTTGTATTTTATAACTGCATAGCACAGATGTGAGTTCTATGTACCCTATAGCTACCATTTACCGGGTAATAATATGTCTTTCATTGACTCGAATGTGCCCTGGCAGCTGATAGTATGTCATGCTCACTCAAATGTCTCGCTGACGGTGGCGTGTGTGTTAGATCATTTAGCTCCCTTCAAAATGGTTGAGCTGAATGGTGCTGATTTATGCGTCATGTTCGTGAACGGGCGCCGTCAGTTGGGGCTGGTCATCACTTAGCTGCCTCGGCTTATTTTTAATTAATTTATTTTTGGATTGTAGTTTGTTAAGTACTATTTGTTGTACTCTGGACGCTTTTAACACTTACGTTCTTACGTTCGTCTTAATTTTTTTTACATCGTTCTCACATTATACAATTTTAAAATCAAAAGTAATGATGTAACTAATATTTTTGTAAAATATCATTTAAAAAGAGTGTCCATGGAGTTTCTTGCCCGTTCTTCTCCATAGGTACCTACGCTTTGGAATGGGCAACTAGCTTCATATTTTCTGACTGACCGACTTCTTGACAATTCAAAAGTGCCTGTAAATGGTTTAATTGAAATAAATGCTTTGAGTTTGAGTTTGAAACTATCTGTGAGCCAAATTTCATCCATATCTGTTCAGTAGTTTTTGCGTGAAAGAGTAATAAACATCCATCCGTCCTCACAAACTTTCGCGTTTACAATATTAATAGAATAGTCTCTATTCTTTTATTTTGCTTAATGGCCTGAGAAATTTTCCCATTAGAACTGGATCTTAAAATGTATTCCGTAATTGGTACTTACTTGGATCTTTTTGCATTTTGCGACCCTCTTGGGGATAATTGAATTGAAAAATTGTCCTTACGTGCTATCTGCATATTAGAATAAAATAATATTTACAGCAAATATCTTTTGACATTTTATTTATTTTGTAGCAGTTATAAAGATTCATGATGCTACGTTTTTAAATGTAATAGGTACAAAATAGTATTTCTTAGTAACAGTCCGGAGTCTGGAAGTTGACGGTGTGATACCCCCGTGCCTCGGAAAGCACGTTTAGCCGTTAGTCCTGCGCCTGATTTCTCTCAAACTCAAACTCAAAGCATTTATTTCAATTAAACCATTTACAGGCACTTTTGAATTGTCAAGAAGTCGGTCAGTCAGAAAATATGAAGCTAGTTGCCCATTTCAAAGCGTAGGTACCTATGGAGAAGAACGGGCAAGAAACTCCATGGACACTCTTTTTAAATGATTCTCCGGTCTCTATCTCTTTGAGAGTGAGGGAAGAGGGAGTGCACCTGTGTCTTCCCGCACACTTGTGAACTATAATTATCTCCTGCGCCAAAGGCTAGTCTCCGTTGAGATTGGCCGCCGTGGCCGAAATACGGTCTGGAGGACTTTTATTTAAACATAAGGTAACTTGATATTTTGTCAAGTCGTAAAAACTGTACGAAGCAAAGTCGTCCCGTCGCTAATTAGGAATCAAATAATCACAGTATTGATTGAAGTACTCTAAAGAAAGAAAGGGCTATTACTTTTCTTGTAAATAAAGATTATAAACCCGGGCCGCCCATTGTATATTTTGTATTAATAATCGTATTCTTTTTGTTATGTATTATCTGGTGTACAATAAAGTATTTATATATAAATAATAAACATACCTGACATATTACATAAACAAGCAACAATCTCCCCCCCATACTGAAAACTTGAATATGGAACACAACACCTGACACCCATTTATAATCTCAAAATAAAAGTAATTACAGAACCAATTCCTGGAAAATTGTGTGTGTACCTTAATGCGTTTTAATTTTTGTAACACGGTTGTGTGTAAGGTGATAAATTGAGCAATTACTATGACAAAGGGATTTCATAAATTAAGTACCTAATATACCTAATATAAAATAACGACAGTGTGTTTACGAATTTGGATGTAATGTAAACCCATATCTACAGTTCAAAATCAAATCATTTATTTCAATTAAACCATTTACAGACACTTTTAAACTGTCAAAAAGTCGGTCAGTTAGTCAGAAAGTTGAAGCTTGTTGAACATTCCATAACGTAGAACTTTATGGAGAAGAACGGGTACGAAACTCCAAGGGCACTCTATAAAATCAAGATATTACAAAACAATTTAATGGTTTTATTGAAATAAATGCTTTGAGTTTGAGTTTGAAATATCGCTGGACCATAATGAGATATGGACCTTTTGGCCTTGTAGGTACTGAATCGTATGGCTTATTTTTTGTGATGTTTTTTTTTCTATGTTTGTATCATAGATTCTATTAAATTTATATTATCCTGTGCGATTCGCAATAAATACTTAATCTTTCATTCTTATTTTTTTGGTAGGGTTAAAAATGACGGCTGAAGGCTCCTTCAAACAGGCGCGACACGCGATAAAATCGCGCGCGGCACAAAGGCACCGCAAGTTACGCAACGAGCGGTGCCTTTGTGTCGCGCGCGATTATATCGCGTGTCGCGCCTGTTTGTAGGAGCCTTGAGACCACCAGCGATCTAAACCTGAATGTAAATAGATATTAAGATTACCTTTATTCATTTTTTTATCTAATAGATACGAAGTATTTCGTAAGAGAAAAAATGCTTACACAAAATCAAAAATAGATAACATACATAAGTAACTTCTTATTATTACATTGTGATAATAATTATCGCAATAATAATATACTTATTAAGTAATAAATTGACAGATAGGTAATTGATGAATCGATTGCCTACAGCGTAGGTACGTGACTTTACTGAGAGATAATTATGTTATCGAAATATTACTTCTTACCGTTACAAAAGAAAGATTGTTTGAATGTAATTTATGAAATTAATTGGTGGGGAAACTTGGAATGATTACTCCCAGCTTCATAAATCATAAGCACGTTGAGAGCAAGCGTGTTTATTACTGCTCTTTCCTTCTCTGTATGAGAAGTGACTTTTGACAGCGTTAAATGCATAAACTTAAGCATTTTTAACCCCCGACAAATACAGAGGGGTGTTATAAGTTTAACGTGTGTATCTGTATGTCTGTCTGCGCCGTTGTAGCTCCCAAACGGCTGAACAGATTTTGTTTTTTTTTTTGTTTGTCCTATTTTTATTAAAAGCTTGTGATGTCCCACTGCAAAGGCCTCTCTACTTTCTTTCAACTTCTCTCTATTTACAGCTGCTAAGGACCAGTTCTTGTTGAAAGAGTCCAGCTCATTCGGCCATCTCCGTCTGGGTCTACTGTGATGTCGCTTGCCATTAAGAGCGTTTACGCCGTACGGCATTTCATACAAACTGTCAAGCCCTTGTTTTTCGAAATGAATTAACTGATTTTAATGAAACTTCATACGCATAAGCAGGATACGAAGGTCTAAAAAGTTCCTTAAGAACATTTTCGAAATGTCTTATTTGAAAAAAGATAACTGGAAATCTCTGTTTCTATGGAAAATTTAAAATCGTTCTAATTTGGCTGTAACACTATTTTTCGAAAATGTTCTTATGTAACTTTTTAGACCTTTGTATCCTGCTCATGAGTACGAAGTTTAATTAAAATCGGTTCATTAATTTCGAAAAACAAAGGCTTGCAAATTTGTATGAAATGCCTTACGGCGTAAACGCTCTTAAGAGGTTGGCCCATTGGGTCGTCTGATATGCGGCTGATGTGTCCAGCCCAATTCCATTTTAGCATGGCCGCTTTCCAAGTGACACCAGTTATTTTTGTGATGGGACGGATACTCCTAACTCGGTCTGTTGGTCTGATACCCAGAAAATTCCGTTTCGTACTCTGTTTTTGTAAAGCTTCGGCAAAAACTACAGATCGCCATCTGCTATGATCCTTATATAAGTATTATTTTTGTTTCGCACGGTTCGACAGTCTTAATGCTCCTACAAACAGGCGCGACACGCGATATAATCGCGTGCGACACAACACCGCTCGTTCCGCGACTTGCGGTGCCTTTGTGTTGCGCGCAATTTTATCGCGTGTCGCGCCTGTTTGAAGGAGCCTTTATTATATAAATCTCAAATAACGGGTGTGAAAAGACCCTTAACGAAATCGTGAATCACGTGCACTCCCCGTCATTCTCATTATTTTCTTGTACTGGACTATGCCAGGGAACCTACTGGTTATGGAGATATTGAAGGTCAAAGTTCCTACTTTCACCGACGTTTTTTAGGAAAACAAGTTTTTAATGTTATACAACTTTGAATACCTCCACGACCCCGTACCTGCCTATCGATTCTGTAAAAATCTCACCGTGAAAACTTAGGTGATGTGAGTTTGTTTTTGCTAGGAATTGACACTATTGACAGCCCACTCCACGCTCACTTCACCTAAGTTTTCACGGTGAGATTTCTACAGAATAGCACCGCTGTGCGTACACCCATAAGCACAATGTTATACGAGTACGTGTATTATATTGCGCACTACTGCAAACAGCAAATTTTCACAACAAAAATAAAAGTCGTTTCCTAGAAATTATTTTTGTGTTTATGTTACTTTGTTTGATGTGCAGAATGCGCAATTGCCGGCTCTGTGATGTTGTGATGTCTCTTTTTACGCCTTGTATGTTATTTATTTGGAATGTAATCAAAAGGCAAACAAGGCTTCTTCTGGGTAAGCTCACTCCATCGTAGACTTTGTCTCTGTCACCTCTGACCTAGACTAGAGTCAAGAGCAAACACATTTCAAATAATAAAAAATACATCACAAATTGATAGATATACATACATACAAAAGATATACATACATAAAAAAATATAATTACTATAAGGCAAGTTATGACAAAATAAATAAAGACTTAAAAGAAATAAATTGGAAAGACGCCTTAAATTACCAATCCGTTGACCGATCTCTAGACACTTTCTATAATATTATTTTTGGTATTATTAAGAAACATGTACCATTGACCACTTGCAGATCTTCTAAGTTTCCAGTGTGGTTCTCAAGACCTCTTATGCATATTTATAAAAATAAAACAAAGGCCTGGGTAAGGTGGAAAATGTATCACAATATTTCAGATTACGAGCAGTTCGCACTTTACAGGTCTAGATTCCAAGATGAATGCAACAACTGTTATAAAAAATATATTCGTTCTGTTGAAGACGGTATTCGGAATAATGTTAAGCATTTTTGGACGTTCATTTCTAATAGAAAAAAATCTGCTGGCATTCCATCCACTATGATGTATAACAACCAGTCAACTAGCGACCCAGAAAACATTTGTAATCTTTTTTCACACTTTTTTAATTCGGTTTATGAACCATCTGCTTATACTAATATTCCATCCACGTATGACGACTGCTCTGAAAGCTGCACTCTGTTAAATGAGATTCAGTTTACTACTGATGAGGTACTTAGTGCGCTCAATGCATTGGATCCTTCTAAAGGGCCAGGATCGGATAATCTACCAGTAGCTTTCCTTAAACAGACAGCCGTTAATCTGTGTATACCCCTACATATTATATTTAATTTATCTATTTCTCAGGGTTGCTTTCCTCAAGCATGGAAACTTGCAAACATAATTACAAGTCGGGACCTAAGGATGATGTCGTGAATTATCGTCCTATATCAATACTGTCAGCTTTGTCAAAGGTTTTCGAGAGACTAGTTCATAATAAAGTATACCCTCTACTGCACAATACTATCATTCAACAACAACATGGATTCGTCAAAAGAAGGTCAACTACAACCAACCTGGTAACTTTTGTGGACTACCTGTTCAATAACATGGACTCTCGTATTCAAGTAGATACTATTTATACTGATTTCCGGAAAGCTTTTGACAAGGTTGACCATCAGCTTCTCTTGCATAAGATTGCCTTTAATGGTATACGTGGCGATCTTCTGAGATGGTTCTCTTCTTACGTTTCTAATAGGACTCAGAGGGTTGTGATAAACGGTTTCATGTCCAGCACCCTGAGTGTTACCTCTGGAGTGCCTCAGGGCTCCATTTTAGGACCTCTTTTATTTATCATATTTATTAATGACATCAATACATGCTTTCAGAATTCAAAATTGTTACTATACGCAGATGATCTAAAAATTTTTAGGCCAGTTAAAAGTTTGCACGATTGTCTACTCTTACAGGAGGACCTAGATAGGTTCTCTTCATACTGTTCAATTAATAAACTACAACTTAGCATATCTAAATGTTGCTGTATAAGCTTTACTAAAAACAAAAATATTATCGCGCATCCTTACTCTTTAAATAATGTGATTTTAACAAGAGAAACACTAGTACGCGATCTTGGAGTTCTATTGGATGACAAATTACATCTTGACATTCATATTGGTAAAATTATAAATAATGCCTTCCGTATGTACGGTTTTGTGATGAGATCAGCCACAGAGTTTCTTCGCCCATATACATATTTATATCTTTACAAATCGTTAATCAGGTCCCAGTTAGAGTACGCTGTTGCGGTATGGAATCCCTTCTATAATAAATACTCAGATGCGATTGAAAAAGTTCAAAGTAAGTTTTTGAAAGCCATGCATTTCCGTTGTTTTCGTACTTATGCATCTTATGATGATCTTCTAAATAAGTATAAGTTACATAACCTTAAGGCCAGACGTATTATTTTAGAGACAATGTTTCTATTCGGTCTATGTAATAACGCCTGTGATTGTATGGATATCACTAATAGGATTAGCTACGTGGTACCTAGAACAACCATAGGCCGAGGGGTGCGCGCACGACCCCTATTTGCAGTACCTTCTAGTCGAACGAATGCAGGCTTACGAGCACCCCTACGTCGTCTTACAGGTCAATATAATAATCTATTTCAAAATATTGACATCTTCGCTCTTCCAACCAGTAAATTTAGAGACCTTGTTCGTGACACTATTTTGAATATTGTTCCATAATATTCTTAACTCTTAGACTGTATTCATAATTTCTAGTTTATCTTTTTTGTTTTTTTTTTTGCATGCCTGTTTAGTGTTTAGTTTTATCATTAACACTTATGTGATTTTATTGTAACTATCACATTGTAAGCGCACATCGCATTAGTTTGTATAACTTTTCTATATAATATGTGGAAAATGTCGTGGGTTATACATTTACTCACTCTGTAGCTCATATTTTATGTAATATTGTAATGTGTAACCGTTTATTTTCCCAAATAAATAAAATAAAATAAAATAAAATAAAATACCTAAATATAAACGCGTTATAGGGAGGAGGGGGGGGGGGGCACACGTAATCAATCACTAGTCAAACTTATTATACATTTCTGGGGTGAAAATATACGGGATATAGAAAAGCGGTCACTTAGTTTTTTATTCGTATTGGATGCCTTGGCGAAGGAGCACGTCAGGGGTATTACTACCATCTGACAGTATCGTTAATGTATTTCGGTTTGAATGATTTGGGTTGAGTGGTTTTCTGAGACAGTACCTACACCCGCGCATCATGGCTGCCGTAGAAACGTAAAAAACAAAAGACAAATGACAGATTGTGGAAAGATTTTTCTACCAAAAATGAAACAAAGAATCGTCACTTTGTAAAGAAAGAGATTCAATTATGTCTATTCTTCGTAAAGAAGCGATAAGTGGTCATGCTAGGCGTTTTGTGATGACTGTATTGCATCGGCGGTGACCACTTACCATGAGATGGGCCAGCCACCCAAAACAGAATAATCTAACTTTGACGAATTATTTCGATAGGGCCTCAATCAACCGCTTTGAATCATTCTTACTAGCTACAACAGTAGTAATTTTGTAAACAAATTCCCATTTCTTGTTGCTGAATGTCTTGTATTTTTCTTTTTTCCTAATTTAAGCACCAGGCTTTGCAATCAGAGGTTGCCACAAACAAATAGAGATGGATGATGTTTTTTTTTTTTTAATATGAAGTGAACAGATTATAATAGCATAATCTTTGTCCGTGTATTTCATCTTATTGAAAGCTGCCAGACAAAGTTAGAGGTCATATAATATCGATACTACTCCCACGTGGCTGGTATAAAGATGAGCCAAACTTTCTATATTATGTTCCTGTTCGATCTGCTATTTATTTTATACTAGCAGCGTTCCTCGGTTTCACACGCTTATGTGTCTATCCCGTGGGAATATCGGGATAAAAACTATCCTATGTCATTCCCCGGGATGCAATCTTTCTCTCTGTCAAATTTTATCGAAATCCGTTCAGTGGTTTAGGCGTGAAAAGGTAACATACAGACAAACAGAGTTACTTTCGAATTTATAATATTAGTATGGTCATTCATACTAAACTAATCCATACATAAAGCGCGGTCACTGCCGGAATGCATAGAAGAGAAAGAGAAGCGTGATGGATGACACAACGCTGGTAATTTATTGCAAAATATGAAGCAATTATCTATTTACAAAAAAATTACAGTTTGGACTAAAAAATTAAAACACTAGTGCTTTAGTATATTGCTTGTAGAATAATCTGACAAAAAATCAGAATGATCGTATGTACTCGTATATTAGAATAGTATTGTTATTGTAAATAGAAATTTTTTAGAGGTATCTTCATGATTTTTTTCTATCGTATCAAATTAGTTGTATTATATTTTCAACACACTATCTACCTAGCATATATCCTGAAGAATATCATATATTTTTTTGATTTTGTTTACTGTAGTCAATCATATACTTTTATTGCTTTTAAAACTTGCGTGTTTTGCGTTTTGGGTCCTGTAATCCCCTTAAGAAAGCTTATTAAGTTGTTAAAAATACTTTCTGTTAGATCGCGTTCTGTCTGCGTGGTGTTTACCAACCCCTATGGCAAAAGGACTGAGCTTATATGTGATTATAGGTTTTAGCTCCCTTCAAAATGGTTGAGCTGAATGGTGCTGATCTATGCGTCATGTTCGTGAACAGCTGCCTCGGCTTATTTTTAATTATTTTAATTTTGAATTGTTGTTTTGTTCTATTTGCTGTACTCTGGACTCTTTTAACGCGTAAATTTTTTTTTACATCGTTCTCACATATAATTATAAATTCACATTAATGATGTAACTAATATTTTTGTAAAAATATGATTTAAAAGAGTGTCCATGGAGTTTCTTGCCCGTTCTTCTCCATAGGTACCTACGCTTTGGAATGGGCAACTAGCTTCATATTTTCTGACTGACCGACTTTTTGACAATTCAAAAGTACCTGTAAATGGTTTAATTGAAATAAATGCTTTGAGTTTGAGTTTGAGTTTGAGTTTGGTATGTTGTTTCTGTGACATAGGATCGATTTTGTCCTAAAACAACATTATAGATTTACAAAACATACAGACAGATGGTGACCCAAATAAGTCAGTAAGTCAAGGCTGTTTGAGCCCCGGGACTTCATGGCTTCGAGTCTTCCGGGCCCCGGGATGCCAAGACAATGCTGCTATCGTCCTTAACGAGACTCTGGGAGCGAAAGGCTCGGACCTATTGTGGATGGATCTTTATAGTTTTACTTATTTATTTAAGCGTTTGGTCGACTCTTCACGTGACCAGAGGGCTGGCCTATTTTTTGGCCAAAGAATCAGCATTGCCATATAACGTGGCAATGCTACCAGTCTTTTGGGCACGTTTCCTGTTGACAGCGATGCGGACGAATTTTTTGATGCCCTTTGATTATTTTCCCCTCCTTTTTATATACTTGTACATATTATTATTATTTTAAGACTGTTAACATTTTAATTAAATATTTTCTACCTCAAAAAAAAAAAGAAATAAAACACAATTTTATTTTTTTATTTTTAGGTATCGAGTACCTACTTCTTACGAATGAAACAAAAAGAAGGATTTTGTTTGTTTTGACAAAAGCTAAGATATTTAAATATATTTATGAAGGATCTTTTCAACAACTAAAGGCTCCTACAAACAGGCACGACACGCGATATAATCGCGGGCGACACAAAGACACCGCTCTTTGCGCGACTTGCGGTGCCTTTGTGTCGCGTGTCGTGTCGCGCCTGTTTGAAGGAGCCTTAAAGGTTACAATATCAATAATAAGTTCGACAAACAAAATCTACCAGACTGTAAAGTTTAAGAGGAAACACAAAGGCCGTTCTTTCCATACAAACGTAGTCTCCTGTTTTATCCCTGGATAAAGCCAGTAGAGCGATAATTTTTATCACAAAAATCTATGGCCACTATGGGCATTGTTGAGGTGATAAGGTCGAGGTTTGCTTGTTTGAAATTTTAATGAAACAACGTGTGGACTGTACAAAGCTCTATTGGACACTGCTTAGGAATTAAAGAATGCGTAACTTGAACACATGAATGTATAGTTAGCTATAGGCGACAATTTTTAACCGAACATACCGCCCACCAAAAGGGCTTAAAGGCCTTTTCTAATATAACAGTGACATCATGCTACCTTACACTAACTAACTACAATGTAAGTAACAAATTATATAATTAAAACTAAAAGCTAGGAGTTTGAATTTTGAAACTCAGAGCTTGAACAAAACATTACTCAAATTACTATAAACTAACAATAATGATTTAAATTCAGGTATTTTAAAACTCTTTTGCAATGTATTACTCTTAATAACTCACTCAATGTGTATCATATTCTTCAAATTTTATGAATTTCTCTTCTCCTTCTGTTACATTCACATAATTATGACTGTATGGGTTTCTTTCTTTCTAAATCTGTGGTTGACCTTAATGGTCTTGTGAACTCGATATTTTTCTCTACAAGCCAGGCAGGACCGTTCCACCACAATATTTTCTATTGTAATTCTGATAAAGATGATCCTCTTGATGCTATATCGGCTGGGTTATGTGCCGACTGCACATGGAACCATTGGCTACTGCTTTTGTTTTCTAGTATCTCTACTACCCGGTTGGCGACAAATGGCTTCCATCGGTTTGGTTCTCCACACAGCCACGCTAAAACTATAGTTGAGTCAGTCCATGCGAACACATTTTCTGAAGGAATTCTCATAGCTTGACTGACTTTGGTTAACAATTTAGCTAGTAGTGTAGCTCCACTCAGTTCTAGTCGTGGTAGCGTAATGGTCTTGACAGGAGCTACCCTTGTTCTTGATGCGATAAGATTTATCTTTATCTCACCTTCGCTCGTTTGTACACGGCAATAAACCACAGCTGCATATGCCTTCTCAGACGCATCGCAGAACCCATGTAACGTTATTCGTTCCTTTTCAGTGCTAATGGTGTTCAACCAACGTCTGATTCTTAATTTGTTGACATTTTCTAAATCCTTTCTAATGAACTTCCATTGTTCTTTCAGTTCATTGTTTATTTCTTGGTCCCATCCAACTCCTTCTAGCCACAATCTTTGTACTAGAATTTTTGCTGTTACAATAACTGGTGCTATCCATCCTAGTGGATCAAATAATTTTTGTAAATCTGACAGAATAGTTCTCTTGGTTATATGATCTGATGATATAGGTTCTAGTTGTAATTGGTAATGAAACTCGTCTCTTCCGAGATTCCAAGACAGACCAAGAGCCTTTATGGTGCCGTCTAGTTTCAAGTCTAGGTTAGCATTTGTAGTAACCTTGTGGGCATCTATAGATTTAAGAAACTCGGTGTCATTAGACGCCCATTTTTGAAGTTCAAACCCTCCTCGTTTCAGAATGGTAATGATTTGCTTACTAACACGTATTGCTTCTTCTGTTGTATCGCAGCCTGAAGTCAGATCATCAACATAGAAGTCTTCGCGTATGATTTTGGCAGCTTCAGGATATGGTTCACCTTCATCTTCTGCTACTTTAATTAACGTTTTTATGGCAAGATAAGGCGCAGATGCTGTTCCAAACGTAACTGTTTTCAGTCTGTAGTCCTTGACTTCAGGTGGTTGGTGGTTTGGCTCAAGGTTGGGTCTGACGCTCCCACGCCATAATATTCTATGGTAATCTGTATCCTTCTTATCCATAAGTACCATTCTATACATTTTGATGACGTCACTTGCGAAACACACCTTATGCATGCGCCATCTCATTATTATACTTCGCATATCTTCTTGTAAAACCGGACCAGTCATGAGCTCGTCGTTCAAAGATATGCCATTGTTTCCTTTGCATGACGCATCAAATACGACTCTGATTTTCGTGGTCTCTTTATCTCTTCGCACTACGGCGTGATGTGGTAGGTAAACACACCGGTTGTTTACTTCATCTTTCGGAACTTCTTCCATGTGTCCCATTGTTAAATATTCTTCTAGTACCTTGTCATATTCTTCTCTCAGTTCAGGTTCTTTTTGAAGTTTCCTTTCTTGTGTAATTAAGCGATTCATTGCAATTTGTCTCGTGTTCCCATCCGCTGCTTTTGGTTCATTGATGCGAAATGGGAGTTTCACAACGTATTGTCCATTGCTGTTTCTTCTGTGTGTATTTTCATAGAAGCTTTCACATTGGCTTTCTTCTTTTGTGTGTGTCCTCTTTAAATCTGGTTCTATCTCCCAGAGTGTTTTCAATAAATCTTCACCAATGATTTGATGATGCATAACAAGAACCGACTCTGTTTGTTGTCTTCTATCTTCTACCTTTCCGAACAAAATCCAGCCAAGGTTTGTTTTATGCGCACATGGTGACCCTGGCGGACCTTTGATTAACTGGCTCTGTACAATTTGTGCATACACGTCGACACCCAGAAGCAAGTCAATAGACCCTGGCTGACAGTAGTTAGGGTCAGCCAGGACTAATCCTTCTAGATGAGGCCAATAGCTTGTGTCAATTGTGCGGGATGGTATTTTAGTAGTCAGTGGTTTCGACATGACATAAGTTCTAACCTCCAAGTTGAAATCTTCACATCTTGATTCTACATTGATCTGAACTACTTGTTTGATATGTTCTCGCGTTGATCCCACACCTACAACTGTACCTTTGATAGGATATCGCTTGGCCATGAGTTGTTGAGCCGCTCGTTCGCTGATAAAACTTGCTTGTGAGCCTTGGTCGATTAAAGCTCGTAATATCGTTGTGTGATTGTCTTCACTTCTCACTTTTACGATTGCCGTTGCCAGCAACGATGTGCTTTGTTTCGTAGAAACGTGCGATGTCACCATTGTAATGTCCTTCTCTGTTTCTTCAATCTTCTCCACGTTGGTATGTAGTGTCACTTCGGGTTGTTTTGTTTGTTTGTTCTCAGTGTTGCCCGTTGTGATTGGTTTTATTGTGTTATCTTCTTTATTTTCATGGAGAAGTGAATGGTGACGTCTTTTGCATATTCTACAGCTTGTTGGTATGCGACAATGCCTTACAGAGTGTCCGGATGCAAAGCAGTTGAAGCACAAATTGTTGATTTTTATAAACTCGCTTCTTTGTGTTGGTGATTGTTTTCCAAACTCCTTACAATGACTAAGTGTGTGGTTTTCTTTACACATTTGACATGTTTTACTATTCTCCACATTAGTTGCTGCGTGAAATGACTTTTCTCGAACATGAACTGCACTTGCCTTTTGTTTTGTTGGTTCTGTAAGTTCCAACGTACGAAATCTGCATTCCAGGAATTTACGAAACATATCGAGGGAAGGCAGGCTGTCAGGTTCCTCACAATTGCTGCTCACATAGTCTTCCCAATCTTTGTGGGTTTCACAGTCTAATTTTTGCACTATGACGAATATTATCAAAGGATCCCAGTTATCAGTCTGCACATTCATATTTTTAAATTGATGTAAACATTCAAATGTTGTATCGAGTAAATTCTTGATAGAACTGGAATTACACACATTCATTTTTTTCAGAGAAAAGAATCTTTTCATAACTGCGTCGACATTTATACGTTTGTTGCCATACCTTGCTTTTAGAATGTTCCATGCTTGATCGTAGTTCGAATCTGTCACTTGTATATGTTTTAATATCGATGCCGCTTCTCCAGTAAGACTTGTTTTTAAATAATGCAGTTTTTGTACATTACTTAATGACTCGTTCTTATGCACAAGTGTATTAAATAAATCATGGAACGATAACCACTCTTCATATTGTCCACTGTACGTAGGTATCTGTATTTTTGGCAAAACCACTCGTGCCTGTTGAGTCTCACCAGGTATAGGCAACGATTCACTAACGCCAGCTGGTTGAGAACCCAACAAGTCCTTCAAATCCGCCATCAAACCCAAATACAGCTCTTCATGTTCAAAATATTCTTCATTTACTATGTAAGGTATTTTGTCGCGCTGGTCCTTCGTTACGGTTCGCATTATTTCACCGTAAGCTTGTTTATATTCACTCCAGTAATCTTCTACACACTTAATGCGAGTTTCAACATAATGCTTTTGGGTTAATCTAGCCTTCGGGCTCTTCTTTAGATTGATCTGGGTCTTCTGTAAAGTATGTGCAAGGTTTTCCACGATATTCAACGCTTTTTCCACTTCCATAGCCATCGTAAGTATGTAATAACTTCAATCGTAGCAAACGTAATGAAATGAATAACTTTTAATAATTAAATACTTTGCACTAAACAACTCGAACACTTGGGTCGTCTTATCGCGACACTGTTGCCATACAACAAGAACTAAAAATCTGTACATTCGAAAGCAAAATCCGTACAAATTCCGTACGTAAAATAAATTTGAAAATCCGTACGAGATCCGTACAGTAAAAAAAAAGCAAGAATTATTTATACATTTCTTTATTAATTTTTTTAATCATATCATTATCAACAGTCAAGTCATAACATGGCGTATTTCCATAAATTTAAAATCTCACACTCACACACAACACAATTAGTTTCTTTTCAATAAATGAGCCAAAACAATAATAACAACAACAATCGAATTGTAATGTATCTCTTTCGTTCAGTGTCAGTCGTGTATCATGCTCTCTTTGTCACACGAAACGAAATATGTTGCGGTAATTCCCCGTCATAGACAATCAGTTGTCATAGACAAGTGATTGTCTAGGAACTCTAGGATGGGGAATTACTCAATAACATAATTTATGTGATGAGGAAAGTGAAAAACTATCGATATCGACATAAATATTATTTTTTTTATTTGAAAGCGTGCTAAATATTATATAAAATGTGTAATAATTAAAAATCCGAACACAAATCCGTACGCCATTTCTCTCCGTACGTAATACCCCAAATTCCGTACGTGTACGGACAAATCCGTACATATGGCAACACTGTATCGCGATCTCTTTGTTCTCGGGCGGCCGGCGATGTCGGCAGCGAGGACTGGTATCCGGCTCGATTATGGACCATATGTTGAGGTGATAAGGTCGAGGTTTGCTTGTTTGAAATTTTAATGAAACAACGTGTGGACTGTACAAAGCTCTATTGGACACTGCTTAGGAATTAAAGAATGCGTAACTTGAACACATGAATGTATAGTTAGCTATAGGCGACAATTTTTAACCGAACAGGCATGTTTCTATGTTTTCCTATTTTTCATAAATACATAAATAAATTAAAAAGATATGAGCCTTCAAAAACCTAAAAAAATCGCCAGATTCTCCGCTGTGTTCTAACATCCAGAAAATAAATTTGACTAAATTTTATAAAAAAAAAGCAAAACATAGGGACACGGCCAAAGCCTTTCTTTAATTTTGAATGAAAAAAATATTTAAATCGGTCTAGTTTTGGAAAAGAAATCGGGGGACTACGTAACGTTGATTTTGTGTATTTTTAATAGGTATTTTTGGTCCATGATGCAGTTGTCTCTTTCATGCCCTGCGGGGGAGGCTTGGGCACCGCGCGACAGCAATAGATTTTACAAATACCTATTTCTCAATTCTCTCGGCCGTAGTGTTTCCTCTTAAAGAGAGATTAGTAATCATTAATTTGTAGAGAACTAAAGGATTTATTTACGAGACTAGCTGTGCCCCGCGGTTTCACCTGCATAAGTGTCGATCTCGTAGGAGTATCGGGATAAAAAGTATCCTATGTGTTAATCCTGGTTATGAACTATGTGTGTGGCAAATTTCAACCAAATTCGTTCAGCTGTTTGAGCGTGAAGAAGTATAACAAACATACAAAAACACACTCACAAACTTTCGCCTTTATAATATTAGTGTGATGGGCGGATGATATTAACAAAATGGCGGTTACAGACTGGATGTAAAAAGCCCAAGACAGATATAAATGGGCTTCTTTAGAGGAGGCCTTCGCCCGAGGAGGGGTTCTTGTAGATTAATCTAGTACAGACGCCAGCACATCAAGCTACTACAATCTGTCAAATTTCTTTAATAGATTTTCAACTTTATCGCTACAGCATAAGGTTTAAAGTTGATTGGGAAAAATTTGACAGTTTCGGGTAGCTTGATGTGCTGGCGTCTGTACATTATAGTAGCCTCGAGTTCATTAGTTTGTAACTTTTTTGCAAGAAATAAAAGGCATTTTTATTTTATAGGATTTATTAAATACCTTTTGCACTCTGGTATCCTAAAATTTGTTCTTCAGCTATTAACGTTTTTCTTAAGGCTCCTTCAAACAGGCGCGACACAAAGGCACCGCAAGTCGCGCGACGACCGGTGCCTCTGTGTCGCGCGCGATTATATCGCGTGTCGCGCCTGTTTGTAGGAACCTTTAATTGACCGGCGAGCAAGGCAGTAGCAGTGCTGGCCATTCAGGACGTACTAGTTTCTGCCCGCGATCGTCGACGCATGTCGCGTGTTTATGCACATTTACGCAACACACGACGTACTTTTTAGTATTGCTTCTAATGAGACAGCCCCAGTACCATCACATTTGCCAGACTTTTCCACAGGAACAATAAGGCGATTATCACACTGCCACGCATCACGCAGCGGTGTGCGGGAAACGGAGCCAAATTCCACGCGCGTGAGTGCGTTTTTATTGAATTTGTATGTAAAAAATCACGCGTGTGAGTGCGTTATCTACGCCTCACTGCGTGATGCGTGGCAGTGTGATAATCGCCTAAAATAACAACAACAATAATTTACCCAGAAAATAATATATTTATTAACATTACTTATCATTAAAAAATAAATAAGTAACACAAAATCAATAAATATAATTACGAGGGCCAAAGCCGCAAGAACTTATAGGTGACACGACTGGACCAAGCATTGGTGACATGACAGGACTGACAGGTGACATTAGCCCATAGTCCAATGGAGACCCGAAGCCTAAACTAGGAACTACAACGTCTGGAGACGACAACGGTAAAGTGTTACTAAGCAGGTTACTAACCACCAAGAGCTGCAAAGCATTTGCCAGATTATTGGCTACAGTACTATCCTGAATGATAGTCGTAGCTGGCATCTGATTGGTCACTAACGTCTCCACGCCGTAAGGAACCTCCATGATTGGTGGACTGTTATAGTAGGGTCCAATGATCATCTGGTTCTGCAGTAGACTTTCGGCTACTGGAAGAGGCATTGGTAGGACGTTCTGTTGCAAGCCAGGCATGAGGCGGTTTACGCAGTTTGCGTTGATGGTCTGAAAAAATAAATAGTTTTTATTACTTTGACGCAACCAAGCTCAACGGAGACTAGCCTTCGGCTCGGGAGATGATTATTATAGTGCACAAGTGTGTGAGCAGACACAGTTGCATTCCCTCTTCCCCCACTCTCGTAGTTCGATGGGACGGCAACCGATCCGACCACAGAGATCTCTTAACTCCCAAGGCTTATTTATAATCTTATATTTTGAATTGCTTCTTCATTTGTGTCTTTTTTTTACATTGTTCTCATTTATAGAAGCAACAAGAATAATGTACCCAGGATTTTGTAATATCTTGATTTAAAAGAGTGTCCATGGAGTTTCTTGCCCGTTCTTCTCCATAGAGATCTACGTTTTGGAATGGGCGACTAGCTTCAACTTTCTGACTAACTGACAGACTATTTAAATTTTGACAATTTAAAAGTGCCTTTACAAGGTTTAATTGAAATAAATGCTTTGAGTTTGAGTGATCAGGCATAGGACCAACGGTTTAACGTGCTTTCCGAGTCACGGGGGTATCACACCGCCAACTTCCAAACTCCGAGCTGTTACTAAGAACCCATGAAGTAATGTCATTGTTAGGACTTAAGGGCTAAATTCCTTATGAAACCTATACCTAATGGTTTGTAATCACCAACATGCAGTGAGCAAGCGTGGTTATTAACCTTTTGACGTCAAAAATTCAAAAACGTGCCCTCGGCGTCAAAGTCTGTCATGTAGTCGAACCGTGACGTGCTGGGCACATTTTGGTTTGTCATCTATACATGACTGTGGCGGTCAAGTACGTTCCTTCTCTTTATGAAAGTCTTTGGAAAACAATTTCACAATGGCAATAATTTTGACGTAGTCCCTTGAAACCCTTTAACGACCTAATAAAGGTTACGACAGGATCGTAACGTAAATGGAAAAGCTCTTGCTAGAAAATGGTGTCCATTTATAAATTAACAACATAATCACGCCTTTATAGTAAATAAGGGCTAGACAGATTGTATAAAACACCTAAATTATAAATGATTTTATTTTTGTAAGTAGGTTTCCACAAACACTTTTACACGTCAATCATGTATTTTTTAATCTAGATGAGATCGGCGTTTCCTATCTGACTACTCTGAGAAGAAAGGCCGAAACAAACTCAGAGGTCATAGTCTCATTTAAAGTCCAGACATAATCTTGGTCAGGTTATATGAAGACCATGTAGGTCGATATCTGAGATGGTCTTTTGAGGAAAGAACCACACAGATTGAGAGGACCTGTCCAGTCAGTGCACGCATTTGTCAGAAATCGTGTAGCTCAACTCAAGACTTAAGGAGCTCAACGATTCGACGAACAATACCAAAGACAGGACATTTGAGTAGGCCACATAAATTACTCAAACTGCCAGACCATGTATAGGTCCCGTGTAACAAGGAGCGAGCCTAATGCCATTAAATGGGCTCCAATCCAGGCTATCCAGGCTGCCACTGAGAAAGTTTTAATAGAATTTTTTAAATAAAATGTTTCATCATCTGCATAGCTTTTTACAAGAAGCGACTGCCTATCAGACCTCTACATCCCAGATACTGGGTAACACGATACTCTTAGGAATCTTTAAATGTAAAATTCAAAATCCTGACTGACTGATATATCAACGCAAAGCCTAAACCGCTGGTCACACAGACATGAGATTTGGAGGGTGTGTTCTTTGTGAAGAGTAGGTATCTACTAAGAAGGGATTTTTAGAAATTCCATCCCTAAAAGGATGAATGGGGGGAGGGTGAAACGCGGGCAGAAACTATATGAAATAAAATTAAAAGATTAAAATACTTACGTTGATTAATGCCAATTGCAAGCAGACAAAAGCAATAGTTTTAAACGCCATTTTGAAAGAGAGAATGAATTAGTTTTCGAATGAATACTATGTGCAGTTTGAGCTTTCATTAACTTTATATACTAAAATATTATCTTTAAAAAATATCTACAAAATGATTGAGCACTATCTTAATATGTTAAGTAATAAGTTACTGCAATGTGTGATAAAGAGTCACGTAGATGATTTTGTAATACATAAACAAAGTACGTGTTCGACGCGCGCCTCAAAGAGATGTCAGCATCATTCGAAGGGGCCCGTCAGGGCCGAAGCCTGCCGGGTCAGCGGGATTGTCCGAAAGGGTTACCGCTGGTCCCGAACATAAAGGGCTAAGGAAGGAACACGGATGGGTTTTAGTCAGTAAGAGTCTGACGCTCCCTTCTGCTCCACCCAGAGCCGGAGGGGTCAATTGATGATTTCCCATCCTGAAAAAAAAATACATAAAAAAAAGTGAGAATTCATTTAACAAATACTTTGTTGAACGATTTCTCGAGTAAGAAGTTGTAGATTCAATACTTCTTCTTTGTGTCACTGACACGATTGTATTTTAGATCATGTTCGCCCAAAACTTCGCCGCTTCCACGAAGTCGTTGTTGGCAGCGCGGGACCTCTGCGCTGCCTCTTGACTGCATGTTTTGGGACGCAGAGTGCAGGATAGAGGTGAATCATGGATTGCGGCATAGCTCCACAACCACATCCCTGTCGTTCCGTCAAGCTAGCCCCACTTTACCAGATTCGAGTTACATCTTCCCACTTGTGTCTGGAGACGGTTCCGGGACTTCCAAGTTGACCACGAAAGGCGTATTATTTTATTAGAAAATACCAAGTATCGCATTTGCACATAGGTCTGCATCAATCTTACTGTAATCTGTCAGTGATACTTCCTAAGACTACTTACTCTATTAGCGAGAGAATCGCGGCGATATTATCATCGTGCCACGTATTTCTATACACCAGGGGTGGCCAACGTGGCTAGACCCAAGATCTACTATTCACTGACGACACCCTGTGCGATCTACCAATTACATACTTCTTGAAATCTTAAATGAAACAACATAGTTCAGTACATAATTATGTAGTATTTTTTATTTTATTAAGAGGGAAAATGTGACTCGTAATTCTGCTAGTCTGTCGTCAATTGATTGGCGGATTGACAACCGCCCGCGCCCCGCTCCCGCGTCCCACACGCTTCCCGCTTATTGTTGTCGCGCACCGAAAACAAAAGAGAGCTATAGGTACTGCATAGAAGAGAGGATAAATAACGTGACGGAACGGCGATTGAAAAATGATACAAGATGATGCGTGCAGCAGTTAGTGATTAGGTACGTTGCGCAGCCTGTTCTACGTATTTATATTTTTTCCTTGCCACAATCGACTGGACTAATAGTCGCGATCGACCAGTCGATCGCGATCGACCGGTTGGCCACCCCTGCTATACACTCTCTTAGAACGTGTCTCCACACGGCGATATCATCGCGACGAAAATTTGATGGCACCGCGAGACTATCGCCGCGATTCTCTCGATCGTGGAGACAGTCCCTTCATCTGATCCGCAAAAAATTGCCCTGCTTCTGGAGTCGTCGGGTAAAAAGCTTAAAAAAAACCAAGTCTGATCTTCTAATAAATATATTTATTTAACAAAATAATGATTCCTATATCCTAGGTAATATGGTGGGATTTGCGGTGCCATATTTGGATGCATGGGCCAAGGCTCCTGTGTTGGACCCATAGGTGGATACAAAGGCCAGTCTCTGTTTGTTTGTTTGTACAATAATCTGACAAAAAATCAGAACGATTGTATGTATAGTATGGTTTTTATTGTGAATAAAAAGTTTTTAGGGGTATCTTCACGATTTTTTTCTATCGTATCAAATTATGTAGTTGTATTATGTTTTCAACACATTATAATATCTAACTAGCATAATAAATCCTGAAGAATATCATATATTTTTCTGATTTTGTTTACCGTAGTCGATCATATACTTTTAGGCATTATAAAACTTGCGTTTTTTGCGTTTAGGTCCTGTAGCACTGTATTTTGCCCGCGGCTTTGCTAATGTGGATGTCAAAAAATATCTCACAGGATCGTAATGTCGGGTCAACCGGGGTTTTCATATAACTCCCGTTTACGCGGCGCATGCCACTTAGCTCCCAGTCAGCATGTTGTTTCGGACATCTTCAACAGTCATCGTCATATTACAGCCTCAGTACTCCAAACCGTAATGAATTATACACCTAAACCTTCCTCATGAATTACTCCGTCCATTGTAAAAGACAGTATGGAAATCCATTCGGGAGTTTATAACTAATAAACTTCCATATCGCGTTCAGACATACAGACGCGGCGGGAGCACTTTGTTTTATAAGTAATATAAGATAACTAGCGACCCGCCCCGGCTTCGCACGGAAACATTATTATTATTATACATATAAACCTTCCTCTTGAATCACTCTATCTATTAAAAAAAACCGCATCAAAATCCGTTGCGTAGTTTCAAAGATTTAAGCATACAAAGGGACATAGGGACAGAGAAAGCGACTTTGTTTTATACTATGTAGTGATACTACATTATAATCATAATTAGACTGTGTTCCCACTGCTGGGACACAAGCCTCCTCTCTGTGAGAGGGAGTGGGCCGTAATCCACCACGCGGGCCCAGTGCGGGTTGGTAGATGTCACGTGTCTTCGATTTTTTGGTTCTAGGACATGCCGCTTTCCTCACGATGTTTTCAATAATAAAGGCTCCTAGAAACAGGAGCGACACGCGATATAATCGCGCGCGACTCAAAGGCACCGCTCGTTGCGCGACTTGCGGTGCCTTTGTGTCGCGTGTCGTGTCGCGCCTGTTTGAAGGAGCCTTTATACTACAACTTAGTTTTAATTTGACGGATTCCATTCTTGCAGAACGAAGGGTAAATAAAAGTCATCAGTACATTCCTTAATCTATAATTTAACAACATTTATTAAAAGAAAACGTATTTATTAAGTATCAATTATGTAGTTTAAACTTAGAAGCTCCACGACCATGTTTTCAGTTTAGACCATTCATTTCCGTTTCCGATGTCATAATAACGTGTGGTCACTGTGGGTGAATTCCAGGTTATCGGCCATTTTCGAAATAGCCAGTTAACGGGTCCTAATGGTAACGAAAATGGCGAGCCGAAAAATGCTGAAAAAATAAATTTTGGTTTAATTATTGTTGGTTAAAACTTTATTTTTTTTTTTTGTGTTTTGGGTATGGGGATTTTTTGATAAATGGTAATCCGTCACAAGACAACAAAACTTCTTCCTGCGTCATTTAAAGTTAAGTGGGCATGTCAGAAATGTGCTTGAAATATGAAGGATATTTTTTTCAAGTAAAAATTCCTTTCGCTGATCCATGAAAGTAATATTTTATGATTAAAACAACTGGTTGTGCATCGCGGTTCTCCTACATGAAGATAATCTTTTACAAACTTTCCTAAATACAACAGAACCCTTTGCTGGTGAATGGTTAAAGATTAGAAGACAAGAAAGAAGAAATGACTATAGTCAGAAAGAAGTATTAAGTTTTATGCAATTTTAAATTCTTTTGTTTTACTGCTGTTTATCAAGTATGCCATGAGGATCGGTAGTTTACGCTTCACCAATCACCGATTTGTCAGTCAAGTGTTGTGATTGTGAAAATGTATTTCCACGACTGCCAACAGAATAGATAAGGACGCCATTATACCGTTGCCTCAGAATACGTCACGATGACGTCGATCGACACACAGTCTGGTGGTACCCTAAGAGCGTTTATGCATTGCATCCGATCCTCGATTGAATAGATGGAGTTCGGATCTAAATATATTGAACTCCGAGGAGATACCTGTTGGAGGTCGCTGTTGAGTTGCCAGGGCAACCTGACAGCAACCTCTAAAAGGTCCAAAACAAAGTGATCTTTATTGTCGTTAAAATATAACGTCAATTAAGATTACTGTTACGAGCTTGGGGTTCGTGACGATAAAAAAATTGACACTTTAATCACAACACTAATTACAACTCAAACACACTAATTAGGGACAATTGCAATTGCATTAGGGATCACTCATAGTCGCACTTGAGTGCCTTCGGTGTACTCGCTTGTATCGCTTATACAAAACTAATGATCTCGCGGCTCACACCGGCCTTATTATAGTGCCACAGAGCTAGTCTATAAACATCTAGTATGTTCGAGTACATGGCGGTCCCGACTGACTTGATATAGAAATTCCGAGAACTATCGACATAGTTCTCGGAATTTATATTACCTTGACCCTACTAGTTCTGCAACCCGATACTAGATGGCGCTAGTGGTAACTAATGTCACTATGTATCAGGCATTATTTGTGGCGCGCAACATTACATTAATTTGGACAGCAAATATTATTATAACGTCAATAAAGATCACTGTCATCTTGCCAGTGATTGGGATCGAATGGAATGTAAGGGTAGAGTAAGTGGTTCATGGTCAGTATCGAACATTTACGTGTTGGTGATGATGGCAATGATGATGGCTCAGAACAATGACTCCGGTCCTGTAGGTGATGTCTGCTGTTCGATGAAGATGCAGGTGATGAGTTGTCGGTCACACGGTTATCATCTGAAAAATTATGGAATTGTTTTTGTAATCAATTCTGGTTGATGGATTTTTTAAGTACAGGGTCAAATTTAATTACCTAGCTACCGAAACTCTGCAGACCTGATGGATGTCGATATAGACTACTAAGCAGAAGTTCACAGTTTTGAAAAAAAAAAGCGCCAGATAGGAAGAAACAGAAGAATCAAGAAAAAAGCGCTCACAAAGAAGAATATGAAAATAGAAAGTTCTGTTTATGTGTTTATATTATTATATTGCCTTTATTTAACCGTAGTAAGGTGGTGGTGCTCCGGGATATCCGGGAACAAAGGGTAACCCAGGAATGTACGGGTTATATCCGGGGATATAGCCCGGGTAGTAAGGAGGTATCCAGGCTTCGAAACTCTGAAAATAGAAATAAACATTCATTAAGGTTCGTTATTTTAATTAGGTAAATTCGTGTTGCCGTATGGAAGACCTATGGACCATATTGTGAAGATACAGATGGAGTCTTTCAACTGATACCACATCATCAATCTAGCTTTTCCCAATTATGTTGAGGTCGGCTTCCAGTCTAACCAGATGCAGCTGACTACCAGTATTTTACTACAGACAGACGGTAGTCTGTCTGTTACGCACGCAGGGTGCAAGTTCCATTCCTGTGATAAGTTCATCAGCTTTGTACCACCTACATCCGGGACGACTTTAAAATTAAAAAAAATCTACGAACCTGAACCAAAGCGAAGACAGACACAATTAAACCCAAAAAACCAGTCGCGGAGGCCATCTTGAATTTACACTCCGCCAATTCAATTTAAGAACTTCGACAACGCGCGTAGAAATCACTACTATATACCGAAATTGTCGTCAATCCTCACATTGTATTTAATATTAACAGAACATGGGTCTAATATCACGGTTGGAGTAGCGACAAACAATACAAACGGTTTAACGGTGATATAACAGTAATTTGAGATTAGATGAAATTTGGCGTGAGGTTTTGGAGTAATCGGTTTGTGCTTAGCTGGTTAGGGAGGTAAGTAAGTATTATGCAACAGTGCTGGACTGTGGTGTGCCCTGATGGTCCTCCATCAGGAAACTATATATTTTTCTTTAGTTGGCAGCTGCATTCTTGTTGGCATTTTATGATCAGCATTTTTAAGACAATACTGATGATTTACAGCAACAAATAAAATGCCCTTTTGTATCAATAATTTATTTTTTATTTCAAGACTTATTTACAATAAATAACCTTATAATTAAATTGTAGACACTATACACTCTTCAATCAAAGAACTTTAGACGGAGGGCCAAACCACAGAACAGATAAATTATCTGTTCTGTGGGCCAAACCAATGTTTTGTCCAATGATGCTGACATTCTCGAAGAAACAAAAATGACTATCTTAGGTAATCAAAACAAATCATTCATAGGAAACAAATCATTATCAGCAATCATAGAATAAGGACTCCGGAAATCCTGCCTCGGATTCACTGAACTATACTGAGTCAAAATCGGATCAGAATATGACGAACGTGGACCTAAAGCTTCATAAGGCGACATTAGAGACATACTATTTCTTGTAGGTCTATAAACTTGAGCTATATTGGGTTCAGAAAAACTTGAAGAACCTACGAAGTTAGAATTCGGCATAGCAACTTGAGCTTGAGAGTAATAAGGACTTGCGTTTGGTTCTGAACAAGGTGAAATTTCCTTCGATTTTGCTATCGGGGACTCAGCTGGAGGAGGTGCATTTAAAATGTTACTTACTATTAATAATTGCAATGCTATAGCTAAATTGTTGAGTAAGTTAGAATCTATACTTGAAGGATTTGCTGGCTTTACTTCAGCTGGTCTTTGAGTAGGTAGCTGTTGTAAACTAGAAACCAGATTAGGATGACCTAGAGCTGAAAAGGAGGGTATTCCAGTTGGGGGTCGAGGTTGATTGGCTACATGGTTAGGTGGTGCTGTCTGTTGGATTGCCGGTAACTGTTGTAATCTTGCAACCAGTTCAGGTAGAGCTAAGCCGGAGAATGAAGGCAGTCCAGTTGCAGGTCTGGGTTGGTTGGTCGGTCCAATGTTGGGAAGTGGCGCAGTTTGCTGACTGGCTGGTACGGTGATTGTATGCGTTGAATGTGGTATCCCTGTTAGCTGGAGGTACTGCTGGAATGTTGGCTGCGCGTATATTGATAAGACCTGAAAATTAAAAGGATTAAGTTATAATTTAAGATATATAATATTTCTGTTATTTAAATTTTAGTGTCAAACCATGTTTTCTGACCTAGCAAAATGTTGGCTAAAATAGGTACGGTCAGCAACAAAAGTCGATTATCACTTCAGTTGTTTTAATCTCAGTCATTGAGCAAAATATTTGTTCAAAATTACAGCAGAAGTACAATACAATTTTGTACAAATATTTTGCTCAAAAAGAATGAGAATGAGAAGAGAGAATGAGAAAAATTGAGAATGTTGCTAACATAGTTTGTAAGTATTACTAACAACAATATGAATCACGTGTGTTCGATATAAATAAAAATAATAATAACTAAATATATATAAAAATAATATATAATATATATTATTATATAATATAATATTATATATTTAAAAAATACTGAAGACGTGTTAAACGACTTTTGTTGCTGACTGTACCTATTTCTTCTGTTCTGAGAAACGTATTGCTTCTAATATGCAAGTTGTTGTAATGCCTATAACGCCGCAGATAATACGAACAGAAAGTGATAAATTTAGATTTTTTTTTTTGCTTATGCAATATCAACGCTGGTATGAATCAGGATATAGACCTTTTTAATGAAAAGAAGGTTATCAAACGGAAAAGTTGTTATCAAGGCAGTCATTGCTTTCATACCAAAGATCAAAATATTCATTACTGATTCGGACTGTCTCACTGGTCTTGTGAAGCCCGAGGTCTGGATTGCGGTCGCGCGTAACCTAAAATACCTATGGGATATTTCAGGAACTTAAAACACTAATTATTTAATGATCATTTATTTTTTTGTATTTATCACATTATCATTACGTTAAGACATAAAACAAATTAGGTGTACAAATAAGTTTCCGCCGTTTTTTACAAAAAAATAGAGGTTTATTCTGAAAGAACAGTACATTATGTTTTATTCAAAGTAGTGTCCATCATTAGCCACTACTTTTTCCCATCTTTGTGGCAGCATTCGAATACCACGTCGAAAGAACTCTTCATCTTTTGTAGCTATCCACGAATCGACCCAATTTTTAGTATCTTCATATGATGTAAAGTACTGCTCAGACAGGCCATGTGCCATCGACCGGAATAGATGATAATCAGACGGGGCAATGTCTGGTGAATAAGGCGGGTGAGGTAGCACTTCCCAATTAAGTGTTTCTAAATAATTCTTGACCGGCACCGCAACATGCGGACGAGCATTATCATGTAGGAGAATAATCTTGTCATGCCTAGAGTAGTAATAGGCGCGTTTTTCCTTGAGTGCTCGGCTCAATCTTATTAACTGTGTTCGATAGAGAGCTCCAGTGATGGTTTCGTCCGGTTTAAGCAACTCATAATAAATGACACCAAGCTGATCCCACCAAATAGACAGCAAGAGTTTTTTTCCATGAATATCCAGTTTGGTTGTTGATGTTGAAGCATGGCCAGGTGGTCCCCATGATTTTCTCTTCTTTGGGTTATTGAAGTGGATCCACTTTTCATCACCAGTAACTATACGATGTAAAAAACTCTTTCGTTTTTGCCTGGCAAGAAGAATTTCACATGTGCAAAATCGGCGTTCAACATCTCTCGGCTTCAGTTCATGTGGAACCCAATTTGCTTGTTTTTGAATCATTCCTAACGATTTCAAACGGTGAGAAATTGCTTGTTGAGTCACTTGTAATGTACGTGCGAGTTCTTCTTGCGTTTGGCGCGAATCTTCCATCAATAATGCTTCCAATTCCGTGTCTTCATACGATTTCGGTCTTCCACTACGTTCTTTGTCTTCCACATCAAAATCACAGTTTTTAAACTTTTGAAACCACTCACGACAACTTCTCTCGCTCAAAGCAGCTTCACCATAAGCCTCTACAAGTAATCGATGGGCCTCAGCTGCAGTTTTCTTCAAATTAAAGAAGTACAGTAACAGTTCCCGCAAATGACGCTTATTCGGTACAAAACTTGACATTTTTGCACAAAAAAAAATATGTGATACGGATAAAGAGTCACTAATACTCTAAGTGTATGTTGTTACTAGATGTCCAAACTCACGATATCACATGTTACATCTGACGATTTTAACGTAACGTCTTTGTGAGGACATCTTTCGTTAAACGGCGGAAACTTATTTGTACACCTATATTATTTGTATTTGGCATCATACATTTTCTTATACCTCTAACTTTCGCGTGCTTGCGTGCTTTCGACGCCTGCGCCGCGACTAAAACAAATGCGATCTATGCACTCCGGAGGGTGCGGGGATGTAACTGTGAAACAATGGCAGGCTGCTAGGGATGGGAAATACATGCGACAAGAAATAACGATAGAACGAAAATGTATCGAGTGCGATCGATTCGACGCCGCGTGGGAGTATTTTATGTGCACCTCTGCCGAACCCTTTGAGGATAAACAATTGGCGTGTTTTTATGTTATCATAATAAAAAGCAACACATACCTTACAAACATAACTCTGCATCAATAAAAAACAAAAGATCCCTCGCGCCATGTTGCCACAGATCAATAAATTAATTAAATACTATCAAATTAATAATGTAACTCATTGATATAGAAGCTGTTATCGCTTTTCTGTATACAGTGACGTAATTATAATCTTATGTACATCTACAGATAAGATGATGTGTGATTTATCTGGTCTAAATGATGATACTTTTTCCAAGAGATGCTGATTAGAGAAGCGTATCTCAGCTCTTGGTTGATAGAAGATTTTTAATGTATAGTAATTATTATCATCGTCTACCTAGCCTTTTCCCAACTATGTTGGGGTCAGCTTCCAGTCTAACCGGATCAGGGGCGGATCTTGAATTTGTGGGGCCCTGGGCTAATACTGCTTAGGGGCCCTACCTAATTACTCAACCAATTGCCATTTTTTTATGATCCGATTTTTTTTATGCTAGATAATTTTTATTATTGACAATATTGTTGTTTTCAGTTCGGTTGGGGGCCCTCTGTATCCATGGGGCCCTGGGCTGCAGCCCAAAAAGCCTTTAAGTAGATCCGCCCCTGAACCGGATGCAGCTGAATACCAGTATTCGTACCTAAACTGCATTCGCGATTTATTTGCTAAAAATGTAAACAAATATGAGTTTAAGGAAAAATAACTTTAAATTCTACTAAATAAAGTTTAGTTTACGATACAACTTCACAAATTATAACTTTTTCATAGTCAGTCTAAAATCAACTAACCATTAAAATAATGTTGAAATTTGTTTAACTTGAAATAATATTAATTTGAAACATAAGTTTGAATCAACTCTATACATAACTGTGTTTATTCACAAATAACAAACAATTTATATATGAAAATCAACAATACCGGTGTCGCATACCTACATTTCATGTTAATGTTTTCATAACCTCATTTACAATTCCGCAACAGACTTTCGGTGCCGGTTCCGAAGTCACTTTGAATGCAGAAATAATGTAAATGACGTGGGTCATATGTCCGGTTTATTCCATATAAATAAGTACAGACAAGTTTAATTTACCTACTGCAGTGCGATTCTGTAACCATCTCACCGTGAAAACTTAGGTGAAGAAAGCGTGGAGTGAGCTGTCAATAGTGTCAATTCCTAGCAAAAACAAACTCACTTCACCTAAGTTTTCACGGTGAGATTTTTACAGAATCGACTGGCTGTTCGACTATTATGGTTCCGTAACTTAAAAGGAAAAAGTAGAATCCTTATGGGATCACTTCCTTGTCCGTCCATCTGTCGGTATGTCAGTCTGTCCGTCTGTCAAGACACTTTTTAACCGACTTCTAAAAAGGAGGAGGTTCTCAATTCAATGTTTCTATTTTTTTTTATGTATGTTCAGGCTTAACTCCGTTCTAAATAGACGGATTTGCAATTGTTTTTTTTGCAAGAACTTTATTTCGAAATGGTCACATTATACTTCGTAAAGATCTGATGATGAGTTTCGGACACAGACGACGGAACTCTTCAATAAATGCCATCAAATCAACCGCGATTGCTGCTATAGCATATGTATGCATTGTTTACTCAATCACACAACATAACATCACGCCTGTACCCTTAAAAGGGTTAGGCAGATTTGTTCAATAGCTTTCCGTCACTGATATTCTCATAGCAAGTAGTGATATATGAATTTGTTTGGGGTAGGTAGGTACCTACAACTAAAAAGTGAAAAATAAAAACTTTTTACAACAAAAAAACAACCGACTTCCAAAAAAAACACTACAAAGTGAAAAATAACTTTAATTTCGAAAGTCGGTGTCAAAAAACGAAAATACAGAACCAACGACACCGACTTCCGAAATTAAGTTATTTTTACCTTTGTAGTGTTTTTTTTTGGAAGTCGGTTGATTTTTTTGTTTTCAGAAAAGCGTCAAGTTTAATATCTAATACGTAGGTTTATTGTCCCTTGGGGCTCCAAAAAAATCAAGCTTCTAAGGGCATGTGCACACCGCGTTTTTTAAACGCGCCGTCGATGCGCGTTTGTAGCGATACAGACGCGATACGCACGCGAGTCAGACGCAGCCTGTAGACCTTCTGTAGGATAAAAGCGCGCCGTCGGCGCACGTTTCTAAAATGCGCGTCAACGGCGCGTTTAAAAAACGTGGTGTGCACAGGCCTAAATCAACGCATTAAATACGGCCATCTATGTGACATATTGTACTCGCAAAGAAATCAAAACCTATACGGACCTACTTCCCGTTGACCTAGAATCATGGGCATGAAGAAAGGTCTCACAGCACAAGTAAAGGAAAATGTCTGAAAATCGTTCATTTGTAGTTTTATCACCAAAAAAACCAGCCAAGTGCATGTCGCACGACTCACAATGAAGGGTTCCGTAGTTGGTATGAATTTATCCCAAAAACTAACTTAACATTGAAGTTGAAAAAATGTTCTCCCGTACATCGATATACCTACGTCGTCGCGATCAGTTCTCCAACTGCAAATGTAAGTTTGTGAGCGCAAAAATATTTTTATAAAAACACTTCGTTGTCTATTTGTCGGTCTGTCAATCTGTCAAGTAAATATGTGTCAAAACGTATGATAAGCAATTGATACTATTTACTTCATAACTTCTATTGTGTAGGTACAATTACATACTTTCGTAGAACATTATTATGTTATCTTTTTCGAAATTAATTTGACGGAAATGTGTAATTTTTTTTTTAAATCCTTGTAATTGTAGTACTTATATAAAGAGGTTTTACGTTGTCATTATTATAATTTAAAAGATGGCCGCTTTATTATTAATTGTTTGTGCAGTTTTGGCTTGCGAGGTAAGTAGTTTGTGTAAATTATTTTTCATCACCACTGCTGTCAAAACGGTGAAGGAAAACATCGTGAGGAAACCGGCATGTCCTAGAACCGAAAATTCGAAGACATGGGACATCTACCAACCCGCACTGGGCCCGCGTGGTGGATTACGACCCACTCCCTCTTACCGAGAGGAGACCAGTGTCCCAGAAGTGGGAAAATTGTGTAGACTACTTATTCTAAACAGATATCATGCCATCCGTTTCTATTTCACACATTTTTCTTAGATCCATACTGATAACCATACTAATAACCGAAATAAATACTTTTTTTTTCAGACGCAAGCCCAATTCCTGCCACGTCTACCGTGTCCATCACCAGTGCCACCACAAATCTGCAACCCGCCACCTCAGTTATGTAACCCACCACCAGTAATTTGTAACGAGCCACCAGTAATCTGTAACCCACCACCAAAAATCTGTAACCCTCCGCCAGTTATCTGTAACCCGAAACCTGTCATCTGTAATCCACCACCAGTAATCTGTAACCAACCACCACAAGTCTGCAGCACTTCACCACAAGTGGTCACTATTGTAGACAATTCAGTTTCAAATTCTCTTGCCAACGCTATCCAACTGTTCATAGTAAGCAATCTTATAGAAAATACTATGAAACCGCAATGTGGTTGTGATCCTATCCCAACTGTATACTCTCCTGTCATTGATTACCTAGCTCCTCAAACCAGTCCTTATAACCCATATGAGCCCATCATTACCCCTTGTGAGATTATTGCTCCATGCCCGTGTGATCCCATAGAAATTATACCAAATGTGTGCTACCCAGAAGTGTTGCCAATACCCAGTGTTGGTTGTGGCTGTGGGTGTGATGGACCAAATTATTGTCTAGCGACTGTTGAGCCAAATTATGGATGTGGGTGTGACGGATTTGGACCTAACTTTGGACTACCGAATGTGGGCTGTGGATGTGATGGACCAAATTATGGTTTATCGACTGTTGTGCCCAATTATGGGTGTGGATGCGATGGTTTTGGACTACCAAATGTCGCGTGTGGATGTGATGGACCAAAATATAGTCTACCTAACATTGGATGTGGTTGCGGCTGTGACAACTGTGGTCCAAATTACGGATGTGGTTGTGACAAGCTCAATATCCAGAACTTCTTACCAAACATTTGTTGTGGATGTAATTCTTGTGGACCAAAGAACATTGGATACGAAATTTTGGCCAATATATTGGGGCCAAGGTGTGGTGGTTGTGATGGGCCATTGTTTCCTCCACAAAACTGTAACTGTGGATTCCCCAACCTGCCAGTTGGAATCAATGTGGAGTCTTTAGGCTATATTGATTCTTGCTCTTGTCCTAATAGAGTTTATTATTAATAATATAATTATCTTAAGAATTTTGTTTTAAGCCTGTTCTTGTGTTTTAATCAAATAAAAAATAATAAGTTAAAAATAACTTCCCTTGTTTTCTTAAAATAACTTTCCTTTTTTCTTTTAAACCGCTGGTGTTTCCTTATTTGAAAGTACAGACTGGAGCATATCAAGCTACTACTAGCTGTCAAATTTGGGTTTTCAACTTTATCGCTACAGCATAAGGTTCAGGGTTGATTGGCAAAATTTGACAATTTCGGGTACCTTGATGTGCTGGCGTCTGTACAAGATTCTGAACGTTAGAAAATTTCAAATTGCTGTTCCATACATTTTGACTGCGTACGCACTTTTATATGAAACAGGAGATTTTTTTTTTATAATCGACCAAAAATGGGTACGCTAGGGGATCTAGAATCATGCACTCTGTATGAGAGGATTGGTTTTTGTGGCCTGCTAAAGATAACGACACAATCATATAAAATCGGGGGTGTAGTGGGACACCCGGTTGGAATGAAACTCCTTTTGCTGTATATTGTGTTAAATGACAGGCACTACGAAATAAATTAACAACGTTTGAGAGTAACAATTTTTTTTTTCTAATATGTCGTGTCAGCCAAAACGGTACACTTTTTTCGGTCTAGCAGTGCGATTCTGTAACCATCTCACCGTGAACATTTAGGTGAAGTGAGTGTGGGGTGAGCTGTCAATAGTGTCAATTCCTAGCAAAAACATACTCACTTCACCTAAGTTTTCACGGTGAGATTTTGACAGAATCGACCGGCTGATCTCATTCGCCAAGTGTACAGAGTATCTTGCGATAAGGAACTTCGTTCCAAAAACAAAAGGTAAAAATGAGACACAATATTATTTTAGTTTAAAATAATTTAATATCCGACAAATAAATTATCACTTAAAATTTACTGCTCTTAAAATTAACCTTGAATATTTCCTAGCATACTCATGATAGTGTTGAGCATCCCATTAACATTTGCAGGACTTGCTTGAGGAGAGTTAGGACACGGCATTGTAGGAGCAACGATTCTAGGAGCCAACGAAAACATATTAGGAGAAACGTTAGGCGTAGCAGAAACAAAGTTAGGATTATCAAAATTAGGAGGATAAATATTAGGACCAACTATATTAGGAGGAATGTAGTTAGTGATGACGTTAGGTGAAAAGTTAGGACTAGCAATGTTAGGACTAATGATGCTAGGAGAAAGGGGGTTACTACAACCACAAGACAAAATAGGCGATGACAATATTTCATTCAAAATCGGAGCTGCGAACTGCCTACCTACATCAGAATTCTGACTATTCCGCAGTAAATTACTGACAATCATTAGTTGTATAGTGTTTGCTAGGTTCTGACAGATTTCAGGCGAGCAGTCAGTGATGAGTGTAGTGCTAAGCGGCGCAGCGATGCTAGGAATAGGAACTATGCTATTGCAAGTAGGCTCGCTGATCACTGTAGGTGGTAGCTGGTTGATAAAGTTGCCAGTTTCAATCATCTTTTCCCCGATTGGTCTGTTGATGAAGTTGTATGGTGGAGGGCGAAGCACCTGTGATGTGGCCAACTGGAAAAAATATTTGCATTATTATATTGTTTTTGTTAGATAGTCGGCTGCTCTCAAAATGGCGAAGCAAAACATTGTGAGGAAACCGGCATGTCCTACAACCAAAATATCTAAGACATCGGCAACCAACCCGCATTGGGCCCACGTGGTAGATTATAGCCCACTCTGCCAAGGCCTGTGTCCCAGCAGTGGGAACATTATGGGCTGACAATGTACTGTTTTGGACACAATCTTCAGAAAAAAAAAAATATTAAATACATTAAATTAACTGCGTTTATGTTATTATTTTATTTGTCCAGAAAGAAACAATAAATTCAATGTTATCTTTAAAATAATAATAAAGCTGAAGACTTTGTTTGTTTGAATGCGCTAATCTCGGGAACTACCAGCCGGATTTTAAAATTTCTTCGCATTTGATAGCCCAACTTTTGAGGAAATCTATAGGCTACTTGACACCATACTAGGATCCCCCAGGATCCGAGCAAAAACAAAAAGATGACAAAAAGAACGCGAAGCGATAACGAAGTAGGTAATAGGGCGATGCTATGCGAAGGGGGGGGGGGACAAGTTTCACGTAGACGAAATCGCGGGCAGATGCTATTGAAAAACATTATAGCATAAAAATACTTATATTGAGCTGCGCGCTGCGGTTTCACTCGCATAAGTGTCGATCCCGTGGGAATATCGGGATAAAAAGTAGCCTATATGGTAATCCAAGGTGTCAGCTACCTCCATACAAAATTTTATCAAAATTGGTCCAGCCGTTTGAGCGTGAAGAAGTAACAAACATATAAACACACACACACACACACACACACACACTCACAAACTTTCGCCTTTATAATATTAGTGTGATAATAAAATGTAAAATATTACTACAATAAGATATAAATCTATAGGTACCTGATTATGTAAAGCCACCAGTGAAACAATTATTACAAACTTCATTTTTAAAATATTATATTTCAAAATGATCCTAAATCAACTGCTTATATTGAAATAAACAATATAAAATGTTGCTCCATTATTTATCCTGCAGTTATCTTAGAATCGTGTCTTATCTTTTATTTAAATTAAATGATATACCTAATAATTATGTGAGCAATGTAACTGTAGGAAAAATTAAATGAATTCTTATTACAAAGTTGAGTAACAGTTTCCGTAACACGTAATCATAAAATTTTTATCGTGACGAAACCGGCATGTAGTAGAACCAAAAATTCGAAGACATTTGTGACATCTGCCAACCCGCACTGGGGTCGCGTGGTGGATTACGGCCCACTCCTTATCACCGAGAGGAGGCTTGTGTCCCAGTAGTGGGAACATTTATAGACTGATGATCATGATTTTTAAGCCTTTCTACAGGATCTAAATCCAAAACTCTAAATAATCGCGGGTGTTTCGGAGAGTATAATATTATAAACTATTGGTAAAGGACTTCTAAAAAACTGGCCAAGTGCGAGTCGGACTCGCACACGAAGGGTTCCGTAACACAAGGCAAAAACGCCGAAAAAAACACGTTTGTTGTGTGGGAGCTCGCCTTAAATATTTATTTTATTCTGGTTTTAGTATTTGTTGTTATAGCGGCAACAGAAATACATCATCTGTTAAAATTTCAACTGTCTAGCTGTCACGGTTCATGAGATGCAGCCTGGTGATAGACAGACAGACAGCGGAGTCTTAGTAATAGTGTCGCGTTTTTACCCTTTGGATACGGAACCCTAAAAATAACTCTGTACTATTATGAAAATGTTCCACCTGTGTGTTTCTAGCTGAAAATCCTTCGATAGATATTAAATAAAACAATAAAAATAAAGTCATAAAAGCTTTTTTATTCACAAAATTATTGACTTAACCATAGGGGCAATGTCAGGGCTCACAGGAGCCGCTAATATCAAGGAATCGCAAGGTGACGCAACAGGAATGTATGCTCCAGTTGTCAAAAAGTCTAAAGCAGGAGCGAAATACTTGGCCACCAATGGCGAAGCCGATGGAAAGTATCCTAGACCACACGGAAACTCCCCTGACAAAGGAGGCAGAATGAGTTGGTCGTTGCAACCACAGTTGTCACAAGGTTTGCAACAGTTCGGGATGTAGTCTATGGGTTTGGTGAAGGCGGGAAATGGTGTTGCCAGATTAGAAAAATAAATTGTTTCTTGTGGACACTGGCATGGGCCACGACGGGAGGAGCAACGCGGTCGCGCTGCTGTCATCTGCGAAAAGATAAATAAGTTTTTAATAATGAGAAGGGGATTCATTCAATATTTAATCTTAATGATTGGCATCATTAGCATACTTTTGGGGAAATACTCACACTAATTACAAAAACAACCATCAGCACAAATAAATGCCTTTTGACCTCCATAATTGATAACTTATGTAGGTATGAAAAGACGAATTAGTGGTGGCAAGTTGCTTATATCCTTGTTAAATATCATAGATGTCCTAACAAACGCAGTCTATCGACCACATTCAATGATTATGTAAGTTCGAAGTTTAGTAACCCATTTGTAGATTATTTTGTTTGCAAAACAAGCGATGGAAGTCTTACAGTAGGTTTTTCACCGATTTTGTTTTGTCGGTACAATGCGTGCCACGAAAGATGAGACTTGACACACCACGTGGTTTAACATGCGCAGTACAGTGCGTGCCACGTAAGAAGAGACTTGACCCCGCCTCCCCGCCTCTTTCCGCCGCGCCCCGATGACGCCCGGTCCCCGTCCCGCACCGGGCGTCATCGGGGCGCGGCGGAAAGAGGCGGAGGTGGCGGGGTCAAGTCTCTTCTTACGTGGCACGCACTGTACACGATTTTAGGTATCTTTAGCGGTATGAGGTCTGAGTGCGGGACGGGACCGGACGTCATAGGGGCGGCGGAAAGAGCGGGGGAGGCGGGGTCAAGTCACATCTTTCGTGGCACGCATTGTACCTATCGCCGTCCCCGGAGAATAAAATGATAACTACAAAAATGCAACTTTTCAGGAAAAATAAAAAACACGTTTTTGTTGATTGCTTCTTAAATACTGGACGTAGACAGATGATTGTCAACTTTTAAAAAAGGTTATTTTTTGTTTGTTCTAAATGTTATAATCAAATACGCCTAAGTATCAAAATAGAGATATCATTAAAAAAATAAGAAGTTAGTCAAAATTAATCATCGTCCAAGTTGTATAATGTCGATTATCATTTTATTCTCCGTACAGCCTGACCAGGATCAAATATTGCACTCGTCACGTATCATTTTATTCTACGGGTTTTTAGGGTAAAAGTGATACTGATAATACTTTAATGTCGTTTTATTCTCGTAAATATTGTGAAAAAAAAATCTGGTAAGGACTTTGAATTTGGTTTCCTAATAAAACTATGACATGGTAAATGGTAATCAACATTAGTTTTATTAATTTTAATATGAATAAAATGATAACTGCATTTATCATTATTTAGTCGAATATTTTTTCACGAGAATATAATTCTATGACTGTTTGTCATACTAACAAGTGGGAATACATTTTGATATTATTATATTAACACTTTATTCTCGTAATTTATGACCTGTTTTAAATCTTTGAATACTATTGTAATATTTTTTTGTTTGGTAAATAACTGTTTAAAAACTGCGAAAAAAATTGAGCAGATGTATTAACACCCACAGATCCCAAAAATGACATAACACTAAAACTAGGATAATGGCAGTTATCATTTTATTCTCCGGGGACGGCGCTATGTGGGTCCACCTCGTAACATGATGCACCTATCTACATTGTCATGTTAAAAAGAAAGGTCATTGGGTAGGTACCTTATCTTATTGATTGTAATTTAACTACGAGTTAAACCAGCGGAGTTATTGCTATAACACACTAACAGTTGGAATGGCTTTCATTTTAACATTTCAAAAACTTTCATAGCGTTATTTACGTTGTTGAGCAGACAAAATCGAACATATTATGGAGCAAGGGATTAGCGTGTTACTCAATTAGAGTGCTGAAAGGGGATTGACGCTTGTACACGAACGAATTTGTGGACAACAAATAGCTTCTATCGATTTACAAGTTACCAACTAACTAGCTAAACCTTACAAACTTGATAAACTTGATAATCCTGCAATTAGATTACAAATTAATAAAAGTTCCATTCGATTAATGCACCTTGCTCAAACAGATAGGTACTTTTATCTTTTTATAAACAAAATGCAATACTTCTATGCTTTCTCCAATAAATTAGCCTGAAAATGGTTATGTGTTTTTTTCTTTGTGGGAACTAGTCAGAAAATGACGAAGATTTTGCTGTTATTTTTTATTAATTATTTTTTATTTTCTAAGGTAAAATGTAAACTTGTAATAAGTATAATACAAAGATAATAAAAAAACGTACGAAATCACGTTACGCCGTTGGTCCCGGTAGTCATTCGTAGATCTTTGACAGTCGTTACGGGTATAGTGCCACAAACTTATCTGGCCCGGTGGCAAAAAGAGAAACTAACGACGCCATTTTGAAATGTCAATCTGCCAGCCATCCGTTGACATATCCGCCATTGGTTGTTTGCTCTGTGTGTTTATTTTTCGTTTAGTGGTTATAGCTAGTGAAAAATGCCGAAAGCTTTAAAAAGTGACGCGAGGAACATTATATTACAAGTCTTAGATTTTATGAAGGAAGAAAAGCGCCTTCAGGCACCGATAATACCGTTCGAAAAATTGTATGAACGCGTAGCTGCCGCCACAGGTTAGTGTTGTCAGCTTTTGAAAATAAATTCCACGAAAACACCATTTCGCACGTGCTAGTAGAATAGACGTATGATTTTCAAAAAATTTCATTATTTTTGTTGTAGGTGTTGGGGAGCGATTTGTTAGAAAACTTGTCAAGGAAAAAGAACAGGCAGATGAAACTGGAACAAAAGTTTCCACGCCAGGAAAAAAAAGGAAAAGGACGAAAGGTAAAATTGAAGTGGATGATTTCGATCTTGGTGTCATAAGAAGAAAAATTCATGAATTTTACACTATGCGGAAAGAAATTCCCACAATACCAAACTTATTAAATGTGCTCCAAGAAGACATTGATTTTAAAGGGAGTCGAGAAACTCTTCGGAAAATACTCCATAAAATTGGATTTCGTTACAAGAAGACAAAATCGAACAGAAAAATTCTAATAGAACGAAATGATATTTCAGCATGGAGAGCCAATTATCTTCAAAAAATTAAAGACAATGAACGAGGTGAACAAAAACCAGTCATATTTTTGGACGAGACCTATATTCACGCATCTCATACAGCTGGGCGCTGCTGGCAGAGTGATGAAATTGACGGTGTGCTAAACCCAGTCTCCAAAGGAAATCGATCGATAATTGTTCATGCGGGAGGACAAGCAGGGTTTGTGGAGAATGCTTTATTAGTGTTCCAATCGAACACAAAAAGTGGCGATTATCACGACGAAATGAACAGTAAGAATTTTAAAAAATGGGTGACCGATAAACTTCTGCCCAATTTACATCAGCCAACACTGATTATATTGGATAACGCCCCATATCATAGCATTTGCATAAACAGAACTCCTAATGGAAGTCATAAAAAAGCTGAGATGCAAAAGTGGCTGACGGAAAATAATGTAGAATTTAACGAACAGTTTACAAAACCGCAACTCTACGAACTCATTAAGAGACATAAACCAAAACCTATATACGAAATAGACGAACTGTTGAAAAACAGTGGACATAGCGTGTTAAGATTACCGCCATACCATTGCGACCTAAATGCAATCGAAATGATTTGGAGCTCTATGAAACGAAACGTAGCTAATCAGAACATTAATAAATCAAATTCTGAAATGCCTACTTTGATTGCAGAAGCCTTCAATAAGATAACAGTGCAAGAATGGCAAAAGCACTGCAATCATGTAAAAAAAATTGAAAACGAGTATAGAAGTAGGGATGCATACTTAGACGAGCCTTTCATCATTAATTTGGCCAGTGACAGTGAAAGTGAAAGTAGTGACTCTGATGATGAAGTGACTGATGAATCAGGTGGCTCGGGAATACCTGGAGTATTCCCGTTAGAGAACACTCGCCAGACATTTTATGTAGATGATCATAATTATTGTGTTAAAATATAGATATTTTCGAGGAATATGCTTGTTTTTGTTTTTTAGGTACCTAATTAACATATTACCTACATTCTTTCAAATCGCCAGGTGTTACGTAGGTAGTATGTGCATAATTTCATAGTTTTAACTTTTAACCATCTTCAAAAAAGGAGGTTATCAATTTGACACGTATTATGTACCTACTTATGTAATATTATTGGAATTGCAATATATTTACATAATTATAATAGTCTATTACGGCTTCCAAACAAATATGCATATTTTTATAGGTATGTATGTATGTGTATGTTAGTCCACGTATTTCTCCGAAACTATTAATCGGATTGAAAAATCGGTTCAGTAGTTTTCAAGATTTGGACCAAAATGTTTTTGTTACATCGACTTGCTTTCCCACTTTATTGTAAAATTTATTTTTCCTGGCGACACCAAATGCGATATCAGCGACTCCCTCACCGGGCCAGATAAGTTTGTGAGACTGTAGTCTCTAGAAGCTCTACAGTTTGACAACCAGTCTTGCCAGGAAATTATAGTGTGTGTTACCCAGTAATTGGGTTTTGGAGGTTAGACAGGTAGCTTCATGTAAAATACTGGTAACTGGTATACTGGTAACTGTAATACTGGTATTCGAATCAGCTGAATCCGATTAGACTGGAAGCCGATCCCAACATAGGTACTTAGTCTGTTGGAAAAATGCTAGAAGATGCAGTACTTACTATTAATTTTTCTCAGTGTTGGTGTAGGTATTGATTGCTGGAAAACGATATTGACAAGCCGGTATAAATATTAATGTAGTTTAATATCTCCTTAAATCCTACGTTGTCTTCGAAACTTATCATCAAATATATTTTCCACGCATAGGTACCATTCATTTTGGGGACAGGCAAAAGGTCGTGGAATAGTTTGGTAGCAATTTTATTAAGTTATAATAATAACAAAGCATCGACGTTCACACGGATAATTATTATAACATTTCAATATCGTGCTTACGATAGTGAACTATCATAAGATGATAACTTTATTAAATGCGTTTTGTAACAATTTCTTCTTTTACAGATAAGTCATGCCGTGTATATCAACCGAGAATGGCCCAAAGCACCACCAATTGCCAAAGCGCCAACTGCAAAAACGCCAACTCTAGCGCCAGGTGCACCAACACCAGTGCCAATAAATGGACCAATATTTGACAGAATAACGCCAAAATGTTTCCCTGAGACTGCCACAGCGTATTTTTTACCAGCGCCGCAGTCATCACCAAAAATAACTGTTTTAAATCCAAATCTAAAAAATGTCCCACCTAATTTAAACCAAAATGTACGAGAAAAACCTTTAAATCTTTTCAAAGAAGTCCCAGCAACTTTGTCTTTCCCGCCTCCCAGTCAAATGTCAAGCCGTGTCGCTTTGCCGCCACCACCGCCATGTTTGACTGGGCTGCCAGACCTAATGGATGAAATTCCTTCCAAAACACAAGAAAGAATCAGTCTATTAGCAGAATCGAAAGAAAAGGCTCCAGTATGCGAATCATGTGCTGCTTTATTAAAGAAGTTGCCGATTTTTAATTTTGATCAAGAGTTGTTAGATGGATTTTTGGCTGGTATTGGAATATAATTATAGTGTTCAGAGCCTTATAAGGCTTTGTAAATAAATATTTTAAGTGTAATTAAAATGTGTTTTCATTATTTACCTTGTTTTATTTAGTTTTCTCCCTTTTAGTTTTTTTTTTACCATAATAGCTTCACCAGTAAAGGCTTCCAATTAGGAATAAGCAAAATAACAAGATTCCAATGCTTTTAAAAAAGCTACTACAGGTGTCAATAAAATAGGTTGCTTCAAGTTCCTTGTCTGTCTGTTGGTTGGTTGACTTTTGTTCTGTCAAAAAGTTTAGTGAATGCGGCTGTCATTCCTTTCGGAAATTGTAAATCCCGAAATTTTGGTAATTTATTAATAATTCCTGAATCAAAGGCATCAAAATGGTTGAGGCACAAAAGTATAGGCTCGAACAGGAGATGACCAACCTCGTCAATGAGTTGGACAAGAGTTATTTACGTAAGATGCAAGTAAGTGAGGTTATGTTCCCGATACCATGCAAGTCTTATGCAATAATTTTAGGAAGGCGATAATTCCTTCTTTAGTCTCCTAAAGTGAAGACCATGACCCCAGTAACGTTACGTGAAATACAAAAAAAATAAATTGTCAGTTGTACTGAAAATAATTTGGAAAAAAAAAAGTCAACTCTAGGTTATGAGAACTCTAGGGTATTTTGTCTTTTTATTGATAACAGACAGTCCGAATTATATTTAATTCATGTGTTCACCAATACATTAGACACTAAAATAAAATGTCACAAGACCTATTGCGACCTTCAATACAATATCCTTCTAATTATGTTATTTTTAGGGTGATATGCATAGATGTGCCGCCAAGTGTTGTGATGACCCACAGACCTCGTTAGAACGGGTGCATAACTGCATAGACTCCTGTACTGGACCTCTGAATCAAGCCAATAACTATGTGCAGGTAATATTTTATTTACAATATTCTTGAAATAGGTCTCCGCTGGAAGCACACAGCCGGTCAAATTGGCAGCGCTTGGGCCAGCAGTGGACATCTTTCTGCTGAAATGATACTGATGATAGAAATGGACATCTTTCTGCTGAAATGAAAAGATAGAAAAGAAAAAAAAAAAAGACAGAAAAGTGATATAATCTCTTATGACTGAAATTGAATGTTTACATATTACTATTAAATTATGTACCTATAAATTATTTTGCATGCAATTGATACAATTTGTGTATAGCTAAACATGTGGATATTATATACAAAACTAGACTGTAACACATTTATACCATGTTTAAAGCAAATAAAGACTTATCTTAACGATAAGGTAGAAATTAAACTATGAGAGATGTAGGCAAAAGTTTCTAGAAATTCATTTAAATTTCAGATCAGTAAAACAGTTATTAAAAAAAAACAATGCTTATAGCTCATTAATCATCACCCTATGGCTGGTGTCAGTGCAAAAATTCCCACTACAAGATTCCAGTTGCACTGGAAAGTCTATCTCTTATACTAATGTCAATATCCCTTTGTTTACCGTTCATTTCAATAATTTCCAGGGTGAGATCAGCCACTTACAGAACAGACTACAGAGATGTGTGATGGACTGCAACGATCATGCCAGAGACAGACTAGGCTCTGACCCTAATCAGGAGAAGGTTTGTATTCATCCTTTTTTTTTTTGAGGATGGGAAATCATTAAATGACCCCTCCCGCACAATTTGTACCTATGGCTTGTAGCCAAGAATACTAGCCGAGGAAACGGGTATGTCCTTGAACCTCAACCAACAATTCGAAGACATGTGACATCTACCAACGCGTACTGGGCTGCGCGTGGTAGATTACAGCCCACTCCCTCTCACAGAGAGGTGGCTTGTGTCCTAGCAGGGAGAATGTAGGCTGATTATCCTGAAGCCAAGAAGGGTTTTTTTTTTTGAGGATGGGAAAACATCAAATGACCCCTTCCGCTCTGGGTGGAGCGGAAGGGAGTGTCAGACTCTTACTGACTAAAACCCACCCGTGTTCCTTCCTTAGCCCTTTATGTTCCGAGCCAGCGGTATCCCTTTTAGACAATCCCGCTGACTTTGTATTCATACTTGACCCATACGCAACATACGCGCATTGACGTGGAGTTGCGGACACCAGCCCGTATTACCTATAACCGTATTACCTATTCATACTTGACTTATTAATAAAAAATCTAAATCTAAAGTAATTTACTTATTCAAATTAGGCTGACAATCAGCACTCTTCGGTTGTCAAATTTATATAAGACTAGCTTCTGCCCGCGACTTCGTCCGCGTGAAATTTCTTGTTCCCCCGACCCACTCCGTCGCATCGCATCGCCTGCCCGCGATATTACTTCGTTTTTGCTTAGCGTTCTTTCTGACTTTTTTTCTTTTTGCTCGGCTCCTAAAGGTCATAGCGTGATGTTAAATAGCCTATAGCCTTCCTCAAGAATTGGGCTATCAAATGCAAAAAGAATTTTTCAAATCCGACTGGTATTTCCAGAAATTAGTGCGTTGAACCAAACAAACAAACAAACTCTTCAGTTTTATAATATTAGTATAGATAGACCCCTAAACTGTATGTCCTTCACCACATCCTAATGCTTTAGCTGGGAAGAAGAAGCGGCATAACAAATTCTCCAGCATTTTCTGCAATGCTGTATTATGTTCACATCACAAATGATAAACTAGTATCATTACGGGCTGATTTTTCAATCGACAGATATTTTTTATTCATGGAACAAAATTGACGTCTGACAGTTTTTGTATGGACGATCTGTCAAAAATTCAATATTGTTCCACCGATAAAGTTATCTAGCGATGGAAAAATCAGCCTTAAGTATAGTAAAATTAATTTATTCATTGATTCAATACTTACTTCTTAATACAATACAAGCCTTTGGGTTTTGAAAGGAATGCTATTGAAAGTAACTTACATACAGAAACAACTTTTTTGAGAGATTACAACAATTAATTTAATGATTTCTTTCATTTTGTCTGGCTTTATTTATTTACTTAACCATTAAGTAATGTATATTATCAACAAGACAAGTGTACTGTATAAAGAGTTACACAATTGATCCAAATTCCATCCATCTGATTTTAGAATGATTTCAATTAAACTTGGATTCAGGTTAGCAAAGAACTAACAAGCTAAATAAATATAAATAACAATATTATATAATCCATATTAATATTATAAATTCGAAAGTAACTCTGTCTGTTACCTTTTCACTCTTAAACCACTGAACGGATTTCGATAAAATTTGGCAGAGAGATAGATTGCATCCCGGGGAAGGACATAGGATAGTTTTTATCGACATAGCTCGCGGGCGAAGTCGCGGGCGTAAGCTAGTATAATATACAACAAAAACTATAATTAACAAACTAAAGTACAGAGGCCAGCACATCAAGCTACCCGAAACTGTCAAATTTTCCCATTCAACTTTGAACCTTATGCTTTAGCGATAAAGTTGAAAATCTATTAAAGAAATTTGTACAGATTGTAGCAGCTTGATATACTGGCGTCTGTTTATATTCTATTAGTTAATTTGTCTTAGCATTCTCACCTATCTTACAAAAACTGCCATATTTGCCTACTTTTCCATACATATAACACCATTTCCATCCACAGATTGACAAAGCCACAATAGACTTCGAGAAGTGCGCAGTGAAGTGTGTAGACAAACACGTCAGTATCATTCCTAACATGCTGAAGACCATGAAGTCAGTCCTCGCCAGCGGTAAACCTCCTCCACCAAGGAACGACTAAATTAAGTGAAGTAATGTGAGATGGTGGTGTGTTGTTAAAATGGTTCGAGGGTTTTGTGCAAGGCCCTGGTTTCTTAAAGTTTAAATCTGTTGTCTAATACATATATATAACGGAGAAGGTATAGTGTGTCCTGTTATTATCAGCCATATTTAACTATTGTGGGCGTACTATGTGGGTATGTGTTGGTTATTGCGCAATAGAAAAACCGTTCTGCAGTTCAAATCAGATTGTAATTTCACGAACAAATTAATCACACTAGCAAATTACACACTGTAGGTACACGACACAACCAGATACGGAACGCGGGACAGTTTCTGAGTACATGTTGTCCGTACGATGTCCAATGTTTAAGAGCCAGTGTCCAAGAGACCTCCACGTCGTTCTGTCGAGCTGTTTTCTAAGCCCCACGAACACGAACTCAGACTAGACTCTGTCAAGCGCCACCAGATGGCGCTAGCGTTCCGAATAATCAAATAAATGACCGGATGCAACTTAAATTACAATATTTTTATAAGTTTCATAGATTTCGTGGACTCCTTTGATAAAGATTTGTCCTCGGCAGCTCTGCACAGAGAGAGGTGGAAAGAGAGTAGGGAAACCTTTGCCCAATAGTGGGACATTAACAGCTAAAAATAAAAGAAATAATAGATTTCGTGAAATGCATTTACGGTTGCGATGTTATTATTTTTGGACAAATGAGGGTGGGTGCGTTCCGAGTTGGGATGTAATCTATGTGAGCGTGCTTAATCAAACCTGTGCCGAATTAGCGTGAGCACGATAACGATGTCCCGTGAATCGTCACAGATCCCTTTCCGATTTAATACGTGTGCTATGACCTTTAACCGTAGTTTTTCACGGCAAGAAAAACGTGTGTGTACAAATGGCTTTACGATATAGATATTAGATACACTTAGATAACGCAAGAGCAACTACTTCGCGTGCCAAAAATCGCACCAGCTTACGTTCAAAAATCGTAAGCCGCCACTTTCGCGCTCAGTCCTGTGTACTGCTGGCTGGGTAAGCCTGAGCGAGATCGCGAGCTTGTGACGTCATAGTAGATAGTGAAAAAATGGCACGCTTGGTTTTCATACAGTTTGTGATACTTGCGTTATCTAGTTCTATCTATATCTGTGGGCTTTACAGCTAACATAAGTTTGACAGCAGATTGACAGATGGGAGACTTGTTTAAGCTTTTAAAAACTGGGGCTGAGTAGTAACGTTGTTTGTGTCTCGGCATTTATTTATGTAGAAATTACAATTATGTATTTATTTTTATGTCAAAATGGTGACCAACAAATTAATATTGTTATGACATTTGTAATATCTTGTGTTCGTTTGTGTTTACTATCTGTTTCCAGTGAATATTATGCAGGTAGATTTTTGTTTGACCATTGAGCATTTAATATTGCCATCCATTTTTTATGTACAGACAGACGCCAGCACATCAACCTACTACAATCTGTCAGATTTATTTAATAGATTTTCAACTTTATCTCTAAAGCATAAGGTTCAAAGTTGATTGGGAAAATTTGACAGTTTCGGGTAGCTTGATGTGCTGGCGTCTGTACCTTTTTTTAATATTTGAATGGCTTGTTCGCTGGGACCTTTTAGCCAAGTCTATAAATGGCTAAAAGGCTATGTACTTAGCAAGTGAAATTGACAACTGTCAGTCATGACGTCTCCGCAAATACAGCGCTACAAAGTTCTTTCGGCGCGTGGCCAAAATTGGAATTAACACCAACATGTTTACTATAAACGCCTGTTAATGTCAGTCAGATGCCAAAGTATCTTTGAAACACTCTATTTTAGTTATATGAACGGTGGTACCATTCCTTAGACGCAGAAGACCAATTCTCGTACCTGAAAACGTTTAAGTCGCGTTCAGCGTCAATCAACGTCAAAAAATTGTCAAAAATGTAGGGAAATTTGTTTGTATTTCTGATAGAATGTGACTGACATTAGAATGCGAACTTTCTTAAAATACTGGAATTGCCCCTCAGGTGGGTAGACCGGTTTCCGCCCAGGGGGCTTACTCTCCAAACTAATTTTAATTCCAATGAGATGCCAGTATGATTCCAATGTTAATTTTACAGTCACGTGATTCGGTACTCTTGAAAACAATATTGTCAACCCCACGCCAAGCCCGAAGCCAATGCCACTTAGTTCTCCAAAATGGACACCCAATCTAAAAATCATTTGGCGCTAGCATCGAACTCAAGAGTACGAAACGTCACAATTCCAATGTCGATCTATCGGAATTAAATTGAAGAGTAAGCACCCTGGTGGGTAGACTGGATTCCGCCCATTTGCCTAATTGTCATGGTCGGCTAGTACTGCATTTGTTTCTTCACTACATCCTCTCGATTTTAAAGAGATTTAATGTCAAAACTGAAAAAATCTAGTATTACTCCAGACCTAGACCCTAGGGAACGAATACTAAACTTTTAGTATGTAATGTTCATTACTGTGATATTCATTACTGTAATTTTCATTACTGTAATATTCATTAATGTCATATTCATTACTGTAATATTCATTATGTCCACTAGGTTATCCGTTTTTTGACATTTAAACTAGTGATGGCAGCAACATAACATTTTGATTATTTACACTTTAATTATTTTGCATGTAGTACCGATTATCGAAAGCAGTCGAATAAAAAATGGTGCGGCTTCTATGCCTGCGCTTATTATTATTATTATTAGATACAATATTTATTTGGTTGTTTCATTTTCGTTGCAAAACCCGCAATATTGGATTCTTTTCAAAATATATAGGTTTTAGAATTCTTTTTTATATATATTATTAATATTTGAGTAGATGCAAAGTTTTTCTATACTGATTCACCTATAATATAAAGTGATTATTTTCGATTTATTCATTTGAACCGAATACATTCCCATCACTTAGTACGATAGAATGTAACTATAATATGTATACTCGTAACAAATATTTTTTGTACGGTATTAGGTATATTGCCGGTAAAAAGTCATAAATAAGGTCATTTAATAAGATAAGGCAGTTTATATATTTACTTTATTACGCATTTTAAGATAACTTTTACGTAATGTGGAATAGTTACGTTCTAAGGAAGCTGTCAAAAAACTAATAACCTAGTGGACAGTGTATGGTGGTGTCCTGCTAATTTGTATCATAAAGAATAATAAAGATGTTTAGTGTGTAGAACAGTTAAACTGAATGAAACTTGAAAGAATTTTAAATGGTGATGCAACGCAAGAGCGACTTTTTTTCGCGCACTGGGTTTTCAACCCTCGGTGAGTTGAAATTTAAAATTCAGTGCGCCATAAAACGCCACGTCAAAAAATCCTGCGAACCTGGCTTTAATCTGTTCAATGAGGGTTTTCGTGAAAATTTACGACACCAGTTGGCACCACTGTGACAAGAGGTCTTCCAATATAAAATATATGATGACGTTCATCATTCGATTCATTCATTCGTTCATCATTCAGTCATGACTAAAGAAAATATAGGCTCTTTGACAGATGCCTGGACCTGACGTGCCAGTGCTGCCACCTAGCGAACGTCATTTCAGAAAACCCTCATTGAATACGTGCCTATTGTTTTTTTTTTTTTGCAAAACAGAAGACTTATTAGAATAAACTATAATTATGTATTCTATGTAATTATTGTGTAAAAACTACTACATATTTACAAATGTGCACTTGTGCTCAAACTTCCTAAATACACTATTTTGTTACTTAATGTTGCCATTGTATAAAATTGTTTAGTAGGTTTTAATGTGTACAGTTTAGTCTAATAAATGTTGAATCATAATCTTTTTGTTTATTTTTTCAAAACAATGATTATAATAAGCTAAGATTCCTCTAGATAAGGGGCTTATACAGGACCTAAACACAAAAAAAACGCAAGTTTTAGAAACCATAAAAGTATATGATTGACTACAGTAAACAAAATCAAAAAAATATATGACATTCTTCAGGATATACTAGGTAGATAGTGTGTTGCAAACATAATACGACTAATTTGATACGATAGAAACAAATGAAGATACCTCTAAAAACAATTTCTTTTTACAATAAAAACCATACTAATATACATACAATACAATATTTCTGTTTTTTTGTCAGATTATTCTACAAGCAACATACTAAAATACTATATTAAATGTTTTAGTTTTTTAGTCCAAACAATAGATTTTTTGTAATTACAGTGAAACCTGGTTAAGTGATACTTCAAGGGACCTGCAAATTTGTCTCCCTTATAGAGGTAGGTATTCCACTTACCCAGTGTATCAGATATCCAGGTATAAATAAATATCTGTCTCATTTACAGAGGGTTCCATTAATAGAGGTTAGGAAATAGAGGTTATTTCAGTTACAGAGGTGCGATTATTAAATAAAATAACGTATTATGTAAACATTATACGTGTGTTTTAATCTTTATTGGGAATAAAAAAAGATAAAGTAGGTACCTAATAAATGTAATAAACAAAAATATTCAAGCAAGTTTTTTTATAAATAGTACAAAAATGTAAATAGAATATCAATTATAAAAATCTGTCATTTTAGTTTGTCTTTTGGAAGTATCAGCCATCAGATATTTTTCGATGTTATAAATTTTATCAAATTAATATGCTTTGGTCACCAATTGATGTCATTTCAAAATAACAGTGCAAAGTTTCTAGTGCTATTACTGCTTCGCGTTTAGAAATTTTTACTAAATTTACTTCCGAGCCTATACAAATAAACATCCGTACGATAGAAAAGCAAAACTAAAACTGAGGGTCATTGAGGCTCAAAATTAGTTAAGTGCGGAATTTGGGGGAAGAATAAGTAAGTAAACAAACAAAATGATGTTATCTCAGTTACAGAGGTTAATGCATATAAAATTCACTCGCTGTCTCAGGTATAGAGGTAACTATCACAAAAAAATCGAAAGAACGAATCCCAGATATAGAGGTTTGCTTCGTTCCACTAACAGAGGTAATTCAGTGCCAAAGTGTTGGGACCTCAGCATGAGTTCCAGTTATGGAGGTTTCTCACTTTATCCAGGTCCCACTTAACCAAGTTTCACTGTATATAATTGTCTCATATTTTGCAATGAATTTTACCAGCGTTGTGTCATCGCGCTTCTCTTTCTTTTCTATGCAGTCCGACGCATCTGCAATGTGCGCGACGTTCCTTTGCATTTTTCGCGAACTCGTGGTCAGAGCTTCAGATTATTGCACAAAATGTTTTTAATTCTGCGTTCCAACCACGCTCTAACACTTAACACATCCAAGACAAAATTGATTGATATTCTCTATCTCACCTACTTCCCAACCTGATATTCCCATCACTTTAAAAGCTCACTCCTGTAACAGTACACATTTACACACATGTCAATGTTCACCCATTGCCACAGTCGATAATATTAAGTACCTAGGTATAACTTTAGATCGATACTTGAATTATAAAACTCATATTAACTTGGTAACAGGCAGGTTCAGAAAACTAATATATATTTTTAAAACCCTTCGACACGTCGCTAAGCAGTCTGTTATTCGCAATGTACAATGCGTGCCACGAAAGATGAGACTTGTCCCCGCCTCCCCCGCTCTTTCCGCCGCCCCTATGACGTCCGGTCCCGTCCCGCACGCAGACCTCATACCGCTAAAGATACCTAAAATCGTGTACTGCGCATGTCAAACCACGTGGTGTGTCAAGTCTCATCTTTCGTGGCACGCATTGTATATTACGCCTCATGTCAATCTATTACCACTTATTGTATTAGCTGCTGGGGTGGCGCCACAAAAACTTCTCTAAAACCTTTGGAAGTGTCCCACAGCTGTTGGTCCTGCGCCTGATCTCTCCCCGGTCGTGTCGGATTGCCGTCGCATCGGACTATGAGAGTAAAGGAACAAAGAGTGCACCTGTGTTTACGCACACACTTGTGCACTACAATATCTCCTGCGTACCTGGCTAATTTCCGTTGAGATTGGCCACCGTGACCGAAATTGGTTGGGAGGATATTATTATTATATTAACATGTGCATTTCATGTACGGTAAGTACCTAATAAATGACGAATTCTTATCATCTGAATTTCTTCTGCTTCTGGAATCTCTTCCAACCTATTCTATATTGTGTGGCATTGAAATAATTGAATTATTATTATTAATTAATGAATAATTAACCTGTATTAATACCTATAACTTTAAGACTGACATACTTAAAATATTTTTATCAATGTCAATCTTGATCTTGGTAAACCACGATTGTTTATATTTTGCGTGCCTTACGGTAGAATCACTAGAAACATGTATAATATTTAAATAAAAAAGTAAAATAAAATTCATTTATTTCAGGCATTTTTTTGAAGTGAAAACTTCTTTAGCATCGTTGTGACTTGAAATTTTATGAAACGAAAAAGCGACAGTAAAAAGAGACATATAAGATTTAAGAGAACTCTAAGACCACGTAACTCCAAAGAATGATGATTTCATGAAACAGTTATTCTTTGGACTTACGTGGTCTTAGAGAGTTGTGTTGATGACTTTAATGATTATAATTCTGTAAATACATATTTGTTACGGCCGCGAATCATATACATATTAATCAACGTACAACTTAATACTGACCAGCAAATTGCAAAAAACCAAAAAAAAATTGAATTTCGCGCGTGGGAAAAAATGAGATAGGAAGCATTATACAGTGTTTTTGAAGGTTTCACTTCTACCACGTGTGAATTGCACACATGCTGTTTTTTTTTTTAACAACATCATTGTAACAGTGTCTTCTGCAAAAATAAATACATAATTTAATTTGATTGTACTCCAATCTTATGTTTTAAAACTGAATCGTATTTCAATCAATCTGCCTAGCCTATTCCCAACTATGTTGGGGTCTAACTTCAAGTATAACCGGATACAGCTGGATACCAGTTACATAGATTATGCCTATCTGACCTCCACAAGTCAGTTACTGGGTAACACGACACCCCTTGGTAAGACTGGTTGTCAGACGGTCCCTTTACTTAGGAAGGCGATAAGTTGAATGAAATGAAAAAAATAATTATGTGAAATCGATTGATTGTTTGATAATTAATCGTTATCGTGCTAATAACAATTCTACGACAATTCATTAAGTAACTACCTATCTAGTTATTTAATTCTCGGTTTAATAACATTCTTATAATCGATTACCGAATATTATGAAAATCGATAAGTCTTTTTTTTAACGTAATTTTTTGAGTTATCAAAATATTGACAAACAATGAACTATATATAGACAACATTTGTTTTATTTTACATTGTACGCTTCAGTATTTATTGTTAATAATAGAAGTTAAATAAGTTAATAATTTAAAAATGTATTTCGGAAAAATATCGGTTATTTTGCTGATCGCGTCATGTCTTGTGGTAAGTGTTTAAGTACCTACTTCTTTTTTCAAAGAAGGCAAACTCCTGGCATCTTGAGGCCTCTACCAGTCCTTGAAGTTTTTCAAATTTGCTATTTTTAGGGGTTCCTAATATAAACTATAAATCATACAAAAATAACTTTTAAATGGTTTTTATTAAATTTAAGGGTACAACAATGAGTTAAAGCAAGGTTTAAAATAGTTGAAAGACAAAATAATCAATGGCAACTTTAAAAACGGAACTGGTTTTTTGTGACCAAAATTAGGCATTTCTGAGCGAGATTTTAATCTGTTCCTAATAAAACCAACCCGAGCTGTAGCGTCCGTGACGCTTTGAGAAGCCTCCGTCACTAGTTTTACACATCTTTCCACTGACTGTGTCAGTCCGCGTTTTTCTTTTTTTCATTGCACTACGTAGGTATAATCAAAGAGATTAGCATTGGATTTGGATTGGATTGATTGGTATTTTACACAGACAAAAAAAAAACAGCATGTGTGCAATTCAGACGTGGTAGAAGTGAAACCTTCAAAAACACTGTATAATGCTTCCTATCTCATTTTCTCCCATGTTAAATCTTATGAATTTACATGTCTCTAAAAAAACAACATGTAAAAACTGTAGCTTTTTCGTGTCTTAAACTTTAAAATCACAACGATGCTAAAGAACATCCTGATGATTCTGATCCTGATTCAGATCCTGATTCTGATCCTGATTCTGATCCTGATTCAGATCCTGATTCAGATCCTGATTCAGATCCAGATTCAGATCCAGATTCAGATCCAGATTCAGATCCAGATTCAGATCCCGATTCAGATCCAGATTCAGATCCAGATTCAGATCCAGATTGAGATCCAGATTCAGATCCAGATTGAGATCCAGATTGAGATCCAGATTCTGATCCAGATTCTGATCCTGATTCTGATCCTGATTCTGATCCTGATTCCGATCCTGATTCAGATGCTGATTCGGAATCCTGATTCTGATCCTGATTCAGATTCTGATTCTGAACCTGATTCTGATTCAGATCCAGATCCACATTCAGATCCTGATTCTGATCCTGATTCAGATCCTGATTCAGATCCTGATTCAGATCTTGATTCAGATCCTGATTCAGATCCTGATTCAGATGCAGATTCAGATCCAGATTCAGATCCTGATTCGGATTCTGAACCTGATCCTGATTCAGATTCAGATTCTGAACCTGATTCTGATTCAGATTCAGATCCACATTCAGATCCTGATTCCGATCCTGATTCTGATCCTGATTCAGATCCTGATTCAGATCCTGATTCAGATCTTGATTCAGATCCTGATTCAGATCCAGATTCAGATCCAGATTCAGATCCTGATTCAGATCTTGATTCAGATCCAGAGTCAGATCCAGATTCTGATCCTGTTTCTGATCCTGATTCAGATCCTGATTCAGATCCAAATTCAGATCCTGATTCAGATCCTGATTCTCATCCTGATTCAGATTCTGATTCTGAACCTGATTCTGATTCAGATCCAGATCCACATTCAGATCCTGATTCTGATCCAGATTCTGATCCTGTTTCTGATCCTGATTCAGATCCTGATTCAGATCCTGATACAGATCTTGATCCAGATCCAGATTCAGATCCAGATTCAGATCCAGATTCAGATCCAGATTGAGATCCAGATTCAGATCCAGATTGAGATCCAGATTCTGATCCAGATTCTGATCCTGATTCTGATCCTGATCCTGATTCTGATCCTGATTCTGATCCTGATCGATCCTGATTCAGATCCTGATTAGGATTCTGATCCTGATCCTGATTCAGATTCTGATTCTGAACCTGATTCTGATTCAGATTCAGATCCACATTCAGATTCTGATTCCGATCCTGATTCAGATGCTGATTCAGATCCTGATTCAGATCTTGATTCAGATCCTGATTCAGATCCTGATTCAGATCCAGATTCAGATCCAGATTCAGATCCTGATTCAGATCTTGATTCAGATCCAGATTCAGATCCAGATTCTGATCCTGATTCAGATCCTGATTCAGATCCAGATTCAGATCCAGATTCAGATCCTGATTCTGATCCTGATTCAGATCCAGATTCTGATCCTGATACAGATCTTGATCCAGATTCAGATCCTGATTCAGATCCTGATTCAGATCTTGATTCAGATCCTGATTCAGATCCTGATTCAGATCCAGATTCAGATCCTGATTCAGATCTTGATTCAGATCCAGATTCAGATCCAGATTCTGATCCTGTTTCTGATCCTGATTCAGATCCTGATTCAGATCCAAATTCAGATCCTGATTCAGATCCTGATTCAGATCCTGATTCTGATCCTGATTCAGATCCTGATTCAGATCCTGATTCAGATCCTGATTCAGATCGTGATTCAGATCTTGATTCAGATCCTGATTCAGATCCTGATTCAGATCCTGATTCAGATCCTGATTCAGATCCTGATTCAGATCCAGATTCAGATCCAGATTCAGATCCTGATTCAGATCTTGATTCAGATCCAGATTCAGATCCAGATTCTGATCCTGATTCAGATCCTGATTCAGATCCAGATTCAGATCCAGATTCAGATCCTGATTCTGATCCTGATTCAGATCCAGATTCTGATCCTGATACAGATCTTGATCCAGATTCAGATCCTGATTCAGATCCTGATTCAGATCTTGATTCAGATCCTGATTCAGATCCTGATTCAGATCCAGATTCAGATCCTGATTCAGATCTTGATTCAGATCCAGATTCAGATCCAGATTCTGATCCTGTTTCTGATCCTGATTCAGATCCTGATTCAGATCCAAATTCAGATCCTGATTCAGATCCTGATTCAGATCCTGATTCTGATCCTGATTCTGATCCTGATTCAGATCCTGATTCAGATCCTGATTCAGATCCTGATTCAGATCGTGATTCAGATCTTGATTCAGATCCTGATTCAGATCCTGATTCAGATCCTGATTCAGATCCTGATTCAGATCCTGATTCAGATCGTGATTCAGATCTTGATTCTGATCCTGATTCAGATCCTGATTCAGATGCAGATTCAGATCCTGATTCAGATCCTGATTCAGATCTTGATTCAGATCCAGATTCAGATCCAGATTCTGATCCTGTTTCTGATCCTGATTCAGATCCTGATTCAGATCCAAATTCAGATCCTGATTCAGATCGTGATTCTGATCCTGATTCTGATTCTGATCCTGATTCAGATCCTGATTCAGATCCAGGATCCTGATTCTGATCCTGATTCTGATCCTGATACAGATCCAGATTCTGATCCTGATTCCGATCCTGATTCCGATCCTGATTCTGATCCAGATTCTGATCCTGTTTCTGATCCTGATTCAGATTCAGATCCTGATTCTGATCATTGAATCCAAAAAAATTAAAAAAAATGCCGGTAGAACCCTCAAGATATTTTTAATGTTTTTTTAATTATTTTTACGGTAATCTAAAACTAATAATGCAACTTTTGAGGGGGCTTGAGTAGCGATAATCGAAAAAAAAAAATCTTCGGGACACCCACCCACCACCATACCATAAAAGTACCAAACTGTTTTAACCAACTATGGCAAAAGGTGGTTTCCTTTCACAGAAAAATGTTCATAATTCTCATTTATAGCCCACTAGCTTCCACCCGCGGCTTCGCCCGCGAGTTATGTCGATAAAATCTATAAAATCTATCCTATGTCCTTCTACGGGATGCAATCTATCTCTCTGCCAAATTTAATCGAAATCCGTTCAGTGGTTTAGGCGTGAAAAGGTAACATACAGACAGAGTTACTTTCGAATTTATAATTTAGTATGGATAACATTATCCTACTGAGAATGCTGGCGTAGTGTGGGACCCCCCCCCAGCTAGATGGACGAACGACCTAAAGAAGGTGGCTGGGGTAGACTGGATGCGGAAGGCGGAGGACAGAGTGCTGAGGCGCAGTCTGGGAGAGGCCTGTGTTCAGCCTCTGTGATACGCTGATTTGATTGATAGACTGTTTGACGAATTTTCGTTAACCTTCTTAGCTATAAATTTTAATATCGTATTATATCAAACATACTATATAACGGGTCACCGACAGTCACTTGTGCTCCCCGTCATTGTAATAATTTTTTTGTACTGTACCATACCTGGGGAACTTCTGGTTACGGAGATATTGAAGGTCAAAATTCCAACTGTTACTGACCTTTTTTTATAATACTTTTGCCTATTTCTTTCAGATCAACGCCCATAGATCATCGAAACGCAAAATGATGAAAAGCAAATCAAAAATTAAGAAGCCTATTCTTCCGAACCTCGGGATTTCTGGATGTGGATGTCAGAACACTCTAATGGACATCCTCAGCTGTGGATGTCGGGGCCCCGTACTTGAACCTGTATACGCACCTGTGGCTTTACCTAGCCCTGGACCTGTGATAGACGTACCTAACTACAGATATGCAGAAACTATGGAAATAAATCCTTTAGGATGCCTGTTCCCAACCATTGATACCTACGGCGTTCTTGCTTCACCCGTGTCAGTACCAAGTATTGAGATCATAACACCTATTTTGGATGCTCCCTGTGGATGTTCGGGCCCCTGTGGATGTCCTGGCCCCAAATGTGGTTGTAATAGAGTGCCTACTGTCAAACTCCCAGCATGCCCTTATGGGTCTAAAGTAGCTATTGATGTCCCGAACTGTGGATGCCAAAATCTTCAGCTTCCTACATACTCTTATGGTATTAGTTCCGTCATTGAAATACCTTCGTATGGACCGATGCCCGCTTGTGGATGTTCAGGCCCCTGTGGCTGTGCGGGTATACCATTATCCGCATGTGAATGTACGGGCCCCTGTTCATGTGCTGCAATGCCTGTATCGTCTTGCGGTTGCAACGGGCCCTGCGGCTGTACAGGTATTTCTGTAGCATCCTGTGGTTGTAACGGACCTTGTGGCTGCTCTGGAGTACCAATGTCATCCTGCGGGTGCTCTAGTCCCTGTGGATATTCTACGATGCCAATGTCGTCTTGCGGTTGCTCCAGCCCATGTGATTACTTAAGTTTAGCTGTATCATCATGTGGTTGCTCTGGCCCCTGCGGTTGTGGAGGGTTACCAGTCCCGTCATGTGGTTGCTCTGGCCCCTGCAGTTGTGCAGGATTACCAGCCCCGTCATGTGGTTGCTCTGGCCCCTGCAGTTGTGCAGGATTACCAGCCCCGTCATGTGGTTGCTCTGGCCCCTGCGGTTGTTCAGGGTTACCAGCGCCATCATGTGGTTGCGCCAGTCCCTGCGGTTGCGCAGGGTCACCTGTCCCATCCTGTGGATGTTCAGGGCCCTGTGGATGTCTCGGCATCCAGATGCCGTCGTATGGATGTCAGTTGCCTGCGATAGAGGTGCCATCTTGCGGATGTGGATGTGGCGTGCCCGGATGTGGATGTAACCCTAAGTATTTACGTCAAGTTACATTACAACCACCTTTCTTGTGAGTTTTGTTAATATTTATAGATAAGTGTAAATAAATAATGTGATAAGTATTATAATATTGTATTGTTTTTTTTCTGATAAAACCTTCGTCATTATTATTAAAAAAACAGAGAGAGAGAAAGAGAGAGAGAGAGTAGTGGTGGGCCAGTGGCAGCAGCTGCGACTTACGAGTCGGTCCAATAGGTCGCGGGTTCGAACCCACGCAGGCGCTTTACTTTGGGTAAATAATTTCATCACCACTGCTCTCAAAAGGGCGAAGGAAACGTGAGGAAACCGGCATGTCCTTGAACCAAAAATCATTCTAAGACATGTAACATCTACAATCCCGCACTGGGCCCGCGTGGTGGATTACGACCCACTCCCTCTCATAGAGACTGAGGCCTGCGTCCCACTAGTGGAACTGTTTTTTGTTTTAATTTCAAGCTATCAATTAGCAATATTATTCAAAATGGTTCAGATTGTTAAAAGTGTGTTACGCAAAAAAAAAACAACCGACTTCCAAAAAAAAAAACTACACAGTGAAAAATAACTTTAATTTTGGAATTCGGTGTCGTTGATTCCCGCATTTTCATATTTTGACAGTAATTATTGTAGTTGAACCTATCCGTCAGGCGGACTGTTTTTCTCTTCCGAAATAAAAAAGGTTGCACCATTAAGATACAACACAAAAAATAATAAGTAGAGATAAAACATGATTCGAATTGATAAAGTAATCGATTCTTTAACATAATATTATCTAGCAATCGATTGCTGTAATAATAGATTAATTGCAGATAAATTTAACTTTGACTTTTATATTTAAACGCACTTATTTGGGAACACGAGTATATTCATTTGTGCTGCGTAGAAAAGGTAAGAACTTTTTACTACTTAAAGATTTTCAGTTGCTTCTTATTTTGATCTCCAGAAAAAAGCTTTCAGGCTAACAAACGATACAAAGACACGTGATATCATTGTATTTTGTTTGTTCTTTGATAGAAATTTAAAAGAGTATGCTAGATGGTTCGATCATGTTGAGAGGATGAAAGAAAGGCGACTAAAAAAAGGTAGATTTGTCTGAGAGCTGGACTTAGACCTCCTGCAGAGGCCTATGTCCAGCAGTGGACGCGGTTCGGCTGAAATGATGATGATTATGATGTGTGAGTGGAAACGCCGAGAGGGGACGCCGTAGGACAAGTAACCTTATTGGTGATGTTCTTTAGGTAGGTCAGGTGCGTAGTAATCGCAACCGGCGTGCGTGTATAACCAGATGTAAGAACGTAAACGAGGCAAAAGGAGTATGTGAGGATCTTAGCAGATGGCGTTCTGTAGTATCGGCCTACCGCCATGAAAAAATCGTAAGTATATATGCAAAAAAAAAATGCAAAGAAAAAAAATTAAAAAAATAAAAATGATGATGATGAATGAAATTGTCATGTAGGTGGTAAATTTAAGCAACAGAGTATGGGCACAGTTTTACTTAATTTTATGTATTAATTCCGTTTCAGAGTAACATGCAGTTAACACACCTAGCACTTCTTCTATCAATAACTCTAGCACCGGCCTTAAGTCAGAGACTAACTCCAAATGCAGTTACATCACTACTGCAAGGTATCCTATCACCAAAAAACACAGAACAAGTAATGCAAATACTATCAGCTGCAGCCAACAAGAAGAGAGCCATAACAAATGTGCCTAGAACTGTCAACAGAAGATTTGCCATTGTTGATAATGTGCCAAGAAGTGTAATGAGAAATGAAGCTCCTAAAAGGATGTCACAACTTGTACAAATACCCGATGAAATGTGTATGAAAAATAATGTATTAGTTAAACATTCAAATAATGTTATCGTACAAAATGGTAATCAAATGGTTTTACCAAAAAATATGGTCGTTCAACGAAGAACTGAAGCGGTTTTACCGAAAAATGTTATGATACAGAATGGTAGAGAAGTTACACCAAGAAATGTGATTGTAAAGAAAAACGAAATGCCAAAAAGAATGCTTTTACAAAGCAACGATTATGCTCTAAGAGTTCCACAAATGAGAACTCCTGAGGTTGTTCAGCAAAAAGTATTGATAAGTCAACCTCAAACAATTGAATATGTGACAGTCCCCGAGCAAAAAGTTTTGATGCGTAATGACAATCCTTTCCTGCCAGCAGCTTCCCCAGTTTCAGCATTAGCAGCATCTTCTTCAAGCTATTTACCACCAGCAATGCCACAATCGAGGGGACAGTTTTTGAGGAAAATTCCGATTTCTCCACCAACTTTGTGACTGAGAATGGGTAGGGTTAGTTGGTATCTAGCATCCTAATTGCGTAACAAACTATCAATGAGGGTTATCGTGAAAATTTACGACACCAGCTGGCACCACTGTGACAAGAGGTCTTCCAATATAAAATATATGATGACGTTCATCATTCGATTCATTTATTCGTTCATCATTCAGTCATGACTAAAGAAAATATAGGCTCTTTGACAGATGCCTGGACCTGACGTGTCAGTGTTGCCACCTAGCGAACGTCATTTCAGAAAACCCTCATTACAATCCGGAATATAATGAAGGAAAATGATATTCCATTACTTCATAATATGTTTGTCTGTTTTGTAACGTGAATACCGCAATGAATTTTGTTGACCTGTCAAAATGATACATTGTAGTTGTGTGTTATGCAATTACCCCGATGTTTGGAAGTGATGATTTTTTATTGTTTAAGCCTATTTATTTTTTATTCTTATTTTGTAACAAGTCGCTAATGTTGTCAAATATTTGTAGTCGTCTTTATGTTCCTAGATTTTAAGATAATTTTATTTGTATTTATGTTTGAAGAAATAAATTGATTGTGCTGTAATGTTTGGTTTTTTTTTCCTTCACCATGGCTTTGAGTGATGTAGGTACAGACGCCAGCACTATTTCGGGTTTCGGGTAGCCTGATGTGCCGAGGCTACCCGAAACTGTCCCAATCAACTTTAAACCTTAGGCTTTAGCGATAAAGTTAAAGAAAAAAAAAGAAATTAAAGAAATTTGACAGATTGTAGTAGCTTGATGTGCTGACGTCTGTACCTAGATGATGTTGAACTAAAACTGTACCTAGGTGTGTAAAAAGATTCCAGTCCTTAACTAAGTACCTGAGTAGCTCCATGCATAATAACAATATTGGAACACACAAGTGCGAAGGCAATCCAACAACTGTTCGCAAACCTTTAGAAAATCGGACAGAACTTATGATAAAATTCCAGAAATATGCCACAAATGAATAAGAGTTTCAGTTTATAGTTTTCTGAAGAATGTTTCATATTGAATATAAAAATCTCAAAGAGGTTGTACTTGTAGATAAATAACAGAAAATACTGGTGAGGTTCTATATAAACTAAATCAAATACCATTGGCTATGACAAAAAAAAAATTATAAAAAAAAAAACTTAATGACATCCCATCAAAATTTTGACTGAAAATGGCCAGCGTGGTCTTATTATAAAATAAGCATAAAGAGGATGAATAATACCTACTTGAAATTTTAGGTGTGAAAAAGGGTAAGTATTTTGTTCAGAACCTTGGATATTGTTATTTTCTTTTTTGAAGTGAAAACTTTTTAAGCATCATTGTGATTTGAAAGTTTATGAAACGAAAAAGCGACAGTAAAAAGAGACATATAAGATTTAACGTGGGAGAAAATGAGATAGGAAGCATTATACAGTGTTTTTGTTTTTTATTATTACAAATGACATGGATGGATGGATGGATGGATGGATGGATGGATGGATGGATGGATGGATGGATGAATCAGAATCTGAATCAGAATCAGAATCTAAATCTGAATCTGAATCAGAATCAGAATTAGAATCTGAATCAGAATCAGATGGATGGATGGATGGATGGATGAATCAGAATCTGAATCTGAGTATTACAGAGAATATACAATTGGCATGGCATTATGAAGCCTATAACCTTTAAAATGATTCAGATCGTGATTGCAGGTATGTTACGCTAGTAGGTTGCAGGCAAGTTTGCTCTCAGAGGGTTGCACGTAAATGATGCAACAGGTGAAGTTCGGAGTTTCATACTAACTCATCATTTATCCGATATCTAGCACAAGAAACGCGCAATTCCTGTTTCTTCAGCCCACATAAATAGTAGTGAAATATCTAGAAATAGTGAAACTAAGAAATCTGCTTACCTGCTTCGGAAAGTACGTACGCAACGGCTTAATTGGTCCCGACTGTCATTCGTGGATCTTTGACTGTCGTTACGGGTAGTCAGAAGCCCGGAAGTCTAACAACCAATCTTACCAAAGGGTATCGTTTACCCATTAACTGGGTTGTAGAGGTCAGATAGGCAGTCGCTCCATGTAAAATACTGGTATTCAGCCGCATCAGGTTAGATTAGAAGCCGACCCCAACATAGTTGGAAAAAGGCTAGGCAGATGATGCAGATGATGACTAGGTGTCAAACTTACAGACCGCATTAAGAACTCCATACTTCGATCCAAAACACAAACAGCGGACGCTGGCCGCACAGCTGCTAGGCTAGACTAAAGTGGAACTGGGCTGGCCATGTCTGTCGCTTGTCGGAGCAGAAATATGCAAAAGCTGCCACTCAGTGGATCCCCAATGACAGGAAACGACTGCGCGGCAGGCCGAGAAAGAGATGGGATGAGCTCGACTCCTTCTTAAAGAATTGGCTGACATTCGCAGTAGACCGGGAAAAGTGGAAAGAGGAAAAAGGAAGCCTTTGCTCAGGAGTGGTACAACACATTTTGTTTTAAATTAACTTCCTCCTTCTATCTGCAATCAGCCCTTGAGCTTTAATCAGATTGGTTGTTTCTTCATTAGGCAGTTCGAGATTGTTCACATCCAGCGATGCGCGATTTCGTTATTAGATTTATCAGTGTTGGTTAGATTGACGCTATTCGATCTCTTTTAAGTCTGTAGGTGGTGTCTGAGGACTTTAGAAGTGTCACAACTAGATCATTTTTATGACGTTGGAGTCTTTCCTTGTAATTCTTGTAGGACCTTTGTACAACCTCCTTGATAAACCAAGGTGCACCACTTAAGGTTTTAGTGCCTTATTTTGGAAGCGCTGTGGGACAACACATGCATATAATAAAATAATCGTAATATGCATCATTCATCGCAAAATGATCTGAATTTTCGTTGAAGGTTACGATTGGATTGCTAACAAGCACAAGCCTGTCAAAATCACAATAATCTTTAATCTCGTAACCATAAGGTTCCTGTTTGGTTGCTACTGTCAGAGGTAATATAACTATGAAAGGAGTGTAAGGTTGTTTTCGCCTCCTTCTGCGAAGCAGTAATGCTTGTGGAGGAGGAGGTGGAGCGCGTGAGGAAGAGGCAATCTTTGCGCCCTCACGCCCCTAGTCGCCGCAACAGACGCCCTGGGCGTCGGGAATCGACAGCCGATTCTCGGCCACCGTAGGCGCGAGCTTGCGGACGGCAAGCAATGGACAGCTCGCTGTCCGGTAAGGACCAGGGGTCGACTGCGCGTTGTGTTCCACGCGCGCCTCAAAGAGACGTCAGCACTAACTGACGGGGTCCGCTAGGGCCGATACCTGCCAGGGTCGCGGGTTGTTCGAAAGAGATACCGTGGCCCCTGAAGGAACACGGGTGGATTTAAGTCAGTAAAAGTCTGACCGGCCCTCCCGCTCCGCCCAGAGTGGGAGAAAGTAGGTATATGATAATATCCCAAGCAAAAAAAAAGGCCTATTTGTTTTCGAAGGAGGAGGGACGCGAAACAGGACACGGGGCTCCTTTGTTAAATTCCATACTGCCTTTCATAACAAAAGTTAAATGTTACGGACATTTGAATACTGTTTTGAATAGTTCAAAAGGCTAGCTAGATGTGAAGTCCATAGAGGTATGAGGAACATGGTCTAAAGTTCACACATCTTCTATAGAAAAGGGAGAATCCTCGGACCAGACGGGTGTCATGTCTGGTGGGCTACTGCCCGAAGATTGATGTCGGGACGTTGCATATGCTAGTCATGCGGTAAACTCTGCTTACATGTTGTAGAATACGGCGATTTAGGTGTCGCCACAAGTCTACCCAATGTAAATAAAAAAATTAAAAAAATACTAGCAAAATAATTTATTCACCTAAATTAACAACTTAAATACACGGAGGAGGAATAGGTATCTTCTTCAAATACTGGCACCTACTGCAAGTATTGGCAGGAGGCAGTAGAGGAGAAAAAGGCGCCATAGCAGATATTGGCGACGCTGCAGGCAGGAACGGATTAGACAATGGTAGACCAGTTGGCAATCCAGCTTCGTATGCTTCCAAGCAACCGCAGGGCGCTTTTGCCACGGGTATTGGCACGGCTGCAGGCACTGGCCGGGGGAAAGGCAATTCGCAGGGACCCTTCATGAGTGGCAATGCGGCAGGGTTGCTATATGGGCCACCTGGCATCATTGCTGGTACGACTGTTCGTGGGCATGGCGCGAAAATTTGGGATTGTGCCTGTAAATAAAAATGGAAGATTAATTTGATTAGATTGATTTACGTTGCAAGGAGTTCTGTGGTTTGTTGTTTAAATGCTATAGGAAATAGCGGGCCGCGCCGCAAGACAAAGCAATGCAATAATCCTCCTTCATCAGCCGGTCAATTCTGTTAAAATCTCACCGTGAAAACTTAGGTGAAGTGAGTTTGTATTTGCTAGGAATTGACACTATTGACAGTTCACTCCACGCTCACTTCACCTAAGTTTTAACGGTGAGATTTTTACAGAATCGCACCGTAGTTTCGTGCATATTCTTTGAACCAATGCACACTACAGACTGGTCGCACTGTTTTTTTTTATGCAAATGCGGCCCGTTGCTTCTATAATGTGCACTTGGCTTTAAAATATGTAATGTGGTTGCAAAAAGGCTCGACCAAATAAAAAAAGATTTTCATGAATTGAGAACCTGTTTCATTTTTTGAGGTCAGTTAAAAATAAAAGAAAAACTTACGCCAAGAACTAAAGACAAAGCAACAAAAATAATGGAATTCATCTTGTAGCAGTTTACTAATTACACTGTGATTCAAAAAATTAAACTCCTAGTTTAAATACGAATTTATTACCAAGACTTTTCTAATAACACAATCGAAATTTGCATCATTTTAATCGTGATAATATTTCTTGAATAAATATCTATTACTAAATACATTAAGATATTAGATAAAGTTTCTATGCTGTGAGTGACGATAAGATATCCAACCCCTTTAGAGAGTTTCCTAAGACTGCGGTGAACGCCACATAGCGTCCGCAATTCAGGCTGCTTTACCATCAGAGATGTGCGATAGCAACGTAATATAACGTATATTACGTTGCTATGGATGCGATTGATATCCACCAATCATATTCATTGATCCACATAGCATAGCATTGTTGGAAACGGTTCAACTAAGCCGTGTTTTTTATACTGAAGGATGCGTGCCATGGATGGGAGCTATGGATGCGCGAGTGGTGTAGCTTTTGCAGAGAAGAGTACTCCCCGTGCCTCATCTACTATCGATGCATCGCATAGCTCGAGCTGCGCATCTTCCTCGCACAGCTACCCCACGGCGGCGCATCTTCATAGCACATCTTACTCGCTCTGCTACACAGCTTAGCATTAGTGGAAACGGTCGCATAGTTTCGTAGCTTAGCTTTCACATCCTCCCAGCATAGCTGCATAGCACATCTCTGGTGGAGAAGTAGCCTATAAGTTTTGTCTTAGTATAAGCAAGGCCCTGTTAGCACGTTGGCTAAATGATTGGCTCTAGCCCTATTCATCGCGGATTCGATTTCACTAAGGAACTATTATTTTGTATAGCCTACAAATTGGGCCTTGGTTTGCCAAGCGATGAAAAATTATATTTATTTCTTTAAATAGTTGTAAAAAGCTTTTAACATTTAAAAAATAAATTATGTTTTAAAACTATATCAGTGTTCAGAATCGCAATTTAGATTCCAACGCCATTTAATCTACTTTAGGGCTGAATGAAATTTTCCAACGCCAGATAATTTTATTGGAGGAATAATTTTGAATTTTTGATAGTTCTTCTATACTTAAACTATCAGACGTCAAGTATATTCCACGAATAAACATTATCTGTTGATTGAAATAGCTGCCATTAGTGAAATATATTCTAAGTTGATTTTTGAGTGACCATTTATAACAAAAACGTCCTAATAAGTTTTTGGTTGCAATGGAATTTTAACTTCGTTAAGTTATGAACTTATGACATTCAGTTTCTTGTTCCATAACTTGAAAATTATCTCAAATCCTGGCTCTAATATAGATGAGTGCGTTGTTTCTTAACCGACTACTCTGAGAAGAAAGACCGAAACAAACTCAGAGGTCACAGTCTCATTTATAGTCCAGACATAATCTTGGTCAGGTCGTATGAGGACCATGCAGATTAGTGTCCGAGGTGATCTTTTGAGGAAAGTTCCACATAGATTTGTGGCCTGTCTAATCAGTACACGCATTTGTCAATAATTGTGTAGATACAATGCGTGCCACGAAAGATGAGACTTGACACACCACGTGGTTTGACATGCGCAGAACACGATTTTAGGTATCTTTAGCGGTATGAGGTCTGAGTGCGGGACGGGACCGGACGTCATAGGGGCAGCGGAAAGAGCGGGGGAGACGGGGTCAAGTCTCATCTTTCGTGGCACGCATTGTACATAGCTTAAACTCAGAACGTGACCTCTCAAGCTTCGCTAATAATACACAATTGATTTTCTATTAGACGGGGGTGCTATAAGGGGCTTACAGGACCTAAACACAAAAAACGCAAGTTTTAGAAACAATAAAAGTACCTACCTATATAATCGACTTCAGTAAACAAAATCAGAAAAATATATCAGGATGTATGTTAGGTAGATTGTGTGTTGAAAACATAATACAACTAATTTGATACGATAGAAAAAAAAACATGAAGATACCTCTAAAAACTTTATTTTTGCAATAAAAACCATACCAATATACATACAATCATTATGATTTTTTATCAGATTATTCTACAAGCAACATACTAAAACACTAGTGTTTTAATTTTTAAGTCCAAACAATAGATTTTTTTGTAAATAGATTTTTGCTTCATATATTGCAATAAATTACCAACGTTGTGTCATCGCGCTTCTCTTTTTTTTTCTATGCAGTCCGACAAAGACCGCGCTTTAGGTCATGTACTCGCCTTAATAAATAGACCAACATACCAAAGTATGGACTGGACGAAAAGACTCCTTCAGGATTTCAAAATATTTCTATATTTCCATCTGGCGTTGATGTGGTGTAATTATTTATCTAATCAAAACATCAATGTAGTAATAAGTTTTACATAATATTTGATAGTTATATAGCGTTTAAAGATAAAATATTCATACATAAACGGTAGGGGAGACAACTTGAAGTTACTCATTGAATTAGTTAAATACTGGTAGTAGAGTTACTAATTTGAATTAGTTCTCTAGTTTATCTAATTAAAATTATTCCAAATTAAAAGTAAAAAACGTCTAACTAAAAGACGCATTCAAAAGATCAGAAATTACAAAGTGCAGAATTGAAACCTGTATTGGTGTTTTTATAATTTATAACTTAACGGTTTTCACTGAAAATAATATGGCAGTTATGAAGATTTTTGGTGCATTGCTGGTTCAAACTTTATTATTGAGTGTAAGTATTTTTACCACTTTAATAAGTCACAACGGCAACACTGCAAACAAAAAGCCTGAATTACATTAGATAAATAAGATAACACTAAAATTACATGTACTTAATAAATTATAAAGAGGTAAAGTTTGTAAGTTTATATGTAGGGGTACTCTCTGAAACTGCCAGCTGGATTTGAAAAATTATTTTAGTATTTAATAGCCCAATTCTTGAAGAAGGTTAATAGGCTATTTGTCTTCATGCTACGACACTTAGACGACGAGCAAAATAAAAAAAAAAGTCTGTAATAACGCTAAGGAAAACGGAGTAGTTAGCACGCGGATGAGTAATGGAATGCGTCGCGATAGGTCGGAGGCCGAAATTTCACGCGGACGAAGTCGCGGGCAGAAGCTAGTTATAAGCCTATTTTTTTTAATAATAATAGAATTAATTAAATATAAATAATACATAGTAATAAAAAATAAAAGGAAAAGGGAGGAGCTCATTGGGCATAAACAATTCCGTCCGCATCGCTGTCAATGGGGTAAGTGGCCAAAAGGCTGGCAGCATTACCACGTTGTATGGCAATGCTGATTCTTTGAACTAAAAAAGGCCAGCCACTTCATCATCAGCCTATAGCAGTCCACTGCTGGACGTAGGCCTCCCCTAATGAGCGCCATAGCGCCCTGTCTTCAGCTTGACGCATCCAGCATCTGCCTGCAGTCTTTCGCAGATCGTCATCCCACCTGGCCGGAGGGCGTCCTACACTACGTTTGCCGAGTCGCGGTCTCCACTCAAGAACTCGTTTACCCCAGCGGTTGTCGGTTCTTCGCGAGATATGGCCGGCCCACTGCCACTTCAGCTTGCTAATTCTTTGAGCTATGTCGATAACTTTCGTTCTCTGTCGGATGTATTCGTTACGGATCCTATCCTTCAGAGAGACTCCGAGCATAGCTCTTTCCATAGCTCGCTGAGCGACTTTGAACTGGTGGACCAGCCCTATCGTGAGTGTCCACGTTTCAGCCCCGTAGGTCATGACGGGTAGGACGCACTGATTGAAAACTTTCGTTTTCAAGCACTGCGGTATAGATGACGAGAAGACTCGACGTAGTTTCCCAAAACGCTGCCCAGCCTAGCTGGATCCTTCTCTTGGCCTCCCTCTCAAAATTGTTTTTACCTAACTGCAGAATTTGCCCGAGGTAAGTGTATTCGGAAACAATTTCGAGAGGTTGGCCGTGCACGACGACCGGTCCCGGATCAATGAGGCCATTGATCATGACTTTGGTTGTATCCAAATTCATGCCGAGACCGATGTGTCGCGAGGCTGAAGCTAGGCCTTCCAGCATCTGGGTTAGCTCCTCCAGCGACTCCGCCATCAAGACTATGTCATCAGCGAATCGCAGGTGTGAGATGTAATCGCCGTTTATGTTAATGCCCTTACCTTTCCAGTCCAGCGTCTTAAACATATCTTCCAATGCGCTCGTGAACAGTTTCGGGGATATGACATCCCCCTGTCTCACTCCTCTGCGCAGTTGGATGGGTTTAGACTGCTGGTCCTGTACTTGGACACACATGGTGGCGGCGTCGTAAAGACATCTCAGCACCTCGATATAACGATAGTCTACTTGGCATCGCTGTAAAGATTCCAGAACAGCCCAGGTTTCGACAGAGTCAAAGAGTCCAGCCATTTAGCTGGAAATAATAAATAAATTATTTATTTTCAGGCGACACATGCCTGTAGGTAAATACCTTAACCTAAACATATAAACAGACGCTATCACATCAAGCTACTACAATCTGTCAAATTTCTTTAATGGATTTTCAACTTTATCGCCAATTAAAATCGATTGGGAAAATTTGACAGTTTCAGGTAGCTTGATGTGCTGCCGTCTGAACATGAGCAGTGGTGGCCGCCGCGTGCAGCGGTTCTTGTTAAGTTTTCAATCGGCACTTCCTCTTCTGCATCGTCACGAAACCCTCATTATTATCAGCCCTATAATAATAATAATCAGCGCCAGCGCCAGCGCGTTCAGCGCCTTTTCTGATATAGGCCCTGAGTTAGAAGGATCACGATTTTAGTTCCACGAATATTATCTAAAGCCTGAATTGAAAAGTCACGGGGGAAATTGCAATTATCACCACGCTCAGCACGTTACTTACCTTTTTACGTTTTTTTTTGTTTTTGAGGATGGGAAATCATCAAATGACCCCTCCCGCTCTGGGTGGAGCAGAAGGGAGTGTCAGACTCTTACTGACTAAAACCCACCCGTGTTCCTTCCTTAGCCCTTTATGTTCCGGGCCAGCGGTAACCCTTTCGGACAATCCCGCTGACCCGGTACTTACCTAGGTTTAGGTTGAATTGGTGATCACAGTAGATACGTCGTGTTACTGGCATTCCAATGAGGCTACTGCCCTCTCACTACCATAATCCTTAGTTGCCTTTTACGTACCACGAATGACGAGTGACAAAGTATAATAATTTAATTTTCTTTTCCAGAATGTCTTTGCCCAATACCGTCCCGTCCAGAAATTGCCATGTGGACCACAGATTCAAAATCTACCTTACAGTCAACCTCAAGCACCATTGTTAAACTCACTAATGTCAACGTACACATCAAATATGCCTTTGGTTGACAAACTAAACACCCTTGCAGCTGTCGTCCAAAAATTACCGCAAAAAAATCCCGGCATGACTCAAAAAAGGATCTATATGGCTGAGGCTTTGAAAAAAACAGCTTTGGAGAGTTTAATGTATGCTGCCAATGCTTGTAAGTGTTCGCGAAAGGCTGAAGGCCGATTTCCTTTGCCGAACCCTCAACTGACAGTTGGAAATGACGTTTTAGCTAACAGGGTGGTAAATGTTAGATTTAACCGTTATGCTTGATTTGAGTTTGAGAAGAAAATCATGTTTATTTTAGAATAAGATTGGTTGTAAATTATTTATTGGAATTAAATTATGTCTTTGATTAAAATTTGTTTTTGTTATTTATTTAATGCATGAAACAAAAACATTATTTAAAAAATTTAGGAAACAAAACAAAATTATCTCCCCTTTATATATGAATTAAAAGTCAGTAATTTGACTTTCCAAAGAAGAAGACAAAGCGTTGTGTAACTATACAGACGCTATACAATGTTTATTAGTAAGGGGGTGAAAAATCCAACACAAGATCCCAAAACTCTGTCCTTCCCTCAAGGCCTAACCTTGTCGCGAAGGTCGATTACATTCTGTCTCTTTGAATGTGACCTCGAGTCAAGGAAAGTTTTTCTGGTGACCTTGAAACGGGGACGCTTCGGCCTCAATGTTCTATAGGCAATAGCCTTGATATGCGCTAGGGTGTTTTGGGGTTATGTCTTTATTGGGTGGAAGTTTAAGACAATTGGAAGGATAATTCCTTTAATCTATCCATCTATACATGGACAAAACGAAAGTTATGTCAAATGCCCATGTATTACCCACTCTCACAAAGATCGGAGACGCTACACTCGAAGTTGTGGACGAGTATGTTTACCAAGGACAAACTGTCCAGTTAGGTAGGTCTAACTTCAAAAAAGAGGTCAATCGTCGAATCCGACTCGGCTGGGCAGCGTTCGGGAAGCTACGCAATATCTTCTCGTCCCACATACCGCAGTGTCTCAAGACAAGGCTAAAATTCACCCAAAGGGCAATGGAGAGGGCTATGCTTGGAGTTTCCCTGCGTGATCGAATCAGTAATGAGGAGACCCGCAGGAGAACCTAGATAGCCGACATAGCCCGAAGAATTGCCAAACTAAAGTGGCAGTGGGCAGGGCACATTGCTCGCAGAACAGATGGCCGATGGGGCCGAAAGGTTGTGGAGTGGCGACCGCGTACCGGAAGATGTAGCGTTGGAAGGCCTCCAACAAGGTTGTCCGACGACATTGTGAAGGTCGCAGGAACCAGTTGGATGCGAGAAGCACAGAACCGGTCGAAGTGGAGGTGCTTGGGGGAGGCCTATGTCCAGCAGTGGACGTTTTCGGCTGAAATGATGATGATGAATGATGATCCATCTATACCTACTAATAATAATGCTAAAGTGTTTGTTTGAGCGCGCTAATCTCTGGAACAACCGGTATTTTTGCATTTTGATTGCCCAATCCTTGAGGAAGGCTAGAGGCTGTTTATCGATTAAACGTCACTCTAAGACCCTTAAGACACGAGGAAAGAGAAGGAAGGCAGAAAGAACGCTAGGCGAAGACGAAGATAGCGCGGGCAGGCGATGCGATGTGACAGGGTGGGTCAGGGAACAAAAAAATTCACGCGGACGAAATCGGGCAGAAGCTAGTTAATAATAAAGTTGAAGAGTTGGTTTGTTTTTGTTGTTTGAGCGCGCTAATCTCTGTTACAGATGTTCTATGTCACGAAGTCCGTTTGGCTACGAATGTTGTCAAGCGTGCACATGCACATTGTGATCAACAGAGAATCAACATTGGGTGAAGTAAAACGGTACACATTCGCGGAAATAGCCTCATGCGACGGCAGCAAGGGGCAGCCGCTGTGGGAGCGCGCTTGTCGGGATACGTCAAAGCCGAACGGAATTCGTGAAATAGAATATCTGTATTACCAATCGGATCAGAAAAAATATTTATGCGTTTGATAGCTCAATTTTAGAGAAAGAAAACTGAATACTGGTATTCAGCTGCATCAGTTTAGACTGGAAGAACCGACCCTAACATAGTTGGCAAAAGCCTAGGTGGATTGATTTGACCTTCAAAAGTAAATGAACTTAATGAACGTTTGTGTTTGAAGTTATAACTGCACCCAAACTCAAAATGCAATTAGGTAATAGTAAGATAATAAAAACCAATCCCTAAATGCGAAAAAAATATAAAGATCACGTCTTAAATGATAGAGAATTCATTATTTTTATCGTTTATTATAACTGAATCGTGATAAAACGCGTATTTTTGTAATATAGCATCAGGATATTGATAACTACATCTATATAACTAGATAAGTATCTACATAGATTTTAGTTGCACAATAATAGAGGAGTTAGTAGTAATGAGAACACAAATAGTAAAATGATTTTAAAAGTTTTTGGTGTTCTTCAAATTATTTTAATTCAGGTAATGATTATGTCTTAATTTTTTGGTTTTAAAATAATTTAGCGTTGGTCCCGGCTGTTATTCGTGGATCTTTGACAGTCGTTATGGGTAGTCAGAAGCCCGAAAGTCAGACAACCAGTCTTACAAAGGGGTATCGTATTACCCAGTAACTGGGTTGTTGAGGTCAGATAGGCAGTCGCTCCATGTAAAATACTGGTATTCAGCTGCATCCGATTAGACTGGAAGCCGACCCCAACATAGTTGGGAAAAGGCTAGGCAGATGATGATTAACTCACAGGACAGGCTGAACATGGCTGTCGAGGTAGACCGTTACAAAGATGGTGTAACAATCTCATCATGTTTGCAAAGGCCAGAGATCGCACGAGACAGAGAGGTTTGGGAGGAAAAGGCTAGGTCTCAGCAGTGGGACACAATACAAGCTAGCAACAAAAAAAAAAATAGTTGACAATGTATTTTTACACCAGATGATCTTTTTAGTACTGATCACTTTAAAAAAATCTAGTTTAAATGTAGATAGAGATACCTATTTATTTTGATACAACATTTATTTTTTTATTCACAGATAATTTTTGCTCAGCTCTCGAATCGAGACCTGTTAAGGCAGAATGCACTGAATTACTTGGTAAATACACCACTGGCCGGATATACTAGATCTAGAAGACAAATCGATAACCCGCCAGTTGGTGAGCCAAGAAATAGTAAATTGCCAGTAAATGGTTTTGCCAATAGTTTGCCATTTAGAAATGGCATGCTGTTTGGCAATTTACCTCGTGTTGGTGCATTAACAAACCACTTTGGATTGAATAATGGATTACCAAATAACCTGGCCTTTAATAATGGATTGCCAAACAGTTTTGCATTAAACAACGGAATTGCAATGCCAAATAATTTACCGTTCAATTTGCCATTTCAAAATATTAATATTGTGCCACAGAACAGATTACTTCCAAACGTAAATGGCATAAATATTAATGGATTACCTTTTAATATTCCAAACGGATTGCCAAGTTTGAATAATATGCCAAACGGATTGCCAAATTTTAATAATGTGCCAAACGGATTGCCAAGTTTAGATAATGTGCCAAACGGATTACCAAGTTTGAATAATATGCCAAAAGGATTACCAGGTTTGAATAATGTGCCAACCGGCTTACCAAGTTTGAATAATGTGCCCAGCGGATTTCCAAGTTTGAATAATGTGCCAAACGGATTGCCAAGTTTGAACAATGTGCCAAACACATTGCCAAGTTTGAATAATATGCCAAATGGATTGCCAAGTTTTAATAATGTGCCAAACGCATTGCCAAGTTTTAATAATATACAAAACGGACTACCGGGTTTTAATAATGTGCCAAACGCATTGCCAAATAATAATAATTTGCCATTCCCAAATAATTTCCTAAACTTAAACAATGTACCAGTTGGACAAAATATTTTGAACTTGAATAATGATCCAGCTGCGAATTCAGTGCCAAATATTAATAACAGGCCAATTCCCAATGGTTTGCCAAGTTTTAATAATAATGGATTGCCACTGAATTACCCTAGTGGGAATCTATTGCCACAAATAAACAATCAACTGCCGAATCTTAATAACTTTCGAATAACTGGAATTGTTATCGGAGATGGAATAGCAGATTTAAACAGATTTCCCCGTAATGATTTTCCAGATGGCAATATTCTGCCTATTGCTGATCATTTGCAAAGTGGCAATGGATTGGCACAACAAGTAGCTAATGAATTGTCAAATATAAATGACAATCAAACTAACAATGGATTTGCAGGTTTTACGAACACGCCTTCTGCTAGTAAGTTGCCAAACAATGTGCTGGTTGATAATAGTTTTTCAAGTATCAACAACTTTCCTAAAGACCCAAGGAACTTTGCTGTGGAAGCACAAAATATCAACAATATGCAACTAAACAATGGCTTGTCTGATGTCAGCAATTCTCAAAACTACAACATAATGCCTATCAATGAACAAAGATTTGTCAATAATGTTCATTTTAATAATGATTTTGCAGAGGCTAATAATTTTCCAGCTAATACAGGCTTGCCAAATGCAAAAAGTAGACTTTTAAATGCCATTAACAATGGCATGCCACTTTCTAATGGAGGATATTTAAATGACATATTGTATGCTTACAATGGCATTGCAGTCAATATGCCAGAAAGAGAAGCATACTTACAAATTAGTGATGGCAACGGATTTCCAAGCAACGATTTCCAATTTGACAATGTTGATGTGCCACGCAACAACTGGCATTATGAATTTGTAGGGGCAAAGATGCCAGCTAACCAGAATGTACTGCCCGAGGGAGTGCAAATGTTTTCAAATATGCCAAGCGATCACCAGTCAGTTTTGATGTCTAATAATTTGAATTTGGCACAGGAGTTGATTAAAAATTTGCAAATAGAAGGTAATATGCCATTCTTGAATGGCTTGCCAGTTGCTGGCATTACTGAGTCAGTCACAGTCTTGAATGGTCCGTGTAGTAAATAGATTTTAACATAGGTATTGTATTTTTGTAAATAAATATTTATTTTATATTTAGTCATGTAATTAAGTTGTACCTTTGTATTTTTTATTTCATTGCTTTTGTTACTAAAAATAAAAATCATTTAAAATGAATTGTTTTCTTGTTTAAGTAGATCATTCCTAGTTTTTATGGTTTTGTACCCAAAGACCCTTATTACTTCGCTCCGCTGTCCGTTCATCCATCTGTCACAGGACTGTATCATTTAAACCGTAATAGGTAGACACTTGAAATTTGCACAGGGTTTTACTTAACTCTGGCCGCTGTGACAACAAATAATAAAATTAGCGCAAATAATTAAGCGCTCTTGGCCGCTTTTGTATTTAAGCAAGAAACAATTTATTTGCTGTTGTTAAAAAAAAAAAACTTCTGGAAAGCATAGCAGAGCATATTTCAGGGTGATATTATTATGAACGAATACAATATTCCGTAATTTTGAATAAACTACATAAAATAACAAAGGACATGACTGCATTTACGAGTAATATTTCGACATACACACTGATACTAAAAGTATTATTTGTTCCTGGTCACGTATTCTTTATGCAGCAAGTTGTAGTTAAGCACGCGGTTTTACTTGTATTTATTTTGGATGAAGTAAAGGAAAGCAAAGAGTGGAGTGTGACTTGAGGTACGGATCTTTGGGCGACGACAAGATTTGATAGTCCTTTTCATCGAGCAGCGAGTGCTCGACTATGACGAGTGATTACTCGCTGGTATGTATACTAATTGTATATGTTTCAAACGTGAGTCTCTCAGCGAGTGTTCTGCCGGCCAAGCTAAGCGAGTACCCTCTTTAATAGCCGTTGTCGCTGCGACAAACGAGTACTCGCCGGCAATGTAAACAGTCATCAATCAGTGATTAATATATGCATCTTTTACTTAGGTCTTAGAATTATGCTGAGCGTTGTATAGATGCATATTCTCTACCAACTTGTTATTTTTTTATGCTTGTATTATTTTTATGCGTCACCAGCTACAGCGTTTTATGCGTGTCAGCTACCTCCTTACAAAATTTTATCAAAATTTGTCCAGCCGTTTGAGGGCGAAGAAGTAACAAACATATAAACATACACACACACTCACAAACTTCCGCCTTTATAATATTAGTGTGATGTTTGCCGCAAATAAACGTATTTTCTTTTTATCTCTTTATACTAGTCCTACAAATTTTTGTAGCGTAGATGTCACCATGTCTTCAAATTTTTAGTTCTAAGACATGCCGGTTTCCTCACGACCTTACTTTCACCGTTTTCAGAGCAGCGGTGATGAAATTATTTACACAAAGCGCATGTATAGGTTCGAACATACGACCTACAACTCGTAAATCGCGGCTGTTACCACTGGGCCACCACAGACTGCTCTCCCCTCGTCTTAAATGCTTGAAATCAATGCTTACAGAGCAAGTAAGAGCAGGAGCAAGAGTATTACTATCTATCTATCAAGCAAAGTGACGAATGCTCGTTTTTCTGTGAAAAAATTTAAAGCTGATCTAATTATTTACCTGATTCTAAGGATTTTTTCGGGGTTCAGACTCTGCAGTGCTGGGGAGATTCATCCAGATGACAGTATTACTAATGAGTTTAACTTTTTTGACATTGGTGTTTTTTAATATTTTGAGTCTGTAAATGTTTTGTTTTTTTTTTATTTTTAGTATTGACTAACATAGTTTTAAAACATTTTTTACTAAAAATTATGGACATGTAATTAGTCTGCAATAAATGGATTTATTATTATTATTTATTATTCAACAAACAGACGCCTATTATTTCTTTATTTGTATTAATATAATTTAACTTTAGATAATACAGGACGTTCTATATAAAAGTGGGTCACGTAAGAGACTCTTGTTTTGTGCAATTGTGTTTTACGACATGCAAAATGTGTCTTCTGTTGGTTTTCATTGTTTTACAAGTGCTAGCGTTAGAGGTAAGTTATTTTATTAATATTTCTGGCAAACAGCAGACCATCTGCGGGTATGACTGCAATTTTGCTTCGGAAGCAATCATATTTGAGATTCCATGGCTAGGCCAGGTCATAAATCATTTCATAAGTCGCTGGAAATAATTTAGCATACATCCATTACGAAAGAGCTGTGCCCCAAGGCTCAATGCTACGCCCTGAGATTGTTACTTAAATTAAAAATTTGTTGTAAGTTTAAGAAAATGTTTTAAAATAAAAAAAAAACGTGTTTACAGTGTGCCCCATCCTACCCAAACAAAGACTACATACCAGTTGAAGAATTATCTTTTTTATCATCAGAGGTAAGAAAATTTAAAGCAATCTTCACTTAAGTACTTTCTTAATGAAAATAAAGCGGCCCAGACACGTTAAAACTAAGGATAACCCTTGGTTGAATAAATATTTGTTTAATTTGTTTTTATCGTTTTAGTTACATAGCGAAAATAGCTCAACTCTGTTACAGTGCAGCTGGAGAAAGAATGCGTTCTTGACACCTAACGCAAAACACGTATTCGTTTTAAACAATCGAATAGGTGTTTGCGAATTTGATATTTATTAGCTAGGTACTAGAATTTACTGTCGCGCTGACCGGTGCCAGGAACGCATTCTCTCGACGGTCGAATTGTAGACTTCACTATAGCCTATTCCCAGACCAAATAAAAACGCAAGACGTAGCGCTGCGAACAATACAGTGAAGCATGCAAAAACTACACCTCCGCTCTGTGCATACACGCTCACACGCACCCATTTACAACAATTTACAATCAAACTACACCTCACTATGTGCACACATGATTACGAAACTGGCTTCACTTTACTGTTGACAGCCCTCTGTCTTAGTTTTTTAGTTGGTCTGAGAGCCTATTATGAAATTCAAAACGTCATAACATGCTGTTTACAGAGTATAGAAGCAATACCCGTGCCATACTACAACAATGCCCAGTTCTACGACCCCTGGTTCTATCTAAGAATGATGATGCAAAATATAAGGCCACCCTACCAGCAGACTACAGGACCTGTTACTTTTGGAGGTCACGTCAAAGCTAAAGGAGGGGTCAATATCAAAGGAGGGTGTGGAAATAACGGTTATGGAAGTGAGTCTAACTGTAAATATATTAATTATTTTGAACACAAAGTCATAAAACTGCTGCCATCAACATTGCCTAAATGCGATCATAATTTTTTACCCCAAAGCTTATTTGACATGTGGCAGACATATCCGGACAAATTCTACTTAACCAGTTACATAATCCTATTAATTTCAAATTTACTCAACTCTAGTGCTCGTCCAGCACTACATGCACATCTAAACATATATCAAGACAGAGAAATACTACTTATTTACAACAAAATAAAATACATTAAACTTTCTATTTACAGCTTTCACATCATACTCGGCACCTCAAACACCTCTTACCATAACGTCTCAACCAGCATTACCGACAACTTTCAGTCTGGCAGAGTCAACAATGTCAACCGCTACAACTTTGCCGGCCATTACAACTTTGCCAGCAGTCACCTTGCCATCAACAACTATCAGCCAGACGTTTATAGACAACGTGCCATCTACAGTCTCCGTGCCAACTGTACCCATGCCGTTTATAGTTGTAACAACGACAGTTCCTAAAAGTGTTGGGCAAAATGGCAATGTGGCTAGCCCAGTTAAGTTTGGTGGCATGGTGCCAGCATCTGGGCGTGTTAAGATTTCTGCTCATTTTTGTTAATGATTCAAAATGCATTGTGAAAAATTAGGAATCTTAATTTTATTAAGTACTCGTATCATTATTGAGAGCAGTGGTAGCTCAGTGGTAATAGCTTTGTGTAAATAATTTCATCACCACTGCTCTCAAAACGATGAAGGAAAACACTGTGAGGAAACCGGCATGTCCTAGAAACAAAAAATCTAAGACATGTGACTTCCACCAACCGGCACGGGATCCACGTGGTAGATTACAGCCCACTCCCTCTCACGGAGAGGAGGCCTGTGTCCCAGCAGTGGGAACATCATAGGCTTATTGTGCTATTAAGTATTATTTATAACGAAATAGTACAGTGCCCGGCGATAAATATTGCACATCAACCTTTGGAAAGAGACAATCGGCTAATTTCGGCTTCGTAGAGCGTTATCTCCGTCGCACGAAATACAAACAGTCCGGTATCTATTAGCAGCTGTTAAAACAATTATGATTTGCTTCTTTTGATAATTATTTTTATTCTTTGTATAAAATACAAAAAAGGTAAAGGTCGATGTGCAATATTTATCGCCGGGTACTGTAGATATTATTAATAAGTTTACCAAGCAACCAGTCCAACCAGCTGGCCAAGGAAACCAGTCTTAGGTACCAAAAGGTTGTAACTAGGTTGTGGAGGTCAGCAGTGCGATTCTGTAACTATCTCACCGTGATAACTTAGGTGAAGTGAGCGTGGAGTGAGCTGTCAATAGTGTCAATTCCCAGCAAAAACAAACTCACTTCACCTAAATTTTCACAGTGAGATTTTTACAGAATCGACCGGCAGATTGGCATTCGCTCCATGTAAAATACTGGTATTCAGCAGCATCCAATTAGACTGTAAACAGACCCCAACATTAGGGTGTCCCGTTCATGTATGGGGGAAAAAAAATTGAGCTACGGCTACGCAAGAGGTATCAAAAGTTGCGTTTTGACACATATATTACGATTATTATAAAATTTAATTAGATATCCGGCATCTTGAGGCCTCTACCAGTCCTTGAAGTTTTTCAAATTTGCTATTTTTAGGGGTTCCTAATATAAACTATAAATCATACAAAAATAACATTTAAATGGTTTTTATTAAATTTAAGGGTACAACAATGATTTAAAGCAAGGTTTAAAATAGTTGAAAGACAAAATAATCAATGGCAACTTTAAAAACGGAACTGGTTTTTGTGACCAAAATTAGGCATTTCTGAGCGAGATTTTAATCTGTTCCTAATAAAACCATCCCGAACTGTAGCGTCCGTGACGCTTTGAGAAGCCTCCGTCACTAGTTTTACACTTCTTTCCACTGACTGTGTCAGTCCGCGTTTTTCTTTTTTTCATTGCACTACGTAGGTATAATCAAAGAGATTGGCATTGGATTTGGATTGGATTGATTGGTATTTTACACAGACAAAAAAAAAAACAGCATGTGTGCAATTCACACGTGGTAGAAGTGAAACCTTCAAAAACACTGTATAATGCTTCCTATCTCATTTTCTCCCATGTTAAATCTTATGAATTTACATGTCTCTAAAAAACCAACATGTAAAAACTGTCGCTTTTTCGTGTCTTAAACTTTCAAATCACAACGATGCTAAAGAACATCCTGATGATTCTGATCCAGATTCTGATCCAGATTCTGATTCTGATCCAGATTCTGATCCAGATCCAGATTCAGATCCAGATCCAGATTCAGGTTCTGATTCAGATTCAGATTCAGATCCAGATTCAGATCCAGATTCAGATCCAGATTCAGATCCCGATTCAGATCCAGATTCAGATCCAGATTCAGATCCAGATTGAGATCCAGATTCAGATCCAGATTCTGATCCTGATTCTGATCCTGATTCTGATCCTGATTCCGATCCTGATTCAGATGCTGATTCGGAATCCTGATTCTGATCCTGATTCAGATTCTGATTCTGAACCTGATTCTGATTCAGATTCAGATCCAGATCCACATTCAGATCCTGATTCTGATCCAGATTCTGATCCTGTTTCTGATCCTGATTCAGATTCAGATTCAGATCCTGATTCAGATCCTGATTCAGATCTTGATTCAGATCCTGATTCAGATCCTGATTCAGATTCTGATTCAGATCCAGATTCTGATCCTGTTTCTGATCCTGATTCAGATCCTGATTCAGATCCTGATACAGATCTTGATCCAGATCCAGATTCAGATCCAGATTCAGATCCAGATTCAGATCCAGATTCAGATCCAGATTGAGATCCAGATTCTGATCCAGATTCTGATCCTGATTCTGATCCTGATCCTGATTCTGATCCTGATTCTGATCCTGATTCCGATCCTGATTCAGATCCTGATTCGGATTCTGATCCTGATCCTGATTCGGATTCTGATCCTGATCCTGATTCAGATTCTGATTCTGAACCTGATTCTGATTCAGATTCAGATCCACATTCAGATCCTGATTCCGATCCTGATTCTGATCCTGATTCAGATCCTGATTCAGATCCTAATTCAGATCTTGATTCAGATCCTGATTCAGATCCTGATTCAGATCCAGATTCAGATCCAGATTCAGATCCTGATTCAGATCTTGATTCAGATCCTGATTCAGATCCTGATTCAGATCCAAATTCAGATCCTGATTCAGATCCTGATTCAGATCCTGATTCTGATCCTGATTCTGATCCTGATTCAGATCCAGATTCAGATCCAGATTGAGATCCAGATTCTGATCCAGATTCTGATCCTGATTCTGATCCTGATCCTGATTCTGATCCTGATTCTGATCCTGATTCCGATCCTGATTCAGATCCTGATTCGGATTCTGATCCTGATCCTGATTCGGATTCTGATCCTGATCCTGATTCAGATTCTGATTCTGAACCTGATTCTGATTCAGATTCAGATCCACATTCAGATCCTGATTCCGATCCTGATTCTGATCCTGATTCAGATCCTGATTCAGATCCTGATTCAGATCCTGATTCAGATCCTGATTCAGATCCTGATTCAGATCCAGATTCAGATCCAGATTCAGATCCTGATTCAGATCTTGATTCAGATCCAGATTCAGATCCAGATTCTGATCCTGATTCTGATCCTGATTCAGATCCTGATTCAGATCCAAATTCAGATCCTGATTCAGATCCTGATTCAGATCCTGATTCTGATCCTGATTCAGATCCTGATTCAGATCCTGATTCAGATCGTGATTCAGATCCTGATTCAGATCCTGATTCAGATCCAGATTCAGATCCAGATTCAGATCCTGATTCAGATCTTGATTCAGATCTTGATTCAGATCCTGATTCTGATCCTGATTCAGATCCAGATTCAGATCCAGATTCAGATCCTAATTCAGATCTTGATTCAGATCCTGATTCAGATCCAAATTCAGATCCTGATTCAGATCCTGATTCAGATCCTGATTCTGATCCTGATTCTGATCCTGATTCTGATTCTGATCCTGATTCAGATCCAGATTCAGATCCTGATTCAGATCCAGGATCTTGATTCTGATCCTGATTCTGATCCTGATACAGATCCAGATTCTGATCCTGATTCCGATCCTGATTTTGATCCTGATTCTGATCCAGATTCTGATCCTGTTTCTGATCCTGATTCAGATTCAGATTCAGATCCTGATTCAGATCCTGATTCAGATCCTTGAATCCAAAAAAATAAAAAAAAATGCCGGTAGAACCCTCAAGATATTTTTTTATGTTTTTTTTATTATTTTTACGGTAATCTAAAACTAATAATGCAACTTTTGAGGGGGTTGAGTAGCGAAAAGCGAAAAAAAAATTTTTCGGGACACCCTACCCAACATAGTTAAGAAAACTCAGGCAGATGATGTGTATTATTAATAAGTTTGTTTATAATTATGTATGTATATAGTTGTGCTTTCGGTTATGATGATAGAAGATATTTTTTATATACTACCAGCATGTATTTTGTCTTCATAAATACAATGTATATTTGGTTCGTTTTTTATTTGGCATAACACAGGCTAGTTAGATTAAGTAACCGTTTTTCTGTTACAGATATTCTATGTCACGAAGTCCGTTCGGCTTTTATTGTAGTAGTGACGTATCCCGACAAGCGCGCTCCCACAGCGGCTGCCCCTTGCTGCCGTCGCATGAGGCTATTTCCGCTAATGTGTACCGTCTTACTTCACCCATTGTTGAGTCTCTGTTGATCACAATGTGCAGGTGCACGCTTGACAACATTCATAGCCAAACGGACTTCGTGACATAGAACATCTGTAACTAGTCTTACTGCCACACTTCCACTGCAGAGCAAAGGCCTTCCCTCTCCCTTTTCTACACAACTGTCACCTACGTACCTTAGTAATCATTATTATGGAGACATTTTTTAATTCATGTAGGCTTCTGACATTTCTTTGAATTTTTGCGTGGTTTGTACATTTAATGTCGTTCATAAAAATTACAATTATAAAAACAATGTAGTCTTAAATTACCTCATCTTTTATCAATATTATCACTTTCTTCATCAATCGAGTATATCTTGAACATGTCCTATCATTTGATTGTTATCAACTATCAAATTAGTAATATTTATTTTGTAATCGATTTACAAATACCCTTCCTATATTGTTTCTTTTTCTGCTGTTATCATTCATAATCATTCTGTACCTGCCAGAATAAGGTCTTATTTTATTTTTTCAAGTCTTTTGTTTGTAAAACTGCCTTTATAACAAGGAATTTTGTGATTATTAATTTTACTTAAAATGATTATTTGGTGTTGTCTATTTTTTTCAGTTATTGTACAGGTAAAATACCTTATTCTCGTTATCTAAAATTTATTTAAAGGAATTACTTGCGATTGGCTCGCCACCAATTACATGGAACTTTAACATAACTGGTGAAATGTGGGTCCTAAAGGGATACCTCTGTCTAACCCTTTGGTGATAACAGACGTGATGTTATCTTAGTTGTTAAAAATTACTTATTATTCCATAAGAATTACAAAACTAATTTCTGTCTATCACCATTCATTCAATTTTGAAATATTGTATCCAACCAAAATATCATTGAAAATAATAATTATTATCGTAAAAACTTCGAAAATTTCAGATCCTCCTTCATTGACTTGAAAAAAAAATAAAAGGCAAGAAACGATGAAGAACGCACTGATAATAATAATTCCTATTTTTTTTTCATTTTCAGTACACATCAGCACAACTGACACCATATGGCGTGCCAAACAGATCCATAAATTTTGGCAACAATGCCAGAGGCGTGCGAAATAGCATGGCAATGGGTAGAGGCTTAGCCAATGGAATTGGCAGAACTCAGCCAGTTGCTGCCAATAATATGGCAAGAGGAAATATTAACCGTCAGAATTTAGCAAATCCTTACTATGCACATAATAATTTAGCAAACAACTACGCTTTTGGAAATAAAGCAAATGCTAATTTAGCTAATATTGTTGAGACTAACTTAGCAAATCCTTTAAATCCTCCCAATCAAGTTTTAGTAAATGACATCAGTGCAGCAGCATTTGAAAAATTTGCCAATGCTAATCAAATCCAAAACATTGGCACAGCTACTGTTATAGCCAACGTGCCAGAAGGAGCAACATACAACTTTGGTAATAGTCCCATTCCTGTAACAGTTACTAGCAGCTCACAATATGGCAGCCAACCTGTTGGCATAAATATTTTGGCAGATAACTTGGAAGTGCAGGGTGTGGTAACTGTGGTTGGCAGAATGCCAATCTCTGGCGCAGTGACTATAAATGGCAATGTCCCGTCAGATGGCAAAGCGTCTGTGAATTATGGCTGTGGTACACCAGCTGCGGTTTAATGTTGATAAGTGGTTAGGTATTTATTTTAGAAATAAAGCTATTTATTAATATATTTAAGTTATTTGTTTTGTTTTTAGTCCAGCCGTATCATTTAAGTGTTTGATGTCGTTGCCCAATTCCTTATCCCATACCTAAGCCACTGTGTTACAGCTCTGAAGGGTGATGAAAAAGTTTTTTTTAAGTACTTTGTTAAACAAATAAATAGAACAGTAATTTAATTGAAAAATCGTTGAACAAACAAGCGGCGCGATTCGTTTGTACAGTCAGCAACAAAAGTCAATTAACACTTCAGTTTTTTTAATCTTAGTTATTGAGCAAAATATTTGTTCAAAATTGCAGCAGAAGTACAATGAAATTTTGAACAAATATTTTGCTTAATAACTGAGATTTAAAAAACTAAATTGTTAATCGACTTTTGTTGCTGACCGTACCTACAATGATTTTACAAAACAATGTTGTTTAGATAACTTGAAGAAAAAATGAATTTCTCTTCTAGATTATACTGGAAACAGACAGTTTATAAATAAGAGCTAGAAAAATCGATTCATAAAACCCTCTTAAATCATCATCTGCCTAGCTTATCCCCAACTATGTTAGGGTCGACTTTCAGTTTAATTGCATGCAGCTGAATACCAGTATTTTACATGGAGCGACTGCCTATCTGACCTCGGCAACGCAGTTACTGGGTAACACGATACCCTGGTTGTCAGACTATTGGGTGGCTGACTCCGCGTAACGAATGTCAAAGGTGCACGAATGACATCCAGGACCAATGGCTTAACGTGCTTTCCGAGGCACGACGGGGTCTCAGTTATCCATCCATGGACCAACCGCGGCAAGCGTAGCTTAACCAGATCAATCAACATGTGCGACCCCCATAAAATTTATATAAATAGGCAAATAGAACTGGATAAATTATTTAAAATTTCGGTGCTGTTACTATTAGAAGACAAAACTACATGAGTAATTGAATCTAATGCAGTTTTAGTAACTAGATCCTTTAGAATGAAACCATCAGTTTAAAACTTTCGAAGATAAAAAATAATCAACTGTTTCACCGCCGGCGATTAACGAGAAACGAGTGGAACTAGCAACTAAAATGAAGGAAGTGGTTATAGTCAGTAGGATTCCAATATAAACCTCTATGCCCGTTTTTTAAAGGATTTTCAAGTATTCAATTAAAATTTGTTCAAGGCCGTAACTATTAAGCTACTACGAATATTCCCGATAAACCAGGAAAAACAGGAAAAACAACATATAACAACATATTCGAACAATGAAGTAAAAAAGGCGGGAACACGAGTGCAATTGATATACAGGGAACGGAAAAGAAAAAATATTTACACGTATGGCGTTTACAGAAAGAAACAACAGTAGAAAGTGTAGAAAAACATGTTAGGAAAATTTATGAAGAAGAAGTTCAAGTTAAAGTTGAAAAAATAAAACACAAAACTGAAAGAGATTATGCATCCTTTATCATAGGTGTCCCAAAAATTCGAAGTAGATACGATCAGTCACACCGCTCGCGCTGTCGTTAACATTGTTGACAATCGGAAAAAGTTCTGAACACATGAACTTTTCTAAACTTTGACTCTTGAACTAAGCATATGCACGATCGGGAAGAAAACGTTCCGTTCGTCCACAGTGTTAACGAATGGATGTACACGAAAGTAGTAAGTTGTTAAAGCATACTGTATAAGTTCCAATTATGTTTCCATAGATGCGGTACTGTTTGTCTACTAACGTCTCATTTATAAAGTTTTCCAAAAAGTATATAAGAAAAGCTTGATGAACATGATAAATTTCAACAATTTCTTGTCAAATTTTTGTTATACAAAAGTTTTATTAATTCCTAAGTGACAATAACTGTGAAAAAGACTTCACTTAATCCTGTTAAAACAAATAAAAAAGATTTTTTTTTCTGGAAAAGCAACGTACTGAAACCTATCGGGAAGCTCTTTCTCCAGGTAGGTATCCTACATAATAAGGGCAAATAAAAATTCGTGAATAAATTCATAAATTAAAACCATTTTATTTTAAAACTAAATAAATGCATACCCATAAAATATACAATACATTTTAAATTATGACTCACAATAACTTTAACAACAACAATTAACATCTAATACTGTTGGTTGCAACCACATACATTATTGTTACTGGCAACACTCACTAAGCCACCAGCTGGCACAGTGCCTTCAAAGGTCACATAGCCAATCACTGGCACATTACCAGCTACAGCCGTGTTGCCACCTACTGGCAACTCGCCAAATACTGCCACATCACCGTAGCCTACATGGCCAGTGTTTTGCATACCTGCCAAGTTATTGTTTAAATCGTTATTAGCAGTTAAACCATTGAATGCCAAGTTGTTGTTGAGTTGACGGTTTGCCAAGTTAGCACCAGCAAAATTTCCTGCGGCCAAGTTGTTTGCGGCAAAGTTGTTGGCAGCCATGTTGTTGGCAGCCAAGCTGTTTGCAACAAAGTTGGCGTTGGCCAAGTTGTTGCCAGCACAATTTCCAGCACCCAAGTTGCTTGCGGCAAAGTTTCCAGCACCCAAGTTGTTAGCAGCAAACTTGTTCGCAGCTAAATTATTTGCAGCAAAATTGTTGACACCGAAATTGGGACCTAGGCCATTGGGGACCAGACCATTTATTCCTAGTCCATTTCCTAATAATCCATTAGGTCCCAGGCCATTGCCATGTCCAAATCCATTTGATGGAAGTCCGTTCAGTCCGAATCCATTGCCAAAACCAAGATTTTGACCAAATGCATTCTGCGAAATAAGAAATTACTTGGTATGAGAAACATGTGACATCTATCCACCCGCATCGGGCCCGCGCGGTAGATACGGCCCACTTCCTCTCGAAGAGAGGATGCCTGTGTCCTCCCAAACATTATAGGCTGGTTATATAATTACTACAGAAAAACATTGGCTTTAACAGCAAAAAATATTGCTTTTACAGAAAATTATTAAAATGCTATACATACCTGGATTAAACAGTAAACTGATAAAATAATAATTAAAGACGACATGATGATAAAATTAAAATAATTGTAATGAATCACACGATTCGGTCTATAACTTATATACTTGATTATTTCATAACTTATACTGTAGTAATTAAAAGATAATTAATAGATAGTAAGTGCATGTGATGAATTGATTTTAAAACGAGCTAAATGTCACGAAGAGAGATTAAACATGTAACATGTTTTTTGGAACCAAGTTTCTTTTCGCACGTTTTAAATACTCTGTATATTTAGCGAATGAGAGCTAGACTGAAATTAGGGCGCGTGAAATTTCTATCAACAGTCAACCGCTCATAAATGCTATTTACATATTTACTCAAGTTACGCTACGCCCCATGATTTTATTTTTTTGTCTGATCTATGCCCTAGATTGATGAGGAAAGTGGTGTGATGACTGGTACCTAGAACCTACCGAATTATTTTTTAGCTTTTATCACATTATCTACATCATTATTTTCAATAAAAACCGTTTAACTACATTTTTTTTTTACTTAAGTGTTTTATTTTCAATATTTTTTTTTCAATGCACTGTGTTCTACTATAGCGGTATCTACAACGCCATATGCGGACAATGCGTCATACTGACGTCACGCAAAATCCTGCATCTCGCAAGCAGAGTTTACCGCGCAACTAACATAGATACAACGGACCGGTATGAATCATCGGGCAATTGCCCGCCAGACACGACACCCGTCAGGTCAGAGGATCCTCCCTTTTCTATGGAGGTTGAGTGAACTTTACACCCTGTTCCTCATATCCCTATACTACTTGTAAATCCCTTTCATTTGATAACCATTACCCATATTAAAACAAATATGAAATCTGGCATTTTGTGCCAGCGGCATCTTAGAATTGAAATTTTTCATAGTGTGCAGTATTTTACTAGTCAAGCCTTTTCATTTGTTACGCATATTGAGGAGGTTGTGAAAAAATATGTAATCCGCCATTTTGTAGCGCCGGCCATCTTGAATTTACAATGTTACGGTTTAAATTAAATTGTATTGATAAATGATTTTATTTTTGTAAGTAGGTTTGCACAAACACTTTTACACGTCAATCATGTATTTTTTTAAACTAGATGAGATCGGCGTTTCCTATCTGACTACTCTGAGAAGAAAGGCCGAAACAAACTCAGAGGTCATAGTCTCTTTTAAAGTCCAGACATAATCTTGGTCAGGTTATATGACGACCATGTAGGTCGATATCTGAGATGGTCTTTTGAGGAAAGAACCACACAGATTGAGAGGACCTGTCCAGTCAGTGAACGCATTTGTCAGAAATCGTGTAGCTCAACTCAAGACTTAAGGAGCTCAACGATTCGACGAACAATACCAAAGACAGGACAAAATTGACAGGACAGTATTGTAATCAAATCAAGAGATGTGTACCAAATATCACATCAATTTGCCAATAGGAAGGGGATAAAATGTCAAGTACTAAATTTGACCCAAATAAATTAATAAATAACGAACAGCACAAGCTAAATAAAACCGTTTAAATAGTATAACATTTTGAGCGCTACGACGATACTTTTGTTGCGTTACAAAAGTTTCCGCCTTAAGGTCACAGCACACGTATCAAATCGCAAAGGGATCGGCACCGTATCGCCTTTCATCTCGCCGTCAAACAGGGCGTCAAGCTAACGTAAGGACGTAACCAAAGCGGATCCGAAGCTCCGATTCGTCGACTCGGCTACGGCTAGGCGACGCCGTGCTTACGGCTTACTTTCACTTTAATTTTATATATTTGTATGTATAGATACTCTCAATAGGGATAATGAATAAGATTATATTAGAAAAGATTATATTAGAAATGTTCGAACAATTAATATAATTTCAAAGAAGACATAAGCAGTCAATCTGCCTAATTTTTTCCTAATTATGTTGGGGTCGGCTTCCAGTCTCACCGGATGCAGCTGACTACCAGTATTGTACACAGAGCAACTGCCTATCTGACCTCCACAACCCAGTGGGAATTGGGGCCCAGGTGATGTGGTGCGACGTGGCGTGTTGGGGGTAGCATGAAATTTGACGCCAACGAAATCGCAGACAGAAGCTTGATTGATAAATCGCGAAATGTGAGTTATGCACACCACTGCCTGTATTCAGCAGATTGCATCTTAAAGTTTAGTATAACCACAGAACAACTAATAGTACTCAGTATCATAACATAAAAGTAGCTACAGGCTAGTTTGTAATGTCAGCAGTAGTATTGGGTAATAAGACACATTCAATTCAATTATTAATTTCCATATAATTAAAACTCAAACAAAAAATCAACAACATTACAATAATTTCTTAAAACTAATAAACTCCGTTGTAGCCACAGCCGGCGCCAACACGACTATTGTATCCCAGACCAGGGGCACCTAGACCGTGACCAGCGGCACCCAGACCAGCGAGACCAGGGCCGTAACCAACTCTGCCAGGAGCAGTAGCAGGAGCAATAGCACCATAAGGACCAACAGCAGCACCAAGACCTTCGCTCACAATACCAACAAAGCCATTCCCGCAGCCGTAGTTGATACCACCAGCACCACCAGAAGGTAAAGCTCCCTCCAGAACCACAGCACTCAAGAACGGAAGCTCTCCGTTCACAGCGAGAGCACCTTCGATAGCGTTCTCAGAGACCACGGTGATGCCGGTGGGGGCGATGGGGGACACGCTGGTAACTACAAAGCCGCCACCGCTCGAGGGAATGAAGGAGTTAGCAGCCAGGCCGTAGCTGTTACATCCTGGGTAGCCCATGGGTCCTGCTGCCAAGCTTAGTCCTGCTAGATTGGAGCCGTAAGCGAGCGCGTTTCCAGCTACAGCAAGCTCTTCAGCTGCTAAAGCAGTGCCAGCAATGCTGTTGCAAGCACCAATGGCTTGGCTTGAGATGGCCTGAAAAAGTTTAATAATAAATCATTAGTATGATCATTGTACCGACGCCAGCACATCAAGCTACCCGAAACTGTCAAATTTTACCAATCAACTTTGAACCTTATGCTTTAGCGATAAAGTTGAAAATCTATTAAAGAAATTTTACAGATTGTAGTAGCTTGATGTGCTGGCGACTGTACGTTTGGGGGTCGCCTTCCAGTATCACCGGTCACAGCTAAATACCAGTATCTTACATGGAGCGACTGCCTATCTGATCTCCACAACCTAGTAATTGGGTAAAACCCTTGGCGATACTGGAGTATAAGATTCACTTCGAATAGAACAATAGTACTATCCCTTTTATTAATAAACGTTGTATAGCGTCTGTATAGTTACACAACGCTTTGTCTTCTTCTTTCGAAAGTCAAATTATTGACGACTGAAAGAGAGAAATCGGTGTGTAACTTTTTAACACGTTTATTAGTAAGGGGGTTTAATTATTATTTATTACCTTGATGAAAAGTGCAGAAGCAAACAAAAGAATAACTTTGCCGGCCATTTTGTTTTTTTTTTTTTGTACTATTGTACTGTGTAACAAATCGTTGAATGATATTTTCGATTCATTTCTGAACTTTTTATAACAAACTATTTCATAAAATTATAATCTATGTGCTAAGCAAGTGCGTAAGTATTACATAATTTTATATTACAGAGAGCTAAGTATATTGCAGTAATTTAGGTAATAATAACTGTTAGTGATTAGATATTGATTACTGAAATAATTTTAAATTCGTTATTTGAGTAGGCAACAGAACTTTCGATGATATACATAATGTACAGTACCCGGTGATAAATATTGCACATCGACCTTTGGAAAGAGACAATCGGCTAATTTCGGCTTCGTAGAGCGTTATCTCTGTCGCACGAAATACAAACAGTCCGGTATCTATTAGGAGCTGTTAAAACAATTATGATTTGCTTCTATTCATAATTATTTTTATTCTTTGTATAAAATGGTTTTGTGTAAAAAGGTCGATGTGCAATATTTATCGCCGGGTACTGTAATAATTTATTCAGTTTTTGAATCCTAAGGATGATCTCTGATAGGCCAGACTCTTTAGTGCTGGGAAGATTCATCCAGCTTCTTGTGACGACAATATGACACCAGCACTTAGATACTAAGATTTTTTTGACATGAGTGATTTTACGATTCGAATTTTATGAATACTGATTTGATTTGATTTTGATTTTAGTTTTGACTAACAAGAAGAAAAAGTTGGAAGACCTCCCACAAGGTAGTCCGACGACCTTGTGAAGGCCGCAGAAACCAGTTGGATGCGAGAAGCACAGAACCGGTCGAAGTGGAGGTGCTTGGGGGAGGCCTATGTCCAGCAGTGGACGTCTTTCGGCTGAAATGATGATGATGATGATTGACTAACATAGTTTTATGAGCTTGGTAACGAATAATTACGGACAAATAAATAATTAGTCTGAAATAAATTAATCTTTTTTTCTTATTTGAACTGGGTTTGTCTGGTCTGGGTCTGCACTGTGCTTAGAGATACGGAACGTATGTGGCTATGAGAGGAAGAGAGAAAGAAATTGTGCGCACGCACTGCTTTCTCTTGCTTATGTATATCCCCCACTCATCTCCCGTTCGCCTCGCCCGATCACACTTTTCGTAACGCTTACGTCACGCGTTCGCCAACTTACTCCCCAAGTCAGGCGTGCGTAAAGAAGTTTCACTTCAAAAAACAGCCTATTATCGTCCCACTGATGCAGGGCAGAGGCCTGAGGGGCCATTTTCATAAAATTAAGAACGTTTCCAGTCTCAATCTGCCAAAAATACATCTTAGAGCGCTTTCACATTTAGGCGACTTTAGCAGCGCGACAGTCGCGCGGCTGACGCGCGACTGTCGCGCTGTCAGAATTTCATAGTTTAAACAGAAGCGCGGCGGTCGCGCGCTGCCGCCGCGGCCGCCGCGTGCTCTCAGTCGGCGATGAGCCAGTGTCGCAAACTTGAAAACGTACGTAATTATTATAGACTACACAATGAGCGAGTTTGATACCGAACGATTTATTACTGAAATTCAAATGCGTCCTGTATTGTGGGACTCAAGAAGCAACAATTACAACAACAGGACCCTAAAAAATAATAACTGGCAAGAATTATGTGCATTGTTTATTCCTGATTTCGAAAATAAAAGCGGGTCCGAAAAAAGTGCAGCGGGTAGGTTTTATTATTTTATTTAGGTACCTAATTATATCATGTTATTCTGCCACGGTACTTCTCCTTCGGGTGGTCAAGGTTGTTTCACCGTCGGAATTCATTTTAGAAATGAAGTGCGCCACACTGAACTTAACTGCGGCGCTGCTAACGCGCGGCTGTTCTTATAATGTGAAGGAATGCGCTTCTGCCGCGCTACTGTCGCGCTGCTAACGTCCTAATGTGAAGTGGCACTTATTACCCCACATTTTTGACAAGCTTTTGACATTGAACGTCGCTGAGATGAGATCGCCACTAGATTTTTAACGTTTTTAATTACGGGGATGGCCCTTACTCTTCTCATACTGAATTTAAATTATTGAATAGGCAAGCACTCAATAGCAACACATTAATTTCAGTTTTACAATGAACCTCCTTAATGTTCAGTACTTACTTAAGTTGTTACAGTGCCGCTACTGGCATTTTTCAGTTAAAATATTTGTGTGATGCCATTAAGATATTTTATTGTTTTTTTTTTTCACATGACGTAAATGGTTTTTGATTTAACTTTCATATAAAATCCCACTATATGCTTCTTAGAACAACTTCTATAATTATAACTTGGGGCTCAAATTAAAACTTTTTAGTGAAAACTTTATTTTGAGAACATTATTTTATGTTCTAGCTATGCGGTGAGGTAAAATCACTTTCTAAGTTTTTTAACGTACCTAGTTCTCAATCTTAGCCTAGTTTATGCTTACCTACACATTATTTTTTAGAACGAAGTACCTACTTTAACGTGGCTTGCGGTAGGAGTAAACTGGTAGAAATCGTCACGTAATGAAAAAGCATTATGCTCCATGCGACTTTCATAGAAAGAGACAAAGAGAAAGCGGCGGCTGCGAAAAATTTCTATTTTTCGTCTTGGGAGTCGTTTTCATGGTTTTCGAGGGTGCTACAGCAGTAAAGTCAAAATGAAAAGTCAAGATAGCGATTGCGAAGATTTTAAAAACTTTCAAAATACTGACTACTTAAGAAAGACTACTTAAGTTACAGAAAAGCGTGTCTTTAGTGCGGGTTTAGGTTACACAGTGCAATGCTAAATATATAAATTTACACATTTATAATGTTTTTTTTTTAAATAATGTTTACTAGACAAAACTAAGCTATTGAAAGTACTAAAGTTGTACTAGTTTTTTCTTACATTTTACAATTATCAGTTTGTAGTTGACCTCGGATTAAGTGATAAAAAATCATATAGCCAATTTCTCTCTCTGTGTCCCGCACTGGTAACCTCTCCCCAAAATAATCTTCAGAAAACAAATCGAGTAAAAAATACTTAATGAGCTATCCCATCGCTCAGCCTCATGCATTACTTCATACCTCCTTATGTAGTCAAAATGAGACTTGTCCGATCAATGAATCTTGAGTAAGCTTTGGAGAAATTCTATTTCTGATTATTCATGGGAGAATTGGAAGGTGCCTTTTGAGTATCAAAAATCTTACTTGCATGAAAAGCAGGATACCTGCATTAATATAGGTGACCCATTTTATTAGCAATTGTAGTATTCAATTCATACAGGCATTTTACACGTTGGGTAAAGTGGGGTTAATTTGAGTTGCTATTCGCGTTGCTATTGCGTTATATTGCTTATTAGGTATGGACGTAAGGTTATATTGGTATATGCATCACAGATGTTGTACATATACCAGTTGCGCGGTAAACTCTGCTTGCGCGATGCAGGATTCTGCGTGGCGTCAGTGTGATGCATAGTTAGCATATGATGATGTAGATGCTGCCACATAGTAATCAAAACACAATATTTGTACTACCAAATATAACTTTTATTTATACATAAACAACAAATAACAATATTAGACTCCTAATAAACAGCTCCGCATCCCAGACCGACTCCAGGGTGTCCATTGTAACCAAGTCCATTGCTCAGACCTGCGCCATATCCAAGACCACCAGCCAGACCGTTGGCGTGACCCAGACCGGCTGGGTAAGTGGTAGGACCAACAACAGAAGAGATGCCTTCGCTCACGATACCTACAGCGCCATTTCCGCAGCCATAGTTGATGCCAGCAGTACCAGCAGTGGGCACATCACCTTCCAAGGCAATAGCTCCCAAGAAAGGTAAGTTACCGTTTACGGCTAGAGCACCTTCAATGGTATTCTCAGAGATGATGGTGATACCAGTGGGGGCAATGGGAGAGATGCTCTGTACGGCGAAACTACCACCGCTGGTTGGGGCAAAAGTGTTAGCTGCGTAACCATAGCCCAATGCTGGGCCGGTTAAGGGTGCTCCGAAACCTAGATCATAAGCTCCGTAGGCTGGAGCGTTGCCTGCTAGTACCAACTCTTCAGGTGCGCCGAGACATTGCTGCGCTACGATGATCTGTGAAATGAAAATGGAATTTAGTAAGATGCTTTTGAGGAACGTAAGATTTTTTAGCAAAAACAAGAAAGAGAGAGTTAGAAAAAGGCCCATACATAGAAAGGAGAATATGCTGGTTAAATTTAATTAAGTGAAAGGACTTTATCTTTTGTAATAATAATTATAGTCTTTATTATAATTATGTATTAGACCACTAACTTGCAAACAATACCTAATGATCTCAATAATAAAACACGGTTTAATTTGCCTGATTATTCCAATCTTAAAATGCTAGAGGTGCATTTATTTACGAAATTTATAATTTAAATTATTTTTGGAGTGTTAACTCACCTTGACAAAGCAGGCTGAAGCGCAAAGGACAAGGATAGACTTGGCGGCCATCTTGGATTTTTATGTTTGTCTGTAGAATAAAAATTTGTGAATGATTTTTGTGTCAAATATCGAAGAATTTATACTGATTAGTTACATTATTATTTAGTAACGTAATTTTGTAAGGTGGAATATTACATTTTCGATAAAGGTGCACTTACGTGATATAATTGTTTTGTCATAAGATGTATAGACGCCAGCACATCACCCGAAACTGTCAAATTTTCCCAATCAACATGGAACCTTATGCTTTAGCGATAAAGTTAAAAATCTATTTAAGAAATTTGACAGATTGTAGTAGCTTGATGTGCTGGCGTCTGTACTTTTATGTAACACCTAGCAGAATGAAAATATGTATTACATAAGTGCATTATTATAGCAGTGAAATATAATATGCATATTCGTATGGATAGAAAAATAATTCTATATAATTATTATATAATTATCTTTTTCTATACAAATAATAAAGCTAAAGAGATTCTTTGTTTGAACGCGCTCATCTTTGGCATTACCAGTTGGATTAAAAAATATTTGGTAGCCCAATTCTTGAGGAAGGCTATTTAACATCACGCTAGGACCCTTAGAAGCCGAGCAAAAAGAAAGAAAATCAGAAAGTACGCTAAGCGATAATGAAGTAATAGCGCGTGCAGACAATGCGATGCGACGGGGTAGGTCATGGAACAAGAAATCGCTGACGAAGTTGCACTCAGAAGATATAACAACATAAGTGGAAATCTGAAACTGGCACCGGTGACTAAAAATTTGTGTGAAAATCAGCTGTTATGGTATGGGCGTGTGATGCGGAGGAATGAGGAAAACGTCGTGAGTAAAGTTTTGAGTATGATTATGAATGGCTATTAAGAGTGGCGGAAGACAAAAGAAACGACAGATGGACTGTGTGTATGGCTAAAAAGGGGGTGAGAGTCAAGATGACGACTAATAGAGAAGTATTGGAGTAAAAGACATATTGCATCGACCCCCAAATAAATAGGGATAAGAATAGAAGAAGGATTCATCTTGAGAAATACTACCAGACAATGTTGCTTTATTCTAGCTTGAAAGGTTTATTTAGGTGTCAGTGTGATTACAGGCAAAAGTGATATTTTGAAGCTTTGTCCTTAGGCTGGTAACACAAGCTCACTATCCGATTAGGACCAAGCACGTGCCGGACGGCGCGTACGTGTTCCACGCACGCCTCAAAGAGATATCAGCATCGTATGAAGGGGCCGTTAGGGCCGAAGCCTCGGTCAGCGGGATTGTTCGAAAGGGTTACCGCTGACCCGGAACATAAAGGGCTAAGGAAGGAACACGGGTGGGTTTTAGTCAGTAAGAGTCTGACACTCCCTTCCGCTCCACCCAGAGCGGGAGGGGTCATTTGATGATTTCCAATCCTGAAAAGAAAAAGAGGCTGGTAACGCACCGAGCAATGAGTCTGGTATTTTAGATGCCACTTCTTCTTCCCAGCGAAAGCACTAGAAAGTGGTGAGGGGCGAGCGTTTAGGGTGACTGTCTTATGTAATTTTGGCGTTCGAAAAGTGCTGATTTTCAGCCTATTTTGAATAAATTACTTTTTATATTGATGTTGACCACAGTCGTCGCTGCCCAACTTTGGAGGCTTTTCCAAAGCGTCTCATCTGCCTAGCCTTTTCACTACTAAGTATGTTGGGGTTGGCTTCCAGTCTAGCTGGATAAAGTTGAATAACAGTAATTTACTCGGATTAACTGCCTATCTGACCGCCACGACCCAGTTACTGGGCAATACATCACCTTATTACAAAATGTAATGTAGAGTTTTACCTATTAGGTGCTTACATGGAACCTCCTCGCAAAATAGGTATCTAACTTAATACACGGTACGTGCTGCCACCTATTCAACCATTCGTAAACTTAGATCTTCCTTTTTTTTTTTTTTTATACCAATACTAAGCTCTGTGGCTTTCATGATCTCTTTCAGTGACCAATATCTTTTCCATCCGTTAGCTATTCGTCTTTTGATTTCTTTTTTAGTTGTGTCTGTATGTGAGATGATTTGTCCTAAATAAATATATTCCTCTACATATTCAACAGGTTGGTTGTTGATTTTTATTTCATATTTGTTTGAATTCGTTAATAGCTTCGTTTTGTTTATATTCATAGTTAAGCCCACTTTCTCGCTCTCTTTATTTAGATCTTTTATCATTTTTTCTAGGATCCCTGGTTGTTCTTCAAACAAAACAGTATAAAAAGGAAGGTCTTCAATACCTGCGTTCTCCCGTGTATTACATATGGGTGCGAAACCTGGGCTCTTACGAAACATCACAGAAACATGCTGGAACACTGCCAAAGAGCTATGGAACGAAGTATGATAGGTATTAAGAAACAAGATAAAATACGAATCACCATCATAAGAAGTAAGACAAAAGTCACAGATGTACTTACTAGAATAGATAGTTTGAAGTGGGGATGGACTGGGCACATGCTGCGCGGTACACAAGAGAAGTGGAGCAATATTATAACAGACTGGTACCCTAGAGATGGGAGAAGGAACAGAGGAAGACAAAGCAAGAGGTGGGAGGACGAACTAAAACTGACGGCAGGCCCAAAATGGAGAAGGGTTGCTAGAGACAGAGTACAATGGAAACTGTTAGAGGAGGCCTTTGCTAAGAGGCACACTGAACTCAGGGATATCTTATAATTAAAGAGACAACTACAATACAAAGAAAGAAGAAAGTAGTTCAGGATAAGAGGCTTATTATTATTATTATTATTATTATTATATAAACTTAGATCAATTTAAGATGTCATCATTTCTGTCTTTCATCAACAGATGTCGTTGCGATAACAATCAGTATATTTTACCTTTATCAAAAGATCTGTATCGATTGTTCTAAGAAAATCATTCATTACTTACGTGATTTATCAATTATCATTGGGTGTATTTCAAAATACATAGTCTTGTATAAAAGGAATTTTAAGAACGTTCTAAAGTCATAAAAGATTTATCTGTTCAAGAATAACGTCATGTCTTCTTCTTTAGTTATCTTCTGTGTTCAGATTTGCTTGATTCAGGTTGGTCCCTTTTATTTGTTAAATATAGGAGTACACTCATTATAATTCTCCTGCTGTTACTCCAATTTATTTTGGGGTCGGTGCAACATATTTTTTCTTCATGATTCTGGTAATCTCGGGTGTCATCCTCTTTCAAACCATATCAACATTCACCCAGTCCATCCATCGTTTCTTTGGTCTAGATATGAGTACACGATGTATTATTTTCTTCATTACTTCCCGTGACTATTCTGCGTACTTTACCTTTATCTATGTTTAGTGTTAGATCTTAGCTTATTCACATGACGCTGAGATCTATGAACGTTACTCAGCTCGCACTTTGGCGAAGCGTTACTCCTGCCACTGTCGCAAACTAGAAGTGTAAGATAGAAATGGGAACATGTCTAAGTCGAAGTTCTGATTAACGTTTATAGAACTGGATCCAAGAGCATACAAGCCACTTTAGCAATTATTTTAAGAAAAGCGACCATATTTTTAAAAGCTTTTTTTTAGTTTGCCTTGTTTGTATTTCTAATTGTTGATTTTCATTTAAGTATTCAGATAGTAAACGCCGACCTCATCCAGTTTTAAAATATGATTGACGTGACCTACCTAATCACAGAAATAATATTAATTAATTATTATTTCTTTTAGTATGCTTGCAGTCAACGCGTCAACGGACCTACAATGGTGAACAATGGACTCCAATACGGACCAAATAATGGACTTGGAGGCCCATTACAAGGACAAACACAACTTGGCGGGATAGTGAATGGACCTGGAATAAGCCCGATGAAACCTAATCAAACACTTGGCCCATATGGTCAAATTATGCCAAATGGTCAAACATTTACTGGCATACCAAATCAAGCTTTTGCTGGCATGCCAAATCAAGCATTTTCCGGTGCACACGTACCAAACAAAGTAAATAGAGGTGCTGGCATGCCTAATCAATTATATGGCACTGCTGGCAACCCAAACTCAGCATACGGCGGCTCTGGCAACGGTGAAGTAGCTGTCAATGGCGAGTTGCCAGTATCTGGAATGACTTCTGTAACTGGGCATGTGCCATTGACTGGCAAAGTGGCTTTCAATGGCAACGTGGCTTGTGGCGGTGTTGTCACTATTACTGGCAACTGTGCTTCTTGTGGGCATAATGCACCTTATGGTCAGGGCCAAATGCCAGCGTATGGCAATAAGCCTTATGGGTATTAATCGGGAATATATTTATTAAATTAAGTGTTTAAATTATTTTATTTAAGTGTGTGTAATAAAATATTACTTTTTTTTAATAAATAAATGGTGTTCTGAGCATGATTTTTTTTCCTTATTGTCGACCTATAATATTACTTATCATAAAATTTGTACCTATGGCTTGTAGCCAAGAATATTAGCCGAGGAAACGGGCATGTCCTTGAACCAACAATTCGAAGACATGTGACATCTACCAACCCGCACTGGGCCCGCGTGGTGGATTACAGCCCACTCCGTCTCACAGAGAGGTGGCTTGTGTCCTAGCAGGGAGAATGTAGGCTGATTATCCTGAAGCCAAGAAGGGTTTTTTTTTTGAGGATGGGAAAGCATCAAATGACCCCTCCCGCTCTGGGTGGAGCGGAAGGGAGTGTCAGACTCTTACTGACTAAAACCCACCCGTGTTCCTTCCTTAGCCCTTTATGTTCCGAGCCAGCGGTAACCCTTTCGGACAATCCCGCTGACCCGGCAGGCTGCGGCCCTGACGGGCCCCTCCAAATGATGCTGACATCTCTTTGAGGCGCGCGTGGAACACGTACGCGCCGTTCAGTACGGGAAGCCAAAAAGGGTTTAGAAGAGCTTTGATGGACGCTGTTGGTTATATTACTTTCAAGCTTTAGTCCGCGGCTTCGCTCGCGTGAAGATCGAAAATTATCCTAAAGAAACGTACTACGAAGAAGTATGGAATATTGTTTATATTGACCCTGACTACACAAAACAAATACTTAAGTTGGTTTTACATAACATCACTTCTGTGCTGATATATCTGTAAGTATGTATATTTTCTCAGGTATGTTTAAGAACTGTTACACACATGCGTTATGTTCGTGAACGGGCGCCGTCAGTAGGGACTGGTCATCTCTTTGCTGCCATGGCTTATTTTTTTTTCAGAATGAGAAATCATCAAATGACCCCTCCCGCTCTGGGTGGAGCGGAATGGAGTGTCAGACTCTTACATTTAATGACCCGTCAGTTATGGGAACCGAAAACTTACCTTACTTGCAGGACGTCATGATGAAAGACTTAGGCCCATTGTCCACGTAACCGCACGTCATACGCACGCTTTCGTCAATTGACGATTGCAAGACGAATGCTTGCATCTTGTGTAGAAACAATGAAATCTGTGTCCACGAAGCGGCAACGTCGCGTCAGCCGCTCGTGTTGCGTTCGTCATGCGGTGTGCGCGCTTCGTGGACACAGATTTCATTGTTTCTACGCAAGATGCAAGCATTCGTCTTGCAATCGTCAATTGACGAAAGCGTGCGTATGACGTGCGGTTACGTGGACAATGGGCCTTAGGTATCGGGGCATTGTTGTAACAAGCTGCCAGTCTGTCACTTTATGATGAAAATATAACAAAATCATAATAAACATTATACAATCCACAACCTTGAAGACGCATGGTTTTCTAAAGGTCGCGCGCGTTACTGCACAAGCTGCAGATTTTTCTGCTTATCATAGTTTTTAGTTATGCATAGTATTGCATTCTTTCGCTACAGCAGTGTCAGCATAAATAATAATAATTATTGTGCTATGTTGTGGTAATATGCATCTTGGTCTGAAAGTTTTATTAATACTTTCTTTATATAATGATGTTTAAGCTTGACATTTTCTGTAGGACCGATTACTCAAAGAAGAATGTTGGAGTATATCAAAAACAAATCGATCCTACTGAAGTAGGATCGATTTGTTTTGATTTTTTTGTTGAAACACTATCGTCTTTCTCATTCTAACTCATAAATGTTATTTATGTATACGTGCCCGCCCTGAACCACTTGACCGAAATCCTTACTTTCGCATAGTGACTGTACTACTCAAAGCCTTGTGGGGGATCACACGTCTCACGTAATATTAGTAAACAAACCTCCCAATATATAAATATAAGGATTAATAAACGTATTATTGAAATCCTTAGAACGGTGTTTCCTTTGTTGTTCATCCATTAACCTTAACAAACAATGTTGTGGTACATCTGGAACGGCTCGTTGAGAAAAGAACCATGTAAAATCCAACGGAGTGTTCCTTTTTGTAGACCACAACTCATCTTAGGTAGCTCAACAACCCTACACGTCATGTAATTTCATACCAATGACATAATCAAAAGACGTGTATCTGTTAATAGCTCAAAAACGTGACTTTCCTTCAAGTTCAATTAAAAAGTCAATAGCGTTATCTATAAATAAAAACAGGTTATTTCATAAACTCTACTCACTCCTCACGTAATATAAAATATATTTCTTTGTCATCGATTGCGTACAAGTATACTATAAAACGTTGGTGCGTTCGATTCAAAATCATACTCTTGTTTGTCATCAACACAAACGTTAACAAAAAACAAAATGGCCGCCAAAGCTTTCTTTGTCTTCTGCACTTCTGCTTTATTGGTTCAGGTGAGCATTATCTTCATTCCAATCAACGATCTTTGAAATATTTTGAAAGACTTTTTTTGGTTCAATTGTGATGATAAATGTACACTTGTGTCATCATCATCATTCGAAGACCACAAGTATCAAGTAAATTGGTTCAATTAATAATCTATAGAAAGGCAAATTACCACCTTCCACCTTTTACCTTTTCTCTTTCTATTTTCAGATTATCTCAGGTCAAGCCATCGGTGCTTGCAACAGCATTGCCGGCACCGCCTTAGCGGCTGAAGAACTTGCTTTAGCTGGCAACGCGCTGACTTACGGCTCCAACCTAGCAGGACGAGGCTTGGCAGCAGGACCCATTGGCTACCCAGGATGTAACAGCTACGGCCTGGCTGCTAACTCCTTCATTCCCTCGAGCGGTGGCGGCTTTACAGTTACCAGCGTGTCTCCCATCGCCCCCACCGGCCTCACCGTGGTCTCTGAGAACGCTATCGAAGGAGCTGTCGCTGTGAACGGAGAGTTGCCGTTCTTGAGTGCTGTGGTTCTGGAGGGAGCTTTACCTTCTGGTGGCGTTGGTGGTATCAACTACGGCTGCGGGAATGGCTTTGTTGGTATTGTAAGCGAAGGTCTTGGTGCTGCTGTTGGTCCTTATGGTGCTAGTGCTCCTGGCGCTGGTCTGAGTGGTCCCAGTCTGGGTCTTGGTGCTCCCGGTCTGGGATTCAGTGGTCTCTCCGGCCCCGGCTGTGGCTGCAAGGGAATGTTCTAAGTTATGAATTTGTTTTACATTGTTAAAGTTTACTTTTTAATTATGTTTTAATATATGAAAATTTATAATTTCTGAGTTTGTTCATTACCATAATGTACCTTTTTATACACATACACTACACTACACACACACACACACACACACACACACTGACACGCACTTTTTCTTATTTTCTTTTGAAAGAAATTGAGATAAATAATAAAATAAAATCGAGAACAAAATTAAATGGAGCCTTAGAAAACATCGTGAGGAAACTAGCATGTTCTAGAACCAAAAATTCGAACATATGTCACTTCTACCAATCCACAATGGGCCTCGTGGTGGATTACGGCCCATTCCCTCTCACACACAGAGAGGAGGCCTGTGTTCTTGCAGTGAGAACTTTATAGTCTGTTTACGCTTATAATTGAAGAGTAAAAGGCATGTTCCTTAATGACCAAGGATAGAAACACAAATAAAGAAGACAGAAGAAGGCGTATCTTTATCATTCTTACAATATTTAGGGTATCGCAATATCGCCTAGCCTTTTCCCAACTATGTTGGGGTCGGCTTCCAATCTAACCGGATGCAGCTGAATATCAGTATTTCACATGGGGCGACTGCCTATCTGACCTCTATAACCTAGTTACTGGGTATTACAATACCCCTTGGTAAGACTGGTTGTCAGACTTTCGGGCTTCTGACTAAACAAAACTAAAAATTCGTTGTGAATGAAATAGGAAGAGTTCAATAAAAATACATGTTGTGGTTTTTGATTAGTAGATTTAATAAAAAAACTTATTGACACAGGGGTGGAATATTGAAAAATCGTTTGGGATCTTTCATAATTTGACTCAGATTATTTATACCAATTTTCGAATTAATCAAGCCACGCAGCATACTCTTCTGTAAAACTGACTTCCCCACTGAGTTTCGATTCAATCCAACCCCGCGTCAACATTAAAAAAGTCCCGTGATTTTTTTAATGTTGAATTAAAAAAATATGTTTAATGTTTGTATGAATTTTTTTAGCTAAATGTTATATTGTTGGCTTGCTGTACGCTTTGGCGTTTACTGTAAATGCAGCAAGCAATTGTTATTTAAATAAATAAATAATAAATAAAATAATATAAAAGATAGTTATGCAGATAACTCTTAATCATTAAGCAAACTCTAAACAAGAATTATCGATATCGTAAAATCACAATAACTCTGACAAAAACCACCCAGACTTAGGAAATAAAATTTAGGGTTAAATATGATTATGAATTAGGGTTTATGATTACTTTAAGTTCGGTTAAAAATATTAGTAGAAACTTTGACACCACAACATCACGCCTGTTTTTTTTTTTCAAAAAAAGGGCAGACAGCATTCCAGTGAGTTCTAGGTACATCCACATTTAACGGCAATAACGTTTATTTTCCATGTAATAAACGACCCAACTGCCGTAAAATACAATGATTCAGTAAACTAGCGAAGAAAAACTGACCAGATAATTTGCACAACGCAAAAATAACTGTCTCGTCTGAGGATGGAACTCACCTCCCTAACCTACTACGCATGCGCGAAGTCTGGACCCTACCGCCTGCAACGCTATCAAAATGGCTCGACTGTACCACCCTTGCATTAAAACCTAAAATTGCATTCCTATCATCAGCATCCTGCATCGCGCAATCAAAGTTTTCCTGGCAACTTGTATGAATACAAATTCCGAATTTAAACATTCGGGGAGTCCGTTTCTACACAGTAAAGCAGTGTTCAGGATAGCGCTGCACTAATCTATCCTTACGTTGTCGAGTTTCGGCTCTAAACCGATGGTCTCATTAAGACATGCGCCACGTATTTGGGCTCGGCATCCAAGTAGATGTGGTCGGTGGCCAGCTAGGGTGGATAGGCGCGTAATTCTCGATTATCTCCCTACGGCCTGTATAGAGACGGGTCGTAAGCCGACGGAGCCAAGACTGAGGTGTGTGATGCACTTCGACCCCACTGTTGTAGAAGCTTTGACTCTCTTTTGGTTTTTCTTAATGAAAACTCTATGTTTTGAAACGAACTTTACATTCCAATACTTATTCGCAAGAGATAATCTACGCACATCAAGTGTCTAGGGATCAAGTATATCCCGCCAATTGAGGATTATTATTTTAACTTTTTTGGATCGTTATTGATTATTTTTAGTTAATTTCACTATTTGAATAAAGAATTTTCTTTAAATTTTAAAAATAGAAAATTAGCTCTCAATCAGGATTCCTATAAAAGTGTGTAATAGCGTTTTTACAAAACCATTACAATTTCTGCATCGTTACTGAGAAAAATTGCATTGATATGGAGCGACGACAGTCTAAATGTAATATGTATTTTATATAGAGCGACTGCCTATCTAACCTCCAAAACCCAGTTAATAAATAACACGATACGCAAGGATAAATAAAAATATGAAATATTTACAGGCAATTTATTTAAATAATTTATATTCTAATAATTTAACATCTTATTTACACACATAAAACACAATTTCAGTACAACATTCCACGGCCACAGCAGTCACATCCGCCATACCCTAATCTGTTGGCATTCGCAAAGCCAACTGCAGGACCAAAACCGGCAGCAGGACCAAAACCATTACCCAGACCCAGAGCAGCACCAGCACCGAAATCGCTACCAGCACCGAATGCCAAATTATGACCGGGAGCATAACCACCAGGTCCCAAAAGACCGAAAGCGGCAGGGACTGGTCCTTCGCTCAACATAGCCACTACGCTATTTCCACAGCCATATTGAATCCCACCAACACCAGCCGTAGGCAAATTGCCTTTCATAGCAACAGCGCTCACGAATGGCAGCTCACCAGTCACTATAACAGGACCCTCGAAAGCATTGTCAGAACTTATTCTTATCCCAGTAGGAGATATCGAAGATATGCAGGTTACTGGAAGACCACCACCGCTGTTAATAGTGAACTCCTTGGCAGGGGAGTAGTATCCATCGCAAGGTAATTCTCTTCTTGCATATCCATTGTATGCCATTCCAGGGGCAGTCATTCTATCGTATGATAATCCGGGAGAAACTTGCGACAATCCAGCCATACCATAGGGAGATGAGAATCTAGAGGCCTCGACGGCTGCACGACCGGTGCATTGCTGGCCGAGTGCAATCTGAAAATTAAAAAAAATGTAAGTTAGAGAATTTTCATCAGCTCAAGTGGGATCTACTAATCATATTATTATTTTTATTATTAAAATTTTTAATTATTTTTATTATTATCTATTATTATTAAAACCAGAACAGCTTTAATGCACTTAAGAGCTTAAGGCGAAAGCGCCAGGGTAGCCCGCGAAATTCATTTTTTTTAGGTTTTTTTTCAATTTGCTGGTCAGTATTAAGTTGTACGTTGATTAATATATGATTCGTGATACGTGCGGTACCGGCTACGGCCATCCGTCTTACGAATTTTCGATCAGGTCACGTGTCCTGACGCGAGTTTAACATTTTTTACCCATTACAAAAAAAGTGTACAACGCCGTTAAAGAAGTTTTCACTTAAAAAACAAAATTTAACACCCAAATAAAAATTTGGGTGTTAAATTTTGTTTTCATTAATATTTTTAGTTTTGAATAAATGACTTTTGATTTTGATTTTTGAACCGGGCACAAATCCATACTCCGAGCTAGTGAGAAATTCCTGATGGCAAAACCCAATAACAGTTTGTACGATCTGGGAATTGGACCCAGGACAACATGCTCAGCAATAACGCTTGCGCCCACTAGAGCAACGAGGCATTCACTTGAAAAAAAAATCGGTTGTCTGTAAGTAAGTTTACGGACGATAGTTTAACGTGACAACGTCATAACAAAACATTAATGAAATTGCCGAACGCGGAGGCCGATTCGACAGCGTTCGACATCATCTGTCTCTCACCGCTCGTTCCGCGCTCTCGCTTGCACTTCAAGCCGCCATGGAACGCTACAACGCTACAGAGCAAGGCCGCGAGGTAACGCTTTATGAGTCATGTTTTTTCGTGTGTGCAGCCAGCTTCATCGATTTATTAGACGTTATCACGTCAAAATCCGTTTTTTTTTTTAATATAATATTGGTTAGGTCAATAATTTACCTGAATGAAGAAAGCTTGAACGCAGAGGACCAGGGTAGCTTTGTCAGACATTTTGTTTAGTTGTATGAAGTAGTTACTAATACAAGTGCTGATAAAATAACGATTTGAACAAGCCTTCCTTTCGTTTTATACGAAGTTATTTTATCAGAAGTATTGTATAAACTTAAATACAATTTATTGATAAGTTTTATAATCACTATTTTTATGATACCATGATTTGTAATATTCTAGATAATACGTTAGACATAATTTGTTAATAAATTATTGTAAAATAGTCTGATAGCCCTTATATTTATGAACACATAACCTGTGACAGTAGATATAAAAGGCTGTGTAATCTATTTTGAATCATCATTCAGTCTTCAGCTTGTCGTTAAACACAAACAAACATCAAACATGTCTTCCTTCGCTTTTGTGTTTCTCTGCATCCAAGCTTGCTTGATCCAGGTGAGGTTCCCAAATTATTGACGTGACAACGTCTAATAAATCGATGAAGCTGGCTGCACTCACGAAAAAACATGACTCATGTAGCGTTACCTCGCGGCCTCGCTCTGTAGCGTGGAGGCGTTCCATGGCGGCTTGAAGTGCAAGCGAATATTAACAAATGCAATGCAACTATTCCATCAGTATTTTCTCATGACGTTGTCACGTTCAACTATCGTCAGTAAACCGACTTTACAGACAACCGATTTTTTTTGTGTTCTTTTCCCAATTAATTTTGAAACCGGCAAGTCTTAAAATCAAAAATTCGAAGACATGTGACTTCTACCAACCCACACTGGTGGTAGATTTCAGCCCACTCCCTCTCACAGAGAAGAGGCTTGTCTCCTGGCAGTGGGAAAATTATAGGCTTATTATTCTTCCAATGAATTTTATGGCTTGAATCGGATTACAAAAAGACTTTTCTAATTAAAACTGTGTATATTTTCGCAGAACGTGTTCAGCCAGCAATGCCTAGGTGCCTACGGTTCCTCTGCTTACGCTCCTGTTGCCAATTCTTTCGGCTACGGCGCTGAGCTCGCCTACCCTGCCGGTAACTGGGCTACAGCTTACCCTAGCACTGGCTTCGCTGGTACACACCCCGCTGCCGGTTGTGGCGCTGCCACGTACGGCGGCACTGGTGAAGGCAATGTGGCGGTCGCTGGTGAGCTGCCAGTCGCCGGTAACACCGCTATTACTGGTCAGGTCCCCATCATGGGCACTGTGAGCTTCGGCGGCAATGTGCCGGCTGCTGGTGCCGTGTCCGTTAACGGCCAGTGTGCGTGTGGCTGTGGGTATCCGTACTACTAATATGGTATCTTCATAGTTTGTTAAAACATAAATAAAAATACTTTCCTACAAAGCTATCTATCTCTTTATTGTCTGAATCCTTATTCTGAAACGTCTACGATTACAGTACCCGGCGACAAATATTGCACATCGACCTATTCGGTCCTATCGATTTTGTACAAAGAATAAAAATAATTATCAAAAGAAGCAAATCATAATTGTTGTAACAGCTCCTAATAGATACCGGACTGTTTGTATTTCGTGCGACAGAGATAACGCTCTACGAAACCGAAATTAGCCGATTGTCTCTTTCCAAAGGTCGATGTGCAATATTTATCGCCGGGTACTGTATCGTCATAGTTTGTTAAAACATAAATAAAAATACTTTCCTACAAAGCTATCTATCTTTTTATTGTCTGAATCCTTATTCTGAAACGTCTATGATTATTTGGTGTTTCACTTCATAGAGGTATACTTAAATTACATTATAAGCTCAAGTGTTCCGTACCAAAACGGTGCCAATCGTGAAGCTTTTACTCACTATAAATGTCTAAATTGTTTGTTACAATACTCTAATCATTAACAGTAAGTATATGACAGTCGTTCAAGGTCAGTATTTTTCTGGATTGAAATAAGTAGGGGTTAAAATTCACCCTCATAAGATACTTGTGTGCTGATGCGCTCTGTTGAATTGCCAACGCTTGGGTTAACACCGAGAGTTAAAAATCAAGCGCGCGAATAAAAATCGTCTTATTAAAAATCGCCCATGCTTTCTTATGCGGGCAAGTAACTATGTAGTATTCGAACTACCTAGTTATTTTATGTATATAAACTATCTTTGGCGAACCCTGTCAAAGCCAAATCATTTATTTCAAACTAGCTTCTGCCCGCGACTTCGTCCGCGTGAAATTTCTTGTTACTCCGACCCACCCCGTCGCATCGCATCGCCTGCCCGCGCTATTACTTCGTTTTGCGTAGCGTTCTTTCTGACTTTTTTTCCTTTTGCTCGGCTCCTAAAGGTCATAGCGTGATGTTATATAGCCTATAGCCTTCCTCAAGAATTCGGCTATCAAATGCAAAAAGAATTTTTTAAATCCGACTGGTAGTTCCAGAGATTAGCGCGTTCAACCAAACAAACAAACAAACTCTTCAGCTTTATAATATTAGTATAGATAAAATATTATAGTATCTTAGCCGTGTGCAGCACCCCTTAGTGAACTCCACTGCGGGTGACGTAACCTACGACAAACTTATTATTTGCGGTTGGTACAGTAATCGGGTCTAGGGATCGAACCGCAAAATTAAGTTTGTTTTTTGTTGTATATACTTTTCCGGGATAAAAAGTACCCAGTGTGGTGCCCAGGATATTAAAGAATAATTATACCAAGTTTCATCGTAATCTAACCGGTAGTTTTTGCGTGATGCCTGAACAAACAGACAGACAGACAGACAAAAAATTTTTTTATCGCATTTTTGGGTTCGGTGTCGGTATAGTAACACCCCCTGCCATTTATTTTTTTGATATTTTCAATGTACAGAATTTTCACTTCTACAGATTTATTATAAGTATATAGAAGTATAGACATTAAAAGCACTTTTGAACGTCACAACTTACAGTAAAATTGAATTGATTCTAGTCGCCCCTTCCAAAAGATAGTGTTCGTAAGGAGAAGAATGGGCAAGAAACTCCACCGTTACTCTTTTAAAATGTTTTACAAGGTTTTGTATACATATTTTATATGTGAAGACGATGCACCTAGAATAAAATTAGTCTACCACAAAAAATAAAAAGAATTAAAGAGAAGTCAACCTTATTTTTACCATGGCGTAAGCTATTGTTTACTAAGAGGAGAGGTGGCCCAGTGGTATCAGCCGCAACTTACGAGTTGGGTCATAGGTTCAAACCTAGACAGGCGCTTTACTTTGTGTAAATTATTTCATCACCATTGCTCTCAAAACGGTGAAGGAAAACATCGTGATAAAACCGGCATGTCCTAGAACCAAAAATTCGAAGACATGTGACATCTACCAACCCGCACTGGGCCCGCGTGGTGGATTACGGCCCGCTCCCTCTCACAGAGAGGAACCCTGTGTCCCAGAAGTGGGAATGTTATAGGCTGATTATGATGATGGAAGCTATTGTTTCGCAGGTCGCGGTCGTGCCGATACGACAGAAGAAATTGATAATGTAAAAACAGTGGCTATGCGCCTCTAAGGCTTGGCGGAAACAAGCCACCAGCCACAGCCAGGTCACATGCTTTTTCATACGTTTTTTATGGATTCGTCGCATACGTGTGGCCAGTGACGACCAACCGCTTTTTTTATTACTAAAAAATAAGCAGCATCGCTTCACACTTCGCTTTAGCAGTACTCAACACAGCAATACGTGGTGACAGCCACCGATGATTGTTACCGTTGGCTCGAGTGCGCTCACCCTTTTTGAGGATGGGATATCATCAAAATAAATGACTCCTCCCGCACTGGGTGGAGCGGAAGGGAGTGTCAGACTCTTACTGACTAAAACCCACCCGTGTTCCTTCCTTAGCCCTTTATGTTCCGGGCCAGCGGTAACCGTTTTGGACAATCCCGCTGGGTGCGCTCACCCATAAACCTATGTGGATTTTATTCACTTATTTTGGAATTGTATAAACTGAACCATGTACAGGAAAAATTGTTTTTGTTGCCGTAATCTTTTTTTGTTTTATTATTCCACTATAACGTAATATGTAGGTAACTATTAAATTAATTATTATTTTGTTCATCGCCGGCAACTAAAACCTATGAATTAATAACTCATTGGTCAAGATGTACTTTATTAGAAAAAATGCTATTTCAAAGCGTCAGTGTGTTAAGGAAAGTGTGTTGTACAAATAGTAGTTTGTGGTTTAGGAAACTTACAACACACACTAGTACCTATGTGCAGTCTCATACAATATTTTATCTAAAGTCCTGCAATTTCATTAATATCGAGTAACAGTGCTTAAATCTAACATTCCATTTTAACAGTTTCCCTGTCCCATGAATCATATATGATTCATGTTGATTGTTTAACTATTGTGTCTACTTTATGGACAATGAATCTCTTAAGATTATCCAACAGCCACAGATAACATTTTTTTTTATTTAAAAATAAACTTCTTTACATAAAAAATACACACACACGAAACGAAACACCACACGAAATACGAAATGCCTCTTCAATTTATAATATGTAGTAAACCACTAACGATATTTGTTACGTTGCGTCGTCCTATTCAATCTTCTCCTCTTTTCTCAATGTTTATTATAATAAATTTATTTTAACATTATATCATGTACGCAAAATTCGCGCATTGACGTGGAGTTGCGGACACCAGCCCGTATTACCTAATATCCTTGGATTACCTATAATCAATAGACGTAATAATCAATTTAAGTCATGTTTTAATACCATCTATTTACCTACTGGCAGCTGCGTAGACTTTCTATGTACTTAGTAAAAAGTTCTTTTAAAAATTACATTGTTTTTTTAATAGATAAGTTAAATACAGACGAAAAAAGGCTTCATAATCGATTATTTTAAGTAAAGTTTTTATTTTGCCTTCTTTTATATGGGATAGTCATTAAGTATGGCCTATATTGACACTAGTCAATTTTTTAATCCATAAAAAAAAACAAAAGTTTTTGATAACATTTTTTATTTCATCCTAATCAACCACAATAAAATTAAAAATCACTGAACTTAGTAAATAATGTTACCACCACATCCACCCATACCGAATCTTCCTGCAAGAGGACCATGTCCAAAGGAAGCTGCAGCAGGAGAGATACCGGCAGCTGGGAAAGTAGCAGCAATCGGAGGGATGGCAGCACCAGGAGCGTAGCCAATAGCAGCATCGCTCTCAATAGCAGTAACACCATTACCGCAAGAGTGGTTGATGTTTCCAGCACCACCAGAAGGCATTGCTCCCTCCATGCCGGTTGTACCCACGAACGGCAGATCACCTGCTACGCTCAGAGGACCTTCGAACATGTTCTCAGATACGATAGTGATGCCAGTTGGAGCGATAGCAGAGGTGCTGGTCACTGCTAAGCCGCCACCGCTCGTGGCTGCGAACTCCAAAGCAGGGGAGTACAGTCCATCACAAGCCAGGCTCCTGCCTGGCAATCCAGGGGCAGCCAGGCCGTTGTTCAAGAAACCGGGTCCGTGCAAAGGAGATAGACCAAGGCCTAAGCCGTAGGGAGTGCCGATGCCAACACCGGAAGATTCGACAGCTGCACGGCTGGTGCAGGATTGGCTGAAGGCGATCTAAAAATAGAAACAAATGTGAGCTAAAATGTTATGCTGTAGACAGAGGAAACTGCTAAAACACAAAATTATATCCCTCTGTTTTTGTCGGGGGTTAAAAATAAAAAAACTGAAGAGCTAGTATAAATAATTCATGTGGTGATACCAAATGAAGGTAGCTGTAAATTTTTTCGCTAGTGGGATGACTATCATAGAAAGTATCGCCATTCATAAAATTGGTTTTAAAGCATTTAACGATTTTACATTCTGAATTGAATTCAATAATAAGTAGATTTATGAGGTTTATACAATAGTAAGGGGGAAGATCAACAAATTAAAGGAATAGGTAACTGATTATAAAGTTCATGACGTAAATAATTAGATGATAAAACTAATAATAAAATATTTACCTGGATGAACACCGCCTGAGCGCAGAGGATGAGGATAGTCTTGGCTGCCATTTTATGTTAATGTATTAGGTTCTTGTGCTGTAACTGACACGAGAATTATGTTCTGCACTACTTCTGGTAGTTTATATATACCTTCTTATCAGCATTATTACATACAATTTCGTTGTAAAATATGGGTAATAATATTGTATAATAATCAATCTATTGGAAGAAAGTCACGTAGGACAAGATGTTACTAATGCTTTCAATAATAATTACAGTAATTATTTCAAGTAATTGTTTGAGCAACGTTTTTAAGTAAGCATAAAAGGTTGGAAATATTTCCAATTTATCGTTTAGTCTTCAACTTCTAGTTGATCAAACATGTCTTCCTTCGCTGTTCTGTTGCTCTGCATCCAAACTTGCTTGTTCCAGGTGAGTCAATTCTTCTTAAATTCTTGTTCGTGCCGACATAATAGGTGCCCATGTCTTCTTCATTTATTTGACTGGGTCTTTCAGAAGTTTCTACAACTGGGTTAAAAAGTCGTCGTGTGTTCAATAAAATTACACGCTCCAGAGTGTGAATCGGCTAGATTCCTTCGTATAACCAGCAGATTGGAGTCAACAACAAAATACTCTCTTGCTACAAATGCTCGTAGATGGTGGGAAATGAGGAAGAGTGACATAGTTGCAAATTGTTGTAAATTCTAAATTAATTTGTTTAGTGTAGTCTAAGCAGGTATTCCAAGAATCCTTGGGTTTGTTTAGTTGTGCTATGCAACATCAAGAACTTAGATCAAACACTACAATGCTGATCCCGTTGTAAACCCTTTGTTTCTGGATGGCCATTTTACCTCCAAGAATTTTTTTAGAGAACTTGTACTAAAAACATAGTTTTCTCTTGTACAGAATGTATTCAGCCAGTGCCTTGGCGCATATGGCCCTACCGTTCTTCCCCCTTTGGCAATGGTGCAGGCATAACTGGGCTTGCTTACCTTACTGGCTTAAGCTTAGCTGGTGCATACCATGGCAACCTTGGCGGCTACGCTGGTGCATACCCCGCCACTGGTTATGGAATTGCCGCGTACGGCGGCACCGGTGAAGGCAACGTGGCGGTCGCTGGTGAGCTGCCAGTCGCCGGTAACACCGCTGTTGCTGGTCAGGTCCCCATCATGGGTGCTGTGACTTTCGGTGGTGCTGTACCCGCTGCTGGTGCCTTGTCTATCTCCGGACAATGCGCTTGCGGTTGCGGCTGCCCTTAAGTGTACTAAGAATAATGAGTACTTGATAAAGTAATATCGATAAAAAATTAAATATTTCATTTCATTAACTCATTGGTTATTTTTAGGAAGCAGGACACTTGCCCGAAAGACATTTCCGCGAAAGATACTTGCGCAAATGGACTTGTGCGTGATAGGACACCTGCGCGAAAGACATTTCCGCGAAAGATACTTGCGCAAATGGACTTGTGCGTGACAGGACACTTGCGCGCAAGACACTTGCGCGGAAAAACATTTCGCAAATTGACCTTTCATCACACTACAACCCGAAGGCAAGTCGAAAACGAAAAAAAAAAACAGAAAGAACGCTAAACTAAAATGAAGTAAGTAATAGCATGGGCTGGCGATGCGATGCGACTGGGTGGATCGGGAGGAATGAATTTCACGCGGATGAAGTCACGGGCAGAAGTGCTTATTAAAATAAAAAAATGGCGTTCCATACGTTTTGATGGCGTAGGTATTGCATTTTCCATGAAACTGGTCCGATTACGCTACGTCTGTGCTACGCCGTAGCACGTAGAATGCTACGGCAATACAAATGCTTGATACAACCGCGGTATGTTTGAAGGAAGTTTTTGTGTATCAAGCCACGAGGCTTGATAACAACGATGTTATGAGTGAAGACTAGACGTTCAAACGATTTCAACGGATTCAGCTGAATACCACTAGTTAACATGGAGCGACTGCCTATCTGATCTCCACCACTGTCACATTGGGTAACACGATAGAATAGAATAGAATAGAATACTCTTTATTATGTACACCATATAAATTACAGACATAAATATAGAAACTGTACAAAGGGTGACACAATGGGCGGTCTTATCGCTAAGAGCGATCTTTTAAATCAAATCAAATCAAATCATTTATTTGCATAATACATGTCAAAAAGGTGTTACAAGTATGAAAGGTACATTGTATTATAACCTACTGAGGTGTGCAAATTAATATATACCTAGCTACAGAATAAATTATAAATTGAGTTACAAAAAAAATAGAATGTCAATAAAAAATGTCAATCTATTATAATACACGAGTCAGAACAAAATTTCAATAATTATTATATTTGTGGTGCATTTCAGATAAAATAGATTCATCTTTCATTTAAATAATCATTAATTGAAATCATTAATTGAGTTAAAGACAACCTTAGGATGGATTTAAAAAGGGGAAGGATAGACAAATACTGTAGTTAGTCCGTGGTGTACCATTTACATAATACAACAAGTACATACATAACTTTATGTATGTACTTGTTGTATTATGTAAATGGTACACCACGGACTACACACACATATACTAATCTAAATAAATATATACACATACATATAAATATATCCATATAATAATAAACATGAAACAGGAGCAAAGAAAATATAATGATGATGTTTAAGGAGAGAGGAAGTGCTTTTTTACCATAATTTTAAACGTGGACAAAGATTGAGCACGCCTTACCGACACGGGCAAGTCATTCCATAACCGTACTGCTTGAACAGTAAAAGATTTGTCATAGAAGCTGGTGGAATGCATCGGCATCTCTAGTCTCAGGTTTTCCGATGACTTCAGATATCTATTATGTGTGCATGAAGAAACTTGAAACGTTCTTTAAGATAAGTGGGGCTTTTAGGATTAAACAAAATACTGTAGAGCTGAAACAAAATATGAGAATTCCGGCGAAGACGTATGGGAAACCACTTGAGCTTTGTACGAAATTCTGATATGTGATCATATTTGCGCAGGCCAAATATAAATCTTATACAAAAGTTTTGAAGTCGCTCAAGTTTATCTAGTTGTGCCTAAGTAAGATCTGGATAACTGACATCAGCGTAATCAAAGATGGGAAGTAAAAGGGATTGTGCAAGCGCAGTTTTAGTGGCAGTTGGTAAGACCGGTTGTCAGACTTTTGGGCTCCTGACTTGGTCTCGATATGTAATGGATGGACAGCCATCCACGAACAAACCGTGGCAAGCAGAAACAAAAAAAAACTTATAATAAAAGAATACCTTCTAACGACCCGTGTGGCTGAATTATTACGGTATCCAAACTCCACCATTGTCTGTAGTCGCCTGCCATCTTTGAGGCATTTAATAATAATAATCATTTTATTTCGGACAACTTTAAAATCCATAACTTGTTAGTAAACAGTTTGCACTTAAAAAACTATTGTTAGTAACTTAAACTAAAGACGAATGAATGCGAAGACCACGAACTCGACAACCAGAAACTATGGAACAAGTCTTCGCAAAAATTGCGTTATTATGGCGGAGGACGTATCTGACTGTCTCATATTCTGCTCAGGAGTGAAGCCGTTTTTTTGCGGATGATGGCATTTTTACCTGCCCCACGCCCGATATACGGGTGCGTGTAAGCCCTGCCAGTGCCGCATGAAAGGCCCGTCCAACCAAAAATTTTTTCACAACTTTTTGGGGACGTCGCAGTTTTTATCAAAGTCCATATAAATATATTAGATTTAAGTATGGCGGGTGTGTGTATTTTTTATACACATCTTTTAAAGGCACCTGTGCGACCGCCGCCGCCGGCGACTAACGAGCAGCGAGTGCCCGACGGTGACTAGCTGATACACGTTTACAGTGCGTGCCACGTAAGAAGAGACTTGACACACCACGTGGTTTGACATGCGCAGTACACGATTTTAGGTACCTATCTTTAGCGGTATGAGGTCTGAGTACGGGACGGGACCGGACGTCATAGGGGCGGCGGAAAGAGGCGGGGGAGGCGGGGTCAAGTCTCTTCTTACGTGGCACGCACTGTACCTAACACTACAAAAGAATTTAAATAAATTATGACGAATTTATCAACGCATGAAGTATTTTCATTTTACAATCACCTATATTGACACTGGTATTTATTACTGGATTGCACTAGTATATCTGCCCCGTTGGTCGAGTGGTCGCAAGTGCGACTGCTGAGCGTGCGGTCCTGGGTTCGATTCCCGGATCGTGCAAAGTGTTATTGAGTTTTTCTATTAGGAATTTCTTGGTAACAGCGAGGAGTTTGGAAGCTGGCGGTGTGGTTCGTGCCTCGGAAAGCACTTAAAGCCGTTGGTCCTGCGCCTGATCTGTCTCCGGTCGTGTCGGATTGCCGTCCCATCGGACTATGAGAGTGACGGAAGAGGGAGTGCACCTGTCTGAGCTCAAACTTGTTCACGGTTTTCCTGGGGATCATGTTTGACCCAAAGCTACAGTGGAGTCCGCACTGAACATCACTTGCAGGACAGATAGGTTCAGCCGCTTACGCTGTATAGAGGTATGAGGAACAGAGTGTAAAGTTCACTCATACTCTATAGAAAAGGGAGGATCCTCCGACCAGACGGGTGTTGTGTCTGGCGGGCAATTGCCCATTGATTCATGTCGGGCCGTTGTATCTATGCTAGTTGCGCGGTAAACTCTGCTTGCGCGATGCAGGATTTGCGTGACGTCAGTATGACGCGTTGTTTTGAATGTGGCGTTGTAGATACCGCTACAGCTGTTTGGAAAATTCGCCAATTAACAGACATGGATACCACGAGACTGGTATATTTTAGTTACTTTCATAGCATCATGTCTTGCGGTATTTTGTTGTGGTGACGGGCTGCAGATATTGAATCTATCTTCATTCTGCAAAAGAGGGCTGTCAGAGCCATCTACAAGCTCCGCAGACGCGAATCTCTACGGGAATTGTTAAAAAAATTACATCGTGACGGTTCCCTGTCAATATGAAAACTTTATGTACTTTCGAAAAAAATAGTAAGATAAGTGACAGGCATAATTTTAACACTAGAAATAGGAACAAATTAGATCAACCGCGTTTCAGATTGTCTAAAATAAAAACTTCTTTTATGGGTTACTGTGTTAAATGTTATAATAAAATATCACTCGATATTTTTCAACTAAATGAGAAGAAATTTAAAACATGCATTAAACGCACACTATGTAAATAAGCATATTACAAGTTGGACGATTATATCGTAGATAAAAATGCTTGGCTTAATGCTAGTCCTGCTCCACAGGCACTTGGGCTCACTTGTAAAAATTTCAATATTTGTAAGAGGTGCTTCCATTTTTCTTGTATAGTGTTTCTGACATTACGAACATAATTTATTTTTATTTTATTCAGAATCAGAACTTTAACTCTTTACTTGTAAACACAGGTCAAAGTACAACAGTGTGCGAGATTTTACAGGTAGGTAGATCCTCTATGTTTTGCCCAGAGGCGTACAAATATATTAAATTAACATTGTCGAATTTTTTACTTTTAAGACCAATTTAACTTTTGAGATTGGGGGAATTCGCGACCGCGTGGAGAAGTAATACACAGAAGTAAGTTGTAAATAAGTAACGATTAATTTATTTAAGATATCAAGTAACTAAAGCTAGCAGTTACACTTGACACGAAAGAGTAAAATCAAATAATGATACATGAAGGGTAAGACTACTAGAAACACTAGGTCTAGGTTATGGCGAGCTTCGACGAGTAAAATATGATCGGGGTCAGAGAGGACCTCGCACGATCCTAGTTAAAAACAGACTGAAGCTCAGAACCAAAACCCTCCTGCATCTGCAGTTCACTAAACAAAGGACGCGGTAAAACGACACATCTGCAGTTCTCTAAACAAAGGACGCGGCAAAACGATTGCCTTTTGAAAGTATAATAAAACACGAGAAATGCAAATGGGTACATTACAAGATAACTGAAAATAATAGAACAATGAATCTTAACTAAAAATAAAGAATCATAAAAGACAAATGGGTACAATAAAAAATACCTGAAAATAATAGAACAATGAACCTTAACTAAAAATAAAGAATCATAAAAGACAATAGTACCTAAAACTTAAATCGCTTTGCAGATGTGGGAACGTGGGAAAAACACAAAATGAAACTTTCTAAAAATAATTACAATAAGTACCTACTTCTATAAAAATATTACATTCTTAACAACTATGCAAGGGATGGGTACGTGAGACACAGTCCCCACAAGATCAATGATTTATAAGTGCTTATAAAATCATTGTTTGGGTGTTTCTCAAATTTCGTGCATATTACATGTCCAGATTAAAAATCTTTATTTATTAATTAAATATCTGTATTCCTAGAAAACCAAACAAAATAAAGTTGTGCTTACATGCGTGGAACGTTTACTGATGAAAATAAAACAATTATTGAATTATAAATAAAAACGTTTGCTAATTGTCATTTCCTTCGGTGTCCATTTACTAATTTCCTAAATAAATTTGCTTTTTACCACAATATATCCGTACTAAAAATAAACAAGGTAACTAACATATAAAACTACATTAAAAAATACAACGTTTTCACCTAAAATAAATAGCAATAACTCAATAATGTAATGAAAATTTATTTTTAAATATTTGACATATATTTTTTCTGATTACCATCGGTCTGAATGAAAATTTAAATTATAGTGTGCGTATAACTTTATGTGCGGCGCTACCGTCATCTGCTTCCCCCGCGCACGTCTCAGTCAGCCAGCAAATGTCATAGGGGGTGCGCGCTTGTTCGTGATAAAAAAATATTTACGTCTAAAGTTTCGCGGCAGGTGAATATTTTGGAAACGTTCTCTTTCTTATCGCCCGTATTATTGAGTAAAATATTTATAATTTTGTAAATTTTATTACCAATTATTAATTTAAATAATCTTTCACCAACTTTCAAACTCCGGGCTGTTACTGAGACATTCCTAATGAAAAAACCCAATAACACTTTGCCCGATCCGGGAATTGAACCCAGGACTCCACGCTCAGCAGTCGCACTAGCGACCACTTGACCAACGGGACAGATAATATACTAGTAAAATCTAGTGTCCGACCGAAACAGGTTTTTAAACCGAAACCGAAACCAAAACCGAACTTTCGGCCTTGCTCTTAGTTTCGGTCAAAACCGAAACTTACTTAAACATACATATTTAAAATTTCTATCGTATACAGAAATCTGGTGTATTTTTTACACATTTATTTGAATATCCAATGTAGGTATATTATACATACAGACAGTTGAATACTTACCTAATCATTTATGTGCAAAACACAACATCAACTCCATGCGATTAACGATGGACGGCGGCGAACTGGGGCCGGCGACGCGACGCGACGAGTGAGCACGAGCTAGCCGCGAAGTTCGCCGAACGATGCACGATAATTTATGAACACTCTAGTTTCGGCGCGGCCGAAAGTTTCAGCCATTTCCTGGCCGAAACCGAAACTAAGGCCGAAACTAGATTCCTTGGCCGAAACTGGCCGAAACTGAAACCGAACTTTCGGTCGGTCACTAGTAAAATCTAGTAATAAATACCAGTGTCAATATAGGTAATTCTAAAATGAAAATCCTTCATGCCTTGATTAATTCATTATCATTTATTTAAATTCTTTTGTGAAGAAAAACTTCAGTATAAGATCGGAGATCCGCAGCCGCAAGCGCATTGTCCAGAGATAGACACGGCACCAGCAGCAGGCACAGCACCACCGAAAGTCACAGCACCCATGATGGGGACCTGACCAGCAAAAGCGGTGTTACCAGCGACTGGCATCTCACCAATGACCGCCACGTTGCCATTACCGGTGGCACCATAAGCAGCTCCAGGAGCGATAGCACCTCCGTATGCAGCAGCAGGAGCGATAGCACCTCCGTATGCAGGAGCAAGTGCGCCACCGAAAGCACCAAGACCCAGAGCACCACCACATGGAGAGAGACCAGCGCCGAGACCCAGAGCAGGAGCTATGGCTCCCACTTGGCCTCCGCAGCCGCACCCGTAACCGAACACATTCTGAGGGAACAAAAAAATAAAAAAGAATTGATTGGATTTGATTTAAGAATAACTGCACAAACATGAAAAAGCCCATAAAAACAATATAAATGACAGGAAAACCTAAAAGAAAATAATAAACAATTTTAGATCACTCACCTGGACCAAGCAAGCTTGGATGCAGAGCAACAGAACAGCGATGGTTGACATGTTTGATGTTTGTTTCTGTTCAACGAGAAGCTAAAGACTGAATGATGTTCCTACTTTGAGACCACGTTTATATAGTGCAAAAGCTTCTTATCATAACAACGTGATGTTTTTTCAATGTTCTATTGAAACAAAGCCCTTCATATTAAGTATTTCAAGGTTACATCACTTACGAAATACAAGCGTTTTTCAACAATGCAACTACTGATAAAGGTATAAAAAGTTAATTTCAAAATCCTCAAATTGCTGCAACACAACTAGATAAGGACTACGTTTAAGTATAAATAGTCGATCGATTCTTGTAAAACTCATTCTAAGTTTACTTCAACACAAACTACAATGTCAGCCAAGGTAATCCTCGTCCTCTGCGCTCAGGCGCTCTTCATCCAGGTGAGAAATGGTTGATTATTATTTAATATTTTCAATTATCTTATTTGCGATTTTTCCAAGGGTTTCTCACTACGCCCTCAGATACGGTTTTGTACAAATTTGTAAAATGTCTTTTAACATTTTTTATCAACACTGAAATGTAAGGCCATATACAAGTGTAAGACCATAATAATATGCACTCACGATTCTACCTAAGTTTTTTACTATCAGAAAATTTTAAATACATCAAAAGCGTCTAACATACGTGATCGAATAAAAAACAATCATTCGTGACATCGACACCGACGCCGTCTGCTGTTATAAAGTAATATTTACTAATACTATAATTTCCTGTTTACAGACTGCTTTCAGTTCATGTCTTGGTCGTGGAGCCGTCGTCGCTCCTGCTGTTGTTGCCCCAGGATGTTCTGGTAACGGCTGGGCTGGCAATGGTTTGATCGGAAATGAATTGATGGGTAATGGCTGGGCTGGTAACTGGGCCAACAATGGTTTCAATGGCAATGGCTTGGCTGCTCTTGAGATCATTCCCACCAGTGGCGGTGGACTGCCTGTCTCCAGCTTCTCTGCCATTGCTCCCAGTGGTCTCTCCGTAGCGTCTGAGAATGTGTTTGAGGGTACTCTGTCCGTGGCTGGTGAGCTGCCGTTCGCGAGTGCTGTAGCTTTGGAGGGTGTGTTGCCAAGTGGTGGTGCTGGCACCGTCAGCTACAGCTGCGGTAATGGTGTGACTGCAATTGAGAGCATTGCTCCTTCTGCTGCTGCCTTTGGCACTGCGGGAGCTTATGGTACTGCTGGTGCCTATGGGCTCGGCGCTGGCTACGGACCTGGTGCTGCTGCCATCGCTCCTGCCGGTCTCGGTTATGGAGGTCACGGTTATGGAGGCCGCGGCTGTGGATGTGGTGTCTACTAAGAACTTCCCTAACAATTACTTAGCTCTTTGTCCGAAACAATGATTCAATAAAATTATTTGCAATCTATTTTGGTATTTGAATTTACTTATACCCCAGTTTCCTTGTATTGTTAAAGTGTGAAGTGTTATTAAAAATAGAGAGACATGTGAAATTCTGTGATCAAAGAATTTTGCTGAACTTGACGTTTTATCAAGTATATATTTTACTTTTGCTTTAATTCTGACGTTCAAAAGTGCCTTTTATGTGCCTATTTGAAATAAATGCTTTGACTTTTGACTTTTGAATAGGTACTTTATTTCTAATAGTATCAAACTATAGCAATATTTTTAACTAAACGGTTTATGAATTTCTTAAGCTTTCAAAATTTCACACCTCAAACCAAGACATAAAAACAACCTCGTTGGTACTACACTTTTAAGTTGTTGAAAACCACAAAACATAAATATTTCCTCTTGTTTCGAATAACGTTAAATACATTTGCGATTAGTGAGATAAATTAAGCCAGGCAAAACTGTCGGGAGTCATGTTTCGTCATGAAATGGTGTGATTTTATGAAATTCCAATCTATTTTTTTTACTTTTTTCGACATGACGGCGGCGTAACGCTTAAGAGTTAAATCAATGGAATTTACTTAAAAACATAGAGAATTATCATATCAAAGTTAACTGAAAGTACTTTTAAATTTAATTCATTTATTTTGTTAAAAAAGGAGTAAATTCGTTTTGGCACATACGCTGTTTTATTCCGAGCGCACGCACATTATAGCCATCTCACTTCTTTTGCGTTTCAAAAGTAATTGCATCACTTTCGCTCGCTTAGTAGATCAGTCGCTTCAGTTTTCGAGGTAGCTCCTTCCACCAAACGGCTCGCACTGCATCGGATCGAAAAGGATACGAACGGATGCGGCGACAGCCGATCGCGTCCGGCAAGAAGTCGACGCATACGATCGGCTCCGTACGTCGCTTGAGAAATCCGTTTCTACGCCTAGTCAAATAGTTTAATTCCTACGGTGTTGACGTGTCTTAATTTTTGAAAATGGTTGAAGTTGACGGAGTATTGTTGGCCATTGCATTAGAAGAAGAAGAAAATAATCACAAAACACAGAAGAGGAAAAGAAAAATTTGAACGACAGCCGACAGGATTCGATCGGTTACGACGACAGGCGAACGTAGCCGTACGCGCGTCGCAGCATACTTTCGGCTACGATCACGTGTCACGGAAGACCCTCGCGGTCAAGCTGCTGTGCGCTGCTTGGTAATATAAGACTTTAAATACTGCGTACAGTAACCCAGCGATAAATATTGCACATCGACCTATTCGATCCTATCGATTTTATACAAAGAATAAAAATGATTATCAAAAGAAGCAAATCATTGTTTTAACAGCTCCTAATAGATACCGGACTGTTTGTATTTCGTGCGACAGAGATAACGCTCTACGAAGCCGAAATTAGCCGATTGTCTCTTTCCAAAGGTCGATGTGCAATATTTATCGCCGGGTACTGTACGCGATTTGATATCGTTTAAAGATGGTAAACTCCGATCCGATGCGATGCGAGCCGTTTTCTGGAAATCATCCTTTAACCACGATAGCATAGGGTGGCTATGAGAACCAGTCTAATTAAGAGCTCGATGAATTCCCGACCTTTTAATTATTAAGCGTTTTTTTAAAGTATCTAAAGTAAGAAAGTATTCCCTATATTTGAGATCTGCTTTCACTAAGCGTCTCTTAATAGTAGGTATATTGAGAGACATAAGGACCTATTTTCATCAAATGTTCCGATTCATGTTTAAACAATTTGTAGGTACGACTTCTTTGAATGAATGATTATAAAGAAAATAACACACTAAAACATTATTTCCGCAAAAGTATTTGATAATGTTGTGGCGGCATCTACACCGCCACGTGTGAACTACGCATCATTCTGACGTCACGTGAAAATCCTGCATCGCGCAAGCAGAGTTTTACACGCGACTAGCAAAATATAATACAAAGTCCAGTCGTCAATCGTCGTGCAGTTTCCCATCACACACGACACCCGTCTGGTCGGAAGATATCCACCCTTTTCTATGGAAGATAAGTGAACTTTACATCCTGTTCCTCACACGTCTATAATGTACCTCAGGGAGCCATCGTAGACCCGCTCGTTATCGAACCAAAAACAAACCAGTGTAATAAAAATACTCCCGACCGATTTCGGTCACGGTGGCCAACCTCAACGGAGATTAGCCAGGTACGCAGGAGATATTATAGTGCACAAGTGTGTGCGTAAACACAGGTGCACTCGCTGGTCCATTACTCTCATAATCCTATGATACGGCAATCCCAGATCTGGCGCATGACCAACGGCTTTATGTGCTATCCAAGGCACGGGAGCTTTACACCACCAACATTCAAACTCCGAGCTGTTACTGAGACATTCCTAATGAAAAAACCCAATGACACTTTGCCCGACCCGGGAATTGAACCCAGGACTCCACGCTCAGCAGTCGCACGTGCGACCACTTGTCCAACGGGACAGATAATATACTAGTAAAATCTAGTAATAAATACCAGTGTTAATAGGTATAGGTAATTCTAAAATGAAAATCCTTCATGCCTTGATTAATTCATTATCATTTATTTAAATTCTTTTGTAAAGAAAAACTTCAGTATAAGATCGGAGATCCGCAGCCGCATGCGCATTGTCCAGAGATAGACACGGCACCAGCAGCGGGCACAGCACCACCGAAAGTCACAGCACCCATGATGGGGACCTGACCAGCAACAGCGGTGTTACCGGCGACTGGCATCTCACCAATGACCGCCACGTTGCCATTACCGGTGGCACCATAAGCAGCTCCAGGAGCGATAGCACCTCCGTATGCAGCAGCAGGAGCGATAGCACCTCCGTATGCAGGAGCAAGTGCGCCACCGAAAGCACCAAGACCCAGAGCACCACCACATGGAGAGAGACCAGCGCCGAGACCCAGAGCAGGAGCTATGGCTCCCACTTGGCCTCCGCAGCCGCACCCGTAACCGAACACATTCTGAGGGAACAAAAAAATAAAAAAGAATTGATTGGATTTGATTTAAGAATAACTGCACAAACATGAAAAAGCCCATAAAAACAATATAAATGACAGGAAAACCTAAAAGAAAATAATAAACAATTTTAGATCACTCACCTGGACCAAGCAAGCTTGGATGCAGAGCAACAGAACAGCGATGGTTGACATGTTTGATGTTTGTTTCTGTTCAACGAGAAGCTAAAGACTGAATGATGTTCCTACTTTGAGACCACGTTTATATAGTGCAAAAGCTTCTTATCATAACAACGTGATGTTTTTTCAATGTTCTATTGAAACAAAGCCCTTCATATTAAGTATTTCAAGGTTACATCACTTACGAAATACAAGCGTTTTTCAACAATGCAACTACTGATAAAGGTATAAAAAGTTAATTTCAAAATCCTCAAATTGCTGCAACACAACTAGATAAGGACTACGTTTAAGTATAAATAGTCGATCGATTCTGGTAAAACTCATTCTAAGTTTACTTCAACACAAACTACAATGTCAGCCAAGGTAATCCTCGTCCTCTGCGCTCAGGCGCTCTTCATCCAGGTGAGAAATGGTTGATTATTATTTAATATTTTAAATTATCTTATTTGTGATTTTCCCAAGGGTTGCTCACTACGCCCTCAGATACGGTTTTGTATGTACAAATTTGTAAAATGCCTCTTAACATTTTTTTTTTATATACACTGAAATATACGACCATATACAAAAGTAAGACCATAATAATATGCACTCACGATTCTACCTAAGTTTTTACTACTAGAAAATTGTGAATACATCGAAAGCGTCTAATATACGTGATCGAATAAGAAAACAATCATTCGTGACATTGACACCGACGCCGTCTGCTGTTAAAGTAATATTTACTAATACTATAATTTCATGTTTACAGACTGCTTTCAGTTCATGTCTTGGTCGTGGAGCCGTCGTCGCTCCTGCTGTTGTTGCCCCTGGTTGTGCTGGTAACGGCTGGGCTGGCAATGGTTTGATCGGAAATGAATTGATGGGTAATGGCTGGGCTGGTAACTGGGCCAACAATGGTTTCAATGGCAATGGCTTGGCTGCTCTTGAGGTCATTCCCACCAGTGGCGGTGGACTGCCTGTCACCAGCTTCTCTGCTATTGCTCCCAGTGGTCTCTCCGTAGCGTCTGAGAATGTGTTTGAGGGTACTCTGTCCGTGGCTGGTGAGCTGCCGTTCGCGAGTGCTGTTGCTTTGGAGGGTGTGTTGCCAAGTGGTGGTGCTGGCACCGTCAGCTACAGCTGCGGTAATGGTGTGACTGCAATTGAGAGCATTGCTCCTTCTGCTGCTGTCTTTGGCACTGCGGGAGCTTATGGTACTGCTGGTGCCTATGGGCTCGGCGCTGGCTACGGACATGGTGCTGCTGCCATCGCTCCTGCCGGTCTCGGACACGGTTATGGAGGCCGCGGCTGTGGATGTGGTGTCTACTAAGAACTTCCCTAAAAAATACTTAGCTTTTTGCCCGAAACAATGATTCAATAAAATTATTTGCAATCTATTTTGGTATTTGAATTTACTTATACCCCAGTTTCCTTGTAATGCTAAAGTGTGAAGTTTTATTAAAATAGAGAGACATGTGAAATTCTGTGATTAAAGAATTTTGCTGAACTTGACGTTTTATCAAGTATATATTTTACTTTTGCTTTAATACTTTATTTCTAACAGTATCAAACTGTAGCAATATTTTGAACTAAAATTTATGAGGTTTATGAATTTCTTAAACTTGTTTTATTCCGAGCGCACGGACATTATCTATCTCTCTTCTTTTGCGTTTCAAAAGTAATTGCATCACTTTCGCTCGCTTAGTAGATCAGTCGCTTCGATTTATTTTCGAGGTAGCTCCTTAAGGTGCAACAAGCTAAAAAGCACGCTGTTTCATCTGGCATCGTGTCTGACAGAGATAGTATCAGTGATGAGCAGTTAGACGATAGTCTACACGCACAACGTCGAGTTTACACACACAAACACCGTTCCGAACTGAAAGAAACGTCACATTGGACGATGCACACATGCACCGCCATTCAACAGTAATCGCTCGCCCGACGCGCAGGTCTCCCGTATTATTATTATACTCTTTGGCGCAGGTCCGGTCCGGCGAGTGATATTATTACATACATACATACATAACAAGCCTATAATGTTCCCACTGCTGGGACACAGGCCTCCTCTCTGTGAGAGGGAGTGGGCCGTAATCCACCACGCGGGCCCAGTGCTGGTTGGTGGATGTCACATGTCTTCGAATTTTTGGTTCTAGGACATGCCGGTTTTCCTCACGATGTTTTCCTTCACCGTTTTGAGAGCAGTGGTGATGAAATAATTTACACAAAGTAAAGCGCCTGCCTGGGTTCGAACTTACGACCTACAACTCGTAAGTCGTGTCCGTGACCACTGGGCCACCACTGCTCTCTCTATTACCTACTGTTTATTAGGCATGGCCCATGGGTCCGATATATCAAAACGAATTCAAAATCCGATTTCATACAAAAATCGATTCGTATCGATTTCTCAAACTTGAAGATTGGATTTCAAAAATCTACCCAGCCGAACCAAACGCTAACGATCTACCACCAAACGAATCGACAATAAAATCACTGGATCTCATCACCAAACGAAATCCAAACGCAAACGAACAGTTTGCGTTTGGATTTTGTTAGTAATTCGCTTTCTCTCTAAAACGTAACTTAGCGGAGTAAAAAAGATACTTAGCGCGAATTTTGTGATTTAGATTTCGGTTCTCGGAAATCTAACGGACATTATAATGCGATCAATATCATCTTTATTGCTAATTATTTAAAGACTACATTTTCGAGATTATACGTTGATGGTTCAATGTTTCTTGGAACTAGAAAGAATGTAGTACCTAATGTTTGGCTTGGCGCTATGGAAATCAGATAAATATCAGTTTGCGTTCAAAACCAAAAACGCCCATGCCTACTGTTTAGTTGACTACCTTTATATTATTTTCAAAAGTATTTGCCTATTTTTTTTTTTTATCAATACCCAAAAACTTTAGGTACGTAACTATATGTTAACAATCTCGACATCTTTTTAACTAAATAAACAGTTTAAAAATTTAGTGTTTTTTACAAACGAAATAATAGTTTGAGTAAGTTCTAGAGTTTTATGAATCTCAAGACAAGTGATACATCAAGATTGTTTTCATATAGTATGTAAGTATTTAAAGTTATTAGGTTTGCAGCGCAGCGGACAAAGTAGTACCTATCTACATAATTATATACTCACAGATGTACGCTAAGGTCACGGTAATATTATCTATACAGTATTCCAACTTCATACAAACGGACGAAGCGCGAGCTATGCCTACGCGCCTCGATCTCGGCGTGCGCTCGGCAGTGCGACAGTCGCGGTTGTGTTGTTTTTTTTTTAAATAACCGCGCGATTTTTTCGAGTAGGATATATTGTGCTGTTTTTGATTGCATGAATTCGTCAATAACGCATCCAGAGATAACTTTTTTTAGATTACCTGGAAACTCTGAAAGGTAAGACTATAAAATCATTTTACTTGCTAGTAGGTAGGTAGTGTAGGTACATAATGTGTGTCTTTTTAATAGATAGGTAAGTATTTCCATTATTGTACTGTGTGTATGATGATGAAAAAGTATTTTATTTGTTTATATAAAAAAAAAGTATATTTACAATCACAAAACTAAATGGAAACACAAAGTAGGCAAATCTCACCGTGAATAGTTGGGTGAAGTGAACTTAGAGTGAGCTGTGAATAGAGAATACAATCCCGGGATCCCTTATCTCGGGATCCCGGGATCCCGACCGTTTTCTGGCCCCGAAAATCCCGGGACTGTACTTGGCTAATCTCGGGATTTTCGGGATTGCCACAAACAAGTCTAGTTTGTATTCCGTAGTCCGTTGCGCCTTGAAAATAACCTTGCCTAGATTATTTTAATACATTACGACAAGCAACTCGTATAATACGTAGGTACCCACTATTTACTACACAGGTACAGTTAGAGAATACAATCCCGGGATCCTTTATCTCGGGGTCCCGGAATCCCGACCGTTTTCTGGCCCCGAAAATCCCGGGAACCTGAACGAGCGTTTTCAGCTGCTGCTTATGTTGGCAATAAACTACGAAGCAGGCTCGGAAGTCAAACATTGGATGCTTTGATATTTCAGCGATTATATTTTCGAAATTCTAAATAGTTATTATGTGCTGTTTTTTAATTTCTTGCAAAAGTATAGTATTTTTTGGTTTGTGTTGTTTCTTTTCTTATTATTATTCTGGTTTGTGTTGTGCAAAGACATTAAAGACATTTTTTTTTTAAATTACTGGTTTTTTTTTAAATTTTAGCCCAATTAGAAACCACATAGTCTAATCCCGGGATAGGCCCGGGATCCCGGGAATAGGTTTCAAAAATCCCGTAAGCCCGGGATTGAAAAACATGCTCGGGATTGTATTCTCTAGCTGTGAATAGTGTCAGTCCCTAGCATCAGGTGGAATGACAGCTCACTTCATCTACGTTTTCATGGTGAATTTTTTACAGAATAGACAGGCTGTAGTATCTGTATTTTGTGATGTACGTAGGTATCAAACTCGTAACGTAGAGTGAGTAGGCGGTAGATTGCTACAAGGGTTGTCAGTTGCTTACTCAATTATTATAAGGGTGCTTTTGTAGTGTGTTAGGGTATATTTAGGCACCTATACCTATTAATTAAACACTACTATAAAATAAAATATAAATGTTTATTATCACTAATAATAACAATAGATTTAAAACCACTAATAACTAAAATGTTATACAAACAATACGAGTTATGTATAGGTAAGGGATAGTGGTTAGGTTTATGTTAGGTTTATACCTACTACTCGAGCACTCCTCCCCCCTTTCCACGAGCACAAAATGAAAGTCACTAGCGCGCCGCTCTTTGAGCGAGTGTCCTGCCTACCCCAACTTGTGTAGCTAACTACCTACATAAAACGCTGCGCCGCGCGCCGCCGCGCCGCCGCCGCCGCCCGCAGCGCGCCGGCCGGCCGGGCGCGGCGGCCGCGGGCCGCGCCGGTCGCCAAGCCTACATTCTAGCAAATAAATTAATTTGAAGCCCCAAGCCCCAAGTCTTAGCTGAGCAATAAGCCACAAAATGTACCTATAAGCTAAAAGATAATTTATTAGAACTAATCTATTACTAATTTTAGTAAGTATTATAAAGCTGAAGAGTTTGTTTGAAAGCTCGAAGCTCTGGAAGTATCGGTCGGATTAATAAAAATCATTTTGCATTTGATAGCCCAGCTCTGGAGGAAGGCTATAGGCTATGAAACATGATGCTAGGACCCTTAGGAGTCGAGTAGTAATAGCGCAGGCAGGCGATGCGATGCGACGGGGTGGGTCGAGGGAACAAAAAATTTCACGCGGACGAAGTCGCGGGCAGAAGCTAGTTATATTATAACAAAAATATGCTCGAGGAGGTCCCTACCCTACCCAAGTACCCATTGTTTATTTGCAGTTGTTCACACCAGACTTCAATCAATCAATAAGTACAACTTCACTGACACAGCGTCCACTCAAATCAACAATTCCAATAATGAAAATACGGAGTCCAAATTGTAGTGCCAAGTCAAACAGATAATGTAGGTAGTATCGAAATCCAAAGTTCAAGCCAGAGGTCAATGTAGTGTTCACGTGCGAATGATAATACTATAGCACAAAGGAGCAGCAGTTTAGTCTAAATACATACGAACGACGTAGGCGATAGCGGCAGACTGAGAACTCGAAATAGTTCGAAACGTGCGCGTGACATAGTGTGCGTGAGCGTCTTTCCCCCGCACCGCACCGCGCGGGGAAACATTATCGAGTGAAATGCACGATGATTCCATAGTAAAACGAGCGCGTAAAAATTACGAAACGTCCTTTGGAAAATCGAGTTTTATGAAAAAACCACAGCATAAATCAATTACAAATAAAGTTTATTGAACTTTTCGATAAATAAGCTTTGTCGGTACGGTTTTTGTTTTGAAGATTTTATCCATCTTTTATTACTTATTTACACCCAAAGTTTCGCTGAAATTAGCAAGAAAAACGAATCTTTGTTGGCTCATAACTTTTTAATGGCTTCTTATTTTACAATTCTGTTTCCGTACAGACACAATTAATAATAAGACAAAACGATAGAATGTTTAACTTTGGATGTACAAAGTCAAACAGTGGAGTAATATTCTCCCGAAGTTTGTATGGAAAAATTTCGGCAAGTGTGCCCTTAAGTTTAAGGTACATGAAACATGATTTTACCTGACAATAAACCCACGAATGCATGTCAGCGTTAAAAAGAGTGTACCTATGTCATTCATTTGACAAACATGTCAAAGAAGAACGGGCAAGAAACTCCACGGACACCCTTTTAAATCGTATTATTGATAGTTGATCGCTGACTGTTCACCGCCGGTGAGTACACGTTTGTCGCAGCGACAAGAGCTACCAAAAATTTTACTTGCTCAGAAACGCTCACTTGGCACTCCCTGAGTCACGTTTGATCACTCTTGGTTGGTTTGGTAGCGAGAGGTAAGCGTGACTAACGGTGACTAGCCTGTACTCGCAGTAAACGTAAGTTTGCAATGGATTTTTGTACAATGAGAGACAGTTATGCATGAAAATGTATGTTGGGTGTGACAAAAGAGGTATGAAATTAGGATAGATGCTGTGAAAATGCGTTCCTTGCAAAGTATATGTGGTGTAACTAAGAGTAACGTGATCAGATAACGTTGTGCTTCATAAGAAGATGTAACCCGGCTTCGTAGTTTACAGATAAGTTCTTGGAAACAAGCTGATGATGGTTCCTATTTGAACTTTACTACTCACCACCGTGCTAAAGTAAATTTATAAGGTATAATCTGCAAGGAAGGATTAATTAAACAAGTACCTTCTTACACAATAAAAAGTTTATTGGAATTATACAAAATGAAAGTACACATACAAACAATGTGGCAAGCCACCAAATTAATGTACCCTTCCAGAGTCTATGGCATACACCCACACAACTAGTCTCCGTTCCTAGTGGTGTCAGTGAATACCAGCCATGAGACTAAATAGCAGTTTCTCAGAGTCGCTATAGCGAGTCCGTGGGATGATCGAATTAACAACTTCTAGCTCAATCGAACATGTATTGGCCTTTTCCGGACTGTGCTCATAGAGGGAAAATAAACGCTATACGAAGCTAACCCGAGACACAAGATCCTTACAACAACTGGTCTTAAAACAACCTAGTTCCTACAAAAGGCCTAACTCTCTCATAGATTAAACCATAATGACACACTGATAACACTCTCTATAAAACCTTCAGTATAATCCCTTCAGTTGACGGTTCAGGGTCCTTGGCGTCGTTCACAGGAGAAACCTGTGAACACGCGCGAACGCGGCCTACGGACGAGATGGTGACGCTATCGTTACCTGCAGTGGCGAACTTCCCTCATCACCTGGATTCGGTTAGGTAAAGCCTTCCTAATGTCGGAGGACCACACCGCAAGGGAAAACCATTAATCCGCCTGCGCTCTGATGAATTCACCACACGGCGCAACCCAAGGCATCGAATCAATCGCACCAAACTTATCAGGCTAGCATAAACAGCCAGACGTAATTCTGCCAAAATAGCTCCTACTTATCAAAACCCATCGGGTTATTTGGGCACATCCCAATCCTCCTAGGATTAAGTCCCTCAAAATCGCCCTTCAGGCTCGAGTCCTTGTTCGTAAAAAACGGACACCGTCTCCGCCTATTCCTCCAGACCAATCTGCCAGTTTCTCGAATCATCTTCCACAGACTATATAGATTTCTTATCGATTTGTAGCCTCACTTTATCAAACATTATGTTTGACATAAAATGTGGTAAATTATGTTAGTTTGTTTATTTATTCTTCGATTATCCAATAAACTTGCAGTTAATTAACTAAACCAAAAAAACATCAACGCCATCTGTGTCACGCAAAACAGCGTTGACAACCCTGGCGTAGTCCGCCGTTATTTTCAACAGGTGTCGCTACTAGACACAATCAATATGTAATTTTGCAACGTCACAAAGACGTAGTGACAAAAATCGAAAAGAGTATGCTTGGATGGTATGGTCGTGTTGAGAGGATAAAGGCGACAACAAAAGGTATACGTATATATATAAGCAGACGTGAGTGGAGACTTGAAAGGGCCACACCACATTTTTGAAATAAAAGAATAATTATTATTATCCCATTAAGTATTTCATAAATACACATAATTATAAACGAAGTACATTTTTATACATCAGGATAGAAACTAATTAAAATTGGGTCCAAGCTACCGACGTTACGAACCGTGTCCAGAAGTGCAGCTTTCTGAATTAAGCACTTAATCCAGCTGCCCAACGAGAGCCTCGGCAGGTGTTAGTCAAGGCTCTTGACTATTAAGTCATTGGCTGTCACGACTATCGGCACAATTATCGCTGACTCCACATCCCACATGTCCACAACCTCGCGAGCCCAGTCAAGATAGTTGATTTGCTTATCTTTCTCGGCTTTCACGAGGTTCCGCACAAGGGTCATGCGGCAAAAATCATTGCGCGACACGCTATTCTATCCACCATCACTATATCAAGCTAATTGGCTACAATAGTTCTGTCAATGGTTTTGATTGATCCCAGTATGATATGATATTGCCATTTTGGAGAACTGGGTCGGGCACCCATCTGAAGATCGGTTCTTTTGATTTCACAAGGCTGTATTTCAGGTTGCTGGTTGGTTTTCTGTTGGATAATTCTGGCTACAAAGTTGAGTCTATATGTACCAAGAGATAATATGCCTGATTGATTCCCCTATCTCTCACACAATAAATATCCAGTAATTGTAACGTCATATTTCTTAAACATACCTACATTGTTAATCACACTAACGACCTGTCAAAATTACGACCTCCGATCCAACGAACAGTCAACTTCAACTTCAACTCTTGATTAATGGCTTTTGTGGAATAAAGACCACAATTTTGCCAATTTCACGTACTAAAATCCACTAAATGAAAAAAATAAATCTCTCTGACACGTGTTACAGCTATCGACCGATGCTGTGTGTCTCCACCTAAACCCAACGAACAGTCGACCCCGTGACGAGTTACAGACATGGTTGTCAAATTAATGACATACACTCTTTTTAACGCTGTCATGCATTTTTTTTTTAATTTATTATAAGGACTTTTACACATTGTGTATACCATTATACCCTAACCACATCTGACTGCCAATATCTTGCATTTGTGAGTTTATTGTCAGGTAACGTAAAACCATGTTACATGTATCATAAACATAAGGAGCTACCTCGAAAATAAATCGAAGCGACCGACTGATCTATAAAATGAGTGAAAGTGATGCAATTACTTTTGAAACACAAAAGAAGAGAGATAGCCATAAGTGTAGGTACAAACGAGGTTGTTTTTATGTCTTGGTTTAAGGTGTCAAATTTTGAAAGTTTAAGATATTCATAAACCTCATATTTTTTTTTATTTTTAAAATATATTGCTATAGTTTGACACTATTACAAATAAAGCTTAGCTATAGCTTTAATAAAGCTAAAGTAAAATATATGCTCGATATTGCGTCAAGTTCAGCAAAATTCTTTAATCACAAATATTCACATCTCTCTATGTTTATAAAACTTCACACTTTAACATTACAAGGAAACTGGGGTATAAGTAAATTCAAATACCAAAATAGATTGTAAATAATTTTATTGAATCATTGTTTCGGACAAAAAGCTAAGTAATTTTTAGAGAAGTTCTTAGTAGACACCACATCCACAGCCGCGGCCTCCATAGCCAAGTCCGAGAGCGGCAGGAGCGATGGCAGCAGCACCAGGTCCATAGCCAGCGCCGAGCCCATAGGCACCAGCAGTACCATAAGCACCCGCAGTGCCAAAGGCAGCAGCAGAAGGAGCAATGCTCTCAATTGCAGTCACACCGTTACCGCAGCTGTAGCTGACGGTGCCAGCACCACCACTTGGCAACACACCCTCCAAAGCTACAGCACTCGCGAATGGCAGCTCACCAGCCACGGACAGAGCACCGTCAAACACATTCTCAGACGCTACGGAGAGACCACTGGGAGCAAAAGCAGAGAAGCTGGTGACAGGCAGTCCACCGCCACTGGTGGGAATGATCTCAAGACCAGCCAAGCTATTGCCAATGAAACCATTGTTGGCCCAGTTACCAGCCCAGCCATTACCTATCAATTCATTTCCGATCAAACCATTGCCAGCCCAGCCATTACCAGCACATCCAGGGGCAACAACAGCAGGAGCGACGACAGCTCCACGACCAAGACATGAACTGAAAGCAGTCTGTAAACATGAAATTATAGTATTAGTAAATATTACCTTAACTGCAGACGGCGTCGGTGTCGAGGTCACAAATGATTATTTTTTATTCGATCACGTATGTTAGACGCTTTTGATGTATTCACAATTTTCCGATAGTAAAAAAACTTTACTTATGGTCTCTTTTTTATCGTGGTGGAGCTCATGCATTCTGCACTACCACGGGGAGATAGTGCAGTTATGTGGGACTCTAACCTACTGAAACTCCACGGTGTCCTCCTCTGCCGCTTACGGCGCGCCGTAAGCGGCAGAGGAGGACACCGGGGAGTTTAGCACTCATCCGTGATTCCGCCTCGACAATGCGGGAACCCACCTACACATTTCAGTGTTGATAAAAAAATGTCAAAAACCATTTTACTTTGTATAAAACCATATCTGAGGGCGCAGTGAGCAACCCTTTGGAAAATTACATATAAGATAATTGAAAATAGTAAATAATAATCAAACATTTCTCACCTGGATGAAAAGCGCCTGAGCGCAGAGGACGAGGATCACCTTGGCTGACATTGTAGGTTGTGTTGAAGTAAACTTCGAATGAGTTTTACAAGAATCGATCGACTATTTATACTATTTAAACGTAGTCCTTATCTAGTTGTGTTGCAGCAATTCGAGGATTTTGAAATTAACTTTTCATACCTTTATCAGCATTATGGAGAAATGGAAAAACACTTGTATTTCGTAAGTGATGTAACCTTGAAATACTTAGTATGAAGGGCTTTGTTTCAATAGAACATTGAAAAAACATCACGTTGTTATGATAAGAAGCTTTTGCACTATATAAACGTGGTCTCGAAGTAGGAACATCATTCAGTCTTCAGCTTCTCGTTGAACTCAAACAAACATCAAACATGTCTACCTTCGCTGTTCTGTTGCTCTGCATCCAAGCTTGCTTGGTCCAGGTGAGTGATCTAAAATTAATCATTATTTTCTTTTCAGTTTTCCTATCATTTATATTGTTATGGGCGCTGTCATGTTTGTGCAGTAATACTTAAATCAAATCTAATCAATTCTTTTTTATTTTTTTGTCCCCTCAGAATGTGTTCGGTTACGGGTGCGGCTGCGGAGGTCAAGTGGGCGCCATAGCTCCTGCTCTGGGTCTCGGCGCTGGTCTCTCTCCATGTGGTGGTGCTGTGGGTCTTGGTGCTTTCGGTGGCGCACTTGCTCCTGCTGCTTCATACGGAGGTGCTATCGCTCCTGCTGCTGCATACGGCGGTGCTATCGCTCATGGAGCTGCTTATGGCGCCACCGGTGAAGGCAACGTGGCGGTCATTGGTGAGATGCCAGTCGCCGGTAACACCGCTATTGCTGGTCAGGTCCCCATCATAGGTGCTGTGACTTTCGGTGGTGCTGTGCCCGCTGCTGGTGCCGTGTCTATCTCCGGACAATGCGCTTGCGGCTGCGGATCTCCTATCTTATACTGAAGTGTTTCTTCACAAAAGAATTTAAATAAATGATAATGAATTGTTCAAGGCATGAAGTATTTTCAATTTAGAATTACCTATTTTGACTCTGGTATTTATTACTAGATTTCACTAGTACATCTGCCCCGTTGGTCGGGTTGTCGCAAGTGCGACTGCTGAGCGTGGAGTCCTGGGTTAGATTCCCGGGTCGGGCAAATGTTATTGGGTTTTTTCATTAGGAATGTCTCAGTAACAGCTCGAAGTTTGAAAGTTGGTGGTGTGAAGCCCCCGTGCCTCGGATAGCACATAAAGCCGTTAGTCCTGCGCCGGATCTCTTCCCGGTCGTGTCGGATTGCCGTATCATAGGATTATGAGAGTAATGGACCAGCGAGTGCACCGTTATTTTACGCACACACTTGTGCACTATAATAATTATCTCCTGCGTACCTGGCTAATCTCCGTTGAGATTGGCTACCACGACCGAAATTAGTCGGGAGTATTTTTATTACACTGGTTTGTTTTTGGTTCGATAAACGAGTGGGTCTACGATGGCTCCCTGAAGTACATTATAGACGTGTGAGGAACAGGGTGTAAAGTTCACTTATTTTCCATAGAAAAGGGTGGATATCCTCCGACCAGACGGGTGTCGTGTGTGGTGGGAAACTGCACGACGATTGACGACTGGACGTTGTATATATTATGCTAGTCGCGTGGTAAACTCTGCTTGCGCGATGCAGGATTTTCACGTGACGTCAGTATGATGCGTATTTTGCACGTAACGGTGTAGATGCCGCCACAACATTATCAAATACTTTTGCGGAAATAATATTTTAGTGTATTATTATCTCTATAATCATGCATTCAAAGAAGTCGTACCTACAAATTGTTTAAAAAAGGAAAAAAGGTCCTCATATCTCTCAATATACGAGTACTTACTATTAAGAGACGCTTAGTGAAAGCAGATCTCAAATATAGGGAATTCTTTCTTACTTACTTTAGATACTTTAAAAAAACGCTTAAAAATAATGCCGGGAATTCATGGAGCTCTTAATTAGACCGGCTCTCATAGCCACCTTATGCTATCGTTTTTAAAGAATGATTTCCACCAAAAAGGCTCGCATCGCATCGAATCGGAACGGATCTTACAATCTGTAAACGATAATAAATCGCGTACACAGTATTTAAAGTCTTATATTATTACCAAGCAGCGCACAGCAGCTTGACCGCGGGCGTCCTCCGCGACACGCGAACGTAGCCGACAGTATGCTGTGACGTGCGATCGGCTCCGTACGCCTGTCGTCGTATCCGATCGAACCCTTTCGGCTGTCGTTCAAATTTTTCTTTTCCTCTTCTGTGTTTTATGATTATTTTCTTCTTCATCTAATGCAATAGCCATTAATACTCCGTCAACTTCAACCATTTTCAAAAATTAAAACACGTCAACACTGTAGGAATGAAACTATATGACTAGGCGCAGAAACGGATTTCTCAAGCGACGTACGGAGCCGATCGTATGCGTCGACTTCTTGCCGGACGCGATCGGCTGTCGCCGCATCCGTTTGTATCCTTTCCAATCCGATGCAGTGCGAGCCGTTTAGTGTAAATCATCCTTAAGGAAGCTACCTCGAAGATAAGTCAAAGCGACTGATCTACTAAGCGAGCGAAAGTGATGCAATTACTTTTGATACGCAAAAGAAAAGGGATGGCTATAATGTGCGTGCGCTCGGAATAAAACAGCGTATGTGCCAAAACGAATTCAATCCTTTTTAACAAAATGAATGAATTAACTTTAAAAGTACTTTCAGTAGACTTTGATATGATAATTATCTATATTTTAAAGTAAGTTCCATTGATTAACTCTTAAGCGTTACGCCGTGATGTCGTAAAAAGTAAAAAATAGATATAATTTAGCAATTTTTTTGTATCGGGAAAACATTATCGAATCGTGTATTCCTTTTACATGATACTAGACCAAAGAGTCAAAAATCACATTTTATACCGAAATGTTAAATCCCTATTCCACATACTTAACAACTTACACGAAATAGAATAACCACATTTTTTTCAATATAATATCACCTTAAATACTGACGTGGAATTTCATAAAATCACACCATTTCATGACGAAACATGACTCGCGACAGTTTTGCCTGGCTTAATTATTTCACTAATCGCAAATGTATTTAACGTTATTCGAAACAAGAGGAAATATTTATGTTATGTGGTTTTCAACAACTTAAAAGTGTAGTACCAACGAGGTTGTTTTTATGTCTTGGTTTAAGGTGTCAAATTTTGAAAGTTTAAGAAATTCATATAGCTCATTAATTTTAGTTCAAAATATTGCTACAGTTTGACACTGTTAGAAATAAAGTATTAAAGCAAAAGTGAAATACATACTTGATAAAACGTCAAGCTCAGCAAAATTCTTTGATCACAGAATTTCACATGTCTCTCTATTTTAATAACACTTCACACTTTAACAATACAAGGAAACTGGGGTATAAGTAAATTCAAATACCAAAATAGATTGCAAATAATTTTATTGAATCATTATTTCGGGCAAAAAGCTAAGTAATTTTCAGGGAAGTTCTTAGTAGACACCACATCCACAGCCGCTGCCTCCATAGCCGAGTCCGAGACCGGCAGGAGCGATGGCAGCAGCACCAGGTCCATAGCCAGCGCCGAGCCCATAGGCACCAGCAGTACCATAAGCTCCCGCAGTGCCAAAGGCAGCAGCAGAAGGAGCAATGCTCTCAATTGCAGTCACACCGTTACCGCAGCTGTAGCTGACGGTGCCAGCACCACCACTTGGCAACACACCCTCCAAAGCAACAGCACTCGCGAACGGCAGCTCACCAGCCACGGACAGAGCACCGTCAAACACATTCTCAGACGCTACGGAGAGACCACTGGGAGCAAAAGCAGAGAAGCTGGTGACAGGCAGTCCACCACCACTGGTGGGCATGATCTCAAGAGTAGCCAAGCCATTGCCAATTAAACCATTGTTGGCCCAGTTACCAGCACAGCCATTACCCATCAATTCATTTCCGATCAAACCATTGCCAGCCCAGCCATTACCAGCACATCCAGGGGCAACAACAGCAGGAGCGACGACAGCTCCACGACCAAGACATGAACTGAAAGCAGTCTGTAAACATAAAATTATAGTATTAGTAAATATTACTTCAACAGCAGACGGCGTCGGTGTCGATGTTACAAATGATTGTTTTTTATTCGATCACGTGTGTTAGACGCTTTCGATGTATTCACAATCTTGTGATAGTAAAAAACTTTACTTATGATCTCAGCTACCATTTCAGTGTTGATAAAAAAATGTCAGAAGGCCTTATACAAATTTGTACAAAACCGTATCTGAGGGCGCAGTGAGCAACCCTTGGAAAAATTACATATAAGATAATTGAATAGTATAGTAAATAATAATCAACCATTTCTCACCTGGATGAAGAGCGCCTGAGCGCAGAGGACGAGGATCACCTTGGCTGACATTGTAGTTTGTGTTAAAGTAAACTTAGAATGAGCTTTACAAGAATCGATCGACTATTTATACTGAAGCGTATTCCTTATCTAGTTGTGTTGCAGCAACTCCAGAATTTTGAAATGAACTTTTCATACCTTTATCAGTAGTTGCATTATGAGGAAATTGATTAACGCTTGTATTTCGTTAGTGATGTGACCTTTAAATATTGATTATGAAGGGCTTTGTTTCAATAGAACATTGAAAAGACGTCACGTTGTTATGATAAGAAGCTTTTACACTTAAGTATATAAACGTGGTCTCGAAGTAGGAACATCATTCAGTCTTGAGCTTCTTGTTGAACACAAACAAACATCAAACATGTCTACCTTCGCTGTTCTGTTGCTCTGCATCCAAGCTTGCTTGGTCCAGGTGAGTGATCGAGGAATTTATTATTATTTTCTTTTTTATCTACCTTCATTTATATTGTAATGGTCTTTTTCATGTTTTTGTAGTACCAAATCCAATAAATTCTTATTTATTATTTTGTTCCCTTAGAATGTGTTCGGTTACGGATGCGGCTGCGGAGGTCAAGTTGGCGCCATAGCCCCTGCTCTGGGTCTGGGCGCTGGTTTCTCTCCAGCTGCTGCATGTGGTGGTGCCCTGGGTTTTGGTACTTATGGTGGCGCACTCGCTCCTGCTACTGCATACGGAGGTGCTATCGCTCCTGGAGCTGCTTATGGCGCCACCGGTGAAGGCAACGTGGCGGTCGCTGGTGAGGTGTCAGTCGCCGGTAACACCGCTGTTGCTGGTCAGGTCCCCATCATTGGTGCTGTGACTTTCGGTGGTGCTGTGCCCGCTGCTGGTGCCGTGTCTATCTCCGGACAATGCGCTTGCGGCTGCGGATCTCCTATTTACTACTGAAGCGTGCTTTTCTTCTGCAAGAATAAAATAAAATATCACGAATTGAGCAAATATTAAAATCTTTGTTTTAATTTTAAAATCACCCAGCAGCATTTTTTGATACAATGGGCATTGTTCATATTTTTTTAAATGTTGTAATTGAAAAACCATTTCGAGGAATAGCGTTACTGATCATTACGGACTAATTAATTTTGAAAAATATTCATATGTTATTGATATTTTTGATAAAATACGATTGATCTTCTTTGCCCTTCAAATTACGTACGACTGGCTGTACAGTTTTGTATCGTTGCCTCAGAAAATAAAAAGTAAGAGGCAAGTATTGTCTACAATCTGTCAAATGTCAAATTATTGTAAATATGTCAAAAATATAAACATTCTTGTTTATAAATCTCATTATTACATTACATACATTATTTCAACACTCGACAATACTTAATATACTGGAAGCACAGGAGTTATGGAATACCTACAGGAAGTGCTTTGTTCCAACTTGCAGCAATAATAGTAATAATGTCACCGTGTGCGTTATTATTCTATTTCTAAGTCGCCGCGTCGATTGTTCTAGTGACGATAGAGAGTAGTATATTCCTTGGAGGACACTTACACATAAAAAAACCATTTGTAAATAAATACGCTAAGCTAGATTCGATTATTCAAGACGTCTATTCGGCCTATTGACACTTTGACAGATGTGACATTGTTGACGTTGTGTTGACAGATTAAAATTTTTAATAATGTACTAGTAAGGCAACGGCACTTAATCTTTATGCTACTGGATGACGTCACCAACCTTAAAAACTTAAAATAATTAAATAATTTTTATTAAAATAACTATTGAGCCAATCATCAAAATATTCAAATTAGTTTCTCAAAATGCTCTAAATTTACAAAAAATAAAATAAAATATAATGGTTAGAAATTTTGGACAATCCCCATTACAAATCAACTTAAAAAAAATCTTATATTTATTGACAAACAACGCACAGCCTAAACCGCTGGGTCTAGAAAAAAAATCTAAGTACGTAGCAAGAATGAAATAGTAACGCGCTTATATTCACTGAGTATTCCTGACCTAGTACAAGCTATCTCCGATGATTGGCTGTTACAAAACGTTTGTTGTTCTGATTGCTGAGCACGATTCTAATTCTAAGAAGGCACGTACCATAACATGAAGGCTCAATATTTATGAATGAATAATGTAGGTGCAAAGCGTTTTGTTCGAGCAGGTACTTGTTTAGGTGATAAGATTAGATGACAAGGAATTTTTATACAATGAGAGACAGTTATGCATGAAAGTGTATGTTGGGTGTGACAAAAGAGGTATGAAATTAGGATAGGTGCTGTGGAAATGCGTTCCTTGCAAAGTAGAATTCTGCCGTCATAACGAAAAAGGGCACAACTAACATTTTTTCCAAAATTGAGTTAAAATACATATTCGCGATCAGAAAAAAAGGCGCATCTGCCAGTTTTTTTTTTTATAAATTTTTATGAGCAAGATCTTTAGTGATACTATAAACACAAAGGGCACAATTACACCATTTTTCACATTAAGATACGGAAAAAGGACTCATTTGACTTTAATTACGTTGAAAGGTCACAATTGTTTAGATGTGCCTTTATTTTGTTTATTTTTTTATTATTTTGTAAAATAAAAAGTCCCATCCGTACAGCTGACTATAAGCGCTGACCGTGTAGGTACTGTCGCGTTACACTACAATTTGCGTAAGGCGACGGAAAAGTGCTGATCTTTGCAATGCGCGCGTGCCATTTACGATACATGACTCGTACTACTTAGTACTGTTTTTGCACCTGAAGTCGAGGCGTTGGTGTAAATTTTAATTCATGACAACTAATTTTATTTCACAACTTTTTAATCGCGATTAAAAATAGTCAGATTTAGAATGAAAATACAATCAAAATTAGAGGCATTTGTGACAAGAGAATCGGCACCATTGTTTAAAAATAAAACTTATTTTCACTTGAATACTTTTTATTTAACTCGAACAATTTTTAAAGAATCGAGTTAATAAGTAAAGTATAAAACTAATTCATTGCAACTTTTGAAGTATTTTATTATCATTAAAATCCAAATGTGCCTGTTAATTGTAATATTTTCTATTTTACATCAATTAGGTACTAGGTTACAAAGGTTTGGTAATTTATGCCTTTTATACTTAACTAGCCCGCGACTTCTTCCGCGTGAAATTCTGACTTTCCTCCAAAAATTTCGAAAATGTAAGTTTATGATCTTATCATTTATTTAGATAGATAAGTATTCGGGCCAATTTTTAAGTTTATAGATCAAAGGGTTTTTTTATTTTTCAAATAAACTGTATCCCCACTTTTCACGAAACGATTTTTTAAAATTCCACCCCTGTGGGGGGGTGGAATTTTAAAAAATCGTTTGGGATGTGTTCATAACTTGACTCAAAGACCCATACCCATTTTCGAGTTAATGGAAGCAAGCAGTAAAAGCCAACCCTTAAACTTTATTACCCTTTTTTTACCTTGGTAGGAGTCGATTTTTGAAAAACCCTAAAACACACTTTTTAGGGTTCCGTAGTCAACTAGGAACCCTTATAGTTTCGCCATGTCTGTCTGTCCGTCTGTCCGTCCTCGCTTAATCTCTGTGACCGTTAGCACTAGAAAGCTGAAATTTGGTACTAATATGTATATCAATCACGCCGACAAAGTGGTAAAATAAAAATTAGAAAAAAAATTTTTATTAGGGTAGCCCCCCTATATGTAAAGTGGGAAGTGATTTTTTTTTTAATTTCAACCCTAACGTGTGAAATATTGTTGGAAAGGTATTTAAAAATGAATAGGGGTTTACTAAAATCATTTTTTGATAATGTCAATAATTTCTGAAATAATCGCTCCAAAAGTAAAAAACAATGTGTCCCCCCCTCTAACTTTTGAACCATAAGTTTAGAAAATATGAAAAAAATCTGAAAAGTAGAAATTTATAAGGACTTTCTAGGAAAATTATTTTGAACTTGTTGGAAACAACAGTTTTTGTACAAAAAAGACAAAAAGTTGTACAAAATAATTTCTGGACTAAGTTTGTAGTATAATCGTATATGCAAGCATTTTTTTAACTTCGTTTACATATTTTATTATCCTGAACGTATCTTTTTTCAAACAAAAACAAAAAAAGAATTATTAAAATCGAATCCCAACATCTTAAGATCTATGATCGACTACGATTATTACGCGAACATAATGGATACCCACTTTTAAACTCATAAGTGGGAACACTTATTGTGACGGACGGGAAACTACGGAACCCTACACTGAGCGTGGCCCGACACGCTCTTAGCCGGTTTTTTTATTTATAACCGACTTCAAAAAAAGGAGGAGGGTCTCAGGGTCATTTAATATTATCACCTAAATAAGTACTCGAAAAAAAAATCTAAGTAGGTATACTTAGATTTTTTTTTAGACCCAGCAAATTAGGCTATGCGTTGTTTGTCAATAAATATAAGATGTTTATTAAGTTGATTTGTACCTAATTGTATCAAAAAATGCTGTTGGATGATTTTAAAATTAAATCAAAGATTTTAATATTTGCTCTTTTCGTGATATTTTATTTTATTCTTGCAAAAGAAAAGCACGCTTCAGTAGTAAATAGGAGATCCGCAGCCGCAAGCGCATTGTCCGGAGATAGACACGGCACCAGCAGCGGGCACAGCACCACCGAAAGTCACAGCACCCATGATGGGGACCTGACCAGCAACAGCGGTGTTACCAGCGACTGGCATCTCACCAATGACCGCCACGTTGCCTTCACCGGTGGCGCCATAAGCAGCTCCAGGAGCGATAGCACCTCCGTATGCAGCAGCAGGAGCGATAGCACCTCCGTATGCAGCAGCAGGAGCAAGTGCGCCACCGAAAGCACCAAGACCCACAGCACCACCACATGGAGAGAAACCAGCGCCGAGACCCAGAGCAGGAGCTATGGCGCCCACTTGACCTCCGCAGCCGCACCCGTAACCGAACACATTCTGAGGGGATAAAAAAGAATTGATTGGATTTGATTTAAGAATTACTGTACAAACATGAAAAAGCCCATAAAAACAATATAAATAATAGGAAACCCATTAAAGAAAATAATAATTAATTTTAGATCACTCACCTGGACCAAGCAAGCTTGGATGCAGAGCAACAGAACAGCGAAGGTAGACATGTTTGATGTTTGTTTGTGTTCAACGAGAAGCTGAAGACTGAATGATGTCCCTACTTCGAGACCACGTTTATATACTTAGTGTAAAAGCTTCTTATCATAACAAAGTGATGTGTTTTCAATGTTCTATTGAATCAAAGCACTTCATAATAAATATTTCAAGGTTGTAACATCACTAACGAAATACAAGCGTTAATCAATATCCCCATAATACAACTACTGATAAAGGTATGAAAAGTTAATTTCAAAATCCTCAAATTGCTGCATCACAAATAGATAAGGACTACGTTTCAGTATAAATAGTCGATCGATTCTTGTAAAACTCATTCTAAGTTTACTTCAACACAAACTACAATGTCAGCCAAGGTGATCCTCGTCCTCTGCGCTCAGGCGCTCTTCATCCAGGTGAGAAATGGTTGATTATTATTTAATATTTTCAATTATCTTATATGTAATTTTCCAATGAGTTCACTGTGCCCTCAGATACGGTTTTGTACAAAGGATCATGACCGTTGATGTATGGAAATCCGTCTTAAGTTGAAACACAATAAATCTTTATTTATTATAGACTACGGTTTATATACTATTCAAGAAAAGTGTTTATTTTCACACAAGTATCCGAGTTTTAAAGTAATTAAACAAATTCGGAGATAACCTAAAAACGTCCTGGCGTAATAAAACACAATTAAATATGAAAACGTCCTATCGTTAGTTACATGAAACACGCTAAGTTGTTTAAAACTAACACACCAACGAATTTACGTAAGTATTACTATTTAAGTGGAGAGATTAATCGCGGTGACTATTCTCAATCGACACATACTTAAACAATAATAAACAGTAATGGCGGCTTCCGCAGGCGCCGGCGCTTAGGGATGGCGATCGATTTTTTAATCGATTTTAGAAACTTGAAAACGAGTTCCAATGTTTTTCCTGCGGATTGCAACTTTTAAGTTTTGATACGCAGTTTCTTTGTTCTGTTTTTTGTAACCAACAATATTATTTAATCTATTTTGTATTCGATTATTCATTACATTTGACTAATTATGCTGGTAAAGCTGTCGATGTAGAATAATAGCGGGAATAGATCTATCAGAACTCAATTTATTGCTGAATCGATTCTTTCCTGCGATTCGGATAGATTTAAAAATCGATCTTGTTTAGGAATAATCATCATCCCTACCGGTACGTCTGTCATCTGCCTTGACAGTTGCATCTGCGTGAGACGAAACACAAAAATAAATATTTTCACAACGGAATTATGAAATACATATACAGTACCTACGTTATAATAATGATATTACTAATTATTTAGCTATTTATGAGTTTAATATCATTTTTGTGATGTTTTTATGTAAAGGCTCATACTTACGTAACTCGTACAAATGAAGAGAACGAAACGTCCATCATTCATCACTATACGGAAATGTACCTAGCAATCGTTAATTTACTGTTTATCTTAAAATCATAATTCCGGATACGAAAACAAAATTCCTGAAGTGAAAAGCTTGTAAAAAATAAGCAAATAATTTGTATATTAATTTGGTTTTCATACGTGCAACTTTCCTAGACTGGTTTTGAACAATCTCCTTTGTAAAAATGCCTTTTGACATTTTTTATCAACACTGAAATGTGTAGGTGGGTTCCCGCATTGTCGAGGCGGGGGGGCTCAGTAACCGTGGCTTGGTCACCGCTTGGACGCCGTCTGTTGTTAAAGTAATATTTACTAATACTATAATTTCATGTTTACAGACTGCTTTCAGTTCATGTCTTGGTCGTGGAGCCATCGCCGCTCCTGCTGTTGTTGCACCTGGGTGTGCTGGTAATGGCTGGGCTGGCAATAGTTTGATCGGAAATGAATTGATGGGTAATGGCTGGGCTGGTAACTGGGCCAACAATGGTTTCAATGGCAATGGCTTGGCTGCTCTTGAGATCGTTCCCACCAGTGGCGGTGGACTGCCTGTCACCAGCTTCTCTGCTTTTGCTCCCAGTGGTCTGTCCGTAGCGTCTGAGAATGTGATTGAGGGTGCTCTGTCCGTGGCTGGTGAGCTGCCATTCGCGAGTGCTGTAGCTTTGGAGGGTGTGTTGCCAAGTGGTGGTGCTGGCACCATCAGCTACAGCTGCGGTAATGGTGTGACTGCAATTGAGAGCATTGCTCCTTCTGCTGCTGCCTTTGGCACTGTGGGTGCTTATGGTACTGCTGGTGCCTATGGGCTCGGCGCTGGCTATGGTCCTGGTGCTGCTGCCATCGCTCCTGCCGGTCTCGGACTCAGCTATGGAGGCCGCGGCTGTGGATGTGGTGTCTACTAAGAACTTCCCTAAGAATTACTTACCTTTTTGTCCGAAACAATGATTCAACAAAATTATTTAAAATCTCTTTTGGTATTTGAATTTACTTATACCCCAGTTTCCCTGTAATGTTCAAGTGTAAAATTTAATTATAATATAGAGACATGTTAAATTCTGTGATAATCCACGTGCAATGGTCTGCTGAAGAAGTACAGAAACCAATATCAATAGGGTGATAGTAATTTTTTATGTCATAATATTATTTTGCATAACAGCGGATAGCGTAAACTTCATTTCACGGAAAATCATTTACCATACATTCAAAACTCATAATTTTGTAAGTCAGAATCGTATTTAGGCATAAATTTCATATCCATAATAATTAAAAAGTAGAACCAAAATATCGCAGAAAGTTCACAGTTAAAATTGGAGACGTTACGGAAGTCGTTTTACCAGAACCGGATCAGGGGCGAAAGTAGAAGAAATATGTGTTAAGGAGCCTTCCCTTGCATCAGATAGGAAACGCCGACCTCATCTAGTTTAAAAAATATGTAATTGACGTTTAAAAGTGTTTGTGCAAACCTACCTTACAAAAATAAAATCATTTATCAAATCATTTATAATTTATCATAACTTCCATTTTTTTGTAGATATACAGCAAATATTTTTTTTGGATTATCTATAACAAATATACTTTAAAATAAGTAGCCTAGTATCTTTCTATTATCTTTATTTTTTTAACGCATGGCATTAACAGCTCATTTTCGTCAGGCGAAGTTTCTCGGTGGTTGACGAATGCGGCCGAGTGTTTACGATCGCGCAAATGTGCCTACTTTCCGTTTAATCACCATGACTCCCATTTACCGACCGCTCTCATTACCCCGTGCTCCTCTATCTTGACTTGGCTCGCTAGGTTGTCGACATGTGGGATGTGGAGTCAGCGATCGTTATGCCGATAGTCGTGGCAGCCAATAGCTTAATAGCCAAGAGTCTCGACTAACACCTGGCAAGGCTCTCGTTAGGCAGCCAGATTAAGGGCTTGTTTCAGAGAGCAGTACTTCTGGTCACAACTCATGTTGTTAGGAGATTCCTCTCTCTGTAGCGCTGACCGCCAGCAGCTTGGACCCTGTTTTCAGGCTGCTTTTTTAATATTTGAAATGTAATTTATAGGTGTATTTATGAAAAACTAGAGCTAATAATCTTTTCTTCCGAAGTGTGGTGTATCCGGGCGTCGCTTTCCACGTCTTCACTCACATCTGCCTTGTAAATACCTTTTATTCTCGCGTTTATAATACTCTCAACATGACCAAACCATCCACGCATACCCTTTTCGATTTTTGCCACTACGTCTTCATAAAAATCGCAACGTTAGCTGATCACGTTATTCATAGTTACACCACATAAATCATACTTTGCAAGGAACGCATTTCCACATTTTCATATCTCTTTTGTCACACCCAACATACACTTTCATGCATAACTCGCTCCCCCCACCGAATAATATGGTAATCGATAAATCAAAATTTTACAGGAAAAATAAAAAACTGTTTTATGCGTATATCTCGGCACGGGTAGATCGTAAGGTAGACATTTAAACGCCAAAACAAAGCTAATTTTTGTACAATCTAATTAATATTATGATTTTTTTGTAATACTTTAATAAAATTAAGTTATTCACAAAAATAATGTTACTGAAATTAAATGGCAAAAGTATAGTATGCAACGCATCATTACCATATTATTCGCGTGTAAACGCAACAATATCGTAGTCAATATTAATGCATTATAGTATTATTCATTGTAATACAGTGTCAAAAAACCTAACGGCAATATGATATTACGATATTATTCGTGTGAAATCCAAGCGATAGTGTATAATGTAATATTACATTACAGTAATATTCGTCGATGTGTGGTGTCAAAAGATTAACAGTAATATAATGTTGCAAATACATGTTTTATTAAATAATCCAGTACTTATTATTTGATTTGGCAGAAAAATAACAATAATAGAGGAAGTTGATATTAATACTGGATAATTTATAATAGCGTTTTATTAAAATTTATGAAATAAAACAAAGGTTTTATTATTTATCATAATCAGTCCTTTTATTTATTAACTAGCTGTGCCCGCGACTTCGTCAGCGTGGAATAGTGACTTTTCGGGCAGCATATTTTGAATTACATATACCTACCGTCGTTTGGGTAGCTAAAAATTTACTTTACAGTAATGCTTCTCTGTATACGATATTTGACGTATGGCCATCGGGGATGAAAGCATACAGGCTCCTAGGATAGCTAACCCGTGACAGAGCCACATACAACTGAGCGTGCGAGAAACAGCTGATACTTAGATCTACACCTACAACTTTCAGCGTCTGACCTTGGGCTTTATTAATTGTCATCGCAAAACATAGGCTGACTGGAAACTGGACTCGTTTAAAACTAAATGGAAAATTGTTTGGAATGAGAGGAATCCGAGGAATGAAAACACTTTTACCTTTTCCACACCTTGTTAAAATCTCTGCTTCTATCAGATTTCTTTGTAAATTGGTCACTTTTAACCTGGTGCCATTGCTAAGTTTTGGGGGGCTTAAATTTCTAAGAAACATTATCGGTACGCCTACTTTTAAAATTATTTTATGTGCTGGTAGTCCAGGAGCATTGAGGGATTCTAAAAATTCTACTGGGTAGCTTGTAGATTTTCATTCTTCCATGACTCTGTTAATGGAGATATACTCAACATAATCCCCCGGAACATAGCTCAAAATTTCAGCGTTTATTGTTGCTGCTTGGTCGTTTCGTGGCGTCAAAATAGCTCTTTCGCAAAGCCAGAAATTTTCGCAAGTTGGTATTTGCGTTGCGTTTCCATACACCGATGATATGAGGTCTCGCATTGATGAAACTATGTTGCATAGGTTTTCATTAAGAACAAATTTTCCTTGTTCCTGCGGTAACACACCGTTACCAATCTCAAGTAGCAAATCTGAAAATTCTTGAGCATTTTTGTTGCCTCTAATTTGCGCACGCATATTTAATGTCAAATGCAAAGGTGTAATGTAATGCCACAGTCGAGAACTCTTTAGGCAGGCTCTAACTTCAACAGCCCTTGTTCCACGTGGTATTACAGGGAGAGTCTGACGAAAATCGCCACAAAAAAGCATAGTAATGCCATCCATGGGTTGGTCATTTTGCTTGACATCACGCAACGTTCTGTCTACTGCTTCTACTGCTTTTCGATTGGCCATTGTGGACTCATCCCATATAATAAGGCTACAATCACGAAGAACCTTAGCTTTATCGCTGTTTCTTGAAATATTACAAACAGGGCTTTCTGTGCGGTCTAAATCGATCGGAATTTTGAACATTGTATGAGCAGTTTTCCCACCTGGCAACAATGTGGCTGCTATGCCTGATGAAGCGACAGCAAGCGCGATTTTACCTTGGCTTCGTACCTTCACCAAAATAACTTTCGTAAGAAATGTTTTACCCGTTCCACCGGGTGCATCTACAAATAGCATTTCTTCCAAAGTACTATCAACGCTCACCAGATCAAATATCAAACGCTGTTCATCAGTTAGCCTCGAGAGTGCGCGTCCATGTACGTACTCTGATAGTATACCTTAAAAATGTCCGCCGTGATTCTTTAAATTGACATAACTTTTTTATTTATGAACCGATTGACATGAAATAAACACTAAATGTTAAGTGAAGCTTACTACAATATATTAGTGAATACCGCATCTAAATCGAATAAGCCGTTTCTATTATATATTGTTAACAAAAATAATACACAAATATAATTGTTTTATACTTTACGTGGAAAAAGGCATGCATTTCTTACGCGAATATAATGGTAATCGTCGCTTACCGAAAAAGTTAACGATTGCATGATCTGTAATAACATGTTATGGTATTATTCGTGCAAAAAGTGTGTTTAGATTTTAAGGGAATAATGTTGTTATGTTCATTACGGTACCATTGAAATTATTGTACTTTTATAAATATACATAGAAAAAATACAAAAAAAAATTACAAGATAATATTAATGCTTTAGACACCGAATATGCAATAAAACGAAAACTATCGTAGTACCACATTACCATGTTATTCGGTGGGGGGAGCGAACTGTCTCTCATTGTATAAAAATTCCTTGTCATCTAATCTTATCTCCTAAACAAGTACCTACTCGAACAAAACGCTTTGTACCTACATTATTCATTCATAAATATTGAGTCTTCATGTTATGGCACGTGCCTTCTTAGAATCGTGCTGAGCAATCAGAACAACAAACGTTTTGTAACAGTCATTGGAGATAGCTTGTACTAGGTCAGGAATACTTAGTGAAAATGAGCGCGTTGCTATTTTATTCTTGCTACGTAACGTACTTAGATTTTTTTCTAGACCCAGCAGTTTAGGCTGTGCGTTGTTTGTCAATAAATATAAGATTTTTATTAAGTTGATTTGTAAGTGCATCAAAAAATGCTGTTGGCTGATTTTAAAATTAAATCAAAGATTGAAATATTTGCTCAATTCGTGATATTTTATTTTATTCTGGCAGAAGAAAAGCACGCTTCAGTAGTAAATAGGAGATCCGCAGCCGCAAGCGCATTGTCCGGAGATAGACACGGCACCAGCAGCGGGCACAGCACCACCGAAAGTCACAGCACCCATGATGGGGACCTGACCAGCAAAAGCGGTGTTACCAGCGACTGGCATCTCACCAATGACTGCCACGTTGCCATTACCGGTGGCACCATAAGCAGCTCCAGGAGCGATAGCACCTCCGTATGCAGCAGCAGGAGCGATAGCACCTCCGTATGCAGCAGCAGGAGCAAGTGCGCCACCGAAAGCACCAAGACCCAGAGCACCACCACATGGAGAGAGACCAGCGCCGAGACCCAGAGCAGGAGCTATAGAGCCCATTTGACCTCCGCAGCCGCACCCGTAACCGAACACATTCTAAGGGAACAAAGTAATAAATAATTTGATTAAAGAATTAGGTACTACAAAAACATGAAAAAGACTATGACAATATAAATGAAGGTAAAACTCAAAAGAAAATAATAATAAATTCCTAGATCTCTCACCTGGACCAAGAAAGCTTGAATGCAGAGCAACAGAACAGCGAAGGTAGACATGTTTGATGTTTGTTTGTGTTCAACGAGAAGCTGAAGACTGAATGATGTTCCTACTTCGAGACTATGTTTATATACTTAGTGTCAAAGCTTCTTATCATAACAACGTGACGTCTTTTTAATGTTCTATTGAAACAAAGCCCTTCATAATAAATATTTCAAGGTCACATCACTAACGAAATACAAGCGTTAATCAATTTGCCCTTAATGCAACTACTGATAAAGGTATGAAAAGTTAATTTCAAAATCCTCAAATTGCTGAATCACAAATAGATAAGGACTACGTTTCAGTATAAATAGTCGATCGATTCTTGTAAAACTCATTCTAAGTTTACTTCAACACAACCTACAATGTCAGCCAAGGTGATCCTCGTCCTCTGCGCTCAGGCGCTCTTCATCCAGGTGAGAAATGGTTGATTATTATTTACTATTTTCAATTATCTTATATGTATTTTTCCAATAGGTTGCTCACGGCGCCCTCAGATACGGTTTTGTACGTAAAATGCCTTTTGACATTTTTTTATCAACACTAAAATGTGTAGCTCAGACCATAAGATTGTCCGAAAGGGTTACCGCTGGTCCGGAACACAAAGGGCTAAGGAAGGAACACGGGTGGGCTTTAGTCATTAAGAGTCCGACACTCCCTTTCGCTCCACCCAGAGCGGGAGGGGTCATTTGATGATTTCCCATCCTGAAAAAAAAACGACAATAAGTAAAGTTTTTTACTATCAGAAAATTGTGAATACATCAAAAGCGTCTAACATACGTGATCGAATAAAAAACAATCATTTGTGACATCGACACCGACGCCGTCTGTTGTTAAAGTAATATTTATTTACTAATACTATAATTTCATGTTTACAGACTGCTTTCAGTTCATGTCTTGGTCGTGGAGCTGTCGTCGCTCCTGCTGTTGTTGCCCCTGGATGTGCTGGTAACGGCTGGGCTGGCAATGGTTTGATCGGAAATGAATTGATTGGTAATGGCTGGGCTGGTAACTGGGCCAACAATGGTTTCAATGGCAATGGCTTGGCTGCTCTTGAGATCATTCCCACCAGTGGCGGTGGACTGCCTGTCACCAGCTTCTCTGCTATTGCTCCCAGTGGTCTCTCCATAACGTCTGAGAATGTGTTTGACGGTGCTCTGTCCGTGGCTGGTGAACTGCCGTTCGCGAGTGCTGTTGCTTTGGAGGGTGTGTTGCCAAGTGGTGGTACTGGTGCCGTCAGCTACAGCTGCGGTAACGGTGTGACTGCAATTGAGAGCATTGCCCCTTCTGCTGCTGCCTTTGGCACTGCGGGTGCTTATGGTACTGCTGGTGCCTATGGGCTCGGCGCTGGCTATGGACCTGGTGCTGCTGCCATCGCTCCTGCTGGTCTCGGACTCGGCTATGGAGGCCGCGGCTGTGGATGTGGTGTCTACTAAGAACTTCCCTAAGAATTACTTAGCTTTTTGTCCGAAACAATGATTCAATAAAATTATTTGCAATCTATTTTGGTATTTGAATTTACTTATACCCCAGTTTCCCTGTAATGATCAAGTGTGAAGATTTATTAAAAAAAAATAGAGATACATGTTAAATTCTGTGATAAGCCAAGTGCAATGGTCCACTGAAGGACTGAGTAAAGAAACCAATATATGCCGCTCTCGGACTTGGTTTTGGAGGCTGCGGCTGTGGATGTGGTCTTTTTTGACGTGACAACTTCTAATAAATCGATGAAGCTGGCTGCACACACGAAAAAACATGACTCATGTAGCGTTACCTCGCGGCCTTGCTTATTGTAGCGTTCCATGGCGGCTTGAAGTGCAAGCGAGAGCGCGGAACGAGCGATGAGAGACAGATGATGTCGAACGCTGCCGAATCGGCCTCCGCGTTCGGCAATTTCATTAATGTTTTGTTATGACGTTGTCACGTTAAACTATCGTCCGTAAACCGACTTTACAGACAACCGATTTTTTTTTTTTTGGGTACCAAATTATGCATTTGCATACTTTCAGGTCTGTCACTTTGAATAAAACGTTCTGTAGTCAGCACTGAGCGTTATTCGTCTAAAAATATTGAAACCTTATGTTATGGTACGTGTCTTCTTAGAACCATGCTCAGCAATCAGAACGAAGAAATGTCTTATAATAACAGCCAGTCATCGGAGATAGCTTGTCAGGAATGTACAGTGACAATGAGTACGTTGTTATTTTATTCTTACTAAATACTTACAGTTTTTTTCTAGACCCAGCAGTTTAGGCTATGTGTTTAAGATTATTTATAAAGTAGATTTGTAATTGTATAAAAATGCAGTTGAGTGATATTGACATTAAATAAAATATAATAGTAGATTGTTGCATCGAGCGCAAAGTGAATTATTAATGCACGAGTATTATATTGGGCCCCAGCGCAAACGAGCGCACTAAATTAACACGAGTGCATTAATTACTCATTTTAGTAAGGTGCGTAATCTACTTTTCTTTCGACTACCAATCTGCCTACCGTGATAAAATATACCTACTCAAAATAAAAACTCAAGTTAATGAAAGCAAAGTTTTCATAAGCTTTTAAATATTTATCCCGCGACTTTTGCGGCAAAGGATTATTAACAATAAAATTTCATTTGCAGCTGTTTTTATACTTTCTGGAGTTGAATTCATATCGCTATCGCTATTTCCATTTTTTTATACTTTTCTTGCTAAATATGAAGTATCAAAGTTGTACAGCGGTACAAAATGCGCGCTGTTTGTTTTTATTTTTTCACCAAGTCGGTTTTATTCAGCTGATTTTTTATTTTCAGGCAGTATCTTATTGATCTAATGCATACATTTGATATTAAACTTAATGGGAGACATTTACCACAGAGGCACTGTGGTAAATTTATATCTAATTAAAAACAGTGCATTAATGAAAAACTGTGCAACCATGAGATTTCATTTCATATCTGCACTGTTTTGGTTCTAAGCAAAAAATACGTCCGTTGTGATCAGTTTTGTAGTGATTACTGCGTAGTTCGCGGTCCCTGCATGCTGGTGGTCAGGATACCCGTTGAAGCCGTAGGTGCTGGCTGGCTGGGTGACTCGCCCCTAAAGCTTGCGGGAGAGATGATGATGACGTCACGCTGAAGTATTTGCACGAAGGCTGCGCTGACGTTCATGTTCGTCGCCACCAGTATAGAGGTATGAGGAACAGGGTGTAAAGTTCACTCATATTCTATGGTAAAGGCAGGATCCTCCGACCAGACGGGTGTTGTGTCTGGCGGGCAACTGACTGAACCCGATGATTCATGTCGGGCCGTTGTATCTATGCTAGTTGCGCGTTAAACTCTGCTTGCGGGATGCAGGATTTTGCATGGCGTCAGTATGACGCGTTGTTTGCATGTGGTGTTGTAGATACCGCTACATTGACATTAGCGAGTAGGTGGTGTGAAAAGAAATTATCGCTCTTTACAAAAAATGTACCGTAAGCATAACGGGGATTATGGTATTTAAATTCATACATCAAAATATATTGCAACATCATTTTATTGAATCACTATTTCAAATCATGGGTTGAAGAATTATTTTCTTTTAAATTCTTAGTAACGTCCACATCCACAGCCGCGGCCTCCATAGCCGAGTCCGTGAGCGGCAGGAGTGATGGTAGCAGCGCCAGGACCATAGCCAGCGCCGAGCCCATAAGCACCAGCAGCACCATAAGCACCCGCAGTGCCAAAGGCAGCAGCAGAAGGAGTAATGCTCTCAATTGCAGTCACACCGTTACCGCAGCTGTAGCTGACAGTACCAGCACCACCACTGGGCAACACACCCTCCAAAGCCACAGCACTCACAAACGGCAGCTCACCAGTCACGGACAGAGTACCCTCATACACATTTTCAGACGCTACGGAGAGGCCATTGGGAGCAAAAGCAGAGGCGATGGAGACAGGCAGTCCACCGCCACTGGTGGGAATGATCTCTAGAGCAGGCAGGCCATTGCAAGCCCAGTTACCAGCCATGCCATTGCCGATCAAACCATTACCAACTATGCCATCATCTATCAAGCCATTGTTGGCCCAGTTACCAGCACAGCCGTTGCCAACCAAACCGTTACCGACCCAACCATTGCCAGCCCAGCCGTTTCCAATAGCTCCACGACCAAGACATGAACTGAAAGCAGTCTGTAAACAAGAAATTATAGTATTAGTAAATATTATTTTAACAGGAGACGGCGCCGGTGTCGATGTCACATGATTTTTAATCGAACACGTTATAATAATGCACTATGTCAGATGCTTATAATGTAATCACAATTTCCTGATAGTGAAAAACATAACTAAAATCGTGAGTATTCGTGTGTTCGTAATTATGGTCTTACCGACACAGTTCAGGGTGGATAAAAAGTTGGGAAATTTTCCCAAGGGTTGCATTGCGCCCACAGATACCAAGTTGTTTTGTACAAAAACGGGAATTTATGGGCATAAATATACATATAATATGTTTTTGAAAAAAAAAAATGAAAAATCACATATAAGAGAATGTTAGACCTATCTATTGAAAATATAGAATAATAATAAAATATTTCTCACCTGGATGAAGAGCGCCTGAGCGCAGAAAACGAGGATCACCTTGGCTGACATTGTAGTTTATGTTGAAGTGAACTTTAGAATGATTGTCACAAGAGTCGATCGACTATTTATACTGAAATGTAGTCCTTATCTAGTTGTGTTGCAGCAATTTGTGGATTTTGAAATGAACTTTCATACCTTTATCAGTAGTTGCGATATGGAGTAATAGAAAAACGCTTGTATTTCGTAAGTCATGAAACCTTGAAATATTTAGTATGCAGGGCTTTGTTTCAATAGAACATTGAAAAGAATCACGTGTTATGATAAGAAGCTTTTGCACTATATAAACGAGGTATAGAAGTAGGGACATCATTCAGTCTTCAGCTTCTCGTTGAACACAAACAAACATAAAACATGTCTACCTTCGCTGTTCTGTTGCTCTGCATCCAAGCTTGCTTGGTCCAGGTGAGTGATTTAAATTGGTTATTATTTTCTTTTAGGTTTTCCTATCATTTTTATTGTTTTTATGGGCTTTTTCATGTTTGTACAGTAATTCTTAAATCAAATCCAATCAATTCTTTTTATTTTCTTGTCCCCTTAGAATGTGTTCGGTTATGGGTGCGGCTGCGGAGGTCAAGTGGGCGCCATAGCTCCTGCTCTGGGTCTCGGCGCTGGTCTCTCTTCATGTGGTGGTGCTCTGGGTCTTGGTAATTTTGGTGGCGCACTTGCTCCTGCTGCTGCATACGGAGGTGCTATCGCTCCTGGAGCTGCTTATGGCGCCACCGGTCAAGGCAACGTGGCGGTCATTGGTGAGATGCCAGTCGCCGGTAACACCGCTGTTGCTGGTCAGGTCCCCATCATGGGTGCTGTGACTTTCGGTGGTGCTGTGCCCGCTGCTGGTGCCGTGTCTATCTCCGGGCAATGCGCTTGCGGCTGTGGTTCTCCTATTTACTATTGAGATATACCTTTCAAACGGCAAAATAGAAATAAACGATTTTGAAGAGTGCAAAATAATTCAATGTTTGATTAAATCCTTAAATTAACCCACAAATATTTTAATATTTCTCCTCCCTCCCGCATTTCGGCCACGGTAGCCAATCTCAACAGAGATTAGCTAAGTACGCAGGACATATTAAACCTCAAGTCCACTCTACACTTGACACGGCTGCCATGCTGCATAATTTGATATTGAAATATTTTTCAACCGCGATGTGGGTTTACCACCATATCATAAATGACATATTTTATATAATATAAAATTATAAACAATCTGTTACACTTAGTAATAAACTATACAGATTATTCACTAAATGGATAAAGCTGTGGCTTAAGTCACGGCCGCTATGTTGATTCTGGAACGTAACGAAGGATTCTGTGGCTCCCGAGCGCAACTAGGAAGCTCTGAGTTAACTCCTGGGCGAAGTGACGGAGTTAAGACTTGAATCCTGAGTGCGGCGAGGGATTCAAGCTTGCCCGATACAAAGACACCTTTATCCCCTAGGAGAATACTTTACTTTCTTATTGAACTGGATATATTTTGTCTATGTATGTACCTAAGCAGTCATTTAAAAAAGTGGCTATGGATATTTTGTTTAGCAAGTACAGCTAAGCTAAGTTGTACAGCAATATTGTGGCAGCGTCTATTGTTTTCTTTACTAAGTGGTCTTTAGCACTTCTTTTAAGCTGTAGTTAAAATGTGTACTATGGTGTGAGTTACATGCTTGTTTAACCTTAGTTTAAGTACTACTTTGTATTTTGTCGCATGTTCATTGTCCTTATTAAATAAATACTTTTCGCACTTACTGTGTGGAAATAAAAACCAATTCGCTTTCGAATTAGAAGCTTAAGACTGTTAACTGACCGGGAGCACCTAATTATGTGCAGTTTTATAAACGATTTTATCAATACTAATGAAATTTCATAAAAAAAAACTCAAAATCTAACATCGTAACACACACACGGCCACAGTAACCGATCAGCTGTTGCGATGACATGCCGCCATCACCGCCACAAACACAAACAGCGGTTGGGAAACTCAGATTATTCAATAATTTTGGCATTGTCCGTAATATAATATTGTTTAATAAACGTAGTATTCTTATTCATATAAGTTGCACTTACTTATTTTTTCATAGGAGATAAAAAGTTAAATGTCCATCTCGGGAGCAACACTATTTTAAGCTCCGATGACATACTTTGAATTCCTTCGCAACGCTCTGGATTCAAAGAAACACTCTCGCCTTCGAAATAGTTGTTTGCTCCCTTGGCAAACAATCAACTATTTTTCGAGGTAAAGTTTTCATACAATTTTTTTTAGCTGAGGTTCCAAATTCCAATCGCTCTATTCAGCAGCGGGTCGATAATGAAATCCTTTGCAATGTTAATGCTCGACTAGAGCCTAGGACTTTAATGATTTGCTTAATTAGTCTAGGTTAGGCCTGCATGACATATTTTGTCATAAGCAAACAGGTGGTGTGAAAAGACTTCCAAAAAAAAATTCTACTAAGTGAAAAATAACTTTAATTTCGAAAGTCGGTGTAAAAAAACGAAAATACAGAACTAACGACACCGGTTGTTTTTATTTTTGTAAAAAAGTTTTTACTTTTCACTTTTCAGTGGTACCTACCTACCCAAAACAAATTCATATATATTATGTCACTACTTGCTATGTGAATATCAGTGACAACAGCTATTGAACACATCTGCCTACCCCTTTAAAGGGTACAGGCGTGATGTTATGTTGTGTAATTGCGTAAACAATGCATACATATGCTATAGCAGCAATCGCGGTTGATTTGCTGGCATTTATTTAAGAGTTCCATTGTCTGTCTCCGAAACTCAACATCAGATCTTTATGAAATATAATGGGACCATTTGGAAATAAAGCTCTTTCGGACGAAAAAAAAAATTGCAAATCCATCTATTTACGATGTAGTTATGCCCGAACACACATAAATAAAAAAAAAGAAACATCCGAATTGAGAACCTCCTCCTTTTCAGAAGTCGGTTAAAAAGTGTACCGTCAGCATAACAGGGATTATGGTATTTAAATTCATACATCAAAATATATTGCAACATTATTTTATTGAATCACTATTTCGAATCATGGGGAGAGTAACCATTTTCTTTTGAATTCTTAGTAACGTCCACATCCACAGCCGCGGCCTCCATAGCCGAGTCCGTGAGCTACAGGAGTGATGGCAGCAACACCAGGACCATAGCCAGCGCCGACCCCATAGGCACCTGCAGCGCCATAGGCAGCAGCAGAAGGAGCGATGCTCTCGATAGCAGTGATACCGTTACCGCAGCTGTAGCTGACAGTACCAGCACCACCACTGGGCAACACACCCTCCAAAGCCACAGCACTCACAAACGGCAGCTCACCAGCCACGGACAGAGTACCCTCATACACATTTTCAGACGCTACGGAGAGGCCATTGGGAGCGAAAGCAGAGGCGATGGAGACAGGCAGTCCACCGCCACTGGTGGGAATGATCTCTAGAGCAGGCAGGCCATTGCCAGCCCAGTTACCAGTCATGCCATTGCCGATCACACCATTACCAATTATGCCATCAGCCATCAAGCCATTGTGGGCCCAGTTACCAGCACAGCCGTTGCCAACCAAACCGTTACCGATCAAACCATTGCCAGCCCAGCCGTTTTCAAAAGCTCCACGACCAAGACATGAACTGAAAGCAGTCTGTAAACAAGAAATTATAGTATCAGTAAATATTACTTTAACAGCAGACGGCGTCGGTGTCGTCACATGATTGTTTAATCGAACACGTTATATAATTCACTATGTCAGATGCTTATAATGTAATCACAATTTCCTGATAGTAAATAACATAACTAAAATCGTGAGTATTCGTGAGTGACTTAATAATTATGATCTTATCGACACAGTTCAGGGTGAATAAAAAAATTGAGAAATTTTCCCAAGGGTTGCACTGTGCCCACAGATATCAAGTTGGTTTGTACAAACACGGGAATTTATGGGCTTTCCCGTTGTTGAAAAAAAACAAAAAAATCACACATACGAGAATGTTAGACCTATCTATTGAAAACTCAGAATAATAATAAAGCATTTCTCACCTGGATGAAGAGCGCCTGAGCGCAGAAGACGAGGATCACCTTGGCTGACATTGTAGGTTGTGTTGAAGTGAACTTGAGAATGATCGTCACAAGAATCGATCGACTATTTATACTGAAATGTAGGTAGTCCTTATCTTGTTGTGTTGCAGTAATTTGAGGATTTTGAAATTAACTTTTCATACCTTTATCAGTAGTTACAATATGGAGTAATAGAAAAACGCTTGTATTTCGTAAGTGATGAAACCTTGAAATGTTTAGTATGCAGGGCTTTGTTTCAATAAAACATTGAAAAAATCACGTCTTATGATAAGAAGCTTCTACACTATATAAACGAGGTATAGAAGTAGGAACATCATTCAGTCTTCAGTTTCTCGTTGAACTCAAACAAACATCTAACATGTCTACCTTCGCTGTTCTGTTGCTCTGCATCCAAGCTTGCTTGGTCCAGGTGAGTGATCTAAAATGGGTTATTATTTTGTTTTAGGTTTTCCTGTCATTTATATTGTTTTTATGGGTTTTTTCATGTTTGTGCAGTAATTCTTAAATCAAATCCAATCAATTCTTTTGAATTGTTTTTGTCCCCTCAGAATGTGTTCGGTTACGGGTGCGGCTGTGGAGGTCAAGTGGGCGCCATAGCTCCTGCTTGGGGTCTCGGCGCTGGTCTCTCTTCATGTGGTGGTGCTACGGGTCTTGGCGCTTTCGGTGGCGCACTTGCTCCTGCTGCTGCATACGGACGTGCTATCGCTCCTGCTGCTGCATACGGAGGTGCTATCGCTCCTGGAGCTGGTTATGGGGCCACCGGTGAAGGCAACATGGCGGTCATTGGTGAGCTGCCAGTCGCCGGTAACACCGCTGTTGCTGGTCAGGTCCCCATCATGGGTGCTGTGACTTTCGGTGGTGCTGTACCCGCTGCTGGTGCCGTGTCTATCTCCGGACAATGCGCTTGCGGCTGTGGTTCTCCTATTTACTATTGAGACATACTTTTCAGACGGCAAAATAGAAATAAACGATTTTGAAGTGAGCAAATAATTCAATGTTTGATTAAATCCTCAAATTAACCCACAAATGTTTTAATAACTCTCCTCCCTCCCGCATTTCGTCCACGGTGGCCAATTTCAACAGAGATTAGCTAAGTACGCAGGACATATTATAGTGCACAAGTGTGTGCAAAACCTCAAGTCCACTCTACACTTGACACGGCTGCCATGCTGCATAATTTGATATTGAAATGTTTTTCAACCGCGATGTGGGTTTACCACCATATCATATTGAAATGACATATTTTATAATATAAAATTATAAACAATCTGTTACACTTAGTAATAAACTATATAGATTATTCACTAAATGGATAAAGCTGTGTCTCAAGTCACGGCCGCTATGTTGATTCTGGAACGTAACAAAGGATTCTGTGGGTCCCGAGCGCAACTAGGAAGCTCTAAGTTAACTCCTGAGCGAAGTGACGGAGCGGAGCGGAGTGACTTGAATCCTGAGTGCGGCGAGAGATTCAAGCTTGCCCGATACAAAGACACCTTTATCCCCTAGGAGAATACTCTACTTTCTTACAAAACGCATTTTATTGAACTGGATATATTTTGTCGATGTATATACCTAAGCAATCATTTAAAAAGTGGCTATGGACATTTTGTTTAGCAAGAACAACTAAGCTGAGTTACACAGCAATATTGTGGCAGCGACTATTGTTTTCTTTACTGAGTGGTCTTTAGCACTTCTTCTAACCTGTAGTTAAAATGTGTACCATGGTGTGGGTTACATGCTTGTTTAACCTTGGTTTAAGTATTACTTTGTATTTTGTCGCATGTTCTTTGTCCTTATTAAATAAATACTTTTCTCACTTACTGTGAGTAAATAAAAACCGATTCGCTTTCGAATTAGAAGCTTATGAAACTGTTAACTGATCAGGAGTACCTACTCGTAATTATGTGCAGTTTCATAAAAAAAACACAAAAAATAATATCGTCACACACACGGCAACAGTAACCGATCAGCTGTTGCGATGACATGCCGCCATCACCGCCACAGATAGAAACAGCGATTGGGTAACTCAGATTATTCAATCATTTTAGCCTTGTCCGTAATATGCAGAAAATCATTGTTTTCACTGTTGTAATTATTTTGGTTTTATCTATTTAATTAATACACAATCATTATACTAATTATTCCACTATAACATCTGTATTAAATTACGTAATTTCATTATTTCGTTCGTCGATGGCAACTAAAAACTATGAAGTGACAGTCTCAAAAGTTTTTTTATCACATCTATTCAAAAAGACAACACAAACTTGTAAACAGGGACTAAAATACCTCTTTTATCCAGGGGCTAAATGTTATCTGAATTTGGAATATGAATTTTGTTAGTAAAAGTTCCAACCATCATAGAGATCAACAACGAAGATTGTTTGAACAAATAACAGGCTGTATGATTAATGAAAAGGCACGCGAGCCAAATTAAAAAAAAACTTCGCGAAAAAATATAAAAAGCTCGACAAAAGCCTTCGTTCGTAATATTGTTTAATAAACGTACTATTCTTATTCATAAGTTGCACTTACTTATTTTTTCATAGGAGATAAAAAGTAAAGTGTCCACCTCGGGAGCAAAACTATTTTAAGCTCGGGTGACGTACTTTTAATTCCTTCGCTCCGCTCTGGATTCAAAGAAACGCTCTCGCCTTCGAAATAGTTGTTTGCTCCCTTGGCAAACATTCTACTGTTTTTCGAGGTAAAGTTTTCATACAATTTTTTTTTGCTGAGGTTCCAAATTCCAATCGCTCTATTCAGCAGCGGGTCGATAATGAAATCCTGTGCAATGTTAATGCTCGACTAGAGCCTAGGACTTTAATGATTTGCTTAATTAGTCTAGGTTAGGCCTGCATGACATATTTTGTCATAAGCGAACAGGTGGTGTGAAAAGAAATTATCGCTCTTTACAAAAAACTTTTTTACAAAAAAGAATAAACGACTTCCAAAAAAAAATTCTACTAAGTGAAAAATAACTTTAATTTCGAAAGTCGGTGTAAAAAAACGAAAATACAGAACTAACGACAACGGTTATTTTTTATTTTTGTAAAAAAGTTTTTACTTTTCACTTTTAAGTTGTACCTACCTACCCAAAACAAATTCATATGTCACTACTGGCTACAAGTACATAGCCAGATATTCACATGAATATCAGTGACAGAAAGCTATTGAACACATCTGCCTACCCCTTTAAAGGGTACAGGCGTGATGTTATGTTGTGTCATTGCGTAAACAATGCATACATATGCTATAGCAGCAATCGCGGTTGATTTGCTGGCATTTATTGAAGAGTTCCATTGTCTGTCTCCGAAACTCAACATCAGATCTTTATGAAATATAATGGGACCATTTGGAAATAAAGCTCTTTCGGACGAAAAAAAAAATTGCAAATCCAGCTATTTACGATGTAGTTATGCCCGAACACACATAAATAAAAAAAAAGAAACATCCGAATTGAGAACCTCCTCCTTTTCAGAAGTCGGTTAAGAAATGTACCTCAGCATAACAGGGATTATGGTATTTAAATTCATACATCAAAATATATTGCAACATCATTTTATTGAATCATATTTCGAATCATGGGTTGAGTATCATCATTTTCTTTTTGATTCTTAGTAACGTCCACATCCACAGCCGCGGCCTCCATAGCCGAGTCCGTGAGCGGCAGGAGTGATGGCAGCAACACCAGGACCATAGCCAGCGCCGAGCCCATAGGCACCTGCAGCGCCATAGGCAGCAGCAGAAGGAGCGATGCTCTCGATAGCAGTGATACCGTTACCGCAGCTGTAGCTGACAGCGCCAGCACCACCACTGGGCAAAACACCCTCCAAGGCCACAGCACTCACAAACGGCAGCTCACCAGCCACGGACAGAGTACCCTCAAACAAATTTTCAGACGCTACGGAGAGGCCATTGGGAGCAAAAGCAGAGGCGATGGAGACAGGCAGTCCACCGCCACTGGTGGGAATGATCTCTAGACCAGCCAAGCCATTGCAAGCCCAGTTACCAGTCATGCCATTGCCGATCAAACCATTACCAATTATGCCATCATCTATCAAGCCATTGTTGGCCCAGTTACCAGCACAGCCGTTGCCAACCAAACCGTTACCGACCCAACCATTGCCAGCCCAGCCGTTTCCAATAGCTCCACGACCAAGACATGAACTGAAAGCAGTCTGTAAACAAGAAATTATAGTATTAGTAAATATTATTTTAACAGGAGACGGCGCCGGTGTCGATGTCACATGATTTTTAATCGAACACGTTATATAATGCACTATGTCAGATGCTTATAATGTAATCACAATTTCCTGATAGTGAAAAACATAACTAAAATCGTGAGTATTCGTGAGTGACTTAATAATTATGGTCTTACAGACAGTTCAGGGTGGATAAAAAGTTGGGAAATTTTCCCAAGGGTTGCACTGCGCCCACAGATACCAAGTTGTTTTGTACAAAAACGGGAATTTATGGGCATAAATATACATAAAAAAACCACAAGACCACCACCACCACCACTCGTTTTTTTTTTAAATAAAACGAAAAATCACATATAAGAGAATGTTAGACCTATCTATTGAAAATATAGAAAAATAATATAATATTTCTCACCTGGATGAAGAGCGCCTGAGCGCAGAAAACGAGGATCACCTTGGCTGACATTGTAGTTTATGTTGAAGTGAACTTCAGAATGATTGTCACAAGAGTCGATCGACTATTTATACTGAAATGTAGTCCTTATCTAGTTGTGTTGCAGCAATTTAAGCATTTTGAAATGAACTTTTCATACCTTTATCAGTAGTTGCGATATGGAGTAATAGAAAAACGCTTGTATTTCGTAAGTCATGAAACCTTGAAATATTTAGTATGCAGGGCTTTGTTTCAATAGAACATTGAAAAGAATCACGTGTTATGATAAGAAGCTTTTGCACTATATAAACGAGGTATAGAAGTAGGGACATCATTCAGTCTTCAGCTTCTCGTTGAACACAAACAAACATCAAACATGTCTACCTTCGCTGTTCTGTTGCTCTGCATCCAAGCTTGCTTGGTCCAGGTGAGTGATTTAAATTGGTTATTATTTTCTTTTAGGTTTTCCTATCATTTTTATTGTTTTTATGGGCTTTTTCATGTTGTACAGTAATTCTTAAATCAAATCCAATCAATTCTTTTTATTTTCTTGTCCCCTTAGAATGTGTTCGGTTATGGGTGCGGCTGCGGAGGTCAAGTGGGCGCCATAGCTCCTGCTCTGGGTCTCGGCGCTGGTCTCTCTTCATGTGGTGGTGCTCTGGGTCTTGGTAATTTTGGTGGCGCACTTGCTCCTGCTGCTGCATACGGAGGTGCTATCGCTCCTGCTGCTGCATACGGAGGTGCTATCGCTCATGGAGCTGCTTATGGCGCCACCGGTGAAGGCAACGTGGCGGTCATTGGTGAGATGCCAGTCGTCGGTAACACCGCTGTTGCTGGTCAGGTCCCCATCATGGGTGCTGTGACTTTCGGTGGTGCTGTGCCCGCTGCTGGTGCCGTGTCTATCTCCGGACAATGCGCTTGCGGCTGTGGTTCTCCTATTTACTATTAAGACATACTTTTCAGACGGCAAAATAGAAATAAACGATTTTGAAGTGAGCAAATAATTCAATGTTTGATTAAATCCTCAAATTAACCCACAAATGTTTCAATAACTCTCCTCCCTCCCGCATTTCGGCCACGGTGGCCAATCTCAACAGAGATTAGCTAAGTACGCAGGACATACATATTATAAGTGCACAAGTGTGTGCAAAACCTCAAGTCCACTCTACACTTGACACCGCTGCCATGCTGCATAATTTGATATTAAAAATGTTTTTCAATCGCGATGTCGGTTTACCATCATATCATATTGAAATGACATATTTTATAATATAAAATTATAAACAATCTGCTGCACTTAGTAATAAACTATATAGATTATTCACTAAGGGGATAAAGCAGTGTCTTAAGTCACGGCCGCTATATTGATTCTGGAACGTAACGAAGGATTCTGTGGCTTCGGAGCGCAACTAGGAAGCTCTGAGTTAACTCCTGAGTGACTAGAATCCAAAGTGCGGCGAGGGTTTCAAGCTTGCCCAATACAAAAACACCTTTATCCACTAGGAGAATAATGTACTTTCTTACAAAACGTATTTTATTGAAATGGATATATTTTGTCTATGTATGTACCTAAGCAATCACTTAAAAAAGTGGCTATGGATATTTTGTTTAGCAAGTACAGCTAAAGCTAAGTTACACAGCAATATTGTGGAAGCGACTATTGTTTTCTTTACTAAGTGGTCTTTAGCACTTCTTCTAACCTGTAGTTAAAATGTGTACAATGGTGTGGGTTACATGTTTGTTTTATCTTAGTTTATGTATAACTTTGTATTTTGTCGCATGTTCTTTGTCCTTATTAAATAAATACTTTTCGCACTTACTGTGTGGAAATAAAAGCTTAAAGCTTTCGAATTAGAAGCTTAAGACTGTTAACTGACTGGGAGTACCTAATTTTGTGCAGTTTTAAACACGATTTTATCAATACTAATGAAATTTCATAAATAATCACAAAAACTAACATCGTAACACACACACGGCCACAGTAACCGATCAGCTGTTGCGATGACATGCCGCCATCACCGCCACAAACACAAACAGCGGTTGGGAAACTCAGATTATTCAATAATTTTGGCATTGTCCGTAATATAATATTGTTTAATAAACATAGTATTCTTATTCATATAAGTTGCACTTACTTATTTTTTCATAGGAGATAAAAAGTTAAATGTCCATCTCGGGAGCAACACTATTTTAAGCTCCGATGACATACTTTGTATTCCTTCGCTCCGCTCTGGATTCAAAGAAACACTCTCGCCTTCGAAATAGTTGTTTGCTCCCTTGGCAAACAATCAACTATTTTTCGAGGTAAAGTTTTCATACAATTTTTTTTAGCTGAGGTTCCAAATTCCAATCGCTCTATTCAGCAGCGGGTCGATAATGAAATCCTTTGCAATGTTAATGCTCGACTAGAGCCTAGGACTTTAATGATTTGCTTAATTAGTCTAGGTTAGGCCTGCATGACATATTTTGTCGTAAGCGAGCAGGTGGTGTGAAAAGAAATTATTGCTCTTTACAAAAAACTTTTTTACAAAAAAGAAACAAACGACTTCCAAAAAAAATTCTACTGAGTGAAAAATAACTTTAATTTCGAAAGTCGGGTGTAAAAAAACGAAAATACAGAACTAACGACACCGGTTGTTTTTTATTTTTGTAAAAAAGTTTTTACTTTTCACTTTTAAGTTGTACCTACCTACCCAAAACAAATTCAATGTCACTACTGGCTACATAGCCAGATATTCACATGAATATCAGTGACAGAAAGCTATTGAACACATCTGCCTACCCCTTTAAAGGGTACAGGCGTGATGTTATGTTGTGTCATTGCGTAAACAATGCATACATATGCTATAGCAGCAATCGCGGTTGATTTGCTGGCATTTATTGAACAGTTCCATTGTCTGTCTCCGAAACTCAACATCAGATCTTTATGAAATATAATGGGAACATTTAGAAATAAAGCTCTTTCGGACGAAAAAAAAAATTTGCAAATCCATCTATTTACGTCGGAGTTATGCCCGAACACACATAAATAAAAAAAGAAACATCTGAATTGAGAACCTCCTCCTTTCCAGAAGTCGGTTAAGAAATGTACCGTCAGCATAACAGGGATTATGGTATTAAAATTCATACACCAAAATATATTGCAACATCATTTTATTGAATCACTATTTCGAATCATGGGTTGAGTAATCATTTTCTTTTTAATTCTTAGTAACGTCCACATCCACAGCCGCGGCCTCCATAGCCGAGTCCGTGAGCGGCAGGAGTGGTGGCAGCAACACCAGGACCATAGCCAGCGCCGAGCCCATAGGCACCTGCAGCGCCATGGGCAGCAGCAGAAGGAGCGATGCTCTCGATAGCAGTGATACCGTTACCGCAGCTGTAGCTGACAGCGCCAGCACCACCACTGGGCAAAACACCCTCCAAGGCCACAGCACTCACAAACGGCAGCTCACCAGCCACGGACAGAGTACCCTCAAACAAATTTTCAGACGCTACGGAGAGGCCATTGGGAGCAAAAGCAGAGGCGATGGAGACAGGCAGTCCACCGCCACTGGTGGGAATGATCTCTAGACCAGCCAAGCCATTGCAAGCCCAGTTACCAGTCATGCCATTGCCGATCAAACCATTACCAATTATGCCATCATCTATCAAGCCATTGTTGGCCCAGTTACCAGCACAGCCGTTGCCAACCAAACCGTTACCGACCCAACCATTGCCGGCCCAGCCGTTTCCAATAGCTCCACGACCAAGACATGAACTGAAAGCAGTCTGTAAACAAGAAATTATAGTACCTATTAGTAAATATTATTTTAACAGAAGACGGCGCCGGTGTCGATGTCACATGATTTTTAATCGAACACGTTATATAATGCACTACCTATGTCGGATGCTTATAATGTAATCACAATTTCCTGATAGTAAAAAACATAACTAAAATCGTGAGTATTCGTGAGTGACTTAATAATTATGGTCTTACCGACACAGTTCAGGGTGGATAAAAAGTTGGGAAATTTTCCCAAGGGTTGCACTGCGCCCACAGATACCAAGTTGTTTTGTACAAAAACGGGAATTTATGGGCATAAATATACATATAATATGTTTTTGAAAAAAAAACGAAAAATCACATATAAGAGAATGTTAGACCTATCTATTGAAAATAATAATATAGAATAATAATAAAATATTTCTCACCTGGATGAAGAGCGCCTGAGCGCAGAAAACGAGGATCACCTTGGCTGACATTGTAGTTTATGTTGAAGTGAACTTCAGAATGATTGTCACAAGAGTCGATCGACTATTTATACTGAAATGTAGTCCTTATCTAGTTGTGTTGCAGCAATTTGTGGATTTTGAAATGAACTTTTCATACCTTTATCAGTAGTTGCAATATGGAGTAATAGAAAAACGCTTGTATTTCGTAAGTCATGAAACCTTGAAATATTTAGTATGCAGGGCTTTGTTTCAATAGAACATTGAAAAGAATCACGTGTTATGATAAGAAGCTTTTGCACTATATAAACGAGGTATAGAAGTAGGGACATCATTCAGTCTTCAGCTTCTCGTTGAACACAAACAAACATCAAACATGTCTACCTTCGCTGTTCTGTTGCTCTGCATCCAAGCTTGCTTGGTCCAGGTGAGTGATTTAAATTGGTTATTATTTTCTTTTAGGTTTTCCTATCATTTTTATTGTTTTTATGGGCTTTTTCATGTTTGTACAGTAATTCTTAAATCAAATCCAATCAATTCTTTTTATTTTCTTGTCCCCTTAGAATGTGTTCGGTTATGGGTGCGGCTGCGGAGGTCAAGTGGGCGCCATAGCTCCTGCTCTGGGTCTCGGCGCTGGTCTCTCTTCATGTGGTGGTGCTCTGGGTCTTGGTAATTTTGGTGGCGCACTTGCTCCTGCTGCTGCATACGGAGGTGCTATCGCTCATGGAGCTGCTTATGGCGCCACCGGTGAAGGCAACGTGGCGGTCATTGGTGAGATGCCAGTCGTCGGTAACACCGCTGTTGCTGGTCAGGTCCCCATCATGGGTGCTGTTACTTTCGGTGGTGCTGTGCCCGCTGCTGGTGCCGTGTCTATCTCCGGACAATGCGCTTGCGGTTGTGGTTCTCCTATTTACTATTAAGACATACTTTTCAGACGGCAAAATAGAAATAAACGATTTTGAAGTGAGCAAATAATTCAATGTTTGATTAAATCCTCAAATTAACCCACAAATGTTTTAATAACTCTCCTCCCTCCCGCATTTCGGCCACGGTGGCCAATCTCAACAGAGATTAGCTAAGTACGCAGGACATATTATAAGTGCACAAGTGTGTGCAAAACCTCAAGTCCACTCTACACTTGACACCGCTGCCATGCTGCATAATTTGATATTGAAATGTTTTTCAACCGCGATGTGGGTTTACCACCATATCATATTGAAATGACATATTTTATAATATTAAATTATAAACAATCTGTTACACTTAGTTATAAACTATATAGATTATTCACTAAGGGGATAAAGCAGTGTCTTAAGTCACGGCCGCTATGTTGATTCTGGAACGTAATGAAGGATTCTGTGGCTCCCGAGCGCAACTAGGAAGCTCTGAGTTAACTCCTGAGCGACTAGAATCCTGAGTGCGGCGAGGGATTCAAGCTCACCCTTTATCCCCTAGGAGAATACTCTACTTTCTTACAAAACGTATTTTACTGAAATGGATATATTTTGTCTATATATGTACCTAAGAACCTCCGTCATGCAAAATGTCTATTGTATGCTGATGACTTGAAATTGTACCTGAAAATAAACTCCGAGCGTGACTGTTTAGCACTGCAGCAAGACAGACGCGATATACAAGTGGAGCTTAGATAATAAGATGGAATTTAATCCCTCCAAATGCTTTGCAATGACATTCGGTCGAATGCGGCACCCAGTTAATTATGAATATAAAATAAATAACAATACCATCATGAAAACATCAGCCATGAAAGATCTGGGAGTCACATTCGACCGAAAGCTCACTTTCCACGACCACATCGCCAAGGTAGCTAAGGAATCCTACCAAAGATTGGGTTTCGTTTTGCGTAATTGCCGTGATTTTCGCTCCGCACATGCCATCAAAATTATATTTAATGCACTCGTACGTAGCAAATTGGAATCTAGCTCCTGCGTGTGGAATCCACACGAAAGTACCTACGTACTTATATTGGAAAAGGTACAAAAAACATTCCTTAGGTTTCATTATAAGCGTATAACACGGCTATTACCCATACCTCATCCGACTAAATTTCTACTGGGATGCCTCGGATATAACTCATTAGAGGTAAGGCGAGCAAAAGACCAGCTCACCAAAGCCTGTAAGACGCTCCGTGGCACTATTGACGCGCATGATCTACATGCTGTTCTGGCTCGCTTCTTTGTGCCAGACAACTACTGCCGCGGCAGATGGCACAGCCTGTTTGCTGTGCCTCCATGTCGCACAGTTGCGCGTCCTAAGTCCCCAATACCACGTACTCTGGCCGCACTTAATGATCTCTTGGACTCTAATCCAACAAACGATCTGTTTGCTGACGAATGGACGAAGATTTTGTCGGCATGTCAGAAGTACTGTGACAGGGATGTAAGAAAATGTTGTTAACTTTTTATTTAATTTTATATTTAATTTTTTATGTGTACCTATGTGTAAACTGTCTTTAACTTCTGTAATTGGTTATAAACCGTTTAAGTTAAAGAATAAATAAATAATAAATAAAGCAATAAAAAAAGAAGGCTATGGACATTTTGTTCGGCAAGTACAACTAAGCTGAGTTACACAGCAATATTGTGGCAGCGACTATTGTTTTCTTTACTAAGTGGTCTTTAGCACTTCTTTTAACCTGTAGTTAAAATGTGTACTATGGTGTGGGTTACATGCTTGTTTAACCTTAGTTTAAGTATTACTTTGTATTTTGTCGCATGTTCTTTGTCCTTATTAAATAAATACTTTTCGCACTTACTGTGAGGAAAAAAACCTATTCGCTTTCGAATTAGAAGCTTATGAAACTGTTAACTGATCAGGAGTACCTACTCGTAATTATGTGCAGTTTCATACACGATTATATCAATACCAATGAAATTTCATTAAAAAAAAAAACACAACAAATAATATCGACACACACACACGGCCACAGCACCCGATCAGCTGTTGCGATGACATGCCGCCATCACCGCCACAGATAGAAACAGCGATTGGGTAACTCAGATTATTCAATCATTTTAGCCTTGTCCGTAATATACAGAAAATCATTGTTTTCACTGTTGTAATTATTTTGGTTTTATCTATTTAATTAATACACAATCATTATACTAATTATTCCACTATAACATCTGTATTAAATTACGTAATTTCGTTATTTCGTTCGTCGATGGCACACGATGCCGTCACCGCGCCGTCGCCGCGCCGACGCCGCACCATTACACTGTAGATACGAGTCCCGCGAAGCCCGCCACCGCGCCGCCGCCGCGCCGCCACCGCGCGCGTTCCCCTCCCTATCTGTTTGATTCATTCACGGGAAATTACGCGGCGTGCACGTTCGTACGCGGCCGGTAATGGAATGAATGAAACAGTAAAAACGCGCGCGGTGGCGGCGCGGCGACGGCGCGGTGGCGGGCTTCGCGCGACTCGTATCTACAGTGTAATGGTGCGGCGTCGGCGCGGCGACGGCGCGGTGACGGCATCGTGTGCAGGAACGCTGAAGGTATTGTCCGAGCGGTGGGATCTGCCCCTATTGCAGAGGTGGATGCAGGTTCATAGTAGCACATCCTCTCGTATTATGTAATAGTATGTGTTTTTATTTTATTAGTTGTTTGTTTTGGATGACGCGTGTATGTATTTTATTAATTTTTATTTCTATATTAATTTCATTGTTTTGATTATTTATTGTGTAATAATAATGGGTGTTATTTACCTGAAATAAATTAATTTATTATTATTATTCAGGAGCGGGTCGATAATGAAATTCTGTGCAATGCTAATGCCCGACTAGAGCCTGTTCGGTCTGCATGACATAATTTGACATAAACGAGCAGATGGTGTTAACTTGTATTTGCGACGATCTCAGCTGTTATCTCGCTCGCGCGCGCATCTGTCTCGTTTCTTTTAGGTACTTACAGAATCTCGTAGGCGCGTTCTTATTGTACGATCGCGCGACGCCTTCACGGTAGCACGGTGCACTACTTCAGCCCCTGAGATTTTGCACTTAAGCTTGTTGTGTATACAGAAAAATATACGCTCCTATTTCTACACTGCTATTCTTGTTTTATTCCATCACAAGCTGCTACAGTGTGAAAAGAAATTATAGCTCTTTACAAAAAAGAACCGACTTCAAAAAAAAAATACTACAAAGTGAAAAATAACTTTAATTTCGGAGGTCGGTGTCGTTGGTTCTGTGTTTTCGTTTTTGACACCGACTTTCGAAATTTAAGTTATTTTTCACTTTGTAGTATTTTTTTTTGGAAGTCGGTTTTTTTGTAATAAGGTTTTTATTTTTCACTTCTCAGTTGTACCTACCTACCCCAAACAAATTCATATACTACAACAACACTACATATACTATACTACTTGCTATGTGAATATCAGTGACAGAAAGCTATTGAACACATCTGCTTACCCCTTTAAAGGGTACAGGCGTGATTGTTATGCTGTGTGATTGCGTAAACAATGCATACCATTTATGCTATAGCAGCAATCGCGGTTGATTTGCTGGCATTTATTGAAGAGTTCCGTTGTCTGTCTCCGAAACTCAACATCAGATCTTTACGAAGTATAATGTGACCATTTCGAAATAAAGCTCTTTCGGACGAAAAAAAAATTACAAATCCATCTATTTACGATGGAGTTATGCACGAACACACACATAAATAAAAAAAAGAAACATCCGAATTGAGAACCTCCTCCTTTTCAGAAGTCGGTTAAGAAATGTACCGTCAGCATAACAGGGATTATGGTATTTAAATTCATACATCAAAATATATTGCAACATCATTTTATTGAATCACTATTTCGAATCATGGGTTGAGTAATCATTTTCTTTTTAATTCTTAGTAACGTCCACATCCACAGCCGCGGCCTCCATAGCCTAGTCCGTGAGTGGCAGGAGCGATGGCAGCAGCACCAGGACCATAGCCAGCGCCGAGCCCATAGGCACCTGCAGCGCCATAGGCAGCAGCAGAAGGAGCGATGCTCTCGATAGCAGTGATACCGTTACCGCAGCTGTAGCTGACAGTACCAGCACCACCACTGGGCAACACACCCTCCAAAGCCACAGCACTCACAAACGGCAGCTCACCAGTCACGGACAGAGCACCCTCATACACATTTTCAGACGCTACGGAGAGGCCATTGGGAGCGAACGCAGAGGCGATGGAGACAGGCAGTCCACCGCCACTGGTGGGGATGATCTCTAGACCAGCCAAGCCATTGCAAGCCCAGTTACCAGCCATGCCATTGCCGATCAAACCATTACCAATTATGCCATCATCTATCAAGCCATTGTTGGCCCAGTTACCAGCACAGCCGTTGCCAACCAAACCGTTACCGACCCAACCATTGCCAGCCCAGCCGTTTCCAATAGCTCCACGACCAAGACATGAACTGAAAGCAGTCTGTAAACAAGAAATTATAGTATTAGTAAATATTATTTTAACAGGAGACGGCGCCGGTGTCGATGTCACATGATTTTTAATCGAACACGTTATATAATGCACTATGTCAGATGCTTATAATGTAATCACAATTTCCTGATAGTGAAAAACATAACTAAAATCGTGAGTATTCATGAGTGACTTAATAATGGTCTTACCGACACAGTTCAGGGTGGATAAAAAGTTGGGAAATTTTCCCAAGGGTTGCACTGCGCCCACAGATACCAAGTTGTTTTGTACAAAAACGGGAATTTATGGGCATAAATATACATATAATATGTTTTTGAAAAAAAAAACGAAAAATCACATATAAGAGAATGTTACACCTATCTATTGAAAATATAGAATAATAATAAAATATTTCTCACCTGGATGAAGAGCGCCTGAGCGCAGAAAACGAGGATCACCTTGGCTGACATTGTAGTTTATGTTGAAGTGAACTTCAGAATGATTGTCACAAGAGTCGATCGACTATTTATACTGAAATGTAGTCCTTATCTAGTTGTGTTGCAGCAATTTGTGGATTTTGAAATGAACTTTTCATACCTTTATCAGTAGTTGCGATATGGAGTAATAGAAAAACGCTTGTATTTCGTAAGTCATGAAACCTTGAAATATTTAGTATGCAGGGCTTTGTCTCAATAGAACATTGAAAAGAATCACGTGTTATGATAAGAAGCTTTTGCGCTATATAAACGAGGTATAGAAGTAGGGACATCATTCAGTCTTCAGCTTCTCGTTGAACACAAACAAACATCAAGCATGTCTACCTTCGCTGTTCTGTTGCTCTGCATCCAAGCTTGCTTGGTCCAGGTGAGTGATTTAAATTGGTTATTATTTTCTTTTAGGTTTTCCTATCATTTTTATTGTTTTTATGGGCTTTTTCATGTTTGTACAGTAATTCTTAAATCAAATCCAATCAATTCTTTTTATTTTCTTGTCCCCTTAGAATGTGTTCGGTTATGGGTGCGGCTGCGGAGGTCAAGTGGGCGCCATAGCTCCTGCTCTGGGTCTCGGCGCTGGTCTCTCTTCATGTGGTGGTGCTCTGGGTCTTGGTAATTTTGGTGGCGCACTTGCTCCTGCTGCTGCATACGGAGGTGCTATCGCTCATGGAGCTGCTTATGGCGCCACCGGTGAAGGCAACGTGGCGGTCATTGGTGAGATGCCAGTCGTCGGTAACACCGCTGTTGCTGGTCAGGTCCCCATCATGGGTGCTGTTACTTTCGGTGGTGCTGTACCCGCTGCTGGTGCCGTGTCTATCTCCGGACAATGCGCTTGCGGTTGTGGTTCTCCTATTTACTATTAAGACATACTTTTCAGACGGCAAAATAGAAATAAACGATTTTGAAGTGAGCAAATAATTCAATGTTTGATTAAATCCTCAAATTAACCCACAAATGTTTTAATAACTCTCCTCCCTCCCGCATTTAGGCCACGGTGGCCAATCTCAACAGAGATTAGCTAAGTACGCAGGACATATTATAAGTGCACAAGTGTGTGCAAAACCTCAAGTCCACTTTACACTTGACACGGCTGCCATGCTGCATAATTTGATATTGAAATGTTTTTCAACCGCGATGTGGGTTTACCACCATATCATATTGAAATGACATATTTTATAATATTAAATTATAAACAATCTGTTACACTTAGTAATAAACTATATAGATTATTCACTAAATGGATAAAGCTGTGTCTCAAGTCACGGCCGCTATGTTGATTCTGGAACGTAACAAAGTATTCTGTGGCTCCCGAGCGCAACTAGGAAGATCTGAGCTTACTCCTGAGCGACCAGAATCCTGAGTGTGGCGAGGGATTCAAGCTCGCCCAATACAAAGACACTTTTATACGCTAGGAGAATACTTTAGTTTCTTACAAAACGCATTTTATTGAACTGGATATATTTTGTCTATGTATGGACCTAAGCACTCATTTAAAAAAGTGGCTATGGATATTTTGTTCGGCAAGTACAGCTAAGCTGAGTTACACAGCAATATTGTGGCAGCGACTATTGTTTTCTTTACTAAGTGGTCTTTAACACTTCTTGTAACCTGTAGTTAAAATGTGTATACAATGGTGTGGGTTACATGCTTGTTTAATCTTAGTTTAAGTATGTTTTGTCAGGGCCTGCGGGCGTAGAATAATGGGTAGCTAACCGTCCGATTAGGACCAGGCCCGTGCCGGACGGCGCCGCGTACGTGTTCCACGCGCGCCTCAAACAAATGTCAGCATCATCCGAAGGGGCCCGTCTGGGCCGAAGTCTACCGGGTCAGCGGGATTGTCCGAAAGGGTTACCGCTGCCCCGGAACATAAAGGGCTAAGGAAGGAACACGGGTGGGTTTTAGTCAGTAAGAGTTCGACACTCCCTTCCGCTCCACCCAGAGCGGGAGGGGTCATTTGATGATTTCCCATCCTGAAAAAAAAGTATATTTTGTCGCATGTTCTTTGTCCTTAACACGTTCGCGTGCAGGACGTATGGATACGTAAAAAAATCGAGATACGATGTCGCACAACGTATCGATACGTCAACTTTTATATTACCCTATCAATCAGTACGTAAGGAAACGTCCGTTTCTCATATAAAACTCTTATAGTGACGTCACAGTGCCACAACATATCGAAATCTTGAATTCGTAGTGTCACACTGCATCGACATTTTAGGCGTTTTGTGGGTGCTTCTCACACATAAAAAGACACCTACCCGCAAACGCAGAACGTACATAGTCGTCAACTTGCATACTGTGGTATCGGGCTGTGCACCGTTACGCGACCCACGTGCACAGTGAAGTGAGCTCCCGAGTTACGAAACTTTTAAATCGTAAGTTATCACATATTTCTTACTGAATTTAAATAATAGTGTGTGTATTATATGGAATACAATAATTATTTTCACATTTAAGCAATAAAAGTAGTTTGTTTTTAGTACTAATTATAGAAATTCCATTGTTTTAGATGAACAAAACAAAGCGAGTGAGAAGAAAGAAAAGTAATAAAAAAGGTGACAATACAAGCAAGGATCCATCACAACCATGTTCTTCGGGCATAACAATAAGTACTAAACGTTGTTTATATAAGATTCACAAGTTGTTTGACTAGTTACAACTATACCTATGTTGCGGAATGTCATCATAAGTCGACGTATAATGTCGTTCTGATCATAGTTAATTACTGAAATAAATAGAGGTATTAAAGAACGTTTATAAACGTCAAAAAAAATGTATGGGGGAAAACAGTGCTCCATCACAAGTTTCGAAAAAGTGACCACCGCACGCGAATGTGTTAAGAAATAAATACTTTTCGCACTTACTGTGTGGAAATAAAAACCAATTCGCTTTCGAATTAGAACCTTAAGACTGTTAACTGACCGGGAGCACCTAATTATGTGCAGTTTTATACACGATTTTATCAATACTAATGAAATTTCATAAAAAAAAACACAAAATCTAACATCGTAACACACACACGGCCACAGTAACCGATCAGCTGTTGCGATGACATGCCGCCATCACCGCCACAAACACAAACAGCGGTTGGGAAACTCAGATTAATCAATAATTTTGGCATTGTCCGTAATATAATATTGTTTAATAAACGTAGTATTCTTATTCATATAAGTTGCACTTACTTATTTTTTCATAGGAGATAAAAAGTTAAATGTCCATCTCGGGAGCAACACTATTTTAAGCTCCGATGACATACTTTGAATTCCTTCGCAACGCTCTGGATTCAAAGAAACACTCTCGCCTTCGAAATAGTTGTTTGCTCCCTTGGCAAACAATCAACTATTTTTCGAGGTAAAGTTTTCATACAATTTTTTTTAGCTGAGGTTCCAAATCCAATCGCTCTATTCAGCAGCGGGTCGATAATGAAATCCTTTGCAATGTTAATGCTCGACTAGAGCCTAGGACTTTAATGATTTGCTTAATTAGTCTAGGTTAGGCCTGCATGACATATTTTGTCATAAGCGAACAGGTGGTGTGAAAAGAAATTATTGCTCTTTACAAAAAACTTTTTTACAAAAATGAATAAACGACTTCCAAAAAAAAATTCTACTAAGTGAAAAATAACTTTAATTTCGAAAGTCGGTGTAAAAAAACGAAAATACAGAACTAACGACACCGGTTGTTTTTATTTTTGTAAAAAAGTTTTTACTTTTCACTTTTCAGTGGTACCTACCTACCCAAAACAAATTCATATGTCACTACTTGCTATGTGAATATCAGTGACAACAGCTATTGAACACATCTGCCTACCCCTTAAAGGGTACAGGCGTGATGTTATGTTGTGTCATTGCGTAAACAATGCATACATATGCTATAGCAGCAATCGCGGTTGATTTGCTGGCATTTATTGAAGAGTTCCATTGTCTGTCTCCGAAACTCAACATCAGATCTTTATGAAATATAATGGGACCATTTGGAAATAAAGCTCTATCGGACGAAAAAAAAAATTGCAAATCCATCTATTTACGATGTAGTTATGCCCGAACACACATAAATAAAAAAAAGAAACATCCGAATTGAGAACCTCCTCCTTTTCAGAAGTCGGTTAAAAAGTGTACCGTCAGCATAACAGGGATTATGGTATTTAAATTCATACATCAAAATATATTGCAACATCATTTTATTGAATCATATTTCGAATCATGGGTTGAGTATCATCATTTTCTTTTTGATTCTTAGTAACGTCCACATCCACAGCCGCGGCCTCCATAGCCGAGTCCGTGAGCGGCAGGAGTGATGGCAGCAACACCAGGACCATAGCCAGCGCCAAGCCCATAGGCACCTGCAGCGCCATAGGCAGCAGCAGAAGGAGCGATGCTCTCGATAGCAGTGATACCGTTACCGCAGCTGTAGCTGACAGCGCCAGCACCACCACTGGGCAAAACACCCTCCAAGGCCACAGCACTCACAAACGGCAGCTCACCAGCCACGGACAGAGTGCCCTCAAACAAATTTTCAGACGCTACGGAGAGGCCATTGGGAGCAAAAGCAGAGGCGATGGAGACAGGCAGTCCACCGCCACTGGTGGGAATGATCTCTAGACCAGCCAGGCCATTGCAAGCCCAGTTACCAGCCATGCCATTGCCGATCAAACCATTACCAATTATGCCATCATCTATCAAGCCATTGTTGGCCCAGTTACCAGCACAGCCGTTGCCAACCAAACCGTTACCGACCCAACCATTGCCAGCCCAGCCGTTTCCAATAGCTCCACGACCAAGACATGAACTGAAAGCAGTCTGTAAACAAGAAATTATAGTATTAGTAAATATTATTTTAACAGCAGACGGCGTCGGTGTCGATGTCACATGATTGTTTAATCGAACACGTTATATAATGCACTATGTCAGATGCTTATAATGTAATCACAATTTCCTGATAGTGAAAAACACTTACTAATTATGCTCTTATCGACACAGTTCAGGGTGGATAAAAAAATTGAGAAATTTTCCCAAGGGTTGCACTGCGCTCACAGTATACCAAGTTGGTTTTGTACAAAAACGGGAATTTATGGGCATAAATTCCCGTTGTTGAAAAAAAAACGTAAAATCAAACATAAAAGAATGTTAGACCTATCTGTTGAAAACATAGAATAATAATAAAACATTTCTCACCTGGATGAAGAGCGCCTGAGCGCAGAAGACGAGGATCACCTTGGCTGACATTGTAGTTTATGTTGAAGTGAACTTGAGAATGATTGTCACAAGAATGAATCGACTATTTATACTGAAATGTAGTCCTTATCTAGTTGTGTTGCAGCAATTTGAGGATTTTGAAATTAATTTTTCACACCTTTATCAGTAGTTGCAATATGGACTAATAGAAAAACGCTTGTATTTCGTAAGTCATGAAACCTTGAAATATTTGATATGCAGGGCTTTGTTTCAATAGAACATTGAAAAAATCACACAATATGATAAGAAGCTTCTATACTATATAAACGACGTCTAGAAGTAGGGACATCATTCAATCTTCAGCTTCTCGTTGAACACAAACAAACATCAAACATGTCTACCTTCGCTGTTCTGTTGCTCTGCATCCAAGCTTGCTTGGTCCAGGTGAGTGATCTAAAATTAATTATTATTTTCTTTTAGGTTTTCCTATCATTTATGTGTTATGCTATGGGCTTTTTTATGTTTCTGCAGTAATTCTTAAATCAAATCCAATCAATTATTTTTTATTCCCTCAGAATGTGTTCGGTTACGGGTGCGGCTGCGGAGGTCAAGTGGGCGCCATAGCTCCTGCTCTGGGTCTCGGCGCTGGTCTCTCTCCATGTGGTGGTGTTCTGGGTCGTGGTGCTTTCGGTGGCGCACTTGCTCCTGCTGCTGCATACGGAGGTGCTATCTCTCCTGCTGCTGCATACGGAGGTGCTATCGCTCCTGGAGCTGCTTATGGTGCCACCGGTGAAGGCAACGTGGCGGTCATTGGTGAGATGCCAGTCGCCGGTAACACCGCTGTTGCTGGTCAGGTCCCCATCATGGGTGCTGTGACTTTCGGTGGTGCTGTGCCCGCCGCTGGTGCCGTGTCTATCTCCGGAAAATGCGCTTGCGGCTGCGGATCTCCTCATTACTACTGAAGCGTGTCTTTCTTCTGCTAGAATAAAATAAAAGATCATGAATTGAGCAAATATTTCAATTTTTTATTTAATGTTTAAATCACCCAACTGCATTTTTTATACAATTAAAAATCTACTTAATAAAAATCTTAAACGCATAGCCCAAACTGCTGAGTCTAGAAAAAATTTTGTAAGAATAAAATAAGGTATTCATTGTCACTGTACATTCCTGACCTAGTACAAGCTATCTCCGATGACTGGCTGTTATGAAACGTTTGTTGTTCTGATTTCTGAGCATGGTTCTAAGAAGGCACGTGCCATAACATAGTCTCAATATTTTTGACTACAGAGCGTTTTGTTTAAAGTGACAGACCTGAAAGTATACAGTCACGACTACTACTACTACCACGGTTTCGGGAATCGACCCTCCTAACGCGAATGCGCGACGTAAAGTTAACGTGAATCCGAACGATTTTTACGTAAAATTTAACGTATTTACGTTAGGTACCTTTACGTGCAAATCATAACTTAACTAACAAACCTTACTATCTTTATCACTTGACTGTATGAGAAGAGGAACCTAATTGTTGAAGTTTTTCAGTCAAAAATTTCACTAAACCTATAAAAGGGATACACACACAACACGCTTAGGTATTTTTTTTACTTTCTTTGGGCATTTAAAGCAATTCTGGTCCTATGAAAGAGCCCTGAGGGAGTTGCTATAAGTATGTATTTTTATTTCTTCGGTACCGATTTACTATTTAAACACTACCCCTACGAACTGTGTTTAGTTCTATTCGTATATTTTGGCTAATCAGTTAAAAAGTACACTGTTCTAACCTAAAGAATTTTATCAAACCAAGCAATCAAAAGCTTTAGTAAAATCTAGTTAGTTTTGTGAATAAAGGGTTGACTGCTATGGGGTAGGTTGTTTTAATGAATAAGAATATAATGGAATTTCATTTTTTTTTTCAGATAGTGTCCACAGGGTTAGTGACAATTTCACTTAAAATCTAGTGTTTGCGTATATGTGTTTGTTTTATTACGATAATGGTGACCAAATTCTACATAAAAAAAACACTGGCACTCCGGTAGTGCCGACAGAAGTGAAAACTTGAACAATTACGAGTGTATTTTGTGAATCGTCTTATAAACAAAACACGCGTGTTAAGGTGTGTTCCTTATTTTATAGGGTTTTTTGCAAATCAGGTATGATGACAAAAGTGACTGGTTTATTCTTCTCGTGAAAGGAATTTATTCAGATTTGCTCGTCGTCAGTTATATATCCGTGGTTCAGCGCCATCTCGTCGTTGTTGGATGAACTACGTAGTTAGTACGCGAGGCCCTCGTAGTTCTTCCCGATGTGCATAGATGGCGCTGTCCTCAACAACGCGCTTGTTAGCGGAATAAAGTATAATCTATCTTTAAGTATATATACATTACCCCAATAGTTATTTAATATGTGTAATACCTATGAATATGGTATTTAGGGAAAGGATTCTATAAATAAAGCACAGAAAGACAAGACCAAACATTTATTCAATTAAGGCTTGTCAGTAAATAATCAGAAAGCTAGTCGTCCGTTCCAAATCTAGGTCCTCGTGGAGAAGAAGGACAAGAAACTCCACGGAAACAATATTAAAGTATTCTATCAACAATTCCTTATATTGCCACACATTTCTAATATTAGCAATATTGGCCATATTATAACATATACAGAACACCATAGTTATCAGCAATAATCTATATAATAATATCAATTAACTTACGTGACATCTGGTCGATCTATTCCACATAATAACGTCACTAATACTAATCAACTGAACATCTATAGACCGGAGCTCCGTCCTGGTCAACGTCTCGAACAAGAATCATCCCTGCCACTCAGAGCTCCCCCTTTTATAGTCGTGAACAAATAACTTTGACGTTTCCATCTACCGTCATTTAAAATATCAACGACATTGAAGGTGGATATCCGTTGGGAATACTTATGATAATAATAACAATATCTATAATTAGTATAATCTATCACGGCCATACTGACAAGTACTTCGCTCTCGAAGTACATTAGGTACCCTTCTTCTAGAATTGTAATTCACTTTTGTTTTGCCAATTATAAACAATAAACAACTAACTGTCGTAGAAGTGTATATAATACACGTTATGTTACAATATACATTATACATCCTCAGCATCATCATCACCATTATCATCAATAAATCAACGATAATCAAAATAATATCATACTTTATATTCACAAGTGATAGTTGATCAAATCAGTGTTTGAATAAGTTTGTTATCATTTAGTAAATTCAAGAATTAATTTTAACAATCGAGTATAAAATATGAAACATACATTAATATTATAGGTATATCAAGTATTTATTTTTAATAATTAGACACATATAAAAATTAAATTTATATATCACGGCCATACCGACAGCCGACAGGTACTTCGCGAAGTACATCAGATACCCTTTTTCTACAATTTGTAATTTACATTTGTTTTGCCAATTAGACGTGTCAAGTCCCCTCCACCCGCTGCTAGTGGGATAGACTTACACCAAGCAAATGACCGACCAGCGCAAACAAATCATATCGGTTACCTCGTCATGCAAGTCCCATTCACCCGCTGCTGGTGAAAGATAGACAAGCACCAAGTAAACGACCGCCCAGCGGATTTTTACCACTTTTTTTTTTCATTGCATTTATAAACAAATCTTATGTAGTGAAACCAGTTTCGTAATTCTTATGTCTTTAATATAGTCATAGCATCTAAATGATTTTGACAAGTTATGACTTTTGTTTTTCTTTTTTTTTTTTTTTGTAAACAAAATATCTTAGTCAAATTAGGTACGTACTTCTACATTGAAACCAAGCTTCGTAAATGTAACAGCCATTAGCCAACAAACGATATTCTGATATTATAATTGTATCAAAATAAATTATCTATCACGGCAAGACTTAAAAGTACTTCGTTCTTGAAGTACCTATGAATCTACAGTCTTATAGAAACGACAGTCTCTGACCAATTCAACAGAATGTTATACATCGTTTCTTATTTTAGGTGCTCAGAGCCAATAATAACCTCTTTTTTATATTTACTAATATATCTAAATATCTTTGCAACTTCTGCTACTGTAATAGAAAAACGCTGGGTAGGTACATAAACAATTTATCAAATAATAAATTGCTTATCGGTATAATTTACAGTTACCGATATAAAATTGGGATAGCAATGATTTGGTAAACTATTCATATTCAACAGCTTTTGTATCTAAGTAATAACCAGTGAACACGAAAATAATTCGATTTTCTCATCGCTCGGTCAACCTGACAATATTATTGAAAACTATAAATATACATATATGATGTATAATAACTGGAGTTGTCAACCCGATATTGACTAAAAGTATATACCATTTTGATCTGTGTTATCAAGTAATTTGGAGGGTACATACCATATCATTTAGTATATATTTATTTATATTTTAAACTTACACGACATAACATCATTGATGTGTTAAAGTGTGTACAAACTTATTTAAAAAAATTAAATCATTTATCATTATTTATTATAATCGAAATGTCAACCGTACGAACAACGTGTATTTTGACAGTTAAAAAAAAACCACGCCATTGTCATCATCATCTGCCTAGCCTTTTCCCAATTATGTTAGGGTCGGCTTCCAGTCTAACTGGATGCAGCTGAATACCAGTATTTTACATGTAATCTATCCGAATAACTGTTATTATTTATTATGCTGTGACTATTGTGACTGTGTGTGCCTATTATCATTCCAACTATTCTCCTTCTTACTGTTTTCTGTGTGTATTGCTCAATATAACTGAGTACTATTAGCAGACTTGACTTTCATTTCTCTGCCTATTACACACTCCTGATAAGTACTATAAATTAATCACAACTTTTATATATTATTACATTTAAAATTCACAATACGTTATAACATAGAATTATTATCTAAAATACCATATCGAATCTATGTCAATTTATCGTTTGAACTTTCTGTTAAACTGAACCAAAATGATCATAGTAATATATTTGAAAAAAAAATCCATCATGGGTATTCTGAACGTACTTAGCTCTCCAAATAGAAGTCTCAAGACAACAAAAAGAAATGTTTATATATTAGTCTCCGATCTAGGCATGTCTGCCCTCTTATTTATTAAACTTTATGCACAAGTAAAAAACTGTGCAAAGGCGGACTTTAATTCCTTGGGCATTTTCTACCAGTCTACCTTAGGGCTGCACATTAGATACACAAACATCATTAAGACCAACTTGGCTAAGTCCTCCCACCTGCCGCACGTGAGATCTAGACCGACACCAGGCCAGTGACCGACCAGCAGTATTATTTTTATTGCCATCAGTTAAATTTTTCCTTTAACGTTTTATTTCTACTTAACTTGGTTCATTTCACGACCAACGAGGACGAAACGAAAAACGAGGTTAACCTACACTAAGTCATCTGGAATCACTAAGTTTCATTTTTGTGCATTATACTACTCTTTGCTATTATTGTATTCTTAAATATTATTTTAAAGCAATGTGCTTTGTTCATTTTTTTTTAAATGTTATAATTGAAAAACCATTTCGAGGAATAGCATTACTGATCATTACGGACTAATTAATTATGAAAAATATTCATATTATGTTGATGTTTTTTGATAAAATACGATTGACCTTCTTTGTCCTTCAAATTACGTCGGCTTTGGCCGTACAGTTTTGTATAGTTACCTCAGAAAATAAAAAGTAAGGGGCAAGTATTGTCTACGATCTATCAAATGTCAAATTATTATAAATGTCAAAAATGTAAACTTTTTTGTTTACATCTCTTTACATACATTATTTCACCACTCGCCAATATTTAATATATTGGAAGAGTCATGGAATACAGGAAGTGCTTTGTTCCAACTTGCAGCAATAATAGTAATAATGTCGCCGCGTGTGTTATCATCATTCTATTTCTAAGTCACCGCGTCGATTGTTCTAGTGACGACAGAGAGTAGTATATAGTCCTTGGAGGACACTTACTCAAAAAAACCATTTGTAAATAAATACGCTAAGATAGGATTGGAATATTTTTTTTTTTAAATAACTATTGTGCCAATCATCAAAATATTCAAATTCTCAATTGCTCTAAATTTTCAAAATATAAAATCTAATGGTTAGAAATTTTGGCCAATCCCCATTGGTTCAATGATTATCACGTAGTTAACATAGTCAAAACATCCTAATTATAGTCTTTTTAAAAGTCAAGTGTGAACAAAATGTTACATAATAATATCTAGAAGTATTTCAATACGTAACCTATCAATTTAATCATCGTATCTAATGGAATTTCGTTTTGATCTAAAAGAGCCTCTAAGAGACTTACCGACTCCAGCTACTTTTTATTGCCAGGAAAGGTTCTCGAAGTTCTTACAGCAGGTTGAGGTTCCATAGTTCCAAAGCTCACATAGTAATTAGCAGCACAGCAGCTCCGATTTCGGAGGCGTCATCGGCAGCGCGATATTATGATTATGGTGACAGTGAATTGCGACCCGTCGACCAACGGCTTCCAGAAGATCGTCAAAAGCTCCAATATCGATCATGAAAATAGAAAAATAAAATGTATTAGCAAGCTGTTTTAAAAGGCTAGAGAACAATCCCACTTCTGATGTTAGCGGAATAAAGTATAATCTATCTTTAAGTATATATACATTACCCCAATAGTTATTTAATATGTGTAATACCTATGAATATGGTATTTAGGGAAAGGATTCTATAAATAAAGCACAGAAAGACAAGACCAAACATTTATTCAATTAAGGCTTGTCAGTAAATAATCAGAAAGCTAGTCGTCCGTTCCAAATCTAGGTCCTCGTGGAGAAGAAGGACAAGAAACTCCACGGAAACAATATTAAAGTATTCTATCAACAATTCCTTATATTGCCACACATTTCTAATATTAGCAATATTGGCCATATTATAACATATACAGAACACCATAGTTATCAGCAATAATCTATATAATAATATCAATTAACTTACGTGACATCTGGTCGATCTATTCCACATAATAACGTCACTAATACTAATCAACTGAACATCTATAGACCGGAGCTCCGTCCTGGTCAACGTCTCGAACAAGAATCATCCCTGCCACTCAGAGCTCCCCCTTTTATAGTCGTGAACAAATAACTTTGACGTTTCCATCTACCGTCATTTAAAATATCAACGACATTGAAGGTGGATATCCGTTGGGAATACTTATGATAATAATAACAATATCTATAATTAGTATAATCTATCACGCTCGTCGTTGTTGGATGAACTACGTAGTTAGTACGCGAGGCCCTCGTAGTTCTTCCCGATGTGCATAGATGGCGCTGTCTTACGTTTTACGTCTTACGAATTTTCGATCAGGGTCACGTGACCTGACGCGAATTTAGAAGTTTTTACCCATTCCAAAAAAGTACACAGCGCCGCTAAAGAAGTTTTCACTTCAAAAATATCTGAAAGGTTTAGTTTTAAACCTTGGTTTCTTTAATTTACGTAATCTCTTTCAGAAAATCTTGTTAACAGTATATTAAGCACATAGCAATCAGTTGCTCAGTGTCTAATTATATATGATTTTAAATTAGCCGAGGAACCAAAACTCATGACACATAACGACAAAATTTTTCCAAAATATAATTCATCAAACATGCGTGGACTTCATAATCATAACCCTTTTGAAATAATGTTAGTATAAGTACCTAGTAAGCCGGTCGTTTTTCGAAAAATTTAAAAACGCAATAAACGATTATGTCATATAATGTAAGTAAAGTAAGAAAGAACTTTAATTAGAATTACACACAATATAACATAACATGTAATCCCCTGTAATCCCGCTGCCTGTAATCCCGCAATGGTTAGGCTGCGTATATGTGAGAAAATCAGAGTCGTATTATGTATTGGTACTTACACGGTACCAATAGTACAACCCTAAGTATCCTTCCCCATTTCATCTCAGGGGTAGAGGAAGTGTCGTCTCCATCTTGCCTATTTTTTTTTGTTTATGTATAACGCTTTTGGCTATGACGTAAGAGTTATTCGGAAGTGTCGTCTCCATCTTGCCTATTTTTTTTTTGTTTATGTATGACGCTTTTGGCTATGACGTAAGAGTTATTCCGATATCCTATTTACAGAATAAACAATTTTATTTCATTTCAGTACACCCAAATTTTACGAGTTATATTTAAGTCCCATATAACAGGAGGTGAGCCTTATGCCGCGCACAAATGAAAAGACAAAGAAATCTTATAAAGTAATTAATAAACTGACAACGAAAATGGAGTTCCTTAATTTAACGACGAATCATCAGACCATATCAACAATAATTATATCCATCTATCACCATTTATAGTCTTAACTCTTTTAGTCGCATGCATTCTATTCATCCCAATACCAATAAATATGATACTCTTTCTACTATTCAGTTACAGACACGAATAGTTGGTTAAAGAAATAATACAATAAAATCACATGAAAATTATTTTATTTGATGAAATAATATCCAATCTTCCAAATATATAATTTAGTAGTAAATTCCAGTTCGGTAGCAACCGTCGATGGGTGCGACAATCTCTGCAACGGGAGCGTTGCAACCAGCTCCAGGTAATAGAGACAAAGGTGCAATACCAGCACCGTAGACCTCAAAACCAGCACCATATGCTCCAACTCCAGCGCCATTAGCAACAGCGGGAGAAATGGCAGCAGCAGCAGAAGGAGCGATACTCTCAATAGCAGTAACACCGTTACCGCAGCTGTAGCTGATGGCGCCAGCTCCGACACTTGGTAACACTCCATCCAAAGCCACAGCACTCACGAATGGCAGATCACCACCTACATACAGGATTCCATCGAAAACATTTTCGGATAATAAGGAAAGACCAGTAGGAGAATTCGCAGATGTGCTGGAGACAGGAAAAGCACCACCACTGGTTGGGATGATCTCAACAGCGATGTTTGAACCGTATCCAAGACCAGAACCGTAGCCGACGCCAGCGTTGCCATAGCCGATACCATTGTAGCCAAAACCAGAGCAGCCAGGGGCGGGTAACACAGGAGTGGTTAATACAGGGCCAGCACAGGAAGAAGCACCCAAGCCATGAGTGATAGGAGTAGGCAAGCCGTAAGTAGGAAGACCAGCTCCCAAGTTGGGGCGACCTGCACATGCACTGAGTGTGAGCTGAAAATAAAATTATAATTATCAATAAATATCGGTGTATGATCGATAGTAGCTTAGTAATTTGAAGCAATGATAATACTACGGTATTATCATACTACGGGTTTATATGCCCATGAAAATGAATTTCTATCTACATCAGTCAGCATTCTCTTACAACGGCGGAATATAGACTAAGCATTGGCCAAAACCGTTACCGCTGGCCCGGAACATAAAGGGCGAAGGAAGGAACACGGGTGGGTTTTAGTCAGTAAGAGTCTGACACTCCCTTCCGCTCCACCCAGAGCGGGAGGAGTCATTTGATGATTTCCCATACAGAAGAAAAAAAAAAGCCGTTGGTTTCGGCTGTCATTCGTAGATCTTTTACGGTCGTTATAGGTCGTCAGAAGCCCGAAAGTCTGACAACCAGTCTTACCAAGGGTAAGGGTATTGTATTACCCCGTAACTGGAATTTTGGCATACATTTTGGCATAGCGTACATTAATTTGTTTCCCTGGTAAACATGTTTACAAAAAGTTGTGATTAAGAAAATGTATTTGATGTGTTGATGAAAATGGTATATATGTACTTCTTACCTGAACGAAGAGCGCCTGAGCGCAGAAGACGAGAACAACCTTAGCAGACATGCTTAGTTTCTTTAACGAATGCAAATTCTTGAATGATATGTATTTCCAGGAAAATTTAATGTTTTTATACTAATTTTGCAGAAATAGTACGTGTGATTAATTAATTATGTGATGAAATCTTATTGTAACCTTTGAATTTTGCAATTGCATTTCTTTGATTATCAATTCAATTACAATACGAAGACTTGCAAATGTCTTGCCTAAGATTCTTGATTGCAGTTTTCAAAACTATGTAAAAATAAAAAAATGCACGGATTTTTATTTCGCGATAAGGATTTTGCACTATATAAACGTGGTCTAGAAGTAGGAACATCGTTCAGTCTTCAGCTTCTCGTTGAACACAAACAAATATCAAATATGTCTTCCTTCGCTGTTCTGTTGCTCTGCATCCAAGCTTGCTTGGTCCAGGTGAGTCAACATTTTAATAATCGTCTTTCTTTTGTTTATCTGTTGTCGTAGAAAAATGGATTTTAAAACTTTACCCTATTTTTTTTTTTCTAAAATAACATTTATTACAATTTTTGTCTGTCTGTCTGTTTGTTCCGGCTAATCTCTGAAACGGCTGGACCGATTTTGATGGGACTTCCACTGGCAGATAGCTGATGTAATAAGGAGTACCTTAGGCTAATTTTATTTTAGAAAAAATAATAGGTCCCCACGAAAAAATATTAAAACCAATGAAATGAAATCTATACATCTATACAAATAAATAAAATTAGAGTGTCTGTTTCCGCTTTTTACTAAATGCATATGGATGTATACACGGTACATACACCAAAATAACTTACAATTTTTGTCTGTCTGTCTGTCTGACTGTTTGTTCCGGGTAATCTCTGAAACGGCTGGACCGATTTTGCCGGGACTTTCACTGGCAGATAACTGATGTAATAAAAAGTAAAATAGGCTCCTTTAATTTTAGAAAAAAAAATTTGGTCCCACAAAAACAAAAAAAAAACAATTAAATGACCTGAAATGAAATCTATACATCTTCTATATACAAATAAATAAAACTGGAGTGTCTGTTTGTAATGAGAGCACATTCAGCCGATTCAGAATTTAGCAAAATTCTTCTTGATGTTGGTGAGGGAAAGTGTCCAGAAGTGAATAGTACTCATGATATAGAACTACCTACCGGGCTTTGTCAGGTTGTGGCGGACGCTGAAATTTTAACACATAGTATTTATGATGATAACAATCTCAATATCAAAGAAGATTCGTGGTTGTGTGAAAGATCAAATTTAGCACCTATGAACGACCAGGTCACTGCGCTTAATCAGCGCATTTTAGATAAGCTATCTGGTGAATCACAATCATACCTTTCCATCAATATAGTTTGCAATCCTGATGAACTGTTTAACTACCCAACAGAATTCTAAGCAGCATAATTGTGCCTGGTCTACCCCCTCACAAACTAGAACTTAAGATTGGCGCGCCCATCATACTACTCCATAATTTAAACCAACCGAAACTTTGCTATGGTAGGTTCCAAGATAAGAATGCTTGGAAACATGCTGGTCCTGCTCCATAGGACAATCTAGTGTCTAGACAAAATCAAACTGGTTCCTAATTTAATTTATATTTTTAAATTTTTTATGACATTGATTTTACAATCTGTGACTACGTGACTCACACACTTGTTAAAATTCTAGAAAAATCATCTAGGTACTTTTCCAATATTTGTAAATATGTGAGCACCATGTATCTATCACATAATTGATTTTCCTGTAATTGTGTCATTTTTAATTCTTTTTATTTTTTTTTTGGTAGACTTCTTTTTTTCTAGGTGCATCGTCTTCACATATAATTATATTATATTGTATACAAAACCTTGTAAAACATTTTAAAAGAGTAACGGTGGAGTTTCTTGCCCATTCTTCTCCATACGAAAACTACCTTTTGGAAGGGGCGACTAGAATCAATTCAATTTTACTGTAAGTTTGACGTTCAAGTGCCTTTAATGTGCCTATTTGAAATAAATTATTTGACTTTGACTTTAGTACTAGGTTGCGAGTAGTGTCGTTGCAAAGAAGCGTTATAGAAGGTCGTATAATATCGAGAAGCAGAAAAGGTGAGATAGTGTTTATACCACGGATTCCTATAATACCGTCGAATTTTCCATTTGAATTCAAAAGATTGCAATTCCCTATCAATGTCGGTTTTGCTATGACAATCCACAAGTCACAAGGGCAAACGTTAAGCAAAGCTGGCATAGATTTAACCAAGGGTTGCTTTCCCATGGGCAACTATACGTGCCATGTTCACGTGCAAGGAATGCCAGTAGTGTTGTTGTTTTAGCCCAAGAAAATCGTACACCAAATATTGTGTACAAAGAAATTTTTCAATAAAGCTAATACGAAAAACTAAAAATAAATAATAATTTTAACTAAAATGCAAAAACGAAAAAAAGAGAACTAAATGGAGAAATATGTACAAAAACAAAATATCGGTTCATAAAATAGTAGAATTTCATTAAAATTAGTATAGGGATTTCTTTACGCGGAATACAAAATTAATAAGTTATCGTAAACTCTGCGAACTAAACAATAACTTTTTTGTTAATTTTCACGTGGACTAAGTCACAGGTAACGGCTAGTAGGAGACAAAAAGTAAAGTGTCCACCTCGGGAGCAACACTATTTTGATCTAGGGTGACGTACTTTGGATTCCTTCGCTCCGCTCTGGATTCAAATAAACACTCTCGCCTTCGAAATAGTTGTTTGCTCCCTTGACAAACAACCTACTATTTTTTTAAGGTAAAGTGGAATACATTTTTTTCTGAGGTTCCAACTTCCAATTTCTGTTCACCAGCGGGTCGATAATGAAATCCTGTGAATGTTAATGCCCGACTAGAGCTTTAATGATTTGCTTAATTAGTCTAGGTTAGGTCTGCATGACATAATTTGACATAAGCGAGAAGGTGGTGTGAAAAGCAATTATCGCTCTTTACAAAAAATGTACCGTAACCTTAACAGAGATTCATCATCATCATCATTTCAGCAGAAAGAAGTCCACTGGACATATGACACTTCGACCGGTTCTATGCTTCTCGCATCTAACGGGTTCCTGCGGCCTTCATATGGTCGGCGGACCACCTTGAGGGAGGTCTTCTAACGCTACGGTACGTGGTCGCCAATCCAGAACCACAACAACAGGGATTATGGTAATGAAATTCATACATCAAAATATATTGCAACATCATTTTATTGAATCAGTATTTCGAATCATGGATAGAGTAACCATTTTCTTTTAAATTCTTAGTAACGTCCACATCCACATCCGCGGCCTCCATAGCCGAGTCCGTGAGCGGCAGGAGTGATGGCAGCAGCACCAGGACCATAGCCAGCGCCGAGCCCATAGGCACCTGCAGCGCCATAGGCAGCAGCAGAAGGAGCGATGCTCTCGATAGCAGTGATACCGTTACCGCAGCTGTAGCTGACAGAGCCAGCACCACCACTGGGGAACACACCCTCCAAAGCCACAGCACTCACAAAAGGCAGCTCACCAGTCACGGACAGAGCACCCTCAAACACATTTTCAGACGCTACGGAGAGGCCATTGGGAGCGAACGCAGAGGCGATGGAGACAGGCAGTCCACCGCCACTGGTGGGGATGATCTCTAGAGCAGGCAAGCCATTGTGGGCCCAGTTACCAGCACAGCCGTTGCCAACCACACCGTTTCCGATCAAACCATTCCCAGCCCAGCCGTTTTCAAAAGCTCCACGACCAAGACATGAACTGAAAGCAGTCTGTAAACAAGAAATTATAGTATTAGTAAATATTACTTTAACAGCAGACGGCGTCGGTGTCGATGTCACATGATTGTTTAATCGAACACGTTATACTATGTCAGATGCTTATAATGTAATCACAATTTCCTGACAGTGAAAAACATAACTAAAATCGTGTGTATTCGTGAGTGACTTTATAATTATGGTTTAACCGACATAGTTCAGGGTGGATAAAAAGATTGAGCAAGGGTTGCACTGCGCCCATACCAAGTTGATTTTGTACAAAAACGGGAATTTATGGGCATAAATTCCCGTTTTTGAAAAAAACGAAAAATCACATATAAGATAATGTTACACCTGTCTATTGAAAACATAGAACAATAATAAAACATTTCTCACCTGGATGAAGAGCGCCTGAGCGCAGAAGACGAGGATCACTTTGGCTGACATTGTAGTTGTGTTGAAGTGAACTGAATGATTGTCCCAAGAATCGATCGACTATTTATACTGAAATGTAGTCCTTATCTAGTTGTGTTGCAGTAATTTGAGGATTTTGAAATTAACTTTTCATAACTTTATCAGTAGTTGCAATATGGAGTAATAGAAAAACGCTTGTATTTCGTAATTCATGAAACCTTGAAATATTTAGTATGCAGGGCTTTGTTTCAATAGAACATTGAAAAAAATCACGTGTTATGATAAGAAGCTTTTGCACTATATAAACGACGTCTAGAAGTAGGGACATCATTCAATCTTCAGCTTCTCGTTGAACACAAACAAACATCAAACATGTCTACCTTCGCTGTTCTGTTGCTCTGCATCCAAGCTTGCTTGATCCAGGTGAGTGATCTAAAATTAATTATCATTTTCTTTTAGGTTTTCCTATCATTTATATTTTCATGTTTGTGCAGTAATTCTCAAATCAAATCCAATCAATATTTTTTTATTTTTTTGTCCCCTCAGAATGTGTTTGGTTACGGGTGCGGCTGCGGAGGTCAAGTGGGCGCCATAGCTCCTGCTTGGGGTCTCGGCGCTGGTCTCTCTTCATGTGGTGGTTCTTTCGGTGGCGCACTTGCTCCTGCTGCTGCATACGGAGGTGCTATCGCTCCTGGAGCTGCTTATGGCGCCACCGGTGAAGGCAACATGGCGGTCACTGGTGAGCTGCCAGTCGCCGGTAACACCGCTGTTGCTGGTCAGGTCCCCATCATGGGTGCTGTGACTTTCGGTGGTGCTGTGCCCGCTGCTGGTGCCGTGTCTATCTCTGGAAAATGTGCTTGCGGCTGCGGATCTCCTATTTACTACTGAAGCGTGTCTTTTTTCTGCTAAATAAAAGATCATGAATTGAGCAAATATTTCCATCTTTTATTTAATATTAAAATCACCCAACTGCATTATTTATACAACTACAAATCTACTTAATAAAAAATCGGTTGTCTGTAAAGTCGGTTTACTGACGATAGTTGAACGTGACAACGTCATAAGAAAATACTTATGGAATAGTTGCATTGCATTTGTTAATATTCGCTTGCACTTCAAGCCGCAATGGAACGCTACAGAGCGAGGCCGCGAGGTAACGCTACATGAGTCATGTTTTTTCGTGAGTGCAACCAGCTTCATCGATTTATTAGACTTTGTCACGTCAAAATTGTTTATTTTGTTAAACTATACAATTAATTTATTTTATTACAAATTATTTACACTAGATATTAAATTAAATGTCTAACTAACTTACTATACAAATAAAAACAAAAATAAAGGACAAATCCGGCGTTGAAGTACTCGTCCGCATCGCTGTCATCTTAATAAAAATCTTAAACGCATAGCTCAAACTGCTGGGTCTAGAAAAAATTTAGTAAGAATAAAATAACAACGTCAACAAATTGTCACTGTACATTCCTGACCTAGTACAAGCTATCTCCGATGACTGGCTGTTATGAAACGTTTGTTGTTCTGATTTCTGAGCACGGTTCTAAGAAGGCACGTGCCATAGCATAGTCTGAATATTTTTGAATGAATAACGTTCTGTACCGACTACAGAGCGTTTTGTTTAAAGTGACAGACCTGAAAGTATACAGCCACGACCACTACCACGGAGTCGGGAATCAACCCTCCTAACGCGTGCGCGCGACCTAAAGTTAACGTGAATCTGAACTAGTTTTACGAAAATCGTTTAACGTATTTACGTTACCTTTACGTGCAAATCAAAACTTAACTTTTGCAATAGCATGAACGGTTGTTTAGTTAAGTTTTTTGGAAGGAACCGTTAAGTTTTTTTCGGACTGCATAAAAAAGAAAGAGAAGCGCGATGATACAACGCTGGTAATTTATTGCAAAATATGAAGCAATTATCTATTTACAAAAAATCTATTATTTGGACTAAAAAATTAAAACACTAGTGCTTTAGTATGTTGCTTGTAGAATAATCTGCCAAAAAATCAGAATGATTATACAATCATTCTGATTTTTTATATAGGTACATACGTATATTAGTATGGTTTTTACTGTAAAAAGAAAGATTTTAGAGATATTCATGATTTTATTCTATCGTATCAAATTAGTTGTATTATGTTTTCAACGCACTATGTCTAGCATATTATCCTGAAGAATATCGTATATTTTTTTGATTTTGTTTACTGTAGTCGATCATATTATACTTTTATTGCTTCTAAAACTTGCGTTTTTTGAGGTTAGGTCCTGTAATCCCCTTAATTTAAAATCATATATAAGTAGACACTGAGCAACTGATTGCTATGTGCTTAATATACTGCAAACAAGATTTTTGAAATCATCTGAAAGAGATTACGTAAATTAGAGAAACCAAGGCTTAAAACTAAAACTTTCAGATATTTTTTGTATATAATTTGATCACCATTATCGTAATAAAACAAACACATATACGCAAACACCAGATTTTAAGTGAAATTGTCAGTGTTGTAAATAAAATTCCATTATATTACCAGTTGGTATTCCATTTATATCTACCTACTTTAAATTAATACCTGTACCAGTACCTCTGTTGTAACACAAAAACACATTGCTGGGTGTGTTTTTTTGACACTATTCAGAATTAGTGTCATAACTATAGAATATACAAGAATATGCGGCCACGATAGCGGCGATAAGACCCCTCTTTGAGGAGTAACTAGAGAGGCGTCACGGCGCCCTCACCTACCGCCTGACGCAGGTCCTCACCGGACACGGATGTTTCGGGAGTTTCCAATATCTTTTTACTCATTCTCCATTTAAGTGAGATAGTGGCACCCTCATTTTCCCCAAACTCTTTTTTACCAAACTATACGGAGTTCAAAGGAGGCTGCGGGACGGCTGAGGGAGAGAGCCTCCCGTCCCAGCCGCCGCGGGAGACGCTCCGGGCGTCGGGAGCCGCGCGACGACTCCCGGCCACCGTAGGCGCGGGCCTGCGGGCGGAGAGTAATGGGTAGCTCACCGTCCGGACAAGACCAGGCCCGTGCCGGACGGCGCGTACGTGTTCCATGCGCGCCTCAAAGAGATGTCAGCATCAAGGGAAGGGGCCCGCAAGGGCCGAAGCCTGCCGGATCAGCGGGATTGTCCGAAAGGGTTACCGCTAGCCCGGAACATAAAGGGCGAAGGAAGGAACACGGGTGGGTTTTAGTCAGTAAGAGTCTGACACTCCCTTCCGCTCCACCCAGAGCGGGAGGAGTCATTTGATGATTTCCGATACAGAAAAAAAAAGGGGGGGCCCGTGGCTAAATAATAACAGCCGCTCAGGTCAACGATCAACAATAATTATATCCATCTATCATGACCATTTAAAGTCTTAACTCTTTTAGTCGCATGCATTCTGTTCATCCCAATACCAATAAATATGATACTCTTTCTACTTTTCAGTTACAGACATGAATAGTTGGTTAAAGAAATAATACAATAAAATCACATGAAAATTATTTTATTTGATGAAATAATATCCAATCTTCCAAATATATAATTTAGTAGTAAATTCCAGTTCGGTAGCAACCGTCGATGGGTGCGACAATCTCTGCAACGGGAGCGTTGCAACCAGCTCCAGGTAATAGAGACAAAGGTGCAATACCAGCACCGTAGACCTCAAAACCAGCACCATATGATCCAACTCCAGCGCCATTAGCAACAGCGGGAGAAATGGCAGCAGCAGCAGAAGGAGCGATACTCTCAATAGCAGTAACACCGTTACCGCAGCTGTAGCTAATGGCGCCAGCACCGACACTTGGTAACACTCCATCCAAACCCACAGCACTCGCGAACGGCAGATCACCACCTACATACAGGATTCCATCGAAAACATTTTCGGATAATAAGGAAAGACCAGTAGGAGAATTCGCAGATGTGCTGGAGACAGGAAAAGCACCACCACTGGTTGGGATGACCTCAACAGCGATGTTTGAACCGTATCCAAGACCAGAACCGTAGCCGACGCCAGCGTTGCCATAGCCGATGCCATTGTAGCCTAAACCAGAGCAGCCAGGGGCGGGTAACACAGGAGTGGTTAATACAGGGCCAGCACAGGAAGAAGCACCCAAGCCATGAGTGATAGGAGTAGGCATGCTGTAAGTAGGAAGACCAGCTCCCAAGTTGGGGCGACCTGCACATGCAGTGAGTGCGAGCTGAAAATAAAATTATAATCATCAATAAATATCGGTGTATGATCGATAGCAGCTTAGTAATTTGAAGCAATGATAATACTAAAGGTTTATATGCCCATGAAAATGAATTTCTATCTACACCAGTCAGCAGTCTCTTACAATGGCGGAATATAGTTTAAGCATTGACCAAAAGCCAGCGTTAAGCCGTTGGTTTCGGCTGTCATTCATGGATCTTTTACAATCGTTACAAGTGGTCAAAAGCCCGAAAGTCTCACAACCAGTCTTACCAAGGGTAAGGGTATTGTATTACCCCGTAACTGGATTGTGGAGGTCAGATAGGTAGTCGCTCCATGTAAAATACTGGCTGACTGGAAGCCGACTCCAACATAGTTGGGGAAAGGCATCACGCTACCCGAAACTGTAAAATTTTCCCAATCAACTTTGAACCTTAAATCTTAGCAATAAAGTTGAAAATCTATTGAAGAAATGTGACAGATTGTAGTAGCTTGACATGCTGGCGTCTGTACAACAGCAAAATATTAGTAAAAAGTTAAAAGATCTGAAGTGCCTGGATCAAATACACCAATAGATATTTAAATTTGGTAGAATTTTGGTACACAGCAATGTTACTGTTCTTAAGTTGTTTCCCTGATAAACATATTTACAAAAAGTTGTGCTTAAGAAAATGTATTTAATGTGTTGATGAAAATGGTATATACTTCTTACCTGAACGAAGAGCGCCTGAGCGCAGAAGACGAGAACAACCTTAGTAGACATGCTCAGTTTCTTCAACGAATGCAAATTCTTGAATAATATGTATTTCCAGGAAAATCTAATGTTTTTATACTAAATTTGCAGAAATAGTACGTGCGATTCTAATAATTAGTAATATTGAAATATCATAGGAAACTTTGAATTTTGCAATTGCATTTCTTTGATTATCAATTCAATTACAAAACAAAGACTTGCAAATGTCTTGCCTAAGATTCTTGATTGCAGTTTTCAAAACTGTGTAAAAATAAAAAAATGCACGGATTATTTTTATTTCGCGATAAGGATTTTGCACTATATAAACGTGGTCTAGAAGTAGGAACATCGTTCAGTCTTCAGCTTCTCGTTGAACACAAACAAATATCAAACATGTCTTCCTTCGCTGTTCTGTTACTCTGCATCCAAGCTTGCTTGGTCCAGGTGAGTCAACATTTTAACAGTCGTCTTTCTTTTGTTTATCTTTTGTCTTAAAAAAATGGATTTTTAAACTTTAGGGTAGATACCATTATATGTCAGATGTAGGCAATTCCTTTTTTGCATTCTAAAACGAAAACCAACCACATCTAATAATTATTCTCTGTGCTAATACTGAAGCATGTAAAAATTTGTACAGACGCCAGTACAATCTGTCAAATTTCTTTAATAGATTTTCGACTTTATTGCTAAAGCATAAGGTTCAAAGTTGATTGGGAAAATTTGACAGTTTCGGGTAGCTTGATGTGCTGACGTCTGTACTTTGTACAAAAAAGTGAACTAAAGTTAAACGTTGCGTTGTGCGTTGAGTAAATGTTGCAGACAAAGTGAATTCGAAATAAAAACTTTTCCAAAAAACCACTGACTAATTTTTTTTCACTCTATAGTTGTACTTAGCCACCCTGTATGTAACTATGTAAAGATGACAACATAATCAACATAGACAAACTGGATTAAAAACCTATTACTGACGCTAATTGAAAAATAGTGTAGCAAAGTTGTTAAATTTAATAATGTAAACATCAGTATTCAGCATCAGCTTATAATACTCTCGGTAAGAGGGATGAAATCATACATTTAGTTTATACTACTAGGATACAGTTAATATGGCACATTAATAACGAAGAAATTGCAATGGTGTACATACATATAAAACTCGCCGAATGCATAACCGCCTTTATTTTTCTGAGACCGTTTAAAATTGATTTTTGTTTTTCAGAATGTATTCGGCTCGTGCGTTAGCTACGGTGCTGGAACTGGCTCCGGCCTTGGTTTAAGGACGGGCCTAGGACTAAATGCTGGTCTTGGACTCGGTTTGACCCCAGCTGCCCTCGGCGCTGGTGCCCTGAATGCTAAATACGGTATCCGTTCTCCTGCTGCTACCATTGCTTCACCTGGTCTTGATTACGGGGGCGCCATCGGATCTGCTTATGGTGGCGCTGGTGAAGGCAACGTGGCGGTCGCTGGTGAGCTGCCAGTCGCCGGTAACACCGCTGTTGCTGGTCAGGTCCCCTTTATTGGAGCTGTGAACTTCGGAGGCGTTGTGCCAGCTGCTGGATCGGTTACCATTTCTGGTAAATGTGCTTGCGGTTGTGACTACTGATTTTCTTAAAGAAAATGGCTGCTTTAGTAATTCTTTCTTGAATTTTTCTTTCTTTCTTTTTATTCTTTTTTTTCTTTGTCTTAAGTGGCCTTTTTTTCGTGCTAGCAACACTAAAAGAAATGACGCAATAAAATATCATTTCCCCAAATAATTTTCTGTTTTATTATCCTGCCGGTCGATTCTGTAAAAATCTCACCGTGAAAACTTAGGTGAAGTGAGTTTGTTTTTGCTAGGAATTGACACTATTGACTGCTCACTCCACGCTCACTTCACCTAAGTTTTCACGGTGAGATTTTTACAGAATAGCATCGCTGCACTTTTATAACTTACTGTATTCATCATCATCTTTGGCAATCCACTAACTAAATACTGCAGTAAACAGAGGAGATAGCTCAGTGGACCAAATTAAATCCCAGTCAATCTCATCCATCCATTCATAATCAGCCTATAATGTTCCCACTGCTGGGACACAGGCCTCCTCTCGGTGAGAGGGAGTGGGCCGTAATCCACCACGCGGGCCCGGTGCGGGTTGGCAGATGTCACATGTCTTCGAATTTTTGGTTCTAGGACATGCCGGTTTCCTCACGATGTTTTCCTTCACCGTTTTGAGAGCAGCGGTGATGAAATAATTTACACAAAGTAAAGCGCCTGTCTGGGTTCGAACCTACGACCTACAACTCGTAAGTCGCGGCCGTTACCACTTGGCCACCACTGTTCATCCATCCATTACCAGCCATTAATTACCTAATCTGCGATCGCGAGTTATTTGCCAAAAATGTAAACAAATATGAATTAATGGAAAAATAACTTTAATTCCTACACAATAAAGTTCAGTTTACCCTATGAATTCAAACATTTTTATAACTTTTTCAATAGTGCTAGTCACTCTGAAATCAACTTCATTTTCATTGAAATAAAGTTGATATTTGTTTAACTTGAAATAGGGTGGAGGTGTGCAGCACTGCTAATACATGATCTGAATTAATAATTTGCTGTATGTTGTGATAGACGGAGGAGAGGAGGAGAGGTAACAAAAACCATGCAATCTAAACCACTCAAGATACCTTAGAAGGTTCAGAGGTAACCAAAACAGTTGCGGTGTAATGCAGTGGCGGCCTAGTCATAAAGCTCCCGATGATTAGCCTCTGGTCAAGGCAAAAGCCAGCCCTTGGGTCACGGGAAGTGTCAACCAGCCGTTTAGAGATTTCATTGAACAAGTCTTGAGCACTGTGGGAGTGTACATCTCTCCGAGCCGAACTCTCGCCGAATTCGATAACTCTTTAACAGAGTTGAGTGTCGTCGTCGCTGGGAAGCATTCCACTTCAACGCCAAGGGGAACCCCAAGCCAAATGGCTAGGGGTTCCCGTTACACGCACCCGTTATGTGCGGGGCAGGATGGTGAAAGACTGGGCTCTGGAAACAGGCCTGGTTGTCCTAAATCGGGGTTCTGTTCCCACGTGTGTGCGGATGCAGGGTGAGTCCGTGGTAGACATCTCGTTCATCAGCCCCGCTCTGTCACAGCGTGTTATTGACTGGCGCGTCCGCGTCATAGAGAAGGTGGAGACCTACTCCGATCGGTATATCCTGTTCGACGTCTCCGCCCAGACCTCTAGCGCGCTGGTCCAACAGGCCCGGATTGGGCCGCGGTTGGAGCCGAAGCAGCTGGACCGGGAGCTCCGCCTGGAAGCCTCGATCGTGCAGGCGTGGGTGTCATCACCGGACAGGCCTGCCGATATCGACTATGAGGCGGAGTGGTTCCGGGAGGCCATGTCCGAGATATATGACGTGGCAATGCCCCGAGTCCGGCCAGGACGCGCCCGACGTCAGACGTACTGGTGGTCGCAGGAGGTAGAGACGCTACGCAAGGCGTGCGTCGACGCGCGACACCTGTACACCAGGCACCGCAGGCTCCGCATCCGCCCTCTAGATGCGGAGGCCACGGAGGCGGAGCTGTGCGAGGGGTACAGAGCGGCAAAGACCGCCCTTCATTAGGTTGTCCAGCGGGCCAAGGATATGGCCCGTGAGGAGATGGTGGAGACTCTGAACAGATATCCATGGGGGCGCCTCTCTTTGAGGAGTGGCTAGAGAAGCATCACGGCGCCCTCACCTTCCGCTTGACGCAGGTCCTCACCGGACACGGATGTTTCGGGAGTTTCCAATATCCTTTTACTCATTCTCCATTTAAGTGAGATAGTGGCACCCTCATTTTCCCCAAACTCTTTTTTACCAAACTATACGGAGTTCAAACATGTGAGGATTTTAGCTAAAAACCAGCTATAAATTTTATTATTATAATAAATAATTATATGTTTACCACTACGTATTACTTAGGAACCCGTTGGGTGCGAGAAGCACAGAACCAATCGAAGTGGAGGTGCTTGGGGGAGGCCTATGTCCAGCAGTGGACGTCTTTCGGTTGAAATGATGATGATGATGATCATAATCGTTGTACCAACTTGACGCCATACCGATTCTTGCAAGATGCCTTGAAGATTTATAATATTAAGTGTGATGTGTCGTAGTGTAGCAAGTTATGTACAGCCACCAGCACATCAAGTTACTACAATCTGTCAGATTTCTTTAATAGATTTTCAACTTTATCACTAAAGCATAAGGTTCAAAGTTGATTGCGAAAATTTGACAGTTTCGGGTAGCTTGATGTGCTGGCGTCCGTACAGTCAGCAACAAAATTCCATTAACACCTCAGTTAATCGACTTTTGTTGCTGACCGTACCAGTATAAAATTATGTGGTGTATTTATTTTTGTAATTGTATTTTTAAAATGAGTTACCTAAATATTAAAACACCGCTGGTACCAAACAATGACACCAACTAAGGATCACTACGACATGTATTGCCTTGTGTACCCATTACGTAAATTCAGGGCAAAGTTTATCATTAACAAAATAAAATCAACCAGATAAATTATTAAAATTGAGATTTATTAAACACTTAAACCATGACAACTCAATACTGGTACTGGTATTGACCATTGCACCCACAAGCACAGTTGCCAGCAATGGACACGGCGCCACCGGCCGGAACATCGCCATTGAAACCAATAGCGCCCATGATGGGCACCTGACCAGCAATCGCTGTGTTACCAGTAACTGGGAGCTCTCCTGCAACTCCTACGTTGCCTTCACCAGTGCCGCCGTAGGAGCTAAGACCTGCTTGGTGGCCGTGAGCGGGGCTTGCGTATCCTGCACCGTAACTGTTATAGACATTAGAGGCAATGGAAGCAGGTCCTGCTAGTCCAGCGCCATATCTGAAGGCAGTAGGAGCAGATACTGCTGGTCCATAGCCGTAATCAGCTCCGTAGATTCCCATGCATTGGCTGAATGCAGTCTGGATCAGAAACAAATAAAGACTGTTTTACACGTATGGTTACAGGTTATCGTGCACTTGCAATGCAGTTTACTGAATTTTTTTGGTTTGCCGTTTAGTGTACTTTAGCTATTTTCATAGTGTAATGTCGTACGGTATTCTACTGTGATGAGGAGAGAGGCCTATGTCCAGCAGTGGACGTCTTTCGGCTGATATGATCATGATGATGAATATATGAATAGCCTAGACTTGAAAATCCAACAGTACAATGACTGACTAAAGAATACGATATTTAAGGATGTTTCCTTATTGAAATGTACAGACGCCAGCACATCAAGCTACCCGAAACTGTCAAATTTTCCCAATCAACTTTGAACCTTATGCTTTAGTGATAAAGTTGAAAATCTATCAAAGAAATTTGACAGATTGTAGTAGCTTGATGTGCTGGCGTCTGTACCTTATAATGCTACAAATAAATATTACTTAAAAAATTAATAACTCGACAAAGATTTGTATTTTCTCTTACCTGTATCAGACAAGCTTGGACGCAGAGCAGTAGAGCGGTGAAGGAAGACATGTTTGATGATTGATTGATACTGTAGTAAAGTGATTTGGATAACCTGTATCTACATTTTATATTGATAAAGTTACGCTATTTTACTTTGTAAGAGGTACGTAATACGTGGTACGTGATTATGAACTGATATGTAACTATTTCTACATGGCGATGAGTTGTATAATGATTATTTTTGTATGGCGACATTTCAAGATAATTTTACATCACGCCTGTATTCTCCAAAGGGTTAGGCAGATGTGTAGGTACAGACGCCAGCACATCAAGTTACTACAATCCGTCAAATTTCTTTAATAGATTTTCAACTTTATCATAACAACATAAGGTTCAAGATTGATTGGGAAAATTTTACAGTTTCGGGTAGCTTGATGTGCTGGCGTCTGTACCTATATGATACCCACATTTCACCAATTATGTTTAATTTCTACGTAATAGGGGGCGAACCTATTACCATCAGCGGAATTGTCTGAAAAGGTTACCGCTGGCCCGGAACATAAAGGGCTAAGGAAGGAACACGGGTGGGTTTTAGTCAGTAAGAGTCTGACACTCCCTTCCGCTCCACCCAGAGCGAGAGGGGCCATTTGATGATTTTCCATCCTGAAAAAAAAAATAACAACAACAACAACAACAGCAACAACAACAACAGCAACAACAACAACAACAGCAACTGGGCACAAACCCAAACACCGGGCCGCTAATGAGAAATTCCAGATGGAGAAACCCAATCAAACTTTGATCAATTTGGAAATTGAACCCAGGACCTCATGTTCAACATTAGCGCTTGCGACCACTAGACCAATGAGGCCGTTAAAGTGACATTTATTAAATTAGTTTTTACAGTGTTTTCATTTGTCTTAGTTACAAGTCTAAGTGTTTAGCCAGACTGGGGCGCGAGGCGGGCGCGGCGCGGCGAACTTAAACATATGAACTTTCTTTGGGTGTCCATAGTGGGCACGCGGGCACGGTGAGCGGCGCGGGCTGCTCGCCGCGGGGAGCGCGCGGACAACTCACGCGATAGCTCGTTCATATAAGTGGCCGCAGTGGGTGCGCGGAGCGGGTGCGGGGACCGGGGTTCTCAAACTAGTTCGAGCTTTTTTTCTAGTAAATATTAGGCTTCTTAAAACTTAAAACACAGTCACGCTCTAGTGCGGACAGGCAGCCCGCGCGCGTTCCCGCACCCGCGCCCGCCCCGCGCACTTGTCTGGACGGACACTAAGTGCTTGGCCAGACTGACAGCGTGGGGCGGTGAGCGGCGCGGTTGCAGGAACGCGCGCGTTCTCCCTGCCCGCAGTCCAGCGCAGCTGCGTTCTACGTATTGTCATATAAATGAAAAAAAAGTAAGTTCCTAATTTGAAATTGGTCAAATTCTTAAATTTTCAAAAATTACAAACTTTTATTATGTAATTGTACGTGTTACAATGTATTAAAAAAAAAATGCATAGCCGTCACGCAATACGTTATCTTAAACTGTACATAACTTATTACATTTCATTGATAAACAATTTACAAAGACTTCATATAAATATGCCTGCATAATTCTCAAAAATCATTCTCTACTTCTACTTCCAATCGGAGTTTAATAAACTACTCATTAAAACAAAATGGCAGCCAAGGCTATCCTCGTCCTCTGCGCTCAGGCTCTTTTGGTCCAGGTAACACTATATTTTTTTCTTGAAAAACTCTGACTTTGCAGTTCTTAATAATGTGGGTATCCTTTCTTTTCCCTTCTGGTTGGTGGAAAATGTTGGTCATATACCAACATTTTCTCATAATTATTTCCTTTAAATTCCAGCGTTTAAATCCAGGACCACTAACAAAATCATTCTTTTCACAGAGCATCTACAGCCAAGCCATTCCTTGTGCGAACACCGTCAGTACAGTCATAGCTGCTGAAGAATACGCCTTACCATATGGCGCTGGAAGACTAGGTCTGGGGGCTCCTGTAGCTGGCATCGCCAACTACGGCATGGCTGCTAACACCTTCGTTCCCTCCAGCGGTGGTGGTTTTGCTGTTCAAAGCTTTTCACCCATCGCCCCCACCGGCATCACCGTGGTCTCTGAGAATGCTATCGAAGGAGCTCTCGCTGTGAACGGAGAGTTGCCGTTCTTGAGTGCTGTGGTTCTGGAGGGAACTTTACCTTCTGCTGGCGCTGGCGGTATCAACTACGGCTGCGGGAATGGTGCTGTCGGAATTGTGAGCGAAGGTGAGTGAGATGACAAAAATTACTATCTATTCCTTTAAAAAAATCTATATGAGCTATTTACACTTCATTGAATACAGCTTTGGACCCATCATAGTGAGAAATAGAAGAAAAGAAAAAGAGTGTTAATTTTTTTCTGTCTTTTTTTTTCAATTTGTTTAATGTCATGGACCCGTCATAGAATGAGAAAGAGAAGAGAAAAAAAGAGTAAGAGAAAGAGTGTAAGAGTGTTAATTCTGTATCAATAGACACAGAATTCACACTATAAAGTGAAGAAGATAAAAATATTTATCTTCTTTATAATTTTCAATGATTATAGTTTTGTTTACGGTTTGTTCTTGTAAGAATTCAATTTCTCTTAAGGCTGATTTTTCAATCACCTGATAACTTTATTCGAGGAATAATTTTGAAATTTTGACAGTTATTTCATACAAAAACTGTCAAACGTCAATTTTATTCGTCGAATAAAAGTTATCTGGCGATGTAAAAATCAGCCCTTAATGTTTTACATTGCTTAATGTTTTACTAATAATGTGCTAATACTAACAGTGACATTTGTTTAATTTTGATCACTCTTCTATTTTGTAAATACCTTCCTCTTTTGCTTAGCGTGTATTGTCCCACAGTTATAAGACTTCTTTCAAGCGAGTGCCGCCATCTTGGTTTATTTCGCTCCTGTAACAAAACGCGCAACAATAACAAGCAAATAATAAAATTGTTTTCTCCTCCATTCTCAGGTATCTCTCCTGCTTCAGCTGCTGCTTATCCAGCAGGACTTGGGTATGCCCCTGGTACAGCTGGAGGACTCGGCTACGGTGCTGGCCAGGGAGGCCGCGGTCTGGGTTTCGGTCTGGGGGGCTGCAGTGGAATCTACTAAATTTTCTTTTAAATAAATTGATTGTTATTTAGTTGGGTAATGATGTTGTTTGATTTTTGGAGATGTACCCCAATTGCGTAAAGAACTTTCACACATCACAATGAGGGTTTTCGTAAAAATTTACGACACCAGTTGGCACCACTGTGACAAGAGGTCTTCCAATATGAAATATATGATGACGTTCATCATTCGATTCATTCATTCGTTCATCATTCAGTCATGAATAAAGAAAATATAGGCTCTTTGACAGATGTCTGGACCTGACGTGTCAGTGCTGCCACCTAGCGAACGTCATTTCAGAAAACCCTCATTCGAAAGGTTTTGAAAGAAGTTCGTAGTCCATTGCTTCATATGCAACGGAGATTAGCCAGGTACGCAGGTGATAAATTATAGTGCACAAGTGTGTGCGTAAACTCTGTTCCTTTACTCTCATAGTCCGATGGAACGGCAATCAACGACACAATCAGGGAGAGATCAAGTCAACGGCTTGACGTACTATCCGAGACACGGGAGCTTCACACCACAATACTAGTTTTTACGTTTTTCATAGTTTTAAATTGTAAGATGTGAAGTTAATTTTAAGACCACGCCATCGCATTAGGTATAGGACACCTGTAATGATAGTGGTAGGGAGATTTTAATAAATAAATAAATAAACTTTCAAACCCCCGGGCTGTTAATGAGACATTCCTAATGGAAAAACCCAATAACACTTTGGCTGACCCGGGAATAGAACCCAGGACCCCACGCACAGCAGCCACCCTTGCGACCACGAGACCAACAGGACTATCACATTTTGCGTATATGAAGATTAACAATATGATTTTTTAAATGGCCGGAAAAGGAATGAAGAATTCTAATTATTTGAGATTAGGGTAGGATGGTGATCAGGATATACATACGGTCTGGTTGAACCCTCACTTTTATTCAAATTTTTACCCGACTACGCAGGGTAGATGAATAGAATAGAATAGAATAGAATACTCTTTATTATGTACACCATAACAAAAAAAAAAATAAAAAAAAAATCTCAAATCGTTTATTGCAATCCATAATGTAATTACAGGTGGTAAATAAAAAAATACTAGAAACAATTATGGACCCTGTCGGGAACAGCAATTTTTTTATGGAAGTAGAGAGGAAGAACGCTTTATTAATTTTCCTAGCTAAGCTAAGTTAGAATTAGTTTTATCTTATTATTACCTATGTATTTATATTTCCATTCATTCCTTATTCTATTAGATTTTATATGCAGGTCTATCTATTAATTTGTTATTCATTTAACTTGTTCATTTTTATTAATGTAATACCTATAGTTATTGAGTATTATGCTATAATTTATTTTTGTTATTTTACTTATTAAAATATATAATTATGATTTTATAACATTCGCAAGAAGCTGGCAGTATCGTCACAACGGTAATATTTTCTCATCGTTTGTCTTATTTTTTTTTAGTATATTCATGTATTTATGTATATTTATTTAAGGTATATATTATATTCATAGTTTTAATAGGTTTATATATTTAAAATATTTACTCCTCAATTTTCATGATTATACCACTGTTTGTCTCTGCATCATCCAAAGGTTGACTGGTAGAAAATGTCTATGGCATTAAGTCCGTCTCTGTACATTTATGTGCTCGACGTATTAAATAAATAAATAAATATAATCGGTATATAACTATGTATATTTATGTGTGTTCATCTGTTCCCTCATGACTTCAAAAGTACTTATAATATGACAAATGAGGTATCGTTAAAAGCGTATTGACCGTCCACGGATTATAGAGTATGTGACGTCACACTAAAATAAATATGGCGCCCTCTAGAGCACATAAAGTAATAAATTTAAAAATAAATATTTTGGGACGGTGCCTTGTTGGGTATCAAATGAAAGGGCTTAAGTAGAACATTTCAAAACTTTAAATATTACTGAAATAAGCCCCAAAATAATTAAATAAAAAATAAGTTTAAAAACTAAAACCCGACTACTGAAACTAAAAACTGGTTTCATAAACTTATTTTTTTATATTAAGTTTGGATTTTATAGATAATAGTTCCAAACCTAGAGAAACTTTTTCTATTGCAGTTTTATTAATTTTTCTCATGAAAGTATCTAATAACTAGCTGCGTCCCGCGGTTTCACCCACATAAATTTCGATTCCGAGAGAATATCGGCAAAAAATGTAGCCTATGTCCTTTTTTGGGACTCCAACTGTCACTATACCAAATTTCATCTAAATCGGTTTAGCGGTTAAAACGTGAAGACAATAGAAAAAAAAAGACATTTAACAGACAGTCACACTTTCGCATTTATAATTTATTATGGATAGCACTATTGTATGGAACAGCTGATTTGATGCTAATTGTACAGACGCCAGCACGTCAAGCTACCCGGAACTGTCAAATTTTCCCAATCAACTTTGAACCTAATGCTTTAGCGGTAAAGTTGAAATTCTATTTAAAAAATTTGACAGATTGTAGTAACTTAATGTGCTGGCGTCTGTATCCTGTTGTTACTTAATTTGCCTTTTCCGATTTTCGTTATTTTACTAGGTAAATAACTATGCTCTCGCGACACGTCACCACAGCGGTAAACATGGAATTAGTATGTACAGATGTTCTATGTCATGAAGTCCGTTTGGCTATGAATGTTGTCAAGCGTGCACATACACATTGTGATCAACAGAGACTCGACAATGGGTGAAGTAAAACGGTACACATTCGCGGAAATAGCCTCATGCGACGGCAGCAAGGGGCAGCCGCTGTGGGAGCGCGCTTGTCGGGATACGTCACTACTACAATCAAAGCCGAACGGACTTCGTGAAATAGAATATCCTAGATTTAGAATGATACAATGGTATAGGTTGTTGAGAGTGAGGGAAGAGGCAAGCGCGGTTCCACTGTTGTGGGCACAATGGCACGCCCACAACCCTAATAGACATGTGACGTCACACTTTCACGGTCTATTGAGATCAATAGGCTGATTATATTATATCTTATGCCTTAAGGGGCTGACAGGACCTAAACACAAAAAACGCAAGTTTTAGAAACAATAAAAGTATATGATCGACTACAGTAAACAAAATCAAAAAAGTATATGATATTCTTCAGGATATATGCTAGTTAGATAGAGTGTTGAAAACATAATACAACTAATTTTATACGATAGAAAAAAATCATGAAGATGCTCTAAAAACCATATAAATATACATACAGTCATTCTGATTTTTTGTCAGATTATTCTACCAAGCAACAAACTAAAACACTAGTGTTTTGTTTTTTAGTCCAAACAATAGTTTTTTGTATTGTAAATAATAAATTACCAGCGTTGTGTCATCGCGCTTCTCTGTGAAAAGAACTAAATTTAAGTTCAGTGCATCTTTTTCTTTCTATTTCATTAAGAAAAGGACAGAAGATAACTTTTAGTTTAGTCCTGTCAAATTAATCAGGGCCTGACGTAAATTGACGTAATTTCAGTAGGCAAGTTTTAATCACGTCTAAACTTGTATGGAGTAGTGTCAGGCGCTGATTAATTTGACAGGACTAAACAAACATTTTGCTTCTGTCCTTTTCTTAATTAAATATAAAGAAAAAGACGCACTCAACTTAAATTTAGTTTAGTTTATGAACAAGGTAATCGACACCACTGTCTAACTAGCATATATCCTGAAGAATATCATATATTTTTCTGATTTTGCTTACTGTAGTCGATCGTATACTTTTAGGCATTATAAAACTTGCGATTTTTTAGTTTAGGTCCTGTAGTCCCCTTAAGTGGATGTCAATACACAATACAATAAATAAGTCTTTTATCCACTTTCTTACTCGTGCCTATGTTACATCTTGACTAAGTGACGCACGCGTAGATAACAAAATAAAATGAAATAATTATTCACAATCAGCTTGCTGTCGATAAAATGATGTACAACTCGATAATCGATTGCGCAAGTAATCGATATAAAAGGCAGACAACAATCCTTTGAAATCATCAGTTACTTTACAAAGCTAACAAAATGTACAGCAAAGGAATTTTTGCTTTTTGCCTGTTCGTAGTTGTTTTGCAAGTAAGTTTTTCTTTCACATTTTTTTCTATTTTTATTAAATTTTTAATATTTTACTTTTGAAAACACTGTTTTCAATAATGATTAATAACTATTCAACTTTACCTTCCTAAACTTTTCAAACTTGTTTCCCAAACTTTTCAATTTTGCCTACCCAACTTTTCAACTTTACCTTCTTAAACTTTTCAAACTTGCCTCCCAAACTTTCAATTTTGCCCCCCAAACTTTTCAACTTTACCTTCCTAAACTTTTCAAACTTGCCTCCCAAACTATTCAACTTTACCTCTCTAAACTTTTCAACTTTACCTCCCTAAACTTTCAAACTTGCCTCCCAAAGTTTTCAACTTCGCCTCCTGGCCTTTTCAACTTTGCCTTCTAAACTTTCTTAACCCATAAAATCCATGTTTTTTTTCTTCCAGAATGCCAGTTCCCTGCCCATAGGTTTCCAAGGGCCCCTAAACTCTCCAGGCTGCAATCAGCCACTCATCACAGAAGCAATGCCAGGATCACCAGTTATCACCGAAATAGTTCCATCTCTCCAATTCGGTGATATCTCAGTGTCTGGGGATTTGCCTGTGGGTGGAAGTATTAAAGTGAAGGGCATGTTCCCTGTGTATGGCACGGTGGCTATTGATGGTGGGCTGCCATCTAGTGGCTCGGCGGTGGTCAATACTGGCAGCGGAGTGGTCGCGCAGGTTATTTAGGCGTTTGTTAAATAAATGATTGTTTTGTTGTTATTTTTGCATTTTATTTTCTGAGAAGAATGTATTTCATGTAGTTGTGGTGCTTGTATTTATATTATAATACTAGTAGCGGCCCGCGGTTTCACCCACATAAATCTCGAGCCTGAGGGAAAATCGGAATGAAAAATATCCTATGCGATAATTCAGGTTATAAAGTATCTGTGTGTCAAATTTCATTAAAATTCGTTCAGCTGTTTTTGCGTGATTGAGTAACAAATATCCAAACATACAAACCTTCACAGTTATTATATAATATTAGTTTGATAGGATGGCCCAGCACGGGCCATGCCCACACGTTGAAGGACACTGAACGAGACACCATAGAAGTTTTATTGTTATTACGTCGAGGGGCGCAAAGTGTTAATAAATTATTTAAGCCGATATATTGAAAAAAATGTGGTTTTTCTATTTCGTGTAGCTTGTTAAGTATGTGGAATAGGGATTTAACATTTTGGTATATGTTTTTTTACTCTTTGGTCTAGTATCACGTAAAAGGAATACACGATTCAATGATTTTTTTATCCATACAAAAAAAATGCAAATTTATATCAATTTTTTTACTTTTTTTCGACATCATGGCGAAAGAGAGTTAAGAGTTATTCAATGGAATTTACTTTAAAACATAAAGAATTATCATATCAAAGTTAATTCAAAGTAATTTTAAATTTAATTCATTTTGGCACATACGTCGTTTTATTCCGAGCGCATGCACACTACAGCGAGTACACACTACACTGACACTATAACGAAGTGGAGGTGCTTGGGGGAGGCCTATCTCCAGCAGTGGACGTCTTTCGGCTGGAATGATGATGATGACTCTTCTTTTGCGTTTCAAAAGTAATTGCATCACTTTCGCTCGCTTAGTACAATGCGTGCCACGAAAGATGAGACTTGACCCCGCCCCCCTGCTTTTTCTACCGCCCCTATGACGTCCGGTCCCGTCCCGCACTCAGACCTCATACCGCTAAAGATACCTAAAATCGTGTACTGCGCATGTCAAACCACGTGGTGTGTCAAGTCTCATCTTTCGTGGCACGCATTGTACGTTTTCGAGGATTCTAGATTTTCGAGATAGCGCCCTAAGTACACGCACCAGACAAAGAACGGTATAGTAAAAGATACATATTGAGTGCAAAAGTCACTAAGGTAGAAAACTTCTTACATATAACAATAATTGAGTCATGATCTGCCTTTTCCCAATCTATGTTAGGGTCAGCGTCCAGTCTAACCGGATGCAGCTGAATACCAGGGGGCCTAAAAAGGCCACTTTGGCAGAATCATACAAGGATAACATTATGAATTATAATATGGCGAAGACGGTCCGTATTTTTCCTTTTTTTCGCTGCACTACGTAGGTATAATCAAAGAGATTGGGATTGGATTTGGATTAGATTAATTGGTAATTTAGCACAGACAAAAAACATAACTGAAAAATCCTTATCCTATAAGCACTTTCCATAAGGGATTTGTTCTTATGGAACAAAATATCTAACTTAGAAAGATGTATTAATGATTTTAATGATTATAATTCTGTAAATACGTACCCGTTATAGTCGCGAATCATATTTTGATCAAAATACAACCTCTCACTGACCGGGATAACTGGATCCGTGATTGAGAGATTATCTTCGTGGTATGGATGGAAAACAATATGGCTCGTGATTGGATCTTGATTTTTTTTTATAACCTCCGCTGTGTCCTACGTATTTATTATACATTATTTTCGAGAAACAATCTATACACATTTTTCGCGTCTGCCAACGAATTATATTGTGATTTTCAACACCATTAAGATTATTCCTGAAACATAAACTTTCCGGAATAAATTATCTAAGTAAATGATACAAAAAATACTAAAATCGAGACGTTATGTCCAGTCGTTGAAATCGTGCGAAGCAGGCACCGGTCCTCTAGTAATAAAAAATTAAACATCCGAATTGAGAACCTCCTCCTTTTTTGAAGTTGGTTAATAAACATAACACAAGCAAAATCTTTCAAAAGCATTCTGTAGCCGTAGCGACTACGCGGCCGTAGCACAGTGTGAGCTACGGCGTAGCTTCAGTACGTAGCACCATAGATTACAACGTCTTTTTAATTATTAATAAGTTATTTTACCAACGCCAGATAATTTTATCGGAGGAATAATTTTGAATTTTTGACAATTCTTCCATACAAAAACTGTCTGACGTCAATTTTATTCTACGAATAAAAAATATCTGTCGAATGTTAAATCAGCCTAAAATCGAAAACTGTATATTTAAGTACCTTGAAAAATAATAATATGATATAAACACGTTTAAGATTATATGAAGTTAATTTGAGGTGATAATCAGAAAGAGTACCTATTAGAAATGAAGTCATTTTCTAATAAAAACCTTGTATTTTTGGAAGGTAGCATTCATTTAGACACGAGAAATGCTGAGGCAAGCTAAAATAATAAAAAGCTAAGCTAAGCAACACATTAGGAAATATCATACCAGGTTGTTTTAAATCAACTGTTATAATCACTTCACATGACCAGAAGACCATTGAGGGTTTTCTGAAATGACGTTCGCTAGGTGGCAGCACTGACACGTCAGGTCCAGGCATCTGTCAAAGAGCCTATATTTTCTTTAGTCATGACTGAATGATGAACGAATGAATGAAACGAATGATGAACGTCATCATATGTTTTATATTCATTGTCGAAATGGAAGACCTCTTGTCAAAGTGGTGCCAACTGGTGTCGTAAATTTTCACGAAAACCCCCATTCTCGTTATTTAAAAAGTTCAAAATCTAGTCGCAGTCTCATTTCGGCGCCAGACAAATGTCAAAAACTTGTCAAAATGTGGGGAAATTAGAGGTATTTATTGACAGATCCAGACAGATCAGACTATGAACGTTCTTAAAATTACGAGATTGAGGGTTTTCGTGAAAATTTACGACACCAGTTGGCATCACTGTGACAAGAGGTCTTCCAATATAAAATATATTATGATGACGTTCATCATTCGATTCATTCATTCATTCATCATTCAGTCATGACTAAAAAAATATAGGCTCTTTGACAGATGCCTGGACCTGACGTGTCATTGCTGCCATCTAGCGAACGTCATTTCAGAAAACCCTCAGTGTCCCTCAGAGGGCTGGCCTATTTTTAGCCCAAAGAATTAGCATTGCCACCCAACGTGGTAATGCTGCCAACCTTTTTGGCACTTATCCCATAGACAGCGATGCGGACAATTTTTTTTTTTGCCCAATGAGCTCCTGCTTTTTTCCTTCTTTTTTTTATTATATTCTTGTACAGACGCCAGCACATCAAGCTACTACAATCTGTCAAATTTCTTTAATAGATTTTCAACTTCGCCAAAGTATAAGGTTCAAAGTTGATTGGCCAAATTTGACAGTTTCGGGTAGGTTGATGTGCTGGCATCTGTACTTGAGTACTTGTTGTGTGTGTGTTGATATTTTAGTATTAGCTTGTAAATTGTAATTGTTGTGTCTTTGAGAATATATAATTGTGTTACTGTTGTAGTTGCGAAAAAACTAAGTCAAACGCCTGACCGTTGACCATGGTAACAACCTTGACAGTGGCTTAATAATAATTGTTAATAGCTGTTGTTCTAGTGATCGCAACCACTACTGCTGAGCATGAGGTCCTGGGGGTTGGGTTCGATTCCCGGATCGAGCAAAGTTGGATTTTCTATCTGGAATTTCTCAGTTACAGTCCGTTGTCTGGATATGTGCCCAGTTGATGGGTGACTGACTTAAACATAACTGGTGAAAGGTGGGTATACAGACGCCAGCACATCAAGCTACCCGAAACTGTCAAATACTCCCAATCAACTTTGAACCTTATGCTTTAGCGATAAAGTTGAAAATCTATTAAAGATATTTGACAGATTATAGTAGCTTGACGCGCTGGCGTCTGTACTATAGGCCAACCATTGCCTAACCGGTCGGGGCTTACAGGTGGGGATATTATGTAGTAAAGGCAGTTCAAGCGTTTGGCACAGACGCCAGCACATCAACCTACCCGAAACTGTCAAATTATCCCAATCAACTTTGAACCTTATGCTTTAGCGATAAAGTTGAAAATCTATCAAAGATATTTGACAGATTTTAGTAGCTTGATGTGCTTTTCTGTACTACTATACTGAAGTAGGTAAGTACAGTTGATGTAAAATAATGTGACACATAGAATACGTGACTTATCAGTTTTAACTCAATCACAACGATATTTGTAGGACGCAATGAAAGTAATTACGTTTTTTAAAGAAATATATTTCACACACTGTCAGATATCATAACAATACATATTTTTACACAATATTTTACAAAATAAGTGCTATCTTATAACTGGCAACTTTGGTGTTTTGAAATATTTACACATACTGTTCTAAAAGTCACGTCAAAAATATAATTATTTACGTTAAGAAATCACAAGTGAAGTAGTTTTTAGAATTTAAAATACATAAACTAAAAAAAATAAAAATCTCAACCGTGGATTAACAAAAATCTGGAATCGACGAATTTAATTCTAGGTGATTTCGGTAAAGTTGCCAGGTATAATATTTTTCTTTGAGCTGCTAACGTTTTAAAGTTTTAAAATGTCAAAAATAACAAATTACATATTTTAAATTTTCAATAATATTGTAACAATCGAATAACCAAAAAATCTTACTTATATACATAATTTTATACACAAAAATTTAAGCCAGTGACGTATATTTGTGACTCGGTAAAATTTTTGAGAACAAAAATCTCTCAGTCACAAATATAAGTCAGTCGCTAAAAATTAAAACATTCCTTTCGCAATATGACGTCGGTCTTATACAAGTTGTTTGTTAGAAAGATGTTTTTATTGAAAAGGTTGGTCAAGACAAAACACTTGGCCTGACCAAGATTATGTCTGGACTTAATAGAGCCTATGACCTCTGAGTTTGTTTCGGTCTTCCATCTCAGAGTAGTCGGCAATTTAAATTTGACGTGTAAAAGTGTTTTTGTTTACCAATTTACAGAAATAAATTTAATTTATCATTGAACCTAACAGCACAGCACTAGCCCTACGTCCAAGATATGATCAAGATTTGTTGTTGAACCAAAATTTAAAGTGAGTCAAAAAAGTCTGGGGCCGTATAGTGAAGCGTTATCATTGTTTAACATTCTTTCAGTTCGGAAAAAGAATTGATGCCCCTCTAAGTTTCAACGGGGGAGGATGTTTACGCCTGACTTAATTGTGAAAACGTTCAATGCGTGTCGCGTTGCTCATCTAAAGAGCCAGGCGCCCCATACGTATTTTTTAGTTTTACAGACCTACCTTCAATAATAATTAGTTACTTATAATCTCAGTCAAAATTTTTCACCATCATCGAAACAATAAAATACAGTTTATATCCGCAATGAAACACCTCGATACGGGAGTTTCATTGAAGATACTTGAAGCCCTAACATCTCCGCCAATTAAGATCCCCAAGATCCTCTACAATGTGAAGACAACAATACGACAACAATTGAAAACACTGACAATACTAATGCATAGGATTATTATGAAACTATCAAATAAATCCTGACATCGCAATTGAAAAGGTGATTTTTTTCAAACAAACTAATTACCTAGTAGTGATGAGTTTGCCAAACTTTGGCTAACTATAATGACTAAACTATTGCATATATTTGGTTGAATTTTTGTATGCAGACTGAGGATGTCATTAGATATATACCAAGCATTTATTTATTGTCGTATTGTCCTCTCCGCCTATTATAGCTCCATTCTCTTTCGCACGGGGACTTTTGGTGCCCGTGCGAGAAAGAGATGACAATGTATAAAAAGAGGCACCGTTTTTCGAAAAGGAACAATGATTGCTTTAACACTTTCTACTAGCCCAGTATAATAGTATTTTGGTCTACCTGTAAAGCTCTCTGATCATCGAAACCTTATGCTTTGACGTTTGTAACCTCAAGAAATCAAGAGTTACGGTTTGGTTTCCTAAGAAAACGGCGAAGGTTCACAGAACAACGGCTGACACAGAGCGATTTTTGACACGTCAATGGCAAATATTGTTAAAAATGACAGAATTTCATGACGTCCGTTACAAGATGACGGTCACCGCTCTTCTAGGAAACTGCAGTTTTACTGTGCTATAAAGTTGTCTTTACCTCCCCTTTCGCATCAAACACCCACTTACCAGACTTGCAGACCGTTGCAATAACCATCAACTACCTTAGTAGATGTAGCTGTACCCAAGTCCACCACATCCACACCCATCCCATCCACATCCACCACACCCACAGCCTCCATAAACCAGAGCAGGTGCACAAGCTGGTGCAACAGACACGGGCACTGGTACAGCTGCTACTACATTAGGGTTCAGCGGTAGGCTCTCAGCCAAGAGGCTGCTGACGGTCAGGAGAGAGAGGGTGTCGGCAAGGCTGGCAGCCACGCTGGGTTGAGCGACGGAGGTGTACATTGGGGCGGACAGCACAGGGCTGGAGATCAAAGGAGACCCGCAGCCGCAAGGTCCTGCTCTTATGACATGAGTGTAAGCGTTCTGAAAATAATAAAACAAAAGAACATCAGATTTTGCTTATTGAAGTGAAAACTTCTTTAGCGGCGTTGTACACTTTTTTTGTAACGGGTAAATCTAGCTGAGCCATTTGAGAATAACATAATTATAATGGTAAAAAGATAGCGCGGTCTGAGGGGTCCAAACTTTTTATACAGCTTTCCTCAACTCATGAAAAAAAAACTAGAGCTAATACTATGAATGGTCAAAAGTAAAACTAACCAAACTAATTTAAAGTAGGATGTTAAATTTATTGAGCTGGTTTCGCTCGCTCTTGCAACACAGGGTCCCTTAATTCTCTCGACCTCCCATTCTCGCTCTCCCGACCGCACAGTTTTTTTTTTTTAATTCTTAATGTCATTGAAAAGTAATGAAACCCAAAAACATCATAGTGCTCATTCTCCCGACTGCACATGTTTTTGTTTTAAATTCTTAATGTCATTGAAAAGTAATGAAACCCAAAAACATTATAGTGCAATGCTAGATGTGGGAGACACTCCTTAACTGTTTGGCCCATGTGCCCCCATAGAAATAAATACTATATCCGCCCTTGCTTCGTAGACATCAGGGTGCAATGCTGGATGTGGGAGACACTTCTTAACTGTTTGGCCCATGTGCCCCCCAGAAATAAATCCTATACCTATCCGCCCTTGATGCGTAGATATACAAACGTCACACACATAAACCCTTACCAAGAAACAGAATTCACAATGAGGTCAATTTATTAGCAAATAAAAATACAATATTAAACATATTTACCTGGACGAGAACGGCCACCACAACCAGGACGAATGCGAAGGATTTCATTTTTTTTTTCTTTTTTAGTTTTTTCTTCAAAAGCAAACTTTGAATGTACTTTCCTTTCGTTTTACCCACCATTTATACTAAAACATTTCATAATAAATTGACAAATTTCATTTTTATCAAGTATTGTAATTACTTTCCTAATTAGTTTGTACTTACAGTATTGTAATAGTGGAGCAACCCTAGTTCGATAAAGAGTATCTAGGTATTTGCTATTATTCAAGTAGTTATAGACGCCGCCGGCATATCAAGCTACTACAATCTGTCAAATTTCTATAATATATTTTCAACTTTATCGCTGAAGCATAAGGTTCAAAGTTGATTGGGAAAATTTGACAGTTTCGGGTAGCTTGATGTGCTGGCGTCTGTACAGTCACCAAAAGAGATAACTAACCAGGGTCGCCACCTTATGCTTTTGCGACAAAGTTGAAAATCTATTAAAGAAATTTGACAGATTGTAGTAGCTTGATGTGCTAGCGTCTGTAGGTACTGTGAATGTACTCGCATACAAACTCACACCTTCCCATGGGGGCTGGCAGAAACTACAGAACGCTACCTGCTACGATTATTAGACTCCTTTTGTCAAATTATGGACTAGTGTATAAAACATCACACTTGGTAAAATAACAGCCCGTTTATTCTGTAAAAAAAACTGGTTAAGTGACTCGCGCACCGAGGGCTCCGTACAAAGGTATGTAAATAATTATTATTTTTGTAATGTAACTACAAAGTTACGGTTTTCGGATTTTTTCCTTTAATTGTGCTATGCTATATGACATTGCGTCTTGCCTTTCATGAACTCAAACTCAAGGCATTTATTTCAATGAAACCATTTACAGGCACTTTTGAATTGTCAAAAAGTCGGTCAGTCAGAAAATATGAAGCTAGTTGCCCATTCCAAAGCGTAGGTACAGACGCCAGCACATCAAGTTACTACAATCTGTCAAATTTCTTTAATAGATTTACAAATTTATCACTAAAGCATAAGGTTCAAAATTGATTGGGAAAATCTGACAGTTTCGGGTAGGTTGATGTGCTGGCGTCTGTACCTATGGAGAAGAACGGGCAAGAAACTCCATGGACATGATTCTAGGTTATAGGTTTTGATTCCGGAACATAAACGCCCGTATCTTTTGATTTAGCTGAATTAGAAGTTTGATTTTTCCACTGCTTCAAGGATTTGGTGCCCTGAGTATTTGATATTAATTTTAACCATCGAGATATAAGTTAGTACTTATATCTCGATGATTTTAACATAATAACTCCACACGTTCCTGAGAAAAAGGGTCTTGACTGACGGACAGACGGACTACGAAGTGATCTTATATGGGTTCTGTTTCTTTCAGGGTTTGTTTCATGTTTGCCGCAAATAAACGTATTTTCTTTCTTTCTTTTCTTTCTTCTTTTGAGGTACGGATCCCTAAAAACAAATCTCACCGTGAGAACTTAGGTGAAGTGAGCTTCAAGTAAGCTGTTTTGCTGATTCCACCTGGATGCTAGGGATTGACATTATTGACAGCTCATTTCAAGCTCACTTCATTTAAGTTTTTCCTGTGAGATTTTTACAGAAGCTTGGCTGTTTATCGGTCGACTGCGGTGCTATTCTGTAAAAAATCTCACCGTGAAAACTTAGGTGAAGTGAGCGTGGAGTGAGCTGTCAATTCCTAGCAAAAACAAACTCACTTCACCTAAGTTTTCACGGTGAGATATTTACAGAATCGACCGGCTGATGATCTATTGTTTTTGCTCCCACCCCCTGACAATTTTAAAATTGTGTAGTTCGGTACATAATATTTGTTAAGAAAGCATTTATTAATAGTAACTAGAATATATTTTAACTATTTTACTAAGAATGATAAGGCTTTCCAATAATCTAATTATAAAATAAATTTAATTTGACTATTATTATTTGTTAAAATTCCGGTGACATTTTGAATTTTATCATCTGATAGTGACGCGATCACGCGACACAAAGTGAATGTTATGTCATATTGAAATCGATTATTTTTAGTGCGATTTCGTAATCGATAAATGAAGTATACAAAACCTTGCGATTATAATCGGTTGATGTATTGATAAGTTAATAGTAATTGATGTTTGTTGTGTTTTAAATTATTTTACGGAAGAAAATGTTAAACAGAGTTTTATTATTTGGATTTTGTGTGGTTTTATGTGTGAGTACCTAAATTACTTTATTTTTCTTAGAGCAAATTTTTCAATAGAATAGACATTTATTTCGCAAATAATAGGTGTTATGATACAATATATAATTCACCATTCGCCATGAAAACATTCATATAGTCAAATAACTTTTATCTGAGGAATAAATATTGCTGTTTACAGCTTTTGTATGATAAATATCTCAATCTGTATTAATATTCATTCTTCAGGTAATACTTATCTGACCATTCAACAGCAAGGGTATTTTATATATTTACTAAGGTTATTGTTTCTGTTTTTTTTTTATTCCTTTGGATATCGTTTACTTGCGAATATTTCAGGTTTTTTAGTTATTTTTTTTTTAATAAAAGTTATCGAGCTTTGAAAAAAAAGAAGCTTAAAAACCAAAATACATAATTATCTCTTTCAGGAGGTCTCAACACAAACCCTCGACGATTTAACATCGTCACCAAATCCATTGGTTATTCAAGACCCAAAGCCATCATCATCATCTTCCACAGATTCAAAATGGGAGGACCTTATGCCAGCACTACAGTCACTGAAAAGTAACACCAAAATTAAAAAACAAAGACTGTCCAACGTCGTCAAGATAATCAAATTCCTTCTTTCCGATGAAATGGAGACAAAGGGCGAGGGCAAAAAAATAATGGAAGAATTTAAGGAAAAAATCAAGGAAACTGGAAGTAAAGACATATTCCCGGAGCCAACAATGCCGGATTTTGACAGTATTGTGGAAGAAAGACTTAAGAGTATTAAAGAAATTATTGATGATAGAGCCTACATGCTTGATAAGACCGAAGTGAAGAATAAAACAGAAACTGTCAAAGATGAACCTGCACCCAAAAATAAAACTGCTGACTTTAGCAAGATTTTTTCCAAAATAGCTTCAGCTTTAGCCAAACTGAAAGACCAAAATCCGGATCCAGAAACTCAGACACCAAAGTTCGTGCAAATATTTAGACCTAAAAATGGTTGCAACAAAAACGATTTCAATCCAAAATTCTACGAAAATCCGAAACAATTAGGGAACTTAGTCTCTGGCCAAACTGCAATGAACCCTATGTCAAGTCCCTCGATGTTCAATATCCCTTGTCAGAAAGCATCAGACATTTTAGAAGAGACTGCAAATTTGCCACGGGACATATTCTATGATAACCCAGCTGTCAATTTGAAATCTATGGCTAAAAATACTAAGTTGAATTTGGAGAATCTGCCTTTCGAGAATGTTGTGCCAAATTCTATAACATGTGTAGATTCTGATGACTCGATTGCTATACTTTTTAAGCCGAAAACGATATCACTGATGCAAGTGTTTGGGAACTTGTTGAAGAAGATCACAGTCACCGTTCTCGTTCCGTACTATGTTTCTAGATTAGCTTTCTAGAGTTCTGTGAGGGTTATGTTAGTAATTACTTCTAAGTATTTATTCTATTTTAACTTTATTTAAATTAAAATATGATTTTCTTTCATAAGTGGGTATTCATTTGCCTTGCCACCCTTTCCTCGTATAGGTATTATTTTTGAAGTGAAACTTCTTAGGCATAGGATCGATAAATGGACGAGAATTTAGAGTACAATTTCAAGAATGCATCAAGTTATGCACATTTCATTACATGCGAGAAAAGAGAGATAGCTCTAGGTATCTCTCACATTAAATCACTCTTATTCTTTAAAGTTTAAGAAGTTTCATTTCCATCACGTGTACGGTGCTGCACACACATTTTTTTGAGTTCCGTACCTCAAAAGGAAAAACAGAACCCTTATTTACCCCATTTCGTGGTTCGACTATCAAGACCATTTTTCTCAGGAACGCGTGAAATTACCAAGTTGAAATTAATATCAAATACTACAATCCCTTACAGCAGTGAAAAAATCAAACTTCTAAGTCAAGACAATCAAAAGATTAAGGGCGTTTAAGTTCCATTTACTTATGCCGTATATTTTGACACTCGCAAGGGAAACAAAACCTATAGGGTACTTCCCCGATAACCTGGAACCATGAAAGGCAAGAAGCAATGTCATGTAGCACAAGTAAAGGACAGAATCCGAAAACACGGGAAAGAAAATATTGTATACACCTGTAATGATAGTGGTAGGGAGATTTTGATAAATAAATAAATAAAATAAAAAAAATAAATGATGCAGATTGAGATGAATAGTGTGGCACGCAATCAGTGTGCAGGTTCGTACTTTAGCAGTAAACAACAGTTTAAAGTCTGTACCTATCTAAAACTGACTTTCTGCTTAAAATTATACATTGTTACGTTCGGCTGATGTTAAAATCTTTTAATTGAGCCCCCAGATTTTAGAATAGTGGTGTCCCAGTGGGTTCGAATACGAATAAAACGGTGAAGGAAAACATCGTGAGGAAATCGGCATGTCCTAGAACCAAAAATTCGAAGACATGTGACATCCACCATTTTGTACTGAGCCCGCGTGAGAGTTCCTCTCAGTACCCCAGCACTGGAAATATTATAGGCTAATTATGTTGATACCATCGTATGCAAGATTTCAGTTAGTTTAGATACTGAGAAGCTGGGTCACTCTCGAGACCCTGAAGACTGTTAATTAATGAAATTGGAAACATATATAACCATATTATATATTGCTGCTACTATACTATAAACATATATGTATATTGCTCCTATCCTCCTATGTTTATAGTAACTAGGAGGTTTATATACAGGGTGTGGCGTAAATCGCGTCGTGCGCGTCCACCGTTAGGAATTCGGTATACCAGATAATTTACTATAACATATTACAATTTTAACCATTTTAGTAGTAAATTTTTTTACAAGAATCGCTCTTGAATTTGCATGATTATGTGAAAAATTATGGTTAAAATAGAGAACCAACTAACTTTTTCTTCAAAAGCTCTAAATTTACATAAAAACCATAATTATACACGATAGCTCTAGTATTTCAGCAGTAAATAACAGAAATCAAAATGAAAATATAATGGTTTTTGTTGAAACTACAATCAAATTTGTAACAAAAAGGTAGAAATTTCATAAATAAAAAACAAAAAAAAATATATATTTTCGGAACCCTTGGGTAAAAATTGTTAAAATTGTAATATGTTATAGTAAATTGTCTGGTATATCAAATCCTTAACGGTAGACCACTATTTACGCCATACCCTGTATATTGACAACTATAAACATATACCTACATTGTTCCTAGTTGAGAAGCTAAGCAATGATAAACATTTGAAACACTGTTGAACATTGCACTGTTGAAATTATTTAGTAACCCTACGCACGTGAGATAACGCCTGTTTCTGCTGAGTTGAAATATTTATGCATTTGTTAATTGGTTTTATCGCTGTTCAGGTGTGACTAATGCTAGGTTCTAGTAACTGTTTGAAGTGGGGAAGCGCTACGGTAGCCCGCGAACCACAAATTTTCTTGCGTTTTTTGCGATTTGCTGGTCAGTACAGTACGTCAATCAAAATATGATTCGCGGCCGTAACAAAGAATTGTAATCATTAAAGTCATCAACACAACTCTCTAAGACCACGTAACCCCAAAGAATAATTACTGTTTCATGAAATCGTCATTCTTTGGGGTTACGTGGTCTTAGAGAGTTGTGTTAATGACTTTAATGATTATAATTCTGTAAATACATTTGTTATGGCCGCGAATCATAATATTAATCAACGTACAACTTAATACTGGCCAACAAATTGCAAAAGACCTAAGGAAAATTGAATTTCGTGGGCTACCCTGGCGCTTTTCACCGCATTGATATATGAATGTGAAGGAGGCAAAAACAGTATGTTCATACGTACCTACGTAAGAATCATAGCAGGTGAAGTTCTGTTCTTTCTGCCTACCCCCAAGGGGAGAAAGCGTGAGCTTATGTATGTAAATAATTATAGTTTGTTGTTGTCATAATAATAATAAAATAATAATCTCTTTAATTCAGAATACAATTCCATAATCACGTCCCTAGGGACGTAATTATGGAATTATATTCTTTTTGATTTATTATTATTAGGTATGAAAAGACAGATTTCCTTTTGTTCTATTGTTGTTTTGTGGTGGAAAAATCTGCTGACAAACTCATCAAAGCTAGGTAAGTAATAAGTAAAGAAAACTGACAGCAATGCGCAATCGATAAATCGATCATCGTAAGCCGAGATGTCACAAAGGGCATGAAGGGCGAGTCCGAGGGCAAGAAAACGAATGCGTCACATCACGTACGCCAAATCGAATAAAAAAGTTGCGTATTGGACAGAGATCGTACACTAAAGACTTTTTAGTTAAATTATGTGTCGTATATCGAAATGGACACTTAATTTGACTAAAAAGTATCTTCTTGTTTCGATTTTGCAATAGGTATGAAATTAGCTTGGCATATTTAAATTACTTACTTCATTATTTTTTTAAATAGTAACATTTTTTTTAAATTTTCGTTCAAGTTTTAGATAAGTACTACTTATTTGGGTTTTTGGGTTCCAGAAAATGTTTCTAGTATACATTGGGTTAATTTTCTAAATAGATTTTTTAAATTTTCGTTTACGTTTCAGATCTTATTAGGGTTTTTGGGTTCCAGAAAATGTTACTACTTTGTATTAAATTAATTAATCTGTCGATAATATTATGTAAGGTCGATGAAACGCCTTGTCGCCATGCGGTTTTTGTATGTACACTCAGTAGGTAGGTACCTATTACCTAAGTAGTTACTACCTATCTAAAAAAATTTACAGCTATAATATTTATATACTTAGCTATCTTATTTAAGAACTCTTTATTAATAAACCCAGGAAAGAATATAAGTAAGTACATAGATTTACTTTCAATTTTATTTACCAATTTCAAAAACTCATAAGGACTATAATCGCTCCGCAGACAAAACAATCGAATGTGCGAGAACGGGGGTGTAAATAACGTGACGTCACGCGAGGCTATTGCGCTTGTGCGGGACTTTTCAGGCGGACCACACTAGGTGAAATTTGGAAATCGAAATGGTGCTAAAAATTGATTTAGCCGATAGCAGCATCAAATCTGGCAAACAAAGGAATTCCATCTAACTACCTACTTAATTAAGCAACTCTGCACCCTAATTGCCTAACACTATCGATCACAATCTGAATTTTTTGATGGATATTGCTAATACATTGCATCATTCAAAACATTTGTCTGCTCAACAACGTAAATAACGCAATGAATGTTGTTGAACTGTCAAATTGAAAGCCATAGCATTGTAATTTATTATGTTACGGATTTACCCCGCTGTGTTGGGATTTGGATACACCTACCATATTGCTTTTATTTGTCACCCTTGTTGGAAGAGCTACGCTCGCAAACTACCTACAGGAAGAGATCTAGCAGACTCTTTTGTCCAGAAAAGTAAACAGTAAAAATTATTTAGCACCGTATGAACTGAAAAACAACGCTTGCATTAGAGCTTGAATTCAATAGGAAGGACTGAATCTGTCAACATGAACCCTATAATGCAAGCGTTGTTTTTGAAAAGGCTACGACTGGGCCATGGTTTGTCTAGCCCTCACACATCAAGAAGTAGGTACAACGAAACCGCTTATTCCCACAAAAAGTGTAATTACCTTGAGCTCTTCCTTTATTATTTTTTGTAAACTAGAATCAGTTGACAGTATTTCCTTGAAACAAAATTAAACAGGGTAAAAACCATAAAAATATCCACCCGTGTCTCACCCCATACTCCATAGAAATAGAGGGAGGAGGTTGTCTACTTTATACTTATATAGTATTAGGTATATCGTCGCTGCGGCGACTAACCCAGCAGCACTAGTAGTGAACACGCCGCAGAGCCTGAATGTCGTTACCCAGGATCTTACTGAATTCTAAAAAAAGTAAAAAAAGTGTAATCGATTTGAAAGTGCTAAAAAATAAACAGACTTCCTAATTTTTCCTCATTTGGAAGCTCTTTTTTCGGTGCAGTGTGAATTAAAGTGAAGTTATGACGTTATATGCGGTACCCGCATCCAGTTACATGATAAAAAAAAAGTTTAACAATACTGAGTACCCGACAAGCAGTATGCCATCGTTAATTTTTCCTAATCGGTAAGTTTTTAATCGATTCTCTGTTGTTATGTACGCATTACGGCGCGCGGCGCGGCGCAATCCAATCGATAGTACTGTGACTGACTTCACTACGGTCCTTGTTGACGTTTTGTTTTGAAGGTACGGAACGTTATCCATGGCAACTCATGGTTGTCAAAGAAAGTAATGATTTTGATTATTCTGGCGCATAATCGCTCCGAAAATAATAAAAACAAAATATTAGTGTTCAATACTGTTCCGTATATTTTATTTATCAAATAATGGCCAGTTTTTCTTGAGACAAAAAAACGACTGTGTCATCTTTTAATTCAAGTACTCAGAGAAGTCCCTCTGCACGTACAACGGAACGTGATTTTCGAGAATAGAAACGTCACGCATCCGGTGGCCATTATGGAAAAATTATGTAATGCGACCAAATTCAGACGCCTTCCACCACGTGTGTTTTGTATGTAAATAGTGAACTTCTTTAATAACAAGGTAAAACCTTTCGCCCGCACTTCAAGTTGATTATTCATCAAATCAAACCAATCAATTTACACTTCTTTGATTCGTGTTCGTGCGTACTACGTATTTTGTGCAATCTTACGGTCTGACCGTGTTTTTCTTCCCAAGTTATTTCAAGGCTTAATTACGAATTACCAAGATGACGAAGTTAATACAACAGTTAAATTTTAGTAGTAGTATTAGTAGTAATTACAATAATTACTATGATGTCGTTGGTCTGGAACCCCCTGCTGTTGAAGAGAAGAACTACTAGTAAGTCATTTCAATTTCTTTCATATGCTATTTGTTGTTAACCAAGACGTAATTAGGACACGATTACATCGAAACAAATACCTATCTGAATAATCAAAATATGGAACGGCGCTCATTACGTATTACACTGTCTTTACATTGTCCTTCTATTTCGATACGTCAACAATGTAATTGGCTGATTACCATAGTGTCGCAATCTTTTTTGTATTTTTGTCTAACATTTTTTTCATGTGGAGGTTATCTCCATCGAGGTTTCATTACGATTAGCTATGGATGGATGCAGTGAATGTTGCAACTTCGAAAATGGCGTAATTTGTTATAGTCTGCTGAGTGCTGATTAATGATGATGCACGATGATTATAAAATCAGATAAATTATTCTCGTTTGTTATTTTTCTAATATTAGGGTCAGTGGGTCGTCTTAGGGGAAAAACTAGATGCTGGTTAGTTGGACATACAACTATTTTGCACTTTTTCTTTTGTGAACTGAATAACCACTATGAAGAATAATCATAAATTAAGGAGACATTGTCCTAAACACATTCAAGCAGAGTGCTATACCAAATGCGTTCTTCCAATAGATAATTCCAAGGCGAGAAGTTAGGTTGTAGTGCACTTCTTTTGTTTTTGTAAGTACTTTTTTAACAAACAATCACATGGCGTTGTCTACAGAAATTTAATTTTATGGTTATATTCATAAACATTTTATGACTACATATGCACAAACTTGGGCTTTTTTGTGGGTAGATGAACACAGAAACTACAGTAGCCGAACAGTGGTGTGCTGGGCACATTTTGTTTTATCATCTATACATGACCGTGGCGGTCAAAAGGTTAACTAACCTGACAAATTTCATAGAAACCAGCGAATGTTCATAAGAAATATAAACTTGAAACAACAATAAATATATTTGTGAAAACCCTTGAGCGCTTACATGCAAACGGCTTTGAGGTGTTTCTTTCAATGGATTAACTATATGTAGTTATACATTAACTTTTACCACTCACCGTCTGCCTCGCCTTTCCCAACTATGTTGTGGTCGGCTTCCAGTCTAGCCAGATGCAGCTGAATAGCAGTATTTTACAAGGAGCTACTGCCTATCTGACCTCCGCAACACATTTACTGACAATACTCCTTAGTAAGACTGGTAGTCATAATCGGTATAATGTAAAAATCTACAGACCAGTTCTGTTTAGGATACACAGTTGCCTACTAACTTAGTTGTCAAGTTAGCATACGTAATCAACACCATACACTAAAATACTTAAACCTCAAATGGCGCAAGTACCCCAATCTCTTTGGATCTTAAATGTTTGAGACGTTTGGGGTTGAAACTCTAGGGCCATGGGGCCCGAGTGCCCACTTAGTATTTCGAGACATTGCCAAGTGGTTGGTCGACTCTTCACGTGACCAGGGGGCTGGCCTATTTTTTGTCCAAAGAATCAGCATTGCCATACAACGTGGCAATGCTGACAGTCTTTTGGGCGTTTCCTGTTCACAGCAATGCGGATGAATTTATTGATACCCTTTAATTATTTCCCCTCCTTTTTATTTACTTGTTCATATTATTGTTTTAATACACTAAAACATTTGTTTTCTACATCTAAGATAATGTTTTGGTATCATATCACATAAGAACAAGTAGTGATGAATCACCCTAAACCTTTTGACTGCCACAGTCAATATAGATGTTGACATTTACACATGTCATCTATACACATGTATAGATGACAAACCAAAATGTGCCCAGTATGCCACAGTCCCAACTACATAACAGACTATTGTAGGTAATTCGTACCTTGGCGCCGAAGGCACGTTTTTGCTTTTTGACATGGCGGGTAAAAGGTTAAAGCTGTCTATTACCTACTTACTTACTTTCGGTTAAAAAGGTAATTCCCTCAATTTTATAACATAATAACAGCCACACCGGATGATCTTCAAGGCAAATCAACGCTTGCTGAGGATGGCTCTTGGATGGGTGAACATCCATCACACAGAGCCTTCCATGCCTCGGAAAGCATGTTAAGCTGTTGATCCCGGCTGTCATGCCTAGACCTTTGACAGTCACTATGGATATTCAAAGACCAAAAGTCTGATATCCAGTCTTACCGAGGGGTATCTTAACCAGTCTTACCAAGTAATTGGGTTGTGGAGGTCAGATAGGCAGTTGTTTCAAGTAAAATACTGATACTCAGCTATGTCCGATTAGACTGGTTATTGAGTGTTACTGATTTTTGAGTTTTCAACATACAGAAGTAAAGTTCTCCTAATTGTTCAATTATTTGTTATCAGCGTTCCAATATCAGTTTGATATTGACACCATTTAGTTTTAATAGACAATCATCATTCAAATGATGTTGTCTATCAATAAATAATAATAATAATAAAGCTCATTTATTCCATCTTTTCTTTACAAAACGTTTTTACAAATTATTAGTTTTATATTTTATTTGGATATGGATCCCTTTTGGGTAAAAGCCTCCTCCATCCCGTGCCAATTTTCCCTGTTTTGGGCCGACTCCATCCAGCTCGGACCAGCTACTTCAATGATGTCGTCCGCCCAGCTCTTGCGTGGTCTGCCCCTGTTCCTCTTGCCTCTCGGTCCAGTTGTCTATCAATAACAGACAATATTATAATAAAAGGATTTAAATTTTTTTTTTCAAACCTTGCCGTGCGACTCTGAATGTCGTGACCTCTTGTTATTTCTTGTCATGCAATCCTATTGTTGCTGCCACGAAAGAATAAGTCTATCAAGATTACATGCTTATTTTGACAACTGAAAATTGTTCACGTAGTACATACCTGGATAAAACTAAATAAACGAATGAAAGATTCACAAAAATACTACGGCAACGATGACGCTGGGTCATTTTTACCCGTTTTGAGTTGACGCACGTGTATCTCGCTGTGTAGGCGGCGTCCCACACTGAATAGATAGAGGAATACCGTACCTTCAGCCACAAACACGCTAAAATTGCAATTGGGTCATTATAACCCAGCGTGATTGGCGCGGTTTTTAATTCTTGTGTCCTAACATCATTTGTACCATTTTTACTTTACTACTATGTACTTCTTTTGTTTACCTGTAGGTACATAGTTTTAATAATAGAAATGGTAGCTAATAATTTAAATCGTGCCGTGACGTAGAACATTACTCTCCAAGGCCACCCACCGCAATAAATGTATCAATCAACAATAATTGTTCGAATGGAATAAACCACGCTTTTTAACTAACCGTCAATCAGTCAGCGTTGCCTTCTCCCATATTATGAAATCTGTATGATTTCATGGTGGGTTTCAAAGACCGTATGGCGTTTTTTTTTAATGTTAATAATATGTCAAAATCAAGTCATTGAAATAAGACTGTGAATCAGCAGTTTTTGAATGTCAAAATTACATAAGACACTTTAGCTGGTGTCACTAGTCAATATTTTTTTTCATATAAATTTCGGGAGGGTAAATTACTCCACTATTTGACATTGTACAGACGCCAGCACATCAACCTACCACAATCTGTCAGATTTTCCCAATCAACTTTGAACCTTATGCTTTAGTGATAAAGTTGATAATCTATTAAAGAAATTTGACAGATTGTAGTAGGTTGATGTGCTGGCGTCTGTACATCCAAAGTTAAACATGATATCGTTTTATCTTACTATTAATTGTGTCTGTACGGAAACAGAATAGCCAAATAAAAAGCCATTAAGGCGAAAGCGCCAGGGTAGCCCGCAAAATTAATTTTTTTTTTAAGGTTTTTTGGAATTTGCTGGTCAGTATTAAGTTGTACGTTGATTAATATATGAATCGCGGCCGTAAGAAATATGTGTTTACAGAATTATCAACATTAATAAAGTCATCAACACAACTCTCTAAGACCACGTAAGTCCAAAGAATAACTGTTTCATGAAATCATCATTTTTTGGACTTACGTGGTCTTAGGGAGTTGTGTTGATGACTTTAATGATTATAATTCTGTAAACACATATTTCTTACGGCCGCGATTCATATATTAATCAACGTACAACTTAATACTGACCAGCAAATTGCAAAAAACGTAAGAAAATTTGAATTTCGCGGGCTACCTTAGGGGAAGCACTAAGGTAGCCCGCGAAATTCAAATTTTCTTACGTTTTTTGCAATTTTAAAAAGTTATGTATGAGCCGCCAAAGATTCGTTTTTCTTACTAATTTTAACGTAATTTTGCGTGTACATAAGTAATAAAAGAAGTGTAAAATCTTCAAAACAAAGTCGGTACCGACAAAGCTCAATTATCGAAGTATTCAATAAACTTTATTTTTAATTGATTTATCCAGTGTTTTTTTTTTTTTTTTTCGTAAAAACTGTTTTCCAAAGAACTTTTCGAATTTTTTTACGCGCGTTTTAGGTCGAAACGGTGTTTGAGTGCGTGCGAACTAGACGTTATGCGTGTAAACTAGCGTCTTACTGCTCAGCACTGATACTATCTCTGTCGGACACGATGCCAGGTGAGACAGCGTGCTTTTTGGCCATGCCCATCAGTAAATTCGAGCTCGCGACTAGTTCAACTTTAAGACAGTCTCCCAAAACGTCCGCTTTTGGAACTAAGAGATTTAGTTGGGTTGAAGTGTCGCAACAAACTCCCCAGCAGATCAGCTGACTTTTTATTTAGAAAAACTTGATTTTAGACAAAAGTATGTACAGTCAACAGAACAGTTTAGAAACCATCAAATAAATTAACAGACAATCATTTATAGTAGCAGTCAGTATCACTTTTGTTGATTGTACCTGCACATTCCAGAATCTGCTATTATAATGTACCTACATTACATTCATATTATCATATTGACGTGCTGTACAATTTATACGTAGTTATGTGAAATTCTCGGTATTTCTGCAACAATAATACCTATCATTTTACAATCTTGCGTTTGTGCTGGTATCTTGTGCTTGTATGTTTATTTAAAGATTACTTTTACTTGGCTGTGTTTAATTGTAATTCTAGCTTAGATATCCGATAAAATGGTGAGTTCGTGATGGCATGGCTTTTATCTTTGTTGTTATGGCGCGAAAATTAGCACTATTTAAAATGGTGGCGTCTGGCGGCCATTTTGGAATACTTAGAAGCGTTTACTCGTGCATTTTAGCTTTCCAGAAGCACACTTTTTTACGAAGTAAAGAAAAATACTCATCTATATTAATATATTATATTTTCACTGATATAACCTACGCAGTACGCTATTGCCGAGTGCTATAATAGGACTGCCCGCGACTTTGTCCTCGTGTTTATACATATACACTAATATAAACACGAGGACAAAGTCGCGGGCAGAAGCCTATGCAATAAATCATTACCCCCTCCTACCACCGACAAATGTCACTTTTTCCATTATTATGGCAACAAGATTACAGTGTATGTGTATACTATAGTTGGTTTTTAATCTCGAGAGACTAATCTGACATTTAAGTCTTTGTGTAATGCGTTTTTTTTGTATAGAAGTTTGACATTACACCTGTTAGATTAGTCAAAAACAAACATTAGATTGCTAAAATGTAAGTATTTGTACTTACTTCCTAGGCACAGACTATATTCATCTAACGCAGCTGAGGCCCAGGGCTACTGCGAGTAAATTACGTTGGTCTTCCGAAGCCGAACAGTCAACACTTCTTATCTCTCGTTCTATTTATAACTACAATGCAATAACTATCAACCTATTTACCAATCTAAATATATTTTCCGTGAATACAAAAACACTTTGACCAAAGTTTATTGCGTTATTTGTTCCACTGTTTATACTTTTTGAATTCGCGTGGGTTTTGAACTTTTGATAAAAAGGCTCTGGCTAACTCACATCACTAATTATTATGCAATTTTATGAAAATTCACAACGTGAATAATTATTTTGATTATCGACATCTTACTGGAAAAACCTTAAATAGACGTCATACCTAAGTAGGCCGCTGCAAGGACAACCTCCACAAATGGGGGTTTATGGAAGGCTCCTGTGAGTATGCGGCGTTTATCCACAGACAATGGCTCACCTGCCATCTTGAACCTGCACACGTGAGGACCTAATTAATGGCTGCGTCAGCGAACGGTATCCGCGTTGCTGGATTTTGGGCCAGACAAATTTAGTAAACGATAATAATGATGTTTTTTCCTGTTATGTTTGCCATCGACACGCTAAGGAAACTGGAAAAATAACAAAATTAATGACGTAAGTATTACCATTTTTCTGTGACTCCAAATTGCAGTTTGGGAAAAATAAGTATCGTAAATAGTAATTCGTGTGTCTAGTCTAGAGTGAAATGCTTAAACTTACATGTATTCTACAGAATTGTTAACGGATTAGGTACCTACGTAAATCCTATTTTTAGTCTTGTTAGAAAAAGTCTAGTTTTTTCTTCGCAATCTTCTAAAGAACCTTTAGATGGATTGCCTTCTGTGTAAACCCTTGCGAACAAAAAACCTTTCTCTTATATTAAAACCAAGCTATTTTTGTACATACTTATCATAATTCTTTGACCTAAAAGGAACTTTCGTGACCATAAATAATTCGATCACAGATTTTATCGTTCCCGCCAACCGAAGTGACAGCTGTCAAAATGCTCCCGCGAGTCTGTTATCGTTCTATTTTATGAAAATGTCACAGCAGACACAGGTAACGTCCCATTCAGCCTTTTCAGTGCTGTTGTATTGTCCTAGATATTTATAGAACTGAAAGGATTTGTTGTTCGCATTGTCTGGTAAACTCTGTGAGCATTTTATATTATACCTAACAAGAATAAAAGAGCTTTTGTTTGATAGCGTTGAGGCTTTTTTTTTTTTTGTTTTAGTATGTGTAGGTTATTTTTAGAGACGTACCTAGTACAGTACCTAATTACTATAGAAGATAAATATCAAATACCGATAGAATTGTTTAACACATAGCATACTTTTAATCCGGCGATATCCAAAAGCTAGTAGGTACGCTAATAAAAAATCTGATAAACTCGATAACACTTTCGTCTAGAGTGATCAATCAATGAATCACATAATGGCATGACATTCCAAGACCTTTAAACTAAACTTTCTCCTTATAATCAATAATGAGCGATGACGTAAATTAACGCGCGATGCGCATGTCAGACAGCCTCTGTCTATGGAAAATTTTGTACGAGGTTGTTTTTTAATGTCAAGGCGATACTTAGACTAAAGAAAACACGATAAAGCTATTTCGTGTTAAAAATAATCTAGGATTTTATTTCCGTTGAGTATAAAATTTTTATCAAGGCTACAAGTTCTTAAAAAATGTTTTTGACGTGACAACGTCTAATAAATCGATGAAGCTGGCTGCACTCACGAAAAAACATGACTCATGTAGCGTTACCTCGCGGCCTGTAGCGTTGTAGCGATCCATGGCGGCTTGAAGTGCAAGCGAATATTAACAAATGCAATGCAACTATTCCATCAGTATTTTCTTATGACGTTGTCACGTTCAACTATCGTCAGTAAACCGACTTTACAGACAACCGATTTTTTTTTGAAGTGAAAACTTCTTTAGCGGCGCTGTGTACTTTTTTTGGAATGGGTAAAAACTTCTAAACTCGCGTCAGGTCACGTGACCCTGATCGAAAATTCGTAAGACGTAAAACGTAAGACGCGCGTTGTTGAGGACAGCGCCATCTATGCACATCGGGAAGAACTACGAGGGCCTCGCGTACTAACTACGTAGTTCATCCAACAACGACGAGATGGCGCTGAACCACGGATATATAACTGACGACGAGCTCCATGCGAGCGGCTTGCTTCTCTTACCACTGCCGCGACCAACACCACGAACTGAAGTCTATCCTGTGTGCTTATTTGTAAATCTGAATAAATTCCTTTCACGAGAAGAATAAACCAGTCACTTTGGTCATCATACCTGATTTGCAAAAAACCCTATAAAATAAGGAACACACCTTAACACGCATGTTTTGTTTATAAGACGATTCACAAAATACACTCGTAATTGTTCAAGTTTTCACTTCTGTCGGCACTACCGGAGTGCCAGTGTTTTTTTTCTTTTTCTCGTTTTGTTACGTGGGTTTAAGGTTGATAAAAATTATCATTTCTGTTTAGCAGCGGGTGTGGAAAAATGCATGCATATGTGCATGCATTATGAAAAAAAATACGACACAATTTTTTTACGCATTTCGCTTTGAGTGGATTTCGCGTACCGCTATACTTATCAGAAAATGGCACAGATAAGCTAAACTCTCGTATTTATTATATAACGTATTTGAATCATTTCTATGATTATGGAAACTCGTTATGCACTCGACGACAGAGGGAAGTGCATCCGCCGTCACGCGTCGACGGCTACCGTCGACACTGTCGCTCGTGTATTTGAGTACGATACCCAATACACGAGCGCGGAGCGGCATATTGACGGGTGCAGTAGCCTGTGGTCTGTGGTTTTCTTACATAAACAATTATTTTTATTTTGCATTCAGAATCGAATCTCACAAATAGGTAGGTACTTATAATGTTTTATTTTATTTGAACTCTGTTTATGATAATCTCCTCAAACTGTAAGGTAACCATTACAACTGTTTAATTCGTCGACGTCACAGAACGACTTCTATGATAGTCCGTGGCGCCCGGAGCACTGACAACCAATTATTGTTTTGTAGAGATGGGAATATAATTATCGACAAGGATTGCTACAACTATTTAATTCCGAATCGGCGCCCACCTGAAGGTCGAAATCGTCTATTTTTCCTTTGTTGTAAAGTAGTTAACTAAGTTCATATTTTACTGACCTCAAATTGTTTTCGATAGTAGTATTTATAAATATTTCAACGGGCGAAATCAAACAGTTGTGACTTTCGCGTCACATCACTGGCCGACTATTATTATAGTCGGCCAGTGATGTGACGCGAAAGTCCCAGAACCCCAAGACCCAAGCCCCAGAACGCCAAGGACACTTAGTTTATATTATAAACTAAGTGTCCTTGGCGTTCATACTGAGTTTTTGTTTTTGCCGATTTTAATACAAATAAGGGCTTCTTTTGTGTGGAAAAATATAAAACAGGGTATTAGACAGTGCTATATAAATAATAAAATGAAACAAAGTTTTAAATAAAAAAAAGAGAAATCACAAAAAAAAAAAAAACAAAAAAATCAAAATCATTCAAAATCAAAATCATTTGTCTAATGAGTTTATGTTGGCACCAACTTAAATGTATAAAATGTATGTGTACTAATGAATAAATAAATAAATAAATAAATAAATAATAAATACAGTACAATAATTTTTATGAGATAGTTAAAATGGAGAGCTTCTAATATAGTCGTGGCGCTGGTGGCACGAAAAGCCGGAACTTCTATTGAAGTCCATGGTGGTGAAAAGGTTAAAAGGTTTTCTAAATTCGAATCAGAAAATAACACGAAAATAAGTAAAAATATTCTTACGTATTTCGGTTGCCAATTGCCATAATAACATGAAATTCCTTTAAAGAGTTATGGCAAAGTTTCAAACCAATGACGCAGTGTTTTGACGGAAGTTCTATAAAAAGATCGTAATCTTGTTGGGTAGAGAAAGTGTACGTACTATTATATTGTATTTCAACACTCAGAATTAATATTACAGCGCAGTATGTAAGTGAAACTTTCCGCGATTGTTTTAGATTCACCTTTGAGTAACTTGACGCTTGAGTTCGGAGAAAAAAGAGCACTACCGTAACGTCAAATCATAATTAATACGGCAAATCGATGAGAAAAACCGAAGGAACTTAGTATAAGGGATATAGCAAAGCCATTAAACCTGGTCTGTGTAGCCATCTGCTAGAAAAAGGTCTTGTCAGCTCGTAATTTCGTCATTGATAAACAGAATCTAATAACCACCTAAATGTGGTGATCATTGAATGGTTAGATTCACCGTGAATCCTGTTCATCATTTCAGCCGAAAGATGTTCACTGCTGGACATGGACCGGCGATGCTTGGGTGACAAGCGTCGCCTTCGCCATATTGACCGGTACTGTGCTTCTCGCATCCAGTGGAGTCCCGCAGCCAACTTCTGTTACCTAAGCCCATTGATCAAGAGAAGCACTTCGTTATCATTTCAACCGAAAGACGTCTAATGCTGGACACAGACCTTTTTTTTTTGTTTCCGGGGTGGAAAATCCTCATGGATTTCCATGGGTCTGTCACTCTTGCTGACTAAAAACCACCCCGGTGTTCCATCTCACACCTACGCCGTGGGTCGCGCGGGAACGTACGATCCTTCTGCAACCCCCGACTGGTGCCGCCATTGCGGGCGTCGTCTGGTCAGGGGGGGAGTGAGGTGTTTGACTCCCCCGCGACGTCTAAGAGGGGCGCGCGTGGAACACTACGCGCCGCCGGGTCCTGATGTGTGGGGGGCAACGGACGCTGGACACAGACCTACCCCAAGCGCTGCCACTTCGACCGGTTGTGTGCTACCCACATCCAGCGGATTTCTGCGGCCTTCACAAGGTCATCGGTCCATCTCGTAGAAGAAGAGCAATTGACGATTGTTAACTGTCTTTATGATTATTAGTTGTTAATTCTCCATCCTACCGTTTCCTCGGGTCATTGCCAGCTGCTATTGACTAGGAAAAAGTGATCGTGAGTCACACCCACAGTTCCTTCATTGTCAATGTGGAGAAATGCCAAATGTTTGTTGATTGACCTCCGCGTTCCTAGGAAACCTAGTTTTCTAAAGATATGTTTGTATTCGTGCTCAAACACACGAGCTACACGCGTCATGGCAGTGGCAACTGCTGCCGTCAACACGTGTTGGCGGTAGCCGTCGGCGCATTGGCGGCAGCCGTTGGCTCGTTGGCGGCAGCCGTCGGCTGGTCGGCGATAACATGGCGCTCGTGTATGTATCATTATCTTGGGATACACTTTGGTCCTTGAGAGTAGTCTTCTATAATCTGGATGGGTCTTCCTTCATAATCACAAACAATTCGTTTCACAAGAAACATCAGCTTCATCAAATTGAGGCTCAATCCATGCTGCTTGACCAAGGTCTCTCCCACTTTTCTTTATCTTGCAATTATGGAGCACTGGTGGCCCATTGGTAACAGCCCCGGCTTACAAGTTGTATGTCATGGATTCAAACCCAAGCAAGCGCGTTACTTTGTGTAAATTAGTTCTTCACCAATGTTCTCAAAACGGTGAAGGAAAACATCGTGACGAAATTGGCATGTCCACCAAAAATTCGAAGACATGGGGCACTGTGAACGCGTGGTAGATTACAGCCCACTTACTCTCGAAAAGCGGAGGTATGTGTTCCAGCAGTGCAGTGGGACCAGTATATCTTGCAAATTTAGTCCAATACATGAGATATTAGAAATAACAAAAATAATGCCATAATAAGTCCCATTGTGACAAGAATTGCAGCATTTCATATATGCCGAAGACAAAGTTACCATTCAATTCAAAACATTATCTTCATGCTTCCTTCAGCACATTCTTTATGGATCGAGGCCAAAACTATATTCCTTTTATCATAAATTTTCAATAGAACGGTTTGGCAAGCGCTCTCTTTTAAATTTTCTCGAGTAAATGCTAGAATTGCTAAAAAGATAATATTTTGTCCCTATTGCGAAGTGTTTTTATCAGCCGATGTGAATGCAGATAAATATACGAGTGAGCGTTTTGATGACCTGCTATTTCTGATTTGTATTAGAATGTGACTTACAGTTTTTTTTTTTTGTGGATAGTATTCAATTTGGCGCGTAATGAATGTAGTCTGAAAAATATCACTTAGCAGTCTAACAAGACTAGATTAAATAGTTTGTCTGAGGTCCTTCTCTTTGTATTTTAAATAAACAATTGATTTCGGAATGTCTGAGGATAATTAGATTTATTCTGGTGAGCTCTGCCTCATTAGTGCGTTGCGTCGTCGCAGCGTCGTCTCAATACTGATTAATGATTAATTAAATTATGACAATTTAATTATTATTTCAATTAAATTTGTCAATAATGTCTAATTTATTAGTCATTATTATATTCATAATGACTCGACGCAGGTGTGGCATACAATGCGTTGCAACGACGCAACGCAACGCACTAATGCATCGCCCTTCCTTATTGATCTTAAAGTCTGGTAAAAAAAAGGAGACCATTACTGGTTTCTAAGGATTCATTATAGCAGCGATCGTATTAGTTTGAAAAGGACTTTAATAAAAACCAACTAAAATCAAACATTTCGTTTGATTTTAGTTAATATGTTTATGGGCGAAGCACCACGTATCTGTAGATTTCTAGTCCATCGCCTTTCCACTAGCTATAAATACGCTCATTTGAGGATAAAAACTCCAATAAAAGAGAGAGAAAAAAAACATAACTATTGTCCTTTCATTTGATTTTATAAATGGCGATGGTGAGCAATTCAGCTTTGTTCTGAAACCGATGAGTTTTCCAAAACAGTTTTTAGTCAGTACCTTTTATTACAATATCTTTTATTTTGTTTTTGTAATTTATATTTGATTACTAGATTATTTATTTATAAGTATAAAAATTATGAACTAGGTATGTTGAAACTGTTTGAACTCCCCGTCACTTGTCCCTAAAGGTTTATTAGAAAACCAGCCGCGTCAGACAGCTCCGTTCTGGCATTAACGCTGAAATTAACCTTTTTGGAGCAGTCGTATAAAGGCACACAGGAACTAATTGAAGCTAAAACATTATTTTCACTTTTTGATTTTGTTATTTGTATTTTTGTGTTTCACGAACCGTGTCCAAACAAACATAATTCTTTCATTATTTATTTAGATAGGTACCTGTATGTCTCGTGCTTTATAAACGTGAAAGTAATCACGTCCGAAAGTAAGACTCACCCTATTATTGGTCTGTTTTTAGATTCACAACACTAATTCTATTTTTGTATATTGGCAAGGCTCCTCTGTTGGCCGCCGACTGTTTACTGTTTTCGAATTTTAAATCAGTTGCTTCTTGATTCTCGTATCGAACGCACGTGTTGACAAGCATAAAAATAGATTCTATTTCCGTAAACAAATATAATATGCTGTATACGGTATACAGCATAAAGCTATTTTTTAGAAAAGTGCCTGAAAAAAATCGCCTTACGATACCTTAATTTTATTTTGTTGTTTTTTTGTTATTGTTTATTTATTGAAACATTCCATTTTTTGTGATATACTAGTTTTTTATAATATTATACGAGGTTTATATCGTTGTTGCACATAGAGGATTTATATATTTTTGAAAAATGGTCAAGTTGTACCGGTAAGTCCATCGCATGAAGTCAGGGTTAAAAATTATGATGTCTTAACCCCTTCTTAGGCTCTAATATCTTTGAGTACCTTTGGACGAAACTTAATGTATTGCCATCTTTTTCTACCAAGCGTAATAAGAAAGAGAGGGAATAATATGTTACTTTAATTCACTAGTGGGAACTGTAGCATGTTCTGAAGTGACGTGTTTCGTGTTTGGAAACTTCATGTTTATCACAACGCTAATTTTCTTCCATCAGTTAATTAACTTTATAAAATGCCGTGAAACCAACTCATTTGTGTCAAGGTCTCCCAGGTTATATCAAAGGAATTCCCATCGGAAATTGTTCAGTGGTTTCCGAGTAAGCTTCGATAAAATAAACATGCAACTGTTGTGGTTGGCATTAGTCCTTCAAATTGTTTGAACACAACACGCTAGGCTTGTTAGTGGGCTCGTGGCTAAGTAAGGTCGATCAATCAGGTTAAGCTACGCTTGCCGCGGTTGGTCTGTGGATGGGTGACCATCTTTACATACCGAGACCCCCGTGTCTCTGAAAGCACGTTAAGCCCTTGGTGTCGGCTGTCATTCTTGAACCTTTGACAGTCTAAAAAGGGTCGTCAGAAACCCGAAAGTCTGACAACCAGTCATACCAAGGGGTATCGTAATTTCCAGTAACTGGGTTGTGTTGTGGCGGTCAGATAAGCAGTCGCTCCATGTAAAATACTGGTATTCACCTGCATCCGGTTAGACTGGAAGCCGACCCCAACATGGTTGGTACAAGCTTAGGCAGATGATGATAACAACAGGCTAGGTGAATTACCATTAGACTTGTACAGACGCTAGCACATCGAGCTACTACAATCTGTCAAATTTCTTTAATAGATTTTCAATTTTATCGCTAAAGTATAAGGTTCAAAATTGATTGGGACAATTTGACAGTTTCGGGTAGCTTGATTGGCTGGCGTCTGTACTTTGGACTCGGGTTCTTTGTTATGCGATAATGAATCGTTTCTGTGTGTAATTAAAAAGTTTTTTCATGTCCATCTTAACACTCTTATCTTGTGATTGCTTTTTCGCACTTCAATTCCGATTGAGTTAAAATGTCGCAAATTCGACAAAATACGTCACCTTCATAGCTATGATACGCTTCGCGTGTCGCGATCGAATCGTTACATCGTTGGTTAAGGAAGTAGCTATTTGGAACAAACGAAAATTACAAGATGTCGCGCCCGCAGTTCAATATGCCTTTTGGCATAGATCTCCAACTGTCGCCATTGTGTTGTCCTCTGCAACTCTGGTCCAGTATGGCCCCAAGGTTAGACGGATATCGTCTTCCCATCTTGTTTTTGGACGCCCCCGTTTTCTGGTCCCGTCTCTTGTACCCAAGCATGACTACATGGCAAGCAGCTTTATATTACAGAAAAATAAATTCCTCTATTTGACTTTAATTAAGGCTTCCAACAAACTGTACAATGCGCGCCACGAAAGATGAGACTTGACCCCGCCTCCCCCGCTCTTTCCGCCGCCGCTATGACGTCCGGTCCCGTCCCGCACTCAGACCTCATACCGCTAAAGGTACCTAAAATCGTGTACCTACTGCGCAAGTCAAACCACGTGGTGTGTCAAGTCTCATCTTTCATGGCACGCATTGTAATAGAATACCCATATCAAAAATACATCAATAACTTCAGTACATTATTAAACCATCGCGTGCTAAATTCTCATCAAGTACTATCGCCCTACTTTATTTATCTTTACTGTAAACAACAACAGAGCTGTTTTTAAACAAAGTTATACACTCATTATCATTTCAGGCGAAATGCCAGGAAGTACATAAATAACTATATGTACCTACATAATTATTATAATATTAAATCACCGGTCCAAAACAAACTGTAAACAACACACAAGTCGTCTCTTCGCATTAAAAGTGTACAATCTCAAAAAATAAAACCACATCGAGTTAAGTATACAGAAATGTCTAGTATCGCAAATATTTTCTCAAGTGAAAAAAGAACGTAGTTCGACAAATCCCGCTATAATTCGCTAGATCGCGCATTGGTTAGTTTTAAATTATTGGTGGAAGTTTATTAGTCTTAAAACCTTTAAAACGTCCTCCTGTAAAATTAGTAAATTCTGAGATTGTACACTTTTAATGCGAGAAGACGAAGTGTCGGTATTTTGGCAGTTACTTTCACAGGTTTATTTTTGAGTTGATTGATTGTGGAAGGAAAGGTCTTATGTACTTTCTTTCTGAGGGTTGGTAACTGTGATTGCTATTTGGCCGTTTCCAATCTTATATCTTGTACCATATTCTGACAAATAATTATTATGATTGTATCGGCATGAAGCCCTTTGTACATGGCACGATTTCTTTACGGTACGGCGTATAAACAAGAAAGAAAATAGACATTTATTTAGCGCAGACTAAGAGACACACAATACACCAGATAGTTAGATAATAGAAACCGAACCGAACCGTCAACAAGCTTCCATTAGTGATCCATACAACACTGACGAGCATGCTACACACGGCGAATAAACCGTATAGTAGCTTTTCACGTCAAGAAAAATATGTGAGGACAATGACAAAGGGCCTTGCTCTCATCAGCGTGATTATTATTGTATCTCCATTACATAATCCCTGTCTTTCACTCTGCATTCCATTGTCTGAAGTTAAGGGGCCGTCTCCACGAGCGAGAGAATCGCGGCGATATTATCGTCATGCCACGTATTTCTATACACTCTCTTAGAAAGTGTCTCCACAAGGTGATATCACCGAGTTTGGTGGCACGGCGAGACTATCGCCGCAATTCTCTCGCTTGTGGAGACGGCCCCTAAGGGATTCATTGATTTTTCCTTCTTTAGGTAATTCGGTTTATTCAGAAATTGTCGTCATTAATTTCTAATACTAATCGTATAGTAGCTTTTCACGTCAAGAAAAACGTCTTAGTACAAAGACAAAGGGCCTTGCTCTCATCAGCGTGATTAATTGTATCTCCACATAATCCCTGTCTTTCACTCTGCATTCCATTGTCTGAAGTTAAGGGGCTGTCTCCACGAGCGAGAGAATCGCGGCGATATTATCGTCATGCCACGTATTTCTATACAATCTCTTAGAACGTGTCTCCAAATGGCGATATCACCGAATTTGGTGGCACGGCGAGACTATCGCCGCAATTCTCTCGCTCGTGGAGACAGCGCCTAAGGGATTCATTGATTTTTCTTTCTTTAGGTAATTCGGTTTCTTCCGAAATCGTCGTCATTAATTTCAGATACTCTTGTCGGTGGTTTGGATGCCACTTTGGTCTATATTGGATTCTGGACCCTGCTTTTCCCTTTGATTTGTGATATGGGGCCCCTTGTTCGACTCTTAGACAGGTACTCAAGGATTTCAATACGTAATAGCGTTTTTTGTAGCACCGATCTAGTTTTCCACGTCTTTTAATTTGGCAGTAACCCATGTTTACCTAAGGTATAGCTAACATGAAATATCCCTTTATAATATGGAAAATATCCCTTTAAACAGGTGTGGCAGGGTGACAAGGAAACGCACAAACTGTAAACCATGAATTTAGCACATGATTCCAGTTGTAGCGCAGAAATTTATTGTAGGTTATCAAAATAATATCTGCTATTTCATAGAAAATGGCAATACCTACGCGGTCAAATTGTATGGCACAGCTATTTTTTTTAATAATCGGCGTAATTCATCTCAGGGGGGTTCGGACTGGTTCCATGGTAACTGGTTACGCGTAGACCTGCTTATTTTCAGGTTTTCTTACGTAATTTTCAGTGCACGTCACCTAAATCTCAAGTATCTCCATAGCATTGTAGTTTATTTTAAAACGTTACGTTATTACCAGTATTATCACTTTATCAGTCACAATAACTGTACTATCTTAGTTATCATCTGTTGTTTCAAATATAAGATAAACAGACTGATAGTCTATCCTGAATACCTATATTGTTATCTTACACAGATCTACTAACATCTCATCTTAGGGAGCTAACTCATCAAGATCTTATCCTAAAGTTACAAGAGTACTTTTCGACAATTTCGACTAAGTGTTTACATTACGTTTTTATTTTATTTATTCAGAAGAACAAACAATTACATATTATATACAAGTAGATAAGGAGTTATGTGCAATGTGCAACCAACAGCGTTCTCCACAGATACACAAAAAGATAAATTTAAAGTCTGACAGAACAGATAAGTTTTTACTTGTGCATACAGTTTTAATAAAAAAATAATCTGTGGAACTACCAGTCGGATTAAAAAAAAAGGAAATAAAATACAAATAAATAAACATAAAAAATGAAACACTTGAAGAGATCAATATTATTCACATAATTTTTTGATTGTGTCAAACAATATGTTTCTAAATTCTCCAATGGACAAAGCAAATAGATTCAAGTATCTCCCTAGCTTTTCCCAAGTATGTTGTGGTCGGCTTCCAGTCTAGCTAGAATAAATATAATAGAATACCAGTATTTTACATGGAACGAATGCCTATCAGACTACCGCAACCCAGTTACCTACTGGGTAACACATAAAGTTATGGCACCTAACGAGTCTTCCGATAAATTGTTTCCGTAATACAATTCCCTTGTGCCATTTTGCGAATACTGGCGCTGTTACTAATCCTGTAAACTCCAAAAATGTTTGGCAGCTACTATTTTTTCCAGAAAATCGTGCTATGGATAGAGAAATTAAGCATTTTATTTTGTTTACTCCTACAATTATCATCATTGGCTTTGTTCCACACATTGCTGGATATAAACCTCCGCCCTTTTGTGCCATGTTCTCCTGCTCTGTGCGAGTCTCATCCAGGTCTTCCCCGCGATCTTCTGTAGGTCGTCCATCCATCCTGGCTATTAGTCTGCCAACGCTTCTTCTACCATTTCTCGGCTACAGTTCCGTTAGGGCTCTGCGGTGTACAATGCGTGCCACGAAAGATGAGACTTGACCCCGCCTCCCCCGCCTCTTTCCGCTGCCCCTATGACGTCCGGTCCCGTCCCGCACTCAGACCTCATACCGCTGAAGATACCTAAAATCGTGTTCTGCGCATGTCAAACCACGTGGTGTGTCAAGTCTCATCTTTCGTGGCACGCATTGTAATTACGTAACACACTATCAGTAGTAATGGGTTTCATTTAGACAGTTCAACAACATTCATTGCGTTATTTCCATTACTGAGCAGACAAGTTTATCGAACATATAAAGCAATGGACTAGCGATATCCATCAAAATTATTTAGATGGAGATGATAGTGTGTTACGCAATTGTTGTTCCACCTGCCATCACACAACAACTTCTCATAAATTCTCGTGCAATTTCCTCGGAAATTTTACCCCTTATAAAGATAACACATATCAATATCATTATTATATTTGCTAGATACTAAAACGTATCTTAGTCTTAGTTTACACAATATTTACCAAGGCTTGAATGCGAGGAAAACTGACAATTGTTCCCCAATCTTTGAAGGAAGAAGACAGTTTGGTTATAAAATGCCTTATTATAATTATTTCGAGAAGAAGGCCGGTGACTTGACGTTGTTGAGTGAATATTTGGAAACTGAAGTTATTTTTTTGATCAAAACTATTGGAAGGTACGAAGAGGGTACTTGAATTCTTGGACGATTTTTGTGTTTTATTGTTGGTCTGTTAGAAAGGCTTCTCTGTTTTTTAGTTAGTTGGCGGGGCGTTTAATGACTGTATTTTATCACAGCATGCCTCAGTGCTCTCTTACCTTGTTTAAAGTGGTTGTCAGCGCCTCTTTCAACTCTTGAAACAACATGCCTCTTAGCGCTGATTTACCTTATGAATTGTAATAGAGTCGTTATAAGCGTTGTCAGCTTATAACAACTATATTTTGTTGCAGCGGCGACTGCGCTTATAACGACTTTTTATTTTTTGACAGTGCTTAAAACAACTGCTTTTTTGTTACAGCGGTGACAGCGCCTCGCTGAGCGTTGCCGGGAGCAAGCGCTCCGCTTTGTCGGCTTCGGACGCCGAGTGTTTCTCGCTGTGCCTGGGTGCCGGGCCTCTGTGGTAAGTCTTAGATTTTTATTATTTAATTGCAGAAAGAAAAATATGTAGTTATTTTTTTTTTCAAACACGCTTTTCTCAGAGACGTGCGTGTCAGACGTGCGAAGAAATAAGTTCATGCAACTATTTGACCTGTTCATTTATCTAGTTATCACTAGAGGCACATGCTCTGTAATATCTTGTAGTGCATGTAACGTCAGGCCTCCGTCACTTCATGTACTTGCGCGCTATAATTACCTACCGCCCGGCCGAGCGGTCTCGGGCCGTTTGCGGACCATATTCAGTGCGGTTTTCGCAAGCGAAGCGCACGCACGTTATTCAATTTTAATCATTCCATTCGTTTGTACGGGTACCTACAATGCCGTCTGGTGCCTTATGTGCAGTAGATGGGTACAAATCAAGTAAAAGAAGGGATAAACACCTAATATTTTTCCATTTACCTGTCAATGAAGAAAGTTAAGTGATAAACTATTACCATTTTTTGTCGTTTCAAAATTATTACAGTCAGCACCAATTTATTAAAAACATATTTTACCTTTATACGATACAATTTTAAACTACCGAACATATTCACAGTTCTCAATAAAATAGACACAAATAGTTATGTTAATTTAATTTTATCGAAGAGGCGGCCCTGCGATTGCTGTGGGATCGCGCGGTGCGAAGCAATCACAACTGTACGCTTGAGCATTTAGGCACATTTTAGCATGCAGCGGTTGCTGACGCGACGGAGTAGGCTATTATAGCAATAGGTATTGGAAATTTTCTACTGAGTGAAGTATCTGTTACGTAGTAACTATTTAGTAATCTGTGGTAACGTGACGTATGTGATACGTTTTAACTCTGACTAGCATCTGCCCGCGGGTTCGTTTTCGCTTAGCGTTCTTTCTGGCTTTTTTTCTCTTTGCTCGGCTCATAAGAATCATAGCATGATGTTAGGGTCTTCCTCAAGAATTGGGCTATCAAATGCAAAAATATTTTTTTCAAATCAGACTGAGTTCCTGAGATTACGCCCTATATATGTACAAACAAACAAATACCTCGTTATAATATTAGTAGTACAGATAAAGTGTGTTCAGTAATTAAATACTACGTACTTGGAGTCCCTTTCTAGAATACTCATCCAAAGTGGTTGAAGGTTGCTTCTATTAAATTCTAAGTTATCTCAAATGTGTTCTTCACAGGTGGTCCTGATGTTCCGGCAACCGGCTCGGCACCGCCCGGAGGGGTGAATGGCGGGGCTGCGAGCCCCGCTAACCCATCAACACCCACCCACGACGACAACAACCGTGAGTGAACCATCTCGTTTTATTATTAAAGAGTTCCACAGCACATAACATCCTTAACCACTGAAGACAAAATCTTCGAAGGAAAAGTTTTTAAAAGGAGAGTCTTGAGGGCCTCATCAACAGCTTTTTTTTACTAGCCTGCGCAGTCCCACAGTTTTAATTAATTTTGGAAAAAAAAGTATACAATAAGCATATTAAAAATGACAAAAAATTCATTCAGTAAATGATTCTGAACCAACTACTTTCATAATGTAATTTAGTAGAAATATTTTATAGTAGTGCAATCTGCGATCATTGATGAAATCTTATCTAGATTTTACTTATTCACTCCTAATTTGAAAACTTCCTGGTTATTGCTAATGGTTTTCCAATGCCCATATGCAGGTGCAACCATATTTCAGATGGGCTACTGAACTGTAAGCCAACTAAACTAAAATGTACGTACACAACTTTGGTACTGATCAACCAACTGTTGTCTCCGCAGGTGACTTGTTGAGCACCCTACTATGGGCCAGCGCGAGTTCACTCGCAAGCAGCGCGGAGAGCCTCATCACCGAATCGCAAGCACCGCCGCAAGCTCACCCAGCCATCCACCAGCAACGCAGAGAACAGGTCAGTAATAAATCTACAATCTGCCCAGTCTTTTCCCATTATTTTATTGCTACTTCAGCTTACTTATTCTGAATTTTTCCATAGCTTTTGGGAATGCCCACGCAAATTTTTGTACGCATTCAGTGTGTAAAGGTCTTGAAGGCTGGGCACTTCGTAGAGTTCTGTAAGTGTTGAAGATTCAACAAAAAAAAATTGGTACCATACTTTTACTTGAAAAAAACTTTGCACACAAAATAAGAAATAATTTGTAACATTACAGACGATCAGCAAGATCCTCGAGCGCAAGGATAGGAAGCCTGTCAAGGTGGATTTCAAAATTTTTCTCACCGAAAACACCATCAACCGCTGGGAAGCTGTAAGTATTGTTCACCATAGTTATGTTTAGAAATTTGGTCTTCCGTCAGTAGGAGACATGGACACTGACTGTCAAGATGTCCCACAAACTCATACCCCCTTTACATATCAGATGAATAGTTACACACCGATTTCTCACTTTCAGTCGCCAGTAATTTGACTTTCGAAAGAAGATGACAAAGCGTTGTGTAACTATACAGACGCTATACAACGTTTATTAGTAAGGGGATAGTCTAAAATAAAAATGTGTAAATAATTTTCATCATCTTAAAACGGTGAAGGAAAACATCGTGAGGAAGCCTAGAACCAAAAATTCGAAGACACATGACTTCTACCAACCCGCACTGGGCCCGCGTGGTAGTTTACAGCCCACTCCGTCTCACAGAGAATAGGCCTGTGTCCCAGCAGTGGGAACATTATAGACTGATTAGGTAGGTAGGTATAGTATATAAATTAAAAAAACAGTGGCACTCCGGGAGTGCCGACAGTAGTGAAAACAAAACACAAACAGAATACTTTGCCATCACTCAATGACATATCGGATATACGTTAAAACCGAGTACATCCCGAGGACAGCCGAACACATCCGAAGCAGGTATTTTTTTAATCGTCTTATAAACAAAACACGCGCGGTATTGCTTACGGTAATAGTGGCGCGAGTTCAATGGTTTTTCCCCATCTCAAAAAATTACCAACACACCTAAAGAAGTTTTCACTTCGATAAGTAAATAATGTATAGTGTACGATGTTATCAGTAACTGAACTTATGTATCGAAGAGCATTGACATTATTGATAACCTTTTGATATTAACAAATATGTCGTTGCAATGAGGGTTTTCTGAAATGCCGTTCGCTAGGTGGCAGCACTGGCACGTCAGGTCCAGGCATCTGTCAAAGAGCCTATATTTTCTTTAGTCATGACGGAATGATGAACGAATGAATGAATCGAATGATGAACGTCATCATATATTTTGTATTGGGAGACCTCTTGTCACAGTGGTGCCAACTGGTGTCGTAAATTTTCACGAAAACCCTCATTACAACGTTTATAATTATACTTAATTGAATAAGTAGTTAAAGTGAAAGTATTTATGTATGGTTCACATCATATAATGTAGTGTAGATTGCTTTGTGAAAGAATTCAATCGGGGAACTGTAGTGTTACCAGCTTTCATACTTGTTTCATTGGGATAGCCCGATTCAAAATTACGTCAATTTACGTCAGGCGCTGATAGGTAATAGGTAAAACGGGCTGTTGTCCGCAACTCCACGTCAATGCGCGTATTTTGCGTACGGGTGGGAAAATCGATCATTCGATCCACCTCAGCTCCTCAAGGAAGGCCATCAACGCCTTGATGTTACTAACCGTCTCATGTAGGGTACCTGGGTTACCGAAGTACTTTGCCCTGTACGTGGCGACCACCGGGCAGTTTAGAAGCAAATGTGCCGCGGTCTCGTCGTCCTCCATGCAGGCCCTGCACAGCGGACTGTCTGTTACTCCTATGACAAAGAGATGTTTATTGAATGACCCGTGGCCAGTTAAAGCTGCAGTAACACTAACACACACAGGCGCTGATTAATTTGACAGGACTAAACTAAAATGTATCTTCTGTCCTTTTCTTAATGACATAAAAAGATAAAGGTGCAATGAACTTAAATGTTCTTATAAGTTAAAATAGGACCAGCTATGTCCCGCCGCTTAGGCATACAATAACAATCACATAGTAATTGAGATTAAAATGTATTTAAAAATAACAAAATTAAATTCTAACTTAACTAAAACTATACGGAAACTAAAAAATAGCATCGAAAAATTCGTCAGCATCGCTGTCGACTAAATAATCTCTCGGGATCGACAGCGATGCGGAAAATTTTTTCTACGCTATTTTTTAGTAAATGCATTTAAATGAGTTAAAATACACCAATTCCAATAAATGTCAGAAGTAACTGTAGCTACACTGCCACAGGCATCTTTTGGTGCAACGAACGTTGCGCTGTTGGTAACAATTTGTCACACATTTGTGCAAATTGTTTAGTGGAATCTAATAAACAAAACAAGATGGCGACGATAGTTCCGATTTTGTCCACATACTAAAAGATCCTCGTGCTTAGCTTTGGTTATGCCAGTCATTTTGACCAGAGTCCGTCATCTCGACCTCCTCAAAATGTATTATTTTCTTGCTTCTCAGGTGGTTCAAGGAGGCACTATGTACCTGCGCATGCCGGGTGTACTCCAGTCAGGCAGCAAGGAGAGCTTCATGCTACTGCTTGACTTCGCTGAAGAGAGACTCGGTTGTACCAAGTGAGTATAATCTATATTAAAAACTACTAGGCCCGCCCTGGACCAATAAACAATCATGTTGTGGCGGCATCTACAACGACACATGTGAACTACGCAACACAGTGACGTCACGCAAAATCCTGCATCGCGCAAGCAGAGTTATCCGCGCGATTACCATATATGCAACATCAACAGTCGGACAGTAGCCTACCAGACACATCACGAGGATGAGTAGCTTTACATCCTGTTCCTCATACCTCTGTAATGTCATTGGAACGTCCTCATGGCGAGTTGAGGGAGTTGGGAAAGGGAACACGACGAAACCAGTGAAGAAAACCTGTCAAGCCAGGAGTAACGCTTCCCAAACTTGCATAGCACAATACTCTGGCTGTGTGTCGGTCTCAAGCTATGAATTTATACTTTCAATTCATAAAGGCCACTTTCGCAATCATACTATGGCGAAGACAGTCCGTGTTTTTCTTTTTTTCGCTGCACTACGTAGATATAATCAAAGAGATTGGAATTTAATTTGGATTGCATTTATTGGTATTTTAGCACATACAAAAAATAATAACTGAAATATCCTTCACCAATGGGATTTGATACGATTAACTTAACAGTTAACTGTCCATTATGATTCATAGTGTTATCATTAATGATTCTGTCAAAGTGGCCTTTTTAGGCCCCCAGTTTAAAGATTGACTTTTTAGAAAAAAAAAACATATAAATTCTTGTAATCATGCTACATGCGTAATTCTTACTGTTTTGGAAATTTTATTTTATCATCTGAATCAGAATTTATATGATTTTTTTTAATGAAAAGTTAATCTTCAAACTTCGATATTGTAGTTAGTAGTTAGTTACCCTTATAAAAAACAGGACCAACAACAGTATTCATGACGGAGTACCATTTGTTCACTCTCTCGAATATATTTCCAGCCTTGTAAAATCTAAATACTTACCAGGATGTTCTCTTTCCAGCTGCATCATCTGCGTGCTGAAGAGCCGTCCGGACCGCGCGACCATTCTCCGCACATTCATGTTCATGGGCTTCCAACTCCTGGCCCCAACCTCACCTCACATGCCCCAAGAAATCACCAACCCCGAGTACATATTCCTGCACTACAATATGCAGTAACACTCGGAAATTTCGAGTTTCGTAAAGCCGGAAATTTAAAGCTTTTAATGGTAGATTAGAGCTTGTCTTGTAATCTTAGTAAAACCTCGAGCTTGAAAATTTCGAGTGGAGTTTAAGACCTGTAGGCGTTGATATAGTTTGGGTTCTCTCGAATTTCGTCGTCTTTTTAAAATTTCCGACTCGTGAAACTCGAAAATTTCGAGTTGGACGTCACATGTAGTTTCGTTTAATCTAGAAACAGTATTTTGAAAGTTGCACGTTTTCTCATATTAATGAATATATCACCAGGGCTTGCTTATAGTGAGGCATCAACAAGTCTGTAGTATTAGATATTTAGCGTATTATTGTATGACGTATTAATGCGAATGTCTTTTCATTTAGTGTCAAAAACTCGGATTTTCCGAGTTTTAAAATTGAATGTAGCTAACTCGAAAAGTAGGATTCTATTCTGCTTTAAAATCATTTTTTTGCATAAATTAACAACTTGCTTAAATAATTAGTGGATTAATATCTAAAGAGGACTCAAAAGATATTCGTATTAAACTAATTATTTTATTTCTACGATTTCAGCTTTTCAACTGGCTATTGTAGAAATACTTATATTTTCTTATTATTAATTAAGTAATTTCTTTATCCTATATATTATTATTATTGTAAAACTTAATAATATCGTCGTCGTGTTTAATCATATTCACCCGCTCCGGGTTAGAGCAAAAAAAAAATTAAAAACAAAAAATACAAAAAAAAAATGTAATTACTTATAATAAAAAGATTTTTAAAAATATTTCGGATTTTTACACCATTATTTCACAAGTCTTTTTAGCACTTTATTTTTACTTTAACACCTTTCACGGTAAGACTTGAACCATTTTTTGTTTAATTAAGTTTCTAAGAACACCTGTTTAACGTTACGTTCGAAATATTTTTTTCTGTCAATCCAATCTACGCGTTTTTGCGATTTTTACGTGAGAGATAAAAATCGTAGGCGCGCGTAGTATATTAGTATTAAGTATAACTTTAGTTAAGTGGTTTTATTTTTAAATTTTAGTATTAATATTCGACATTATTCTGAAAAATAAAATCTTTTGTAATGTAGAAATTATTCTCTTAAATATGCGAAAAAAAAAATTTGACGGGCAATTTTTAATAAATCGCTACAATTCAATCTAAAAACGATCCCAGATCGAGAAAATTGCAGGAGAATGATGATGATGATGATGAAAAACACCTTTTGAAACAAAACCTACTAAAAATATCAAACAATCTTGTAGACAAAGATACCCGCATAAACTTAAAAGCAAAATGGTATCTAAAATCCATAAAAAAGAGAATAATTTTAACTTTATTTCACCCTAGCCTACTTTTATAACGACACGTCCCAAAATTTGTCAGTATTTTTCATGTCACCCTTCCACATAAGATTTGTTTCAGGGACGCGTTGTAAGTAGGTTTTTTTTTTATCATAGGTCTTGTATTAATTAATAAACAATTAAAGCTAATAATAATCAGTTTTGGAGTTTTATTTCAATGCCTGCCTCGTTGGTCCAAATTATTCCCGATAAGTAACAACTTTTGACAATCAGGGAAAAAAAAAGTTTCGTTCGTCTGCACTGGTCGAAAGGAATTGTTTTTTCCCGTTCGTACTTATGCTGAGTTCAAAAGTCAAAAAGGTTTAGAAAAGTTCGTCCAGTGTTGACAAACGGAACATTTTTTTTTCCGATCGTCAACAATGTGGACGACGGGGTGCGACTGATCGGGAATATTCGTCCTCTAAAGTATCGGGAATTACGATACGTTCAGTTTTGCTGGTAGGTATGCTATGACAAATGTCTCTAAAGCAGATTTCAAACGATTCAATCAAGTGACTTCATTTTTAGAAGTAAAAAGAACAGCGTGTAAAGTTCACTCATACTATAGAAAGGGGAGGATCCTCCAAACAGACGGGTGTCGTGTCTGATGGGCAACTGCCCAAATATTTATTCCGGGAAGTTTTTTTTTTGTTGCTGAATTGGCGCCCGCTCTTGACCTCTGATGGATTAGGACGTTGTTTAAATGCTGCTAGTTGCGCGGTAAATTCTGCTTGCGCGATGCAGGATTTTGCGTGACGCCAGTACGCTGCGTAGTTCACATGTGGCGGTGTGGATGTTGCTACACATTATAGAAAAGAACGTTAATCTGCTCCCTTCATTAAATTTTTCGATCATTGGGTAAGCTAGTGAAAGATGTCGAGTGCCATCTTTCAACATCGTTGGATCAGCGGGGTAATTGCGTAACAGATTAACAGAAATGGCTTGTCCAAAACACAAAGAGAATACTTTGCCATCACTCACTGACGTAACGGATATACATTAAAACCAAGTACATCCCGAAGACAGCCGAACACATCCGAACCGGTTTTTTTTTTAATCGTCATAAACAAAACACGCGCGGTGTCGCTTACGGTAACAGTGGCGCGTGTTCAATGGTTTTTTACCATTTCAAAAAATGCCTAACTCGCTTAAAGAAGTTTTCACTTAAAATAAAAACCTACAGTTGGTTAATGGTCTCCCCATAGCTTTTAATTCTTTCCTGCACAATGCTTTCTCTGGCCAATCTCCCATAAACGTTTCCTAGTCGCCACGCCAACGTCTCTTAGGTCATCAAATACTTAATAGTGTTGCGCGAATGCTTGGGCATCTCTCTGGCCGCTTCAGCCATTATGGCCAGGGAAGTAAAGGAACACTCAATCCGCATACTCTCAGACAGTATGGCTGTTCTGCAAGCGCTGAACAGTTATACAGTTGACTCTGGGCTAATATACGAGTGTCACCAGCGCCTCAACCAGGTGGGTAACCTCAATAATATAACCATTCAATGGATCAAAGGACACAACGGCTCGTTAGGTAATGATGCAGCCGACGAGCTTGCCAGAAGAGGGTCGAGCATGGCACCAGTGGGACCTGAGCCCATCGCGCCACTCCCCTTCGGGTATATACGCACTCTGGTAAGGAAACGCACTAGAGATCAACACAACAAACTATGGACGGACCAAGGCGAATGCAGGCAGGCCAGGGAAGCACTTCCCACATTGGACGGCCGCCTCACGAAACAGGTTCTCCGTCTAACTAAACAAAAGCTGCGTATAGTTACTGCAGCTTTAACTGGCCACGGGTCATTCAATAAACACCTCTTTGTCATAGGAGTGAAAGACAGTCCGCTGTGCAGGGCCTGCATGGAGGACGACGAGACAGCGGCACATGTGCTTCTAAACTGCCCGGTGGTCGCCACGTACAGGGCAAAGTACTTCGGTAACCCAGGTACCCTACATGAGACGGTCAGTAACATCAAGGCGTTGCTGGCCTTCCTCGAGGAGCTGGGGTGGATCGAATGACCGATTTTCCCACCCGTACGCAAAATACGCGCATTGACGTGGAGTTGCGGACACCAGCCCGTATTACCTATTAGTGTTGCGCGCCACAATTAATGCCTGGTACATGGTGACATTAGCTACCACTAGCGCCGCCTAGTATCGGGCAGCAGAACTAGTAGTCAAGATCCTTCTGGAACTTTCGACAACTATTGACATCTGGTCAGTCGGGACCGGTATGTACTCGAACATTCTAGATGTTTCTACAGTAGAAGGTTCTAGAACTATCTGAGGCACTATATAAGGCCGGTGTGGGCCGCAAGCCGGACACAGATTGGATACAGCGATACAAGCGAATACATCGAAAGCGATCTTCAAGTGCGACTTAGAGCGATCAGTAGTGCAATTGTGTTTCATAATTATTAGTGTGTTTGAGTTGTTATTAGTGTTGTTGAATAGTGTCATTTTTTTTTGTTATTAAATCGGCAGTTTTTATAGTCACGAACCCCAAGCTCGTAACAATAGCTTAAAATAGAGACAGGTGGAAATGGACAGGGGGTCGGGGAGACAAGAAATCCTTACCCTGCAGCCAGCGGTTTGAAAGCCAGTAAAAAAAACTAGAGCTAAACAACGGGCAACGCCATCTATTTATAAAATAATTTCCAAAATTACAAGCTTACAATTTTTCATCATTGCAACAATGATGTAAACACATTTAAAAAAATGTTAGGTACAGACGCCCAGCACATCGAGCTACCCGAAACTGTCAAATTTTCCCAATCAACTTTGAACCTTATGCTTTAGCGATAAAGATGAAAATCTATTAAAGAAATTTGACTAATTGTAGTAGCTGGATGTGCTGGCGTCTGTACTAAAGTGGAGCACACTTGATAACAATTGAATAGGTAGTTAATTTAATTAACTATTATCTTCCCTGACTTCATAAGGCACGACTATTAATTAGTTTACCTTATTTTAATGTTGTTTATTCTGAAAGGAATTTTATCAGCGTTATGTGGAATTATCTACACATCAGTAGCGAAAGGTCAATTTTTTTAAGAGGTAAGCTGGAGTAGATATCTTTAATATTATTATATTACTTGTCTATAAAATATCGACTGTGCCATTTTTTAAAGTGGGCTTCCCTTTAGGGTAGGTAGGTAGGAATTTAGTTATATGGAACCTACGCCACTGCTACACTTAACTTTATCAAAAGGAATTAGTAACACATTATTCACTTCTAATAGTGAAATTACCAAATGTAAGCCCAGGGTTTTTTTGCGCAGATTTTTTTCGGACACTGTATTTTCAATGCACTATTAGCACAAAGTGTTGAAAATCTAACACTGTGTTTTTTGACGCACTGAGATGTGCTCTGTTGAATTTTCAACGCTCGGCTCAACACAGAGAGTTGAAAATCCCGCGGCGATATTTTTACGTCCAAGCGTACGGCTAATTGATCTATAATGGTATGAGGGACAGAACAAGGTGTAATAATGTGTGTTGTCTTTGGTGCCTGGCCCTGACATCAAACAATGGACAAAATTGTCAACATTTTCTAAGATTGAGAACGAGGCTTTTGACTACTTTATGTGTGTGTATTTTATGTTCTTTTTTAATATTTTTATTTGTAATGCGCGTTTTCGTTTGTGCAGAATAAACTAATTTTCTTTCTTTCTTTCTTCTTTAAAGTTCACTCAACCACCATAGAAAAGGGGGGACCCTCCGACCAGACGGGTGTCGTGTCTGGCGGGCAACTGCCCGATGATTTATATCTCAATAATTGGGCTATCAAATGCAAAAATAATTTTTCAAGTCTGACCGGTAGTTCGAGAGATTACCCACTACATACAAACAAAGAAATTACTCTTTATAATATGAGTATAGATGAACGCGAGGATAGACTACCAAACTCATTTTAACTGCTTTGGTTGGCAGATTAAGATAACATCATTTGTCTAATCATTTTGGTCCTAATTAGCCTTTCAAAAACTTCATTTACATCTCTCGTTTTTCTCCCTTCTTACAACTTTTCATAAACTCTATAATAGTAGCTGATGTCGCCTTCGAGCTGCCTTTCTCCCGGAACCCCCTCCTCATCGACCAAGTGGAACCGTTGCTTGTCGATGTACGGGAAGAACGTGTCGCAGTCGTAAGACTTCTGTATCTCGGTGAGGTAGATCTTGCCGCAGTTGCTATGGGACATAGCGGCCTGGAATGAAGAAAACAAAAAACGTCTTCAGTTGTGGGAGCCTCGTCAGGAACCAAGCTCTGTACAATGCGTGCCACAAAAGATGAGACTTGACACACCACGTGGTTTGACATGCGCAGTACACGATTTTAGGTATCTTTAGCGGTATGAGGTCTGAGTGCGGGACGGGACCGGACGTCATAGGGGCGGCGGAAAGAGCGGGGGAGGCGGGGTCAAGTCTCATCTTTCGTGGCGCGCATTGTACACGATACTCGTTTACAAACAGACTTATACAGGGTTATTGGTAAAAGACCAACAACCTCTTAAGAGGTCATTGTATTCATCATTATGAACAACTTTTACTATGGGACAAACCTGAAATCGCGAAAAAAATATCAACTGTTCCCTACATTGATAAAACTCACCTGATATATTGAAGATCCTCCTATAACCCAGGTTGACTCTATGTCCTTTCGACCCTCGATGTATTTCACTGCTTCATCTAAACCCGCCACTAACACCACTCCTTCAGGCACCTGCAATGTTTGACAAAGCATATTAGACTAGTTGAACAGTCAATCTGTAGATATACCAAGCAATTTTCAGGGTTCCTTACCCAAAGGGTAAAACGGGACCCTATTACTAAGACTCCGCTGTCAGTCTGTTCGTCTGTCACCAGGCTGTATCTCATGAACCGTGATAGTTACAGTTGAAATTTGCAATTATTTTTTATTGATGATTTTTTTTTTGAGTTAATAATGATTTGCTGTAAGCAATAATTGCTGGAGAATCATTATGTTAATTGTAACTTAATATTACAATTGTCTAGTGGAAAAAATCTTATCTCTTGTTTTGGATGTTGTAAGGGTCATAGAGCTAGGGGCACATTGATAAGATTGATTAAGACATGGTTTCTAAAATTACTAATACTGTGAAATAATTCAACCAGTATTTTTTTCACAACTGAGTATGAAGGTAAAAGAAATTAAAATAATCAATTGGTACTTGTCCAGCTTTGAACCCTCAATCTGGGGTTAGGAAGTCGATTTTGAAACATCTGATCTGATAAAAAAAAAACTTACCATAAAATTTGCGTGACAACATAAATATTACCTTTTCTTTCAGGTTATCAACGTGATGTGTCAGCACTATATTGACTCTGCCTTTCAAGGGCCTGTATCTGTCTGGGATGCAGTCCCAAGTCCTGCGACCCATGATGACCGCATTCACCTTGGAAGGGTCTAACACTTTAGTTGTCATTGTCGTAAAGTAGGCCATTTCTTTCCTGAAATGTTTAATAATAATAATATTATCACCAACACGCACTGGGCCCGGATGTTGGATTACGGTCCAGTCCTTCTCACAGAGGCCTGTGTCCCAGCAGTGGGAACATTATAGGCTGATTACATAGTAATAATTTATTTAAACACAAAGGCTTTGTAGTACAGACGCCAGCACATCAACCTACCCAAAACTTTCAAATTTTCCCAATCAATTTAGAACCTTATGCTTTAGAGATAAAGTTGAAAATCTATTAAAGAAATTTGACAGATTGTAGTAACTTGATGTGCTGGCGTCTCGCGTCTGTACATGAAAAACTTACAAAGTATCCATTATTAATTACATGGTGTGCACACAAATTTTTGAGTAAAGTGGTGCTCTCCTAACTAGATCACTGAGTAAGTACTTAATTGAAATTAGGAAGTCAGAAGCCCGAAAGTGACAACCAGTCAATTATAGGGCTATTTAATTGTGTTACCTAGTAACTAGGCTAAGCAGGGAGTCGCTCCATGTAACTAGTAATGACCTGCATGGAGTATTAAGGATCATGGATACGAGGAGAGATGGAGACCAGGAGACACGTAGCACAGTTTTACTTAGTATGGGCTCCTGTCTTCCATCTTCAAACTTATGCGGGTAAAACCACGGGGCGCTGCTAGTATTTCATCTAGCAGCGCCCCGTGGTTTTACCCGCATAAGTGTTGATACCGTGAGAATATTGGGATAACAACTATCCTTTGTCGTTCCCCAGGATGCAATTCATCTCTCTGCCAGATTTTATTGATATCCGTTCAGTGGCTTAGGAGTGAAAAGGTAACATATGGACAGACAGACAGAGTTATTGTCGAATTTATAATATTATGGATTACCTGCATCCATTTCAACTGGAAGCCTGTGCTTTTTCTCAAGTCTGTCATGTCTCGAGAAAAAGCATAGGTGATGCAGTTGAGGCTTAAGGAAATGTTTACCTCACTGAAAGAGGGTGTTGAATTCCTCCATAGTAATCGGGAATCAACTGGTGCCAATAGACTGGTTCCCTATGAGATGAGACTTTAAAAACATTACTAGCAAAATGTGGATGGACTATAGACTTCTGCCCGTGATATACCTTTGTAGGTTTTAAACTCTATTCTTTTAGAATAGAATGCTAGAGTGAAAAAAAGGTCCGACAAGAGTAAAAAAACAGAATTAAAATAGAATTGTATGATTCGATTACAAAACACAGGTACTTACAAAGTTCTGAAATATTTGTCTGCAACCAAAATATACACAATACAAACAATTTCGAAGGAAATAAACTTACTAACTACCTAGAATAGGGCATTGAATAAGTTTTATGCCTCGACATTCATATCTACGTCAGACAAAGCCCCAGAAACAGCAAAGTTAACCTCACATATACCTACTGTACAGGAGAAGCGGTGAACTTAATAAACTCAGGAATCGTTAATTTTTGAGTTTGTTGTAGATGTAAAGACTTACTTCAGACGCCATGGCAACGTTCCATTAACTCCAATACCCATGTTTTCACAGGCAGCCGCGATTAAATTCAATTTTACTCTCGACATCGTGTTTTTGGCAAATTATTCTAAAATAAATACAATTTCAGTCTGTAATAGGTTGGATATTATTGATTAGTTAAGGTCACCGTATTGTGATATTAGTCTCGTTTTTTATGAAATAACGATTATTTCAGTGAAATTTATCAGATAATAAGACACTGCACAGTTTACACTTTACCGCGCTTTTAATTTGAAATGTCAAATTTTGAAGTTTGACAGCAAGATACAGCTGCTTTAGTTTGGTAAAAGCACTGACGTATAAATAATATGGACTTGAAATGTTTGACTATAGAAAAAACAGTTATACAAATATGAGGGTTATCGACGCCAAAATCATAAACATACTGCCATCTCTTTTTAACTTTCTTAATTTTGCTTAAGTGAAAAAGGATAATAGTGTTTTTGACAGTTACTATAATGGCAACCCTGCGTTCCTAACGTCATTGAAATACCTATTTGCGGCCGGTCGCCATTTTATCCGCTCGCTATTTGGTACCAAAGTTGGGTATGTCAACTGTCAAAATATGCTCTTAGCTCGATAAAATTTGTGGATTTTGAAGTAATTTGCTGTGTTATTGTGTTTGAACTCGGTTCTATTAGTGGAAATCGTCAATAGCAAGATGCCCAATTGCAATATAATCGGCTGTGGCATCAAAAGAAGCAGAAATCATCCGAACATAACTTTGCACCAGTACGTACTTAATTTTAGCTGAAATATCTTGAGATTTAGATAATAAACAAAAGATTCTGCATTCGTTGAAGAGTTTCACTGTAAAGTATTCATAATTTCCCCCTTTTGCCTTTATTTTCAACATGTTTTTCATGAAATCGTTTTCTTGTTATGAAGGGATAGAGTAGTGTATTAAACATTTTTTATATTCATCGATAATGCTATTTTATGGTTCTTTATTGGTTTTGTTTTACTTTCAAGGCTGCCTGCTAATGAAGGAAAAAAGAAAATTTGGCTGGAAACAATCGGTGTTGAAAATTTAAAAATGTCAACAAAAACTATTCATATTTGTTCTCTTCACTTTGAAGAATCATGTTTCAACCGGACACTGAATAAAGTAACTTTGCGTGACGATGCTTTACCTACACGGACCTTATTGGTAAGTAACATTGCATGCTATAAATTTGTCCAAAATGATTGCATAGTGGCTGATAATGTTATGATGATATCCTCATTATTGCAGCACTTGTCTAATAGACACAAAGAGTGATGTAAAGAATGTGTTCGAGTGTGGTCTTAAGAGTAAATAAAAATCCTGTTAATAAAATCAAGAAACATCAAAATTACTAATAATTTTATTGTTTACAGCCTGCGATCCGATCAAATATGTCTGGGATTTTAACTGAAAATAATCAAAATCTGAATTACTCCCAATCAATATCTGGATGTGGTGCTCCAAATAAGGTAATTTTTTTTTGTAATTAAAAACAGTAATATCATCCTACTGTTTTTTACTTTTCTACTTTTATTAATATTTATGTTGCTAATAAAGAGTGGTTTTTAGGTTGAAGCTGTTTGTGTGCCTACCATTCAAAATCAACCTGGAGAGATTTTAAAGAGGAGTGGCATCGATTTAGCCCCTAGCACATCTGCTATGCTAGATTTAGTCCCTAGCACCTCCGCTGCGCCAGATTTGAGCGCTAGCACTTCTGTTGTGCCAGATTTAGCCGCTAGCACTTCCGCTGCGACAGATTTAGTAGCTAGCACCTCCGCTGCGCCAGAATTAGCCGCTAGCACCTCCGCTACACCAGATTTATCGGTATGATTACCTTCAATTTTTCTTGTAATCATTATTTGCGAATTTGAGTTCAATGATAACAGTCATCTCATCAACTGAATTGAGACTATGTGGGAGATATCTCTCACATTTTTTTTTTCTCAACTATCTTCAATATCTATTAAAGCTTACTTTTATTTTATTTCAGATACACACATGTACTATAATAAAGAAATTAAAGGACAAATGTAAAAAACAGTCTAAGCAGATAAAGAGACTTAAAGAGAAAGTTAGAAGACAGACGAAAAAAATTGCTCATTTTAATAACATCATCAAAGATTTAAAGAAATTGAATTTACTAAATTCAGAATCCCAAGCTTTGCTTGCAGAATGTGCAGGACCCCAAGACTTTCTAAAAAGGCAAGTTGCAAAATCTAAAGGTTTGCCATTACAGAGACAATATTCTGAAGAAATAAGAAAATTCGCTCTCACACTAAATTTCTTTTCCCCGAAAGCTTATGAGTTTGTGCGTAGTACTTATAATACCTGTCTTCCACATCCACGTACCCTGAGTAAATGGTATCAACACATAAATGCTGAACCTGGCTTTTGCAGTGAAGCCTTTGATACTTTAAAAGCAAAAGTTCAAAGTAGTCATTTGCCAGTACTATGCGCATTAATGTTCGATGAAATGGCAATAAGAAAGTCGCTGTGCTGGGATCCGCAAACAAAAAAATACTATGGACGTGTGAACTGCGGTATGGATTGCGACAGTGATGCCCTCGATGTCGCCAATCAGTGCCTCGTAATATTACTCAATTGCATAAATGGAAGATGGAAACTGCCTGTAGGATATTTTTTCATCACGTCTCTAACAGGAGAACAAAAATCAATTTTAGTGGAAATGTGTATCCGAAGGTGTGAGGAGGTGGGTGCCAAAATAGTGAGCGTAACATGTGACGGACCTGCTGCCAATTTTAGCATGTTTTGTGCACTAGGCTGTGATCTCATGAAGGATCAAAATGTCACTACATTTAAAACAGGTGAAAATAGAATACACATTTTTATAGATCCATGTCATACTATAAAACTGGTCCGGAACGCTTTTGGAGAAATGAAGGTATTTTTCGATAATTTTGGCAGGAAAATAGATTTCAATTATTTAGAGGAATTATTAAGACTGCAAGATCGTGAAGGTTTGCACATGGCGACTAAATTGACGAAGGCACATTTAATGTTTGACAAACAAAAAATGAAGGTTCGTTTGGCCACTCAACTGTTGAGTAATTCAGTCGCTGACGCCTTGCACTACTGCGAGAATGAATTAAAGCTTAAGAAATTTGAAGGTTCTACAGCGACAATCAACTTCATAAGAATAGTGAACGATGTGTTTGACGTCTTGAACAGTCACTCAGTTCGACCACCAGGCTGGAAAAAAGCTGTATGCCCTGAAAACATCGGACTTATAGAAGTGTTGTTTGAAGGAGCCATTACTTACTTTCGCAATTTAAAGCTGCAATCTGGTCAGTTAGTCATTTGTTCCCGCAGAAAGACTGGATTTATTGGCTTGATTATAAACATGCAGAGTACAATCCAGCTATTTAAATATTTAGTTGGAGAAATGAAAATATTAAAATATCTTCCTATGTATAAAGTGAGCCAGGATCACTTAGAATTGTTTTTTTCAGCCATCAGAGCTCGTGGTGGATTTAATAATAATCCGAATGCAGTCCAGTTCAGAGCTGCGTTTAAGAGACTTTTAATAAGAGCTGAAATTCGCGACGGTGGTGTCGGCAGCTGTATTCCTCTGGAACAAATTAATATATTAACTTGTTCCAGTAAAGTTGGCCCAGTCAATACTATAAATAATTTAACCGAAAAGAAATCCTTTGTAGAAATTCCGGAAGATGATAGTGACTTGTACGAAGAGTTACTTGATTGTATGTACAGTAATCTTTCAGGATATACAGAATCTGTATTAACTTACATCGCTGGGTTTGTCGCTAGAAAATTGGCACGTTCACTGAAATGTGAAACTTGTAACAAACTTCTTTTTGGAGTTTCTGAGATATACAAAACAAGTTTAATTACTTTAAAATCTCGGGGTGGTCTGGTATATCCTTCGAAAGACGTTGTAAACATTTTGAAAAATGTTGAAAAAATATTAAAAGGTGTTTTGCATGTAAAAGACAGAGAAGAAAATTACTATTTGTATGTTTTTAAGTTTTTCGTAAATTACTATGCCGAACCAAATAATTTATTTGATTCTGGGGATTGTGAACATGATACAAACCACAAATATTTGTTAATTAAAAGTGTAATAGAGGTATACATGAATTTGAGATACAAATATTATGGGAAGAAATCTACTGAAAGAATATCACATCGAAATTACCTGAACAAAATTGTATTGTTCAGAAATGAATGAGATTGATTTGTTTTTTGTTTTAATATGTACCTTATTATTGTTTGATTTGTTTTTTTGATTGAATATACATATACTTTATTATATTATTGTTGACTTAATTAAAGCCCAATATCATCTGCATGTTAGAAAAGGTAATTATAATGCGCACAGCAAAAGAGTGGAACTCTCTACCTGCGTTTGTGTTTCCGAGTGAATACAACCCGAATCTCTTCAGAGTGAACAGGCTTCTTCTGGGTAAGCTCACTCCATCGTAGACTTTATCTGTGTCAACTCTGACTTAGATTAGAGTCAAGAGCAAACCCATTTCGAATAAAAAAAAAAGGTAGGTAGGTGTTGGAAACTTAACATCAAAAATATTAATTATGGTGGTTAGTGGCCCATTGACTGAAACATATTATTGTCGTGCCTCTACGGTCCCCTTTTTCCTGTGTACAGACGCCAGCACATCAACATACCCGAAACTGTCATATTCTCCCAATCGATTTTGAACCTTATGCTTTAGCGATAAAGTTGAATATTTTATTAAAGAAATTTGACAGATTGTAGTAGGTTGATGTGCTGGCGTCTGTACACTTGGCTGTTCCCTTGATGGTACATTAGAAGATCAATTTTAATCGCTGTACCTTTATAGATATTGTACCGCAAGTACATGACACTAAGAAAACATTCTCACAATCTTTTATCGATGTTATATAGAAATATCGATCGCTAGGGGTTACCCTATTAGCCGCCATTTTATCCGCTCAGTGTGGTGTAGGTATACACGTTTTTCTTGTAGGTATGCCAAGTCCATATTATTTATTACGTCAGTGGGTAAAAGACATAAAATTATGCTAAAATAGCGCAATTTCGGTGATTCTGTGGCATGGAATGCTATCATCGATAGTGTTGGGAAAAGTCTTAGTCAAAGTATTTATTAGTGCGATTTTTGGGGATATATCAGGTCTTACAGATATTTTATAGAAATTAAAAATCTACCCTTTAGGGCGGGCATATACTATTAATTTAAGAGTATTAGAAATTAAATAAAACACATTATCCGGTTAGACTGGAAGCCGACCCCAACATAGTAGTTGGGAAAAGGCTAGGCAGATGATTATAATTGTTAATTCGTTTAATTTGTAATCGACATAAAACGTAAACATAAACACAGCAATGGCGGTTTGGGTAACTTTAACAGTGCTGCTGCCTATGAAGAGCTTTCAGTTATTAACCCCATTGAATATTTGATTTATTACTATATTGATGATAATAAAAATATATCTTTGGAATATTAGAAGTTAAAACGTTTCAATTTTGTTATTGAGTTTGTTTTAGTCATTGGCTATGTTTCGTCCAGCTCACTCTCGTCTACACAAAAGTGATTTGACTCCTTTCTGCGATTTTTACTGTATATTTCCTTTTGCCCATCAAACAAACATAATAGCGGTTAATAAAGGGCTCTATCAGAAACGGAGTTCAACAGTAGGTTCAATAACAGTTGTTTCAAAAACTCTGCAGAAGAGAAAAGTCATATCAAAAACCTAAAAGCAAAGTTTTAAAAACGCCCTTTTATCGCCGTTTATCTATAACGAAAATAAATAAAGATTTTATTACGCTCTCCGTAGCGACCGTTAAGCCCCATAAATGGAGTTAAGGCCAGTTAGGGTCTGTAACTACATTTTAACGTGTCACTTGCAGATACGGGCTACCGAATTGCCAATATCAAGCAAAGGTCAACCTTTTTCTGTGATCATTCAAAATTGCTCGTAAGTATTTTATGACTGCCTGTTAAAAGTTAAGAGTAGAAACGTTACTTAAAGTTAAGAGACCTTTATACGTCAAAAATGTAATGTATAGCTAAGTAGCCGCTAATCAATACTTAACTTTAGGCCATGTTTATAAATAAAGGGGCTTAAATCTATAATGTGCTTAAAAATATTGGTTAAAATGCGAAATACAGCAAGTGTTGGGGGTTTTCTCGGAAAGTGCATTTATAGTGCATTACACTGTAGGTTTTTTATTCGTAGGCAAATTAAATGTGAAAGCGTGAATGTTGCTGAACTGTCAAAATTAAACCCATTGCTACCGATAGTGTGTTACACTCACTGACTTCACAAAGTAGGTACTTTTTGACTGATCTGTGGTATGATAGAGGTCAGTGGTTACGCTTTTGTTTGCGTTCCAGCACCCACCAAATTTAAGATTTGGAGCATTAACTCACGCTGTGCATCTCCTTTTGAAAGATTCTGAGCATTTATGGAATATATTTTACTAAAAACGTCACGTCCAACACAGCTATTCACAATAATTCGAGTTGATTGTTCGGGAAAGTTACAAAATGGTAGTGTATGGTAAAAATTGTCAATGAGTTTAAAAAAAAATAAAAAAGGAAACCATATGTAAAGTTTTTTTTAAATTAATATTCTTCTTTCTTTCTATATGTGGTGTGGTGTAGGTACAGTCAAGTGCAGAGAAAAGGTACCCCACCAAGACTTAAAGATTATCGCCCGAGCAAGCTCGGGCCCGCGTGTCACGTGAGCCTTGAGCAGCTCCCTCCCCCGCCGCCGCACCCATCTCTGCCCGCGTGCATCCACCGATCCGCCTCAAATAATATTTGCAAGTATTTAATAATTTTATATGGTATTTTATCGGCTTCCTTCTGGCCGAACTGTATAGATACCAAGAATAACTTACAAAAAGACACTGCGTGCGATTAAGATACGAACCTGCTTCACCAGGCGCCAGCCGATCAACTAGACCGTGCCTTATACCACTAGGCTATTGGCTCAGTTATCAACCTCAACGAAAATTTGAATAGCATTACTCCTTTTATCGAACAAGGTTATTAACGGTCTAATCTTCTAGACATTAAGGTTTAAATTTCAACTTCCGTGTTATATTATTTTAATACTAGCACCTTACCGGCTTGTTTTACAAAATGCAATACGCAACTCCTCAATTAACTAAAACATAAGGTTGAAATTAGCATAGATTTCTTGTTTGGTTGAATAGAATGTGTTGATTCCGATTGTTGCACTACCCTCATTTTACTTCAGAAACTTAACTGACGTATGAACTGCGAGTTAGGTTGAATTTAGTATACTTCTTCGCCTTATTTACTAAACTGTGATTGTGTGTATAGGAAAAGGTAAAGTGTGTGTCATTATTATCAGGCATATCTTAATTACTGTGGGCGTACTAAGTGGGTAGTGTTGGTTAATCCGCAATAGAAACACGGTTTGCACTTCACATCAGATTATAATTTCATGAACAATTTAATCTCATTAGCAAATCAAGCACTATAGGTACACGATACAACCAGATACGAACGCGATATAGTTTCTGAGCACATGATGTCCGTACGATGTCCAATGGTCCAGTCCCCTGCCGCTTCGTTGCTCGCTGTTTTATACTGGTGTCAAAACAAGTCGAGCAGTGGGGCGGTGGGAGAAGTCGAGTGACGTACTTGTCGGTGGCGTGATCGGCGGTGCATGTGTTGTTTTCGACAACGCCGCCGACACGGCCATACTGACGTGCGAACGTCCTCGTGCGCTTACAATTCATACATCTGTAATAAGCATAAATCGTTCGATTATCCTGACCAAAAATCGTACTTTACAATCTGGACCGGTTTATCTAAACCCTACAGACAGGCTGGTAAGAATTAGTTCTGGACCGGTCTTCAATGACCCTTCAGATTAACAAGCTCTGGTCCGGCTACAAGCCCTACAGATTAACAAGTTCTGGTCCGGCTACAAGCCCTGCAGATACAAGTTCTGGTCCGGCTACAAGCCCTTCAGAATTTATTTTATCTTATTTTGGCTAGTCCGGAATATTATTATTCCCTATAGCCGATTTATCATTGGACCGGTTTAACCCTACAATGATTATTGCAATTTAACTGTCATCATTAGTTTTATGGACATCAGCTCGCGTTACTATTGATCGGTTCCGAATAAACGGACATAAAGTGCAACTTGTGCCCCGTCATACACTTTCCGGGGTGGAAAATCCTCATGGATGTCCTCCGCCACGGGGCGGGCGGAGGGGTCTGTCAGACTCTTACTGACTAAAAACCACCCCGGTGTTCCATCTCACACCTACGCCAGGGGTCGCGGGAACGTACGATGCTTCCGTAACGTACGTTCACCGTGACACGCCAGAGCCAAGACTGTCTCGTTACACCACTGCGCGCTCTCTTCCACTCCACACGAACTCAGGCTAGACTCTGTCGAGCGCCGCCGGGTGAAACTGGCGTTCAGAATAGTCAATGAATGACGCCGACACGACCATCTTGCTCGCACACATTCTCGTGTGTTAATCTGCAAAGAAACATACCCCGCAAAGTATCACATAGTTCGGTCACTTCTGACCGAATTTGGTACAGACTAAAACACAATGCAAATTCGCACAAACTAAAAAAAATATTGAGTTCAGAGCATTAATCATTATTTGATTACTAATTACGATTATTACAATGTTACATCTAAAGCATGAAAAACTGATTAACTACCGTTTGGTCATTCTGCTATTGTTTCTGGTCCGGTCAAGTTATCGACCCTTCAGATATTTAACCACTTGGTCCAGTCAGCCATGACTCTACAAGACTTGTTACTTGGTCCGGTCAATTTCTGACCCTACAGGATTAGCTTCCTGGTCCGGTCAATTTTTGACCCTACAAGATTAGCTTCCTGGTCCGGTAATTGTTTTGCCTTTCAGGTGTGTCCCTACAGTTAAACTGGACCGGACGTAGCTAGGCCGAACAAGTATCGTTCCTTTAGCTTAATTAACAAATAGCTCAATATTTTGGTTGATGTACAAGTGCTTCTGTTATAATGGTAATTGACTCAGGACCAATTGATTCTACTGAAGTAGCACGTAAACCAGGGTTTCTACAATTTGCATTATTATGAGAACTGGTAGATATAGTGGGACTTTTAGCAGACATGGTATCACTATTGGCAGACATGGTATCACTATTGGCAGAGATAGTATCACTATTGGCAGAGATAGTATCACTATTGGCAGAGATAGTATCACTATTGGCAGAGATAGTATCACTATTTTTTTTTTTTGCACTTGTTTAGCAGGGTAGCATTCGGTACCAGAGTCAAAACATAATGAAAACGACTCACCAAATTCGGTAGACAATAGATCTGTAGTTGGCTTAATGGCTGTAGTGGTTGCAATCCACTGTTTCCTTGGCAGAAGTCGTGAAACTCCTCGCTCGAAAAGCACCGTCCTTGATCAGCGATTATTCGTACAGGAGATCCAAAGAGGGCAGCGCTGTCCACCACTGTCATTCTGCTTGCACACGTCCTTGTGTGTAAACCTTTGTTCTAACGTGCCTGAGCGTAGTTGTACGACGCAAACATCCACTCGCCGTTGCTGCTTGCAGCGCGTGCTCCACCTCCACCTCTGCTTGGCTGCCACTTCTCGTGCACCGGGCCGCAACATGTCCTGGATTCCCTCACTTGCAGCACACGAAGGGCTTCACCGACGGCTGCGGGCTGCTTGGCTCGATTCTTGAAGTCACCCCACGTCACTGGTAGCTCCACGCTACGTCCATCGTACTATTTACGATAGCCACGTTGATACTGCTTTCTTTGTGCGCCTTAATGACGGCCACAAGTTGACCTCCTTGCAGTGAATTTTCAGCAAAACACAAATCAGCTGTAGTATTGTGTGCGGTTACGTTTGCACACGCGTCCTATCGCGTTTTCTAATTACGGGAACACTTTTTTCCTAACATGGCGGTAGGGCGCAACTGGCGCGTCACTGGGCAAAGGTATTTCGGCATACAGCCTATGCCCAAAACTATATTCACTATGATCGCGCATCCGTATCTGGCTTGTCTGGGTTCAACTCGAACAGGTCCACACGATTATTTAATAAGCGTTCGCAGTTTGCACTTTGTTTTTTAAAATGTCAACGGTCACTTTCACTTTTAGCGTTTTCATTTTGCGCATGAACCAACACGAATCCCACTTCTGATATAGGAAAAGGTAAAGTGTGTGTCATTATTATCAGGCATATCTTAATTACTGTGGGCGTACTAAGTGGGTAGTGTTGGTTAATCCGCAATAGAAACACGGTTTGCACTTCACATCAGATTATAATTTCATGAACAATTTAATCTCATTAGCAAATCAAGCACTATAGGTACACGATACAACCAGATACGAACGCGATATAGTTTCTGAGCACATGATGTCCGTACGATGTCCAATGGTCCAGTCCCCTGCCGCTTCGTTGCTCGCTGTTTTATACTGGTGTCAAAACAAGTCGAGCAGTGGGGCGGTGGGAGAAGTCGAGTGACGTACTTGTCGGTGGCGTGATCGGCGGTGCATGTGTTGTTTTCGACAACGCCGCCGACTAGGGCATGCAAAACCGGTTTTCCGGTTTTGCGCAAAACCGGAAATCGGCCAAAATTTAACGATTTTTGAAAACCGGTTTTGAGAGCCAAAACCGGAGCTCAGCTCCGGTTTTCCCATTATTGAGTAACAATTAACATTTTGATTTTTATCAACATTTTTTTCGAACACTCAAAAAATAATAAATTTTGAGGCATCAAATGTATCCGAACCGAACACAGCGTGCATCCACCCACTTACACGCCTCCCTCCACTACCCCCGCACCCCGCACCCGTAACCCGCCAGCCTGCGCCTGCGTTGTAGCAGTAATACCCTTACCGGGAGTGCAAGTGCGTATATTCTTGAGATCACATTATCAAGAACAGCGATCTCTTGAAAACCAGTGATTTATTCTTTATTTAAATTAGTATACATAGTTGATTATTGATCTCTTTTTAGTGCAATATGAATCATATTATAATAATGTTATTTTGCAGTTCGTCTTCAAAGTCACAAAAATGTTGATTTTTTTGGTAATTGTGGGTGGCTGTGTTTAATATTTGAAGATGCTGATTGTGTTTTCTATGTTTAAAATATATTATTTTTGATAGCAGACTTAATAAGTACCAAAGATACCAAAAACTTACTTGTCGATTTGATCTCAGTTAATTAATCTTTATACTATTAGTATAAGTTCATTGTTATCTGTACAATTATTATGGTTTGGATTAAAAAGAAATGTATCATACAATTTGTTTTATTTGTAGACTTAGTGGGTATTTAAAAAAAATGGTGTTTCTTTTTAAATTATACTACATTCGATTTTTTTGCTAAAACCGGACCTAGCTCCGGTTTTCGGTTTTGGTCCCAAAAAAACGATGTTCAAAACCGGTTTTGATGACTTTCCGGTTTTGCATGCCCTACCGCCGACATGTGTATTTTTACTTTTCAAATGGTTTCATTTTCGTGCCGATTCGCTTGTGTCTAATTATCTTCATCGTAATATTATCCAATTTATTATGTTTTTGACCAGTTGATTTTATTAATCGATGGTATGGTTCGATTAACAACTTTATTGAAGGCTAAAATTGTTGTTCTGTGGGAAAAGGAACAAAACAAAGTAAATATCACGAGATATGATCATAACGGTAAGATTTACGTTATTCTTACACATATACCTATTTATTGTTGCAATCATGTTGCATTATTACTTACAAGTTGGATTTTTTTAATGTATTTCTAATATTATTATTTTCATTACAGAGAAAAACAGTTCGTAGATGGATACAAAGGTATCAAGCGACGGGTGATGTGAAATGTGATCACCAAGGCCCTCGCCCGATTGCTTACACTAATGAATCGAAGCGACAACGTAATATGTATTGTGAAAGTTCATTCAGTGGCACCCTTCAAAACTACGCGTTCAAATGCTGACTTCAAGAAGTGTTAGACAGTGACGGCCATCCTATCCGTTATGAATAGGCAACTCGGCAGATTGACTGTGTAACTTATTTGATAAAATTGCATGTGAACATTTATATGAGCAAGTGTTAATAATTCCCAATATCATTCCATAATCAGTGGGATCATTATCTCGTAGTTAATCAAAAATAAACAACCTTTATTATTATCAATCCAGTTACTCTTGTTTACAAGTAGTCTGTTAATGATTTATATCTGACCTCACATATTTTTCTAATATTGTGTTAAATAAGGCTAATCAGAAAATGTGATAAAAGAGAAAGATGTATATTGCTATACTGTTATAGTTTAGCATGTTGGTTCTTCCTCTGTAATTCACAGGCAGAAGTGGATTCCATAAAGTCCTAGAAATGTAATTAGAAAAATAAATGAATATTGTTTATGCAAAATGCCTAACTTTTATTACAAACCTCCATTTGATTTCTTAATAATGTTATCTAACTAGGCTGAAGGCGGGTGATTATAAAATATAGACTTCTGATTCTAAACGATACTTTAATTAATCTCAGGATAACCTCTCACAATCAATATCAAGCCGTTAATGCCCCCCGCGGCCCGAGCCTGCCGCTCGCGGCAGCTACTCGTGATCCCTCCAAAAAAACGTTGACACCGTCGTCCGGTAGAGCGTGCTGTCTCGCTCCCACCAGTCGTTGTGTTGCCAACACGGCCATGCTGCATCGTGCCTGCCCCTGGCACGCCACCTCACGCCTGGTAAACCAATTCTATGGTACACAGGCAGGTGACCGCTCCTGTGATAATGTACTGGAAACATATATAATTTATATGATTAGTATTTTGTTACATTGTCTCTCCAAACCGACTCGGTCATCATGACGTCCAACAGTACAGAACACTTAGTTATTTAACTTAACCCTAATGCGAAGAACTCCCTTTAGACTTAGGTCGATCAACACATGAAGGACTAGTTAACTATTTTATCTACATGATCCTCGGTCTCTCTCTAGGCGTTCTTTTAGGGTTAGGATACGTCCGTCTACCTCTACTAGGTGCTCCTTTAGACTTAGAATACACCTAGTTAGGTTTAAATTGACCCGAGAATCAAGTGAATTCCAATCCTTACTTAACCTTAATGCGAAGAACTCCCTTTAGACTTAGGTCGATCAACACATCAAGGACTAGTTAACTCTTTTATCTACATGATCCTCGGTCTCTCTCTAGGCGTTCCTTTAGGCTTAGGATACGTCCGTCTACCTCTACTAGGTGCTCCTTTAGACTTAGAATACACCTAGTTAGGTTTAAATTGATCCGAGAATCAAGTGAATTCCAATCCTTACTTAACCTTAATGCGAAGAACTCCCTTTAGACTTAGGTCGATCAACACATCAAGGACTAGTTAACTCTTTTATCTACATGATCCTCGGTCTCTCTCTAGGCGTTCCTTTAGGCTTAGGATACGTCCGTAGTATACTCCGTTAGGGGACCAAGGACGTCAGTGTGAACCACTTTAAAAGGGTACCTCAGGCATCGTCCAAGATTCTATGGGTTGTCTAGGAGACTTCACTATAGTTTCAGTTTTACTAGGGCTAGGCCGTACCTGACCGTGACCAATAAGCCTACCTAGGTATTCTAACTAATTGCAAATTTATTCTTTTTTTTTATTATTTTATTTAAATTGATTTACATTCTGTAACTATTTAACTCACACCCTGACTTATTACATGTAATTTTTTATTTTATTTTATTTAAATGAAAATCGTTTACTTTTACTATGTTTGTAAATATGTGAGCACCATGTATCTATCAGATAATTAATTTATATGTCATGGTTTCATTTTTAATTCTTTTACTTGGCTTTCCTCAAATTCGTCAGTAATACTCTGATCCCTTGGCCTGTGCCATGGCATAAGCCTTAACCTCATGAGCGTACTTGATTCAACCAGAGCCATGTACCATCGTTATCCACATTACAACAATAATCTTTTTCACTAAGAGCCTTAGACACCCGGAAACCCACACACGAGTAAACCACTCTAACGCCACGGCTCTCTAGCCGACCAGCAATCGCATTGCTCTCACACATCCAGCGCATGGATCCATGTGTATTACGCTATGACTACACACTTTTTACTACGGCCGATAGAGAACCCCTACTCGCGTGGTTCCCATACTTAGACTTGCTCATAGCTCATTACCATTGTGATCACAATCTACTTCGACTGGTACATGACCTACTGGATCATTCGTAACCTATCGTGAGCGTATTTAAAAATTGCATTGTTTACTATTTTGGGCTATACCTAACAATGTAATCGTTTTTTTGCTGTTGTTTACCAGGGAAGCACTCAGTACCCGAGAATTACGCCTAGGTGTATTCTCACGCAGCGTGCATCCACGACTCGACATGGTTATGACTATAGGCAACGTAAATGACCACTACGTGAACAACAAACTAACCGCGTATTAGAATATTGACATTCAAGCTTCAATTAGATATTGACTGTAATTATCTGGGCCAGAAGGAGCAAAGTTAATAAAAACCTTTAGTGTAAGTAACATTCAAATCACACATATTTTACTACCGTTTATCATGATTTCACATAACCATCTCATATAAACCACAATATACTTTAGAAAATAATGCATTGTACATATACTTTCTACATAAATTACAAGACTAGCAATAGTTAAACCATAGATTTAACCTCTCAAACGTCGCCGTTACACCATTGGATAATAATAACAATAAAATTCTATTGTGTCTGCTAATTGGACGCGCGAAGGAACACATTCGAACAAAATAACGGTCACAGTTATAACATAGTATGATATTTAAAGAATAGGTACTTATTAAATCAGACTGACTTACAGTAGCTCCTTTCACTTGACTCTACAACTTGTTCTCTTGGTGGTCCGGGCTCGAATGATCCCCAGCCCCAATGTCCTCAACCTCTTTTTTTTTTTTTTTTTAAACGTTGAATCCATAGACACGAATTACAAACGATCATTGTCAATTGATAGGCAAAGGAAATGTATTCAGTCAGCCAAGTCCACAGACAAAAATTAAAAATGTAGTAAACTAAATGTACTTCTTGTGAAAATGTGTTTTAATACAACCTTAATTCCCTAATACGCGAAATAAAAGAATTAACACGTGATTGTTTACTTCAAAAACACGTACGAAATATAATGTAATCGAGTAGAAACACGTGGCGAATCACATTAAAATGCACAGAAACTAATCACGGACAAAATCAACAACACGTGGTGAAACAATTTTAAACAGTCCCAAAAACACTATTTTCGGTTAAAAAGATGGCGAACGATCTAAATCGCGTGTAATTTAAACTAATACCACTTCTGATGTTATCTAACTAGGCTGAAGGCGGGTGATTATAAAATATAGACTTCTGATTCTAAACGATACTTTAATTAATCTCAGGATAACCTCTCACAATCAATATCAAGCCGTTAATGCCCCCCGCGGCCCGAGCCTGCCGCTCGCGGCAGCTACTCGTGATCCCTCCAAAAAAACGTTGACACCGTCGTCCGGTAGAGCGTGCTGTCTCGCTCCCACCAGTCGTTGTGTTGCCAACAATAATAATAAACAAAAATCACCTACTAAAGAAACTAAAAATAAATAATAAAGGTAAATAAATAAATAAAATAAAAAAACCCTTCTCATGCGCGGATTTGAACTCGAGACCATCATAATGCTAAGCCGCAGTGTATACCACTAGACCAACACGCCATTTCGTTACATTACAAAAAACTTAAATAGGTTCGATGTCCTTACCAAGGGGGTAACTATCACTGTGAAGCGGACTGTACTAACTACGCGTCGACTTGAAACCCTCCTCCGTTTTATCGTCGGTTAAAAAATGTAAGGATGTGGTTGTGGGACAGCTAGCTGTCAAATTCTTGGTTGTTGGAGCGCAGCCACAACTCAACTCTTGTAATATGTTTTGAAATTCGACCTTAGGCGTGATGCTAGAAGCAATATTCTAAAGAATTTCAATCATATCGTATATTTTCATAAAGTTCATTATCGCACAATCACAAGCAGCTATCAAAATGGATCACGGAATTAGCTAACTTTAATGTTACTGAATTTACTGATGCGCGATATTTTTTTTTTATTGATATACCCTCTCCTTGGTTATTTTTAGTGGTCGTGGTACTCATTGTTCATCGTGGCCTTTCAATCTTAACGACAACAATATATGATTAAAATCGCTTAACAACATGATTTATCGAAATGCTTACACGGAATATTCCAAATGTCCACGATAAGGTTCAAATTCGCTATCACTCAAGTGGGTTAGATAGTGTTGGCCACCGACTGTACCATTTTTTAGCGAAAAGGCTCCTGTTTGTAGGAGCCTTTGTAGGCGCGACACGCGATATAATCGCGCGCGACACAAAGGGACCGCTCGTTGCGCGACTTGCGGTGCCTTTTGAATACCTAACAAATTGAACTGTTGTGAACAAGATGGGGGCGTTAGTTCAGATTTTTGCCGCGCGTCAAGCGATTCTTGTACAGATATAGCAACCTTCTTCTTTATTAAAGAGCCCGTAGAGAAAATGTTTATTAACTGAGTTCACTGACCTGTATTCTGTATTATACAAGGAGGTCAGTGACTAAGTTGGTATACCAAATGTGTACCAGTCCCCAAGAAATTTAATATTTGGAGTATTTGACTGAATAAAAACTCACGCTATGAAACCTCTTCCGAAAGCTTCCGGACGTTTTCGAAACATTTTATTAAAAAGTTAAATACGTCTGCTGATTGATCAAAGACGAAGTTTTATAATCAAAAGCATACACCTACATGCACTTAGCAGGCTTCAACCAATTTATTTTATAAGAATAGGTACGGCTTCTATCAAAATCGACAAAATACGAAACTAATTTAACACAATCGCGGGTAGTTATCGTGGAATCCTAGGTTCGAAAGTGACAGGACCAGGCTTATACACTTACATTACTTAGTGTGTAAGATGTGGCTAAATAATATTAACCGCACGGATCGATCGAAGGTTAAGCTACACTTGCCTAAGAAAATTTAAGTAAGAAAATTTTAATTTTGCGGGCTACCCTGGCGCTTCCCCCTTAAGTAATTTTGCATGGCTCATAAACTCATAATGCGAAGCATTAGAAGAGTGCTTTACGACCGTAAAATTTTTTTGCCTGTTCTGCAACTGTTTTTAAATTATTGTTATAATTACTCCTGCTAGTAAACAGAACCTATTTAATTTATATACCTTTCTATAGATAATTTAATGGAGATTAATATTCTGTAAGTACCTAGAATAGAATAGAATAGAATACTCTTTATTACCTACCTACCTACTTTTCAAAGATTGATGCAGTAGAAACGAAAAAAAAATCTAAATATTTCTAACAAAAAATCCTGTCAATCAAGAGTGAAACCTGAAAACATTTTAGCTTGCGAAAAAATTAATTAAGTAAGTAATGGAGTATTTTTTATTTTTTTATGTAAAGATTTTTTTCACCTTTAGGAGGAACCCTATTGAAAATGGCTCTTTTATTCAAAGTAGTTTTGATTGTAATGAAAAAAAAAACCAACTAATATAATATCTATGGTTTTATATACGATCTAATGAGCATTACTTGTACGTACGAATATACTATTAATTTCCGTGCTAGTGCTGCGCACTTCTCTAAAACTTTATGTGATTTTTGTTTCTGTATTAGTAAGTCGTTGAAGTGCCTTAAAAATAAAATAATTATGAGTCGTGCACTTTTGGATTTCCAATTTTTTTGAGTTCGAGCATCATTCGGTTACTAATAGGAACTCGGTAATGAGACCGCGTGGCGCGCACGTTATGCCAATAACGTAATTTTATTTCCATAATTTGTTCAAATATAAACAATAATAATTGCGTACTGATAAACTACGATCTTTGTAGTCAAAGGTGAGCATTCTTGGCGATATAAAGACATTTTGTACATGCAATCATTAACGGTGTACAATGCGTGCCACGAAAGATGAGACTTGACCCCGCCTCCCTCTCCCTCGCTCTTTCCGCTGCCCCTATGACGTCCGGTCCCGTCCCGCACTCAGACCTCATACCGCTAAAGATACCTAAAATCGTGTACTGAGCATGTCAAACCACGTGGTGTGTCAAGTCTCATCTTTCGCGGCACGCATAGTAGGTCTATATAATTTAATAATCAAACGAACTTACCTGAAGTGAAGTTCGATTTTAATTATCCTGTCTTCGTCGAAGAGATTTAAATGTTCACCTGTAGTAGCCCCGCTACGCTTCGACTCACTCGCACATAGTTTAGCGCCATAGGAAAGAAAGAGACAGCACTACCTCCCCAGGCGCCCGATCACCCTACTACAACATTCCTCATTCAGTTCAGAGTAGGTATACTGCATAAAGGACGAACTATAACATTGTTTAGGGAAATGAAGGGTCCACCTGAATGTCAGGGACGGGAGGGACCTTAAATCTCTTCGACGAAGACAGGATAATTAAAATCGAACTTCACTTCAGGTAAGTTCGTTTGATTATTAAATTATCCTGTCTTCGTCTTTCGAGATTTAAATGTTCACCTGTAGATGATTAGAGATAGACATATGCAATGTTATTGGTAGGACTAAATTGAAAAATAAATTCCATAAGTAAATAATATATGTATTCTTATTTCAATTAATAAACACAAAAAAGGATTACTTAAATGATAATTATAACTAAAGAAATATATAAAACTTCCTTACTGATTACTGAGGACAGCGTTTGCAAATTCACAATTTGTTTCAGCAATTGGCCGATTATAAAAATTGGCAAAGGTGGCAGATTGATCTGACCACCCAGCGGTTTTTCTTATGACATCTACACTGATTCCTGCTTTATGTGCAGCAGAAGATGATGCATGCCGAGTGCTATGGGCACTGAATATTTCAGTGTCGATGCCACTAGCAGCCAAACCCTGCTTTATCCATCGCCCTATAGTTTGCGAAGAGGCGGCGTGATGAGGTTTTTTAAAAGTTAGAATCAATTTATTATCTTCAGTACTTCTTTTGGTGGATGTAAGATTCATGTAAGCTATTAAAGTCTCTGCAGGACAGATTGCAGGACGCTGTCGGAAAAAGGGAAGGTCAAGAATTGGTTGGGATTTTCCTATACCAGAAGTCTTTATCAAATCAGTAATAGTGATTAAAATTTTTTCTTGGTTGATTATAATATTGGGCAACGTAATCAACGAAAGCGTCTGAGATCTTTGGCCTGTTGACAAAGCCAATAATACAACCAACTTTTTGCTTAACTGCTCCAAACTTAAACTATTGCTGGGGTATAGATCACCAAAATAATTAAGGACGATATTGGGGTTCCATGTACAATTATATCTAGGGAATGAAGGCTTCAACTTAAATACTCCCCTAAAGAATCTTTTGACACGTTCGTCTTGTCCCACATTATTTCCGGAAATAAGTGATAAAGCCGAACGGTGGTTGTTTAATGTTCCATACGTGGAACCATTTGTTAAACATTGAGACAAAAAGTCTAGCAAATCATGTACTCCGATCTGGAACGGGTCGAAACCCTTATCGTGACAGTATAACCACCACTGTTTAAAGCTAGAAGTATATTGCGTCTTTGTGCTCCCAGAAATAGATGACGTCATTACAGTTAATGCTGATTGCGGGATCTGCAGTCGCGCGAAGGCTTCCCGGATAATATAGTCGCCGCCAGGGAAAGGTGGCGATGCAGAGGATGACTCTCCCTGAAATTAGATGATAACAGAAATTTATCCGGAGGAAATATCAATATTTCACTTACAGCAAGAGATCTGAATACTGGGAACCATGCCTGAGATGGCCAATGAGGCACTACAATTATACCGGTTGCCTCATCAGTAACAATCTTTTGTAGAACCTTTAGAATAAGTGAAAATGGTGGAAACGCATAAAAGAACATATCCCATTTAATAGTAAAAGCGTCCACGTTGTATGCATAGGGATCGCGCTTCCATGATATATATTTTTTACATTTAGCATTCGCTCTCGATGCAAATATGTCCATCTCAGGTTCACCAAATTTTGAAACAATAGTATTAAATGCTATAGAGTGCAATTCCCACTCAATGTCAATGTTTCTTGACTCTGCGTCTGCTTCAATATTCTGAGATGACGCTATGTAGGAAGCAAAAAGGAATATCTGCCTTCCTTCACACCACCTCCATATTCTACGGGCAATTTCATTGAGATGTGGGTATTGCACTCCACCCATTCTATTTATATAAGCGATCGCCGTAGTATTGTCAATGCGTAGGAGTATGTGACAATTAGTGACTTTGTTCGCAAAAGATTTAAGTCCGAAATAGGCTGCAAGGAGTTCCAAATAGTTAATATGACGAGAACGCTCATCTTCCGTCCACGAACCACCTATACTTTCTCCCCCAGAGGCTGCACCCCAGCCGATACTAGATGCGTCACTAAAGATCTCTAATACAAATGACATTGGTCTGATGGGGTTACTCGTGTTTAAAATTGAAGACTTCCACCAAGTCAAATCAACGCGTAAACTATTTGGAACAGCCATCATCTTGTCATAATCGTCATTATCCAATAAGGCTAGATATTTTCCCGCTCTAAAGATTTTGTATATAACCACCCGTACGCAACAGCCGGGCAAGCGGCTGTCAGAGTGCCTAGGTAGCGAGCAAAAGCACGAATAGTGATTCTTGTCACAGCTAGCATATTTTCGGTACGCGACAAGATGTCTCGTCTTTTCTTTAAAGGGAGCTCTAGGGTCATGTTTTTAGAGTTTAAAATAAAACCTAAAAATTGACAACATTGGCTTGGTACCAGTGAACTCTTCTCATAGTTTATTACAAATCCTAAGTTCACTAGGCACTTAATGCTTTCATTGATATTATTTAAGCATTCTTCATAACTGTCTCCGAAATAACAACTATCATCTAAATAGAATACTGATTTAAAACCTCGAGATCGCAAAAAAGTAGAAACTGGTTTCATAAGTTTTGTAAAAGCATGAGGAGCTGAACTCAATCCAAAAGGTAAAACCAAAAATTCGTACAGAATATTATCAAAATAAAATCTCAAAAACTTTACATGATTCTTGTGGATAGGTATCAAGAAGTATGCTTCTTTCAAGTCCAAGTTAACCATATAGCAGTTGAGTTTCATTAATTTGACAGCTGTCCTAACATCTTCCATCTTAAAATGGCTAACATCGACATATTTATTTAATTTCTTTAAATTTAGAATTAAACGTTTTTCACCATTACTTTTAGGAATGATAAAAATACTAGATACAAAATGATCGCGGGTAGGATTACATTTACGTATGACATTTGCTTGCAATAAACGATTCAATTCTTGTTTAATATAAAACCTGTCGTCCTTCGAGAAAGATGATTTTGGAATCATACCAGGATGTTGTACAGGATGCTTAAGAAAGGGAATTCTATAACCAGAAATGGTCTCAAGGATCGTTTTGTCATCAGTAACCTTTTTCCAAGCTTCAATATAATACCTTAAGCGACCAGCATGAGAGTATACCTGAGAAGTTACTGCTTCGTGTTCGTTGTGGCGGCCGCTCCCGCTTGCTTGTAGCGTGATGCAGGGTGCTGGTGAGGGGATGACGCTCGTGGAGCATGGGTCCTCACCGGTGCCTGGATTGTCCCGCGGCGGCGGTAGTTCGATCCTGGCTTGGTCCCGCCGCCGCGTCTCGGCTGCCCACGAACGTAGCGGTTGTAAGGCTGGCGTGACGGCGGGCCTTTGTAGTTTAAAGTGCTCGTTTGAGCTGCAGACTGGATCAGCTTGCCTGTCTTCTGTATTCCCCGCGAAGATTTAATAAATTCTCCTAATTTCTCACCAAAAAGTTGACTGTCTCTCTTTCTATACCTAAAAGGCTCTAAAAATGTCTTATCTACCATTGGAGTGACAAGAGATCGTCTAGTCTCAGTTTCCAAGCAATGAGAATCCGACAACAGCTTTGTCGCGTCTGTAAGAAGACGAAGGATGTCGGCAGTGTCACTGGATTTGGTTAATATACCTGACATCGTCCTTCCTAAGATAGTCAGGACGCATCCAATTTGCGATTGCTTTTTCTGAATCCTTACGTCACGATTTTTTGCGGACTCATTTAGCATTGCAGTTATTTCGGGATTAAGCACTGGAGCTTTCAATAAGGGACAGTTTTTTGGAAGTAGGTATTTTTTCATTAGTTCCTCTCGTGTTTCTTTTTTAAGGCCATCTTTAAGGATAGGATCCCATCGCTTTGATAAATCAGCTACAATATCTGGACCCCAATCGGCGGTTTCAGTTTCGAAATCCCCTAGAGCCCTTAAGAGTTCGGGATCTGCGATAGGAGGAACATCATCACCATTCGTATTAGCGTCATCGGCCGGCGCTGTCACACTCTGGGGGTCAGCTGGCTGTGATGCCCTTCCCCCCGTTGTAAAAAGTTCAGGTGGCACGGGTGGCGCAGAGCGCTCAGAGGTGCCTGGCTCATCCACTGGCCTCGCTGAGTCAGCGGGTATGCCATCCGACGCCGCAGCCGTCGGCGTAGGCGAGCGGTCGACGAAGGGAGACGAAGGCCTAGACGCACCGCTGTCCGGTTCCAGATATTCTGGAACGATATTTTTTGGTTAATATCTCGTATTAACTCTAATAAAATACAATAGGTCAATATCTCGTATTGACTCTAAAAAAAAAGAAAACAATCGGTCAGTATCTCGTATTGACTCGAAAGTTTGATGTAAGTACCGTCTAACATTTCATGTTAGATCTAAGGTACCATTGTATAAAAAATTATAAAGGCCTTGTATTTTGCACTATAACAATGACCACTAAAATTATGTAGGTAGTAGGTAGGTACATACCTTCCATTGACACACGTCTAAGACGACTTCTTTTCTTCGTCAATTTTTGTTCATATTTCTTTAATTTTCTTCGATATTTATCTTCTTTAGTTTCTTCATGCCTCCTTTTTGGCATTTCTTAAGTTTTTTGAACTGTTTAACACCAATAAAATCCGAAATTTAAAAAATCTTTTTTCACTATGTGCGGTAGCCGCGCGCGCACGGAAACGAATGAGGAATGTTGTAGTAGGGTGATCGGGCGCCTGGGGAGGTAGTGCTGTCTCTTTCTTTCCTATGGCGCTAAACTATGTGCGAGTGAGTCGAAGCGTAGCGGGGCTACTACAGGTGAACATTTAAATCTCGAAAGACGAAGACAGGATAATAATGTAACTTTTATTCGTCACCGACAGCAGTGCTATTATGAGAAGCCTACCAGTGTTGGCATTGGCACAGGCCTTAAAAGAAGATCAGTTGAATGACCATCAACATCATTTTAGTCGAAATACGTCCACTTCAAGCATCGCTACATCGACCAATCTGGATCATTTTGAACGATATTGCTAAACCATTGCTTCATCTGTTCGAAAAATTCGTCTGCTCAACAACGTAAATAACGCAATGAATGTTGTTGAACTGTCAAAATGAAAGCCATCGCTACTGTTATTAGTACAGACGCCAGCACATCAAGCTACCCGAAACTGTAAAATTTTCCCAATCAACTTTGAACCTTATGCTTTAGCGATAAAGTTGAAAATCTATTAAAGAAATTTGACGTATTGTAGTAACTTGATGTGCTGGCGTCTGTACGTTATGCAATTACCCCGTGGTTCTATGCTTCTAGCATCCAGCGGATTCCTGAAGCCTTCACATCGGTCATCGGTCCACCGTGTGGGGAGGGTTAAACGGAATTTCATTAAGTACCACGTTTGCCCGTTCGGTGTTCATGGTAGTGTGGATTCTTGGTGTGGAGGATCGAAGGAGGCTTTGGCTCCTCACGGTATGAAGTTTCAGTTTTCGGAGTAACCCCGCACCCGCACCAGTGCGGGTTACAAATAATCTTCGAAATTTTCACGTGTGGTGTAATTAAGGCTCCTACAAACAGGCGCGACACGCGATATAATCGCGCGCGACACAAAGGCACCTCTCATTGCGCGACTTGCGGTGCCTGTGTGTCGCGCGCGATTTTATCGCGTGTCGCGCCTATTTGAAGGAGCCTTTATGGTTACTTACCCAATCTTCAGCGCAGAAAGTTCTGGAAACTCCCGACTTGAAATTCAAATCACAACTGTCATTCTGTGACAGTTGCATTCAAATTTTGAATTTAAATTACGAACAATAGATATTTAGGTTGGTAGTCAATTTGCTTACAAAGGACTCCAGTCACCATCTAGGTACGTATTTTAAAATGCGTGGGTATGAATAAGTACTGCATTATAATAATACCTAATATTGTTTATTGCAGATAACATAATATAAAAATACACACAATCCATATAGAATTATTAACAACAACTTAAAAACTATGTTAGTAAAACCGTACCCATTAGTTATTCTGTGGTAAAACTTACAAACTAACCTAAACAACAACTAATAACTACGTAACGTTGCTCAACTCAATACAATGGCGGCACGTGCCTCTGCACCCAGTACTTACCTATTAAAGGAACATTATGCTAATGTTTTTTCCACCAATTAAATTGTATGGCCTATTTCACTTTTTTAATAGGGTTCCGTACCATAATGGTAAAACGGAACCCTTACACAACAAAAATATCTATAGATATAACAAAAACAAATTGATCGAACACTATAATTATATGCAATGGGCGGCCTGCGCAGCGCAAGATAAGTCTGCGCGCGACGTTTGAGTTCAAGATTATATCCCTGCTAGCACTTTTAATCACGTTCGGCATAATGGTGGCAATTATTTACTTAGAAAACACGGAACACAGAACACTCTCTTGACACATATTAACGACCAGATGGTGGCAAACGATTATTTCCGACTTCGGCCACGTGCAGACTTATTTTACGTGCACTCTAAAGGCTCCTACAAACAGGCGCGACAAGCGATATAATCGCGCGCGACACAAAGGCACCGCTCGTTGCGCGACTTGCGGTACCTCTGTGTCGCGTGTCGTGTCGCGCCTGTTTGAAGGAGCCTTAATTCAGCTTTTATTGACACCTGTCATCACTGCGCTTTTCCGGGTGTCCTGCCCAACTCCATTTGAGTTCCATCGTAAGACCAGTTACAACAAAATATTCTAAAGCCGCTTTATTAGATGTGATATTCAACTGAATAAATCCGAAACGTTTTCAGATGCGGTACAGTCGCAGGTCGAGTACACATGAGTGATTTAACAAAAAAACAATGGCACTCCGAGAGTGCCGACATAGTAAAAACAATACACAAACAGAATACTTTGCCGTCACTCATTGACATATCGGATATACATTAAAACTGAGTACATCCCGAGGACAGCCGAACACATCCGAAGCGGGTATTTTTTTAAATCATCTTATAAACAAAACACGCGCGGTGTCGCTTACACACGGCACGAGTTCACTGCTTTTTCCCATCTCAAAAAATGCCCAACCCGCCTAAAGATGTTTTCACTTCAAAAACGGTGTTTTCTCAGCACCTACATATTTAATATTAGAAGTATTTTTCAAAAAACGTCGATCTACCCTCCTCCCAACAATTTATTTACACGATATAATCCAGATTGGGTGACACGACTATTACAGTTCACGTCACGACACACGCACTGAGGTGTGAACTATTGGAATATAAATATGTTACAGTAGGTACCTGTGATATAACGGGAGTGCTGTTTCAAGAAAATCCAATTTTTTTGCCAGTTTTTGAACTCTTTTCTTGTTTTTTTTATTGGGTGTTCTTTTTCTGCGTCATGTTTACCGCAAATAACCATACGAAAGACACCCTCATCGCTCTATATGTGAGGTTAAGCTGCGCTTGTTGAGGTCAGCTTCTGGATTGGTGACCATTTTTTTACCCGACTACGGCAAATCCAAAGAAGTGTTATGATTTTATTTCATTGAGTAAGTGAGAAAAATAAATTTTCTATAGAAGAGAAGTTTGTAATTCCTCATATCTCGTCTTTATATCAGTGTCCATTCAAAATATATATTTGGGAACCTAGATATTCTGTAATCCAATCGGAATAAATACACACTACCATGAATATGTTTGAATTACAAATTATTTTGGGGTTATGTTTATGAACTTACGCAAGCTTCGCCGGCCCTTAACTTTTTTGCAAATGGCCGGCTTTATGTCAGAACTTTTCAAATTTAGAATTTGGTAATCGTCTTAATGGGCAATTTAGACTGTTCATTCTGTCAAAATAGATGAGCATGGTAGAAGTCACTTTATGTCATACTTTCAATTTCTAGTTTCTAAATAAATTGTGTTGGAGAACTGAAATGCACTCTATAAGGGGCTCGTGGCTAAGTGATTACAGAACAGCCACACAGTGTGATTTTTAAGAATAAGCAACGCTTGCTGAGGTTGGTCCGTCTATGGGTCCATTACTTACCAAGACCATATCTGTCATTTGTAAATCTTTGACAGTCGTTACGGCTAGTCAGGTGCCCGAAAGTCTGACCATCAGTCTTACCAAGTGGTATCGTTTTACCCAGTAACTAGGTTGTGGAGGTCAGATAGGCAGTCGCTTCATGTAAAGTAGTAATCAGCTGCATTCGGTTAGACTGGAAGCCGACCCCAACATAGTTAAGAAAACGCTGGCAGATGATTGATATTCAGTGAGATATGTAGGTGTATAGGAATGAGGAGGCCGGCCCCAATATTTGGAAAAAGGTTGGCAGGTAAACGATTATTTTATTCTTATAGGTATTTCGCATTCTCGCCCGACATTTTTGGCCATTTTCACCTTCTTCTTTCGTGTCGATGGTTCGTATTGTCAAATAGAGAACCTTGTGGCCTCGTACAGTAAGTACTTTTGTTTTTTTTAATTTTTTTTTGTTTGTTGTTTTTAAACAGAGTGTAAAAAGAACCTTCACGAAACCGGTCAGTTACACATCAAATTACCTAATGTAACTTTGTGCAAAAATAATTGCTTGGAAGCGACTTGTATTTTTGGTGCTGTAGTGCGCAATGTAACTCACGTACGTAGAATAATATGTAGAATTATATAGCATACAATCTTGATTTAATTTCCTAAATTGTATAGAATTAGTATGTACCTACTGCCTATATTCTTACTAAACTGTGAGAGTATTTCTAGACGAATAATCAATAAATTCCGAGGGGCACTGCTAGTAACTAATAAAAAGTATTCTATTCTATGCTATTCTACTACTTGGAGACTAGTATTACAGTAGGTGGCCACATTAATCGCGGCAACAGTAGGGTTTAATATTTTCTCCTTGGCGTACTTTTTTGAGCCACGCTCCTGCACTGTTACGTATCACGAAGTAAGGCATCTGTAACTTGCTACTTGCTAGCGAAGGAGGCGGCGCGGCGGGACGGCTGAGGGAGAGAGCCTCCCGTCTCAGCCGCCGCGGGAGACGCTCCGGGTGTCGGGAGCCGCACGACGACTCCCGGCCACCGTAGGCGCGGGCCTGCGGGCGGAGAGTGGGTAGCTCACCGTCCGATCAGGACCAGGCCCGTGCCGGACGGCGCGTACGTGTTCCACGCGCGCCTCAAAGAGATGTCAGCATCAAGTGAAGCCCGAAGGCCGAAGCCTGCCGGGTCAGCGGGATTGTCCGAAAGGGTTACCGCTGGCCCGGAACACAAAGGGCTAAGGAAGGAACACGGGTGGGTTTTAGTAAGTAAGAGTCGTCAGACTCTGACTTACAGACTCCCTTCCGCTCCACCCAGAGCGGAGGGGTCATTTGATGATTTCCCATCATAAAAAAGGTATCTGTAACTGCAATCTCATGCACACAAGAGCGATCTTATATGCGTTTGATTGCGACGTTTTGCAGCTATGCTTGTATACTTAAGACTCCTTCAAACAGGCGCGACACAAAGGCACCGCAAGTCGCGCAACGAGCGATGCTTTTGTGTCCAGCGCGATTATATCGCGTGTCGCGCCTGTTTGTAGGAGCCTTTATGCAGGATTACAGGTGAAACATGGAGTTAATAGTTTTAGTATAATAATACCAGCTTGCCAGCTGGTACCAACGGCTTAACGTGCTTTCCGAGGCACGGAGGGGTCTTGGTTTGTAAAGATGGTCACCCATCCACAGACCAACCGCGGCAAGCGTAGCTTAACCTGATCGATCGACCTGTGCGGCTGTTGTTATTTAGCCACGGGCCCCTCGTGCTTCCTCCGTATTGTATGTAAAAATAGATACCATCAGATGTTTATTTATCTTGTGTGAATTGTAAAAGTCGGGCAAAGGAAAGGGTTTGTAGTTTACCTTGTAGTGTACCTTTGTAGTTTGTACAGACGCCAGCACATCAAGTTACTACAATCTGTCAACTTTCTTTAATAGATTTTCAACTTTATCTCTAAAGCATAAGGTTCAAAGTTGATTCGGAAAATATGACAGTTTCCAGTAGCTTGATGTGCTCGCGTCTGTACCTCTAGGTACCTACATACACACATACATAAACTCACGCCGTCTTTCCATGAGGGTAGGCAGAAATTACAGAGCGCCACCTAGTGCGATCCTAACATGGTGGTCCTGCTCCATAGGACAATCTAGAGTCTAGACAAAATCAAACTGGTCGCTAATTTAATTTATATTTTTAAAATTTTTATGACGTTGATTTTTACAATCTGTGACTACAGTAACTCACACACTTGTTAAAATTTTAGGAAAATCATCTACTTTTACAATGTTTTTGTAAATAATTTGGAAAGTAAATTTATGTGAGCACCTATGTATCTATCACATAATTTATTTACCCTGTCATTGCTTCATTTTTAATTCGTTTTACTTTTTGTGGTAGACTAATTTTATTGTAGGTGCATCGTCTTCACATATAATTATATTATGTATACAAAACCTTGTAAAACATTTAAAAAAAGGAACGGGCAACTAGAATCAATTCTAATTTACGTAATTTTTGGCGTTCAAAAGTGCCTTTAATGTGTCTATTTGAAATAAATGATTTGACTTTTGACTTTGATAATAGTAGCCGTAGAAAAGATGTTCATTGGATTGGGATAGATAGATCTACATTTGTGTGACGCGTGGTAGCTTACAGCCTTACCTCTCGAAGGGAGGAGGCCTGTGTCCTAAACTCACAGCACTCACTCACTCACAGCCAGGGCCGTCTTAACCATATTGGGCGCCGCCGGGGTGCAAAAATCAGCCTGCGCTCCAATTTTTGTATTTATTTTTTTTATTTAATAGTCTACAATAAAATTAGGTACATTTTCAAACATCAAATTTAATTTTTCCGGCTTTAAAATCGACAATCTTTTTTATGATATCGTCTGTTTTGTAATCAACTTTCAATTTGATAGGTATACTACCTATAGCCAAATTTGTCAATCTATCTTAACTTGAGTCATAAATGATAATGATAAATGATTTTATTTCTGTAAGTAGGTTTGCACAAACACTTTTACACGTCAATCATAAATTTTTTAAACTAGATGAGGTAGGCATAGTTAATCGTAAGTAGTTTTTTATTCATTTTAATTTCGAGAAGGTTTACGCATGGTACGTGTAGGTTTAAGGATTGGCTTGCGCCCCCTAAGACCCTGCGCCCGGGTGCCACGCACCCCTTGCACCCCCGGGTAAAGACGGCCCTGCTCACAGCACTCATTACAGGCTGATATGTCTCCACTCAACATGACCTAACCATCTAAGCATACTCTTTTCAATCGTTCCTACTACGAGTATCTATAGTAAGTGACTTTTAATGATGATGAGCTTTCGTTTCAATCGTAATATTGTTTTTTCATTTTTTCCATTTCTCCATCAAATTTCTCCTAAAAAGTTTTAATGATCCTCTAATTGAAAAAATGCTTTTTTGACGAGTTCAATAATGCTTTTGAGGGTTTAATGTTACTTTAATTAAAAAGTTTCTTTTTTACTTTTTTATCTGGGTATACAATGTGGAGACGACATTGTGACGATAAATTTAACTTCATTTATATCTAAATAGCTTCCACCCGCGGCTTCGCACGCAAGGTATGCCAATAAAACTATGTCCTTCCCAGGGATGCAATCTATCTCTCTGCCAAATTTTATCGAAATCCGTTCAGTGGTTTAGGCGTGAAAAGATAACATACACAGACAGACAGAGTTACTTTCGAATTTCTAATATGAGTATGGATGACATTCCCAGTCTGCAACAAAAACTCAACCAAATACGTATCTCTAATACTTTAGACCTTATAATTCAAAGAGAATATAATCTTTGTTATATTATAAGTCAGCCCAGGGTGCTTACTCTTCAATTTAATTCCGATAGATCGACATTGGAATTGTGACGTTTCGTACTCTTGAGTTCGATGCTAGCGCCAAATGATTTTTAGATTGGGTGTCCATTTTGGAGAACTAAGTGGAATTGGGTTCGGGCTTGGCGTCGGGTAATTGTTGACAATATTGTTTTCAAGAGTACCGAATCACGTGACTGTAAAATTAACATTGGAATCATATTGACATCTCATTGGAATTAAAATTAGTTTGGAGAGTAAGCCCCCTGATCGGTTAAAAGTTATTTGACAATTTCCCACCCAAAAAATATTTAAGGACTAGCTTCTGCCCGCGCCTTCGTCCGCGTGAAATTTCTTGTTACTCCCACCCACCCCGTCGCATCGCATCGCCTGCCCGCGCTATTACTTCGTTTTTGCTTAGCGTTCTTTCTGACTTTTTTTCTTTTTACTCGGCTCTTAAAGGTCATAGCGTGATGTTAAATAGCCTATAGCCTTCCTCGAGAATTGGGCTATCAAATCCAAAAAGAATTTTTCAAATCCGACTGGTAGTTCCAGAGATTAGCGCGTTCAACCAAACAAACAAACTCTTCAGCTTTATAATATTATTAATATATTAGTAATGTAATAGATAAGTAGGTATACAGGGTTATAAATACATCATTAACAACCTCTTAAGAGGTCATTGTACTCATCATTATGAACACATTTTACTATGGGACCAAAACTGAAGTCGCGAAAAAAGAATCAGTTGTTCCCTACATTTTGACGAGTTATACGAACATAAATGTAGGGAACAGCTGATTTTTTTTACCTCTTATGAGGTTGTTAACGTTTTACCAATAACCCTGTATAATCCATTGCTTCATGTTTGGATTTTGTTTTCTGTTCCACAGCGTAAATACCGCAATGAATGTTGTTGAAGTCAAAAATTCAAAATTAAAGATATTGCTAATTACTATTCTTACTTTACCTATAAAGGCTCCTACAAACAGGCGCGACACGCGATATAAGCGCGCGCGACACAAAGGCACCGCTAGTTGCGCAACTTTCGGTGCCTTTGTGTCGCGTGCGATTTTATCGCGTGTCGCGCCTGTTTGAAGGAGTCTTAACACCGGAACTCATTTCACGCGCCATGCGCTACGCGGTTACCTAAATAACTTTTTGTTAGGGATGCCGCGATACGCCTTTTTGCCGATACGATACCGATACCGATACTCTTATAAAAATATCGGCGATACCGATACCGATACCGATACGCTTACTGAATTCAAAAAGGAAGGTAGATTAAATAAAACACAATTAATTAATAGTTTTAGTAATCAAAATTAACATTTATAAGATTTTTATGGAATTAAAAATCTTATTTGCATGGAAAGATACTACGCGCAACAACATTCAACCTAACGAAATAGGATAGATGTGCGAGTGCGAGGCCAAAGCGGGCGGGCGAAACAAAACACTGAATAAAGCGCGGCGTTTCCCCGAGCATAGTTAGTTCGTGCCTCGTTTGCAACGAAATAGACGGGACAACACGCGCGTTTACATTACATTTTTAAAGCGTAAAAGTATCGTTGCATCGGCCATAAAAATATCGCCAATACCGATATATCGGCAAACCTGAAGTATCGCCGATATATCGGTATCGGTATCGGTATCGGATGCATCCCTACTTTTTGTTTAACGTGATTAAAAAGATGACAATGGTAGTCATTGCCTGTTAATATGGTACCAAATGCATTAAGGAAAAAACATAATTTAATACTTATAATGTTATTATAATAGGGAAAATAATATATAGTGCTACGTGACATAAATAATTACTTAAAAATAGATGTTAATGGCTTGTTAAAATGATTCTCTCACAATACCACAGAATAACTAATAACTTAGTAACAATATATAATATTCATGTTATTCTTATAAAAGATCAAATTAAATTAGCTCGCGGAACACTGGAGTATCTATATCTAAATACGATAAAATGAAAATAATAAAAAGATTTAATGTTTGTTTTAGGGGAATTACCGGTGCGCTGGTAGTGTTGTTACTTGAAGTACAGACGCCAGCACATCAAGCTACTACAATCTGTCAAATTTTTTTAATAGATTTTCAACTTTATCGCTAGAGAGAGCATAAGGTTCAAAATTGATTGGGAAAATTTGACAGTTTCGGGTAGCTTGATGTGCTGGCGTCTGTACAAGCAGAAAATGTCTTTTGTCGTGTTTAGGCATCGATACCAATCACATCTGTGAAGTTTACACAAAAAAATGATTTTTAAACTGATATTTCGAGTAAATACACTAAAATCGGTCGATGACCCACAAAAAATAATTAAATTAATTTCATTTTTGTTTTATCATGTTTAGATAGGTACTATAGAGACTGTGTAGCTCTACCTTTAGCAGTAAATACAGGCTGGTTATAATTGCCGGTGTGTTCCATTCGAACGTTCAAGAAATTGTCAAATATTTTTAATATGGTTTTCTTGTTTAGTAGAAGAGTGCTAGAAATAGCGTGATGATGTAAAGTCGTGAATATATTTAATTCAAGTCAAAGTTTTTTCAATTATATCGTGACGACCCCGTAGAAGTTATAATAGTACTTATTACTCATCAAGTCTGCGAAGTTTCGTTAGCAAATTTTATTTGACCCGGTATAAGCATTGTAAGGCTGCCTTTCCACTATAAGAGATGAGCGAGGATGCGTAGCGAGGGATGTGTGTGAAACCAACCAATAACATCGCTTCATTTTTATAGCTTGAACTAAGTTAGCGTTGGTATTGGTTAGTTTTACACACATCCCTCGCTACGCATCCTCGCTCATCTTCGTGCTGTAATCATTGTTCATGCCTGTAATTCCCAAGGGTTATACAGAGGTTATTATAGTACACCCACATTTCAACAATTATGTTTTAGTCCCATGTGTGAGGGTTTTAGCCTTTTGCCATCAACCGAGCATAAATCCAGACTCCAGGCTGCTACCTACTGAAAAATTCCTGTTGGAAAAACCTAAAAACACTTTTCCGGAATCGGAAATCGAACCCAGAACCTCATGCTCAATAGTAGTGTTTGCGACCATTAGACCAACGAGGCAGCCATATGATTTATTTAATCCATACTCCATAATAATATTATAAATTCGAAAGTAACTCTGTCTGTGTGTCTGTATGTTACCTTTTCACGCCTAAACCACTGAACGGATTTCGATAAAATTTGGCACAGAGATAGATTGCATCCCGAGGAAGGACATAGAATAGATTATATCCCGATTTTCCCACGGGATCGACGCTTATGCGGGTGAAACCGCGGGGCGCTGCTAGTCATTTAATAAACACTAGCGGCGCCCTGCGGTTTCACCAGTGTCGATCCCATGGGTATATCGGGATAAAAACTATCCTATGTCCTTTCCCAGGACTCAAACTATCTCTATACCAAATTTCATCTAAATCGGTTGAGCGGTTTAAGCGTGATGAGGTAACAGATAGACACACTTTCGCATTTATAATATTAGTATGGATTGCTGGATTAGATTTGCACACACGCTTAACAGCTGCACTTATACATATTTTTATTAATCAATGAAAATACCAAATGCGTTTTCTATATTATACAATAATGAAGAGTACATCAAACCGACAGCCAGTGGAAAAAAATGCAAATTAACATCTCAACTATGCAGCTATTTAACATAAAATATTACTACGGTTCTCCCAGCCATAGAAATAAGAAGCTGTAATAAAATGTTCACATTTTCTCCCTGCCAATGTTTTAATGTAAACATCTCACTACATTAGACAGTTACATCCGTTTGCGAACGTGTTGTTATCGTAAATAACTAATAACGACTAACTTAAATAATCTTCGACTACAACCGTGATAGTGAAATAAAATTTTTAAATAATTTTCCAGTGCCCCAATAATGTCCATGTTATCTGTCAAAACATAAAGATTGATAACCCTTCGCGCCAAAACAAACGTCACTTTCGCCGCCGCGTTCCGTCTAATTAAAAACAAAAACAAGAAAAATTAAGCGCGTTCCAATTTGCGAATAATGAGAGCATAATTCGATATTTTTGTCCGACGTTTTTCGTTTTCAGTGGCCAGGATAATAAGTGAGAGGGACGGATGATACGATACGTTTGAAGTTTGAAAGGGACGGAGCTATTGTGTACTTTCTCATATAGATTTGTTGAAAGCTGCGATAGGGACGTACGTTTACGTTCAGTCGTTCAGTTTTCCGAGATCGTTTCGCAAGAGAGGTTGTTGCGTTAGTGCTTGTGCGGAAATCTCGCAATTCACTACATGTGATTTATAAGAAAAAAACTAGTCATGTCCCCGAAGGGTGATTTTAGGACAGATACGCATGTAATGAGGGTTCGGTCTCGTTATAATGGTTAAATGTGTAAAATAAATCGCGTTTGGATATCAAAACAAGTCGAAACGTTTGATTTGTTGGAATTTTGTGCGTACGTATTTATATTGTAAATATTTGAGCTGTATTTAATTGAATGAGTGAAACGTTATAAAAAAAAAAAACAAAGTGCAATGTGATGTGTGTTGTTTGGAGGATTTTAATTTTTGAATTTGGAATTACTGGTGAGTTATCAAAAATATACTAAATTTTTTTAAAGTTTCAAATACATTTTTTTGGATACACTATTCATTTTCTTTTTGAGTCTTCAATTTACTCTTTTACAGCAACATTCAGAAGGCGTATTATCATAAATCTTACTTATAAATCCCTATAATACTTAGATTAACATAAAATTGTTATTCAGAACCGATCTCATAAACCAAAATTATCGATTTTATAATAGTTGCGATTCGAAGATTGTTCATGAATTAATCTATGCCAGATTAAATACCTTTGAACATTATTCTCTTGTCATAGACAATGTTAAGGTATGGATGTAGGTATTACGAACGAATGAGGAAAATGTCGTAAGGAAAGTTTTGGGTCTGAATGTCGATGGCTGAGTAGGGAAACACCAAAGAAACGATGGATGGACTGGGTGAATGATGATATGGTTAGAAAGGCGGTTACTATCGAGATGACGACTAAAAGAAAAGTATGGAAGAAAGAAAAAGATATAATATGCGCCAACCCCAGATAAATAGGAATGGTGATGTTGTAGTGACGAACTTGACTCCTACCGAGAGGACTGGCCATGGCAATGGCAGTGGACAGTAGTGTGTTGAGAAAGGAAAGGGAGGCCTTTGCTCACTTAGGGGCTGACATGACCTAAAGCGCGGTCACAGTCGGACTGCATAGAAAAGAAAGAGAAGCGCGATGACACAACGCTGGTAATTTATTAAAAAATATGAAGCAATTACCTATTTAATTACAAAAAATCTATTGTTTCGACTAAAAGATTAAAACACTAGTGTTTTAGTATGTTGCTTGTAGAATAATCTGACAAAAAATCAGAATGATTGTATGTATTAGTATGGTTTTTATTGTAGAAATAGTTTTTAGAGGTGTCTTCATGATTTTTTTCTATCGTATCAAATTTGTTGTAGGTTATTATTATGTTTTCAACACCCTATCTAACTAGCATAATATAACCTGAAGAATATAATATATTTTTCTGATTTTGTTTACTGTAGTCGATCATGTATTGTTACTAAAACTTGTGTTTTTTGCGTTTAGGTCAAGTTTAGGTCCTGTAATCCTTTAAGAGTAAACTAGTCGCGAGCTCGAACTCACTGGTGGTCATGGCCAAAAAGCACGCTGTCTCACCTGGCTTCGTGTCCGACAGAGCTAGTATCAGTGATGAGCAGTTAGATGCTAGTCTACATGCACAACGTCTAGTTCTCACGTACAGAAACACCGTTCCGAATTGATAGGCGCGTAAAAAAAATCGAAAAGTGCATTGGAAAATCGGGTTTTATGAAAAAACTACTGCATAAATCAATTACAAATAAAATTTATTGCTCTCTTCGATAACTAAGCTTTGTCGGTACGGACTTGATTTTGAAGATTTTATAGTTCTTTTATTACATATTTACACACCCAAAGTTACGTTAAAAATAGCGAGAAAAACGAATCTTTGTTGGCTCATAACTTTTTAATGGCTTTTTATTTTACTATTCTGTTTCCGTACGGACCAAAACTAATAATAAGTCAAAACGATATCATGTTTAACTTTGGATGCACAATGCCAAACAGTGGAATAATACTCTCCCGAAATGTGTATAGAAAAAATATCGACTAGTGGCACCTTAACGGGTTAAGGCGAATGAGCAGTGGTAGACCGTGAAATTCAAATTTTCTTACGTTTTTTTGCAATTTGCATGTCAGTGTCAGGTTGCATCTTGATCAAAATATGATTCACGGCTATAACAGGTACGTATTTACAGAATTATAATCATTAGAATCATTAATACACCTTTCTAAGTTAGATTTGTAACCATTAGAACGAATCTCTTTAGAAAAGTGCATATGGTACAAATCTAACTTAAAGATATATTTCAATGATTCTAATGACTATAATTCTGTAAATTACATAATATCTATTATAGTCGCGAATCATATTTTGATCGAGATACAACTTGACACTGACCTGCAAATTGCAAAAAACGTAAAACGTCCACCACTGCGCATTCAGATAGATAGACGATATTGTAGGTAAATGATTTTCTGAAATACGAAGCACTGTTTTTCCACATATGGGAGACGTACAGGGCTCATCATTCTTAGACCTTAAGGCTCCTACAAACAGGCGCGACTCGCGAATCGCGCGCGACACAAAGGCACCTCTCGTTGCGCGACTTGCGGTGCCTTTGTGTCGCGTGTCGTGTCGCGCCTGTTTGAAGGAGCCTTTACTCAAAACCTATTTATACACAATCTGGAGTTATTCTGATCCCCTGAACCCCACTCCACCCCCCCCCCTCCTCGATCCCCTGCTAGTTATTCTGTTGTAATCTCTGTCTCCACTATAAATTTTCTCATTCCGGATTGATCCGCTTTTTCTTTTGTTTTTATTCCTTCAGCCTAAAATCTACAATGTTCTCACTGCTGGGTCTCTTCCCTTTTTGAAAGGGAATGGGCCGTAATCCACCACGCGAGCCCAAAGGCCGCCTGCTATGCTGTCTTAGCAATTTGCTAAGCGATGGCCGTTTTGTGTGGATTTGACGCAAATGTTTCCTCAACTTTTTTGTTAGGATTTCGCACCCAAAGGGTAAAAACGGGATCCTATTACAATGCGTGCCACGAAAGATGAGACTTGACACACCACGTGGTTTGACATGCGCAGTACACGATTTTAGGTATCTTTAGCGGTATGAGGTCTGAGTGCGGGACGGGACCGGACGTCATAGGGGCGGCGGAAAGAGCGGGGGAGGCGGGGTCAAGTCTCAAAGTCTCATCTTTCGTGGCACGCATTGTACTAAAGCTCCACTGTCCGTCTGTCACCAGGTTGTATCTCATGAACCGTGACAGCTAGACAGTTGAAATTTTCACAGATGATGCATTTCTGTTGTCGCTATAACAACAAGTTACTACTAAAAACAGAATAAAATAAATATTTAAGGGGGGCTCCCATACAACAAACGTGTTTTTTTCGGCGTTGACTCGCACTTGGCCAGGTTTTTTGTGTTTATTGTGCTTTTTCTCTGCGACATTTTTACCGCAAATAAACTAATTTTCTTTATCAATGCCTACTATATCATAGCAAAATTATCAAAAACCTTGGGGATTCCCTCATAATAGCGGCACGATAAAAAGCTTATCTAATCACCGGCCACACGAGGATAACTTCAGCGTCTATCAGTCAATTGGACTGAGTAGAAAGTTATGTATGGAGCCCACGAGTAAAAGCTTATCGCATTGATAATGGAGGTTTTAGTGGGAGTGTACAGTGCGTGCCACGTAAGAAGAGACTTGACCCCGCCTCCCCCGCCTCTTTCCGCCGCCCCTATGACGTCCGGTCCCGTCCCGCACTCAGACCTCATACCGCTAAAGATACCTAAAATCGTGTACTGCGCATGTCAAACCACGTGGTGTGTCAAGTCTCTTCTTACGTGGCACGCACTGTAACTGGCTCAATGGTCTTGTGGCCGCAAGCGCTAATGCTGAGCATGAGGTCCTGGGTCCGATTCCCGGTTCGGGCAAAAGTGCTATTAGGTTTTTCCATCAGGGATTTCTCAGTAGAGCACAGAGTAGTTACAAATCCAGGGTCCGGGAGTCTAGTTTGTAACCGGTTCAGCAATAAATAGGCCTGCCATATAAAGAGCAATATGGTGGTCCGTGTAAATTATTTCATCACCACTGCTTTCAAAAACGGTGAAGGAAAACATCGTGAGGAAACCGACATATCCTAGAACCAAAAATTCGAAGACATGTGACATCTACCAACCCGCACTGGGCCCGCGTGGTGGATTACGGCCCACTCCCTCTCACAGAGAGGAGGCCTGTGTCCCAGCAGTGGGAACATTATAGGCTGGTTATGGTATGGTATGGTATGGTGGTCCGTAGGTTCGCTCGATGTACAGACGCGCACATCAAGCTACCCGAAACTGTCAAATTTTCCCAATCAACTTTGAACCTTATGCTTTAGCGATAAAGTTGAAAATCTATTAAAGAAATCTGACAGAATGTGGTAGGTTGATGTGCTGGCGTCCGTACTAAAGAAGTAAAGATTTTGGTGCCGATTCTGTCACAAACTAAACTAAATTTTAGTTCAGTGCATCTTCCAACTATGTTGGGGTCGGCTTCTAGTCTAACCGGATGCAGCTGAATACCAGTATTTTACATGAACTGACTGCCTATCTGACCTCCACAACCCAGCTACTGGATAATACGATACCCCTTTGTAAAACTGGTTGTCAGACTTTCGGGCTTCTGGACGACCCGTAACGACTGTCAAAGATTCACAAATGACAGCCGGGACCAACAGGTTAACATGTTCCGAGGCACGGAGGTATATGAAGATGGTAACCCATCCACGGACCAACCGCGGCAAGCGTAGCTTAACCGCAACAGACTAAAGGAGCAAATGACGGAATGGAATAAATGGAGCAATTTAGTGACTGGAATGTGTGCCCTGTGATGTGTCACCGAGTTGCGGTCGTCACCGATAAAGGCTCCTTCAAACAGGCGCGACACGACACGCGACACAAAGATACCGCAAGTCGCGAAACAAGCGGTGCCTTTGTGTCGCGCGCGATTATATCGCAAATTGAAATGTCACATGCGAAATTATTGATATACTTATCACCTTTTTAACCGGAATTCAGGAATCCTATTTATTTTGCTGTGTTCTGGAACCTTGGCTAAGGCTGCGGTTTCAGGCAATTGTGATAAATGATTTGATTTTGACCCATGTTACCTCAAGCCCTGAAGATTCATTAAAAAAGTATTAAATTAATCCAAAAAAAAACCAGCAAATTTCTTATTGTGATAACATTTTCGCGACTAAATGAAGTTTCCCATTTGGCGAGCATACCATTGCGGTTAATCATCAAAAGTTGCTAAAACATTCGCTGGTGACGTAGTACTAACAACGCAATGTAATCTAAACAGTTTTTAATGACTTGCGTAGCCTATAAACTGTGGTATGAGAATTATTAAGTGGCTGGCTCCAACTTAAGAGGAAATGCGGTCGGAGAGACTTTTTGAAAAAGCCTAAGTAGTAAAAAGTCATAAGTAATTATATAGAGGTTTGACTCTCGCCTATTTTCTCCACCAATATTGGACCAATTTAAAAGGTATTTCATAAACAGAATAAGAAGGATATAATATACTGTGTCCCTATGTTTTTAATAATAATAATAATCATTTATTTCGAGCAACAAGACTCATAGTGTTAGTAACAATATTATACTTACAAACTATGTTAGTAATAAAACACTACAAAGACAAAAACAAAACCAAAAACAGAAAACAGATTGAAAAATATAAATAGGTAATTAAGATTATTGATGATACATTATTTTTATAAGAACTAGAACCCGCAAAACATGCGACACATGACTAAAAAAAATTAGCACTTTTTCACAAATGGATCCCTGAATCGAAAAATGGTTTCCACAAACCCGCAATATTTTTGAGCGCCTCTGGCCACAGAGGTTCATCGATAGCTTATGTTATTTTATCTAAAATTGATGAAATTAATTTAAAAGGCATCCAACTGAGATTGCAGTGGGTGCCATCGCATATTGGGTTACGGGGCAACGAAGAGGCTGACACTTTGGCGAAATTAGCGGCTAGGAATGGAAAAGAAATAAATATTAAATTAGATTATTCAGAATTTTTACCAAAGTTTAAAAATATATGCTATGATTATTGGAAAGAATATTTTAATAAACGGTCATTAGAAAAGGGCTTATGGTATAAAACCATACAGAGTGAACCTCTTCGTGTGCCCTGGTTCATGAACAGTGATATTAGCAGAAAACTGACTGTTACCGCTCTTAGACTCAGATCTGGACACATTCTATGCAAAAAATTTGCTTTCATGATGAAGAAAATCGCTTCACCCAATTGTGACGAATGTGGAGTTGTCGAAGACCTACAACATTTATTGATGGAATGTGTCCAATATGAGTCCAGTAGAAATAATTTAGTAAGGTCCCTGAATTTGAACAGAACTGATGTAGGCATGTTCAATACAATTCTATCCCAACCAAATGGCGACGATGCGAAGGGTTTGTTCAAATTCATGGCCCACATTCTGTGAAAGTACTATTGTTTAGGATACGATGGGACTGGCATACGCTGTGCGTAAAAGCCCCTATAAATAAATAAAGAAAAAAAAAAAAAAAATATATATTTTTGAAAGACCTATCAAACGATTCCCCACGCCATGAGGTAGACGAGAAAAAAAAAACATCCCCACTATACGTGTAGAGGACAAACCTAAAAAAAAAAATTTTTTTCTAGATTTTGTTTTACCGCTTTGTCAGCGTGATTAATATGTATGTCCATGCCAAATTATAGCTTTCTAGTACCAAGAGTCTCTGAGCTAAGCTGCGGACGGACATGGCGAACCTAAAAGTGTTCCTTGTTGACTACGGAACCCTAAAAAGAAACGAACATTGATCTCCACGCTTGCTCAATGCAGGTTGGCCAACTCAGACCATTACAGCCAGATTTCCTCACAACTTTAATGACCCGTTGCTGCGATGTTTAATATCGGCTTGCACTAACGTCATACTTACCACCTAATTAACTATCAAAAGACGTAAACATAGCTTTATTAAGCACGGAAATAGACGGTTCCTAAATCAAGCTACATTGGGATTGTGAACCTGCCTTTTTCACAGCCAAATTAAGGGTCTGCCGTAGTTTAGTTATCGGCATAGCTTGCAGAGAAAGCAAGCTGGAGTAGCAGCTGACGACACGGTTGGCGCAGTGGCTGAGCGATCGACTGCTGCGCTGCGTGTCGCCGGTTCGTTTCCCGCACGGACTGCGATAGGCTCAGTTGACTTGGTTTAGTTAGTGCACACGGCCACACCGCCAAACGCAACTAAAAGGTACAGACGCCAGCACATCAAGCTACCCGAAACTGTCAAATTTTCCCAATCAACTTTGAACCTTATACTTTAGCGATAAAGTTGAAAATCTATTAAATAAATTTGACAGATTGTAGTAGCTTGATGTGCTGGCGTCTGTACATCGAAATTGTCATACTGGTTTTGTCAGCCATGACATAACATAACACGGTAACTTTTACTTTTATGTAAATTCTCAATCTATTTTTTTTAATCTAGATTAGTAAAATGGGTGATGTGCATGAGAGCAAATAAATAAATTCCAAAATTGTCACAAAATTATAATATCACTGCTTTATCTAAAATTCTAAGCACGATAACAATTTGTATTTTTAATAGTAGATTGTTGCATCGAGCGCAAAGTGAGTTATTAATGCACTAGAGTTATGTTGGTGCCTGAGCACATGCGAGGGCACTAAATTAATACGAGTGCATTAATTACTCACTTTAGCAAGGGGCGTAATCTACTTTTATTTCAACTACCAATCTACCTATCGTGATAAAATATACCTACTCAAAATAAAAACTCAAGTAATGAAAACAAAGTTTTCCTAAGCTTTTAAATATTTATCCCGCGACCTGCGGGTAAAAGTTATTAACAATTTCATTTGCAGCTGTTTTTATACTTTCTGGAGTTGAACATATCGCTATCGCTATTTCCATTTTTGTAATATTTTCTTGCTAAATATGAAGTATCAAAGTTTTCTAATCGTACAAAAACCGCCCCATTTGTTTTTTTTTTTCACCAAGTCCGTTTTATTCAGCCGATTTTTATTTTTAGCCAGTATCTTTTTGATCTAATGCATACATTTTATATTAAACTTAATAGGAGACATTAAACTTCTGTGGTTAATTTATATCTAAATAAAAAACAGTGCATTAATGAAAAACTGTGTAACCATGAGATTTCATACAACATTTCTGCACTGTTTTGGTTCTAAGCAAAAAATACGTCCTTTGTGATCGGTTTTGTAGTGATTAATGATAACATTACTACATAGATGAAAGAAAAAAAAATTTTTATCAATTCCTTTTTTACGATTCCTTTAAGGCTCCTTCAAACAGGCGCGACTCGACACGCGACACAAAGGCACCGCAAGTCGCGCAACGAGCGGTGCCTTTGTGAAGCGCGCGATTCGCGTCGCGGGTCGCGCCTGTTTGCAGGAGCCTTTACTCGTGACGTAGCAACCCTATTACTAGCCAACGTCTGAAGTCGACCGTCCACTGCCAGCACGTAGAATGGCGCCAAACAAGTACTTAAACGAATTCTTGGCAGAGTCCATTTAGATTGCTATCGACACGTTAAGAAGGCGTAGAATGTTCACGTAAGTTTGCCGCTAATTATGTGATAGCCACTCATCTGTGCGTATCCGGCCTGTGGGTCGCAGTCAGGACATCGCTGACAGTGGATGAGCCCGACCACATTTTTAGGGTCCCGTACCCAGACCCAGAGGGTAAAGACGGGACCCTATTACTAAAACTCCACTGTCCGTCTGTCTGTCACCAGGCTGTATCTCATGAACCGTGATAGCTAGACAGTTGAATTTTTCACAGATGATGTATTTCTGTTGCCGCTATAACAACAAATACTAAAAACAGAATAAAATAAATATTTAAGGGGGCTCCCATACAACAAACGTGTTTTTTCGACCCCTTTGCCTTGTGGTACGGAACCCTTTGTGTGCGAGTCCGACTCGCACTTGGCCAGTTTTTTTTATTCGACTACGGAATACAAAGGGAAGCCAAGTAACTACACGATAAGAGCTTAACCGTGGGCTACTGCGGAGTAGAACTTGCAGGGGACCTACAATCCTTTGTACAGACGCCAGCACATCAAGCTACCCGAAACTGTCAAATTTTCCCAATCAACTTTGAACCTTATGCTTTAGCGATAAAGTTGAAAATCTATTAAATAAATTTGACAGATTGTAGTAGCTTGATGTGCTGGCGTTTGTACGTTTCTTCAGCGAGAAATCGTAGATAGCTACTCGCTTCCTCGGTGAGGGAACAGATGCCTTTAAGTCTGTCTGTAACAGTTGCTTATTTGAGTGCTTGGCCACACTGGCAGCGTGGGGCGGGGAGCGGCGCGCGTGCTTGAACGCGCGCGATCTTCCTGTCCGCACTTCCGCAGTCGAGCGCGGCTGCGTTCTGCGTGTTGTCGTGTCCAGTGTTTGTCAACATATAATATGGATGAAGAAGACTTATTTTTACTACAAAAAAGCTCGAACTAATTTGAGAACCCCTGTCCCCACACAGGCCGCCCACTGCGGCCACTTGTATGAACGAGCTATGGCGTGAGTTGCCTGCGCGCTCCCCGCGCCGAGCAGCCCGCGCCGCTCACCACTATGGACACTCAAATGAAGTTCTTATGTTTGAGTACGCCGCGCTCGCCCGCGCTGCCAGTCTGGCCAAGCACTCAACGACTCATGCTATCGGCTTATTCGCCTAGACGTAATACGTCTTTGAACCGCAATCAATCCTTCACATTCTACGTCTCGAAAGCACACTGATTAGATATTCAGTACAAACCAGAGCTATCTAAATGACTCCCAACTTTCGCCCTGTTTCTATTGACAAGTTGCTGGTCGATTGGGAACCCGTTCACGTACAGGGAATCCTTATGCGGTTTCGATAGAATATTATATAAATAATAACAGCCGTACGTGTCGATCGAAGGTAAAGCTACGCTTGTCGTGGTAGGTTTTTGATGGGTGACCATCTTTACATACCGAGACCCCTCCGTGCCTCGCTCCCGGCTGTCATTCGTGGACCTTCGACAGTCGTTACGGGTAGTCAGAAGCCCGAAAGTCTGACAACCTGTCTTACAAAGGAAGAACCAGATTTTCCTGTAACTGGGCTGTGGATGTCAGATAGGCAGTCGCTCCATGTAAAATACTTGTATTTAACTGCATCCGCTTACACTGGAAGCTGACCCAAACGTGGTTAGGAAATGTCTAGGCAGATTGATAATGATTCAAAGTCTCGGAAGGACAACATTGATTTGGTATTCAATCCAAACTGCTCCCAATAATATTTGACCTGTATCTATAGACAAGTTGCAGGACATTTGGGATGCCGATCACGTGCAAGGAATCCTTAGACTCTTTCGGTAGAATATTATGAAGCAAGGCAGCTTTGTGTGTGTGTGTTCGTTCTGATTGGTTGTTTAATGTATGGGATTATATCCTTGATTGCTTTTGGTAGGAGCTTTAGACGTGATTGTGTGTGATTTATAATGATTATTGAAGAGACGGCAATGATGGCAATAGGGTCGTCCCTATTACATGGGATTTAAACATAGGTAAGTGGCAAAATGTGGATGTACAGACGCCAGCACATCAAGTTACTACTATCTGTCAAATCTCTTTAATAGAATTTCAACTTTATCGCTAAAGCATAAGATTCACAGTTTATTGGGAAAATTTGACAGTTTCGGGTAGCTTGATGTGCTGCCGTCTGTACTATTAGGAACACTTCGTGGAATACAGGCGTGATATAATGTTATCATTATTGACCTCCTTTACTAATAAACGTATTTTATCAGATGAATAGTTACACACCGATTTCTCTCTTTCAGTCGTCAGTAATTTGACTTTCGAAAGAAGAAGACAAAGCGTTGTGTAACTATACAGACGCTATACAACGTTTATTAGTAAGGGAGTTCTATCTACAAAACAAAACACACACGACACAACTTACAAAACTATTTCATTATAGCCTGTCAAATTGATATACTATTTCTCCCTACGCCACAAGGGAGGGTTTGAAAATAACAAACAAGGGAAGATAACAGAAAGGGCTGTCAACTGCCACGTCATATCCGATAGTTGCTTCTAATAGATTGCACTTTACGGTCAAAGGTTTTTATGTGCGCCATTATCGTGATGAATCAGGATATTTCCGGACGTGTGTATTTTAATGCTGACCACACTACAAAATACAATTGTGTTTTCATCATCATGATCGTCTGCCTGCTTTTTGCCGCCTATGCGGGGGTCAGCTTCCAGTCTAACCAAATGCAGCTGAATACCAGTATTTTACATGGAGCGACTGCCTATCTGATCTCTATCTACATTCCAATTACTAACACGATAACTATTTAACACACACACACACTTTTTATAATTACAACAAGTAATAAGTCAGGGTGTGAGTTAAAACTCACACCCTGACTTTATTACTTGTTATAATTATTTTTTAATGATCACGTCTACTTTTACAAAGTTTGTAAATATGTGAGCACCAAATATCTATCACATAATTAATTTATATGTCATGGTTTGTCATATATGGCTTCATTTTTAATTCTTTTACCTATTGTGGTAGTATATAATTTTATTTTAAGTGCATCGTCTTCGCATATGTAAAGCAAAAAATCCGAATACCACAAATTTGTAGTTACATACGGTCTACAAATTTGTACGGAGCCCTCGGTTCACGTGTCCAACTCGCACTTGACCGTTTTTTTAGGGTTCCGTACCTCAAAAGGAAAAAACGGAACCCTTATAGGATCACTTTGTTGTCCGTCTGTCCGTCCGTCTGTCAAGACCCTTTTTCTCAGGAACGCGTGGAGGTATGAAGCTGAAATTTATATCAATTACTCAGGTCTACTGTCCCTTGAAGCTGTGAAAAAATCAAACTTCTAAGCCAACGCAATCAAAAGATACAGCCGTTTATGCCGCAAATTTTCGACACTTGCAAGGGAATCAAAACCTATAGGGTGCTTCCCGTGAACTCAGAATCTTGAAATTTGGTACGAAGCAACGTCTTATAGCATAGATAAAGGAAAAATTACGAAAACCATAAATTTTTAGTTACATCACATAATATATTTTTTTTTAATAATTTTAAACTTACTACCCATTTCCTCATAAACGCGTAGAGGTATTAAATTGAAATTCATACCAAATACTCAGGTCTATAATACCTTTAAGCTGTAACAAAATCAAACTTCTATGTCAACGCAATCAAAAGAAACAGCAATTTAAGCTGCATATTTTGAAACTCGCAAGTACTCGCAAGGGAATCAAAACCTAAAGGGTACTTCCAGTCGACCTAGAATCTTGAAATTTGGCATGAAGCAACGTTTTATAGCACACATAAAGGAAAAATTCCGAAAACCTTAATTTTTTTTTTTTTTTTTTTTAATACTTAATTAATATTTTTGAACCAGATTTCTAAATAGTGACTAAAAAACTTAGTAAATAAATAACTTTAATAAAAGAACTTTCGCAAGTCTGCTGCAAGGCTAGTATAAGTGTTTCAGTTATATTATAGATAAATGATATGTGTTAATATAAAATAAAGGATTACTTAAACGATAAAGAGATCTTTGTCTTAAATTTATGCTCCTCCATCTTTCCCCATTGTAATGTTATGAATTTCATTTTGCAATAAAAATACCATAGTTATGACTCGATTGTCGTAATGAACGAACTTTGTAAACCTTGCAGGTTTGTACGGAACCCTCGGTGCGCGAGTCCGACTCGTTTTATTAGACATGGACAAATGTCACGGACATGGCCCCTCTAATTATTGGTTCAATAAAGATGGCTCCAAAAATATCCCTAATCACCAATTGTATGATCTCGAATGTCTATGGACGTAATTTGTATGTACCAAGACACCCACATCGCATCATCGGAAAAGGAATCCTTACGTATCGTTTGTGATACAAGAATCATTAAGGTACTGGCACGTATTGAGAAGCCCGTCCATGGACACCGAGGCTATTCAAGTCAGCAGTCAGCTGCTCCAGCGCTTTTTTTTTTCAGGATGGGAAATCATGTGTGTGTGTGTGTGTGTGTGTCATGTGTGTGTGTTGTGTGTGTGTGTCATGTGTGTGTGTTGTGTGTGTGTGTGTTTGTGTGTAATCATGTGTGTGTCATGTGTGTGCTTTTTTTTTTCATGTGTGTGTGTGTGTTTTGTGTGTCTCTTAGTCTGTGCTAAATAAATGTATTTTCTTTCTTTCTTTCTTTCTTTTTCATCAAATGACCCCTCCCGCTCTGGGTGGAGCGGAAGGGAGTGTCAGACTCTTACTGAGTAAAACCCACCCGTGTTCCTTCCTTAGCCCTTTATGTTCCGGGCCAGCGGTAACCCTTTCGGACAATCCCGCTGATCCGGCAGGCTTCGGCCCTTACGGGCCCCTTCGTTTGATGCTGACATCTCTTTGAGGCGCGCGTGGAACCATTACTCTCCGCCCGCAGGCCCGCGCCTACGGTGGCCGGACAATCCCGCTGACCCGGCAGGCTTTGGCCTTGACGGGCCCCTTCAAATGATGCTGACATCTCTTTGAATAACCAACTATGTTGGGGTCGACTTCTAGTCTAAACAGATGCAGCTGAATACCAATGTTTCACATGCAGCGAGTCCCTATCGGACCTCCACAACCCAGTTACCCCTTGGTAAGACTGGTTGACAGACTTTTGAGCTTGTCTGTCGTATGTCCAACTTAAAATAAACACATAAATCGCTCACCCTTATAAATCTCCTTCCCAGGATTCCTGCCGTAAGCAGCTTCCAGCCCTTGTCCTTATATGTGATTACTAGTGCATTGCTCAAATGTCCTTCCTTCTGTATTTTTCGTCGAGTCGTTGAGGTCCTCAAGTTCAGAGTTGAGCTACACGATTATTGGCACTTACAAGACTGGAAACTCAAAAGATTATTTCAGCCACTAATCCATATTGCCTTCACATGATCTGACCAAGATTACCTATGTCTGGATTTTACAAGAGACTTTGGCCCTTAAGGGGCTTACAGGACCTGAACGCAAAAAAACGCAAGTTTTAGCAACAATAAAAGTATATGATCGACTACAGTAAACAAAATCAGAAAAATATATGATATTCTTCAGGATATGTGCTAGGTAGATAGTGTGTTGAAAACATAATACAACTAATTTGATACGATAGAAAAATCATGAAGATACTACCTGTAAAAACTTTCTTTATACAATAAAAACCATCGTGTAAAAGTGATTTTGATATCCTATTTATTTATATCCTATTTTCCTCTCTCTTATTTCAATGGATGGATGACCTCTTTAACATTGAATATGAGTGAATTTTTCTCCCTGTTCCTACCTCTATTATGGATAATAATAATAGAAAATAGGTACATGAGGCAATTTAATTTTGTCTCCGAGATTCTTAAAAACCTATCTAGGTCTAAAGTAATGACCACGTTTAATCAGATTAGCAGACAGATTGTTTGACCGATAACAGAAATTAGAAATATTCGCTATTTAAAAAAAAATGTTCTATTTTCAGGATAATATGATCTACTTTAGATTTCAGCCCGAATTGTGCTAATAATAAATTCCCTATTGCTGAATAGTCCTAGATAAAACCCAAGGCCAATCTATACTACGAAAAACCTCACCTCAATTTCCTCACAAATGAATACCTCACAGCAACAGAATGAGACGTTAAATCGCTTACCAAATAGCAAAAAATAAACAATGCATGAACCACTCCGGTTTGTTATCACAAAACAAACATTCGACGTTGAAATAATGTTATTTGCGATGTATTTACGTAATGTTAGAGCACAGTCAGTCGAGCTGTTAAAATGTATGATTACCTACACGAATTAGATCATGTGCTTGAAAGTAGAGGAAGAATTCAATTGGAGTGTGATTAAACATAAAAGTAACTGAGGAACTGACTGACAGATAATACACAGCCTAAACCACAGAGCATAGACTCCGACTCGAAAGCAACTGATCCTAACCAAAAGCATAAAAAAATTCTAAACAATTGTGATGATTGATATTTGTTGCATTTTGGTTTAAGAACTTGTATTATTTCTCATTAAGAATTAACAATAATTCACTTACATACTGAGAAACTAAATTTACACAAATTGTTTCCTCCGAGCATACAATAACATCGTCAAAAGTAGATTTACAATAATGATTGGGGAGGTAGTGATATAAAAAAAAAGTAAATTATATCAACTAATCACCAACCGAGTAAACACGGATCTAAAGTAAAACTGCGACCCGGGTTGTTAATATTTTGCCACAGGCTCCTCTAAAGATTGTAGATTATTTATTTATTAGTCATTGAAAACCTAAAGACTAATAAATAAATAATTTTGCCATTGCTGGGACCCAGGGCCCACACACAGAGGGAGTGTGGTGATGTTTGACCACCATTTGTGAAATGAATTGCATTCATGAAATACCTTAAAGACTCCTTCAAACAGGCGCGACACGCGATATAATCGCGCGCTACATAAAGGCACCGCAAGTCGCGCAACGAGCGGTGCCTTTGTGTCGCGCGCGATTATATCGCGTGTCGCGCCTGTTTGTAGGAGCCTTAATGCGAAGAATTTAATCGACTTTACTATACGTTTTAATGATGACGGTTTCCACGTTTCGTAGCTAATCTTAGAAAAGGAAAATAAAGACTCGTGCGACTCGCTTATCGTATGGCACAGACCGTAAAATTTACTTAGCACGAATACCTTTGTGGTCATGTTTTTACTGAGTGTACGCGAATCTCGAGGATTGAGAACGTTCTCATTTCGTTCGTCGTGGACAGTTTCTGGGTCGAGGATGCGTGATCTTCGGTTCTGGATAAGTATAAGCAAAATCAACCTATCATGTTCCGGGTCAGCGGGATTGTCCGAAAGGGTTACCGCTGGCCCGGAACATAAAGGGCTAAGGAAGGAACACGGGTGGGTTTTAGTCAGTAAGAGTCTGACACTCCCTTCCGCTCCACCCAGAGCGGGATTCATTTGATGATTTCCCATCCTGAAAAAAAAAAATGCTAGACACTTATCTTTTCCATAACTTATATTTAAGAGGCTTACAGGACCTAAACGCAAAAAACGCAAGTTTTAGAAACAATAAAATTATATGATAGACTACAGTAAACAAAATCAGAAAAAATATATGATATTCTTCAGGGTATATGCTAGGTCAGGGATGGCGAACCAGTGGCACGCGTGCCATTGATGGCACGCGACAAATTATTTTGCGCACGCCTTTGATCGAAAAAGTACCTACGTAATACACTGAAATTTAACAAACGAACGCGTTTGAGCCTACTTTACGGAGTGAGTAGGCGCGGTGTAAGGAGCAGCAGGCGGGAAACTTGGAATCGATAGTATTGTTTTATAATTTTCCCTGTAATCACAAAAAAAATGGCACATCTATGACCTCATCAAACATTTCTTTACAAAAAATGGCACGTTGATCCATAAAGGTTCGCCACCCCTGTGCTAGGTAGATAGTGTGTTGAAAACATATTAAGTATAACCAATTTGATACGATAGAAAAAAATCATGAAGATATCTTTAAAAGCTTTTTTTTATTATTATTTGAAATGGGTTTGCTCTTGACTTTAGTCTAGGTCAGAGATGACAGAGACAAAGTCTACGATGGAGTGAGCTCACCCAGAAGATGCCTGTTCACTCTTACTTTGAAGAGATTCGGGTTGTATGCACTCGGAAACACAAACGCAGGTAGAGAGTTCCACTCTTTTGCTGTGCGCATTATAAAGGACATTTGAAAACGCTTAGTGCGATTTGGTGGAATAGCAACTAGGTAGGGATGGTAACTTGCAGTGCGTCTGGATGTCCGAAGGTAGAAGGGGGCCGGTGGAATGAGGTCGTGGAGTTCTTGGGCACACTCACCGAAGTACAATCTGTAGAAGACCGACAAGCAGGCAACCAACTTTCTTTTTACAATAAAAATCATATGAATATACATTCAACCATTGGTCAAAGATCAGATATAGTGAATGTGGAGGCCCGCCCGGTTGATGGCAACAGACTCGGCCTCCATTACATGGGACCCAAAGACTATAGGCTCCATTACATGGGACCCAAAGACTATGGGACCCAAAAACAGGCGTGATGTTATATTATTTAAAGTTTACCGTCTATTCAAACTTATGTTTCAAATTAATATTAATTCAAGTTAAATTAATATCAACTCTATTTTGATTGTATTTATCTTGATTTCAGAGTGACTAGCACTATTGAAAAAATCATAAAAAATGTTTAAAGTTTTAGCGTAAACTGAACTTTATTTTGTAGAATTTAAAGTTATTTTTCCATAAACTCATGTTTGTTTACATTTTAGGCAAATAAATCGCGAATGCAGATTACAGAGGCTAGAGGCTATTTATACAAAAACTAACAAACTAATTTCACAAGTTAAAGTAGTTCATTCACAACAGACGAACAACATAATTTTCCAGCTAACGATAATAATTTATTCATGTACTAAGTACCAAGGCAACATAAATTTGAAGGCGATGTCGCGCTGTCACTTTGTCAGGTGACAGTCGATATTGACAGCGAAAGTTTAAGGGTGGAGTCAGATAGACGAGCGACTGAAACTTGCGACAATAAAAACTTGCGATATTTTAGCGTGTCGATGTCGGGGCAATTCTCATATTGATGTGAAACATCTATAGCCGCACGTAAAACAAATTTCTGGCGTGGCGACGCATGCCGTGGCGACGCGTCGCCACGCTATATGATGGTGTATATATACAGTCACAGTCTTGTGTACTGTGTGGCGACGCGTCGCCATGCGCAATGTTTCACATCTGCCAGGCGTCCCGTGACGGCTCACTTTTTTTTTAAATACGTTCACATTCTAATCTCAGACTCGACTCTCACAAAAATACAGTAAACAAAAAAAAATAGATTAGATTTAAACGTTTTTTGAGTACAGAATTGTCCTTTAGGGGGCTTACTCTCCAAACTAATTTTAATTCCAATGAGATGTTAATTTTACAGTCACGTGATTCGGTACTCTTGAAAACAATATTGTCAACAATTACCCCACGCCAAGCCCGAACCCAATTCCACTTAGTTCTCCAAAATGGACACCCAATCTAAAAATCATTTGGCGCTAGCATCGAACTCAAGAGTACGAAACGTCACAATTCGAATGTCGATCTATCGGAATTAAATTGAAGAGTAAGCACACAGTTGTCTGTTTTTAAGCTAAAAACTAGACTTAACTAGACTAAAACTAAAACTAGACTAAAACTAAACTAGACTATAACTAGAAACTATAACTAGAAACTATAACTAGAAACTATAACTAGACTAAAACTAAACTAGACTTAATCGAAAGATGATGAATGGACGAAGATTTTATTGGAATGTCAGAAGTGCCTACTGTGAAAGGGATTCATGAATGTATTGTTAATTATATGTTTTGTTTTAAGGCTCATACACACAGGCGCGACGCGACACGCGACACAAAGGCACCACTCGTTGCGCGACTTGCGGTGCCTTTGTGTCGCGTGTCGCGTCGCGCCTGTGTGTACGAGCCTTTATGTTTTAATCTGAGGGGCAATTCTCGTAATTTTAAGGACATTCACAGTCTGGTCTCAGTCTCAAGCTGGCAAAAGTACCTATTATTTCCCTACATTATTTTTTATTGCCTCTGAGATCAGATTGCGACTAGGGAATTTGCCTTCTGATCTTAAAAATGGCTATTTTCTTTTTATGTGTGTTTCCCTATCTTTTGGTTCTGTAAAAAACAGAAACAAAAGATAGGCTAAGATAACCGGGGATAACCGTGTTAATTAAAGTTAATATATAAATAAAACTAATGGAAAATATCTTTAAGAGCATTTCATACAAACTTTCAAGCCCTTATTTTTCGAAATTAATGAACCGATTTTAATTAAAGTTCATACGCATAAGCAGGACACAAAGGTTTATTGAAATGTCTTATATAAAAAAAAGATAACTAGAAAATTTAAAATCAGTCTAATTTAGACTGTAACACTATTTTTCGAAAATGTTCTCTACTTACTTTTTAGACCTTTGTATCCTGCTTATGCGTATGAAGTTCCATTAAAATCGATTCATTCATTTCGAATAATAAGGGCTTGAAAGTTTGTATGAAATGCCGTACGGCGTAAACGCTCTTAAAGATATTTTTTCCATTAATTTTATTTATATGTTCGTCGAATCGTTGAGCTCTAAGGAGCTAAGAGGACTGAGGAGGACTTAAGAGTCTTAAGTTGAGCTGAAAGTTCGTACGAAAAGCCATAGGGCGTAAACGCTCTTAAAGTATTTTTTCCCTTTATTTGAATCATAGATAATTATATGAAAGTTGAATCAACGTTTTCAATTAACCTAGGTCAAGGGATTTTGCTTTTATTTTATATTTTAAAGTTTTACTACTTTTATGATCATTCCTACATCAAGCGGAACAGTTTACGAGTGCTCATTTCCTACACTAATAAAAATAAGTGTTGCTCAGTTAATAGTTAAAAGCGAAGCGTATACAACGGAATAAAATCCACGTCAGATTTTATGTCTCCTTCTGGTACAAAGAGAGAATTAAAAAAAGAATGTTTATGCTCGTTCTGGGTTTTATTTCATTGATTCGTTGGATTTACTGGTTTATTTAGTGTTTGTGATGAGTCTAAAGACTTTTTATCGGTGTTGATTCTGTTAAGGCTCCTGCAAACAGGTGCGACGCGCGAGTCCGCGCGACGCGAATCGCGCGCGACACAAAGGCACCGCTCGTTGCGCGACTTGCGGTGCCTTTGTGTCGCGCGCGATTTTATCGCGTGTCGCGCCTGAATGTTTCCACTGCTGGGACACAGGCCTCCTCTCTCCGAGAGGGAGTGAGCTGTAATCCACCACGCGGGCCCAGTGCGGGTTGGTAGATGTCACATGTCTTGCAATTTTTTGTTCTTGGAAATGCCGGTTTCGGTTTCCGGTGAATATTTATATGCCACCCAGCTTGCTATCCACCCACATAAAGTACTAGAACAAATAAATATTATAGATGCATCGCACGTACACTTGAATTCAACCCGCTGTCTGATTTGATAGTACTCGACATTAATGGAGAGGTACATGTTATGAGCGAGAGCGGTTACGAGGCTGATTAAAACTTTATGGTGCCTCGGAACATGAGGCGAGTCGCTGCACAGTAACGAATTCACGTGTCAGAAGGGGTGGGGGGTGAGGTACTACGCAGCGAGTAACGTACTTCAGAGCTGCCACAAAATTTTGAATCGAGCTGTATCAGAAGCTTCGCTTGAGTTAATAAAGGCTCCTCCTGCAAACAGCCGCGACGCGCGACGCGAATCGCGCGCGACAAAAAGGCACCGCTCTCGTTGCGCGACTTGCGGTGCCTTTGTGTCGCGCGCGATTTATCGCGTGTTGCGCCTGTTAGAAGGAGCCTTAAGTCACTCGAGTCAATGTTATTGTTTCATTTTACGGCACCGACTAAATCACATAGGAATGAACGTTCATTCCTATGTAATAAATTTAATTTTTCGATCATTCGGTAGGCGAGTGAAAGATGGCAAGTGCCAAAATCAAACATTTTTTTTTTCATTTCCTTTTTTAAACACCAAATAAATGAGCGTTCCAAACATGAAATGTAACACAATAACTACACACGTGAATTTGTTTCAATAAGTCTTACATTTCATGTTACGTTTCACCAATCACAGTCCATAATTAATTAACTTTGTGTACCGCCGTTTCACAGTTCACTTCTAGGGGCAGAAGCCGATTGAAAGACAAATGAACAAAAAGTGAAGCGTCTGGTAACAACAAGAATCTAAAGACCTCGGTATAATCAGATCCAAATAAATTTTGACAAGTGGGATTTGTGGAGAGCAATTTAAACTCTTAACAAAGAAAAGACACACAAAGCTTAAACTTATAAATATCTCAAGCGCGGTGCCAGACTCCGTGAGACTTGCGACCAACAGGTGGCGATATAATTGCAGCCACTTTCCTCAAGTTCTGAGTTGAGCTACATTATTTCTGGCAAATGCTTACACTGACTGGACTGGTCCACTCAAATCTGTGTGGTTCTTTCCTCAAAAGCCCATTTCAAGAGTTTCGGGGCATTACAGGACCTAAACGCAAAAAACGCAAGTTTTAGAAACAATAAAAGTACATGATCGACTATGACAGTAAACAAAATCAGAAAAATAATTATGATATTCTTCAGGATATATGCTAGGTAGAGAGTGTGTTGGAAACATAATACATACAACTAATTTGATACGATAGAAACAAATCATGAAGATACCTCTAAAAACTTTTTTTTTACAATAAAAACCATACAACCATATAGCTGACAACTGGTAATGTACGAGTACTCGTACCAAAGACACTGGCGGCATTGCCACGTCGTATGGCAATACTTTCTGGACACATAATATATGACATATAACTAAATAATACTATGTAGTTGATAATATCAAAGTGAATAATCAATCGCTTATAGTTCACCCCGCTCATTGCAACAATTACAACTTGCACCACAGCAAAAGACTTTCTATTATTAATATCATTGATTAAGGCGCTTCAAACTGTAATGAATCAATTCTGCACTATTTATTTATGTTTTGTTTATTAATATTGATTTTATGTATTTGGTTATTTTTTATTTGAAATGGGTTTGCTCTTGACTCTAATCTAGGTCAGAGATGACACAGACAAAGTCTACGATGGAGTGAGCTTACCCAGAAGTCTGTATTTTTGTTTCTAGCGTGATCATTTGAACCAGATAATGATTCCTCGGCATAATCAGTAATGTTCCCTCTGCTGGTAAACAGGCCTCCTCTCTGGAGGGAATGGGCTATTATAAAGGCTCCTGCAAACAGGTGCGACGCGCAACGCGAATCGCGCGCGACACAAAGGCACCGTTCGTTGCGCGACTTGCGGTGCCTTTGTATCGCGCGCGATTTTATCGCGTGTCGCGCCTGTTTGAAGGAGCCTTAATCCATCACGCCTGGCCCAGTGCTGATTGACAGATATCACAGGTCTTTTTCGAATTTTTGATTCTAGGACATGCCGGTTTCTTCACGATGCGCGATGTTTTCCTTCACCTATTGAAGGTTTCTACTCAAAACGATGAAGGAAAACGTCGTGATGAAATGAGCATTGCCGCAGAAAATATGACTGCCCATTTGCTCATTGATTCACTCTCTCAGCACATAACTTGCGCAGGGCAGACCATTTCCGTAATTGCGAGGGTCAAGTTGATACAGTGATACCCCATTTAACCGTACGATACAAACCACTATAGGTATACATCTATCTTTGATAATAAAGCTGAAGAGTTTAGGCTCCTTCAAACAGGCGCGACACGACACGCGACACAAAGGCTCGTACACACAGGCGCGACGCGACACGCAACACAAAGGCACCGCAAGTCGCGCGACGAGCGGTGCCATTGTGTCGCGTGTCGCGTCGCGCCTGTGTGTACGAGCCTCAAAGGCACCGCAAGTCGCGCAACGAGCGGTGCCTTTGTGTCGCGCGTGATTCGCGCCGCGCGTCGCGCCTACAAACGTAGGAGCCTTTTGTTTGTTTGAACTCTAGGTATGATCTCAGAAACAACCGGGCGGATTAGAAAAATTTAGCATTTGTTAGCCCAATTCTTATGGAAGGCCATAGGTTATTTAACATTACGCTAGGACCAATAGGAGCCGAGCAAAAAAAATAAAAACCGAGAAAGAGAAGTGAAAGAGAGTAGTACAGAAGAAATTTGTCTGTTATTTTAGTATTTCACTATATACGCATTGTGTATCTTACGACTTCCACGCGAACGAAGTCGCGGGCAGAAGCTAGTAATACATTTAACACAAGCCTTATTTGCCGTACAAACTGTCTTAACGGCAACACACCCTATTTAGCATCTAAGGTTTAACCACTACTGCCGCGGGAGACGCTCCGGGCATCGGGAGTCGCGCGACGACTCCCGGCCACCGTAGCCGCGGGCCTGCGGGCGGAGATAATGGGTAGCTCACCGTCCGATCAGGACCAGGCCTGTGCCGGACGGCGCGTACATGTTCCACGCGCGCCTCAAAGAGACGTCAGCATCAAGTGAAGGGGCCCGTCAGGGCCGAAGCCTGCCGGGTCAGCGGGATTGTCCGAAAGGGTTACGGCTGGCCTGGAACATATAGGATAAAGCAAGGAACACGGGTGAGTTTTAGTCAGTAAGAGTCTGACACTCCCTTCCGCTCCACCCAGAGCGGGAGGGGTCATTTGATGATTTCCCATCCACAAAAAAAATAGTTTAACCACCATAACTAATGAAGACACGTACGTAACTGACAAACTCTCTCATTCACCATTCCTCTCATTAGGATACGGTTTTGCCTATTAGTAATTCAGTATTTTGTACCTCTGTGTGATGTATAATTCAGATGGTTGAGGTAATTCCACCTCTGTCGAGTCAAACAGAAACGTTATTCTCTATGTATTAGGTACTTGGAAATTCAAAGTGTCAAGATTTGTGGTCGACATCTGAATCCACGATAATTAACTCGATGATCCCACTGCTGAGAAACAGACCTCCTCCCGGCGAGAGGAAAGGGCCGTAATCCACCACGCGGACCCAGTGCGGGTTGGTAGATGTCACATGTTTTCGAATTTTTTGTTCTAGGACATGCCGGTTTATTCACGATGTTTTCCTTCACCGATTCGAGAGGATTGGTGATGAAATAATTTACATAAAGTAAGGCTGCGTTTCCACGAGATATGAGCGAGTATGCGTAGCAAGGGATGTTGTGTGTGAAACCTTATAATAATTTTAAAATATATATAAATTTTAAAAGCTTGAGGCACTGATGTACGGTATCCGTTATACAGGTGTACCGTACCTACTATTACACAATAACAGTGCCTCTAGTTTAAAATTTATATATATTTTAAAATGACAGTGTCACTTAAATTTATTTTATTCTTCTTAGTTCGCGTTGTTCTTTCTTTTTTAGGTTACGTTTTTATTTAAATAAAGCTTGTTTTAAAAAAAAAAAACAATATTTTTATAGCTTGAGTTTAAGCTAACTTAGTTCAGTTAGCGTTAGCGTTGGTATTGGTTAGTTTCACACACATCCCTCGCTACGCATATTCGCTCATCTCTGGTGGAAAAGCAGCCTTACTTTATGTACCTAAATTATTTAATCACCACTCCTCTCGAAACGGTGATGGAAAACATCGTGAGGAAACCGGCATGCCATGCGGCATGTGTTTAATTTTATTAACACGAACACTGTGACACACGTGCAGCCAACATCAAATTAATATGCAAGGTAGTTAAGCACTCATATTAAACTCATTTTGTACGTGGGCTGGGTAGTCAAATAAATTTGATTCCACTCTCCAAAATGTATGTTACTTGCGCACACCAGAGTCAGAAAAGTTTTCTTCGTATTAAACCAGCGGGGTAATTGCGTTACATAACACACGTACAATGCGTGCCACGTAAGAAGAGACTTGACCCCGCCTCCCCCGCTTCTTTCCGCCGCCCCTATGACGTCCGGTCCCGTCCCGCACTCAGACCTCATACCGCTAAAGATAACTAAAATCGTGTACTGCGCATGTCAAACCACGTGGTGTGTCAAGTCTCATCTTTCGTGGCACGCATTGTAAGATGACAATTGATCGCAATGACTTTCATTGTGACATTGCAGCCACGTTCATTGCGTTATTTATTTTGCTGAGCAGGCGAATTTTTCAAAGAATGAAAAATGGCTGTGGTTATTGGCATTACAGCAAAATAAATAAACCCTAAAACTATAAAAACAGAAAACAATGACGAAAAAAATCTATCTTACTTACCTATCACATAAAGGCGAAAGTTTGTGAGTGTGTGTGTTTATATGTTTGTTACTTCTTCACGCTCAACGGCTGGACCAATTTTTATAAAATTTTGTATGGAGTAATCTCATCTCGCCACAGCTTTCTGGGCCGACCCCGGAGGCGCCGTCCATCTTCAGGCACACATTGTGTGGAAACTTTTGCCCAGCGGTCATCCTGCATGCGGCTGATGTGACTCGCCCAATCCCATTTGAGCCTGGCAGCCTTCAGCGGGATTGTCCGACAGGGTTACCGCTGGCCCGGAACATAAAGGGCTAAGGAAGGAACACGGGTGGGTTTTGGTTTTAGTAAGTAAGAGTCTGACACCCTTCCGCTCCATCCAGAGCGGGAGGGGTCATTTGATGATTTCCCACACTGAAAAAAAAAAGCCTGGTAGTCTTCTTGCCTACGTCTATTCCGTTTTGGAACGCAACATGGTGTTCCGAATTTTGTCCTGTCTTTACACCCAGATTGCTTCGCTCACTCTTTCTTCCCTCAATCTTACCGTCCCATGGTACGACAGTCCGACACGGCCAGAGAGAGGTCAGGCGCAGGACCAACGGCTTAACATGCCGTTGGTCCTGCGCCTGACCTCTCTCTGGCATTCCGAGGCACGGGGGTTATCACACCGCCAACTACCAAACTTCGGACTGAGAAATTCCTAATGGAAAAAACGCAGTATAACTTTGCACACCACATTACACAAGCAAAAAGAACGAAATTTGCTTGCATAGCAAACATGTTTATTTGTAGCCTGCATACTGCAGTCTTGTTGACTACACAATAAACATGGCCGCCTTGTCGACCGCAAGTTAGCTAAACTTAGCGATGTTGATATCTAATGACGCGCACAGATGCGCGTTTGTGCTGATAACGAAAGTGTGGAGTAAACAAATGAGGATACTGAAGTACAAACATGACGTGGTATCCAGTTGACTTGTTGCTAACGTGCGTCGGTGATATAATGAAAAAAAATGTGTGTTATTATTTCGTCTATAGGCTCCTACAAACAGGCGCGACACGCGATATAATCGCGCGCGACACAAGCGCCGCCGCCCCTCGTTGCGCGACTTGCAGTGCCTTTGTGTCGATTTTATCGCGTGTCGCGCCTATTTGAAGGAGCCTTAACTTGTTAAGTCTTGTATGTGGAATAGGGATTTAACGTTTTGGTATATGTTTTTTGACTCATTGGTCTAGTATAGTATCGTGTAAAAGAGATATACCATTCAATAAATTTTTCTTGATAAAAAAAAATGTAAAGTTGTATCAATGTTTTGCTTTTTTCGACATCACGGCGTAACGCTTCCGAGTTATTCAATGGAATTTAATTTAAAACATAGAGAATTATCATATCATAGTTTACTCAAAGTAGTTTTAAATTTAATTTATTTATTTTGTTAAAAAAGGAGGAAATTCGTTTTGGCACATACGTCGTTTTATTCCGAGCGCACGCACATTATAGCCATCTCTCTTCTTTTGCGTTTCAAAAGTGACTGCATCACTTTCGCTCGCCTAGTAGATCGTCGCTACGATTTATTTTCGAGGTTATACAATGCGTGCCACGAAAGATGGAGACTTGACCCCGCCTCCCCCACTCTTTCCGCCGCCCCTATGACGTCCGGTCCCGTCCCGCACTCAGACCTCATACGGCTAAAGATACCTAAAATCGTTTACTGCGCATGAAAAGTCTCATCTTTCGTGGCACGCATTGTAACTTGCAACGCTAATGTTTTTCGTGTATGTATTTGTTTATGTGTGTTATCTGGCCAGCAACCTAAATGCGTAACACATTTTAATTTATAACCTTAATTATTTTTGATACCACCACATCTTTATGAGCCGTCATCTTAGTAGTCACTAGCCATATCACCTTTCACACAATCCCTCCCTGTAAACTAAGCGTTTTTCGCGACATCTCACTGCATGGTGAGCTAGCTTTATTTGAGTTCGGATCTGGGGGCTTACTCTCTAAGTCCGTCAACGAAGATCTGGGCCCGCTCGAATATAGTTCGAAACTGCGTAAAGAACCCTACACCCAATTAATTAACTTTTACGAACGGGCAAAATCACATCGAGAGCGACAGCTGCCAAATCGTGTTCTCATTCATTCTTAGTTTGGGCCCCAAACTAAGCTTATGTCCGTGAGTGATACAGAGTTGGTATCGTCTGCGTCTTCGGCCTAAACTGCGGATTACTTGCCGACGGAGTAATTGCGTAAGGGTAAACTCACACCAAAAGAGCGTCGAAGCGGATGCGCAGTTTCAGTGTCATATGAATTTTAACTTTATTTTCATTACTATAATACTTATTATCGCATGAGAAACTCGAACGAATCCGCCGCGGCCATCCGCGGGACTCGTTCGAGTTTCTCATGCGATAATAAGTATTATATTAATGAAAATAAAGTTAATAAACAAATGATACTTTGGCCGACCTGGAAATCCAACCCTCAAGGTAAGCAGTAGCCCTTACGACCAACGAGGAAGCCCTAACCATCTTTCTACCACATCGGCATACCATCTTCAACCACCACGATCAAAGTCAAAACTGATTCCCCAAATCGTAAGTCTTCTAACTTGTCTAATTAAATTAAACAAAAGGCTCCCCAGTTGTTTCTGACCGCTATATATTAATTATAGCCCACAACAAAGACAAATGGAGGGAACTTGATAGCAGCTCGTTAAAGGATTCTGCAGGGAAGGGAACGAGGTCCCATTGTGTTGTCGAGGAGCAAGTTGACTTCTGAAGTGAAATTTGTATTGATTAGTTTAGAAAGATACGTTAGTTTACAGGGTCAAAATTAAACTACCTAGCGAAACTTTACAGACGAAACTTTACAGAACAACTTTAAACTTTCAAGAAATCTGTTTTTATTGGTTTCACTCCTTATGACTGCCGGCGAACTATTCAATCGATATAGTGTTCGTTTTTAGGGTTCCGTAGTCAACTAGGAACCCTTATAGTTTCGCCATGTCTGTCCGTCCGTCCGTCCGTCCTCGCTTAATCTCTGTGACCGTTAGCACTAGAAAGCTGAAATTTGGTACCAATATGTATATCAATCACGCCGACAAAGTGGTAAAATAAAAATTGAAAAAAAAATGTTTTATTAGGGTAGCCCCCCTATATGTAAAGTGGGAAGTGATTTTTTTTTTAATTTCCACCCTAACGTGTGATATATTGTTGGAAAGTTATTTAAAAATGAATAGGGGTTTACTAAAATCATTTTTTGATAATGTCAATAATTTCGGAAATAATCACTCCAAAAGTTAAAAACAATGTGTCCCCCCCCCTCTAACTTTTGAACCATAAGTTTAGAAAATATGAAAAAAATCTGAAATGTAGAACTTTATAAGGACTTTCTAGGAAAATTATTTTGAACTTGATGGAAACAAGTTTTTGTACAAAAAAGACAAAAAGTACCAAATAATTTCTGGACTAAGTTTGTAGTATAGGTAATCGTATATGCAAGCATTTTTTACTTTTAAACTCATAAGTGGGAACACTTATTGTGACGGACGGGAAACTACGGAACCCTACACTGAGCGTGGTCCGACACGCTCTTGGCCGGTTTTTTAGAGTTCTGTCACCAAAGTAATTGGTGACTCTGGGTTCAGACGCCAGCTGATGTAGCTACCTGGTCACTGTCAAATTTTCCCAATCAACTTTGAACCTTATGCTTTAGGGATAAAGTTGAAAATCTATTTAAGGAATTTGACAGATTGCAGTAGCTTGATGTGCTGGCGTCTGTACATTGAATTTGCTTAAGAGGGCTCATAATTATCTGCCTAATCCTACGGGAAAAACTGGCGTGAATTTGGAGTTTATTTATAAACGTTGCTTTAGCGACTTTTTGACATTTATACGTCTCATAACTTTACAGGACCTAAAAGCAAAAAAACACAAGTTTTATAATGCCCAAAAGTATATGATCGACAACAATAAACAAATTCAGAAAAATATATGATATTCTTCAGGATATATGCTAATTAGATAGTGTGATGAAAACATAATACAACTAATTCGACACGATACAAAAAATCATGAAGATACCTCTAAAAACTTTATTTTCACAAAAACCATACTATATACATTATACAGCGTGGCGGTACAATGGTGACATTAATTGAACACACATATACGTTTTCACATTTTCGTTTCATGAAGAAATTATGTTTCCATTAAACGTTATTATTTGCGGATTTATTTAAAGTTTTCTAAAATAGCATTTTGGAGCAACCTGTACTTAAAGAACTGTCGCGCAGCGGTCATTTGCCGGGTCACGGATCATAACATCGCATCAATGAAATTAAAATATTTATTTTAATTTCATTGATGCGATGTTATGATCCGTATTATGATAGTATTGTTTATTTAAACAATACTTTAAAGTAACGTGATATCCCTTTGTCGGCGAGCGGGCGGCGCAGGCGACGAGTGCCCTCCCCACCCCGTCGCGTCGCAGCGAAATCCAATTTTTTTTTTGCATTTCTAGTGCTAGCCTAACTCGTGCCCTTGACACACTTCTTCACAGTAGTGCACATAATTACGTCGACTAATTTTGTGAATGTTTCCGCGAAAAAGACGCTTACCTATGGTTTTATTTATTTATTTTTGTGTAATGAACTAATGAGTAATTAGATTATGGTACTGCGATAAAGACGCTTTGTTTTGTTTTCGTTTTCTAATTTAGTAGGTACGTTGACATCTCTTGCGATACGGGCGCTTTTATTTGTGTTATTAGTGCTTGTGTAAACTTGTGATCGTGATGGCAAATACACATCCGAACTACACAGCAGTTGAATATGCGGACATGATCCTAATTTACGAAGAATGTCGTCAAAATGCCGCTCTTGCCATAAGGACATATCGCGAGAGATATGGCGGTTCAAGACAATGCCCTACTAATCCTCGCACTATTGTAGGAGCTCTTCAGCGCATCCGCGAAAACCGGCCAGTGGATCCTAGGTCTCAACGCCCTGATCGACCACCTAAACGACAAAACCCAAACCAGTTAACTGAAAATGTGCTACAATATTTCCAAAACCAACCCAAAACTAGCCTCCGCCAGAGCGCTAGGCATTTTCAAGTTCATCACAGTACCGTCCATACGATATTAAAGCGCGAAAAGTGGCAGCGCGTGAAGCGACGCGTTGCCGCTCCGAGTTAACGTAAGCCAGCGTAACGTAGGTAAGTAATTTCATGAATGATTTTTTGCAAGGGTGATCCCAATTTTAGTTACATTTTTATCATTTAGTTTGCTTGAAAAATTTTTTTTTTCAATTTACGAGTTATTTTAACCTACTAAAATTAATATGATTAAAGGACACTAGCCCTACACGTGTGTTAAATTAATGTCACCATTGTAACGCCACGCTGTATAATATCATAAAATAATTCTGATTTTTTGTCAGATTATTCTACAAGCAACATACTAAAGCACTAGTGTTGTAATGTTTTAGTCCAAACAATAGATTTTTTGTAAATAGAATAATTGCTTCATATTTTGGAATAAATTACCAGCGTTTTGTCATCGCGCTTCTCTTTCTTTTCTATGCAGTCCGACAGTGATGGCGCTTTAGGTCATGTAGTCCACTTTTTTTTTCAGGATGGGAAATCATCAAATGACCCCTTCCGCTCTGGGTGGAGCGGAAGGGAGTGTAAAACTCTTATTGATTAAAACCCACCCGTGTAAGTAATGTTTATAAATAAACCTCTTGATGTTTATGTGTACCTGTATAAATATAGATGGTGGTATCTCTTTGATGTCTTTAAAACTACGTTGTAGATATTTAAGGCTTTCGCACATTTGTGCCAGCCGCAACGCAACGCAAAAACTTCTTACTTCTTCGCGCGCGATTATATCGCGTGTCGCGCCTGTTTGAAGGAGCCTTTATCCCACGAGAATTTCCGAAATCCGTTCAGCCTTTTTAGCTTGAAAACGTAACAAACAAACAAACTCACTAATAACAGCCGCACAGGTCTATCGAAGGTATGATATGATTATGTAACGGATGGTCACCCACCCATCCATGAACCGACCGCGGCTAGCGAGTAATTCATATCATGAGCATAGCTTAGCATTATAAATAAAGGATGGCAAATATTTCTACGCTAGGTTTAGCATCATGTACTGAATTCATGGTTACAGTTTGGGCGTCGATGTCCCTGTCACCCTGACTCTCCCTGTCACCCTGACTCTCCCTGTCACCCTGACTCTCCCTGTCACCCTGACTCTCCCTGTCACCCTGACTCTCCCTGTCACCCTGACTCTCGCTGTCACCCTGACTCTCCGTCACCCTGACTCTCCTTATCACCCTGACTCTCCCTGTCACCCTGATTCACCCTGTATATCCAAAGAATGCAAAGTTTTCAATGTTTTTTTTTTGTGTATATTGGCGTGACACATGGCACGAGCTGACATATGGCAAATTATTTAATGTATTGTTTTGTTTTTGCTAATATTATGTACTTTGCATATATTGTATAGAATCAAGTTCTTCTGACAGCTGTGCTGATGGGGAGTTTGTTGCGCCACTTCACCCCAGCTAAAGCACTAGGGTCTTATGTAATTTTGACGTTCAAAAAGTGCTACGAGTAATTCTCACCCTTGTTTAAATAATTATATTTAATGCGATGCGTTGCGGGCCGTAGCGGCTGTAATGTGCGCTTAGCTTTAGGTCAATGTAATGTTGTCAGGAATGCAGTTTGGCTCCCGCACGCGTGATTAGCCCGCATGCGTGACATAGCAATTGTTCTTTGATGTTGAGTATTTAAGTACATAGTAGGTTATGTATTTAGTTTATTAGTGATGGTATGTAGGCGAGGGGCGGGGCTAATCCCCGTGTGATGAAATTTGCATGACAGTAAAAACATGCTTCTTCACGTAAAGGCTTTACGTGAAGAAGCTCAGTGGGGCTATTGCGTAACACATTATCAATCGGAATCTGTTTAATTTTGACTGTTCAACAACATTCATTGCCTTATTTACGTGTTGAGCAGACAAATTTTTCGTACTTACGAAGCAATGGAATAGCAATTTGCTTCAACATGATTCAGATTTCGATTGATAATTCGTTACGCAATTAGGGTGCTGGAAGCGATCACCACATTGGACGACAATGCTAATCCTACAACTGAAGTAAAAGCCACAGGGCCAAAGCCTGCCGGGTCAGCGGGATTGTCCGAAAGGGTTACCGCTGGCCCGGAACATAAAGGGCTAAGGAAGGAACACGGGTGGGTTTTAGTCAGTAAGAGTCTGACACTCCCTTCCGCTCCACCCAGAGCGGGAGGGGGGTCATTGGATGATTTCCCATCCTGAAAAAAAAAAGAAAAAGGTCACGGGAAGTATCAACCAAACCTCCTTGGAATGGCCTTAAAAAGAAGATTATGTATTTACATTAATATTACACAGATAATTACTGTGTAATGTTTACAGTGTAATAGTTTCGTCATACTTAGTTATCAGACTTTGTTGGAATCCCAAGTATTCTCGAGTGGAGATAACTTGTTTTGATAGTGTCTTACTTTTTATGTTTTACTAGCAGTGCCCCGCGGTTTCACGCGCATAAGTGTCCCTTTGGTATATCGGAACGAAAAGTATCCTATGTGTTAGTCCTGGTTATAAATTATTATCTGTGTGCCAGATTTCATACAAATCCGTTTAGCCATTTCATGTGCGTGAAGAAGAAATAAACATACAAACACAAACTTTCGTCTATATAATATTACTTAGTGTGATGTTCAATTATATTATATTTATATTTGTCTCTTTTATGTAGGAAAATGGCCTCACCTCATGCAATGGAATTTTTTTTTCTAACTGCCTCGTCGGTCTAGCAAGTTGCAAGCTTTTTCTTCCATACTTCTGCATTAAGGCTCCTGCAAACAGGCGCGACGCGCGACGCGAATCGCGCGCGACACAAAGGCACCGCTCGTTGCGCGACTTGCGGTGTCTTTGTGTCGCGTGTCGTGTCGCGCCTGTTTGAAGGAACCTTTAGTCGTCATGTCGGTAGTCACCCCTTTTTAACCATATCATCATTCACACAGTCCATCCATCGTGTCTTTGGTCTTCCTCTTTTTTTTGTGTTGGAAATTATCAAATATCTTCTCCCCCTCCGGGCGGAGCGAGAGGGCGTGTCAGACTTTTACTGATTAAAACCCACCCGTGTTCCTTCAGTTGCCTGTGCCAGGGGCCACGGTATCTCTTTCGAACAACCCGCGACCCTGGCAGGCATCGGCCCTAGCGGACCCCGTCAGTTAGTGCTAAGATCTCTTTGAAGCGCGCGTGGAACGCAACGCGCCGTGCGCTCAACCGAACGGCGATCTGCCTGCTCATGCTGGGCAGACCTCCACCGTATGCTCCACCGTGACCTCCGGGCGATCCACACAATGGTGACACCCGGGCGTTTCCTCCCGCCATTTCCAGAACAGGAACCTCCCGAAGCAGCCGTGTCCGGTGAGGAACTGCGTTAGGCGGAAGGTGAGGACGCCGTGGCGCCTCTCCAGCCACTCCTCAAAGAGGGGACTTATCGCAGCAATTGTGGCGTGCCCAGCACTGGGTTGCGGCAGTTTCCATGTCGCCATGAGATCCCGCCGGAGCTCTGTCCGCTGTGCCGTGATTTCTCGCGACAGCGGAGTTACGCCCCTGAGTTTTGCCTCTTCGCGCCACTTCCGTATGTGAGCGAGTACTTTTGCCTCCAGATCCCAAGGTGGCAATCCGACTAGTCTTCCCCTACTCTTATAGTCATCCTCATCCGTACTCAAAACTTTTCTCATTTCACTGCATGACATGCCCATTAGGGTGTCCCGAAAAATTTTTTTTTCGCTTTTCGCTACTCAAGCCCCCTCAAAAGTTGCATTATTAGTTTTAGATTACCGTAAAAATAATAAAAAAAAACATAAAAAATATCTTGAGGGTTCTACCGGCATTTTTTTTTAATTTTTTTGGATTCAAGGATCTGAATCAGGATCTGAATCTGAATCAGGATCAGAAACAGGATCAGAATGAGGATCAGAATCAGGATCGGAATCAGAATCTGGATCTGTATCAGGATCAGAATCAGGATCCTGGATCTGAATCAGGATCTGAATCAGGATCAGAATCAGGATCTGAATCAGGATCTGAATCAGGATCAGAAACAGGATCAGAATCTGGATCTGAATCTGGATCTGAATCAAGATCTGAATCAGGATCTGAATCAAGATCTGAATCAGGATCTGAATCAGGATCAGAATCAGGATCGGAATCAGGATCTGGATCAGAATCTGGATCTGAATCTGGATCTGAATCAAGATCTGAATCAGGATCTTAATCTGGATCTGAATCTGGATCTGAATCTGGATCTGAATCAGGATCTGAATCAGGATCTGAATCAGGATCTGAATCAAGATCTGAATCAGGATCAGATTCAGGATCGGAATCAGGATCAGGATCAGGATCTGAATCAGGATCTGAATCAGGATCTGAATCAGGATCAGAATCAGGATCAGAATCAGGATCGGAATCAGGATCTGAATCAGGATCAGAATCTGGATCTGAATCTGGATCTGAATCAAGATCTGAATCAGGATCTGAATCTAGATCTGAATCAGGATCTGAATCAGGATCTGAATCAGGATCTGAATCAGGATCTGAATCAAGATCTGAATCAGGATCTGAATCAGGATCAGAAACAGGATCTGAATCAGGATCTGAATCAGGATCTGAATCAAGATCTGAATCAGGATCTGAATCGGGATCTGAATCAGAATCTGAATCAGGATCTGAATCAGGATCAGAATCAGGATCTGAATCAGGATCTGAATCAGGATCTGAATCAGGATCTGAATCTGGATCTGAATCAGGATCTGAATCAGGATCTGAATCAGGATCTGAATCAGGATCTGAATCAGGATCTGAATCAGGATCTGAATCAGGATCTGAATCAAGATCTGAATCAGGATCTGAATCAGGATCAGAAACAGGATCTGAATCAGGATCTGAATCAGGATCTGAATCAAGATCTGAATCAGGATCTGAATCAGGATCTGAATCAGAATCTGAATCAGGATCTGAATCAGGATCAGAATCAGGATCTGAATCAGGATCTGAATCAGGATCTGAATCAGGATCTGAATCTGGATCTGAATCAGGATCTGAATCAGGATCTGAATCAGGATCTGAATCAGGATCTGAATCAAGATCTGAATCAGGATCAGAATCAGGATCGGAATCAGGATCAGGATCAGAATCAGGATCAGAATCAGGATCGGAATCAGGATCTGAATCAGGATCTGAATCTGAATCAGGATCAGAAACAGGATCAATGATCAGAATCTAGTAAATTTATAATTTCTTTGTGGCTTGGTATAATATCTGTATAAATTATTATCTAGGCATGTGGCACTAGTAGGGGTTATTCTTGTGGGCTCCAAAAATAGGTTTAGGTTTAACTCCAGCTTTGAGTTTGAGTTTGATCTGAATCAGAATCTAAATCAGGATCTGAATCAGGGTCTGAATCAGGATCTGAATCAGGATCAGAAACAGGATCAGAATCTGGATCTGAATCAGGATCAGAATCAGGACCGGTCGATTCTGTAAAAATCTCACCGTGAAAACTTAGGTGATGTGAGTTTGTTTTTGCTAGGAATTGACACTATTGACAGCTCACTCCACGCTCACTTCACCCAAGTTTTCACGGTGAGATGGTTACAGAATCGCACTGCTGAATCAGGATCTGAATCAGGATCTGAATCAGGATCAGAATCAGGATCGGAATCAGGATCTGAATCAGGATCTGAATCTGAATCAGAACCTGAATCTGAATCTGGATCTGAATCTGGATCAGAATCTGGATCAGAATCAGAATCTGGATCAGAATCTGGATCAGAATCATCAGGATGTTCTTTAGCATCGTTGTGATTTGAAAGTTTAACACACGAAAAAGCGACAGTTTTTACATGTTGTTTTGTTGTTTTTTTAGAGACATGTAAATTCATAAGATTTAACATGGGAGAAAATGAGATAGGAAGCATTATACAATGTTTTTGAAGGTTTCACTTCTACCACGTGTGAATTGCACACATGCTGTTTTTTTTTTGTCTGTATAAAATACCAATCAATCCAATCCAAATCCAATGCCAATCTTTTTGATTATACCTACGTAGTGCAATGAAAAAAAGAAAAACGCGGACTGACGCAGTCAGTGGAAAGATGTGTAAAACTAGTGACGGAGGCTTCTCAAAGCGTCACGGACGCTACAGCTCGGGATGGTTTTATTAGGAACAGATTAAAATCTCGCTCAGAAATGCCTAATTTTGGTCACAAAAACCAGTTCCGTTTTTAAAGTTGCCATTGATTATTTTGTCTTTCAACTATTTTAAACCTTGCTTTAACTCATTGTTGTACCCTTAAATTTAATAAAAACCATTTAAATGTTATTTTTGTATGATTTATAGTTTATATTAGGAACCCCTAAAAATAGCAAATTTGAAAAACTTCAAGGACTGGTAGAGGCCTCACGATGCCGGATATCTAATTAAATTTTATAATAATCGTAATATATGTGTCAAAACGCAACTTTTGATACCTCTTGCGTAGCCGTAGCTCAATTTTTTTTCCCCCATACATGAACGGGACACCCTAGCCCATTGGCCATGTCTGTTCAGTCACCGGTGCTATTTTAATGCACCCCATCTTTAATTATTCAACACTAAACTTACCTTATAGCATAATGAGCCCATGCTGCCATACGTTCCCATGCTGGGCAGGCCTCCTCTCTGTGAGAGGAAATATGCCATAACCTACTACCCGATGATAAATATTGCACATCGACCCTTACCTTTTTTTGTATTTTATACAAAGAATAAAAATAATTATCAAAAGAAGCAAGTCATAATTGTTTTAACAGCTCCTAATAGATACCGGACTGTTTGTATTTCGTGCGACAGAGATAACGCTCTACGAAGCGGAAATTAGCCGATTGTCTCTTTCCAAAGATCGATGTGCAATATTTATCGCCGGGTACTGTACGTACGTGGCCCCAAACGGTTGATAGATGTCACATATCTTAGAATTTTTGGTTCTATTACATGTCGGTTTCCTCACGATGTTTTCTTTCACCGTTTTTGAGAGCAGCGGAGATGAAATAAATTACACAAAGTAAAGCGCCTGCCTGCGTTCGAACCCACGACGTACAATTCGTAAGTCGAGGTCGTACCACTGGGCTACCATTGCCCTAACTCTTCAAAATTTACCTTGTATTGTCCAAAAACTATAGTGGATGGTCCAAAATAAATAAAAAAACACCACGGCTCCCGCCAATTTTGTTTCCAATCAAACTGAACCCTTTTGTGTCGTATAGTTTTAACTCTTAAATCAATATTGAAGGATTTGACCCTCGAGAGGGATCAACATTAATTCCTACTTATCAGGCCTTGGCACATTCGTGGGTCCGTAGGCCAGTTTTTAGAAGGTTGGCTTGGATATTAATTTAAAGCATTTTAGTTACACGTGACGTGACCCAGCAAGAACAATGACAATGAAATTCAGCGAGTGATTTCGGGTTCCAAAACCAAATACGGCTTGGCACGAATGAGCGGAGTGAAACGTAGCGGTAACTCCAACGATTTTTGATCTGAAAAAAAAAGTGAAGTGCCGACAGAAGTGAAAACAAAACACAAACGGAATACTTTGCACCACTCACTGACATATCGGATATACATACATTTAAACCGAGTACACTCCGATGACATCCGAACACATCCAAAGCGGGTAAATCAAATACGGGCGGGTAGATCAAATTAATTAGAACAAGAGCAAGAAATTGATAATGGTTGTTACTCCGTGTGTTCTTGTAAAGAATGAAATATATTACTATCCCTAATATACTGAGCTATGTAAATTACACACCAATACTGGCAAACTGCAGTGTTAGCAAAAACAAATGACGGTATCCTTTCAATAAAACAAATGACGGTCAAAAAGGTCCTATTTACAGGCAAATGCATAGGAGTTTTCCAATTCATTTATGAGATTGGTAACCCAAATGCAAACTCCTTGAAGAGTTTCCAACGGGTGCACCTTTTACCAATTTAAGAAAAATAAAACTACTTTGCTTATTCAAGAACATACAGTTCTCCCAGCAAAAGTATACACTTCGGAAGTCATCGTTTGTCTTCGGAAATACGAACGTGATGATAATAATGAGATCTAATGTAGAGATGTTACTACCATGCAAGTACTTACCTGTTTTGTATAACCATGGTTACAAAATTAGAGATTAACAACTCTATGCATTTCCAAAAAACTTTTCAACGTTTTCATCTTTTCACATGGCACGGTGCGCCCATAGATATAGGTAACCTAACAGAAAGACAGCTTCATACAAACGCGCAATAATAGGTGCACTACGACAAAGCACGGCAGTACAAAACTAAAAAGCTTTACGTTTGTGGGGTGACGTGCACCAATTAATCTCAGCCTATCGCAGTCCACAGCTGGACATAGGCCTCTACCAGGCTGTGCTCTGTCCTCCGCCTTCTGCATCCAGTCTGTCCCAGCCACTTTATAAAGGTAGCCAGTCCATCTAACTGGGCTTCCAAACAAAGCTTAAGATTTCCACTCGAGCCTAGCTATTCACAACCACTCGATACGCTTCCGTATCGTATCGAATATCAATCAATGTTATTATAGAAATCCTCTAAACACTATTTTTTTTAAATAATAATAATAATTCTTTTCCAAAAACTTAGTACTACTTTACAATGGCAATGTGGCAACAATTTCAATTAAGGTAAAGAGATTAGCGTCTGTAGCCGAACTAGGCATAGCCTGTATTTCGGCTACCAGCACCATTCCCCTCGAGTATTATAAAACAAGAATAGATGCCAAGCAAACGAGGCGTATATAATTAAATCAGTAGGTACTATTCCAATTCAAAATTTTATCAGTTTAAGGGCTAAATTTTCGATCGCAAGATAACTTTTATTAGAGGAATAAAATTTACGTTTGACAGTTTTCGTATGAAATAACTGTCAAAGTTTCAAAATTTTTCCTCGATTAAGTTATCAGATGATTGAAAAATCGGCCCTAAATCAAATAGACAACCGGGCAAGGCAAATCAGGTTATCGTAATGTGTCATTTTCAATACGATAGCCTATCAGATGGTTGTGAATAGCTATGCAGGACTCGTTTGCTCCACCAGCAATCGGCCGACGTTCGTACTAATTCAGAAATACGAAGATTAACGAAGCGCAAACCTTTTATGGTTTAACTGTAACACCTCGTGTTCTTGCCGTTAAGTAGGCAGCATGTTTAAATCCCCTAAGCACTAGTTATTAGCTTGTAAAGAAACTGCTTTCAGTACTTAAAGCTTTAAGCTCATGTTTAATAGCTTTTTTATTACTTAAGTACCTACCTACAGCCTTGAGTGCAGATTTATAGCCCTAGGGAAAAACAACAGGTTGTTTTATGTTATGCCTAGGTTCTGACTTTGCTTACAGCTTTCATCATCTGCGTAGCCTTTACCCAACTACGTTGGGGTCGGCTTCCAGTCTAACCGTATGCAGCTGAATACTAGTATTTTACATGGAGCGACTGTGAGACTTACAATATTAGTATGGATAACCTTCCTGAAATAAAATGGGCTATCAAATGCAAAAAGATTGTAGTTTCATAGATTACCGCGGTTAAACATACAAAATCTTTAGCTTTATTATAAACTAGCTTCTGCCCCCGACCCACCCCGTCGCATCGCATCGCCTTCCCGCGGCGTTACTTCTTTTTCACTTAGAGTTCTTTCAGACTTTTTGCTCGGTTCCTAAGTGTCCTCAAGAATTGGGCTATCAAATGCAAAAAGAATTTTCAAATCCGACTGGTAGTTCCAGAAATTACCGCGTTCAAACAAACAAACTCTGTAGCTTTAGTGCTCCTACAAACAGGCGCGACACGCGATATAATCGCGCGCGACACAAAGGCATCGCTCGTTGCGCGACTTGCGGTGCCTTTGTGTCGCGCGCGATTATATCGCGTGTCGCGCCTGTTTGTAGGAGCCTTGACTGTGAACGTTCTTAAATTTACGAGAAATTGCCGCTCTGTTGTTGTTATTGCAAAGATAACGTAAATAAAGATAAGCTGTTTGTATAAGGTCAACTTTATAAGTCAGCGGACTATAAACCGACCTACCTGATAATTTAATCTGCCTGGCCTTTTCCCAACTATGTTGGGGTCAGCTTCCAGTCTGACCCGATGCAGCTGAATAGCAGTACATGGACCGATTGCCTATCTGACCTCCACAGTCCACAACCCAGTTAATTTGTAACACGATACCTCTTGGTAAAACTTTGTTGTCAGAGTAAAGGATGTTTCAGTTATTTTTTTTTGACGTGACAACGTCTAATAAATCGATGAAGCTGGTTGCACTCACGAAAAAACATGACTCATGTAGCGTTACCTCGCGGCCTCGCTTTGTAGCGTTCCATGGCGGCTTGAAGTGCAAGCGAATATTAACAAATGCAATGCAACTATTCCATCAGTATTTGCTTATGACGTTGTCACGTTCAACTATCGTCAGTAAACCGACTTTACAGACAACCGATTTTTTTTTGTCTGGGCTAAATACCAATCGATCCAAATCCAATCCCAATCAAACTCAAACTCAAAGCATTTATTTCAGTTAAACCATTTACAGGCACTTTTGAATTGTCAAGAAGTCGGTCAGTCAAAAAATATGAAGCTAGTTGCCCATCTGTAATCTCTTTGATTATACCTACGTAGTGCAGCGAAAAAAGAAAAACACGGACTGTCTTCGCCATAGGTATTATGATTCTTAATGTTATCCTTTTATGATTCTGCCAAAGTAGCCTTTTTAAGCCCCCTGGCGTCTGTACTAGGGATGTTACGGAGCTTCGGTTCAGATTCCGAAAAGTCGGAACTTCCGATTAATTTTACACCTCCGATTCCGATTTCGGTTCCGATAATTTTGAATCGGAGTTAGACCGAAGTTCGAAACGCAGCAGAATACACGTGACTAGAGAGCGCCTACAAAAAAGTTTTAACTTGTCACCAGGGTAATGTTTGTTTATTTTATACACGCTCGCGCTCACAGTCTCAGTTTATTGTTTTGTTTGTGGATGTTAGAAGAAATAGAAGAAAGATGTTTTAAGGGGAGGCCCCTTAACACATCTTTCTTCTACTCCGCCCCGGTTCCGGTTCCGATTCCGGTTCCGATTCCAGTTCCGGTTCCGATTCCGATCAATCAAATTTAAAACCTCCGATTCCGGTTCCGGTTCCGGTAAAACGACATCCGTAACATCTCTAGTCTGTACCTACTGAAACAAAATTCACGGTACTCGCAAACTGCACATTTGATCTTAATACCAACGTGAGTCTTACGAAATAACACCGCGAATCCCGCAATAACGCCATTTTTATTACAGCGCAGCATGTATTTATTATTATATTATTACATGTGGACGTTTTGATGGCCCATTCAGCGCAGGTGACTCTTATATTGAAGTTGTAATCCGGTGTAACATGTGGGGTGGCTTTTGGCTTTCAATAGGACATTATTTGAGGGGAAATATTTAACTGCACTTTTCGTGCGCGCTTAATGTGAAAGATTGAATAGCGCTAACATATGCATGAAGTATTAAACACTTACAGTACCCGGCGATAAATATTGCACATCGACCTTTGGAAAGAGACAATCGGCTAATTTCGGCTTCGTAGAGCGTTGTCTCTGTCGCACGAAATACAAACAGTCCGGTATCTATTAGGAGCTGTTAAAACAATTATGATTTGCTTCTTTTGATAATTATTTTTATTCTTTGTATAAAATACACCAATCACCAAAGGTCGATGTGCAATATTTATCGCCGGGTACTGTATGCTGTTTTCTCTTAACTAAACCTTCTGTGCTTCCATTTTCACGTGGCACAATTTTCCTTAATAAGGGGGCTCCCTTTGTCCTTAGCATGTGTTCGCAATAATTTCCTTTGTGCGACCAACAATAGAGATCAAAATTCTCTGAGAGCTTTCTTCATTGTCGTCACAACGCCCGTATGAGAGTAATTACGTCGGAGCGCAATTTTTTTCCTTAATTGAATATTCTTTATTTTTGGCTCGTTCAAAATTATCGGATAAAGCTTTTGGAGTCCGTTGCTATGGCGATTTCGTGAATTAGAAAAGTTATTTTTGCTGTGTTGTCCCGGAATCCTAATTTTCAAGGTAGCTTTTCAGTTTTGACACAGCGGGATAGACTGATAAAAACTCCTCATACAGTTTAGACCATGCATGTCAAACTCAGTCATTGGTGCGCTAAATGCATAGGGATCGTAGAACTAGTAGGCCGCAAAACCTAACCATAAAGATGATAAAGAGTATTCGAAAGAGTGAGAGAGAGAGTGAGTTAGTGTGTGAGAGTATTCTATTCTATTCTATAAAGAAAAAAGCCGGTAAAGTGCGAGTCGGACTCGCGCACCGAGGGTTCCGTACTTTGTAGGTTTGTAAATAGTTTATCACGGGATTTTTTTTGTAATGTACATACCTACAAATTTACGGTTTTCGGATTTTTCCCTTACTTGTGCTACATGATCTTGCTTCTTGCCAAATTTCATGATTCTAGGTGAACGGATACCCTATAAATTTTGATTCCCTTAAGAGTGTCGAAATATTCGTTTTTTGCAGCATAAACGGCCGTATCTTTTTTTTACGTTAACTGAGGTGTTCGTTTTTTTTCACAGCTTCAAGGGACTGTAGACCTGAGTATATGGTTTTAATTTCAACAACAACAAGCGCGACACAAAGGCACCGCTCGTTGCGTGACTTGCGGTGCCTTTGTGTCGCGTGTCGTGTCGCGCCTGTTTGAAGGAGCCTTAAAAGTGCATAAAGAATAAAGGCTCGTACACACAGGCGCGACGCGACACGCGGCACAAAGGCACCGCAAGTCGCGCAACGAGAGGTGCCTTTGTATCGCGCGCGATTCGCGTCGCGCCTGTTTGTAGGAGCCTAAGTAACACATAGCGGCTTTTGCACGCGCAACGACGCTATGTAACATTTTCCTAACTATTAGGTCGGTTTCCAGTCTAATCGGATGCATGAATATAATATATTATATATTCAGCTGAATACCATTATTTTACATGGAGCGAGTGCCTACTTCACCTCCACAACCCAGTTACTTGGTAACACTTGCCCCTTGGTAAGACTGGTTGTCAGACTTTCGGGCTTCTAACAACCCGTAACGACTGTCAAAGTTCTACGAATGACAGCCCGGAGGTCTTATATGTAATGAATGGTCACCCATCCACGAATAGACCGCGGCAAGAGTAGCTTAACGTTCGATCGACTCGTGCGGCTGTTATTATTTAGCTACTAACCCTGAAGGAGCACGAATCGCCAAACGCTACTTTTTTCAAAAAAGATACTTCGATAAATCCCGATACATTAGGGGCTGTCCATTAATCACGTGACGCTCAAAGGGGGGGAGGGGTCCAATAAAAAAATCGCGAAATATCACAGGGAGGAGGTAGGTAGTAATATATATCACGTGTGTTTATTTTTTTGGCAAACGCGCGATACTGAACCGAAAAGCAGCGTTACGTGTATTTATTTTTTCGTCAAACGTGTACAAAATCGAAAGCGGCTTGTAGTGTGACCTTGTGTAATAAAAAATACACGTGATATAGGGGGGGGGGGTTAGTCGAAAACCTCACTATGAGTCACCAAGGGGGGGGGGTGTTAAAAATGCCGAAAAAAGATCACGTGATTATTGGACGGCCTCTTAGCTCTTTGTATGTTTATCCAAACTTTGATTGAGTCTAGAAATCAATCTATCTTGTAGCTACTCTCGTCGGAATCCACGAGCTTTTTCCCTGATTTTTCTCTTTAGACTCGAGTAATTCGTGAAGAAGGTTCTTAACTCGATAAGTTCGACCCACGACAGAAGTGATTCGATGCTGGAATTCTTTTTTTAAAAATCCGATTTTCCTTGTTGAAACTTGTTTGTGGTATAATATTGAAATGGTTGGATCTTATGTTATTGCAAGCATGCATGTACTTTCTGTGTTTATAAACGTTAAAAAGTGAAAAATAACTTTAATTTTGAAAGTCGGTTGTTTTTTTTTGTAAAAAAGTTTTTATTTTTCACTTTTTAGTTGTAACCTACCCCAAACAAATTCATTTATCACTACTTGCTATGTGAATATCAGTGACAGGAAGCTATTGAACACATCTGCTTACCCCTTTAAAGGGTACTGAACTACTGACGTGATGTTATGTAGTGTGATTGCGTAAACAATGCATACTTAAGCTATAGCAGCAAACGTGGTTGATTTGCTGTCATTTATTGAAGAGTTCCGTTGTCTGTCTCCGAAACTCCTCATCAGATCTTTACGAAATTTAAATGGGACCATTTCGGAATAAACCTCGTTCGAACAAAAAACCGTCTATATATGAGTGCGTTATGCCCGAACATACATAAAAAAAAATATATTATGTATTACCATGCGAATTGATAACCTCCTCCTTTTTGAAGTCGGTTAAAAAACATACATTACAACATTCTCCTAACCTACCAATACAAAAACGGACCGTAATTTCGTATCCGTTACGAACAGTAGTTAGTTATAAAATAGTCGGTCGTACGCACATTACGCACGAAAATAGATGGAGCAACATTTGACCGAGATCACACAGGTAAACACTGGCGTTGAATCATATGCGGTATCGTAGGACTTGAGTTGGAAGCATAAAATATACGGTGATGTGGTCACAGTTTATGGGAACTTTTAAAAACAAACGAACATCGCAGATCAATTGTTTTTTACTGCAATAAAAACAAATGAAACATTATCTATCTATCTATGGTCTGGCAGTTTGAGTAATTTATGTGGCCTACCGAAATGTCCTTTCTTTGGTATTGTTCGTCGGATCGTTGAGCTCCTTATGTCTTTAGTTGAGTTGCACGATTTCTGACAAATGCGTGCACTGACTGGACAGGTCCTCTCAATCTGTGTGGTTCTTTCCTCAAAAGACCATCTCAGACATCGACCTACATGGTCTTCATATAACCTGACCAAGATTATGTCTGGACTTTAAAAGAGACTATGACCCCTGAGTTTGTTTCGGCCTTTCTTCTCAGAGTCAGATAGGAAACGCCGACCTCATCTAGTTTAAAAAATATGATTGACGTGTAAAAGTGTTTTGTGTAAACCTACTTACAAAATAAAATCATTTATCATTGAACCACGTGCCAAAAATCATCGCAATCAAAAACACAAATAAAAAAAAACAAAACAAAATGGGCATTCAATCACAGACGTTCATTTCGCATTAATAATATCAGTAGGGATGCATCCGATACCGATACCGATACCGATATATCGGCGATACTTCAGGTTTGCCGATATATCGGTATCGGAGATATTTTTATGGCCGATGCAACGATACTTTTACGCTTTAAAAATGTAATGTAAACGCGCGTGTTGTCCCGTCTATTTCGTTGCAAACGAGGCACGAACTAACATGCTCGTGGAAACCCCGCGCTTTATTCAATGTTTTGTTTCGCCCGCCCGCTTTCGCCTCGCACTCGCACATCTATCCCATTTCGTTAGGTTGAATGTTGTTGCGCGTAGTATCTTTCCATGCAAATAAGATTTTTAATTCCATAAAAATCTTATAAATGTTAATTTTGATTACTAAAACTATTAATTAATTGTGTTTTATTTAATCTACCTTCCTTTTTGAATTCAGTAAGCGTATCGGTATCGGTATCGGTGTCGCCGATATTTTTATAAGAGTATCGGTATCGGTATCGTATCGGCAAAAAGGCGTATCGCGGCATCCCTAAATATCAGTATGAATTAAGTGTGGATTATCCACAGATATTCTGTGGGATTATCCTTTCAAATCAAATCCTTTGATCGTTTTACAGTCTATTCACAATTATTTTAACTCTGATATTGCATCACTGTCAAAATCACAGTGGTCTTTATACTCCTTGTAATATGGTTGCTTTTTGATTGGATTGCTGCCACTGACAAGTCTGTCATGTCACAGTGATCTTTATTCTCGTCACAATAAAGTCGCTGTTAAGTTGCTCCAGTCAGAGGTAAAATAACTGTTAAAGGATTGCAGTCTAGCATTCCTACATCTGATTTGATTGATTTTTCCGCTTCATTCACTCATTCACTCACTCTTCCAAGTGTGTGTATAGCTTCCAGAGAGTTTACGGCTGTTGACACTGCTTTCAAGCTAACCAATCGTTCAGTCACTGACTCAATCATGGCTAGTATGATTGAATCAAAACATTGTACAGGCATTTTTGAATTGTCAAAATTAAATAGTCTGTCAGTTAGTCAGAAAGTTGAAGCTAGTTGCCCATGAATGGACGCAGCTACACTTCATTTCCGATTATTAAGACCCTTTTCACATGCTACGGCTGCCGGATATATTATATCCGGCGCCGGATAAATAACGTGGCAAATCACGTTAAATTTTCCGTCCTTGTCACAGGTGGTTATATTTGTGTTACCCCCCCTGGTGTGACGTCACATATATTGCAATTTGAAATAGAATCTCGCAATAATATTGATTGAATTGATTTTTTAATGTTTCATTGGAGTTGGTTTCAACAACTTTCCCCGTGGTACCAACATTTTGTGTCGAGCTTTTATATAATAATAATAAAATCTTTATTTTCCAGTTTAACAATTTACATTTACCACTTGATTTATCATACCCTTTAAAAGTCTTATAAATTGTAGGTTTATACAGAGTTATAAACCTCTGACACCCAAGCTAAGATTGAATTTGTGTTATGGGTGTCAGGGCTCTCAATTTAATACCAGGTAGACAAATATACAAGCAAATATATGGGACAGTGAATATGACCACTCCTAATATATCATGCTCTATAGATGGCTCCTTACCTATCTCCACCCGTTATCCGGTTGAATAGATGACACACAAATTTTCAAAGCCAGAGAGGATTTAAAGATGTTCTGTGTATTAGTGGTGAGATCTTTGGATAAGTATATGTGTTGGTTTCAGCTGAAATATTTATGATTGGGAGAAAAACGTGGTTTTTTTTCGTGACTTAATAAAAACACAAAATTACGAATCTTTTCCTCGAAGGGTTTGGCAGAGAGAGGCGTACAATGCGTGCCACGTAAGAAGAGACTTGACCCCGCCTCCCCCGCTCTTTCCGCCGCCCATAAGACGTCCGGTCCCGTCCCGCACTCAGACCTCATACCGCTAAAGATACCTAAAATCGTTTTCTGCGCATGTCAGACCACGTGGTGTGTCAAGTCTTTTCTTACGTGGCACGCATTGTACCTAAAGTATAATAATTTATCACGTGACGTCACTAAGCGTATGACTTGTCCCCTTGTCACACGATGTCGCATACCTTATTGACCCCTCCCTTCCCATTAACGTGTGACCTGAATGAATAGCCCCTTTACGCTAAACAATCTCCACCGGTTATTTCATTACTCCGTTGTCCGCCGGACGATAAGAAGCTTATATTCACAAGTGTATGCTTAGCTTTACCAGAGCTTACCGCCGTCGACACGATAACCAATAGATGCCACTCGAGGCTTCGGAACGTCTGAGAGGATTTAAAGATGTTCCGATGTATTAGTGGTAATATCTCGATGTATTAGTGGCAATATCTCGATGTATTAGTGGTAATATCTATGAGCTGGGTGGGCTTATGTTGTTAGTTATTGTGGGATTAGCTGATATTTATGATTGGAAGAAAATGTGTAGATTTTTTTCGTGATTTAAATAAAAACAACATTACGACTCTTTTACTCGAAGTGTTGGATACAGGTGTACGTACAAAAACGAAATAAAAAAATCAAGATTCATTTATTTAAAATACGCTGAGCATCAGCACTTTTCGAACGTCAAAATGAGACAAATGCAATGCTACCGTGAGACACTCACCGCCCAGTAGTGATCGACTGTTATACTCGTAGATGTTTATGAGCTAGGTGTCTATGGGTCAATTTATCTTTTTAATCTTTGTTATATTTTTTTCACCTTTTTTGATGTTTTTAATACCTGTATTGTGTATTGGTTAGAGTGTTGCACAATCACTCCGCAGGGCTGATTAGATTAGAAAAGTTTTCACACAAAATCTGAGCTAGCGTCCATTTTCTATTGAAGAAGATAAATGTTACATGAAGACTAAATACAAATACAGTAAATTAAGATGTCTTACACAGTCTTACTTTAAAATCTACAAAATCTCACCACATTGATTGATGAACCAACAACAGTTTCGACACAGTAATCCGCCATCTTTCAGCACACACAAATAGTACACAAACATAATAAGAAGCTATCTACTCCAGCTGTCATGTAAACAGACTGGCCGATTAGCATTCAGACCGCGTACCCGCGGTCTCGTCCAGGGTGAACGCACGGTGGCTCAGGCGGTAGCGGGCGCGTAAAGGCTCCTGCAAACAGGCGCGACGCGAATCTCGCGCCACACAAAGGCACTGCTCGTTGCGCGACTTGCGGTGCCATTGTGTCGCGTGTCGCGTCGCGCCTGTTTGAAGGAGCCTTAACACATAACGACGCCTTAGAGCAGGGGTTCCCAACGTTTTCTTGGTCAGGGACCACTTTTACATTCTTTTTTTTTGGCACGGACCACTATTTAGTCACTAAATAACTAAATTTTAGTGTAATAAAAATAAACTGTAATAATCAAACTGAAACTTTAATTAAAAATCTAATATGAAATTAAATAAAAAGAAATAATAACATTTTTAGGATAAACTTTTGTAATTTTGAATTAATGTGATTTCTGAGCTTGCATCTTCTTCACGAGTTCGGCTATCCTAGGACTGAACTTTAAATTTAAAATCGTTCGCGGACCATATTTTGGCTTCTGCGGACCACTGGTGGTCCACGGACCACTGGTTGGGAACCATTGCCTTAGAGTGAAAACCTCGTATGTGTAAAAGAAGTAAGTTTTTAGGTGGAACAAAGAACTGCGCGGCGTGCTGTAAAATTTTTGTACGGCGTCTTCTATGTTTTTTTTTACCGACTTCAAAAAAGGAGGTTCTGTATTCTTATCGATTATTATGGAAATTTAACCCGCTTTTATATCCAGAACTGTTCGATACTATAAAGGCTCCTTCAAACATACATTTTACTGATATGTAGAATTTGTGAAGTGAGGGTCGGTAGAGTTAGGCCGTGTAGATTCAGAAGCTTGGCTCTACATGAGATCTGATATCTTTTTCACAGGGCAAACCTTATGTGGTCGTCTTGGCAACATTTTACATGAAATGTTTTTGGTGGGATTATACAGTATGTTAACTAACAGAGGGCGTTCCCGTTAACCCGCAATAGTATAGCATCCATACATGCTAAAAAAAATATTACCATTCGAAAATAAAATGTTTTTATTTTTTTTTTTATTTTAAAATATTCACTAAAAATGGTAAATTGATACGCTAAAGAAACACTCTGTACACGCGTACTTGAAGGACAGCAATGTCGGAATTCATTTATGAATGACGGGCCGTGTGTGCGGCGATCTAATTGATTGGTATACTATTGCGGGCTAACGGGAACGCCCTCTGTTAGTTAACATACTGTATATTATTACTAAGGGGTTTACAGAACCTAAACGCAAAAAACGCAAGTTTTTAGAAACAATAAAATAATCCCACCGTTATTGTTATATTGTACACGCAGAGCGCTGTATGCCTTCTGCGTATACTTGAGCCAGAAGCTGCAGCTGTAGAAAGTCTGACAATAGGCTCGAAATAGCGCCATTTTAACCTCGAAAGTCCACCGTGCAAACCTGCGGGCCAACATATTACTTCGAACAGACAGCGCCTCGCGCTCCCTCTCTATGTCTAGGCCATTACATAGGTCCCCGGTGACCCAATGCCCCAGGTATTTAAATTTTGAGACTCGCTTCAAGGCAAACTTGCTAATGAGATGCAGGGCACAGTCAAGTCTCTTCTGGCGCCAACTTTAAAAACAAGAGACTCACTCTTAGCGACATTATACCTAAGCCCTTGAGCCACCGCGTAGTCCTCACAGACATTGAAACTTTATAAAAATTTAAATTAAGAACTAATTTTTAAAAACAAAGAGAAAACAATTCTTGTAAATCTGTAACCTTGTTTACATGACATTAGAATGTTTTTGTCTAATCTGTGGCAGGCGATGCGATGCGACGGGGTGGGTCGGGGAAACAAGAAATTTCACGCGAACGATTTCGCGGGCAGAAGCTAACGTTTGATATAATCGCGACCGCCTTAGCACCCGCGCAAGCTCCTCACTCTAGCCAAGGCCTTAGTTATTAGTAGGTACCTCAGTCAACTGAAGCACGTGGGTTTACAGAAGTAGGCATTATTATGTCGATGAGTGGTGTATCTGCTCTGTGTTCATATTACATATGGTTCATCATCAGTCTACATCTCTACATCTGTCTACATCCTACATCAGTCTACATCTGTTTGACACAGGCCTCTCCCAGACTGCGTCACAGCACCCTGTCCTCCGCCTTCCGCATCCAGTCTGTCCCAGCCACCTTCTTTAGGTCGTCCGTCCATGTAGCTGGGGTACCAAACTACGCTTATCGATACGCAGTCTCCACTCCAGGACTCGTTTGCTCCACCGGCCGTCGGTCCTTCGACAGACATGGCCAGCCCACTGCCATTTCAGTTTGCTTACTCTGCAAGTTATGTCGGGTAACTCGGGTTGTTTTCCGGATAATTTCATTCCTGATTTTATCCTTCAAAGAGACTCCGAGCATAGCTCGCTCCAAAGCACGCTGAGGGACCTTGAATTTGTAGACCAGCCCGGCCGTCAGTGTCCACGTTTCGGCACCATATGTCATGACGGGCAGAACGCCTTGGTAGAAGAACTTAGTCTTCAAACACTGCGGGATAGGAGACGAGAAAATTTGACCGAGAAAAAAGCCGGACAAAGTACGGGGGCCAAAGAGCCAGACATGACCTGACAATCCGAACGGATAGTACCTAATCCCAGCAACATAAATTGAATTTTTAGAGTAAAGTTTTGCTATGGAAAATTTTGTGTTAGCAACTTTAGACATTACGGTTTCTGTCGCCTTCCCGAAGATGAATGGTTTCTACTGAAACGAATTGTTTCGTAATTACGGAGATAATTAATATTCCTAACAGCTCCACATGCCTAGAAAAGCGGTTACATAACAGGCTCCGCTATTATACTAGAAACTTGAGTAGAATGTGTAATTTCGCGCAAAAATTAAATTATACACAGACGTTATAATTTAACGTAATTTGGTTTTTTGCAAAATGTGTTTTTTGATTTGTAATTAAATCCAACTGCGTGTCAAATTCATCTAAATTGCGGCTTAACCTTACACGTGATTGAGTAGGACATATCTCATAAACCTTACCTTTATAACATTTGCCTGCTAGCTTTCGCCCGCGTCGGAAATTATCCTACAGAAAGGTACTACCGGGATGAAAGCTATGTCCTAGGACATCGTTTTTCTGTGCGTCAAATTTAATCAAATTGCGTTCAACCACTTATAGCCGATTCCTATAATTTACGTACTGTAATTGGTTGTTAAGACTTTTTATTGTAAAAATATAATTTTTCTCAAACATGCTAGGTAATTTGAGCATTATTTTGACAACCTTCTTCGAGATAAATCGAAATTGCTGTACTGGCTAAATAAAGCAGAGCAGCCGCGGCCGACAAAAGTTGTAAGAAAATCCATATCTGTCGTGGTTTAGCGGCCAAATAAATTACAGAGTACAATGCGTGCCACGAAAGATGAGACTTGACCCGGCCTCCCCCGCTCTTTCCGCCGCCCCTATGACGTCCGGTCCCGTCCCGCACTCAGACCTCATGTACTGCGCATGTGAAACCACGTGGTGTGTCAAGTCTCACCTTTCGTGGCACGCATTGTAAATTCACATCTGTCGTGTAATTTAAAAATGGAACGATCTTTTACTCCGAAACATGGCAACCAAGGAGGTAACTCATCAAAGGTTTTATTGTGGATCTATGTCGCAAACCATGTTCCACCTACTATCCTACCCTTCATGTCCCAAAATAGCGCTGTCACTGACTATCCCGTGGTAGTGGCAAAATTTTGGGCCAACAAGGTATAAAATTCAGTCGTGCTAGCAAAATGAAGGAGGACACTGTAGAAGAAGCGCAAACCATTGTATCTTACAAGAGACAGCTCAAAGACTTTATAAATCCTTTAAATTCTATTCTCGCTCCCTGAAAACCGCAGCAAACGGAATAATTCAATTTTTCCACGCACACGAACGTTTATAACACAAATGTTATAACGAGCTGCAGCTCCAAATTTCATTTTTGTTTGCCCGTAGTCTCGTAAATCGTGGACTAGTAAACATTATGAGATAGCTACACAAATATTAGTTGTTGTTTAATGAGGAAACGCGGTCACGTGGTCGTGGTTGTGGTCGTTGGCGTTCATTCCATACAAACGTATTCCTTTGTTTTAATGGCATTACAGCAAAACTATATATTTTTACGATACAATCTATACCTATACACAAATAAGGATATGTACCTAAGTATATTACTTCTCTCCGAAATGTGAAATAATTATTATTATTAAACTAAACAATTGTAATATTAATGCTCAATCTTGTGTTAATTTTAATTAAAATTTATTATTTTCCTCAAATTTATTCAATGTTTTCTTTTTGTCAATTTTATTTTTATCCTGCTACATCTTGCTCAATCTTGGCCTGTGAATTTAATTTTTTTCTTCTAATTTTATAATTGTATTCATAATTTATTTTCTCTATTTTTATCCTGTTTACACCTGTAATTGAAGGAGCATACGTAAAAGAACCTTTTTTATTATTGTTAATTTATACAGGGTGTAATTTTAATCTCGTAATTTTAAGTCGTCAAAATGTAGGGAACAGCTGATTTTTTTTTCGCGATTTCAGGTTTGGTCCCGTAGTAAAAGTTGTTCATAATGATGAGTACAATGACCCCTTAAGAGGATAAAGGCTCGTACACACAGGCGCGACGCGACACGCGACTCAAAGGCACCGCTCGTTGCGCGACTTGCGGTGCCTTTGAGTCGCGTGTCGCGTCGCGCCTGTGTGTACGAGCCATAACGGTGATCAAAATTACACCCAGTATTGTACTAGCAGCGCCCCGCGGTTTTACCCGCGTAAGTTTCGATCACGTTGGAATAACGGGATAAAAACTATCCTATGTCCTTTCCCAGGACTCAAATTATCTCTATACCGAATTTTATCTAAATCGGTTCAGCGGTTTAAGCGTGATGAGGTAACATACAGACAGACAGACAGACACACTTTCGCATTTAGTATGTAGTATGGATATGTGTATCCTTTGTTGGAGATCCTATTCTACAATAATATGTATATTTAAGACCTTTTATATGTACCTATGTTCACAAATAAAGATTGATTGATTGATTGATCCTCAATAAATAAATAGATGCCCTACATTTTAGTATACAACATGCAACAATAGATTTTGTTGTTTTGTAACTTCTGTGTTAAAAGAAAGAAGGAAAGAAAATAATGAAAGATACTACTACTTACTTATGTTTATTTGCGGAGTCTTTGGTCAACTGGACCCACTCGAAATGGACCCTCGGGTTCACTCAACCCAATTACATTTTGGATAGTCGACTGGACCCACTGCCCAATTTCATAATCAGTACAATCAAGGAGTAAAGCCGAATCTTTTAGTTGTATTTCTATGACTTAAAATATACTAATATAATTCAATTAGGTATTGGCACTTACTTTTTATTTCAGTATCCGTAGTGCAATTGTGTTTTGTTATTAGTGTGTTTAACGTTGTAATTAGTGTTGTTAATTAAAGTATCATTTTTGGTTATCAAAGGCTCCTACAAACTGGCGCGACACGCGGTGAAATCGCGCGTGACACAAAGGCACCGCAAGTCGCGCAACGAGTGGCGCCTTTGTGACGCGCGCGATTCGCGTCGCGCGTCGCGCCTGTTTGCAGGAGCGTTTATGAGCACACGTCTGTATTATCTAATCCGTGAACATCTTTATTTTTGTTTTCTTTGAAAGCGCCCACGAAGTCTGTTATAAAATTATTGTTATTCTTAGTTCGAGATTAGGCTGAATCGTATCGATGTCTTGGCCTTTGTTATTATAGTGGTATCATAAAAATGTTTGCTTTATTGTATTTATTTATAGATTCATGTCTTAAAATAAGAAGCCAAAAATTCAACTACAATAAAAGTACGCCTTGACAGACAAAATAAAAATGGCGTTCAAAACGTAGCGTCTCCCCCGCAACATACAACCACGACCAAGTTTATTCCCCTAGCTTCTCCCCGTGACTTCTTCCGCGAGAAATTTCTTGCTCCCCCGACCACGTCGTCGCATAGCATCGCCTGCCCGCGCTATTACTTCGTTTAGCGTTCTTACTGACTTTAAGTCTTCTTGCTCGCATCCTAAAGGTCTTAGCGTGATTTTACGTAAGCCTATAATCTTCCTCAAAAACTGGGCTATCAAATGTAAAAATATTTTTTTATAATTCGACTAGCAGTTTCGAAGATTTATACCGCGTTCAAACAAACAAACAAATTCTTCAGCTTGATTATTATTTATTAGTATTATTAGTAGTAGGCATAGATAGTAGATGATTTGAGAGGAATTTATCTTAATAAGGGTTCCGTTTTTCCTTTTTTAAGTTACGGAACCCTAAGTAACAAAAAGAAAAAATAAACAGAAAGTCCTATACGAGGCAAAAAATGCTCCCATCTCAGTATGACTAATATCTATATCTTTCTTTTTCAGGTAAGCAATCCTCGGAACGTACGTAACTGCCTAATTCTTTATTTAGCAACGTCTTAACCGTTTGCGAAGTAAGAGGTACTAGTATTATTTAAATTAATTTAATTATTATATAACAATCTACTATATAAAAATAAGTCGGGTTTTCCTTCCTGACGCTATAACTCCAGAACGCACGAACCGATTTCCACGGTTTTGCATTCGTTGGAAAGGTCTCGGGCTCCGTGAGGTTTATAGCTAAAAAATTCAGGAATTACGCGGGTGAAACCGCGAAGCGCAGCTAGTTTTATTATAATATTTGATTTTAGTTTTCCCTTTATTAGTTAGTATATTTGTTTGTACAGACGCCAGCACATGAAGCTACCGGAAACTGTCAAATTTTCCCAATCAACTTTGAACCTTATGCTTTAGCGATAAAGTTGAAAATCTATTCAAGAAATTTGACAGATTGTAGTAGCTTGATGTGCTGGTGTCTGTATATAGCGGCGTTAGTACGTGTTGAGAACTTACTAACGCCGTCCGGTCCTAACTACTACTGTATCGTCGGGAGCCGCGCGACGACTCCCGGCCACCGTAGGCGCGGGCCTGCGGGCGGAGAGTATAATGGGTAGCTCACCGTCCGATCAGGACCAGGCCCGTGCCGGACGGCGCGTACGTGTTCCACGCGCGCCTCAAAGAGATGTCAGCATCAAACGAAGGGGCCCGCAAGGGCCGAAGCCTGCCGGGTCAGCGGGATTGTCCGAAAGGGTTACCGCTGGCCCGGAACATAAAGGGCTAAGGAAGGAACACGGGTGGGTTTTAGTCAGTAGCGGGAGGAGTCATTTGATGATTTCCCATCCTCAAAAAAAAAAAAAACTACTACTGTATAAACTATATTTATCTCCCTCTAACATATTTACGTCAATCTATCTATCTCACGAGTGTTTTGTTTCACTAACGGACGTATTGCAGATACATTTATTTTAATTAAACATCAAATGAAAGGTAATGGAAAACAGACAATTTGCAAAATGGGTTATGATATAAACCACTTGTAAACCCATTTTTTCTCTTTATAATAAACTCTGCTCGCTACGTGTCTCCGCTTGGGAGCACCATGTGTTGCTCCGCATCGATGTCACTGCGGTGAAGCTGTCGACAGTCTCGGATACCATGGCCTGTCCTGCTGCAGGAGCGCAGGTCCCATAGCACGGCACGCAAGCATCAACGATATTATTCGTTGAGCCCTTGTCACCAGCGTACCAGCGTTGTTAGAACCAAACTGCTTGGTACGTGACGATGGGAAGAGACCAGACGGCATGACGTTGTTGCCTTGGAAGGTGGGTAGGCCTCTAGTGTGGGAAGCAATGTGTGTTGATACCCTTGCGCCATCTCATGTTCCTTGCACGGCGGGCTGTGCTGGCGCCGCTGCTGCGGCTGCTGAGACCCTCAAGCGGTGCAAATACTGTAACCTTATGGGCAACTGCAGCTTTGAGCCGTTTGGGGTCGAAACGCTCGGGTCGTGGGGCCCAAGTGCGCGTCTCCTTTTTAAGGAAATTTCTCGCCGGCTGGTCGACATTTCACGTGACCAGAGGGCTGGGTCGTTCTTTGGCCAAAGAATTGGCATTGCTATTCAACGTGGCAACGCTGCCAGTCTTCTGGGCACGTTTCCGGATGACAGCGATGCGGACGAGTACTTCGACGCCTAAGTGTCCTTTGTTTTTGTATTTATTTGTATAGCAAGTTAGTTAGTTATTTAATTCAGTATCTAGTGTAACTGTAAATAGTTTGTATTTACTTTGATTAATTTTATGATAAACAAAACCAAATGATCTGACCAAGATTATGTCTGGACTTTAAAAGAGACTGTGACCTGTGACCTTTGAGTTTGTTTCGGCCTTTCTTCTCAGAGTAGTCGACAACTAAATGCGGAACGCGCGACAGTTTCTGAGCACATTTTGTCCTTACGAAGCCCAATGGTCAAGAGGCTGCGTCCTCGCTGCTCCAGAAATCTCGTCGACTCCCACGAACTTAGGCTAGACTCTGTCAAGCGCCACCAGATGGCGCTGGTGTACCGGAGACGACTTTTTTTTTTTTTTTTTTATCGTGGAGAAATGCTCATGCATACTGCACTACCACGGGGAGATAGTGCAGTTATGTGGGACTCTAACCCACTAAAACTCCACGGTGTCCTCCTCTGCCGCTTACGGCGGGAACACGGGCACGCGTTAGCACTCATCCGCGAACCCGCCGCACCGGAGACGACTTGATTGCGACTCACACAAACTCACGCCGAGTTTATGTATGTGTTTGCTGTTTTTATGCTGGCGCGCCTAAACCTGCATTGATTCAAGTCACAGCTACTTACGCACTCTGCACACAGGCAGAGGTGACACAGCTTGCACTGGAGGGAGCAATTCAAGACCAATTCCTCCTCATCATCAGGCCTATTCCCTATGTTGGGGTCAGCTTCCAGTCTAACCGGATGCAGCTGAATACCAGTATTTTACATGGAGCGACTGCCTATCTGACCTCCACAACCCAATTACTAGGTAATACGATACCCCTTGGTAAGACTGGTTGTCAGACTTTCGGGCTTCTGACGAACCGTAACGACTGTCAAAGATCCACTAATGACAGCCGGGACCAACGGCTTAACGTGCTTTCCGAGGCACGGAGAGGTCTTGATATGTAAAGGTCACCCATCCACGGTGACCATCTTTTGGGCCAATTCCTCCTTTAAGCGTCAAGTTCATCCCGCCATCTACGCCTGGGTTTTCCACGATGCCTTTAAACTTTCTCAGGAACCCATGTTATGTACGTGGTCGTAACGTGGGTGATGGGTCTAAAAATTTATGAATTACTAGCCGCTCCCCGCGGTTTTATCCGCATAAGTTTCGGTTCCGTGAGAATCACGGGATAAAAAGTATTCTATGTTTTAATCCTGATTATAAACTGTGTGCCAAATTTATTTTTAATCCGTTTAGTAGTTTTTGCGTGAAAGAGATAGGTACATGATACATGTGTAAAAAAAAAAAGAAATTTCACGCGGTCGAAGTCGCGGGCGGAAGCTAGTGGAGTGTACGAAACGTAAACAATGCTCCATTATTGTTTTAACTTTCAAAGTTATGATTTTCTTTTGTTCCTACACAAAGAGCTATCAAAATTGTTTATTTTATCCTAATCTTTGTGTACGCATGCAGATTTTTATGATTTCAATGCATAAGCAAGATTTCGAGAGACAAAAGGTTGGTAACCTTTGGTTTTTGATGTGTTCTAGGCAGCGGATTCGAATTTGAACCGGTGCGGCGCCGGGGTAATTACGTAACACACCGTAGGATAGACTTTCATTTCGACAATTCAACAACATTCAATGCGTTATTTACATACAACTAGCAAATAAAATAAAACATAGCCAAAACTGGCAAGGAGACCTCAAGGCATATAAAAACTTTTAAATACAAAAAAAAACCGACTTCCGAAAAAAACACTATAAAGTGAAAAATTACTTTAATTTCGGAAGTCGCTGTCGTTGGTTCTGTATTTCCGATTTTTAACACCGACTTTCGAAAACAAAGTTATTTTTCACGTTGTAGTGTTTTTTTTGGAAGCCGGTTATTTTTTTTTTTGTGAAAAAGTTTTTATTTTTACTTTTTAGTTGTACCTACCTACCTACCCCAAATAAATTTATATATCACTACTTGCTATGTGAATATCAGTGACAGAAAGCTATTGAACACATCTGCCTACCCCTTTAAAGGGTACAGGCGTGTTGTTATGTTGTGTGATTGCGTAAACAATGCATACATATATATATGCTATAGCAGCAATCGCCGTTGATTTGCTGGCATTTATTGAAGAGTTCCGTTGTCTGTCTCCGAAACTCCTGATCAGATTTTTACGAAATTTAAATAGGACCATTTCGGAATAAAGCTCTTTTGAACAAAAAAAAAAACATTTTGCAATTCCGTTTATTTACGATGGAGTTATGCCCGAACATACAGACGCCAGCACATCAAGCTACTACAATCTGTCTTTCTTTAATAGATTTTCAACTTTATCGCTAAAGCATAAAGTTCAAAGTTGATTGGGAAAACTTGACTGTTTCGGGTAGCTTGATGTGCTGGCGTCTGTACATAAAAATAAAAATAGAAACATCCGAACTCAATTCGGATGTTTCTATTTTTTTTATGTAACATCCTCCTTTTCAGAAAAATGGCACGACCATTTTAAAAAAAGAATTGGATAATTGAGCCCCTTAATAAGGTCAAGACGAGCCCTCCTGGAAGTGTTGCCATGCATATAAAGAAGGAGTGGTATTGCCTTCCTTGAGCCCCTTTTAACTTTTAAATTGGTCTCTTGTAATTTCTTTGCGGCGATTTAGATTCTTTTTTCTTCATGTTTTATAATAATGGAAAGTGGATAATTGGTGACAATTGGTATTAAACGCTCGAAATTGGAAGCAAGTATTGGAGGATTCGATTTGAGGCAACTTGACTTATTTACACTAACTTTAGTACACGAAGTTGAAAATACTTGTATTTATATTATACAATTTTTTCTAAATTTGACATGGATTTGCTCTTGACTCTAGTCTAGGTCAGAGGTGACAGAGACAAAGTCTACGATGGAGTGAGCTTACCCAGAAGAAGCCTGTTCACTCTTACTTTGAAGAGATTCGGGTTGTATGCACTCGGAAACACAAACGCAGGTAGAGAGTTCCACTCTTTTGCTGTGCGCATTATAAAGGACATTTGAAAACGCTTAGCGCGAATTGATGGAATAGCAACTAGGCAGGGATGGTAACTTGCAGTGCGTCTGGATGTCCGAAGGTAGAAGGGGGCCGGTGGAATGAGGTCGTGGAGTTCTTGGGCACACTCAGTTCTTTTCTAATCCGACTCGCATTTGGCCGGTTTTTTCTATCCGTTACCGGAACACGAAATACTTACTAAAGAACTGGAAGATAGAATGACCTCCGATTTTCTGGGAATTAAATATTGCAAACCTGAGAAAATCGTCGAACCCGTTTTTAATATTCTTTGCTCTCTGCTCCATTTAATACCGAGAACCCTCCGTACCAAAGAACCCTCCTCTCGAAAAGCACGTTAAGCCGTTGGTCCTGGCTGTCATTCGCAGAACTTTGACAGTCATTACGGTTAGTCAGAAGCCCAACAGTCTGACAACCAGTCACATAACACGATATCCCTTGGTAAGACTGGTTGTCAGACTACAACCAGTCTTACCAAGGGATATCGTGTTATCCAGTAACTGGTTGGCGGAGGTCAGACTGGCAGTCGGTCCATGTAAAATATTAGTATTCAGTTGCATCCTGTTAGACTGGAAGCCGACCGCAACATATTTGGGAAAAGTCTAGGCAGCTTGTTCGCTCTCGAATCCGCTGCGGAAAACTTACAACCCGATATTATTAATACGATGTGTCACATATTTACGCCCCAAAGCTCACAGATGTGCATATAAACGTCAAAAATATCGGGACATCAGCTGACTCCCGGCTGTGTGCTCGATACTTACGTACTTATAGTAACGATATAGATGTAATTCCCTGGCGCTGCTCCAAAGTCATAAATGCTCGTGATAAGCGGAATGTTTAGGGCATTTAGAGATCTATATCAAATAAACTGCACTAAGACGGGAGATAGAACCGTCGAATTAGGTGCTAAGCTTTTGTCTACTTCATCACTATTTGTTTATTATTTATCTAAGTAATACATAAATATACTGGGTGTAATTTTAATCACCGTTATCCTCTTAAGGGGTCATTGTACTCATCATTATGAACAACTTATACTATGGGACCAAACCTGGAATCGCGAAAAAAAAATCAGCTGTTCCCTACATTTTGACGAGTTAAGGCGCAGATATACGATTTTCAATGATATTAAATTCATCATCACGTCTAAACGACTGGCCTGATTTCTTTGAAAATAAAATATGTTATACTAGACAATTTTCTCCGTAATTTGATATGTGAATATTTGCAATTATATTTTTTAAACATAGTGTAATTAATTTGCAAAGTAATGTCTACCGCGGACAAAAAAACGATAATCACGCAGACACTATCGGGTGTATTTTCATAAAACTTTCACCATATAAAAGAAAATTTAATTTCCCAAATTTTAATATACGGTTTTTATTTGTTTTGTGTTTGATAAATCAACGTGGGTTCTTTTTTCGAATAATCTTGGTGCGCGTGGAAGCGGGGACTCTTGCGGGCGACGGGCGGCAGTGCATCGCTGACCACTGTCACGAGTAGACGCTAACGCTCGGAGAAATCAGAACATAATTTTATTCGCTGTTGAGTTTCGTGCTGAAAATGCCTGGTAAATCCAAATTACTAAAAAAGAAACGCCTTATACTGGCAAAAAATAGATTATTGAGGTAAGTAAAGTATTTTAATTGAAATAAAATGTAAATGCAGATACGAGGTAATTATTGTAATGTAGTATATCCATACCGCATCCTTGTAGGGACAGTCCGGATCAGAGTTTCAAAAAATACTTGAATGCTATTATTGACATAGGTAGTTGTGGGGTAATTATTCTTGATAATGCTAGTTTTTATTCTGTTTGTTTTAGCTGTAAGTCATCCATAGCAAATAAATAAATAAATAAGTGACTTTAGTACGACTTCGTCTGCGGAGATGTAACTTTTGCGTCTGTTTTAGACTTACAGTACTTATGTCGTGCACAACTATCTTCCTAATTTCTCACATGCCTATACTTCCATGCCGATGCCTAAAAATCCATTTATTTTGTAGCTCTGGCTGTATAGAACACGAGAAAAAGGCAACTCCGCATATTGAAAATGAGGATATTATTGCTGACAAATAAATGCATATACCCAATTTATTATTATTATTTTCACAGTAGCTCACATACAGGGGATCTGGTACATTTGCGCTCCTTTTGCGCGACTGGACGTTTCCACGACTAGACTGTTACATGACTGACATTTCCGCGAAAGACATTTGCGCGAGTACAGTTCGTGCCACGTAAGAAGAGACTTGACCCCGCCTCCCCGCCTCTTTCTGCCGCCCCGATGACGCCCGGTCCCCGTCCCGCACCGGGCGTCATCGGGGCGGCCTCGGGCGGCGGAAAGAGGCGGGGGTGGCGGGGTCAAGTCTCTTCTTACGTGGCACGAACTGTACACTTACGCGAAAGGATGCTTGGGAGACATTTATATTCGTAAAGGATATTGGGCAAAAATCCGAAAAATGAGATCCCATACAGACGTAACATCCCGCCTGTATTCTCCGAAGGGTAGGGCAGAGGTGTATACTAAGTTCGTGTAGTACACCCATTTATTACTTTATCTAGTTAACATACGTAATAGCTAGTTTAAATTGTTAAAAGTTATATTATGCGGTCCCACACGTTTCTTCTCCCGAGGGCGGGGATCGAAATCAAAATCCAAGATGGTGACTGCGAAATTTTACAAAATATGCGTCATGGGTGTCGTTTCCATGGTTTTCGGGGGCTCTGATGACGAAAATGAGGTCAAAGTCAAAATCCAATACAGCGGCTGCAAAATTTTACAAAATATGCGTCATGGGTGTCGTTTCCATGGTTTTCGGGGGCGCTGATGGCGAAAATGAGGTCAAAGTCAAAATCCAAGATGGCGGCTGCGAAATTTTACAAAATATCCGTCATGGGTGTCGTTTCCATGGTTTTTGGGGGCTCTGATGACGAAAATGAGGTCAAAGTCAAAATCCAATATGGCGGCTGCAAAATTTTACAAAATATGCGTCATGGGTGTCGTTTCCATGGTTTTTGGGGGTGCTGATGACGAAAATGAGGTCAAAGTCAAAATCCAAGACGGCGGCTGCAAAATTTTACAAAATATGCGTCATGGGTGTCGTTTCCATGGTTTTCGGGGGCGCTGATGGCGAAAATGAGGTCAAAGTCAAAATCCAAGATGGCGGCTGCGAAATTTTACAAAATATCCGTCATGAACTCGTTTGACTTAAGTTTAAGTTTGAGAAACACAGGTACGTATTTTTTGCACACATTCCATTCTCGCCTGCCTTTTGTTCTCTTATCGCTTGGTGTCGCCTATTCATTCGACTCATTAGGCTTTGTTTTTTGTCATTTCATACTCTATGTTTGTGCGGTTAGAGGTGAGATCTGCTTACACTTTAAATTTCTGACTCATATCCTATACAATTTCAAAACTAAACGTTTCTACACTTTGAATACAATTTCTTACGCTTATTCTATCAAATATGTTTATGTTTGTTTGTTATTATATATAGTTCTCGCTTTATATTATCACCACTCGCTATTTAAGCCGACTTTTATTACCTATAGCTTCTACTCGGCACTAAGTTTGAGTGTACCTTATATTTTCTCAATTATTTTCTTGGCGTTACCTTTCAATTATGCCTATTAGTATTTACTATCAAAATGTTCGGGGGCTACGGACGAAAACATCTGTTTTCTACAGAAACGTTTGTGTAAATTCTTTTGATATCATTTGTCTGACGGAAACATGGCTTATTGATGGTATTTCCGATAGTGAACTGTTTGATGATAGATATTTTGTATGGAGGCGTGACCGAAGTTACTCGCAAACTAATCAAACTATGGGTGGGGGGGTTTTAATTGCCATACGTCGGGAACTAGTTGCCGATGTCCGTAACGAATGGTACTCTTCTGCCGAGGATCTGTGGGTTACCTTAACTTTACACCAAAAAAAACCTAAAGTGACTTATAAAATACATTTATGTGTTGTGTATATATGTAGCCAGCAATCTGGCAACTCTTTAATGACACAACTGAATAATTTTACTAGTAATTTATCCGACATTGTTCTTAAACATCCCGCAGATAAGTTTTTAGTGCTCGGTGACTTTAACCAACCGAATATTGAATGGCACGCTACTGCGGACGGTGATCACCTATGTCCTGGTAACTTACATGGTCCCATTCAAACCTGCTTCTGTGATACCCTCACCGCTTGCAATTTGCTACAGTACAACTCACATTTTAATGTTAACAACAGGATTCTTGACCTCGTATTATCTAACAGTGAAGTAGCTGTCACTCACAGCCTGGATCCCCTAGTGTACGAGGACTCACATCATAAAACACTCTGTATCTCTGCCGACTTCGTCCAACTTCATCAGCTGCATTCTCGGCCACGAGTCAAGTTCCTGTATGGCCAGGCTAATTATGACGCCATCATTGAAGAAATGATGGCAATTGATTGGCCATTAGAGTTAAATTCTAGGCCTCTTGAAGAAGCTGTTAAATTCCTTTATCACACTATTAACTTGCTTCATAATACACATATTCCATCTAAAACTATTGCACCAAGGGCTAAGTATCCTCCTTGGTACAAAAGCCCTCTTATTAAAATAATTAAAGAAAAATCAAAATTTCATTCAAAATTTAAAACCTATGGAAATCTCTCGGACTATCAATCTTTTGTTACCTTACGTCAACGGGCTAAAGATATGGAGAAGGAAATGTTTGATGATTATATAGCAAAAATTGAACAAGCCATTTCTAAAAATCCCCGGGCTTTCTGGCAATATGTTAAATCTAAACAACATACCAATTGTTACCCATCTGTATTAAAATTTGGTGAAGTGTCGTCTGGTCAAGGGGAGGAAATCTGCAATATGTTTGGCGACTATTTTTTTTCGAACTTCCAAGAGCGACGCGACACAAATGAATCCTTAGCCTCTGCGAGCGTGGATCAGTCTACTGGTCTCGTATCAGACATCTGCTCTATTGATGTGCGGGAGGAGGAGGTATTTCGCTTGCTAAAGCAAGTGGATATTAATAAATCCGCTGGTCCGGATAATATTTCACCAATTTTTATAACCAAATGTGCCAGGTGTCTATCCATCCCTTTAACAATATTGTTCAAACGGTCGTTCGACTTGGGAGTAGTGCCTACAATCTGGAAGTCAGCGTATATAACGCCGATTCATAAAAAGGGACCTAAGGACAGCGTTGAAAATTATAGGCCGATCTCCAAACTCTGCGTGTTCGCTAAAATTATGGAGAAAATCGTACACGTACAACTTTCTTCTTCACTTAAATTAAGTTTCTCCGAAGACCAACATGGATTTTTAAAAGGTCGCTCCACCACATCCAATCTCGTGGTCTGTAGTGACTATCTTTCAGAGCATATGTCCAAGAGGTCTCAGGTCGACGTTATATACACTGACTACAGTAAATGTTTTGATCGAATAGATCATACGCTTCTAATGCGCAAATTGTTAGGGATTGGTGTGAGGGGTAGCTTGTACAGATGGTTTGTATCATATGTCGAAGATAGATGCCAGACTGTAGCCCTCAATGGTTATACCTCGAGAGCAATGTACATTCCGTCGGGGGTTCCACAAGGATCCTTATTAGGACCCCTTTTATTTAATATTTTTGTGAATGACATCGCCTCTTGTTTCCTAAACTCTAAAATTTTATTGTATGCGGATGACATGAAAATTTTGAGTCAAGTGTCAACCATTGAGGATGCACACCTACTGCAGGAGGATCTGGACAGGTTCCATGATTACTGCGATCGAAATAGGTTGGATTTAAATATTTCAAAATGTTATATGTGTACATTTACTCGCAAGCCAAATCCTATTAAGTATGATTACAAACTATCGAATACGTCAATTGCCAGAGTCAACGTCATCAGGGATCTTGGGGTAACTTTTGACTCGAAGCTTTTGTTTGATGCCCATATTGACAATATAGTCAACAAGGCTTCTAAAGCATTAGGTTTTATTTTTAGGGTCTCCTCTGAGTTTAAGAATGTCAAAACGATGAAAATTCTGTACTGTGCTTTTGTCCGTAGCCATCTTGAATATGCTTCTCAAATTTGGAACCCGAATTACAATGTTTATATTAATCGCCTCGAAAGTATACAAAGGCGATTTTTAAGGTACATTCAATATCGTTCAAATACCTATCTTCCTAACTATACTAGTCGGTGTAAGAAATTTCATATTCTTCCTTTACACGAACGAAGAAAAATTGCAGATCTCGCCTTCCTATTTAGTATAATGAATGGATCTACTGACGTCCCTGAGCTGGTGGCCAAGATTGGACTTCGTGCACCATCTGTGTTTCTTCGGAGACCTCATCTCCTTCACGTACCTAAAGTGAAAACTAACTACAGGCAAAACACATATATCATAAGAGCATGTCGAATGTTTAATATGGTGTGCCGGGATGTTGAGCTTGATTTATTCACAAATAGTGTCCAGAAATTAAAAAAAACATTAAATAACTTTTTCTTTGAAATGTAACTTCATTCTGTGGTGTATTTTATTTTGTTTATTGTTCTCTTCAGTTATTTCTTTGTTTAACTCTTACGCTGTTTGTACCGTTTTGACAATTTATACATAAGTTTATATAAGTGGAAACTTGTAATTGGCTATCTTCTACTTATTACTTCTGACTACTTGGATGTTATTAGCTGTAAGTTTTCTTAAAATTAATAAAATAAAATAAAATAAAATGGGTGTCGTTTCCATGGTTTTTGGGGGCTCTGATGACGAAAATGAGGTCAAAGTCAAAATCCAATATGGCGGCTGCAAAATTTTACAAAATATGCGTCATGGGTGTCGTTTCCATGGTTTTCGGGGGTGCTGATGACGAAAATGAGGTCAAAGTCAAAATCCAAGATGGCGGCTGCAAAATTTTACAAAATATGCGTCATGGGTGTCGTTTCCATGGTTTTCGGGGGTGCTGATGACGAAAATGAGGTCAAAGTCAAAATCCAATATGGCGGCTGCAAAATTTTACAAAATATACGTCATAGGTCCATAGTTTTCGGGGTCCTGATGCTGTAAATGAGGTCTAGTTTAAAATCCACGATGGATGACGCTTATTTTGTAAAATTTTGCAGCCGCGATTTTGATTTCGATCTCCCCTGCTCTCGGGACGAACGTATGTAACCGCATAATATAACTTTCTACAATTTAAATGTATTATGAACGTTATCTCGATAAAATAATAAATGGGTGTACTTTACAAACTTAGTATACACCTCTGCCCTACTCTTTAGAGAATAAAGGCGTAATCTTACGTCTGTATGGGATTTAATTTCTCGGACTTTGTGCAATATCCAAAATAAATGTCGCGCAAGCATAAAGATGCTTCCGCACTTCCGCGAAAGCGCGGAAGTGTAGTCGCGCAAATGTCTTTCGCGGAAATGTCAGTCGCGCGTGTCTAGTCGCGCAAAGGGAGTCGCACAAATTCCTTTCACTTTACACTTATTAACGTATTAATGTAAAGTTTATTGCGTTTATCAGTTATGTTGTTTTTGCAACGGATAATATAAAAAATCACTTCTAGGTTTTTTCGTTTTATTTATCATTATAATTATAATGTTTCAGTTCTGAAGTGATTGGAACATTTGCATGCTTCCTGAACTGGTCGGTCCAAGACATACAAGATGTACCCCTCTTACATAGTTACTGCTATACAGGGACGCAAAAGAAAATCGGAAGAGGATAAAGAGACTAAAAAAAAGCAAAACAAAAAACGAGCAATGGTGGTGGAAGACAACAGCCAAGACAATACAAACGACCAAGAGACACTTTGTAATACAAACACACGTATAAATGATTCAGTGAAAACACTAAATTTTGAGGAATATTAAATAAAATTTAAAATAAAATTAAATAATTCACATATTTTTGTTTAATTTGAACATTTTAAATCTTTGTAAGTACATAAACAAACATACACATATAAAACTCACGCCTTTTTCCCATGGACGCCAATTGATACGATGCTTACAAGCCGATTCTATTTATTACGTTTACGTTCATATACATATCTGGTCATACACGCACACAAATCATCACACATCTTTGTTTTATATTTTTGTCATCTTCTGTTCTTATTTTAAGTTGGTATGTCTATGTAGACAGGTGATAGGGCTAGTGATTCTGGATACGATATATCGAGAATCACTAGCCCTATCACCTGTCTTCGTTATCGGAAGCGTTTCCCTTACACCCTGTATATTTACGTAAGTACTTACCAAATAAATGTGTCCGAACATAAATAGGAAATACTAATGAAATATAGACATACCAACTTAAAATAAGAACAGAAGATCCATCAAAAAATTGGAAAAAATAATGAATAATTTTCTCTTTTTTTTTAGCATTTTTCGTACACTATGCTGTGAACAGTTAAATAAAAAAACCATTATTCGCGATTAAACACATTTTTTTTCTTTACAACTAACAAGCAATGTATTCGTAAATAAATATCATCTGACGCTTGCGCATGACCTCAAGTTCAAAGTGCACGCGCGCTCGCCGACAGCCGCACGGCTGACAACCCCAAGTCCACGCGACGACTGACACGTACATGGGGAGGTGAAGGGGAAGGCGAGATGGGCATCGCCCGAGGTACAGAGATAATTGTGACCGTGTTGTACCAGCTGTCTGCACTCACGTGCTCAAGCACGTGAGTGCAGACAGCTGGTACAATAATAAAGGTAAGTAAGTAATAATAACCTTCGTACGAATTCTGATAATCAAGGTAAATGATCACAAAACTCATTGGTATAGGCCGAGGTTTGAACCCGGGCCGGGTCACCTAGTTAGAGAGAGGAGTCCACGGCTATGCACGGCGCGGCGGCGACCTTGGGCATCCTTTGTAAAGCGCCGCCAAAATAAATAAGACGAAATATTACAGAGGCGTCAACAGTTTTAAATTGATGCACTGTGTCGTGCATTTAATAAAAGTTTTGTATGTAAGTCGATAATCGATAATGCACTAGATAAAATAAAAGATTGCGACTATAGCCGTGATTGACTAAATTAATAATTATATTATAAAAAAGATTTTCTCCTTTGTAATTTGTTGATCTTTGCACATCAAAAGACACCGCTATCTGACTTCACGACGTTTTACACGTTTTATAGGGGTAGGCATTTTGAAAGTGGTGTTTGTAAATTCCGTATAAATCCCGTGACTCGGCCCCGGCCGTACGCATTACCTTTTTTCATAACACTATATTGAAATAAAAATGGATGATGGTTAAAAATCAGGCAGGATTGGATTAACGTCACCATCTGAAACGTATGGTTACCCTACGAAATTACGTGCATGCAGTTGCGGGGTCGCGGGGCGTGACGCTCTCGCTCCTCCCACTCGCTCAAGGTCGCTGTCACTTATTGTCGCCTTAAGCGAACATAAATGTAGGGAACAGCTGATTTTTTTTTCACGATTTTAGTGTTGGCTCCATAGTAAAAGTTGTTCATAATGATGAGTACAATGACCCATTAAGAGGATAACGGTGATTAAACTTACACCCTGTATAAATAAAAATCGATGTTTGTCCTCTATGTGGTCCGAAACCATTGGTCAGATTGTGATGAAACTTTGGTAGGGTGTTTTGGGGACGCCCGTGCTGAAGGCGTCTACATGGCCTAAAGCGCGGTCTTTGTCGGACTGCATAGAAAAGAAAGAGAAGCGCGATGACACAACGCTGGTAAAATTTATTGCAAAATATGAAAAAAAATTCTATTTACAAAAAATCTTTTGTTTGGACTTAAAAATTAAAACACTAGAGCTTTAGTATGTAGCTTGTAGAATAATCTGACAAAAAATCATACTGGTAGTACGAGTATATAATTATATTAGTAGGTATGGTTTTTATTGTAAAAATAAAGTTTTTAGAGGTATCTTCATGATTTTTTTCTATCGTATCAAATTAGTTGTATTATGTTTTCAACACACTATTTACCTAGCATATATTATCCTGAAGAATATCATATACTTTTCTGATTTTGTTTACTGTAGTCGATCATATGATTTTATTGTTTCTAAAACTTGCGTTTTTTTGACTTAGGTATACAGGGTTATTGGTAAAACATTAACAACCTCTTAAGAGGTCCATTGTACAGTTCGTGCCACGTAAGAAGAGACTTGACCCCGCCACCCCCGCCTCTTGCCGCCGCCCCGATGACGCCCCGTCCCCGTCCCGCACCGGGCGTCATCGGGGCGGCGGAAAGAGGCGGGGGTGGCGGGGTCAAGTCTCTTCTTACGTGGCACGCACTGTACTCATCACTATGAACAACTTTTACTATAGAACCAAACCTGAAATCGCAAAAAAAAATCAGCTGTTCCCTACATTTTGACGAGTTATAACTCGTCATAACGTCAAATTTCGTCAATTTTTTTTTGTGCGGACTGTAAGTAGATAAATATAATTTCACGCTTGGATGAAGCGAAGCTGAACTGAAGCGGTAGTTAGACATGTGTAATAACATATTTCGCCTGTCATGATTAATTCCCATATCATACGAGGCCAGCCAGTAGCTGGGTCCACTGAGCTGGACTGGACGATCCAGTGCGCTGCGATCTGGCGCGGAAGAGCGCGATCCAAATGCGCGGTCGGTGAGGACGTAGCGCGCGATCCGAGCACATGCGGTGGAGCGGCCGATCGCGCGATCCAAGCGCTGTGTTGGTTTTTAACAATACTCAAAGCCGTCTCACTTGTTTCGCGCGCTCGGTGTGGATCGGGCGATCCATATCGAGCATGTGTTTAACTGAACAAAACGTGGACGGCACTGGGGCACATTGCAGGTAGATTTCCTACAGCGGTTCGTGCGAGAGAATCTCCGGTACACGATCGGCGCTCCATGATCGTGGAGCGCCGATCCAAATTTGGATCATCCGGTGTGGTCCCAGTCATTTGCCTTCATCTGGGTAATAATCCAGACGGACGGGCTGGTACTACGAAATTCCTAAACTCCCAATAGTGCTTTTGCCGACCAGCTGCAGATCGTACCCAGGATCAACACTTAGCAGTCACGCATAAAGGCTCCTTCATTCAGGCGCGACACGCGATAAATCGCGCGCGACACAAAGGCACCGCTCGTTTGCGGTGCCTTTGTGTCGCGTGTCGTGTCGCGCCTGTTTGAAGGAGCCTTTACATTTTGGAACTTGTTAAACACGCCCCGATGATGTAATTCCATGATTTTCAGGTTCACGCTTCCAATCACGTCGGCCGACGGACCTGAACGGTTCGTTGACTTCAATATGGACGTCGGTTATGTGATTCCCGACATTTTATGTAAACTTATTTTGATACTAGCTGCGCCTCGCGGTTTCGCCAGCATAAGTGTAGGATAAAAAGTAGCATATATGTTAATCCAGGGTGTCAGCTACGTCCAAACAAAATTTTATAAAAATTTGTCCAGCCGTTTGGACGTGAAGAAGCGCGAAAAACTCGCGAAAAACCGTTTGCAGGACCCTTAAATAATAAAGTCCTTCAGACCGAATTTCGGCCACGGCGACCAATCTTAGCGGAGACCAGCCTTCGGCGCGAGAGATATTATAGTGCACAAATGTGTGCACAGACACAGGTGCACTCTCTCTTCCCTCACTCTCATAGTCCGATGGGATGGCAGTTCTACACGACAGGGGGCTTACTCTCCAAACTAATTTTAATTCCAATGAGATGCCAATATGATTCCAATGTTAATTTTACAGTCACGTGTTTCGGTACTCTTGAAAACAATATTGTCAACAATTACCCCACGCCAAGCCCGAACCTAATTCCACTTAGTTCTCCAAAATGGACACCCAATCTAAAAATCATTTGGCGCTAGCATCGAACTCAAGAGTACAATGCGTGCCACGTAAGAAGAGACTTGACACACCACGTGGTCTGACATGCGCAGAACACGATTTTAGGTATCTTTAGCGGTATGAGGTCTGAGTGCGGGACGGGACCGGACGTCATAGGGGCGGCTGGCGGAAAGAGCGGGGAGGCGGGGTCAAGTCTCTTCTTACGTGGCACGCATTGTACGAAACGTCACAATTCCAATGTCGATCTATCGGAATTAAATTGAAGAGTAAGCACCCTGAAGAGGGTTCTGGAGCTTCCGAGGGACGTGGGGGGGTATCATACCGCCAGCTTCCAAATTCCTGGCTGTTACTAAGAAATTCCCAAGCTTAGGAAGTTTGAGAAAAAACATCGGCATTTAGATTTGGGTCCTTTTCGGACAATGCCATCCGGATATTAAGATTCTTGTATCCAAAGAATTTAATTCAAATTCATAAATTCAATTCAAAGTTAAATCTTTTAACAGGCTGACAAAATGAGAAAATTCTGTAGCCCATAAATTAATTAATATTAATGAGATAGAATATATTATATTTTATATTATTTTGCACGTATTTATGATTATAAAGTTTGATTAGTTTAAAGAAAGATCCGTACTAATATGTATTATAAATTCGAAAGTAACTCTGTCTGTCTGTCACTCTGTCTGTTCACGCCTAAACCACTGAACGGATTTCGATAAAATTTGGCAGAGAGATAGATTGCATCCCGGGGAAGGACATATGATAGTTTTTATCCCGATATTCACACGGGATCGAAACCTACGCGGGTGAAACCGCGGGGCGCTGCGAGTATATAAGTATGCACAACCTGTTATCGTGGATTCAGTATTTGATTACCAGCCTCCTTTGTTGTTTATCGTCGGTTATTCAAAAAAAACAGTGGCACTCCGGGAGTGCCGACAGAAGTGAAAACTTGAACAATTACGTGTGTGTTTTGTGAATCGTCTTATAAACAAAACACGCGCGGTACCGGCTACGGCCATCCGTCTTACGAATTTTCGATCAAGTCACGTGTCCTGACGCGAGTTTAACATTTTTTACCCATTACAAAAAAGTGTACAACGCCGCTAATGAAGTTTTCACTTCAAAAATTAGCTGTGCCATCACAGATATAGATACAAGAGCACTTTCGCGCTCAGTCCTATGTACTGCTGGCTGGATGAGCGTGAGCGCTGGCGCTAGGCCCCGGGGGTAGGGCGAGATAGGTGATGCACGCGGCGCCATCTGAATCGATTTGAATCTTCCCATCACTAAAATAGTGCTTGTGAAGTCATAGTAGGTAGTCAAAAAATGGCACGTTTAGTTTTCATATAGATCGTGATACTTGCGTTATCTTGTTATCTATATCTGTGGTCCTCACGAATACACATCAAGAATATATTTCCCCAGAGGGGTAGGAAGGGGCGTGAAGCACAACCACATTCTGCAAGTTAAGTATGTGATATTTTTTTATTTATTTTATAATAATTTATGTAAGTACAGACGCCAGAACATCAAGCTACTACAATCTGTCAAATTTATTTAATAGATTTTCAACTTTATCGCTAAAGCATAAGGTTCAAAGTTGATTGGGAAAATATGACAGTTTCGGGTAGTTTAATGTGCTGGCGTCTGTACACACAGTAAAATACATAGAGATATGACATGATTATAAATTGATATTTATATTACGTACAATATAATAAGGGGTGATCTTATTCCAATCAACCGGGTCAATAAATCAACTCAGCCAATCGCTTCGAACCTGAGACAGGCGCTTTAAGGCTCCTTCAAACAGGCGCGACACGTGATGAAATCGCGCGCGACACAAAGGCACCGCAAGTCGCGCAATGAGCGGTGCCTTTGTGTCGCGCACGATTCGCGCAGCGCGTCGCGCATTTGCCTTTACTTTGAGTAAATTAATTCAACACCACTGCTCTCAAAACTGTGAAGGAAAACCATCATGAGGAAACCGGCATGTCCTAAAACCGAAAATTCCAACACTTGTTGTGACATCTACCAACCCGCACTGGGCACGCGTGGTAGATTACCGCCCACTCCCTCTCACCGAGACGAGGCCTGTTTCCCAGCAGTGGGACCATTATAGGCTAATTTTATTTATTTATGATTTTATGCTACGACTGCATTACTAACACTTAGACATAGCTAAACGACCCTGATCTTAAAGGCTCCTTCAAACAGGCGCGACACGCGATAACATCGCGCGCGACACAAATGCACCGCAAGTCGCGCGTCGCGCCTGTTTGTAGGAGCCTTAGTACTAGGCACATACAATAGGCGTGGCGACAGTATCAAATAATCAAAGATTTAATGATTTTAGGGGAAAGTACATATTAAAAGGATTTAAAACACTGATTTAGTTTTATTTAAAAACTTGAGATTAATCGGATTTTCACTAAAATAAAAGATGAAAATACGGCATTCGGCCATTTTGACTGAAACGCCAATCACAGCGCATGACGTCACGCCTATGTAAACATCACTTGCGTTTTGTTGACTACTACCGATTACGCATTTGGATCGATTTTTTATTAATTTAAGTGTAATTTATCCACTCCACTTGACTCTACAACACGAATCTATAACAACATGGTTTCGCCTTGCGAGCTTTAACAATTGAACTCTTATTATTTGCTTGTTTGGGACATATATAAACACCTTGTTGGGAGTGGTTATTGATGTGTTTTTACACTGAGGCCACTGCACACCACTTATACACTTTGGAATTCATTTTTATCAGATGAAATATGCAATGTTTGTTTTGTCAACACGCGCAGTCAGAGGAAAGGTAAACACTAAACGTCAAATGTGTCAGCTTGACACATTTGACGTTTAGTGTTTACCTAGGCGTGACATCAGACCCGACGCCATGACACTGCGAGCTGTTTTCGCGCGCTATTGAAAAAATATTAGAAAAATGTCTTTAAACTTCGTTCAACTTTAGTTTATAACCGAAATATAGGTTTTTTCGTAAATAGTAAATGTGTATGTACATTACGGAAGAGGATTTCAAAATCATTCGTCATCCCTATACAACCGCCTCGTTTAATCTGTTGAAAGCCGTATGTAATATTAACCGCGGCATCATCTTCAGCTCTGAATATGCTAATAAGATTCTACGCAATGCCGTTTAGCTCTGCTACGGAATTTCTAATGCAAGTTAAAGGGTCCCTCTGAGTCGAATGATGAGAGATGGGCGACCGCAATACGTTAGATGTTTAATTAATTCACGCACGAAATTAATAATCTGCTCCCTTATGGGGTAACACACTATTAATCTCAATGTGAAAATTTGTTGGGGAAAGGCTACTACAGTATCAATGAATTCCTAGATGACGTATGACATTGTAACTTATTATTGATTATATAAGTTTGACATTTACTATTTATGATTATTGTACTTGAATTATTATTCTTAATTAACCTTTACTGTTTTATTGACTTTTCTAAATGTATTAATGAATTTTATTTTGATTGCAATTGTATAATGATATTTTTTGAAGTTTTCAACACAATGTACCTATATTGTTATGAAATAAATTACTTATGACTTATGACTTAATCATTTTGAAGGATAATCCAATCCATCTTCATAATGTTCGAAGTCTGATCAACAACGTACAGACGCCAGCACATCAAGTTACTCCAATCTGTCTTTCTCTTATAGATTTTCAACTTTATCACTAAAGAATAAGGTTCAAAGTTGATTAGGAAAATTTGACAGTTTCGGGTAGCTTGATGTGCTGGTGTCTGTACATAACACAATGAATGTTGTTGAAATGTAAAAATTATAGCCTTTGCCATAGTGTGTTACGTAATTACTCCGCTGGATACTAATCTGGATCCTGACTTTCACCACGCGGGCCCAGTGCGGGTTGGTAGATGTCAAATGTCTCGCTGACGGTGGCGTGTGTGTTGGATCATTTAGCTCCCTTCAAAATGGTTGAGCTGAATGGTGCTGATTTATACGTCATGTTCGTGAACGGGCGCCGTCAGTTGGGGCTGGTCATCACTTAGCTGCCTCGGCTTATTTTTAATTAATTTATTTTTGGATTGTAATTTGTTAAGTACTATTGGTTGTACTCTGGACGCCTTTAACACGTACGTCTTTCTTAATTTTTTACATCGTTCTCACATTACTTATACTTATAATTTTAAAATCAAAAGTAATGATGTAACTAATATTTTTGTAAAATATCATTTAAAAAGAGTGTCCATGGAGTTTCTTGCCCGTTATTCTCCATAGGTACCTACGCTTTGGAATGGGCAACTAGCTTCATATTTTCTGACTGACCGACTTCTTGACAATTCAAAAGTGCCTGTAAATGATTTAATTGAAATAAATGCTTTGAATTTGACATGTCTTCGAATTTTTGGTTTTAGGACATGCCGATTTCCTTACCTCCATACAAAATTTTATCAAAAATTGGTCTAGCCGTTTGAGCGTGAAGAAGTAACAAACATATAAACACACACACACACACTCACAAACTTTCGCCTTTATAATATTAGTGTGATGATGTAACCCTTTATTTACACGTGACAATCTTTTGTACGTTTTTTGAGCGAGATAATTGTTGACAGCTAGTCGCTTCCTCGTCGACAAGACGCGAAAAGAGTCGCAGCAACAATAACTATCAAAGGAATTACTCGCCCAGACAACTCACTTTTGGTACAGACGCCAGCACATCAAGCTACTACCCTACTAGCTATCTGTCAAATTTCTTTAATAAATTTTCAACTTTATCTCTAAAGCATAAGGTTCAAAGTTGATTGGGAAAATATGACAGTTTCGGGTAGCTTGATGTGCTGGCGTCTGTACATTCGCATTCTTGCGAGTAATCGCTCATCGCCGACGCGCACTCGCTGCTCGCCCACTAGTTTTTTGTTCAACACCCTTCTCGTTAATCGCTAGCAATGGGACAGGTGCCTTGAACCCTGTATATTATGCAAATGCGTTGCTAGCGTCTGTACATTCGCATTCTTGCGAGTAATCGCTCGTCGCCGACGCGCACTCGCTGCTCGCCCACTAGTTTTTTGTTGCTAGCTCTACTCCCTTCTCGTTAATCGCTAGCAGTGGGACAGGTGCCTTGAACCCTGTAAATGCAAATGCGTTGCTACGCAGACACTTTCATTTGACATCCGACACGAATGTCAAGGGTGTCGTGATTAGCATAAGATTTACATCGCTAATCATCTTTGTGATAGCGATTTATTGATGTATCTTTAGAGATTTATCCGTAAGGGATATTTGTATCGGCATTAAATGTTTCTTGTAACGGGACCCTATTACTAAGACTCCACTGTCCGTCTGTCTGTCACCAGGCTGTATCTCATGAACCGTGAAAGCTAGAAAGTTGAAATATTCACAGATGATGTATTTCTGTTGCCGCTATAACAACAAACAGAATAAAATAAATATTTAAGGGGGAGTCCCATACAACAAACGTGTTTTTTTTTGGCGTTTTTGCCTTGTGGTACGGAACCCTTCGTGTGCGAGTCCGACTCGCACTTGGCCGGTTTTTTGCCTAAATACGAGTACATATATTATTATTATTATAATAGCACGTTGTATTTTCAACTCTCGGCGCTGAGGCTAGCGTTCAAAATTCAACAGTGTGATTTTGTTTAGGCATTACATTTAAGAGCGTTTACGCCGTACGGCATTTCATACAAACTTTCAAGCCCTCATTTTTCGATATGAATGAATCGATTTTAATGAAACTTCATACGCATAAGCAGGATACAAAGGTCTAAAAAGTTAATTGAGAACATTTTCGAAATGTCTTATTTAAAAAAAGAGAGAAGAGAAGAAGTTTTCAAACAAAAATTAACGTAATCTGAGCCTAAATCTAAAAATACAAAGGGGCTGTAAGCCTCATTGAACGATTATCAGATTGGCTGTTCTAGATTTTCAAGACTCTTTGTAAAGATACTTAGACCCAAATCACTTGAGTTGATCCGTGGCTTAAGTTAAAAGCTTATGTCTATTTTGCGTACCACGTACAACATTTAACACTACATATCACACCGCCGATAAAATAGGGTTACAACTCGAAAAAGTCATTTACAGGAATTTTCAGGTTGTTTTTCAGGAAAATTTAAAAACAGCGTATGCCAATAAAACATTTTTTTTTGTAAGCTTCTCAAGTAAGTATGTATGGTTTTGATCACATAATAATCATGGTGTAAGAATAAAGACTGATTAACAAATCCGTGAGTTTATTTTCGCTTTTCTAAAAATCCATGTTTATCGAGTCTTAGATTTTTTTTTTATTTTGACGTGACAACGTCTAATAAATCGATGAAGCTGGCTGCACTCACGAAAAACATGACTCATGTAGCGTTACCTCGCGGCCTCGCTCTGTAGCGTGGAGGCGTTCCATGGCGGCTTGAAGTGCAAGCGAATATTAACAAATGCAATGCAACTATTCCATCAGTATTTTCTTATGACGTTGTCACGTTCAACTATCGTCAGTAAACAGACTTTATTTTTTTTTCTATCGGAGTTGCGATATTTTAAAAAACACGTTTCTAGAATAGGATTTCTTATTATTTGTTGGTATAACAGCAATTGAAATACACATTCTCTATACATTTTGGCTGTCTACCTATTAGGGTTCATAAGATACAGCTTATTAAAAACAAAAACACGTATCTTGTATACCCCCTTTAATTTTAAACTTTATTTTATTTTTATTATTTGTTACAGTGGCGATAGAAACACACACTTTTTGAAAATTTCAACTGACTGCCTATTGCGGTTCATGAGATACAGTCCGCTGACAGACAGACGGACGGACAGCGAAGGCTTAGTAATAGGGTTCCGTTGGCACAATTTGGGTAATACGGAACCCTAAAAATTGTACAGTACCCGGCGATAAATATTGCACATCGACCTTTGGAAAGAGACTATCGGCTAATTTCGGCTTCGTAGAGCGTTATCTCTGTCGCACGAAATACAAACAGTCCGGTATCTATTAGGAGCTGTTAAAACAATTATGATTTGCTTCTTTTGATAATTATTTTTATTCTTTGTATAAAATGGTTTTGTATAAAAAGGTCGATGTGCAATATTTATCGCCGGGTACTGTACAGAATGCGTAAGACACTGACAGTAGCAATGGGTTTCATTTTGACAGTTCTACAACATTCATTGCGTGATTTACGTTGTTGAGCAGACAGTGTTTTCGAACATATGAAGCAATGAATTAGCAATATCCATCAAAGTGATCCATTTTGGCGCAGCCGTGAGGCACACTTTCCTGCTAATTTCTTACATCGGACTTTGCACTTTTTATTTTTATCTTATTTTTTATCTGATGTACAACTAATACTACCTAACTACCTGGTGTATTGTGTGTCTCTTAGTCTGTGCTAAATAAATGTATTTTCTTTCTTTCTTTCTTTATTCAGATTGTGACTGATAGTGTGTTACGCAGAGGAGTGCGGGCCATGCGACATAGTGCCCTTCTCATGAGCTATTTCTTTCTTGTTTTTGATTATTTTGTATCGCATGACTTTTATTAGACGACACGGTTGGCGCAGTGGCTGAGCGGTCGACTGCCGCGCTGCGTGTCACGGGTTTGATTCCCGCACGGAACAAATATTTGTATTGCCTACAGGTAGTTGTTCCGGGTCTGGCTGTTTGTGTATGTGAATTCAAATGTTTGTAAACGCACCCACGATACAGGAGTAATTCCTAGTGTGGGACAACGTTTCTAAAAAAAGAAACTGTCTATCTTAGCTAATATTATCATTGAACACACACAATCAGTTGATTGTCTGACTATATGTTTTTGTGTGAACACAGCTTATCTCAGTCCACTGCTGGACATAGGCCTCTAACGCTCTACGAAGTCGAAATTAGCCGATTGTCTCTTTCCAAAGGTCGATGTGCAATATTTATCGCCGGATACAGCTGGTCGATTCTGTAAAAATCTCACCGTGAAAGCTTAGGTGAAGTGAGTTTGTTTTTGCTAGGAATTGACACTATTGACAGCTCACTCCACGCTCACTTCACCTACGTTTTCACGGTGAGCTTTTTACAGAATAGCATCGCTGTACTTTATTTGTGTGATAGCCAGCTGATTATGACAAAAACACCCTCTTTCGTAACTAATGTTAACTGTTTGAAGAAGGAGGAAAATTCCCCATATTCCTTCTTTGAAAAGGGAGGAACAGCCCGACGTGGATGTATCAATCAATCATCACAAAATGAACAGAATAGTATTTCATCAGACCATACTTTCCAACAAAAACAAAGAAATATTCTCCCTAATTGAGCCAATTTTGAAACCTCATCGATGAATGAAAACCGATGAAAATTATTTTTTTTTTTTTTTTTTTTAAGTATTTATTTAATGATATCAAAAATACAGAGGTGTAACTTAAATCTAAACTCGCCAAACTTTTACGTTTGATGGCGAGAGGCGCTCTTTTACATTATAACAATGCACCACCTTATTACATACCTACTACTTATATGGTTCAATTCAATCTTATACAATGTAATCTGCATTCACGATTTTTTGCCAAAGATGTAATCAAAATATGAGTTTATGGCAAAATAACTTTAAACCCTAAACAATATAGTTAGTTTACACTACATAATTATATTCAGACATTTTTACAACGTTTTCAATAGTACTAGTCACTCTGAGATTAACTTAATTACCATTTAAATACAGTTGATATTTGTTTAACTTGAAATAATATTAATTTGAAACATAAGTTTGAATTGACTTTATTTAGTTATGTTTATGTATCCTGTATAATTTTCTTCAATTTCGTTTTAAGTGATCCTTTGCTAATTTTAACATTTTCTCTTAATAAATCTATTTTATTAAACACCTTAGGGACCAAGTACTTAGATGTTCTCTTACCATAATAGTTTTTTATCTGTGGTTGGACCAGTTTATTCTCTCTAACCCTACGTGTATTGTATTTATTTTTAACATTAACTTTATATTCATCATTATAATAATATTCCAGACCTACCAAATAATCTAATTTTTTATCAATGGGTATAATTTTACAGATGGGAAATAACTTATCATACTCTTTGTTGCACTTATCTTTAACATTTTTACTGACCAGAAACTTTATCAGTCTTACTTGTATGTCTTTAACATCTCTTAAATATGTAATAAAGGTTCTCCCGTACACAAGGAGTCCATAACTTATCAGCGAATCGGCAAGTGCAAAATAAACAATTCTTAACGTCTGTTTGTTCAATACATTTTTTAAGTGGTAAAACTTACTTAGCACCGATCTCAGCCTATTACAAATGTCATTTACGTGTAATCTCCAGTTAAAGTTCTTCTCTATTGTTAAACCTAAATATTTAAATTTATCTACGTACTCCAATTTTTCACAGTTACAATTACATTTATTTTTATGCAAACATTCATATGTATGTCCTATCACTTTGAGATATTCATCCTTTACAGATTTAGCAGTTCGATTATATGGCGAGTGTATATGCATACATTTACATTTGAAAATGTTTTCTTTGAGTTAAAAAGCGAATCGAATGGATTCCGTTAAATGGCGCTCGGCAATTGTTTCGATATAACGGCATGCGAACCGACTCTCTGGAGTACTATTGAGATTATTGTGGTGCAAGTGAGGAGATGAAAGCGACTATGTTTTTTCCATTTTGTTTTTTTCATTATCAGTCGTGTGCATAGATAAAATTCTTAATTCTCGCAGACAATTTACTTTATACTAGTTGACGCAGCTCAGCATCAGAACAAATGGCCGATATTGCCGAAAGGTTTTGAAGTAGCGACCGCGTCCTCGAAGACGTAGCGTTGCAGGCCTCCCACAAGCTGGTCCGATGACCTGGTGAAGGCAGCAGGAATCCGCTGGATGCGAAGTGGCGGTGCTTGGGGAGGCCTATTTGCAGCAGTGGACGTTTTTCGGCTGAAACGATGATGATAATGAGCTGACACATTTCGGCTTCGCACGGGAAGCTGGTAGTAAAGTTTCTCAGAATCTGTATCCGCAAGATATTTAATCTAGGGGAAAAATATGATAAAAACGGTTCGAACTTTTTAAGACTTACGCTCACACACAGACAGACGTGCAGGCTAACTTCACTTTATACTATGTGTTGAGATAGTGGTTTAAACAAACACCGTAAATACAAAGAAAGAAAGAAACATGCGATTTTGTGTATGAAATGTTGTAACATACATGTCTGTGTGTGTTGCGTTGTGATAATAGCATGATAATGACGAAATCTCATTAGCATGATATCCGCCATTTTGTTAGGGGGAAATGTAATGCTGAAAGTTTTCAGCATTTCATTTCCACATATGTCCTTTGTCTAGTCAGATGCAGAATAAATTCACAACCAGTTGATGATAAAAAAAAAACAACCGACTTCAAAAAAAAAACACTTTAAAGTGAAAAATAACTTAAATTTCGGAAGTCGGTGTCGTTGGTTCTGTATTTTCGTTTTTTGACACCGACTTTCGAAAGTAAAGTTATTTTTTACTTTGTAGTGTTTTTTTATTGGAAGTCGGTTGTTTTTTTGTAAAAAAGTTTTTATTTTTCAGGATTTAGTTGTACCTACCTACCCCATACAAATTCATATAACACGACTTGCTATGTGAATATCAGTGACAGGAAGCTATTGAACACCCTGCAAAGGGTACAGGCGTGATGCTAAGTTGTGTGATTGCGTAAACAATGCATACATATGCTAAAGCAGCAATCGCGGTTGATTTGCTGGCATTTATTGAAGAGTTCCGTTGTCTGTCTCCGAAAGTCATCATCAGATCTTTACGAAATTTAACTGGGACTATTTCGGCATAAACCTCTTTCGAACAAAAAAATTTTGCAAATCCGTCTACATATGAGGGAGTTATGTCCGAACATACCTAAAACAAAATATATAAACATCCGAATTGAGAACCTCCTTTTTGAAATCGTTTAAAAACTAATTACTACACACCAAACACACTCCTCTACACCCCCCCTTCTACTCTCCTCCTCTATTACTTAATAAAATACTTTTCTGAAACCGCTGACCGCTCAACACTTGTACCTCATCCGTAAATATAATACAAAGATCAAAGAAAACATTAAGACATATGTTTTATGTGCTTTTTATGTTTCCCCGCCTAGAACCGAGATTATTTTGATAAATAATGAGTTATGCTATGTTTTGCACGCGATGGCAGGCTGAGGAGAAGAATGTTATGGTGGAAATAAATTGTATTATTGTGGGTGTGAGTTCCGGTTTCCATGGCAGGTCGTAACCGGGTTTTTGTATTGGATTTTTCTTACTTAGTAGCCCAGTTTTTAAGCTCAAGGTTACGCGGTTTGAAACATGGGATTTTTAAATGCGACTTTGTCAATTTCATATTAGTAGGTACAGCAGGTACAGACGCCAGCACATCAAGCTACCTGAAACTGTCAAATTTTGAACTTTATGCTTTAGCGATAAAGTTAAGAATCTATTAAAGAAATTTGACAGATTGTAGCTTGATGTGCTGGCGTCTGTACATCACAGACAAGCATGACTTTATTGTTTTAGGCCTGAGTTCACCAACTTTCAAAACACCGGTTAGGTATTTAAACAGTTGGCTTATGTCAAATTTCCTAAGGAAATTTTAAATATAGAACTGATTGAATATTTAATTAGTTGATTTAAATGTTGGTGAACACAAGACTTAAGTATTTACCGAGTTAATCTTGGACTAAAACTGTAATTGTTAATAGGCAATTGTCATGACAAACATTAGTTTTTTTTTTATATGTCAATTAACTTTTGCCCTGCAATGAGAGCTACAGGTTGGTAATTTGATGCTTGTCGAAACACACGCAAAAATAACCTCAAGTCATTCAAACTCAAACTCAAAACATTTATTTCAATTAAACCATTTACAGGCACTTTTGAATTGTCAAAAAGTCGGTCAGTCAGAAAATATGAAGCTAGTTGCCCATTCCAAAGCGTAGGTACAGACACCAGCACATCAAGCTACTACAATCTGTCATATTTCTTTAATAGATTTTCTAGTTTATCGCTAAAGCATAAGGTTCAAAGTTGATTGGGAAAATTTGACAGTTTCGGGTAGGTTGATGTGCTGGCGTATGTACGTATACCTATGGAGAAGAACGGGCAAGAAACTCCATTAACACTCTTTTAAATTATATTTTTACAAAACCACATTGACCTTCGAAAAAAATCTCCCCCTAATAGTATAGGATCCGAAGTAAGATCGATTTTCACCCATTTCTTTACCGGTTGTACATTTTCTGGTCGATTTTCTAACGACTCTGATGATTGATTTTTAGGTTGCATTTGTTGAAAGTGACTAAAAAATTTAACGGAACTTTGGACAGTTTCTAGGCACTTTAACGAAATCATACGATTATACTTGTATGAGTGCAATTAAGTACGTCTTCATCTTCTGACGACGAAATGTTAAATGAATTGGAATGTGTGAAGCAAGCATAGCAGCCCGCGCGTCGACCACACCTCGACCACGGTCCTCGACTCCATAGAGACCACGCCTCGACCGTGCCGCGACGCCCGCGCCGCCGCGACCCCGCCTCGACTTACCAGAGCGACGCCCTTTTGGATCTTAAGGTGGCGTTCTGTAGTTTCTGCCTAGACCTATGTAGAAGGCGTGAGTTTATATGTTTATATATGCCTGTTAACTAGTACTGTCAAATTTCTTTAATAAATTTTCAACTTTATAACTAAAGCATAAGATTCAAAGTTGATTGGGAAAATTTGACAGTTTCGTATAGCTTGATGTGCTGGCGTCTGTACCTCGATATTCTAATATAATTATTATTTATAAGCATTAACATCTAATACATAATATATTTCTGGCGGCGGCGCCGTCAAGACTTTTGACGTCGAACCAAGCTGACGTGATGAGTGACGTCACTATGTTAGTATATCGTACGGCGCTGTTTAATTACATCATGCTCCTGTTTATAAATAAGATCGGATCAAAATCACTTTCTGGATGAACTAAAGATGATTCAGGCAAGCTGAAAAACACTGAAGAGCTTCAAAGTAAAAGTGTGCGTTACAATTTTGATTAACAATGTAGCGTTTTCGGGTTTGCGTTTCGGGCTATGCTTAAAGTCCCTCTGAGGGATCTAAACCGCAACGAGGTGATCCAGCAGAGAACCAAAGTTGTCGACATAGCTCACAGAATAAGCAAGCTGAAGTGGCAATGGGCCGGCCATATTAGCCATAGATAAAAAAAAAACCATAAATGGATAAATAAATAAAAAAAATAATAGAAGCGATGACCGTCGTGTTCTTGAGTGAAAATCGCGAATCGGCAAACGTAAGGTAGGACGTCGTCAGGCTTGGTTGAGCTACGATCTTCGCAGGGTGGCTTTTTTTTTTGAGGATGCGAAATCATCAAATGACCCCTCCCGCTCTGGGTGGAGCGGAAGGGAGTGTCAGACTCTTACTCTCTTAAACCCACTCGTGTTCCTTCCTTAGCCCTTTATGTTCCGGGCCAGCGGTAACCCTTTCGGACAATCCCGCTGACCCGGCAGGCTTCGGCCCTGACGGGCCCCTCCGTATGATGCTGACATCTCTTTGAGGCGCGCGTGGAACACGTACGCGCCGTCCGGCACGGGCCTAGTCCTGATCGGACGGTGAGCTACTCGCAGGGTGGCTGGTAGCAGCTGGATGCCGAGCTAAATGGCGTGCTATTGGAGAGGCCTGTATCCAGCAGTGGTTTGCTGTGTAGGCAGGTGATGATGATAAAAAAGCACTAAAAAGTTTCAAAACAAAGCTTACAATTTAGAATGTGCGGTTTCTTAACCAATGATAAGTATTTCTGTTCGAAAGCTGGTTAAGTAATACCAGCCACGCGGGTCGATCAAACAGGTTAAGCTTCGCTTGCTGCGGTTGGTCTATGGATGGGTGACCATCTTTAAGTCAAAGTCAAAACATTTATTTAAATAAAATAGGCACATAAACTTGCACTTTTGTACGTCAAAATCTATATTTTTTTAAACATATCATCATTACATCATCTACCTAGCCTTTTCCGAACTATGTTGGGGTCGGCTTCCAGTCTAACCAGATGCAGCTGAATACCAGTATTAGTTTATAAAGGGTGTCTCAGTAAGAGTGCACTTTTTAAACCTAGACAATTATTCTACAATGGTTTTGCTACTAGGTAAAAGTACTGGTATTACCAAAAAGGACATAGTGGATGGTGTGAACACCTTATTAAAGTTAAACATAGGTAAGCTAATGTTGTGTGCTTTACCTTACTCTGATACTCTATCAGAAGATGAAAATAAATATATATATAAATTGAATAAAACTATTCACATGCTGACAAGTTATCATAGTAACAAATTATTGTTTTTTGACACTAATAAGTTTGTTAGTGGTTTTAAATTAACTCAGAGAACTTTATCTCTGTCTTGGAAATGTAGACATATGATTGCTATGTTGATAGCATATAATATTAATGGGGTTATAGCTAATATAACAAATTGTAGTATTAGGGACGAGTCTGTGTTGTCTAGTTATACTAACAACATAGTGATAAATAATTATGAATCATCATGTTGTACGAAGGAGGGTCCACCTATAATACCAACATCATTGGAGGCCACTACCAGTCAGATAGGGTATTCTCTTCCTGCTGGAACTCATACGGGCTCACTAGACACTTCAGTCGTAGTTGTGGAGGTCACTCCGGATAACTCTTTAAACTAGTTAGTAAGACAACAGAAGTTACCCCTTCAAATAACCAATTACTATTAGAGAATAATAAAAAGGTATCTTCTGGCAATATTACTCAGAATAATAAAAAACTAAAGGGAGGGCAATATATTTTAAAATTATTTAACCAAAATATCCAAGGTTGCTCTTCTAAATTACTGGAAATAGAATTGTTTTTAGAAAATACCAAGTTTGATGTCATTTGTTTAACAGAACATTGGTTAAAAGCCCATCAAGTAATGTCAATTAATTATGAAAATTATTGTGTAGTTAGCCATTTCAGCCGAACACGTATGATACATGGCGGATCATTAATATTAGTTAAAAATTCAATTAAAGCAAAGGAACGAAAAGACATCGCCGGGCTGTCTGTTGAACACACTATTGAATTGTCCTGTGTTGAGCTCGATAAGCATGTAGTAGTATGCGTATACAGACCTCCAAGTTACCAGAATCTAGCTTTGTTTGATTCTGTAATGGAAGATGTGCTAAAGAAACTTTCTGCTAGTAGTAAGTCAATAATAATATGTGGCGATTTTAATATTAATTTATTAGAAAATAACACGAATACTATCAGATTACTAAGTCTTTTTGGGTCATTTGATTTGTCAAATGTTTTTATTGAACCCACTCGAGTAACAGCTTCCACTGCCACTTGTATAGATAATATTTTCTGTAACTGTGATTATTTACACAAACAAATTGTAAATAAGTTGCCATCTGATCACAGTGGACAAACAATAACATTTTGCTCCCACATGCCTTTACAAAAATTCTTAATAAGGTTTAGGCCAATTACATGTAAAAATCTAGAAAAATTAAATAATTCTTTGGCCAGTAAATTATGTGTTCAGAGTTTTAATAATTTATGTGACCCAAATGAGTTCTACGCCGACTTCTTTTCACTATTAAACACGCAATTTAATGACGCTTTCCCACTAAAGACTAAAAGTATTTACGCAAAGTTTTTATTTAGTGATTGGGCGACTCCAGGAATTCGTAAAAGCAGGGAAAACCTTTTTGAACTTTATGGCCTGAAGCAACATATGAATAACACAAGATTTCATCAGTATGTTGCAACATATTCTAAGACTTTCAAAAGTGTATGCAAAACAGCTAAAGCTCTTTATATTAGCAATAAAATAAAATCAGCCGATGATAAAATAAAAACTACCTGGCAAATAATAAACAATGAAACAGGTAGGAAAAAACAGCGTAATACTGAATTTAATTTAGAGACTGCTCATGGCCCCATCAATTCAGATATAGAAATTGCTCAGGAATTTGAAAATTTTTTTGCTAATATTCCCATTAAAACTACTGAAGCTTTAAATTCCTCACCCGCGCTTTCTGCTGCCTTACTTAGAAAGAATGTTGAGGCATGCCCTTCGGAGTTTGGGTTTCAACATACAAACCCCCAGGCTGTTATAAAAGCTTTTAAAGATCTTAAAATTAAATCAACAGAAGATCTCTGGGGAATGTCTGTAAAAGTTTGTAGATCTATCATCGAAACGATTGCGCCCTATTTAGCTTTTATATTTAACATCAGTGTAGACCAAGGAGTCTTTCCAGATCTCATGAAACACAGTAAAGTAGTTCCTTTGTTCAAATCCGGTGATAGTAAAGACCCCAACAATTTTAGGCCTGTCTCAATTCTGCCGGTTTTCAGTAAGGTGTTTGAAAAGTTGATGCTCAATCAAATGTTACGCCATTTTAATAAAAATTCCATCTTTCATGAACACCAGTACGGTTTCACCAAAGGGCGTTGTACCACTGACGCCGGTGTCAACCTAATAAAGAACATTTTTAACGCCTGGGAAGAAGCACAAGATGCCATTGGAATCTTTTGCGACCTCTCTAAGGCGTTCGATTGCGTAAACCATGAGACACTTCTGCTGAAACTTGAGCATTATGGGATTAGGAATTTAGCTCTTGATTTACTGAAGTCATACCTAAAAGATAGAAAGCTTAAAGTTCAAGTAAACGGCGTAAACTCATTGGGGTCTGAAATAGCAATGGGCGTTCCTCAAGGTTCGATATTGGGTCCATTCCTCTTTTTAGTTTACATTAATGATTTACCCCAATTACTTCAAAATCAACCGAAGATGGTGTTATTTGCAGATGACACCTCATTGATATTTAAGATAGACAGACGGGCACAAAATCTTGACGACGTGAATAACTCTATTCTTCAGGTCCAAGATTGGTTTACGGTAAATAATTTGGTACTAAATAAAAAGAAAACCAAATGCATTAGATTTAAATTACCTAATGTTAGAAGTAGTGAATGTGACATCATATTGAATGGAGAAAAACTGGAATTTGTTGATCAAACTGTTTTTCTGGGAATCACGGTAGACGACAAATTGCAATGGGGACCTCACATAACATCTCTTGCGGGGCGGCTTAGCTCGGCCGCTTATGCTGTTAGAAAGATAAGACAGTTAACTGATGTAGAAACCGCACGTTTAGTCTATTTCAGCTACTTTCACAGCATTATGTCGTACGGCATTTTACTATGGGGTCGAGCTGCTGACATTGAATCCATCTTTATTTTGCAAAAAAGAGCTGTCAGAGCCATTTATAATCTACGTCGCCGCGAATCTCTCAGGGAACTTTTTAAAAGGATTAATATTATGACGGTACCTTGCCAATTCATTTATGAAAATATTATGTATGTAAGAAAAAATCTACATCTTTTTAATAAAATAAGCGATAGACATAATTTTAATACTAGAAATAAAGATAAAATACATCAACCATTTTTCAGATTAGCCAAGGTACACACATCTTTTATGGGGTACTGTGTTAAATGTTACAATAAAATACCTTGTGATATATTGCAATTAAATGAAAGAAAATTTAAAACTCACATTAAACGTACACTTTGTAAACAAGCATACTATAAATTAGAAGATTATATCCAAGATAAGAACGCTTGGATACAAGCTGGTCCTGCTCCATAGGACAATCTAGAGTCTAGACAAAATCAAACGGGTTGCTAATTTATTTGTAAATTTATAATTATTATTTTTTATTTTTTTATTTAAATTGATTTACATTCTGTAACTACTTAACTCACACCCTGACTTATTACTTGTATTTTTTATTTTATTTTATTTAAATGAAAATCGTTTACTTTTACCATGTTTGTAAATTATGTGAGCACCATGCATCTATCAGATAATTAATTTATATGTCATGGTTTCATTTTTTAATTCTTTTACCTATTGTGGTATAGTAATTTTATTTTAGGTGCATCGTCTTCACATATTATTATGATATAATTAATGTATACAAAATATTGTAAAACATTTTAAAAGAGTAACGGTGGAGTTTCTTGCCCATTCTTCTCCATACGAAAACTACCTTTTGGAATGGGCGACTAGAATCAGTTCTATTTGTTGTAATTTTTGACGTTCAAAAGTGCCTTTAATGTGCCTACTTGAAATAAATGCTTTGACTTTGACTTTGACTTTGACTTTAAATTTAGAATATTTTTTTTTTCGTGCAAATGGCAACTCTGAAATTTGACAGCTGTCACCTATGATTATTCCGATTATTAAAAAATGGAGCGCTTTTCGAAAGAACAACGCATTATAATTGTGAAAACTCATTACAAAAATGGGGAAAGTTACGCTGAAGCCGCTCGCAAACTTCGACAAATTTTCAGTCGAGAAAGTGCACCTAATGTGTCAACCATTCGAAGAGTGGTCAAAAAATTTGAAGAAACTGGGTCGTTATGGATATTAAGAATGCTTTGCGTCAACGTATCGGTCGGTCGATCTCGACTGAAAATTTAGCGAAGTTTGCGAGCGGTTTCAGCGTAACTTTCCCCATTTTGGTAATGAGTTTTCACAATTATAACGCGTTGTTCTTTCGAAAAGCGCTCCATTTTTAATAATCGGAATAAACATAGGTGACAGCTGTCTTTCAGAGTTGCCGATGAGTTGGGACGGGCGAACAATAAATTTCACGCGGTCAAAGTCGCGGGCAGAGGCTAGTTATTAATGTACTTATAAACAATTACCACTCTGTCACACATGCCAATCATTTCAAAACCTAACTTTCAACCTCCACAAAACCTCATAAAATGACCGCGTACAGCTTCCAGTAACACCACATAATATTACAAGACTTCCTGCCCAAACTATTATGGTTACGCATGACATAAAATTCCGAGATATAATAAAATCATAATATCTGCTATTTATTTGTCCGGGTTGAACGCACGGGTCAGATGCACTGAAATAGAACCGTGTCACTGTTGAGGTGAGAGGAGTAGGTCAATTCGAAGCAAGAATATAAAGAGTGGAAACTTTATTTGATAACGCACAATAAAACGTTAAGACAAAGAGAGCAGACGGGGCTCAAGAGGCTGCCCAACTTAAGGGGCTCACAGGACCTAAACGCAAAAAACGCAAGTTTTAGAATCAATAAAAGTATATGATCAACTACAGTAAACAAAATCAGAAAAATATATGATATTCTTCAGGATATATGCTAGGTTGATAGTGTGTTGAAAACATAATACAACTAATTTGATACGATAGAAAAAAATCATGATTTTATCTCTAAAAACTTTCTTTTTACAATAAAAACCATACTAATACCTACATGACCTAAAGCGCGGTTTTTGTCGGACTGCATAGAAAAGAAAGAGAAGTGCGATGGCACAACGCAGGTAATTTATTGCAAAATATGAAGCAATAATCTATTTACAAAAAATCTATTGTTTGGACTAAAACATTAAAACACTAGTGCTAAAGTATGTTGCATATAGAATAATCTGACAAAAAATCATTATGATTGTAGATTGTAGTGTATTGGTATGGTTTTTATTGTAAAAAGAAAGTTTTAGAGGTACCTTCATGATTTTTTTCTGTCGTATCAAATTAGTTGTATTATGTTTTCAACACACTATAAACCTAACCTAGCATATATCCTGAAGAATATCATATATTTTTTTGATTTTGTTTACTACATGTAGTCGATCATATACTTTTATTGTTTCTAAAACTTGAGTTTTTTATGTTTAGGTCCTGTATGCCCCTTAATCAAATATCGACATTATTCTGTCCTGTCATATTTGTTGATCTTCTGCTTAGAATTGTGCTGTGTCTTCGCCTATATTTAACGCATGCTATGAATATTGTGCTCTCAATTCATCATGTGATCGGCATCAATTGATCAGCTGAAATGAATATTATAATTAGAAGTTTCGTATGGAACTTCACGCTTATATTCTCCGGAGAGGTAGACAGTTGTGTATGTATATTACACAGTTACTCACATCGCACTATTTTTTTTTGGTTTGTAGGCTCGTGTTTAAATACTATCTCACCTCATCAAAATTGGGCTATCAAATACAAAAAGATTTTTTCAAATCCGACTGGTAGTTCCAGAGATTATCCCCTACATACAAACTTACAAACTTTACCTCTTTATAATATTAGTATAGAAGTTTAGATACTTCTCATCTTAGATAATGGAGTAACCGAGTAACATCCTACACACGTAATACATCAATATTCACACTGACACCTCACGAGTAATTAAGATGAATAGGTGTCCCTACGATGTTTTCTTTAAAAATATACATAGGATAAGAAGTGGGATTTCATGTTTTTAAATAATGGAAATCAGATATTAAAAAAAACAACCGACTTCCAACAACAAAAAACACTACAGAGTGAAAAATAACTTTAATTTCGGAAGTCGGCGTCGTTGGTTCTGTATTTTCGTTTTTTGATACTTACCGACTTTCGAAATTAAAGTTATTTTTCACTTTCTAGTGTTTTTTTTTGGAAGTCGGTTGTTTTTTTTTTGTAAAAAAGTTTTTATTTTTCACTTTTTAATTGTACCTACATACCCCAAACAAATTCATATATATACTCGTTATGGGAATATCAGTGACAGAAAGCTAGACTTTATCTCTGTCACCTCTGACCTAGACTAGAGTCAAGAGCAAACCCATTTCAAATAAAAAAAAAATCGCTTCAATACTCACTTCAGTGACTACAATTCGACCAAATTAATTTGTAAAATCAACTGAATTTGGTCGAATTGTAGTCACGTCAAGGTCTGTCTAAATCTGCCTACCCTTTTCCCAATTATGTTGTTTCCAATATGTTTTTTGTTACAGCAGCGTACTCGTACGCACTCTGTGTACAGTACGGTTCAAAAGATACAGTCCTGTGATAGACGGATGAACGGACAGCAGAACTTTAGTATAAGGGCTTTTACCTTTTGGGTTCAGAATTCAGAACCCTAAAAGAACAAAGTTTCTTACGTGCTATGCATTTTAGATGTTACGGATACTACTTGCCATATCAGGATTTACTTAATAAATACAAACTCACAACACTAGAAAACAGACGTAAGTACTTGGAAGCCATGAATCTTTACAATATTGTCAGTAATAGATTTAACTGTATTGAGTTAACCAATATGTTATGCTATGTTGTCCCTAGAACAGTGTACAAGCGAAAGGTGCGCGCTGGCAGACTATTTTCTACGCGTACTTGCCATTCTAACACTGGTTTGCGCTCACCTGTTCGCAGAATGATGGATACCTACAATGAGGCCTTTGAACATATTGATATTTTTGCAAATTCTCCTAGTAGGTTCAAAGGTCTTATACTCAAGGAGCTCTTTTGATTTGATTTGGTGTGTAAAATTATAGATTGTATGCATGATAGTTAAGTAAGTTTAGTTTTTAAATTTGTTATGAATTAGTTATAGTCATTAGCCTAGCGTTTAATTATTTGTAAGTATTCCACAGCTAATCTGTGAACATCGTTGTGGGCTACAGTATTGTTATGTTTTGTGTACCTCTTTTTATACTATATATACTGTAGCTGTTTGATGTTCCATATAAATAAAAAAAAAAAAAAAAAAAAAAAAAAAGTTGGGGCACCGCAAAACATGCGTCACATACACGCAAATCGGTCACCGCTCAGCGCTGGTTCCCAGCGCCAGCCACTGTAAATCAGGCTTACTCTGTACATCCACCGCGATCAGGGGGCCTAAAAAGGCCACTTTAGCAGAATAAAAGGATAACATTATGAATTATAATAAGGCGAAGACGGTCCGTGTTTTTCTTTTTTTTGCTGCACTACGTATACGTAGGTATAATCAAAGAGATTGGGATAGGATTTGGATTGGATTGGTTGGTATTTTAGCACAGACAAAAAAAATTACTGAAAAATCCCTCACCAACAGGATTTGATACGATTAACTTAACAGTTAACTGTCCATTTTGATTCATAATGTTATCCTTTTATGATTCTGCCAAAGTGGCATTTTTAGGCTCCCTGTTGTGAACTCGCCAGTGTATTTAAGTCGATTATTCGATAAGTTTGACACAATTACTAGATGCAGCCGGTTGTAATCGTGTTTTACGATGCAGCCGAGCATAGTCCGATTATATTTAGAGTTTATTCGTTAGTGTGTTGGTTAGATTGTAATGTGCCTGGAAACGGTTTGATATTGTAATCATTATAGCGTAGGTGAAGAGAGATATTGCATATTATGATGTTATTTAATAGCGTCTCAACTTTGCCTGAATGTTTGCTTATGAGATAATATACCTACCTATCTAAACAGCGGTGCTATTCTGTAAAAATCTCACCGTGAAAACTTGGGTGAAGTGAGCGTGGAGTGAGCTGTCAATAGTGTCAACCGGCTGTGGGGCATTTCAGCATATAACGTCCCAGAAGTGGGAACTCCTGGGACACAGGTCTCCTCTCTGTGAGAGCGAATGGGCCATAATCCACCACGTGGCCCTGTGCGGGTTGGTGGATGTCACATGTCTTCAAATTCTTGGTTCTAGGACATGCCGGTTTCCTCACTGGTTTGTGAGCAGTGGTGATGAAATAATTTACACAATGTAAAGTGCCCGTTTGGGCTCGAACCCACGACCTGTCACTCGAAAGTCGCGGCCGTTGCCTCTGTGCCACCACTGCTCACGGAAAGTGTCAACCTTTGATGATTTGAGAATATTACTATAGTATCAGACAATAATAAATCTAAATCGCGAAAAAAAATCAGTTGTTCCCTAAATTTTGACGAGTTACGGCTCCTACAAACAGGCGCGACGCGCGACGCGAATCGCGCGCGACACAAAGGCACCGCTCGTCGCGCGACTTGCGGTGCCTTTGTGTCGCGTGTCGCGTCGCGCCTGTGTGTACGAGCCTTTATACGAACATAAATGTAGGGAACAGCTGATTTAATTTTCGCGATTTCAGGTTTGGTCCCATAGTAAAAGTTGTTCATAATGATGAGTACAATGACCTCTTAAGAGGTTGTTAATGTTTTACCAATAACCCATATCTCTTGAAATTATTTTTGCTGCAAATCGCCATATTTCCCACAAATGAAAATCAAAAAGTTTTTCAACCACATTTTCTCAACGAAACTCCTAACAAAACTTCAGGAATCCATACTAATATTATAAATTCGAAAGTAACTCTATCTGTCTGTCTGTCTGTATGTTACCTTTTCACGCCTAAACCACTGAACGGATTTCGAGAAAATTTGGCTGAGAGATAGATTGCATCCCGGGGAAGGACATAGGATATTTTTTATCGACATACCTCGCGGGCGAAGCCGCGGGCGGAAGCTAGTATAACGTATAAAAATAGATTCTATTTGCAGCCTTACAACGTATCAGATAGAGACTGGCGTCATGACTGACGTCAGCGTTAATACGTCAGATGGCATGGCATTGGAAAGAAACATGGCGGACGTAAAGATCGTGGATGATGTCACAAGTCACAACAGTAGTACACACCGTTCGCAGTAACCTCTTACAACAGGAACCTTATTGTAACGAGAATAAAGCTCACAATGATTTTGACAGACTTATCAATGGTACCAATCCAATTGCAACCTTATAAGAATGAGAATAAAGGTCACTGATTTGGACAGTGATGTGTATCAAGGATAAAATATTATGTGAAAGGATTGTATTACAGATTTACTTCATCCGTTCGGTTTTAAGCAAAGCATTACGGCTGTATTCCTCTAAGGGGTCGGCAGAGGGGTAATAGTACCATCGAGGTAACTTACTTCTATGCATTGTAAGGGTTATTCTTTGCCATCACTCACTGACGTATCTGATAGGATATCCGAACACATCGGAAGCGGGTATTTTTTTAATCGTCTTATACTTAAACAAACCACGCGCGGAGTCGCTTACGGTAACAGTGGCGCGAGTTCAATGGTTTTTCAAAGAAGTTTTCACTTTTTAAAGGGTTTTTCAAAGAAGTTTTCACTTCAAAAACAGCTGTTTCTGAAAAAATTGTTGTTCCATACATTTTGACCGCATAGGTATTGCACCTTTGTTGGAAACAGCTGGTTTTTCACTTTTACGGTGCTGCACGCGCAATTAATCATTTTTTTTTTATAACTTTTCACTTAAGGCGAAAGCGCCAGGGTAGCCCGCGAAATTCAATTTTTTTTTAGGTTTTTGAAGTGAAAACTTCTTTAGCGGCGTTGTACACTTTTTTTGTAATGGGTAAAAAATGTTAAACTCGCGTCAGAACACGTGACCTGATCGAAAATTCGTAAGACGGATGGCCGTAGCCGGTACCGCGCGTGTTTTGTTTATAAGACGATTCACAAAATACACACGTAATTGTTCAAGTTTTCACTTCTGTCGGCACTCCCGGAGTGCCACAGTTTTTTTTTTATAACTTTTCACTTAAGGCGAAAGCGCCAGGGTAGCCCGCGAAATTCAATTTTTTTTTAGGTTTTTTGCAATTTGCTGGTCAGTATTAAGTTGTACGTCGATCAAAATATGATTCGCGGCCATAGCAAATATGTATTTACAGAATTATAATCATTAAAGTCATCAACACAACTCTCTAAGACCACGTAACTCCAAAGAATGATGATTTCATGAAACAGTTATTCTTTGGACTTACGTGGTCTTAGAGAGTTGTGTTGATGACTTTAATGATTATAATTCTGTAAATACATATTTCTTACGGCCGCGAATCATATATTAATCAACGTACAACTTAATACTGACCAGCAAATTGCAAAAACCTAAAAAAAATTGAATTTCGCGGGCTACCCTGGCGCTTTCGCCTTAACTGAGCACAAACAAGATTCTGGCTACTAAAAAAACTCTCGATGGAAAAACTCAATCACTCTTTGCTTAACGCGGCAATCGAAGCCAGGACCTCACCCCAATGAGGAAGTCAAACAAACCTTAAGCGTTCCTGCACACGATGCCGTCGCCGCGCCGTCGCCGCGCCGACGCCGCACCGTTACACTGTAGATACGAGTCGCGCGAAGCCCGCCACCGCGCCGCCGCCGCGCCGCCACCGCGCGCGTTCCCCTCCCTATCTGTTTGATTCATTCACGGGAAATTACGCGGCGTGCCCGTTCGTACGCGGCCGGTAATGGAATGAATGAAACAGTAAAAACGCGCGCGGTGGCGGCGCGGCGACGGCGCGGTGGCGGGCTTCGCGCGACTCGTATCTACAGTGTAACGGTGCGGCGTCGGCGCGGCGACGGCGCGGCGACGGCATCGTGTGCAGGAACGCTTATACTGACATTAATTTCGTTTGAAATAAAATGACACTTCCGACTTCTGAAGGAAAATGCCATCGTGAGGATAATCTACACTTGTGACGTCATAAAAAACAAGATGAGAAATGGACAAACATTAAAGATGTCATTTATTTTTCATTTTCATAGAAATCTACAAAGGCTCCTGCAAACAGTCGTGACGCGCGACGCGAATCGCGCGCGACGCAAAGGCACCGCTCGTTGCGCGACTTGCGGTGACTTTGTGTAGCGCGCGATTTTATCGCGTGTCGCGCCTGTTTGTATGAGCCTTAAACGAATTCCCATAGGGCTTTGTTTTGTTTAGAGCAATGGTAGCCCAGTGGTAATCAGTGGCGGTACCTTCATAGAAGCCGAAAAGCCCGGCTTGCCCTAATAAAATCATAATTCACAACAACAAACTTACTTAAAACTATCAATAAATAAATATATTTAAAAAATACCAATCAATGAACTCGAACACAAACATTAATAACTGAAAATCAGCCAATCCCTCAGTTGGGCGTTTTTTTTATACGTTGAAAATCTGTGGGCTTGCCGTAATTTTGACCCCTAGGCACGCCACTGGTGGTAATGTCCGCGACTTAAGAGTTTTAGGTCGTAGGTTCAAAACCAGGCGCTTTACTTTGTGTAAATTATTTCATCACCACTTCTCTCAAAACGGTGAAGGAAAACATCGTGAGTCTGTCTGCTGTCCATTATGATTCATAATGCCATCCTTTTATGATTCAGCCAAAGTGGCCTTTTTAGGCCCCCTGATCAAATTGTATCAAACAAAAATATGAATAAGTTTAAGGCTCCTGCAAACAGGCGCGACACGCGACGCGAATCGCGCGCGACACAAAGGCAGCGCTCGTTGCGCGACTTGCGGTGCCTTTGTGTCGCGTGTCGCGTCGCGCCTATGTGGACGAGCCTTTAAACGTAAGCTTTTTAAATTATTGAATGACAAGGCCGAATAGAATATTCTATTAATGAATATCTTAATGACAAATTAAAATAATAGTTGTATAATTGTAGGTGTATCTTGTCTATAATTAAAATGTTGCTTTCGTAAGATAATGATAATATTTGTTGACATTTTTATTGCATTTATTATTGTATAGGTACTTACGAAATTGTGACTAATTACCTATTACCTATTTGTTTATGTGCCGTTTTTAATTTTTATTGACACATTATATTAACTATTGCATGAAATTGTGACATCTACTTACCTATTGACTTTATTTTTGTTTTGTTAATATATATTTTGTTTTGTGTGCCTTTTGGCGGGACATAGCATGGACCAACATTTTTTTTGTATAATCACAATGTTCACAAAATGAATAAATGAAAATGAAATGTAAATCAAGTTCATCCAACGAAGTCCCTCAGATATACCTATAGTTAGGTAGGTATACTACAAGCTATTGACGCAATGATATCAAATGTAATAGCGGACGATAGTAACTCAATCCCCCAGCGATATAAGATAGCCTTGACTAGAGCAAGATCGATCGGATTGCAAATCACTATAGAAGGCGCTACTAGAATTGAGACGAATATTCCCGATGTCCACCACTTGTTTCGCCACTACTGGGGACACCGAAACAACTTTTAAATAAAGTCGGTTTACTGACGATAGTTGAACGTGACAACGTCATAAGAAAATACTGATGGAATAGTTGCATTGCATTTGTTAATATTCGCTTGCACTTCAAGCCGCCATGGAACGCTACAGAGCGAGGCCGCGAGGTAACGCGTGAGTCATGTTTTTTCGTGAGTGCAGCCAGCTTCATCGATTTATTAGACGTTGTCACGTCAAAACCGGCCAAGTGCGTGTTAGACCACGCACAATGAAGGGTTCCGTAGTTGGAATGAATTTATCCCACGAAAAAACTTAACATTGTAGTTGAGAAACATGTTCTCCCATACATTCCAACTGAAAATGTAAGTTTGTTCGCACAATTTTGAGAAATTTACCATGTTGTTTTAAGACCACAGACTTCTTATAGGTTTTCCTGTTATCTATAGGTATAGAACTATTTTCTGTATTTTTGTCAAAACTTTAAGCTCGGTGGTTTCGGAGATAAGGAGGGGGAATGGTCAATTTTCGTATATTTTCTTAAATAACTTTATTAATACAATTTACTTTAAAATGCTGAAAAAATAGATTTGAGATCGTCACAGTAAGCTCTTTCATTTGATATGGCAGATTGCAAAACTATTTATTTAATTATCTATTTGCCCCCCAAAAATGACGATTTTTTTAATATGGGGGATATTAAAAAAATCATTTATTTACGTTACACGTCTGTGATTGGGTCACAGAGATTCATATGTGTACCAAATTTCCACATAATCGGTCCATTAGATTCGGAGCAAATTGACTGTGACAGACGGACGGACAGACACACGAGTGATCATACATATAAATTATAAAGGGTTCCGTTTTCTCTTTTTGAGGTAAGGAACTAAAAGTGGTGCAAACTGTTAATATAAGTTGGTTATTAATAAATAAATAAATAAAAATAAATAAAAAATTATTCTCTTTTTTCACGCTCCGGCCATCGGGCCTTCGACAAACTTGGCCAGCACACTGCCTCTTCAGTTTGCTAGCATCGGCTAACGATGTAGTAATGGCACGTATTAGAACCGTAATTGCTAGTTACAATCTGTCGGTCAAGCAATGCTATCAAATGTTACAGCGGTCGATAGTAACTCAATCCCCCTGCGATATAAGGATAGCCTTGAGCAAGATAGATCGGATTGCAAGTCAAGAAATTCGCATAATAAACATGCAAATACTACTACTAATACTGTTGTAAAATGACCCATTACAAAGCCGTCATTTACGCATGCTGTACATCATACTAAAGCCTTGGTTTCTTTGCCGGGTCAGCGGGATAGTCCGAAAGGGTTACCGCTGGCCCGGAACATAAAGGGCTAAGGAAGGAACACGGGTGGGTTTTAGTCAGTAAGAGTCCGACACTCCCTCCCGCTCCACCCAGAGCGGGAGGGGTCATTTGATGATTTCCCATACTGAAAAAAAAAATAAAATAAAAGCTATGAGCCAACAAAGATTCGTTTTTCTTGCTATTTTTAACGTAACTTTGAGTGTAAATAAGTAATAAAAGAACTGTGAAATCGAAGAGTTCAATAAACTTTATTTGTAATTGATTTATGCAGTGGTTTTTTCATGAAACTCGATTTTCCGAAGCACTTTTCGAAATTTTTTTCTCGTCTATCAGTTCGGAACGGTGTTTCTTTGCGTGAGAACTAGACGTTCTTCGTGTAGACTAGCGTCTAACTGCTCATCACTGATACTAGCTCTGTCGGACACGAAGCCAGATGAGACAGCGTGCTTTTTGGCCATGACCACCAGTGAATTCGAGCTCGCGACTAGTTTACTCTTAAATGGCTTACCATTTAGCCATTAAACCATTTACTTCAATAAAGTTAATGAACCTAATGATCGATCGTCATCATCTGCCTAGACTTTTCCCAACTATGTTGGGTTCGGCTTCCAGTCTAACCGGATGCAGCTGAATACCAATATTTTACACGGAGCGACTGAATGCCTGATCGATCGTATCGGTGACATTTACATCAGATATGGGGTAGTAGGTCACTGGTGCAACTAGTACTGCCTGTTCATGAGAACTGACCTTTACAATGTACCGGCGAACCAGCTAGTTGGTACACAGCCCAACTAGCAAAATAATCCTGGATGGCGATTTTATAATGCTACATGGACGTATTACGATTTACGATTCGTGCAGGCGTCCATGCTTTCATCAGGGTACATTAATTTAAAAAAGTATCCTTCATTGGAAGGTCAATAAATTAGAGGATCTGTTAAATATTGTTAAATATATTAGACTCACTTAATTTTAAGAGAAGCAGACAGTCGTTATAATGCCCATAATATGGCATTCACCATTTGAGGGTATCACCAAGACTTATCTAAGCAATCTCACTTAATATGAGCCCCGGGGATATGAAATTCCATAGGGTTTGGTTTGATTTATAGGCGTAGCGAGAGAGGGGCAAATACTTATTAAAAACCCGATCAAGTGTGAGTCGGACTCGCGCACCGAGGGTCCCGTACTTGGTAGGTATATAAATAGTTTATCACGAGTTTTTTTGAAGTGAAAACTTCTTTAGCGGCGTTGTACACTTTTTTTGTAATGGGTAAAAAATGTTAAACTCGCGTCAGAACACGTGACAAGCAGTGCGATTTTGTAACCATCTCACCGTGAAAACTTAGGTGAAGTGAGCGTGGAGTGAGCTGTCAGTAGTGTCAATTCCTAGCAAAAACAAACTCACTTCACCTAAGTTTTCACGGTGAGATTTTTACAGAATCGACCGGCTGATCGAAAATTCGTAAGACGGATGGCCGTAGCCGGTACCGCGCGTGATTTGTTTATAAGACGATTCACAAAACACACACGTAATTGTTCAAGTTTTCACTTCTGTCGGCACTCCCGGAGTGCCACTGTTTTTTTTTAAATTTACTTATGTATTTACGCTTTTCGGATGTTTTCCTTTACTTGTGGTACATGATCTTGCTTCTTGCCAAATTTGAAGATCAAGGTCAAGGTCCCATATTGCAAATTGATGTTCAAATCTTAATCCCCTATCCCTTGCACCAAATCCCAACCAAACGACATTAAGTTCGGCTCTCTCCGTATTTTATGGAGGCCCATGGTTTTTATACAGCCGGTGCCCTGAAGTCACCGAGGAAAAGCTACGTCACTGAATGTACAACGATTACGTTCACGCTACGCGCTTGAGGGACTGAATTGGTAGGAGGATCAGTACTGTGGACACAGTACAGGGATAGTACTGTGTGAAGGACTTTCTTGAAAGATCAGGGATTTTTGTAGTAATTTCAGCGGGGTAATCTCACTAATATTATAAAGACGAAAGTGTGTGTGTGTGTGTGTGTGTGTGTTTTTATATGTTTGTTACTTCTAGACGCTCAAATGGCTAGACCAATTTTGACAAAATTTTGTATGGAGGTAGTCGACACCCTAGATTAACATATTATAGGCTACTTTTATCCCGATATTTCCACGGGATCGACACTTAGAGCATTATGCTGAACGATCGCCGTTTTGCGTAGATGTGACGCATACTTTCTCCCAAATTGTATTTTGTTTTGTGTTTTCTTTTTGTTTTTATGCGTCATTTTTGCCGCAAATAAACGTAATTTCTTCCTTTTTTTTGGGTTAAAAAAAATTTGGGCAAAGTCGCGAGCCGGAGCTAGTTTTTAATAAAATTACAGCGAGTAATCCACTCTGTTCAGTAATGTCTTCACTTCGTGCGAAGGGAGACAATTTTTAAAGCCAATGTTCTCGATTTAGAAAAGAAAATTAATTAGAAAGGTTTTCTTGTTAGGGTTCCGTATTCAAAAGGTGCCAACGAGACCCTATTACCACAGAACAATATACTACGTACAGGAGGGACACTCCTTTCCCCGCGCTCATATCAGATACCGCACCGCACCCCTTCAAGGTAATTATTCGTCACCGACTCTTTCTTTTTTTTTTCTTTCTTATGTACTGCTGACAAGTACACATAAAGTTTTTTAAGAGTTTTAGAGCCTGTCCAGAAAGCGCGATTTACGCGCGCGTCCACTCGCGCGTTTTGATTTGTATTGCGTCCAGATGCGGTGAAATCACGCGCGTTCTGATGATGACGCGTCTGTGATGAGACGGATAGGTCAGTTATAAACATGGACTCGGATACAGCTAAAGTCAAAGTCAAAGCATTTATTTCAAATAGGCACATAAAAGGCACTTTTGAACGTCAGAAATTACACGCGTCTGTGATGAGACGGATAGGTCAGTTATAAACATGGACTCGGATACAGCTAAAGTCAAAGTCAAAGTCAAAGCATTTATTTCAAATAGGCACATAAAAGGCACTTTTGAACGTCAGAAATTACAAAAAAAAAAAATAGAATTGATTCTAGATTGATTGCTAAAGTAATATACCTAAAGTTCTCGGTATGCCACGGACCTTCAAAACCCCTAAAGGGTCGATATCTCAGACCGAATAAAAAGTCAAGACATAGCGCTGCGAACAATACAGTGAAAACTACACACCTCTGCTCTGTGCATACACGCTCACACATACACATTTACAATCATTTACAATCAAACTACACCTCACTATGTGCACACATGTTTACGAAACCGGCTTCATTTTACTGTTGACAGCCCTCGGTCTTGGTTTTTTATTTGGTCTGAGCCCTTTAGAAGAAACATGTTAAAGTAATATGCAGTGTTCAATATTTTACAGTACCCGGCGATAAATATTGCACATCGACCTAATACGATCCTATCGATTATATACAAAGAATAAAAATAATTATCAAAAGAAGCAAATTTTAATCATAATTGTTTTAACAACTCCTAATAGATACCGGACTTTTTGTATTTCGTGCGACAGAGATAACGCTCTACGAAGCCGAAATTAGCCGATTGTCTCTTTCCAAAGGTCGATGTGCAATATTTATCGCCGGGTACTGTACGGTGGTACCCTTCGTGTGCGAGTACGGCTCGCGCTTGGCCGCTTTTTTATTTGTAAGTCCAGTTGTGCTGCCTTTAGCTAAGAATAGGCGGTGTTATTTCAACCTGCGGCGAATTGCGTATCACACTAAGGCCTGAGTTCACCAACTTTCAAACCACCGGTTAGGTATTTAAACAGTTGGTTTATGTCAAATTTCCTAAGGAACTTTTAAATATAGAACTGATTAAATATTTAATTAGTTGATTTAAATATTGGTGAACACAAGGCTAACAGTAGGAATGGCTTTCATTTTGACAGTTCAACGACATTCATTGCGTTATTTACGTTACTGAACAGACAATACCACCATACCATATGAAGCAATGGGTTCGCAATATCCTTCAAAATTATTCCAAACAGGCGCGACACGCGATAAAATCGCGCTCGACACAAAGGCACCGCAAGTCGCGCAACGAGCGGTGCAAAGGCACCGCTCGTTCCGCGACGCGAGACGCGAATCGCGCGCGACATAAAGCTGTCGCGCGCGATTCGCGTCTCGCGTCGCGCCTGTTTGCAGGAACCTTTACGGAATTAGGGTGCTGTGTTGGTGTTGGTGCCAATTCTCGTATTTTAAAACGTTTAAAATCTAGTTGCAGTCTCATCTCGGCGACAAACAAATGTCAATAACTTGTCAAAATGTAGGGAAATTAGAGGTATTTTTGACAGATTGATACTGAGATCAGACTGTGAACATTCTTAAAATTACGAGAATTGCCGCTCTGATAATTTTAAAAAGCAAATTGTCTCGTGATTTGCAAAATTTTCACTTTGCCAATCGACTTGAGTCCAGTAAGGGGCTGTCCATTAATCACGTGAGGCTCGAAAGGGGGGGGAGTCCATAAAAAATCACGAAATATCACAAGGGGGAGGGGGGGGGGGGGTGTAGTAATATATCACGTGTATTTATTTTTTCGACAAACACGCGATACTGAACCGAAAAGCGGCGTTACGTGTATTTATTTTTTCGTCAAACGCGTACAAAATCGAAAGCGGCTTGTAGTGTGACCTTGTGTACTAAAAAATACACGTGATTAAGGAGGGGGTTAGACGTAAAACTTACCATGGATCACCAAGGGGGAGGGGGGGTTAAAAATGCCAAAAAAAACATCACGTGATTAATGGACGGCCCCTAACTATTCTATTGTACTCTCCCATTGCACTCTCACACTACTCGACCACTGCACTTTCTCACTATACTCGTCCACTATACTCGACCACTGCACTTTCACACTGCGCTCTCCCAATATACTCGCCCACCACGTCTCGATTATTTATAAAATTCTATGAATGAAAGCCAGTGCATCTCGTATAGCGCTGGTAACAAACACTGGCTATAAAACCGTGACAAGGATAAACCGGGCCAGTAAACGATAGCGGTAACCGGATATTACCGGTTATAACAAGCTCCGGGCACTGACGTCAGCGGGGGAGTGAAGCTAATGGAGTGGCGGTTTTCTTTTTTTTAAGATAGTGGGCATTTTTTTTTATCTTTTGTTTTTAGGGTTCCGTATCCAAAGGGTGAAAACTGGGACCCTATTTCTAAACATACTTATTTCCCTCCATCCATCTCTTTGTCACCGGGTGATATGGTTTTAACAATTAAAGGTAGCAAAAGTGATAAGCATAAATCAGTCTATGATGTTTCCACTGCTGCGACACAGGCCTCCTCTTTTTGAGAGGGAGTGGGCCGTAATCCACCACGCGGGCCCAGTGCGGGTTGGTAGATGTCACATGTCTTCGTATTTTTGGTTCTAAGACATGCCGCTTTCCTCACGATGTTTTCGTTACAAGTAGCTGGTTTATTTTCACGGAATACGTATTAAAGCTCCTTCAAACAGGCGCGACACAAAGGCATCGCAAGTCGCGCAATGAGCGGTGCCTTTGTCTCGCGCGCGATTATATCGCGTGTCGCGCCTGTTTGTAGGAGCCTTTAGTAGTTCTTGAGATATCCAGCTATGACAGACAGACAGACATACTGAGTCTCACCATAAGGGTTCCGTTTTACCATTTTGGTACGGAACCCTAAAAAGTCATTATACCGATATCAACCGGATTGATCCAGTAAATTAACAAGCAGACCTCGTCCAATAATGCAGGGAAACGGATTAATGCATCTACTGGGAGCGATCGCGGCACGGAAACCGGATATTATTGGATATAACTAGTTACGACTGGATATAGCCGCTCTGTTCGCGCCATTGTCGCCGGGACAATTTATTGGCGTAAAGAATTCTTTTTTGCATAGTAATATTTTTTTTTGTTGTGGACCTTGTTATTGTTATTTAAATAGCATTTTTATTCACCCGCAACTGGCAAACGGTGTCCGTGAAAGCAAAAGGGAAAATGTTTTTATTTTGTGAGCTTGTAATGTCCCAAATCCTCCTAGGAACTCTTTTCCCGTGCCACCTCTAACCAGCCCTCGTAGTACGCATCCAGGTCATCTCGCCGTCTCTTTCTTGGCCGGCCTCGGCGGCGACATCCATCTTCAGGCACCCATACTGTGAAGACTGGTCCAACATTTTTTTGGAAAATTTTAACTTTAACTTCTTTAGCTTTCACTTTAAGCCTTTATTTCGTCAAAATTACGTGTTTATTTTGGCAAAGAGATGAGCTCGTTTTAGCATACAATAGTATTAAAGTCATTTGGAATCCAGCCTTAACATCTGTCCTGTCTACCTGGGTTCCTTCCCTTGGGTACCCTTCATTCCTCCACGACCACCACACGTTGCTCTAACTTGGTCGGGACAAAATTGCACCTTAGGGACCTATCTGTAGGTAGTCTGACGGACAGACAGTGGAGTCTTAGTAATAGGGTCCCGTTTTTACCCTTTGGGTACGGAACCCTAAATTTTTTTTTTATAATTACCGTGTATACTTTCATTTGCATTTAATAAAAAGCTGTAATTTTGACATTACAAACACTTCAATTTTATTTATTTATACGAGTATTTAGATGGTCGTTAGTATAAATACCACTTTATGTAAACTCTAAGAAATAACAGTTGCAAGGTTCATTCGGTCATGTTAAGCTACGCTACCGCGGCTGGTCCGTGGATGGGTGACCATGTTTACATACTAAGACCGCTCCGTGCCTCGGAAAGCACATTAAGCCGTTGGTCCCGGCTGTCATTCGTGGAACTTTGACAGTCGTTACGGGTAGTCAGAAGCCCGAAAGTCTGACAACCAGTCTTACCAAAGGGTATCGTATTACCCAATAACTGGGATGTGGAGGTCAGATAGGCAGTCACTCCATGTTGAAGTTATTAAAAATTTTATACGGAATCATCGGAGCGCGAGTACGTCTCGCACTTGTTATTGTAATGGAGACTTCACAGCTGAAATGGTAAAATGTCAACTAATTTTTGGAGGGCGTTGTACATATTTTCGTGTAGATAGATCTTCCTAACGCAAGAGAATTCGGGAAAAATTCAGTACATGGCATGAAAATGTTAATTAACATAAAGAAAATAAAGGTAGACAGAATACGCAACGCAACGCATCACTGCGTAGCAGGCTGCTACGTAATGGCTGACGTCATGCTACGCCGTAACTTTCGATTTTGAAAGAGCCAGTGCCAGTTAATTATTGAATGATTTTTATCAAATTTCACGTTAAAACGGCTAAACAGATTTGGATGAAATTAGGCACACAGATAGACCACGACATAAGCTACTTTTCATAGTCAATACTCAATCATTTATTGCATTCCACAATGTATGCTTAGGTGGTAAGTAAGTCAGCGGGATTGTCCGAAAGGGTTACCGCTGGCCCGGAACCTAAAGGTCTAAGGAAGGAACACGGGTGGGTTTTAGTAAGAGTCTGACACTCCCTTCCGCTCCACCCAGAGCGGGAGGGGTCATTTGATGATTTCCCATCCTGGAAAAAAAAGGTGGTAAGTAAACATTTTGTAGTAAAAAAAAAACAAACCATTTCATCTTCCTAGCTCGGTGGGCTGTGCTGGGGCGACTGCTGCAGGTGCAGAAAACCTCGAAACGGCGAAAATATTCCAACCTGCAGTGCGATTCTGTAACCATCTCACCGTGAAAACTTAGGTGGAGTCAGCTGTCAATAGTGTCAATTCCTAGCAAAAACAAACTCACTTCACCTAAGTTTTCACGGTGAGATTTTGACAAAATCGACCGGCTGATTGGGAGTTATATGTTTCGAACCGTTTGGGGTTGAAACACTAGGGCCATGGGGTCCGAGTGTCCACTTGGTTTCTCTCACGACTCTTCACGTGACCAGAGGGCTGGCCTATTTCTTGGCCAAAGAATTAGCATCGCCATACAACGTGGCAATGCTGCCAGTCTTTTGGGCACTGTTCCTGTTGACAGCGATGCGGACTAATTTTTCGATGCCCTATGATTGTAAATTGCAAAAAATGTATGAATATTTTAATTAAAAAAAAAGGCTACCACTGCGCATTCACCTTAACTGTAGGTATTTTTGACAGATACAAACGCGAGCTAACCGAAAAAAAAAAACATAACCAAAATAATTCAATTTAACCCAAATCTCAAAAACGAAAACAAATCTTTCAATAAGGAAAATATGAAAGCAAAAAGAAGAAACAATTTGTCTGACGTTTTCCTTATCTGCCATTACTTGAGTACCCAGTACTAGCGGTAAGAAACTGACTCGGAACTTGTCTGTTCAGAGAATTTGGAGAGTTACTAAGGTCCGACCGAATTTCGTTTTCGTGTGCGGTTTTTGGCAACTTTCGGTCGAAATATTCACTTACGGCATTTTCTGGTTTCGGCCAAAAAAATGTTCTTTTCAATGATGACCGCAAAAAATGAAGTACCTACCGGAAAATCAATACTTTAAATTAGAGGAAATAGATAGTTACAAGTAAAAGTACAATAACCGTAAAATGCAGAAAAATTTCGTTTTCTCGCACATAACATGTCTTTTATGAAAAAATATACAGTTTCGCGTTATTTAAACAGTTAAAATAATTATAATGATTAAAAATGGACACTGCGTTCCTTTTTCTGAGTCATCAAAGAAAAGTAAATTGACAAACAAAACGACGTTGTTATTGTTTTCGGTTTTTGGCTGAAAATAGAAATCAGACCGAATTTGGATTTTGGTTAAAATAATAACCCATTTTCGGTCAGACTCTAGTATTAAGTTACAATTAAGGGTCCTACAAACAGGCGCGACACGCGATATAATCGCGCGCGACACAAAGACACCGCTCGTTGCGCGACTTGCGGTGCCTTTGTGTCGCGTGTCGTGTCGCGCCTGTTTGAAGGAGCTTTTAGACGCTCGGCATTTCGTTTTCATTTCTTTTCAGATAGTTTTTTTTTTTCTATGAACTCATTAGTATCAGGTTTAAAAGCTTTCGGGCTCATATATTGGGGATCGGGATACCTACCAGTTACAAAACTGGCAAGTTCTGAGAAAACATTTCAATATTATTGAGAAAACTAGTGCCCCTGCTTCGCACGGTTTTTCGGGCGAATCGACACTCAAATAATATTATTTTTTTTGTAGACGATTCGCATGAAGTTATTTTCTTTTTGTGGGTGAATCGACAATTCCAGAAATGCGTATTAGGCAATTGGCACATTTAGAATTTCATTAATTATTTTTTTATTTATCTAACTTCGTGCGAATCGCTTACAGAAAAATTAAAATTATTTTCGCCACTTTCTGGCGAGGTAATTCGTGCGAATCAACCAATAAGCCGCCAAAATACACTAACATAAAAAAGATTTTCCGTCAAAAACAGTAAATAAAATAATATTTTATTTACTGTTTAATGGCAAAAAGGTATATAATATATATCTCTGTACCATTTCGTTTCGGCTCATAAAGCGACCGACAGTGTCGGATGACAACGAGTCGCACAATTACTGGAGATACTGAATGAAACGATATTAAGTTTCATTGATGATACTCTTTGTGTATTTTCTTTCCTTATTTTTTTAGGAAACAACGAATTCTCATGGTTCATGGATTTGGATAAGGATCGCTGCGTTTTTCTTTTTCTTAAAGGCTCGTTCAAACAGGCGCGACATGACACGCGACACAAAGGCACCGCAAGTCGCGCAACGACCGGTGCCTTTGTATCGCGCGCGATTCGCGTCGCGCGTCGCGCCTGTTTGCAGGAGCCTTAACTTAGTTGAAAACAAGCTTGGCAGATAGATATTTTATATATAGATATATATTTTATATTTTATATAGGTACCTATGTATGTACTATATTATATAAAATATTTAAAAATTTTAAATAAGTAGGTATATATTTTATATAATATTTATAATATATATATTTTATTTACAGATATTTTCTGCATCGGAAATCTACCTCCACATAGCTGGAAATAGCCTTTGCAGGAAGACTCACAACGCGAATTATTTCATCAAAAAAGTTAACAGCAAAAGTTTTATTGTGATTGCATGTGACCAAATATTTTGTTAAAAATATAGTTTGCAGGATTCCGTCCGAAAAAATCCACCCATTCTTCGCCAGCAGAATTTAAAACATTTTTTCAATACATTGTATGTTTTGTTGAACAAATGCCATCCCGTATTTCCAACTTTGAAACAAAAATACTGGGACAGTTTTACTGTGACGTCACACCCAGGTATGGCTGTATTATTCGTGTATATAATTTATGACCTGTCATGAACCGGACAAAGGGCTGTATTCTATTATGTTAAATTCTCTTTTAGGCTACAAAACGGGTTAAAATGTCTTTATTTCTGTAATATGGTGGCTCTTTTGGGCACTGCCTCAAAATAATGCAGATGTTTAGATTAAATATTTAGATTTTTGTAACTAGGTACTTTTTTAATACTAAAGGCTCGTACACACAGGCGCGACGCGACACGCGACACAAAGGCACCGCAAGTCGCGCGGCGAGCGGTGCCTTTGTGTCGCGTGTCGCGTTGCGCCTGTGTGTACGAGCCTTAAGCCTCCGCTGGGCTCCGTCCGTCCGTCTATCACCGGGCTATATCTCATGAACAGTAATAGGTAGACAGTAGAAATTTTCACAGAGTGTGTATTTCCATTGTCGCTATAACAACTAATAATAAAAATTAAAGGCGGTCTCCATACAAGAAACGTGCTTTTTTGGCGTTTTTTGCCTTGCGGTACGGAACCCTTCATGTGCGAGTCCGACTCACACTTGGCCGTTTTTTTTGTTCGACTGTTTTTTTTTCAACATGGTAGGTGGTGATGAGTATACAAAAGAAAAGATGAATGGATTGCGTGAGGAATGATATGAAAGAGAAGGGAGTGTATGATAGCGTGGCGGTTGACAGGGGAGAATGGATGAAGAAAGGGTCCACCATTTATAGCAGAATTTTTTATATATCATATATACTTTAATTTTATATATCATAATATAATATATCATTTTATATATCATAACTTTTTATATATCATTATATATCAGCATAAACTTCATTTCGCAGAAAATCGTTTGGCATACACTCATTTATATCATACATTCAAATCTCATAATTTTGTAAGTCAGAATCATCTTTAGGCATACATTTCATATCCATAATAATTAAAAAGTCGAACCATCATATCGCAGAAATTTCACAGCCAGAATCGTCTTTTGGCATACGTGAGCTCGTGCGTATGGGTCACAGTTTTTACCTAACCATTTTTTTTTAATAATTAGTTAGGATCTAAGTTGTTTTAAGGCTCCTTCAAACAGGCGCGACACAGTTTGTTCGGTGTATTTTTCCATGGTATTTGAATGAACTATAAAAATAATAGTTTCTTTAAGCGATCTCGAGACTTGGGGCACCCCGACATGGGTTAAGTTGGGTTTCTTTTAAAGTAAACCCGGTAGACAGAAATAGGGGCCCCGCCAAGCGGGGCTCCGTCGACTACTTCTTATTTATTATTGCTCGGAAAGGCTCCTGTAAACAGGCGCGACGCGCGACGCGAATCGCGCGCGACACAAAGGCACCGTTCGTTGCGCGACTTGCGATGCCTTTGTGTCGCGTGTCGTGACGCGCCTGTTTGAAGGAGCCTTAAAACAACTTAGATCCTAACTAAATATTAAAAATGGTTATATGCCTTTGCCCTTTAGGCAATGCACGCCGCTGATGCCAACGCGTACTGGGCCCGCGTGGTGGATTACGGCCCACTCTCTCTAACAGAGGGGAGGCCCATGTCCCAGCAGTGGAAACATTATAGGGTGATTATGCTATGGTCTATATGGTAAAGTGAGTGCTGTTTGTAGATCCGGTATCGACGGACAAAGCAGCCGGTCGATTCTGTAAAAATCTCACCGTGAAAACTTAATTGAAGTGAGTTTGTTTTTGCTAGGAATTGACACTATTGACTGCTCACTCCACGCTCACTTCACCTAAGTTTTCACGGTGAGATTTTTTACAGAATAGCACCGCAGCTGTGTTTTTCCAAAGAATCTTTCAGTAGCTTTCTGTAATCTGTATTTGATAGTAGTGGCCTTCTTTCTTATATCTATGGTTGTGGCCGAGTGGCTACGACCCCGATTTGCGTGGTCGTTGGTTCGAACCCATGCAGGTACATTAGGTACTCTTGCAATTTATTTATTTACTCTTAAAACAGTCAAGCAAAACATCTTGACATCGTAGGAAAACTGGCATGTCCTAGAACCCAGCTAACACAGGATGCGGCGAGTGTTTCGCGGGAATCTCTTATGTAATTTTGACGTTCGAAAGGTGCTGATTTTCAGCCTAATTTGAATAAATAACTGTTGATTTTGGACCAAAAACTCGAAGACATGAGAAATCTATCAATCCGCATAGAGCCCGCGTAGTGTAATATGATATTATACTAACAGAAAGGACCTGCGTCTCAACAGACCCAACAGTTGGAAGATTTTACATTCCCTGTCCACTCCCTTGGGGAAATTCTAGTAGAAAAGTAGAATTACCAAGAAATTACGGTATGTAAAACCTGTGACGTCAAGTTATCGACACACTTTAAACCCCACATAAAATAAAACTACCCAAAACAACCCTCAGTCCGCTGACGTAGGCACCCCACTGGACCACTAAAATCGATTCATAGATCAAATAAAACAGCGCGTGACATGGGTAGCAAAACGGATAAGGTACCTACAGGTACGAACGGGAAGCGGTACAAAAAGGGTCGGTAGGCTAGGGTTGGCAAATGCTTGAAACATTTGTGAAATATGTGGAACTAGCGACCAATCCCTGCCTCTCACAGCTTTTAGGACGTGACAAAACAGCGACATTATTTTATTAAATATTAATTTAAGGGGCTTACAGGACCTAAACTCAAAAAACGCAAGTTTTAAAAACAATAAAAGTATATGATCGACTATAGTAAACAAAATCAGAAAAATATATGATAATCTTTAGGATATTACGCTAGGTAGATAGTGTGCTGAAAACATAATAACTACAACTAATTTGGTACGATAGAAAAAATCATGAAGATACCTCTAAAAACTTTCTTTTTACAATAAAAATCATACTAATATGCATACAATCATTCTGATTTTTGTCAGATTATTCTAAAAGCAACATACTAAAATACTAGTGTTTTAATGTTTTAGTCCAAACAATAGATTTTTTGTAATTAAATAATTGCTTCGTATTTTGCAATAAATTACCATGTTTGTGTCATCGTGCTTGTCTTTCTTTTCTATGCAGCCCGACAGTGACCGCGCTTTAGGTCATGTAAGCCCATTAACGAACATACCTTTTGGAATAAATTCTTTAAATGGTGAAAACCGCATCAAAATACGTTGCGTAGTTTAGAAAGAAAACGCGGTTACACACAGGCACGAAAAGTGACTTTATTGAATCGGAATCGGAAAGTTTGAGTTTGACTAAAAAAAATTCGGAAAATAAGAATTAAAACTCCATGTGACAACCCTAAGAAACAGCTCGCACCATCGCTCCATCCCTGGAGCATCTACGTTTACAAGATTACATGGTAAATATTTACCAATTGATAGTAAACAAGGTTTGTTTGAGGGTATATAATTCGATACATTTTCATTACTGTTCAAGGCGAAACGGATTAGAGAATGGTAGATAGTTATCACAGGTTGTTCTGCGTATGGTCGAGTTGATTTCTTTGAGACTACCAGCTACCTAATGTGAGAAAAGGTCAGAAAGTGAAAAAGATGCTCATTTATTTTAAAAAGCATACATCTTTTGCAGACCAAAAAAGTCTTTTGAGACTCATTTATTAAAAAAAAAATAAACATACATCATTAACATATCAAAAAGTTTTTAGAGCCTCATTTATTTTAAAAAGCCTACTTTATTAAAATACCAAAAAATATTTAGAGGATCAATGTAATATTTCTCGTTAAAAATCATTACTCCATGTTGACAGCCCTTAAAAACAGCTCACACCTTTGTTCCATCTCTAGAGTGTTCCAGCGTTTACAAAATTACATGGTAAATATTTACCAATTTGATAGTAAACAAGGTTTATTTGAGAGTATATAATTTTCATTACTATCCAACGGATTAGAAGTGTACTTATGAAAGCCGGTTTTGCGTATGCTTGAGTTAATTTATTTAAGTTAATTCATGCTATTGAACGGCCCCGGTTTCTATGGCCGAACCGTGGTCACCATTCGGTCACAGCTTACTCCATCGACCATCTCTTCGTCTAGCTAAATGACTTGCCCAACTCCACTTCAAGCGCATCAAAGTCAAATCATTTATTTCAAATAGGCACATTAAAGGCACTTTTGAACGTCAAAACTTACAGTAAAATTGAATTGATTAGTCGCCCCTTCCAAAAGGTAGTTTTCGTATGGAGAAGAATGGGCAAGAAACTCCACCGTTACTCTTTTAAAATGTTTTACAAGGTTTTGTATACATAATATAATTATATGTGAAGACGATGCACCAGAATAAAAGAAGTCTACCCCAAAAAAAACAAACATATCGCTACTTTAAGCTTGATTCGTTCAATAACTGTGTTACGTTTGTTTCAGATGATGACAGAATCAAAGGCAACATGAGATACTGAGGTCACCAAGATGACTGCAACTAAAGTAAGTGCTCATTACGTTATTTTATACTAGCTGTGCCCGCGACCTCGTTCGCGTGCATATTGGATTTCATGGGTTTTATTTTTTGCGCGGAACCATAATTCTTTTTCTTATTTATTTTACTATTTATGTATGTACCGACGCCAGCACACCAAGCTACCCGAAACTGTCAAATTTTCCCAATTAACTTTGAACCTTATGATTTAGCGATAAAGTTGAAAATCTATTAAATAAATTTGACAGATTGTAGTAGCTTGATGTGCTGGCGTCTGTACACTGAAAAATCGGTTGTCTGTAAAGTCGGTGTACTGACGATAGTTGAACGTGACAATGTCATAAGAAAATACTGATGGAATTGCACTTCAAGCCGCCATGGAAAGCTACAGAGCGAGGCCGCGAGGTAACGCTACATGAGTCATGTTTTTTTCGTGAGTGCAGCCAGCTTCATCGATTTATTAGACGTTGTCACGTCAAAAGGATACAGATCATCATGTATCATTATAGACTAGTTGCACCAAAAAATTGAAGATTTTGACACCACTACCCTTTTTCGCGTAAAATTTCAAGTCACGAACCGAATTCAAACTAAATATATAGGTATTCAATATATAACACAAAATATACGATAAAAACCTCACACGACACATTAAATTATCCTACAAGTATTTTCGTCGACATCCTCCGGCGGTATTTTTCGGGTGTCTTGTTCAGGAAAAATCGAATAAAACGTCTTTCACAAAACACGAGTAGGTATATTAAAAATATGACACCGTCTGGAAAAAATATGGCAGTATATTTTACTCCTGTTACTTTTTAGGTTCACACATATAAATTTTTGTTTCCGAATAGGTAGAGATAGATTACACCTACTTTTTGCAATATTTAAGCTTGACTTGACCCCGCCTCCCCCGCTCTTTCCGCTGCCCCTATGACGTCCGGTCCCGTCCCGCATTCAGACCTCATACCGCTAAAGATACCTAAAATCGTGTACTGCGCAAGTTAAATCACGTGGTGTGTCAAGTCTCATCTTTCGTGGCACGCATTGTATAAGTGTCGAGATTGTCCGAAATCAGAGGGGCAATTCTCGTAAGGAGATGTTTCAAAATGGCCCAACAGGGTAATTACGTAACACACTAACAGTAGCAACGGGTTTTATTTTGACAGTTAAACAACATTCATTGCGTTATTTGCGTTGTTGAGCAGACACATTTTTCGAACATATGAAGCAATGGATTAGAAAATTAGAAATATGCTTCAAAATGATTCAAATTGAGAGTAATAGTGTGTTAGGCAATTAGGATACTGCAGTGCGATTCTGTAACCATCTCACCGTGAAAACTTAGGTGAAGTAGCGTGGAATGAGCTGTCATTAGTGTCAATTCCTAGCAAAAACAAATTCACTTCACCTAAATATTCACGGTGAGATTTTTACAGAATCGACCGGCTGGTCTATGTACAGACGCCAGCACATCTACCTCCTACAATCTGTCAAACTTCTTTAATAGATTTTCAACTTTATCGCTAAAGTATAAGGTTTAAAGTTAATTGGGAAAATTTGACAGTTTCCGGTAGCTTGATGTGCTGGAGTCTGTACATAATAAAAGGTATTCTATTCTAGGTACGTGTTTAGGCTCTTACAAACAGGCGCGACACGCGATATAATCGCGCGCGACATAAAGGCACCGTTCGTTGCGCGACTTGCGGTGCCTTTGTGTCGCGTGTCGTGTCGCGCCTGTTTGAAGGAGCCTTTTCTCTGACAAATAAACCTAGTTCCCTTTAGTTCTGTCTCTGAAATCCTCGGCAGCCAACACGCCAAAATGAGCCATTTTATTTCATTATCATGCTATAAGACGCCTTATTGAAAAGCCCTGTCCGAGGTCTCAAGGCTTTCCAAAGATCTTTTATTATCTCATCAAATAAATACCGTCCTTCAAAGAGCACTTCCGAAGGTTTCCGAAGGTTCCCGATGTTTTTCCGTCGAGAACCTCGATCGCTATTTAGAACAACTTTCAACTGGGGATGAAATGTCCACATAAGTACATATTAATATTATAATATAAAGAGATAAAATTTGTTTGTTTGTATGTAGGGAGTAATCTCTGGAACTACCAGTCGGATTTGAAAAATTCTTTTTGTTTTGGCGCGAAATTGGGTTTTGTTTTCAATGTTTCTGTAATTACATGCCGAAGATCAGGGGGTTACTCTCCAAACTAATTTTAATTCCAATGAGATGTCAATATGATTCCAATGTTAATTTTACAGTCAATTGATTCGGAACTCTTGAAAACAATATTGTCAACAATTACTCCACGCCAAGCCCGAACCCAATTCCACTTAGTTCTCCAAAATGGACACCTAATCTAAAAATCATTTGGCGCTAGCATCGAACTCAAGAGTACAAAACGTCACAATTTCAATGTCGGTCTATCGGAATTAAATTGAAGAGTAAGCACCCAGTGGTGGTGCAGTGGTAACAGCCGCGACTTACGAGTTGTAGGTCGTAGGTTCGAATCCATACATGCGCTCTAATTTGTGTAAATTATTTCATTACCACTGCTCTCAAAACGGTGATGGAAAACATCGTGAGGACCTGGCATGTCCTACAGCCAAAAATTCGAAGACATTTAACATTCGCCAAGGGGCTATTCAAGTATTACGTAAGCACTACAGGGGGGCGGGGGGGTCTTAGGTTTGCTTATTTTTGATGACATGGGGGGTCTGGATGGTGATTACGTCAGCAGTATTTTTTTTTTTACTTTTTCGGATTTTCTACAAAATTTAGTCGATTTTGGTTTGAACACATATGGCAACCCTGCTTGTCTATGCTTGAAAACCCGTGTTGAAAACGAAACGCATACAATTGCTGCTCATGAATCAATAAAAAACCAGAACACATATTAAAAAATGCATGTACAGTACCCGGCGATAAATATTGCACATCGACCTTTGGAAAGAGACAATCGGCTAATTTCGTCTTCGTAGAGCGTTATCTCTGTCGCACGAAGTACAAACAGTCCGGTATCTATTAGGAGCTGTTAAAACAATAATTATGATTTGCTTCTTTTGATAATTATTTTTATTCTTTGTATAAAATACACCAATTTCCAAAGGTCGATGTGCAATATTTATCGCCGGGTACTGTACTAGCGCGGGCTGATGGGATGCGACGGGGCGGCTCGCGGCCGAAGTCGCGGGCAAAAGCTAATAGTGTAATATATGCATTTATAATCTGCATTCGCGATTTATTTGTCAAAAATGTAAACATAATATGAGTTTTTGGAAAAATAACTTTAATTCCTACACAATAAAGTTCAGTTTACGATACAACTTCAAACTTTCAATAGTAATAGTCACTCTGAAATCAACTTAATCACTATTAAAATAAGGTAGAAATTTGTTTAACTTGAAATAACATCAATTTGAAAAGATTTTATCTCTTTGACTCGCACGCGACCTACAATCTTTACTCTGATCTTATCTACACCTGAAAATTCTTGATTGCCTATCGGTTCCTCGTCGGTGCTGGGACAGGGGCCAAAGCCTTTAAAGCCTAGAGTTGAGAAGCCTTTGAGGATTTTTCCGCAACCCTTTCATTTTTACAAACACCCCAAATATTTGATTACCGATTACCTACAGATCTCCGTACCAACCAAATGAGATCAAACGGTACATTCGTGAAAAGAACGAATCAAAGCGAAAAGGCTGTCAAAAACTCAAAACCAAGATGAGTTTATCCATAAAAAAAACAGATTTATTTATTTGAAAAGCAAAGAAATTACGTCTTTGACGTGAAGATTTACTTAGAGCAAAATATAAAGCTCTTTTCTTTTTTCTACCGCGTTAAGGGTCCCCCACACTTATCGGAGGAAAATCGCGTTAAATCGTTAATAACGTCAAGGGTGACTCTTATTGCCCTTAGAAAGGAGAAATAAATCAGTCTGTATACCTAGTCGTCTTATTGCAAAGCCTGCTTTTGTACAGAAAAGGACTTGATTTTTAACTAAGACTAGCAGCTATTTACTAAACATTGTAACAATTCAAATTGCAATGATCTAACCATTATATTTTTACAAAAAAAAAACCTATTAAAACAATTTCTCTTTAAGGCTCTTACAAACAGGCGCGACACGCGATATATCGCGCGCGACACAAAGGCACCGCTCGTTGCGCGACTTGCGGTGCCTTTGTGTCGCGGGAGAACACAGAATGCACGATAAAGTTAAAAAAAAAAACCTTTAAAATATAAGTTAGAATTTAATTTTGTTATTTTTAGTTTTTATGTCTGTATATAATGTCATCTAGAATAAATAAATAAATATTAAATTCTAGTTTAATGTAGAAATAACTAAGAACAAAAAAAAACTCCTTCATTAGGGTGAATTCGGCTTTCCATACAAACTAATGAATAAATAAAAGTGAAATTCATAACAAGTAACTTTATAACAAGTAACTTAATTATGGTGTCGATTTCTCAACGTTGTTGCTGTCCCATTTTCTTATAGGTACATCGTAAGAGCTAGGCATGATTTCCCTACGGCGAAAGCAAATCTAATAAATTAAATGAGGTAGCCAGCGAGGTACAATGCGTGCCACGAAAGACGAGACTTGACACACCACGTAGTTTGACATGCGCAGTACACGATTTTAGGTATCTTTAGCGGTATGAGGTCTGAGTGCGGGACGGGACCGGACGTCATAGGGGCGGCGGAAAGAGCGGGGGAGGCGGGGTCAAGTCTCATCTTTCGTGGCACGCATTGTAATTACGTAACACACTATCAGTAGCAATGGGTTTCATTTTGACAGTTCAACAACATTCATTGCGTTTTTTACTTTGTTTTTTCGAACATAATATTATGAAGCGCCATTATTATTTCGAGGTGGCGCGGGAAAATAGTTCCTGGAAGGATTTGGGGGAGGCCTTTGCCAAGCAGTGGGACAGCATAGGCTATTAAAAAAAAAAAAAAAACACTGGCACTCCGGTAGTGCCGACAGAAGTGAAAACTTGAACAATTACGAGTGTATTTTGTGAATCGTCTTATAAACAAAACACGCGTGTTAAGGTGTGTTCCTTATTTTATAGGGTTTTTTGCAAATCAGGTATGATGACCAAAGTGACTGGTTTATTCTTCTCGTGAAAGGAATTTATTCAGATTTACAAATAAGCACACAGTTATATATCCGTGGTTCAGCGCCATCTCGTCGTTGTTGGATGAACTACGTAGTTAGTACGCGAGGCCCTCGTAGTTCTTCCCGATGTGCATAGATGGCGCTGTCCTCAACAACGCGCGTCTTAAGTTTTACGTCTGACGTTAGTACGCGAGGCCCTCGTAGTTCTTCCCGATGTGCATAGATGGCGCTGTCCTCAACAACGCGCGTCTTACGTTTTACGTCTGACTTTTACGTCTTACGAATTTTCGATTAGGGTCACGTGACCTGACGCGAATTTAGAAGTTTTTACCCATTCCAAAAAAAAGTACACAGCGCCGCTAAAGAAGTTTTCACTTCAAAAAAAAAAATATTATGAAGCTATCTATGGATTTACAAAATATCCTTCAAAATTGTTCAGATTGTGATTGGTAGTTTGTTACATAGGGCGCTGACTTAAAACAACTTTTTAGTGTTGGGGATGTATTTACTGAAGAGTCTTTGAAGTAAATCTCTTTAGATTTTCTGGAAAGACAGTCATCCGACCTCATGTGTCAAATAAAATCAAATCAATTTATTTGTGAAACATAGGATAGATAATAGATGGATCTTAAGAACTAAATAGTGCGCTATGTCTTGTCAATTTTGACATACAAATATTTTTAGATGAATTTGTAGTTGAAAAAATTGTAGTTTTTAAATATTATTAACCTACTTACAAAAAGTGACTGGTTGGTTAGTAATTTGCGTTAAGGCTCCTACAAACAGGCACGACACGCGATATAATCGCGCGCGACACAAAGGCACCGCTCGTTGCGCGACTTGCGGTGCCTTTGTGTCGCGTGTCGTGTCGCGCCTGTTTAAGGGAGCCTATAGTTTTTTTTTTTGTCTGCAATATAAGCTTCTTGTAGACTGATTATGTTGTATATGTCGCAGCCTTCACGCATTCTTTTCTCTACAACAATAATTAAAAAAAAAGTCTAGAACTGTGATCCCCGGTGTGTTTCCCGCATTGTTGAGGCGGAGGGGCTCAGTAACCGTGGCTTGGTCACCCACGGTGAAGCGAAGAGGAACCTGAGGAGGGGCCGCTCGTCAGGGCTTTTGCCGGTAAGCCGACGACGTAGCCGCTTGGGCGACATCGCAACTGAGGCGGGCCGCGATGTCATATGGGAGGCATCGCGGCTGACGGTTGGAGGCCGAGGCGGGAGAGGAGTGCCGGTATTGCGGTGCGCCGCTCTCCCAATCTTCCGCGGCCTTGACGGGGTCTCTACCGTCTGATGGCGGACGCAGTGGGGCCGCAGGGGAGGAGTTTTGGTATGCCGTTGGCCGCTCTTCCTATCCTCTGCGGCCGAAAATTGGCAGGCGGTGGGGCCAATGACCTGAACCGTCACGGGGGACCAAGGGTGCCCAGACACGGGGTCGTCTGTCGCCCATGTGCTGATTGGTCTCTGGGGTGGTCACGGCGTGCTGTTCTGGTGCGCCGGTGATGGGGAGTACTCTTCAGAGGAGGGTCCGGTGACGGACAGCCGTGGCGGGTTCACGGATGAGTGCTAGCGCGTGCCCGTGTTCCCGCCGTAAGCGGCAGAGGAGGACACCGTGGAGTTTTAGTGGGTTAGAGTCCCACAAAACTACACTATCTCCCCGTGATAGTGCAGAATGCATGAGCATTTCTCCACGATAAACGGTACACACATGTGTGGTACAGACCATCAAACTGAACAATTTTCTCCATAGGACCATCATCGGAATCACGGACGCTGTATACATAAATGAGCCGTAAGATATAGGAACAAGCGACAACTTATGACATATTGAGCCAGTACATTTGCAGCTTACATAACGCCGTGAAAACCATCCGATCCATCCATCACGCTGTCCGGCCGGGATGTACCACTTATGTGGTATTAAACTTACCTCGTGTTTGGCACGGCATTTTCCTTATTTTTCTCGCATTTTTATGCTTATGTTTTTCTTATATTTTGGGATCGCATTAGATGAACTTATACTTAGATAAGTTTTTGATTGGCAAGTTAAGTCTTGTTGTTGTGTTGGTTTTTTTGCTGTTTGGGATTGTTTTTGTTTTTTGCTTATCAAGGGCCTCCCCCAAATCCTTCCAGACATCCTTTTCTAGAGCCACCTCGATCCAATCCTTGCGGTATGCGTCAGGTCGCTCGCCACGTCTTCCTGGGCTGGCCTCGGCGGTGCCGTCCATCCTCAGACACCCACCGTGTGGAGACTGTTGCTAGCAGAATTATGTTTAAAATAGTTTAAGTTGAGAAAACAATCTAAACCAGCACAAAGATTCCTAAGTTGCGTCATACGCATAAACAGGATACAAAGGTCTCAAAAGTTACTTAAGAACATTTTCGAAATGTCTTATTTAAAAAAAGATAACTGGAAATCTGTTCCATGGAAAATTTAAAATCGGTCTAATTTGGCTGTAACACTATATTAATATTGTACGACTGTGAAATTTTTTGTCAGTACACAAAATTTCAACACAGTTGCGTTCAGAATCATGTACTAAATCCGTGGTAACAGCTAGGTTGCGCGTCGATGGTCTTGCCTTGTACCCTGTAGTTATATACTAAAACGAAGAAAAGTTTTACAGATCGTAGATGACTTTCCATAGTTTCTAAGAAAAGACGTAAATTATGATTATGCATGTACAGACAGCACATCAAGCAACTATAATCTGTCAAATTTCTTTAATAGATTTTCAACTTTATCGCTAAAACATAAGGTTCAAGGTTGATTGGGAAAATGTTACAGTTTCGGGTAGGTTGATATGCTGGCGTTTGTACATTGTAAAGACATATTTATTTAAACTTTTTTCTGTATTTTTCCAGACGGAAATGGTCCACGCGGGCAGCAGCTTCCAATGGGACAAGCTGTCGCCCGCAGAGTTCCAGCAGTTGCAGGAGTTGACCTCGTGTGAGTACCCTTAATTTACCAACCATTATATCTGCCTCTATCTTTGTGTGAGCCCCAAACAAACCCAGTGCCATTTGTTTTCCAAGTCCTCATCAATCTCCTGCCCATAAACAAATACAGTAGAACCTTGATAAGATAAAGACCAAAGGAAACGTTAAATAATTTGAGTTATTGAGGTTTTTACTTACTAAAGGTTTAAGTTAAGGAGTTTTCATTGGTTTATATTTTTTGCTTACAGAGGTCCGTCCAATGTGCAAAGAGATACTCCCGGAACGAAGGCTAAAAGCTAATGATACAAATAAGTTACTGTACTGAGACCTTAATTTATTGTTTACATTTGAAGCCATTTGGTAATCACGTGTAAGGTATAAAAATGGTCTACAGGGTACCTTTTTTGTTTTCAAATTAATTTTTTTTTCATTCGTTTGAAATGACTCATTGATAGATGTATTGGTCCGCGCAACATGTATTTTTTTTCCATACTCCATGCTCCATGCACATGCATTTTTAACCGAAAACTTCATTCTATGAGTCATCTTCTCGGTAGCCCTCCCCCCTAGCCCCCCCCCTAGCCTAGGTCCCTGCCTGCCCTGGCCTGCGGCCTGGGCCTAGGTCCCTTTCTAGCCATATTTATTTATTTATATAATAAGTACTTCAAGCACATGAATGTACAGAGGCGGACTTAATGCCATAGGCATTTTCTACCAGTCATCCTTTGGGTGATGCAGAGACAAACAGCCGGTCGATTCTGTAAAAATCTCACCGTGAAAACTTAGGTGAAGTGAGTTTGTTTTTGCTAGGAATTGACACTATTTGACAGCTCACTCCACGCTCACTAAACCTAAATTTTCACGGAGAGATTTTTACAGAATAGCACCGCAGTGGTAGGTGCGGTGCAATCATGAAAATTTCGGAATAAATATTTTTAATACGCAAAAATCTATTAAAACTATAAATATAATAATATACTTATTACATACAAAAGAAAGTACAAGTATTTTTATACATAAACACATGAATATACTAAAGAGTGGAACTCTCTACCTGCGTTTGTGTTTCCGAGTGCATGCAACCCGAATCTCTTCAAAGTAAGAGTGAACAGGCTTCTTCTGGGTAAGCTCACTCCATCGTAGACTTTGTCTCTGTCATCTCTGACCTAGACTAGAGTCAAGAGCAAACACATTTCAAATAAAAAAAATAAAAAATTTAAAATAAGACAAACAATGAGAAAATGTTAGCGTTGTGATGTGGTGATACTGACATATCATCTTTCAGACGGTCCATCCATCGTTTCTTAGGTCATTTGTGTTCCACATAACCGGAAAAAATTATCCTATTGGTGCTAAAAGGCAATCTGTATAAGATTCTTGTTGACGCAGTCTCTCCTAAGACCACTGCGGTTGATTCGCCGCGCCGTGTGTAGGCACGCTCGTCAGTGTTGTATGGAGCACTATGGAAGCTTGTTGATAAACACGGTTTTTTCTTCAGCGAGGCTTAAGGAAGAAAAGAAAGAAAGAAAGAAAATTTGTTTATTCTGCACAAACAAAAACGCACATTGCAAATAAAAATTAAAAATGATTAAAAAGTAAGACATAAATTAAAGGCTCCTACAAACAGGCGCGATACGCGATATAATCGCGCGCGACGCAAAGGCAACGCTCGTTGCGCGACTTGCGGTGCCTTTGTGTCGCGTGTCGTGTCGCGCCTGTTTGTAGGAGCCTTTATACGCCGTACCGTAAAGAAACCGTGCCGTGTACAAATGACCTTTCAAAACTCACCAGCAACTGTGCCACTCCTATTCCCCGTCTCTTCACCTAAGAGCAACTTAATGTTTCAGCTATTCTCGAAAAGCCAGCGCCAATATAACGAAAATCACCTGACCTTTCCTAAATCCACTATCCATTCACCTTAAATGTCGTAGCATCATGCTGAGATAGGAGCCTTTTGGCCTCGTATAGGACTTTCTGTTTCATTTTCCTTTTGTTACTTTTTTTTTATATAACATGGATTTTTATTTTGCTGTGTTTAGTTTAGTTTGTGATCTTCCTGTACGAGTCGCAATAAATACTTTTTCTTTCTTTCTTTCTTTCTAAATCTAACAAAATGAAGCCACTGAACATCGCGTCGGAAGTTTCCTTCCGATAATAATATTAAGCCCTTACATGTTCCGATTTTACATCGGATGTTGGACGGCGGTCGGTAACTGGTCTAACCAATTTAGTTAATAATATTAGCTTTCCCTCGACCTGTGTACCGTTTACCACCGCACTCATAAACATCATTTAACATCGTTTGTTAAGGTGAAAACTGCGTGACTGCGTGGACCAAGCTTTATGACCCGGCGCCGAATCTTGTTGGAAGGACCATACTTGGTTATTGAACATGGTGTTGTTAAGGGGCTTACCTACCTTCTCAAGAATGGTATCTTGATACAATTGTGCCGATGTTTTGATACCTTTTTCACAAAAATATGGCTCAGTCACTCCTTCATAGCTAACACCCCACCAAACCATCACTGACGTCGGATAATGCCCCGTTGCACTCTGTCGACTAATTGGTAAGCTTCCTTAGAGCTTTGAGCATAAATATGGTCATTTTTTTGTTAAAATGTGGCTCAATTGTAAAGAATTTGTCATCCGTAAACAAAATTTTTCTGTGACCTCCCTTTGCGTACCGCTTCAGTAGTTGTTTCGATTTTACCACCCTATTCTTTTTTACTTTATCAGTGAAAAAATGTCCTAAGTCATCTTTTAAAATACGCGACATGGTTCTGGGTGCTATCTTCATCTCCCGAGATAAAATCTTTTGCTTTCGGACAGGATTTCTTCGAATTCTTTCCCTTACTGCTTTGACCACCTTTTTCGTACGAACACTAAGTGGACGACCAGATCTTTTTCTGTCACAAACAGAGGAGGTCTCATTGTAACTATTAATAGCCCGGTACACAAACATTTGACTAATACCAAGCGTATGGAGAGTTTTAAAAATTGCATTTGGCTTCATACCAACTTTGTGTAATGCAATCACAGCGATTCGGTTCTCTTTATCACGCCACTCCATTTTAATATCGCAATATATTGTACAATGTATTGGCGCCAAAATTAGAAAACTCAATGAACAAACGCATAAAAATGACAGATTCCAAATTCAAATGTAATATGTTTCTTATTTTAAATTGTAACAGTATTTATGGCCAGACTGTATATATATAAAATTCAAAGTTCTGACTGACTCATATGTCAACGCACAGCCTAAGCCGCCGATCCTGAAGACATGAAATTTGGAGAGTGAAATTTCACGCGGACGAAGTTACGGACCGAAGCTAGTTATTTGTATAGATGTATATACCCTAACTAAACCAATTAAACTCATACCACTTAACACACCGTACACGTATAAAATCAACCAAAAAAAACCCCCTTAAATACCTATTCCCCAAAGGTAAAATTTACCTGAGTATCACCCGATTACCTACATCATATCAAACCTCTAATGTAATAGCACGGTTCAGTGTTCCAATTCAATTAGACATATGGCCCACGCGACTGTTTTAGCAAATTAAACTTTTGCACTTAGTGAATTTCGATAGGGGTGGCACAGTTCCTGGTGAGGTTTGAAAGGTCGTCGCTGTTATTGAAGGCAAACAAAAAAAAAGAGGTTGTTTGTCACAGAAACAGTCATGTGCATACAAAAATATAGAACTTTACTCGAATAATAAAGAAAATTAACGATGGACGGCACCGCCGAGGTCGGCCCAGAACACGGTGCGGAGATGATCTGGACGCGTACCGCCAGGGGTTGGTTCGAGGTGGCGCGGAAAAAGCGTTCCTGGAAGGATTTGGAGGAGGCCTTTGCACAGCAGTGGGAAAGAAAAGGCTATACGAAAAATAGATCTATAATCACGAGCACAAAATAGAAATACTCAACGATTCGCCTTTATAATATTATTGTGATACCTACTGTAAAAACCCTTCAGAATTTCGCAATCTTCTTCTTTCTACCCTATTCCTACTAGATAATTCAATGTTCTTTTCTTATAAATATCTTTACGGGTTTCAAGACAGCTGAATAATTTATCTGGGACTCGTCGCTTTTATTTATTTATTTTATTATTTATGAACACACAGTAAGATACATTGCGAAGCGACATGTAACTTTAAGAGGTCATGTTTTTACGGAGACTCTTAACACCGCGATTCAGCAGAGAGTGTTTAATGAACAACGCCATCTATCGAGACATTAGAAACATAATTATTACATAATAACCTTTGTGTAGAAAGATACTGCTTATTTCTTGAGAAAATTTCTTCTGCTTCTCTGATGGTCGTAGATTCTATCTTGCAGGAGTTGCAATGGTGGTATTGGCAGTTGTGCCTCCCGCGTGTTACTTAAGGTAAGCGTCTACAGTTTCGCATTTCGTTTCGTCTTCTTTTACGGAGCTTGCGGTAGGAGCAAAATGGGAGAATGACGATTTCTTCAATAAGTAATGTTAAAAAAAAACGCTTTTTCAATAGTAATTAAAAAGCGTTATGCCCAGTCCATGCGACTTTCCATTAATTTATTAGAAAGATACAGAGAGAGAGGGAAATAGTTTAAATGGTTTTCGAGGGTGCTGAAGCCGATAGTCAAAATGAAAATCCAAGATGGCGGCTGAAAAACATTCAAATTTTCGCAGCCGCCATCTTGGATTTTTCTTTAGAACCTCATTCCCCCCACACGTTTTTTTTCTATTCCGTATTTCTTTACTGATATGAAGTGAAAGGGAGTGAAAGATAGCGTGACGGTTGACAGGGGAGAATCGACCCCAAGTAACATGGGACAAGGGCGATTTTCCTGCTGCCGGTACTTATTTATTTTCTTTACATAAATACATCCCTCTCACCATCCATCAGCCTAAAGTGGAATAATACCGAAATAGCACTATTCATAATGTACTTTAGGTCACTACTACAAAACTGTTAGTATATCGTAGTCGTTGCGCGTGCAAAAGTCGCTATGTGTTTTTAGTGAACTTATTTGAGCAATATGAATTATAACATTTAGCGTGTTTATACGGAACTTTCGATGTATGAATATCACATAGCTAAATTCCTTAACTCTTTAAATAAGTACTCTATAATATTAGTGTGATAATCTGATCTTTTGTTTGCAGATTCAACCAAGAAGCTTCAGGATGTCCTGAAGGAGTTTTGTGAGGTCAAGAAACAGAGTTCAGACGGGGTAAGTACCTTACTCTATTCTTTATTTTATTTCAGGTTTAATTTCATATTTATTGGAAATTTCGGGTACCCATATGTATATGGAATATAAGTAATTCACAGACGGTTTTTGGAACTACCAAATTCGTAATAACATTTTAGACAGTTGCTTAAATGACCCCAGACCACGGGGTACGTGTCTGACATTTTTCAAACGCATTTTTCGGTGTTCTCTCCTCACGCCCAGCTATCAAATTTCGCCCTGAATTTGCTTGCTGAAAAACGCTGTGGGCTACCATTGATACATTAACTAAAATAAAAACGATTAAGTATTCAAATATCACGATTCCGAAATTAATGACGATTTATCACGTTTAAATGCGCTGTTAGTCTCACTGTTAGGTCTCAATATCGTAAGTAAGTAGGTACTCAGGTGTAAACTCTTACACCCGAGTACTAATACATAAAAGTTAGTTAAGAACATTTTCGAAAAATAGTTTTACAGCCAAATTAGAACGGTTTTAAATTTTCCATAGAAACAGAGATTTCCAGTTATCTTTTTTAAATAAGACATTTCGAAAATGTTCTTTATTAACTTTTTAGACCTTTGTATCCTGCTTACGCGTATGAAGTTTCATAAAAATCAGTCATCAACAATTCATTTCGGAAAAAAAAGGGCTTCAAAGTCTGTATGAAATGCCGTACGTTGTAAACGCTCTTATGGTATTTGACAAAATATGCGTGGGTGGACCTCTGACTACTTTTTTATTCAGGAAATTATTAGAGTGATGTTTTGACCTCATCTAGAAATTGCGTTATGGATCAGCATTGGAGTTTTGTTGCGATAACAAAGTTAGTAGAACAAAACTTTGTGCTTCACAAACTAATATCGCAATGCATCAGTACTGGATATACTTTGATCCACTACAATTTATGTATACCTTTGTGGGTAAACATTTTATTTTATTAAGTTCTTGTTTGAGTGTTTTCCTTCTCCGATGTTAGATACTTTTTAATGCGATAAATTTACAAACAGATCGTCATCATTATCTATTTAACCCTTTTCCAACTATGTTGGGGTCGGCTTCTAGTCTAACCGGATACATCTGAATACCAGTATTTTACATGGAGCGACTGCTTATCTGACTTCCACAACCCAGTGACTGGGTAATACGATACCTCTTTGTAAGATTGGTTGTCAGACTTTCGGGCTTCTTCCGTAACGACTCCGACTGTCAAAGATCCACGCCATTTTGATAAAAAAATTAAAATGGCGGACAGGTATGTATGCCACGGACCTTCAAAACCCTTTCAACTCGCGGGTAGAAACTAGTTTGTTATAAATAGAACTTAATGAGAAATGTCCTTCAAAGTTGAGACAGAGAGCACTATACCGCATTAGAGTTTATGAACTAATATTAGTTCTCCACAATGTCTGACCTCGAGTACTGCTGTTGCGAATTCGCTCCTCAGGTACCAATGATTATCTAAAGTGGATTGCTTTTAAAAAGCTCCTAAAAACAGGCGCGACACGCGATTCGATCGCGCGCGACACAAAGGCACCGCTCGTTGCGCGACTTGCGGTGCCCTTGTGTCGCGTGTCGTGTCACGCCTGTTTGAAGGAGCCTTTACGGTGCCTTTGTGTCGCGCGTGATTGCATTCGCAATCGACTTCAAACTATGCGAAGTGTGTCATCTCAAAATGACCCTCACGTTTAGCAAATTAACGTATTTATTCATACGTATTTTTGGCGAATGTAATAACGCTGAGTTCTGTCTTTCATAACCTAAAAAGGTTAATTGGCACCGAAAATATAATTGAAGTAGGACTACTCAATTAAACTACACGCCATAGGAAATTAAATGAAATTATTTATTCTCTAAATAGGATATTGGCAGGGCCGTCTTTATCTAGGGGTGCAAGGGGTGCGTAACACCCAGGCGCAAGGTCTTAGGGGGCGCAAGCCGATCAGGTCATCACTAATCACAGTAAACCCTTATGGACGATATTAGAACACGTCCGGGATCTGTTAGATCGCAATACAAAAATCTAATGTATACAGGCAGGTACAAAACAGCTTTATTAAGAAAAAGCATACTTTCAATGGGGCCAGTCATCTATAATAAAATACCGCATATCTACAAAGAAGAGTCATTTAGCTTATTTAAAAAAAGGCTTACATCCTTACTTATAGATAAATGTTACTATTCAATACAAGATTTTTTGAATGATAAGAGTTTATAATGTTATTTTGATTTATTCTATTTTATTTGAATGCTAGGAGTTTATTATGTTTTCTATTTTATTTGAATGATGGGGAGTCTAGGACGTTTTATTGATTTAATATGTTTTGTTTTGAATTTATTAATGTAATTGTTTTTTTTAATGCAATCAATTTTATTCAATCTATTTATTTTTTAATTGAGAAGTGATTATTGTTTATTATATGTATGTTCACGTGAGCGATATGTGCCTGTACTTTTTTTTTTTTTTTTAATCATTATTTCATTTTATTTCTTTGTTTAATTGATTAGGTATATAATAATGATTTCTTCGCTTTTTGCATGCCGTAAGGTAGAGTGTGTTGAAACTTTTTTTTAAAATGCTAACATCTTATTTTGTACACATATTCTTTGCAAAAAAAAAAAAATTATTTCATTTCATTTCATTTCACTCATTATAACCCCAACGCTCCAGTGCTGTAACCGCACGTCACCGCCTCGAAAAAATCCTTTCGAAAAAATTGGTAGAACTAGAAACCATCTTAAAAATGGAACACACAAATTAAGTTTAATTTTCTTTTTGTTGGCAAGGGGGGTGCAAGCTGATTTTCGCACCCCGACGCCCAATATGGTTAAGACGGCCCTGGATATCGGAATCACTTTTACAAGTCAAATTATAAAAAATAAGCTAGATGGATTTTTGACATTTCCTCTGACTACTCCTGAGAAGAAATTGCTAAACAAACTCACTCATATCAATTTTCCTAGCCTTTTCCCAACTATGCTGAGGTCGGCTTTCAGTCTAACCGAATGCAGCTGCAAAAAAAAAAAAATGTAAAATGCTGGTGTTCCGGTATTTTATTTACATGGAGCTACTGTCTGACCTCCACAGCTCAGTGTCCTAGGTAACACGATACCTTACCTTGGTAAGACGGGATCTCAGTCTTTTTTGGCTCGACCCTTAACGACTGTCAAAGATCTACGAATGACAGCCGGGACCAACGGCTTAACGTGCTTTCCAAGACGGAGGGGTCTCGATATTGGATGGTCACCCATCCACCAACCGACCGCATCAACCCGTGCGGCTGTTATTATTTATCCACGAGGCCCTACACTACATGCCATTTCTGGTACAGACGCCAGCACATCAAGCTACCCGAAACTGTCAAATTTTCCCAATCAACATTGAACCTTATACTTTAGCGATAAAGTTGAAAATCTATTAAAGAAATTTGACAGATTGTAGTAGCTTGATGTGCTGGCGTCTGTACATAAAAAGCGTATTTATAAAACCTGCGAAACCGCATTAAAATCGGCAAAATCATTACAAAACCAATATATTCGCAGCCAACAGTTTTCGAAATCAACTCGACAATGTCATGAAAATGAAATCTGATTAAGTGGCGTCCTCAATAATAATATAGTGGAGAGATAACACATTATCTATCACACCGATATTGGCACCTCATTATATGAGATAAAGTGCTTTATTACATGCTAGCTGTTGGCGTGGCTTCGTTCGTCTGGGAGTCGAAAAATAACGTTATTTTGGGACAGCATTTATAATTGTGAGACTTTTGGTAAAAGAGCTTTATTGATACATTATTTGATTTCTGTGAGTAGGTTTGTACAAAAATTTTTACGCGTTAATCATATTTTTAAAACTAGATGAGGTCGGCGTTTCGTATCTGACTACTCTGAGAAGATAGGCCGCAACAAACTCATAGCTGGAGAGCTAGTGAACCCTGCGAGTAACGGTCTCCCTGTAAGGTTAGAAATTTGTATATTGACGATTTATGGCATGCTAAGAGCAATAGCCATGACCTGGCAGGCGTCAGCCCTGCACGTCATCAGCCCTTTTATTTTTCGAACTGTTAAGTAAATGGGGTTTCAAAACTTGTTTCTGTAAGTTTGAAAATTTAATAGAGTAAAGTTTATTTATTGTACATTTAAAAAAAAAATTGCCAGGCGATTACAATAAGCAGAAGTATACGACAGATCAATTAGAAAACGCACAGTTGATGAGGTAAAATAAACTTTGTCCTGTATACTTGAAATTTTTATATGTTTTCAAATAAACGTCTAGAGTAAGTATGTACAATGCCAGGCGGTTTTGAACAGCATAAGACCTTGACAGGCGAGGGGACAGCTGCTAAGGGCGTGCTTAAAATCCAATAAATGTTACATAAACGCATACAGAAAAAAAGACGCATAAAGAGTATTCTATTCTATTCTATTCTATTCTATTCTATTCTACAGTAAATGTAATGTATTTTATTGGGATTTATGCAATGTACATTATTTTTAACACTCATTTTCTTCAGCATCATCCGAAATTTCGCTATCACTGTTTTCATCATCATCTGATTCTGCAACAATGTTTTCCTCATCTGAAAATAGTAAAAAAAAAATATTTTAATGAATCAATAAGGTTGTTGTCTCTTTTAAAGTCCATACATAATCTTGGTCTGATCATGTGAAGACCATGTAGATTGGTGTCTGAAATGGTCTTCAGCTTCTCAGCATTGGTTTGAGAAAGGTACATAATTATACTTATTACTGATCTTCTAAAAACTTATTGAACTGCTAATAAAACACGCTTTTTAAAATTAATGAAACTCTAAAAACTTTTTGGGCTTCTAATGATGCACACTTTTTTTTATTAAATGACCCTCTTTTTAGCTTTTTTGCCTTTCCTCACAGTTAGTTGCAGTAACTCGTGCTAGGTTATCCCCATATTCCAATCAAACGTGCAATTGGCACCTCATGATATGAGATAAAGTGTTTTATTACATGCTAGCTGTTAACGTGGTTTTGTTCGTATGTGAGTAGTGTGGAACTCTGAATACCTATAATGTTATTTTGGAGCTGTATTTTTAATTGTGAGAGTTTTCTTATATATTTTTTTTATAACTTGCATTATGGGATCTGGACCCCTGGTTGTCTGAAAATAAAATATTTTTTTTTTATTATTTTTTATATTATAAGAAAAATTGTGCAGATATCGGTTGCCATGGTATGGGCATGTGATGCGGAGGAATGAGGAAAATATTGTCGGGAAAGTTTTGAGTATAAAATGTGGACGGACAGAGTTACTTTTGAATTTATAATTTTAGTAAGGATAATTAAACTACTTTGAATAAAAGAGCCATTTTTAAAAGGGTTCCTCCTGTGGGAGAAACAAAAAAAAATGACTCAATTAATTGATTTTTTCGCAAGCTGCAATGTTTTCAGGTATCACACTTGTTTGACGGGATTAAAAAAATATATAGTTTGATGTTTTTTTTTCGTTTCTACTGTCTTAAATAAATTTTTGAATTAATATTGAATATGAATATTAATATTGAATGAGTATTGAATTAATCTCCATTAAATTATCTATACAATGGTATATAATTTAAGTAGGTTCTGTGTACTAGCAGGAGTATAACAATAGAAACAGTTTCATAAAGGAGGCAAAAAAAAATGTTTCGATCGTAAAGCACTCTCTAATGCGTCGCATTAAGGCTCCTACAAACAGGCGCGACACGCGATATGATCGCGCGCGACACAAAGGCACCGCGCACCGCTCGTTGCGCGACTTGCGGTGCCTTTGTGTCGCGCGAGATTTTATCGCGTGTCGCGCCTGTTGGAAGGAACCTTTATGAGTCGTGTAATAATTTAGATGTTCAGATTTTTTACTTTTATTACATCAACCCGCACTGGGTCCACGTGGTGGATTACGGCCCACTCCCTCTCACAGAGGGGAGGCGTGTGTCCCAGCTGTGGGAACATACGGTGATCACGCTTATACTACAAAGCCAACTAAATTCTATGTGCTAATTATTTACTCTTGGTTTTCACCAATTAATAAGATTCTCAAACAATTAGGGGATTCAAAAGGAAATTGGGGTTTTATATGATTCCCTAGGCCATCGTAGTGGAACATTGAGTGCCGTGTAGTCCCCTGGGGGACTGGTCTAGGGGATTGTAGTGGACAAGCGATAAAATCGGCTCGCGTTTGCTCGCTATCCCACCTGTCTAGCATAAATAAATAATGTTTATTTTACCTCCACAAAATTACATTCACAAGGTATTAAGTTGAAAGATATTTTAGCAAAATTTTGTAATTTGTGGGATGGTGCATCTCTCTGTCTTCGTTAACGGTATCTATACAATAAAAATTAAATTAAAATTAAAATTCATTTAATTCAGGCAAGACCCATATTTACATCAAATTAAAATATCACAATGCCTACTGCCATAGAATAAAATTTCTCTAAATAAAATGCCTCTGAATAAATAATTTCATGTATACAAATAAAATAAATTAACGAAAACAAATTAAAAAGGTCATGGAATTAACAATGCTCAGTGTGTGTATTTCTATGTAACTTATCATTTCTACGTACACAACTATCTTCCCGAATTTGAACTTGTGATGCTTGCAGAAATTTGGAAATTGTCTGGGCCTTGAAAAATCTTATGTATATGGATATGTGGGGACACACACGCCCACATTTAACAGTGTATAATAATAAGGTTATCGTGAAATATAATTCAGTTGGCATTTGACTCTCGAGCCAATCATTACTGTCCCAATAGGCAACCTTACATGTATACATTAACAGATACATAAGATTTAATACATGTTTTTGGGCAAACCAAATACATATATATGAATATTTGGTTTGCCCAGAAACATGGCGTGTGCAAACCGCCAAATGAGTATCATTTTAAAATTTAATTTTAGACCCTGTTCTAAAATTAAGATATTTTTAATGTCTTTTTGACAAATCTAAGCGAATTTTGGAAACCAAAAACCTCTTCATATATAATAACACGCTAGCATTTACAATACTGCCTTCTTTTTACGTCAAGAGACGGTAGATAAGGGGAGAAATCCATTTTTATTCCCGAATACCCATCAAAATAGCCATTATTATGAAAACTTTTTATGGACTTTCATCTATTTACGTACTCCTAATCTGTGTGAGCGAGCCAGCGAATATGACGTCATATCTCCTGTCTCCCTCTCTCTTAATGACGTCACATGCTGCTTGACAATCGATGATAACCTTTTATCCTGACAAAGAATAACCGACTTTATTGGAATTGGAATAGAACTCAAAATCGAACTATACCATTCGGATAAGGAACCATGACGTCACAGAAAAGGGGTGTAAAGCAGAAAAATAAATATTTATTACCGATTACACTGTGGACTTTATTACGCTCTTCATAAGGTTCGATTTCGTGTGCGGTCTATAAATAAACTTGATGTCCCACTAAAACTTCGCCAAGGATTCCGAGGCCTCCCTTGTAAAAACCTACGCGTGGGGATCAAAAAGGGGTAGGGGAGGGGGTGTTTTGTACCTTCCGGGGTTAGTAGAGGTCCAAGTGTCATTATGGAGTTAAAGAAACATTAAGCAAGTAGTTTATAGTTTAAGCTCTATAACTTCATTGCTTGGAACTTGAAAGTCAGAATAACTCTTGTAGGATGAGATCTTCCAGCCCAAAAAACAAAGTTTATCGAAAGATTTTTCGCACTGAAACCGCTGTTCAATATTTTGGACTTTATTTTTATTATGGTCACGTGGACGTCCATAAATTCATGGCCGCTCAGCGAGCTAAGGCTCCTACAAACAGGCGCGACACGACACGCGACACAAAGGCACCGCAAGTCGCGTACAAAGCGGTGCCTTTGTGTCGCGCGCGATTATATCGCGTGTCGCGACTGTTTGTAGGAGCCTTTATGGAACGAGTTATGCTTGGAGTCTCTCTGAGGGATCGAATCCTCCACGAGGTGATACGGTAGACAACCAAAGTTGTTGACATAGCTCACAGAATAGGCAAGCGCAAGTGGCAAGGGGCCGGCCATATTAGCCGTAGAACCGATGACCGTTGGGGTAGACGTGTTCTTGAGTGGAGACCGCGAATCGGCAAACGTAAGGTAGGACGCTCTCAGGCTAGGTGGAGTGACGATCTTCGCAGGATGGCTGGTAGCAGCTGGATGAGAGTTGCCGAAGATCGAGTTGAATGGCGTGCAATAGGAGAAGCCTATGTCCAGCAGTGGACGGCTGTTGATGATGGTCTTCACTTGGCGACCTTGATCGAAAGGCAGGAAAGACATGGATCAAGAATTCGTGACCGTCAACGAACATACGGGCCCTGTCAGCGGGATTGTCCGAAAGGGTTACCGCTGGCCCGGAACATAAAGGGCTAAGGAAGGAACACGGGTGGGTTTTAGTCAGTAAGAGTCTGACACTCAATTCCGCTCCACCCAGAGCGGGAGGGGTCATTTGATGATTTCCCATCCTGAAAAAAAAAAAAGATACGGGCCCTTCCGACAGTAGTTCGATACTTCGGTATAAACCTTACCTCCGATCAATTAACTTTTTCGATCGGGCAAAACACATCGGGAGTAAGGACAACTGTCAAATCGTGTTGTCAGTCACAACAGTGTGTGTGTGTCAGTGTGTTCGGGCCTCAAACTAATCTTGTGTCCGATGGTTATACGGAGCATGAAACGGCCGTAACTTTAGCCAAAACTAAGTACGTATTTCGTGCTAAGAGATTAGACTCCTGGACAGAAGGACATAATATAATCCCTTAGCCTATGTAGTATTCAGGGTATGGCTGGGTTAGCTTATTTTTAACCGACACCAAAAAAAAGGTAGAAGCTTCAAAGAGGATTGAAGATTTTGTATGAAGCCTGGGCCTTGGCATACCCACTACGTGCCATTTTGTTTTTTCTTCGACACTGTAACTGGAAACGTGACACTTTACGGGATTAGTCTTATTATGTTTTCTATCGATATATATAGATTAAATACGTGGCCGTCATTTTGAAAAAAAAAATCAAAATGGCGGACAGGTAGGTATACCACGGATCTTCAAACCCCTTTGTCAGAATCTTTAAAACTCCGTGTATCTTTAAAAAAATATAATCTTTAAAAAAAATATTTTCAGTGATAGGTAATTATTTACCACGACCGATTTCGGTAATTTTTTTTTTAATGGAAACGTGGTAAATGACCTAGTGATGGATCCATATTTGGGTCAAGTTCCGATGAGTGGAATTTTTGAGTTAGGTTCATTCATTTTATGTTATCTACTTCGTCTATGCTGAAGATGCTATATTAAATAAATAACAAGAATTCGTGTGGGACAACTAAAAAATAAAAACTTGTGAACACACAAGTTTATGCTCGAAGATCCTTAGTATTCACGAGGAAAACAGCACCGGTAAACACCAAAACAAATAAATAAACTAATAAATTACAATGGATCGTAATCTCTTCCTTTACCATCATTCTTGTCGCATTACGTCTTTCCTGTGTTCCAATCATTCCTGTGACATTAGTTTCTGTGCTGCTCATAACTATGCTGGGGAGTTTGTTGCCCCACTTCTTCCCAGCTAAACTAATGCTTCAGCTATGCACTCAAAACACGTATGGATAGATTCGTTATTTCGCGAGTTGACACAATTCGTATAGTATTGTGGCGGCGACTGCCTGACGATTAATAACGGGACGTGGGTGGCGTAAATAGTGGTCCACCGTTAGGAATTCGATATACCAGATAATTTACTATAACATATTACAATTTTAACCATTCCAGTAGTATTTTTTTTACAAAAATCGTTCTTGAATTTGCATGATTATGTGAAAAATTATGGTTAAAATCGAAAACAACTACCTAACTTTTTTTTCAAAAGCTCTAAATTTACATAAAAACCATGATTTTACACGATAGCTATTCAGCATTAGTTATTTAGCAGTAGATTGTTATTTCAGCAGTAAATAACAGAAATCAAAATGAAAATATAATGATTTTTGTTGAAACTACAAGTCTACAACCAAATTTGTAACAAAAGGTAGAAATTTCATAAATAAAAAACAAAAAAATTATATTTCCGGAAATTCGGAACCCTTGGATAAAAATGGTTAAAATTGTAATATGTTATAGTAAATTGTCTGGTATATCAAATCCTTAACGGTGGACCACTATTTACGCCACATCCTATGTCGCAGCCAACTGGTTAAATTAGCCGTTTAGTTAACCGCCTAGCCTTTGGAAGTAGTGCTCGCCACGCCTCACTCTCTTTGCTCGCACGTGGTTGATCACAGTTCTAACCTAACCCATTTGGTCGGGGTGCCCTGGCTTAGTTACTGCGACCAATCTGACTCTCGCATGATTGGTTACAGTTCCAACCTAAACTATAATATTAAATTTCATTCAGGCCGTTAGTTGAACGGCCGCCGCGCCGTTTAGTTAAAAGGCTAGATGGTTAACTAAACGGCTAATTAACCAGTCGGCTGCGACATAATATGCTATTTGCGCGGTAAACTCTGCTTGCGTCTTGCGCGATGCAAGATTTTGCGTGACTTCAGTATGATGCGTAGTTCGCATGTGGCAATGTGGATGCCGCCACAGTATTAAGCCTATTGCGGATGTAACGCAGCTTCGGCGACTTTATGAGGGCGTAAATAAACAAAGCAGGGTTTAAATTACATCACTGCCGGTCGAATCTGTAAAAATCTCACCGTGAAGACTTTGGTGATGTGTTTGTTTTTGCTAGGAATTGACACTATTGACAGCTCACTCCACGCTCACTTCACCTAAGTTTTCACGGTGAGATGGTTACAGAATCGCACTGCAGTATACAAAATGCGTGGTAGTTAGTTGAGCGACGCGACTTCTCCTTCCACCACTTCCTAGTGCTACAGCTGGGATGTAGCACTAGGAAGTGGTGAAAGGCGGGAGTTAAGTCTTATATAATTTTGACGTTTAAAAAGTGCTGATTCTCAGCCTAGTTTGAATAAATGACGATTGATTTCTGATTTTCATTTTATTGATGGCGAGGGTAAAATTGGCTGCGAAGATTTGTAGCTGTTTGTTAGGCCTTATCATCTTATGGACGGTAGTGGCCATATTAGTTCTGATCTTGCAAAAAGGTCAGAAGTAGAAAAGATTTTTTGTATGTTTGTTTGTTACGCTTAGATCATGACCTGGATCACAATCAGCCTATAATTTTCCCACTGCTGAGACAAAGGCTTCCTCTCCGTCAGAAGGAGTGGGCCATAAACCACCATGCGAGCCCAGTGCGGGTTGGTAGATGTCACATGTCTTCGAATTTTTGGTTCTAGGATTTGCCGATTTCCTCACAATGTTTTCCTTCACCGTTTTGAGAGCCCACCACGGACAAAATAAAAGTCAAGACGAAGTTCGGGAAAAGAGGATAATTTGTCCCTTTTCCCCGGACAGTAATCGATATAAACAAGTCAATAAATCGCACGAACGCGTCGTGATCCCTCCCTTGTCGATCGTTTGTAGTCACATTAGTCCCCTAAAGCCGTTAAAGCCTATATTTATCGTTTAAATTGCATACTATGAACGTAAATAGATTTCCGTGATGTTGCCGAAAAAGTCCTTCAAAGTTTTGTAAGGGCTCATAACAGACGAGCTTTGATGTGGAGTTGCGGACACACCAGCCTGGCCGCCCCTACACAATAACTTAGCTAAATAGGACCCAAAATAACAAGTGTCCATAATTGCGACGTTTTTCAAAAGAAAACCCATGTAGATTGCCTAAAAACCTTGTAAATGTCATCATTGTGGACAGTAACTGAGTTAAGGGGGAAGCGCTAAGTTAGCCCGCGAAATTCAATTTTTCTTACGTTTTTTGCAATTTGCTGGTCATTATTAAGTTGTACGTCGATCAAAATATGATTCGCGGCCGTAACAAATATGTATTTACAGAATTATAATCATTAAAGTCATCAACACAACTCTCTAAGACCACGTAACTCCAAAGAATGATGATTTCATGAAACAGTTATTCTTTGGACTTACGTGGTCTTAGAGAGTTGTGTTGATGACTTTAATGATTATAATTCTGTAAATACATATTTGTTACGGCCGCGAATCATATAATAATCAACGTACAACTTAATACTGACCAGCAAATTGCAAAAAACCTAAACAAATTGAATTTCGCGGGCTACCCTGGCGCTTTCGCCTTAAATATGACCTCATAGTGAACGAAAAAGCCCATAATGACGATATTTATTTGTAAAAACCTTATAAATGTCCTATTTTGTAGTATAAGAGGCAAAATGCCTGCATTGTAGGTAACAACAGAGCTAAATAGGACCCCAAAATAACAAGTGGCCATAATAGCGACGTTTTTTAAAAGAAAATCCACACAGTTTGCCTAAAAACCTTTACTTAAGTGTCCTCTAAGTGTCTTCATTGTGGATAGTGAATGAATTGAATATGACCCCATAGTGAACGAAAGAGCCCATAATGACGATGTTTCTTCACGAAAACCGATAGAAAACCTCATAAATGTCCTCATCTATATTATAAGAGGCAAAATGTCTGCATTGTAGACAATAACTGAGCTAAATAGGAGAACTTCAGACGATTGAGCATCGAAGGGGGGATTTCTGGTTCAAGAGCTGACGGGGCAGGGTTGCCATGCGTTTGAAGTTTGAAGGAATGAAATTGATTATTCGGGCAACAGCTGATTTTTTTTCGCGTTTTTTGTTTTGGTCCCATAGTAAAAGTTGTTCATAATGATGAGTAGGTACAATGAACTCTTAAGAGGTTGTTAACGTTTTACCAATAAACCTGTATACAGGATGTTCGATAGAAGGACCGACACTTTCTTAGGGATAGGAAGTGTCGTATTATCCTAGTTTTCACCCATAACACCTATCTTAAGTGTCACGGTAGGTAATTGAGATAATAATATGTTCATTTTTAAGCACCCGAAATATCGTCACAACTTTTTTGTTTGTGGTTGTAATAGAGCGTCATAATTTTTGGTGTCATCTTCAATGTACAGACGCCAGCACATCAAGCTACTACAATCTGTCAAATTGCTTTAATAGATTTTCAACTTTATTGCTAAAGCAAAACGCTAAAAGTTGATTGGGAAAATACAGTTTCGAATAGCTTGAGCTTGATGTGCTGGCTTGATGTCTGTACATTTTTGTACAATCTGTTCTAGAAAATTACGTGGGTGCTTCCAAAGTCCTAAAATTGTGTTATGGAACGAAAAATTTAAATTTAAAAATTAATAATATAAATGTAAATAATAAAAATTAATAGTATAAATGTGTAACCCCCAATCCCTCAAATAATTGTGTCGGTCCTTCTACCAAACACCCTGTGACATATACAGGGTGTTTGGTAGAAGGACCGACACAATTATTCTACTAATTAGACTACTAAAGTCTGACAACCAGTCTTACCAATGGGTATCGTACCCAGTAACAGGGTTATAGAAGTCAGATAGGCAATCGCTCCATGTAAAATACTGGTACTCAGCCGCATCCGGTTAGACTGGAAGCCGACCCAAACATAGTTGGGAAAAAGCTAAGCAGATGATGAAATGTCCTTCTAAACTGTATCAAAGGGCAATAAACGACTGTCATCCGCGGTTCTGTTCAACGAACGTATTCCACATTGGGCACCCGCTTAAAGGGCACCTGGGTGAATGTGCCGCGGTGTGTCAGGTGCATTCACTCAGGTGCCATTTAAGCGGGTGCCCAATGTGGAATACGTCGTTCAACGGTCTTAAGCCTAATCTTCGCTCCCGGATATTGCAAACAGTTTCCATAACTTAACTTGTAAATCCCTCGCCCGGAAGTGTCCGTAGTTTAATATCGGGGATGTGGTGCGCCTACTCGAGTGGGCGATGAGTGCTATGATTATGAGGCGCCGACACGACGCTGGCAGGGTCACCACGAGATCGGAAATTAAATCGGGATAGAATAGAATAGAGTTTTATTTTGCAAATATGGGTAATACATAGTAGTTCTTAAGATTATATTTAGCCCAGCCACATTTTACCAATCGGCATGCAAACATTTAAATTATTATTTATATCACTATTATTAAACCTAATTTAGATCAATTTATAAATTACTATTATACAATTCTTAAATCATCAGCTATCAAAAATATATGTTAGTATTAAAAGGAAAATATAGATCAGTAGGTGTCACAAGATTATAAATCATGTCATTACTCTTACAAATGTCATACCGTTATCATTACATCAATTAACATGTCATTACTATTACAGTGATATATTTAAAAAAATCTTTTTAGTGTTTTGCATATGGCTAGTATTTTTGTTACGGCCTGTCAAATCCATATTACTCAGGGTTATTGTTAAAACATTGACAACCTCTTAAGAGGTCATTCTACTCATCATTATGAACAACTTTTACTATGGGACCAAACCTGAAATCGCGAAAAAAAATCAACTGTTCCCTACATTTATGTTCGTATAAAGGCTCCTTCAAACAGGCGCGACACGCGATAAAACCGCGCGCGACACAAAGGCTCCGCAAGTCGCGCAACGAGCGGTGCCTTTGTGTCGCGCGCGATTCGCGTCGCGCGTCGCACCTGTTTTTAGGAGTCTTAAAGGCTCAAAATGTAAGAAACAGTTGATATTTTTTTTCTGCTTTTTCTGATGAACTTTTCGCAGGAATCGGAAACCAGATTCCTCAGATCACCATTTTCTTCAGTTAAACCTCTGATATAAACATATTTCGGTTCAACCCTAAATGTAAAACTGACGCCCACAGATTTCCATAGATACGTGTATCCCTCTCAATATTTTTTCCTTTTATTTTTCACTGCCTAATCTTGTAATTTACTCGGTAATCTGAATCTGTCTCATTTGATTTTTTTCTAAGGATCAAGTCTTAAGGAGATACTTGATATTTTTCAAAGATAAATCAGATGTGATAAAAAGTTTTTCTGTAAGTATCTTGTTATATTTTTCCGAGTGTTGCTAAGCAAAAAATTGCTGTTTGATAAGAAATTTTGTGGAAGTTTTGGTAATATAAAGGTTATGTAGAGTGTATAGGTACATACGCCAGCACATCAAGCTACCCGAAACTGTCAAATTTTCCCAGTCAACTTTGAACCTTATGCTTTAGCGATAAAGTTGAAAATTTATTAAATAAATTTGACAGATTGTAGTAGCGGAATTAAATAAGTAGTTATAAAGGCTGATTTTTTTACTGGTTCCAAATTTTTACAGGGTGTTCCACCCATGAGTATGAACAACTTTCACTATGGGGCCAACTCTAAAATTACGAAAAAAAAATCTGCTGTTTCATACAAAAGTTCAATTATTATATAATTACCACAGGATCGACCCTTATGCGGGTGAAACCGAAGGGCGCTACTAGTAAACAATTAATAAATAGGTTCGCGCCCTATTACGTGGGACTTATACATAATTGTCGAAATGTGTGTGTACTGTAGGTATATAATATACTATACTCTACCCAAGTAACATTTTAGGTTTTAGAAAGGTTTTGAAAAGGTTCTAGAACTTTTGTATGGAAATCTGTTCGTAAGTCTTAATAGACCTAATAACCTTATATTAAGCTTATATTAACCTCCTGAGTGCAAAAAGGGCCCAAGTTTTAGAACCTTTCTGAGAGCTACAGCAAAACGTATAGCTCAAATTCAAAACCTTTCAAACTACTTACACAGAACCCAAATATAACCTTCACAACCTTAATTTAACGTTAATATGACCTAACAAGGCAGCTTTTAAGTTCTAAATTAGTCATGGATGTAACTCAATGACAACTTAAAACCTTTTTGATGGACATGAATTAATGCCTTTCCAGGACTCTCAGGTTTTAAAATGTTTCTGTGTAAGATTTATTTTACACAGAAACACCAATCGTGGATATAAATACTTATTTATAATGGCGCCATTCCCTGTCATTATACTAAGTTTCAAAATGGCTAGATGTAAGTGCTATTATATTCATAAAAAATAATAAGTTGCTTGCTGAAGTCAGGAAAAATCAAAAAAATAGTGCGACTGGCACTTTATCGTGAAACTTTAGGATAATAGTGCTGTATACGAGACGGGCCTTTCGTAAGTAAAAAATTTAGAAGATATTTTAATGAAATAAAAATTATAAAATTAGGTGGTTGGTAGTAAGTTGCATTAGAAATAAAACTTCTATTCATATAAAAATCATATATTTTAAATCACATAGCACACGTTACTTAATTTTGCCATGATGACTTAAAATATTGCTTTTTGTTTAGATTTTTTTTCATTTCAGTAAAAAAATATGGCTGGCGTTAGGAAATTAATAGAAAGCATTAAAATTAACCTTTTCAGAACTGTAACAGCTAAAAGCTCTTAATGTTTGCCAAAATAAGAGCTACAGATCATCTCGCGGAGCTACTTAAAACTACAAGGCTGTTTTCGCAGCTTTAAGGTTATCGCCAGGAGTAGTTCAAGACTTGCGAGTCGCGAAAACAACCTCTGCGCATAATTAGTTGCTTTTAAGTTTTGGTTGTAGGAGGACGTGCGTTCGACGATTTGACAAGAGTGCTGAACAAACAGCTACAGGCTGCTCTTAAAGTTTTTTTTTTTATTTGTACCCGTACTTACTGTTTTGCTATAGCTTTTCATTTTGTTTTATGTTTTTAATTTTCGTGTATTGTATGGTGATTTATGTCAAACTTGTTGTACCCACCTAGATGTTAAGTGAATGATGTGGTCGCCTGTAATTGGAAGCGCACACTTGTATTTGTCCCTATTCATGTTAACATGTAAGTAACTGTGTAGCCTCTGTTGGCGATCCAATAAATAAATAAATAAAAAAAAGTAAGTTTCTATTTTTTTTCAATTATGTTTTAGGTAGGTACTTACTTACCTAATTTATTTATTAGGGGAGGCCGGGGCTGAAAGTTCCGATTTTCAAATAACATGAAAATTTATGATGAAAATGACAAGATTTCAATATTGATATTAGATTTTATTAAAAAGTCTTAATCGGTCTCTGTAATAGTACAGTCATTTCTGCTAGTTTCTCTATATTTTTTAAAGTACAGGCATATTTTTGCAAAATTTCGGAAGGGAACATTCAACCCCACTTTGGGGCGAGTTGTTCCATGTATGGGGCAAATTGTGCCACTTAGATAATATTAATAAAGTATAAGGATAATGTATGGTTTCTCTGGTTAAATAAAACAATAAATAATTTCTATAGTTAGGTTCATTTATTTAGTTGTTATGCAATCCTATAAACTTAAAAAAACAACGAAAAAACATTACTAGCTACAACTAGATTCAAATTTTGTATTGGTTTACAAAAATTGAGATCTATTAGCTTACAAATCTTACTACCTACATACTTAAGGATACAAAAAATCGTACTGGAAAGGATACTCAAGATAAACACTTTTTTATAACTAAAAAATATTGGCAATTCCATAACAGAACTTAAAAAAAGACAACAAAATATATCTGCAAATCTTTAGATAAACGTTTCTTTTTTTAATTCAACTATAATAGAGATTTATCAAGTTGAAAACCTTATCACAAACATAACTGCACTTATTTTAACTACATAACACAACAGGTTGCTTTCATGCACACGTTTCATTAATAAATTTAATGATAAGTGAGATCAAAACATACAATTATAATTAAATACCAAAATGAAACTGCTAACGTTAATACCTATTATTTATCATAAAAACTTACCGATGTATTAATTATTCGTAAGAAATTTTTACGCACTTTACGTTTAAAACTTCCACTCCATTTTTTTGATAACACCCTGTGTCGGTTCATCTTGCAATACAACGGAATGCTTTGAAGTCGCGGACACAACTAACATTATTTGAGGATGCCTCTAAAGCTTTAAAATATTCTTGTAGGACTTTAAGCATGCCTTCAGCTCATAAAAATAGCTTATTGGTTTAGGTTTTCACCACGCAGTCCTAATTTGTTTACTTAGACAACTATAACACTGCCTATAAGTTTTAAGTAGGTTTTAGAAATTACTTATAAGCAATTTCAACATTCCATAACTTTATGGTTATATCAAAGTTAAAAATTAAACCTTTAGATCTCACTTTAGCATAATGCTAGCCTTTCCAGAACTTAATCAAGAGTCTACGACAACTATAAGTTCCTAGGACTATATGCTCTTGAAACACAAGTCAAAATAACGTTAATTTAAACTCTTGTCAGCGGCTCCAAGGTTGTAATAATAAACAATTAGTTTTAGGACTTATTAATCATTCTCAAGTACTTAATATGACTAGATAGCAAAGCATTAACCTTTTTACGACCCTTAGAAAACCTAAAGGCATTTTCTACAACCTAGGCCCAAATGAAATGTTACTTGGGTAACTAACCCATAAAACAGTTACATTATACATACTTTACTACCTCGTTTTCCTTTCCTTTTTTAAAAACCAGTAATCATTTATTTTTCTCTTCTAGAAATGCTGCTTACTTACTATATCTCTACCTACCCCCAAGAGCCCAGGCTCGATGTTAGGTTTATGACATGGAAATTCATTTCACTTTTAACAGGTCGGATGCCGTAATTACAGAAATAATTAAAAAGCCATTGTGTCTCGCGTGGATCCATGTTTGAGTTCGAACGAAGATTTAAATGAGCAGTAATGTTTAGGTACAAATTTTTTGAAGCTCTTTCTCACTGTATTATAATAAACCACTGCAACGCTCCTCTATCTGTGAACTAAATAATAACAGCCGCACAGGTCGATCGATCAGGTTAAGGGCCTTACTCTCGTTTAGTACCGTAACTCGGTCACTTTATGAAGCTTATAACTCATTAACGGTTTGGTTAGAAGGTCTGTAAAAAATATATGTTTGCTATAGATTCATGTACAGCATTTTTGAAACAGGGTTTTTTCATAAGGCTAATACTTTTGCCTTAAAAAAATATTTACCAAAACGTTATTTTCGCTAACATTTGCTTATAACTTCTAAACGGCTTTGATGTTTGGAAATATTTTTACACTGAAAAATTGGTGGTTAGAGGTACTACATATTTGAAATAGTGTTTTTAAATCAATCAACAGTTGCAAAGACAATGCCCCATTTTGAGATATAGGTTCAGAGGTGCTCTGCGCGGGCGCGGGCGGCAGTCGTGCGTTAGCACTGAGACGGGGTGGCTGTGTCGCTCGCTGCTCCGCCCGGGCCCGGCTATCGATCGACTACGCGCGTTTGGCTGTGTTAGTGCAAATATTTATGAACGAATTGTATCAGTATGCGTTTATAGATTAGCTCGCTGCAGAGGGCCCATTTCTATTGTCCGCATGGACGCTTTATTAGTGGTGCCATTTCTAAATACTGTTTTTTTTTTATATTGTTTATGTTGTAAATATGTATAAGATAATTTGTAAATAAATAAAAATGCCAAAGCAAAGCAAGTCAAGAAAAATACGTTTTCTCTACGACGACGCACCGTTTTATAGATATTAGCGAAAAACTCAAAAGTGGGAATTTTTATATCCCTCACTCCGGCTCACCTCCTAGAACCTTTTAGTATGTTTACTCCCTAAGCACTCTGAGCAACTTTCTGAAGAAATCGCTCAGGGCCCAGCTCACGCACTCTACACCTCTTTTTGGTTTATTCGTTGAGTGGACTAATAAGTATCTATCTATCTATACTTAATCTTATACCTAAATAAAAATCATTAAAACTTTATCTAATAAATAAAATTGGAGTGTCTGTTTGTAATATTAAAACAACCGCTTCAGGCCATTTTATTTTGACTGTTTAGAAAATAACTACATACTTACTCACAATAAAAAAAAAATGTTTTCAAATACCTTAATTTATAAAAATTGAGCATTCTTAGTTGTCAATCTACGAGTAGGTATTTGCATTACTGAGTTTATTGATTACTACCTTCTCATATTCTTGTGCGGATTTATTTCTGTGACTGGGACTTTCACTAGCAGATAGGTGAATAAGGAGTAACTTAGGCTACTTTTATTTTAGAAAAAAAAAAGAAAATAGGTTCCCACGAAAAAAAATTAAAACCTATGAAATGAAATATTGAATAATATCCGATTCAAATAGGGAGGTTGTATACTACGTTTATTTAGGTACTTAACCAAATGTAAATAAATCATATAATAAAGAAACGGAGTATAGTTTTTATTTTTATTTTTTATAAGTGGATCCTATACGTGAAGATTCCTTAATTTCCAATGAAATTGATTGGATAAATAATAAAATAATATAGTGTTTTTGTTTTAGCCCAAGGAAATCGTTCACCAAATATTGTATATAAAAATGCTAATACGAAAAACTGAAAATAAATAATAATTAAACTAAAATGCAAAAACGATCAAAAAGAACTAAATGGAGAAATATTAGAAGAATTTCAATAAAATTAGCATAGGTATTTCTTTACGTGGCGGGTGGCGGTGAATAGACGACTTTTATGTATTTGAGGGGGTGAAGCAGATGAAGTGGGATATGAATTGTCCCCGCCTTCGGCGGGGTGCACCGCGCGGATTTCGTCGATGAGCGACTTCCATTATATTTAGAAGCGTAATTTCGCGGCTCGAATAAGATGCACGATTGCCTCCGCGCTCTACTGTCCGGATTCTCACTGCGTAATCACCAGGTTCGAATCTCAGTGGACGGCATAATCTTTAGTTTTGTTATTTTTTAATTATAATGTACTTATCTTTTGTTTTGTTATTTTTTAATTATAATGCGCATATTTTTATTTTCTTATTTTTAAAATAATTCAATAAGTAATTGTTATTTTAATAAAAACAATCATTTTTATTCCTATAGTTATTTTTCTTCAGAATCTAGAGTAATATAATAAAAATAAAATAAAAACGTCCACCAAGCTTGATTCGGAAAAAATTATATACCTACAGTGTTTTACAAAAGAGTGTAAGCAATAATAATATAGTCTGAAAATTTTCAAACAAGAAAATCGGCAAAAAGTAAAATAATAATTAAAAAAACATATCAAATAAGAAAATAAAAAAAAACCAAATATGGAAAAGTTTGGATTTGAAGCCGGGCGTTAGTGACTAAACTATAGTGACGTGACGCACGAGACCACTAGACCAACCGAGCTGTTGTAATGTATGTCGAAATTACGCGTCATAATCTGTACAAACAAAATATGGTGTGTACAAAAAAGTAGGTACTTACTTTACAATTTGTTTCGTCGAATAAGATCTCTTTATTGCCTTCCGTTTATTTTCTTGTTGACCATTTTTTATATACAGCATGTCGATTCTGTAAAAATCTCACCGTGAATACTTGCGTGGAGTGAGCTGTCAGTGTCATCCTACTGATGCTAGGGATTGACCAAGCAAACATTTACAATCATAAAAGAGATTTTTTGATTCCCACGTAGTTTGTGTGGCGTGATCACTTCACCCGATTCACGAAACTAAATGTCGTAAATCGGGTGAAGTGAAGGTGAAGTGATAAGATCACGCCGCGCTTGCGCGTTAATCACTGTCATTATCACATTGCAGATTGCGTGATCACTTCACCTTCCCTTCACCCGATTCCCGACATTTAATGTCGTGAATCGGGTGGAGTGAAGGTGAAGTGATAAGATCACGCCGCGCTTGCGCGTTAGTCACTCATCACATTAGAGATTTGTTTTTACATATTTAACTTGTAAGGCGTCATGTATAAGAACATTAGGAAATTATGGTAATAATATTAATAATTAATATAATACACCATGGCGACCCTGCCTTAGAGTCTGCCAAGGGGCAGATTAAGCAAAGTTTTCGTTGAGCGATTTTCAAAATGTGTAACTCTAAAGTAGAAAAAGACGAGGTATTCGTCAATCAAAACGCGGCTGGTGGAGGTGTTGTTGACGCCGAGGTGATGTTGCCATGGTTACGAGATTCGAGTGGAGTGATATATGGTACATTCCGAATTGCACTGTAATCGACTACAGCGTGCTTACACCTTGACCCCAATTCTGCTGTATGGTATTTATCTATTATTCCCCGCATAATCTTACCACGCCGTACGTTTGTCAAGCGTGGTATTTTGACAGTTCAAACCGATTTCGGTCATTGTGTCATAGAGAATACGTTAATAGCAGATGTAGTGATTAGGTTATTAAGGAATTGACGTGGTTTCGAAGTAACGAATCATTAAGTGGTCATAGTGAATTAGGGCCCTTTTCTGAATTAACGTGAACGCGATAACGATGTCCCGTGAATCGACATAATTATATGAAGTCATGGCATGTGCCATCTTGCGATAACGCCGACTACCGACCATGCCCTAAAATTTAGGGCATGGTCGGTTTTTCATTTAGGGCCTAAATTAATAATTATCACCGATCTTTAAACTAACGTGGCATTTTCGAAATTGTGCTTCTGGCTACAGTCGCCACCTTACCAAAGAAGAAGAAATTCGTGGTGTATACACAAATAAATACTATAATCCAACCATGAGTAACTATTCAAGTGAATAGGTATATTACTGACTCTCAGCTGCCATAGAGTGGTGATTTATCTAAATCGGAAAGCAAATTATTCATGTGAGCGATGATGACTTAATTCGGAATGAGTCATATTTCACGCCGCGCAAGCGCGTTAGGCGCTGGCGCTGTCTGGCTATATAAGGACTTACTAGTCTAGGGAAAAAAGAAAAAAAAAACAAGGTTGAGATTCTGACTGCGCTTCTGTTTTGCTATTTTATTGTAAGTAAAACCCCACAAAATATTAATGTTTTGACCACTAAAATACTAGCTTTGAATTATATAAAAATATCAATAGGATTAGCATTAAAAAATATTATTAAAATCTCGATTATGATTGTAAATGTATGCTTGGTCAATCCCCTGGTAAGATGACACTGACAGTTCACTCCACGCTCACTTCACCTAAGTTTTCACGGTGAGATGGTTACAGAATCGCACTGCTGATAGTACAAATATTTACACCAACAACATAACTTAGAAAAAACTAATCAAAAAATAAAATATAATAAACAGCTTTCATCAACAAACAGATACCAAAGTACGTACCTACACTAGGTACCGACTCGAAATAATTGCAAGACTTCAAAGTATTTTATACGGCTACTCGCTCAACTACATAGGTACCCAACGCGTCAGTTTTCGCAAATGCGATCATTCTCCTTATCAATTAGAGTCTACGGAACAATTTCGTATGAAAGTATTTTTACTTTAATGGTTTGTGAAAATATTAATTGTAAACGCGATTATGCTCCTTATTCATAGAAGGTAACGGGTCAATTTCCTATGCAAGTATTTTTACTTCCAACTAAGATTGAAAATAATAATTGTAAAACAAAAGAATCTTCGTTTATTTGTGGAATATTTAACATAATTATTGGTTAGCAACTCGGCATTCTTATTTCACGTGTAATACTTAAAAAATATTTTTCATGTTTGATGTGAGACTCGAACCCGAACGTTCGCCATGCGAGGTACAGTGTTAGCCACTTTGGCCACCGTAACGCTTACGAACCTTATTGAAATTTCTAATAACAATCATGTGGCCAATTTGTAGTGTTGTCAAACGTTCTTATAGAAGAAGGTCATTAGTACTAATATTGCTATGCCATAGTTTTGTGAGATTGCTAGTCAACTTCTGACTGTTTTTGTAATATACCAAAATATTTTTTTTTACAATTTTTGTCTGTCTGTCCGTCTGTCTGTCTGTTTGTTCCCGCTAATCTCTGAAACGGCTGGACCGATTAAGACGGGACTTTCACTAGCAGATAGGTGAATAAGGAGTAACTGTTTGTTTTGTTACTTTTTTTTATATATAACTTGGTTTTTTATTTTGCTGTATTTAGTTTGTGATCTTCCTGTACGAGTCGCAATAAATACTTTTTCTTTCTTTCTTTCTTTTCTTTCTTAGGCTACTTTTATTTTAGAAAAAAAAAGAAAATAGGTTCCTACGAAAAAAAATTTAAACCAATGAAATGAAATATTGAATAATATCCGATTCAAATAGGGAGGTTGTATTAATACTCCGTTTAATTAGGTACTTCCAAATGTAAACAAATCATAATAAAGAAACGGAGTATAGTTATGTTTATAAGTGGATCCTATACGTGAAGATTCCTTAATCTCCATAGAAATTGATTGAATAAATAATATAATAATATAGTGTTTTTGTTTTAGCCCAAGAAAATTGTACACCAAATATTGTATATAAAACGGCTAATACGAAAAACTAAATACAAAATAATAATTAAACTAAAAATGCAAAAACGATCAAAAAGAACTAAATGGAGAAATATTAGAAGAATTTCATTAAACATGCATAGGTATTTCTTTACGCGGAATACAGAATTAATAAGTTATCGTAAACTCTGCGAACTCAACAATAACTTTTTTCTTAAATTCCACGCGGACGAAGTCGCGGGTAACAGAAGGGAATGGCGGATGCAAGACTGATATATTTTGTACTAAAATATATCAGTCTTGCATCCGCCATTCCCTTCTGGAATCGTAGGCAAAAATGGCGACCTACGTGCGGCATGTCTGCGCCTCTGCATATTCTTTGAATTTCGTTTTAGTGTAGCGCGCCACCGCACGCGTTTTACGTAGGACGCTTAGCTCCGCCCACATGCACAAGGTCAGTGAGCCATCTATACACCTTAAGCTACGCTTGCCGCGGTTGGTCTGCGGATGGGTGACCATCTTTACATACCGTGACCCCTCCGTGCCTCGGAAAGCACGTTAAGCCGTTGGTCCCGGCTGTCATTCATGGATCATTGACAGTCGTTACGGGTAGTCAGAAGCCCGAAAGTCTGACAACCAGTCTTACCAAGGGGTATCGTATTATCCGGTAACTGGGTTGTGGAGGTCAGATAGGCAGTCGCTCCGTGTAAAATACTGGTATTCAGCTGCATCCGGTTAGAATGGAAGCCGACCCCAACATAATTGGGAAAAGGCAGGCAGATGATGAACGCCCCTCTGTCTGATATATGATACCATCATCATCATCATCTCAGTCGAAAGACGTTCACTGCAGGACATAGGCCTTCCCTAAGCATCTCCACTTCGACCGTTTCTGTGCTTTCCGCATCCAGCGGGTTCCTGCGGCGTTCACAAGGCCGTCGGTCCACCTTGTGGGTTGCCTTCCAACACTACGTTTTCCGGTACTTAACATGAGTTCAAAATCGGACGACAAGGATACCACTGAGACGGAGAGTAATGAGTAGCTCACCGTCCGATCAGGACCAGGCCCGTGCCGGACGGCGCGTACGTGTTCCACGCGCGCCTCAAAGAGATGTCAGCATCTTTCGAAGGGGCCCGTCAGGGCCGAAGCCTGCCGGGTCAGCGGGATTGTCCGAAAGGGTTACCGCTGGCCCGGAACGTAAAGGGCTAAGGAAGGAACACGGGTGGGTTTTAGTCAGTAGGAGTCTGACACTCACTTCCGCTCCACCCAGAGCGGAAGGGGTCATTTGATGATTTCCCATCCTGAAAAAAAAAGGAAAGACTGTCCGTCAAACCTCAAAAATCACGGCCCCTTTTCCACACCCCGCCTACAAAGGCCTGCGTCGTCACTGGAACACTTATTTCGGGACATTTCCTCCTAACATCGGCTTTAGAAGACATCAGCGAGATGACTGGCTAATGTCAGAATGTCGGGATGTGGTACTGAGAGATGAGGACCGAAAAGATAATGGTAATAACGCTTAGTTGGTGCTTCTTGACATTTTAGTGACTGTAGTATTTTTGCCTCACGAAGCGACGCGCGCTTTACTTGTGGTTACCAAGTGAACAAACGCGCTGGTAACGGCAGTGACTTACGAGTTGTAGGTCGTAGGTTCAAACCTGACAGGTGGTTTACTTTGTGTAAATAATTTCATCACCACTGCTCTTAAAACGCGCCTGTTTGAAGGAGCCTTTAACCTTTTGACCGCCACACAAAAAACAACTACTACAACTACTTAATACTTACTTTTTCTTTCTTTCTTTCCACACGTCAAAAAATCAAAAACGTGCCCTCGGTGTCAAAGTTTGTCATGTAGTCGAACCGTGGCGTGCTGGGCACATTTTGGTTTGTCATCTATACAGAGTTGATATGACAGAGGGGCATTAAATTACACTACGTATACTATACGTGTATAGTATTAATTCGATACAGTACAAAAATAGAAAGCGCCAAAAATGAGTTTTTTTTTTTTTCAAACAAACTAAATAGCTTAAAGTCAGAGTGAAACGCAACCACCCTTTATAAATAAATTTGACTGACCTTAGATGCCTAGGTAACAAAGTCGCGCAGGAGCGCGTGTGCGTGTGTGCGTGTGTGTTATCTCTCTTGGCGGGGGCGCGGGGGGCGGGCGGTTTAGACCGCTCGCGCCGGCTTTTATGTTAGGTAAGGTTGTAAAGTACGCGCACACACAAAAACACAAAATTTTTAAATTCTCGATGTGTCCTCGATTCATATTAATGCACAAATTATACCGACGGAGAATATTGTTATTTATTTTTCTAATTAAATCACTGTCCGTCGCTAAGCACTTTAATTCCCGTAATCTTTGTACTGCCAATTGTATGGTGCCGGCGTTCCTAGGGCTATTGCGCCGGTCACCATACCTTTCTCGGTATGTTCGCAGAGCTAAATCTGCGTTTCCACGGCATTCACTGTAAATTAAAATCATGTAAGTGTATTCTGACGCCGTGTAAGTTACACGAGGCATTGCTGAACACTTTAATCATTACACACACACACAACCAACGTTTAATTACGTATCCTATCACAATAAAAACAGTCGATCACAAAAAAAAACACAAAAAAACACTAACACTAAATAATAATATTCCTAAGTTACGTATCCTGTCACAATAAAAAAAAGAAATACTGTATTAAACTTATTTAGTGTCTATCACAATAAGAAAACAAAATCACAATTATTGACAGCGAGTACGACAAAACATAACGGCGCGGCGGCGGCGGGGCTCCCGTGTTACGTAACGTACATCCCGATTGGATGACGCGTGCGCACTGTCCACTGAAAGAAAGTTTTTTAGCAAATTCGCAAGGATCTAGGATGCAATAGCAACACACTGACCTATTTCTATTCCTTTTACGCGCGGGAAAAAGGCGCGGGGGTTTTGCTATGATTGTCTTTGTCACTCTCATAGTGAAAGTGCAAGTGTGTGTGTATTTATTGCTTCGTGAAATATTTGGTTGTACTTGTGCGGCAACAATGTATCTTATACTCAGATTATCGTTTTAAGGTGCATGACCTATGCGTATGAGATAATCAGCTGTTAGGAAATATACATCGTGTTCAAACGTAGCAAAAACTTCAAAAATCATTTGTGACTAAACTACTGCTCCTATTTAATTGATTTTTGGTACAGAGCTTGAAAATGGTATCTAGTATAGGCAGTTTAAAGGAAAGCCCCTCTGTCGTATCAACTTTGTATATCGCAGGCAATTAGTATGATTAGACATTTTACAAACGGCGTCGTTCGTTTAAAAACTCTCTCCGTTTTAAAATATGAACCCCGAGGTTAAGTTTGGTTAGGTTACTTTAAACCCTTGGGGGCTACGTCGACATAGGATGCAAGAGCGAGCAAAGGGCACCCCGAGGTTCTGTTTGGTTAGGTAAAAGAGCGAGCGTTTGTAAACGGACGACACCGTTTGTAAAACGCGAAATCATACAAATTGCCTGCGACATATACATGACTGTGACGGTCAAAAAGTTAAGATAATCTCTATATTTGTTTTAATATGTCTTGTAGATATCAGGGGGCCTAAAAAGGCCAATTTGGCAGAATCATACAAGGATAACATTATGAATTATAATATGGCGAAGACAGTCCGTGTTTTTCTTTTTTCGCTGCACTACGTAGGTATTATCAAAGAGATTGGGATGGGATTTGGATTGGATTGATTAGTATTTTAGCACAGACAAAAAAAAATTACTTACTGAAAAATCCTTTACTAATGAGATTTGATTCGATTAACTTAACAGTCAACTGTCCATTATGATTCATAATGTAATCCTTCTATGATTCTGCCAAAATGGCCTTTTTAGACCCCCTGTATGTAGGTAGTGTGTGTGACTTGAGTGTGACAAGAGCACCCAAGATATTATGTCAGTTCGAGTCCAATTATGTTCAGCATTATGTGTCGGGGTACAAAGGTATTTTCGACAGAATATGTCCTGTTGAGAATTGATGTTATGTTATGACATAACATCACGCCTGAAAGAAAGAAAAAAAGAGATAAAGAGAAAGAGAGAAAAAGAGAAAGAGTTAGAGAGAAAGAGAGAAAAAGAGGAAGAGTAAGAGTAGGGATAAAGAGTATTCTATTCTATTCTATCACGCCTGAAAGTTAAATTCGAACGGTAATGTAGACCTGTCTGATCTAGGTTTATGAAAAACGTGTGTTTCAGGCCATCAATTTACATCAAATATAATGTTTCAAAAATTTTCAATTTATATTTCTACAGGGTCAGTTTAAATTACCTAGCGAAACTCCGCAGACGTGATCGATATCTATAGTTGCCGCCAGATAACAAAAAAATAAAAGTCATTGACACCCGTCTACCAATGTTTTCCAATATTTCTAAACGATACAAAAAAATCTAAGGGCAGTGTCACTAACACGATCAACACAAACGTACCGCGGTAAGGGGCATCCTTGACGCTATTATGAAACTAGACCAAAGCAGTATTAACGACAGTTTTGTTTAGTATTAGATCTATGTCGAATAAGTTTGGACTTTTTGGTACAAGTCGGATTAATGACTTTAATTTTTTTGTTATATGGCGGCAACTATAAACATGATTTAAAAAAAAAAAGAAATTACTTTATTTTTTGCTGGATCATCGACAGCTATTAATGTAGGTAGGTATTTATTTGAAATATCAGTTTAATAAATGTGTTTTTTTTATGTAAACTTCAAAGACGTGATTGATATCGATATATTTATAAAACACGATAAAACACATTTTTCTCATACTTACAAGTAAAAACACTACTTGCGTTCGTTGACTCCAAAGAAAAATCATCAAATCTTTATTTTATCGTGGTTTATCACCATCACGTCTGAAGTTTCACTAGGTAATATAATTTGACCCTGTTTTTCCATGGCTACTAATCCTGCCGCCTGTACAAAACCCACGTATAGAAAAATATCAACTCTTAGTTCCAGGAATTCAACCACCAACGCATACAATGTTAAACCTCTGGAAAATACACACATGCCGCCGGAGCCGTTATCTTGACTAAGCTATATTTAAGCCCAAGGGGATAGAAGATTGTTTGCCAAGATACAACCCTGTCATGTGGAGACGTAGTTATATAGTTAAGGTGCAGCGCAGACGGCACACTTTTTGTGCGATCGAGTCTGCGGCGTACAAAAAGTCTGCATGGCGCGCAAAAAGTCCGTCGCGGATTTTTAAATGTCTATCATGATATTCTGCCTTAGAAGTATCATAAATTGCTGGTCTGTTTTGTATTTCTTGAATTAACATCGTTACATCGACCTCTGGCGCCATCATAATAGATCGCGTGCATTACGTCCACCCCTAGCAAATGCAGATTACCGACTAAAGTGTGTGCCGTTTGCGTTAGCGCGCGTTGAAGTAAAAGTTTCAATTTTTTTCACACACTTTTTGTGCGGAGTGGCGCGGCCCGGCGCGGTGCGGTCTGCCCGAATTACACGGATTTTTTGTGCGCCGGACTTTTTGCGCGTCGTGTGCGTTACTGCATATAATTGCATATAGGTTCTATTTTCACAGACTAAAAAGTGCGTCACGGATAGTCTGTCGTCTGCGCTGCACCTAAGGGTTATTTTAATTGTATATGTAGTTTGAAACATTGTGGAGCTAATGGCTAAATAATAACAGCCAGACAGGTCGACTGACGAAGCTTAGCTACCTTACCGCTGTCGGCTTATCGCTGTCCGTGGATGGGTGACCATCTTTACATAACCAGACCCGTCAGTGCTTCGACAAACTCTTGGTCCTGGCCGTCATTCGATATCTTTGGATCTGGATCTTTGACAGTTGTTACGGGTCGTCAGAAAGATTTATTCCGGTCTGATCCCCTGTCTGACAACCAGTATTACAAAGGGGTATCGTATTACCTATTACAGGATTGTGGAGGGCAGATAAGCAGTCGCTCTTTGTAAAATACTAGTATTCAGCTGCATCTGGAGGTCGGCTTCGAATATGGATATAGATGGGAAAAGTCTAGACAGATGACATATCTGTAGTATCGAAACAGGAACACAGCAACGCTGTTTGAAATATTTTTTTATAATCTGTTTTATTTAAGGCGAAAGCGCCAGGGTAGCCCGCGAAATTCAATTTTTTTTAGGTTTTTTGGAATTTGCTGGTCAGTATTAAGTTGTACGTTGATTAATATATGAATCGCGGCCGTAAGAAATATGTGTTTACAGAATTATAATCATTAAAGTCATCAACACAACTCTCTAAGACCACATAAGTCTCAAGAATAACTATTTCATGAAATCATCATTCTTTGGACTTACGTGGTCTTAGAGAGTTGTGTTGATGACTTTAATGATTATAATTCTGTAAACACATATTTCTTACGGCCGCGATTCATATATTAATCAACGTACAACTTAATGCTGACCAGCAAATTGCAAAAAACGTAAGAAAATTTGAATTTTGCGGGCTACCTTAGCGCTTCCACCTTAAGGGATTTTTGTACGCTTATGCGAAAATAGGATCGGCCCTGCTACATAACCTCAAAAATGAGAAAAAGCGGTATTTTTTCCACTTTTAGGTTAGAATATCTCGAAACCCTGACGTGAAAGAGCAATTTTGGCCAGATTCGAATTCAGCGCGTCAAAATTCTTCAGAAAAGTATAGTCTGGTTTCTGGGTACCTAAGAGTGTTCACTGTTCGTCAAATTTTGTCGGCCTGTGTAATTTACACAAAGTAAAGCGCCTTCTCTGGGTTCAAACTTGTGACCTTATACGTAATTCACGGCCGTTACTGAGCCACCACTGCTCAATCTTAAGATGAAATTAGTCACGAACATCGAATGTATTAAATTATCTTGTAAACCAATGAGTTGAAACATGATAATCAGCGGAGAGGTTACCTCCATTTGAACATGGCTTTAATTTGATTCAGCATTGTCCCGAAATAGAATTTATCTACATAGTTGCTACTATTACCTACTATAAAAAGTATGTTGTTCAAAATGTTGGCATTCTTCCAGGGGGTGAAAGTAAGTATCCATATTATAAATTCGAAAGTAACTCTGTCTATCTGTCTGTATGTTACCTTTTCACGCCGAAACCACTGAACGGATTTCGATAAAATTTGGGATTGACACTGGATAGCTCACTCAGCGTGGAATGAGCTGTTTATTTTTACAGAACAGATCAGCGGTTCCTTTGGTTTAACAGATGGAACTGATGACCACATTACAACAAAGTTTTGATCTTTTGAAATAAATGTGAATGACTATAAAACGCAGACAACGGTTTTCGTTATTCGTTTTCTTCTAATATTAGTAGTATAGGCACCAAATACCGTCACTTCCAAGACCGGAATAAAGGCTCCTTCAAACAGGCGCGACACGCGATAAAATCGCGCGCGATTTTACAGGAGCCTTAAATCATTATATCGCTAATTTAATTTTGCACATAATATGTGCCAAAATTTCAATCATATTATGGTTTTCATCGCGGTAGTACGTTCTCGTTCGGAAAAAGCTATTTTTATCATATCCTGACAAAAACTGAAAACTATCCTCAAAAAACTAACATTGAAGAAATGTTATGAATCCTAATGGTTCACAACCTCAACTTATATTTCACGAGCAAAAAGAATCCATAAATCAAGAGCAGACTCTTTCATTCACAACGAGAACGAATGAACTAAATGAACGAAACGACGTAAAAACGTTCACGAACGGTTGGTAGTTTAAACTGAGCTTAGTTTTTGTATTTTTTACTTTCTGCTTTTAACTTAGTTATGAAGTAAATTGAATAGCTCGATTCGGGTGGAGTTTTTGGTGCCATTTTTTTAGTAGGTGTGAATGTACGCACCTACGGTGCAAAAACGTCACTTATGCAATTTTTGTCAAAATTGATCTATGAGAAAAAAGAGCGAATATACCCCTTTCCCCGGTGAGTAATTGTCATTTGTGTAGTGCATATACATTCCGCGAGAGGGCAGTTGTGTCGTTATTGTTTAGTCAAGAAGAACTGTACATTTTATTAGGATTTCGAATTTTCAAACGCTTCTCCTGAAAAATTACATCATTTGCATAAGTGACGTTTTTGCACCGTAGGTGCGGATGTGAACCTGGCTTGTATATAAACTATGTATATTTTATGCTTCTATTTAATCATATTTTTATTTAACAAAAGTCTATGCCTCTCATCATGGGCAAATGCGTTTACGTGTGTTTCTAGGTCTATGGGAAGCACCTTATAGGTTTTAATTTATTTGTGAGCACAATAAATCAAAACCTACGCACCTAGATAACACAAGTATCACGATCTGCGGTGCTATTCTGTAAAAATCTCACCGTGAAAACTTAGGTGAAGTGAGCGTGGAGTGAGCTATCAATAGTGTCAATTCCTAGCAAAAACAAACCCACTTCACAAGTTTTCACGGTGAGATTTTTACAGAATAGCACCGCAGATCGTGATACTTGCGTTATGCCAGTTTCCTCGTGCTATTTTCCTTCGCCGTTCTGAGAGCTGTGGTCATTACTAGAGACTCTTTTATATGTAATATTACACTTTTGAGTCTTATTCAGAAAACTGGGTTTATTTGAACCGACAACACAACAGACGATTTGTCACATTACCGCCGATTATGACCGCCCATACAAGCTTTGTCCAATGTTCACGCGAATTTGAAGCACCTCGTCTCCTTTGCCAATCATTGCGCAGCGAAACAAATGACAAACTTTGTACAGTACCCGGCGATAAATATTGCACATCGACCTTTGGAAAGAGACAATCGGCTAATTTCGGCTTCGTAGAGCGTTATCTCTGTCGCACGAAATACAAACAGTCCGGTATCTATTAGGAGCTGTTAAAACAATTATGATTTGCTTCTTTTGATAATTATTTTTATTCTTTGTATAAAATCGATAGGATCGAATAGGTCGATGTGCAATATTTATCGCCGGGTACTGTACTGTGGTCTTTGTAGGTGGGGGTCTTGTTCAAAGCTAAGCTATGTTCGGCATCTATATCGCCACATCCGAACAACACATCACACTGACGTCACACAAAATCCTACATCACGATAACTCCAATTAGCAGGGGATCGAGGAGGGGGGGTGGAGGCGATCAGACCGGAATAACTCGCGCTGACAACCAAAAATTCGAAGACATGTGACATTCACCAACCCGCACTGGGCCCGTGTGGTGGATTATGGCCCACTCCCTCTCACAGAGAGGAGGCCTGAGTCCCAGCAGTGGGAACGTTATACGCTGCTTATTCTTCTGTTATGCGGTTAGACTGGAAGCTGACCCCAATAAAGTTGGAAAAAAGCAGGCAGAGAATGAGTAGCAGGTAAACAAAACTTACTTATAATAATATTTTTTCTCTTGTATCGGCGTTTATACTAATATATAATAATACTAGTAGCGCCCTGCGGTTTCACCCGCATAAGTGTCGATCCCGTGGGAATATCGGGATAAAAACTATCCTATGTCCTTCCCTGGGATGCAATCTATCTCTCTGCCAAATTTTATCGAAATCCGTTCAGTGGTTTAGGCGTGAAAAGGTTACATACAGACAGATACACAGAGATACTTTCGAATTTATAATATTAGTATGGATGTACGATGCGTGACACGAAAGATGAGACTTGACACCACGTGGTTTGACATGCGCAGTACACGATTTTAGATATCTTTAGCGGTATGAGGTCTGAGTGCGGGACGGGACCGGACGTCATAGGGGCGGCGGAAAGAGCGGGGGAGACGGGGTCAAGTCTCATCTTTCGTGGCGCGCATTGTATGATGTATGATATGTATGTATGTAGTCATTCGGGAAGCTGGATGAGAGCTGTGCGATCATCTTCTTTATTTTGTTATCTCATCGTATACCGCACCGGTTGACTTCATGACGTCATCGCCTGACTCGCTAAAAACCCTGAGCTGGGTCTGTCTCGCTTAGGATGATCGTAGCATTATGCTGAGTGATGACCGTTTTGCATAAATGGAGTACAGTTCGTGCCACGTAAGAAGAGACTTGACCCCGCCACCCGCGCCTCTTTCCGCCGCCCCGATGACGCCCGGTCCCCGTCCCGCACCGGGCGTCATCGGGGCGGCGGAAAGAGGCGGGGAGGCGGGGTCAAGTCTCTTCTTATGTGGCACGAACTGTACATGCGTGTGAAGACCGACTGGACTTGGAGGGTCGAGAAGTTGGAGTCGCGTCACAACACGAACTTCAAGTCGTTCGTGGTTCGTGTTCCGACACATCATCTCGAAAAGTTTCTCAAGGAAGAGTTCTGGCCGAAAGGTGTTGTGTACCGCCGGTTTCGTACATGACACCAGTCAGCGAAACACGATGCCGACACTTCGTGTGCGTTAGTTTTTAGTTAATGTAATTTTAATGTTGTATGTATTTATAGTATTTGTAAGTTATATTAATATTGTATTGTATGTGTTTTATATGGGCCTTGACGCCTGAAATAACTGGATAAATAAAATAAATAAATGTGACGCATATTTTCCCCCGATTTTTTTGTGTTTGTGTTCTTTTTCTGCGCCATGTTTACTTACCACAAATAAACATATTTGCTTTGTTTCTAAATTTATAAAATTAATTCATGACGAGGTCAAAATAGCGAGTCAGGAAGCTGAATGCGAGCAGACCTTTGTGACCTTGGCTGTCAAACCTTCAGGCGGATGACCCTTGTCAACTGTTCTAATTATAGATCTATGATAATGAAGGCACCGCTTTACAGCAGCCCACGGATAACCTGCGTACGTAATCTGCATTCGAGAATTATTTGCCAAAAATGTAAACAAATGTGAGTTCGTGGAAAAATAACTTTAAATCCTACACAATAAAGTTCAGTTTAGGCTACAACTTCAAACATTTTTATAACTTTTTCAAGAATACTAGTCACTCTGAAATCAATTTAATTACCATTAAAATAAAGTTGATATTTGTTTAACTTGAAATGATATTAATTTGAAACATAAGTTTCTGAGTTTCAATAGACTTCACGTATGCTAATGTACTGAGCTTCGCTCTGTATCAAACTCAAACTAGAAACATTTAACACAACATAAACTCACGTGTTCTTCCCATGAGGGTAAGCAGAACCTACAGTCAAATTAACATCTAAACATACTTAATACTCAATCCATACTATCCACACTAATATTACAAATTCGAAAGTAACTTTGTCTGTATGTATGTTACCTCTTCACGCTTAAATCACTGAACCGATTTAGATGAAATTTGGTGTAGAGAAAGGACATAGGAGTTTCTATCCCGATAGGTTTTACAAAGACATGATCTTTGTGGACCCCGTCGGGTACAACAAATTAGAGGAAGAGAGCTTTAATATCCAAGACAAACAGGTGTGCAGTGACCTGTAATGAACCGTCATCCATTCCAAATATGACCATTTCACCGTAGCTGATATTCGTAGACCGAACGCTACGGCGTAGCCAACTGCTACGAGCCTCTACGAATGCCTATATGTGTTAAGGCCACTATATCTGGATTGGCAGAAAACAGACATTCCTGAAAATATCATTATTTTACCCAAGTTCTATTACTTTATTAAGAAAATAAAAACAAACTCTTTTCAAGTGTAAAATGAATAGCAATATAGCGAATATCGTTATCACCTCATCTGAATATTATATAGCTAAACCTTATACTCCGTGAGCTAAACATTTACAAGCAAATTCTGACCTTACTCACTAGCACATAAGGTGGTTATTTACTTCACATTATACGAATATTTTACAAAAACGTCTTTCGTGGTAATATGGACCTTGTGCTCAAATTAAATAGGGTTCCATTTTGATCAAATAGTGTCAGGAAGAGATTACCCTAGTGATATTTACTTGACCTATATTAAGGACTATTATTATTTAGAGCGCTGTATGGCATCCGAGGATTTTGATGTGTTAATGGATAAGCAGGGATCAAAGGTTTTAAAATAAATAGCAATCATAATTATTTACCCTCTGACATTAATAGTATTTGAAAATGTATTTAATAATAATTATTATAAAAATATTACTACTCAATTATAATGTAATTTTTGGGCTGATTTTTTAATCATCTGATAACTTTATTCGAGGAATAATTTTGAAATTTTGACAGTTATTTTATACGAAAACTGTCAAATGTCAATTTTATTCTTCGAATAAAAGTTATCTGGCGATAGAAAAATCTGCCCTAAATTGAACAATATTACAGTAATTATTACTAAATGTTTGCGTGTAAATTTCTGCATAATTACTTAAGTTAAGATCAAAATTGTACAGACGCCAGCACATCAAGTAATCTGTCATATTTCTTTAATAGATTTTTAACTTTATCGCTAAATCATAATTTTCAAAGTTGTTTGGGAAAATTTGACAGTTTCGGGTAGCTTGATGTGCTGGCGTCTGTACCAACACTTATGGCAAATAAATTGATTTGATTTAGATTTCACAGCTGTGGAAAAATAAATAAACAAAGATAAAAAAGAGCTTTTTTATCCACGTTAACTGAAACATTGAAACAGAAATGCCGGAACAAACTCAGAGGCAGGAAACAAAAGCGCTGGTTTATTATAATATTGTTGGATACTACTACCCGGCCCAGGAGCGCGGGGGACGCGGTCACTGCAAGGAGGCTGCCGCAGGCTGCAGACCAAGCTCTCTGGTCTTTGCTTGGCGGTCTATGGTTTTTGACAGCGTTGCGTGCAGAAGCGCTATCCATCCAAGAAGCTTATAGATAAATGTGGAGGCAACACTCTAAATACCTAAGTGAAGACGACTGTGGTCGGACACTCTCTTTCTAAATACACACATAAGAACGAGACAGTGATACGTGTTTTCTTTGTCATATGTATTTAGAAAGAGAGTGTGCCAGTGCCACAGACTAACCACAGAATACGTTTTGATAGACTCACAGAGTACACTATAATTGGATAGACTGAAAGACTAAGAAGAGAAGTTACCTTGTCAGTTCGGTGTAATCTGGTATCTCAATTATCTCTTGTTGATTTCTTTAATTTGATTAGTGATGATTTTGTTCCTCTGATTTTAATTTTGCTATGGTTGATAATTCTTTTTATAATTCATGTGATTATTTTTTAGGATATCAAATACTTCTTTTATTTAATTGTGATTTCACTTCTGTCCTAACAATATTTTATAATTTTATTTGTGAAGCTCGCGCCTTTTTCCTTTCCATGGATCTAAGCAGAATCTACAGAATGCCACCTGCTCACTACAATCCTTACATACTCCTTTTACGTTCACACATCTACAGGGTAACTGCGTAACGTGCATCCGTCACCTCACTCACACATCAGGTCCAGTTGAAAACCAGCGTCCGGCACCAGTTGTCTGGCATTTTTTGTTGAACTGGGCTTTTTTGGCGCATCCGTGAGGCACACTTTCCTGCTAATTTCTTACATCGGACTTTGCACTTTTTATTTTTATCTTATGTTTTATCTGATGTACGACTATTATCTAACTATCTGGTGTATTGTGTGTCTCTTAGTCTGTGCTAAATAAATTTATTTTCTTTCTTTCTTTCTTTAACACACTATCAGTAGCAATGGGTTTCATTTTGACAGTTGAACAACATTCATTGCGTTATTTACGTTGTTCAGCACACATATTTTTCGAACATATGGAGCAATGGATTAACAACTAGCTGCGCGACGCGATTTCACCCGCATAAGTGTCGATTCCGTGGGAATATCTGGATAAACAGTAGCCTATATGTTAATCCAGGGTGTCAACTACCTCCATGCAAAATTTTATCAAAATTGGTCCAGCCGTTTGATCGTGAAGAAGGAACAAACACGAACACACACACATACACAAACTTTCGCCTTTATGATATTAGTGTGAAGTATGATGTGATTATTATCAAAGTCAAAGCATTTATTTCAAATAAATAGGCACATAAAAGGCACTTTTGAACGTCAGAAATTACAACAAATAGAATTGATTCTAGTCGCCCATTCCAAAATGTAGTTTTCGTATGGAGAAGAATGGGCAAGAAACTCCACCGTTACTGTTTTAAAATGTTTTACAATAATATCCCGATATTCCCACGGAATCGACATTTACTCGGGTAAAACAGCGGGGCGTAGCTAGTGTCAGTATATGTCTTCCTTGGGCGTCCCCCTCCCGGCGTTTCCACACAAATCATCATCTGTCCAGGCCTTTCTCAATTAGATTGCGGTCGGCTTCCAGACTAACCGGATTCACCTGAAAAACTCTCTCAACCAAAACAAAAACAAAAAAACTGGCCACTTGCGAGTCGGACCCGCACACGAAGAGTTCCGTACCACAAGGCAAAAACGCCGAAAAAAACACGTTTGTTGTGTGGGAGCCCCCCTTAAATGTTTATTTTATTCTGTTTTTAGTATTTGCTGTTATAGCGGCAACAGAAATACATCATCTGTGAAAATTTCAACTGTCTAGCTAACACGGCTCATGAGATACAGCCTGGTGACAGACAGACAGTGGAGTCTTCGTAATAGGGTCCCGTTTTCACCCTTTGGGTACGGAACCCTAAAAATGTATCCCCAAAGAATAATATTCCTGTATTTTTTCCCACGCGATCCAAACGTCTTCTTATTTTTATTTACACCAGCAGCATCCGACACGCGTTTCCCGCGGAAAGTTCCCACTTCCCCGTATATTTACATAAATCAATCTATATGGATTGGTTCGCGAGTATATAGGATATAGTATGTATATAAGGTTTCTTTTGCGTTTCTTTTTATTATGTGTGGGTTCTGCGTTGGTTCAAAGTACTAGTACTTCTTTACTAATTTTATTATAAATGCGAAAATGTGTCTGTCTGTCTGTTACCTCTTCACGCTTAAACCGCTCAACCGATTTAGATGAAATTTGGTATAGACATAGTTTGAGTCCCGGGAAAGGACATACGATTGTTATTATCCCGATATTCCCACGAGATCGACACTTATCCAGGTTAAACCACGGCGGTCTCTTATAAAGAGGTAAAATTTGTTTGTATGTAGGGGGTAATCTCCGGAACTATCAGTCGGATTTGATTAATTATTTTTGCATTTGATAGCCCAATTCTTGCGGAAGGTTAAAGGCTATGTAACATCACGCTACGACCCATAGGGCCCAGCAAAAGAAACAAAGTCAGAAAGAACAATAAGCGAAAGCGCGGTCAGATGATGCGACGGGGTGGGTCGGGGAATAAAAAATTTTACGCGGACGAAGTCGCGGGCTGAAGCTAGTTGTAAATAATATTAATAAATCTTTTATTTTGTGACTACAGACAATCTATACAGTAAAGAAAGAAGAGGAGTTAGTAAAGAAACTTAAAATGTATGTTGGTTGGTTATCCAAGTATGCGGGGTTTTTTTTTCAGGATGGGAAATTAATGACCCCTCCCGCTCTGGGTGGAGCGGAAGGGAGTGTCAGACTCTTACTGACTAAACCCACCCGTGTTCCTTCCTTAGACCTTTATGTTCCGGGCCAGCGGTAACCCTTTCGGACAATCCCGCTGACCCGGCAGGCTTCGGCCCTGACGGGCCCCTTCGATTGTTGCTGACATCTCTTTGAGGCGCGCATGGAACACGTACGCGCCGTCCGGCACGGGCCTGGTCCTGATCGGACGGTGCGATATAATCGCACGCGACACAAAAGCACCGCTCGTTGCGCGACTTACGGTGATTTTATCGCGCCTGTTTGTAGGAGCCTTAATACGATACGGTAAGACTGGTTGTCAAACTTTCGGGCTACTGATGACCCGTAACGACTGTCGAAAGATCAATAAATCACGCAACCCAGACCACACTTACACCATCCACAATGACAGTTGTGACCATCGGCTTTACGTGCTTTCCGAGGCACGGAGGGCTCTTGGTCCGTGAAGATGGTCACCCATCCATGAAACAACCGCGGCAAGTGTAGCTTAACCTGATCGATCGACCCGTGCGGCTGTAGCTTAACTTAGCCACAAAGCCCCTTCCGGATCAAAAACCTCAGATACCAAAAATAAACAATAAATACCTTCTATTATTTTACAAGCACCTCCCCTCAGGCTGAGGCTACATTAGGCCGCGACGCGACCTGCGACACATGAGCAATTAAAACAAGTAAATGAATGCTCACGTATACGGCTACACCGTACATCAAATATTACTAGCGATCTTTGATTTCTTTATGGGATAGGAACAACATTACTGAAATCACGGCATCGGCTACATCAATGAGCGAAATTAAAGCGAATTTATTAGAAAATTGCTTTTTTTTTCGCTTGTAATGTAGCCATACCATGTTTTTCTCGTTTCGCTCTTCCAGTCGCATCGCAAATCGCTGCCTACTGTAGCCTCAGCCTTACACCCACGCGAATACTGTTTGTGACCGACCTCTTCACATAGCTCCTCGTAATTTTGTATTACAAAAGTTGTTTGGGACAAAAAGACCTTATTTTAAGGACAAAAATACTATTATCGCTGTAATAAATTTCTATCGAGGTCGTAAAATGTTGAGGGTTGGGCTGGAGTGGGGGGTAGGTACTGGAACTGGATGACTGTTACACTGTAGCGAATTTATGGGTATTTTATTTTTTTTATTGCTGATTGGGTTAGCTCTTGTTGGGCTAAGATAATCATGTTGCTCTAACATCTCGTAACATCTCTAAATTTCAAAGTATGTCACTCGAATTTAAAATAGTGTTGCTCCCGAGATGGACACTCTACTTTTGATCACCCTCTACGAATAAATAAGTAAGTGCAACTTATGAATAAGATATACTCATAATACTCATTTTTTATAAAACTAAGTAAAATCCTAATTCAAGTAAACTATTAAGGCTCCTTCAAACAGGCGCGACACGACACGCGACACAAAGCAAGTCGCGCTACGAGCGGTGCCTTTGTCTCGCGTGCGATTATATCGCGTGTCGCGTCTATTTGTAGGAGCCTTTACGAACGAAGGCAGAATGCTTTTCGCGCGTTTTTTATTTTATCACAAACTATTTAAAAAAAAAAAGTTTGTCATACAGCCTGTTAGTTGTTCATACAATGTTCGTGATTGATCTCTTTGGTGATTGGAACTTTTACTAACAATATCCACATTCCAAATTGAAATCATCTTTTGTCCCTAGGGATTAAAGAGCTATTTTAGTTCGTGTTTACGAAGAATATACTAGCTCTTTTTGAATAGATTTGATAAAAAATAAATCTAAAATCTTTTAATAAATCTAATCTATATTTTTCTATTGATAGTACCTTTATGACGAAATCTTAAAAGATCTACTTACATAAATAAACATTTAATTTTATTTATTACATGGGACTTACACATCACTGGCGAAATTTAGGTGTAGGTACTATAAGGCTCAAATTACACCGCATGGCAGCGAAGCGGCAAGCAGTTTCAGTGTCATATAATTTTAAACTTTATCTTCATTACTATAATACATGGTTTCACTTGAGAAACTTTAAAGGTCGCGCGGCCGCCCACGGCGCCGCGAGCACTCCGACAACTCAAGTTTCTCAAGCGATACTATGTATTATAGTAATGAACATAACATTTAAAATATATGACACTGAAACAGCTCGTCGCTTCGCTGCCATCTCGGTGTGATTTGAGCCTAAGTAATTACTCCTCTGCCTCACCTTTCGGGGATTACTGGCGTGATGTCACGTTATGATATATTAACAAAATAAAAAGATGTCTTTTTTTACAGCATACCTACTTAACCGTGTGCCGTAAAAAATAACTTGGTATTTTATCGTATCGGGTGGTCGTTCTGATATCTTACTAATATTATAAACGCGAAAGTTTGTGAGGATGGATTGATGGATGGTTTGTTACTCTTTCACGCAAAAACTACAGAACGGATTTGTATGAATCCTGCTAATATTAAAAACGCGAATGTTTGTGAGGATGAATGTATGGATGTTTGACACTTTATTACGCAAAAACTGCGTAACCGATTTGCATGAAATTTGGCACACAGATAGTTTATAACCAAGATTAACACATAGGATACTTTTTATCCCGATATTCCCACGGGATCGACATTTATGCGGGTAAAACCGCGGGGCGCAGCTAGTAATATTATATTACAAGAAGCCGGCAAAAGTAAGTATCGCACATAAGGGGCTAGACTATGTGCCATACCCAAAAACGAGCTTGAATCCCGCTACGTCTACTAAACGCTAACTGGTTTAGAATTACAGCCACGTTAATTTACAAGGTTAAATTCAATTAACTGGTGAAAGTTCAGAGATGTGATGGGTCTCTTGAAACAATATAGGATGACAGGACAATCCACGAGCAAACTGTATCCATAAATTCAGCGCATGATTTTAGACTGCGTTGTAATTTTTCGAACAGCTGATATTTTTGTGACGAAGTTCTTTAACGGAGCTTGGAGCGGTAGGAGTCTTAAAAACAAAACATGTGCGGTGTCACTTACGTTACGGTAACAGTGGTGCGAGTTGAATGATTTTTCCCATCTTAAAAAATTCCCAACGCGCCAAAGTCTTCACTTAAAAAAAAAAGCGGTAGATAGTGGAGCAGTGGTGGCCCAGTTTGGTGACCTACAACTAATACGTTGTAGGTCGTAGGTTTGAATCCAGTGAGGCGCATTTTTTTTTTGTTTGCCTATACAATGCGTGCCACGAAAGATGAGACTTGACACACCACGTGGTTTGACTTGCGCAGTACACGATTTTAGGTATCTTTAGCGGTATGAGGTCTGAGTGCGGGACGGGACCGGACGTCATAGGGGCGGCGGAAAGAGCGGGGGAGGCGGGGTCAAGTCTCATCTTTCGTGGCGCGCATTGTACTTTCCTACTGCTACGCACAGGCCTCCCTAATTAATGTTTTTTGTTTTTCTTTAATTAATTTATCGTCTGTCGTTAAAATTCGGTGTAACCGGCACTCCAGCCTCTTGTAATGAAGATCGGTGTTCGCTCGAGCCGACGAGCCATCGTCATTTGTTTCAATTAGTTTTAAACACAGCTCTTTCCTTTTTACACGCGTTACTTGTTTAAAGGAAGAAGGGTGGACTTTGTTTAAAATATCGAGGAAGTTAGGTTATAGGACTTTGATCCTGTGGATACATTGTACAGTACCCGGCGATAAATATTGCACATCGACCTATTCGATCCTATCTATTTTATACAAAGAATAAAAATAATTATCAAAAGAAGCAAATCATGATTGTTTTAACAGCTCCTAATAGATACCGGACTGTTTGTATTTCGTGCGACAGAGATAACGCTCTACGAAGCCGAAATTAGCCGATTGTCTCTTTCCAAAGGTCGATGTGCAATATTTATCGCCGGGTACTGTAAATGAATGCCCCTGCTCACTAAATGCGCTGTTGAATTTTTTACGCTCCAGCGCAGAAAGTCAAAAGATAAACAGCGCGCTTTTGTTTAAACATTTATTTAGGTATCGTTTACTGTTTAATGAAAACGGTTATAAGAATGATATATCTTTACGTCGGAGTCATTCGTTTGACTATTCGGAACGCCAGCGCCTCCCGGCGGCGCTTGACGGAGTCTAGTTGACCAACACTACCCATAGTACGTAAAATTATAATCTGATTTGATCTGCAAACGGTTTTTCTAAATAACCAACACTACCCATAGTACGCCCACAGTAATTAAAATATGGCTGATGATGACGAGACAGAAGTATGTACAGTATACGTCATATACATGTCGCAGCCAAATGGATTGGAAGTAATGCTCGCTTCGCTTCGCTCTCTCGGCTCGCACGCGGTTGATCACAGTTCTAACCTTTTTTTTTGAACGTGGAGAAATGCTCATGCATTATCACTACCACGGGGAGATGGTGCAGTTAAGTGGGATTCTAACCCACTAAAACTCCACGGTGTCCTCCTCTGCCGCTTACGCCGGGAACACTGGCACGCGTTAGTACTCATCCGTGAACCCGCCGCGGCTGTCCGTCACCGGACCCTCCTCTGGGGAGTACTCCCCATCACCGGCGCACCAGAACACAGTTTTTTTTTCGGGCCATAGGGTCCGAGTGCCATGTTCCAGTGCATGACAATACCAGAGAATGGACATTTGGGTTAGCTGCATAAAGTACTCAAATAGCCAGAAAAGCGTTAAAAAAAAACTGAAAAAAAAAATACACACATGACATGACATGTCCTTACATTCATACTAATTAAAATAATATTATAAGTCTGAAAACCAGTCTTACCAAGGGGTATCATGTTACCCAGTAACTGGTTTGTGGTGGAGTTTTCCATATAAAATACTGGTATTCAACTGCTTCCACTGAAAGCCGACCCCAAAATTGTTGGGAAAAGGCAAAATTATTGATATTATACTTCTCTGTAAATATTCATGTCATTGTTATATTCATGTGGATCGCGAAATTAGCCCCCACGCCCCTAACGTTGTCCAAAGCTACTTTCTCGATCCACACGTTGGACAAGTAGCGTTAGGACCATCATGTAGAACCAGCATGACATTTATTTTCCTTCAATGGAACTTCGTCGAACTGCCTGTGGGCGTCCATCCTCCTCCACTTATTCTAAAAATGTAATAGATATTGGATGTCGCAGTGAACATCTTTTGAAAAGATTATCCAGAACCTTCTGGGTGTTATTTCGTCTTTGTATTTGATATTTGAGACTTCGTGGGCGTTTTTGACGTGACAACGTCTAATAAATCGATGAAGCTGGCTGCACTCACGAAAAAACATGACTCATGTAGCGTTACCTCGCGGCCTCGCTCTGTAGCGTGGAGGCGTTCCATGGCGGCTTGAAGTGTAAGCGAATATTAACAAATGAAATGCAACTATTCCATTAGTATTTTCTTATGACGTTGTCACGTTCAACTATCGTCAGTAAACCGACTTTACAGACAACCGATTTTTTATCTGGAAGGGTTCTAAGTAGGTAATATCTGCTAGTAAGTTGTACTTGTATTGGGACAAAGGGTTTCATGTTTTTTTTTTAAAGGTATAGAACCTTTCTAGATAGACTAAATACATTATGCGTGACACTGTTACTAGTAGAACGTGACTTTATGTCCGACTACCCACTACTTATGTGGAACTCCATGGGAGTGCAAAGCAAACGTAACTCCACGCCATCGTTAAGCATGGTTAATCCCGTTTTATGACTAGTGATGGGCGTTTGTCGCGGATATTTTAGTGTGTCCGCGGAATGTGCGGATATTCTTTGGATATTTAGGAAGGCCTGTAGACGTGGCTTTCTTTTATTGTGGTTTGCTTCCTTTTAATTGCTGTGTGGACTTAAATAGAAAAAAAAATAAGGGAAGATAGGCCGTATGTCAGCGGTAAAAAAACAGTATATAGCTGGTATAAAATAAATTCGTGCTTGGTACTAATATAACTAGCCGACTCTCTCTTCTCTTACAGAAGTAAGACTTTTGTTAAGATAGGTAAAATTGAAACCCAAATAACGTATTCAAAATTTTTATTTCACCACATACAACTTGACTTGGTTCAAGGCATCAATATCATAATAAATATAAAACAAAATTCTGATACAAAAATAACTTACTCCCAAATCACTCCAAAATACCCGCAAATTTTCGGATACACCTTTCCTCACACCCCTACACTGAAGGGTTAATAGTTTGCCCTCCGGCCCCATCTGGGGACCTCAACTTTTCTTTTGTTTTCCCTTACAATTTCCAGGGAAATAATTTGGGCAAAATAATGTGAAGTGTTGAAGTGTTTTGAATAAGTAGGTGATTTGTAGTGTTCTAGATTGCTTGGTATTCAATGACACTCATTTGGAATAACATCGTGAGGAAACCTAAAGTCTGACCACCAGTCTTACCAAGGGGTGTATTACCCAGTACCTAACTGGGTTGTGGATGTCAGATAGGCAGTCGCTCCATGTAAAATATTGGTATTCAGCTGCATCCGGTTAGACTGGCAACTGAACCCAACATAGTTGGGAAAAGGCTGGCAGATGATGATCGTGAGGAATCCTGAACTTAAAGTAAATTTATGCATCGATTTAAATCTCTGAATATAAATCTGGATTCGCAAACCCGTCTTGAGTGACCGTGGTGATCAATTTATTAACTATTTTGTAGTAGGGCAGGGCTTCGCCCGCGTTGATATGTCGATAAAAACTATCCTATGTCCTTCCCCGGGATGCAATCTATCTCTCTGCCTAATTTTATCGATACCCGCTCAGTGGTTTAGGCGTGAAAAGGTAACATACAGACAGACTGAGTAATTTTGGATTTATAATATATTTATGACTCCGGACCCAGGTTGGCCGAAGCAAGGAAAACCTGTTCAGGTGTAGATTCATAGACGACTCCGCCTTGGAGTGTCAATGTGGTGCTGCTCAACAAACGATGGGACATATAATATCGTGTCCTGCGTGTCCTGTAGCTGTCCTGTAGCTGCAAGTTACAGGAACTGATGGACGCTGATGATGGCGCCAAACAAGCAGGCTGAGTCCATTTAAAGATAAAGAAAGAAAACATGTTTATTTAGTACAAAGCCACAAGTGCACACAACAAACAATAAAAATTGTAAAAGAAACTAAAAAAACTAAACTGAAAAAAAAAGAGTGTGTGCATCTCACGGCTGCGCCAAATAGGACCAGTTCAGCAAACTGCCGAGCAGCTAGTGCCCGACGCATTTAGATTGCTATCGACACGCTAAGAAGTAGATTATTATTTATTCAGGCTATAATGCGGCCTATAGTGTTAGTAATAAACTAAATAAATAATATACATTTATTTCAAGCAACCATAACTCATATGTAGAGTGCACACACACAAAATAAAACATACTAAAACTAAACATAATCAGCCCATAATGTTCCCACTGCTGGGACACAGGCCTCCTCTCGATGAGAGGGAGTGAGGCGTAATCCACCACGCGGGCCCAGTGCGGGTTGTCACATGTCTTCGAATTTTTGGTTCTAGGACATGCCGCTTTCTTCACGATGTTTCCCTTCACCGTTTTGAGAGCATTGGTGATGAAATAATTTACACAAAGTAAAACGTCTGTCAGGGTTCGAAACTACGATCTCGTAAGTCGCGGCCGTTCCCACTTGGCCACCATTGCTCTCCGTAACAAACTAGTTTAGTCTATATCAGTACTTAACCTTCAAGCAGGCGCGCGGCGTCGAATCGACCGCACTCGATACATTTATCGTTATGTCTCGTTGTATTTATTTCCCATCCCTAGTAGCCTGCCATTGCGCACGAAATAAACTGTTTTTTATTAATTTTTTTTTCAGGATGGGAAATCATCAAATGACTCCTCCCGCTCTGGGTGGAGCGGAAGGGAGTGTCAGACTCTTACTGACTAAAACCCACCCGTGTTCCTTCCTTCGCCCTTTATGTTCCGGGCCAGCGGTAACCCTTTCGGACAATCCCGCTGACCTGGCAGTACTTAACTGTTTACTTTTACTCCGCGCACCCTCCGGAGTGCAAAGATCGCATTTGTTTTAGTCGCGGCGCAGGCGCCGAAAGCACGCAAGCACGCGAAAGTCAGTGGTATAAGAATATTTATGATGCCAAATTGCTTAAGTACTAATCCAAAGAAAATTATTTTGATTTTATAATTTTGTTTTATCTCCTATCGTAATGATAATGTGACAAATACAAAAACAAAAGATTAGTTTTAAATCCCTGAAATAATTGGTCGCGTTACAAATACGAATAACGATATCCGTTCCAGAGATTAGCGCATTCAAACAAACAAACTCTTCGAAATATACGTTCGATACACAACAATGTTCAAAGAATTACGATTTGAGGCGTAGTCAACCTGCTACGAAAGCGTAGCCGTGACGTCACGTCGCGTGCTACGTCGTAGCACATTTATTGCAATTGCTTTACTATGTGATCGAAATAAAATAGTTTTTCTCGCCATTCCGATAGTTTTGCTGTGGATTTATTTCAGAAAAATCGCCAATTTAATGTATGTGACCTAGGGTCAAAGAATCAGCATTGCGATACAACGTGGCAATGCTGCCAGCAGTTTGGGCATTTTTCCTGTTGACAGCGGTACGGACAATTTTTTTAAAATACTCGTAGGAAAACTAAACAAAAAAGAAAGTTCTAATACACTATCTCCAGCTATCCTTTTTAGGGTTCCGCAACTCAAAAGGAAACACGGAACCTTTATAAGATGACTTCGTTGTCCGTCTGTCTGTCCGTCTGTCAAGACCCTTTTTCTCAGGAGCGCGTGGAGTTATCAAGTTGAAATTAATATCAAATACTCAGGCCATCAAAATTTTTACGGCTTCAAGGGATTACGCTCTTGAAGCCGTAAAAATTTTCTCCAATATATTATAGCCCAATTCTTGAAAAAGGCTATATTATAGGCTATTTAACATCAAGCTAGGATCATTGGGAGCCGAGCAAAAACCAAAAAAGTCAGAACGCAAAGCGGAAACGAAGTGATATCGCGGGCAGGCGATGCGATGCGACGCGGTAGGCCAGAGTACAAGAAATTAAACGCGGACGAAGTCGCGGCCAGAAGCTAGTGTATAAATAAAAGAAATGCTACCATCATTCTTCAAACGAGTTCCATATCGTTAGTACTGCTAACAAAAACAATATACATATTTCAAACCCTTTTAAAAACTGGCAAGAAAAAGAGCAGGATGAAAAAAACAAAATCGTAGAACACAATTTTAATCCGATAAAAACCTTTGTCCCCTCCCCCCCCTATTAAACTTCAACAAAGATCTATAATAATCGAGACAAAGGGAGTTTCCAAGAAAGCGCGATATTGTCTAATATCACACAATAGCCTGATGCTACCCACAATACCCTTCAATGTTAGAATTTTCATAATTAATCTGATAACCCATTGTATGGAGTATGGGGTACCGGGTAAGGCTTCGTCTACGGTGAGGCTTGTGCGGGTGCTAGGGCAGGCGTCAGATGCCTATCTAGTATAGTCATTCCTGTCGCTCCATGTAAAATACTGGTACTCAGCTGCATCCGGTTAGACTGGAAGCAGACCCCAGCATAGTTGGGAAAAGGCTAGGCAGATGAAGACCGAGCATGGAGATGCCTCAGCGGCCGCTGCGTGAGGCAGTATTGTCAATACTTTCCATACAAACCAAGCGTGCCACCGTTTAATCTCACTACAACACTAATAACTTTCAATCCTGCGCTAGCAGAACACGTTAAAAAATTTGCGCTGGCAGAACACGTGAAATGCTTGAGACTGTCACTGATTTTGACAGTGATGCAAAATCAGAGGTGTAAGAACTGTATTGCGGATGCCTAGAGCGACGGAGCTAAGTGATCGTCTTTTTGTTTTACCCTGTAGAAACACGTCTAGCCTCTACCACCCCTTACAACAATCGCGGTTGCGATGCGCTGTGGTCACTTAGTCGCGCCCGCCAGAGCGCGTGCTACCGCCTAACCGCCTCACCGCGTTTTCTCCTTGGACCAGGCCGTGATTATTCACCAAACAATATCAAAGGGAAAACATACTGAGTTTACGTCGGATCAATGGAGGATAGTAGGATACAGTGTGGGAGATAATACGATGTATTCTTGCAGCGTCAGCAGGATTATGTTGTGTCTTAAACGGTAAGCAAAGGTATATTATGTTGTTGTGGATAAAGAAGCGTGTTGTATGCCTATGCAGTTGTGAGTAAAAATATTATACAAAACTCGACAAAGCAGAGAGCTGGGGGTTCTCGTAGATGGCAAGCTAACCAGGCTTGCATGGAGGCTGATGAAACCGTTGCGCATGTGCTCTTTGAGTGCACAGGCGTCACCCAGATTGGGTCAGAGACCCTCGGTGCACCCCGATCTTACACAGATGTTCTCAACAGGCCAGGAGACCTTATTAACTTCTGGAGGAAGGTGGGCTGGTTGGAATAACCGCCGACAGCCGCCATTGCCCACGCTCAATGGTCCACTGGATGTGCGGAAACCAAACCCGTAACATAGAACATAGATTTTACAAAACTCAAAAGGAATTCTAAGAAGAAGTAGACATGAGGATTTTTCATATTTTTTTATGCATTAATCCGTTTGTTTTCTCAGAAAGTTTTATATTATAATTAGGTATGTTTATGGTAAGAATTAACAAACTATTAAAATACAAATATAATAACCTAACCTAAAATATGGCGTCAAGAATTCTTCTGCATCGCTGTCGACTGGTAATGTACCCAAGAGACTGGCGGTATTACCACGTTGTATGGCGATGCTTAGCGTCTGGCCAAGGTAAAAGCCAGCCCTTGGGTCGCGGGAAGTGTCAATCACCTGTTTATAGATATCGTTGAACAAACCATGAGCATTCGGACCCCACGTCCCCAGAGGTTTCAACCCCAAACGGTTTGAATATAATAATTATTAATTACCGATTAGGTTATTGTTATTTCTAGTAGCAGGAGTGAGGAATTGCTGAATACAGCCACAAGTTCTATGCTATATTTCTACACAACATAATAGCAAAAACACACACAACAGTTAAATTGCTATTCGATTTTAATTAGGCGTCAAAGAACGGGCAAGATTGAACTGTCATCGGATTCAATTGATTTCTAAACCTCGAGAAAAGGTGTTCTTTTGTATGAATGTGCTAATTGCTTGGGTGCACGACGTCATAAGTTCGAACCATACCTGGACGTTGCACTTTTACGCCCGCTCCTAGCCTAGGGGGCATCCATTAATTACGTGAGGCGTTTAGGCGATCAAGTCGATTCTCTCTCAATCTCACGTGGGATAGAGGGGGGTCCTGGCAAGTATCACGTAATTTTTTTTTCCCGCAAGAAACAGTGTAAGTAGTCGCTCTTGAGACCGTACATGAGTCTTCGTGGACTGAATTAGAATGAATATTCTTTTACCAATTTCAGTAGTTCTCATTTAAGTATTTTATTGTTCAAGTGATTCTAGACTACGATCTTAGTAATCTTAAATACTAGTCTTAAATATAAATTGTTATTTTTTTAATAAATCCAACGAAATGAAGCATAGATCAACGTATTTACACTGAAAATACGCATTTTGAACAATCTCACGTGAGATTAGAGGGGGGGGAAGGGGATCGAGCCAAATCTCACGACATCTCATTAAGGAGGGGGGTCCAAAAATCGCCAAAATCACCTTCCGTCCCCTAATCCATGTAATGCTTAGAATTTTTAAAGGGTCATTATAATTCTTCTACCCCTAGCCCAATTATTTGGGGTCCACGCAAGATATCTTTTTCTTCCATACTTCTCTATTAATCGTCATTTCGGTAGTCACCCCCCCTTTCTAGCCATATCATCTTTCCCACAGTCCATCAACAGATACCGAATGGGGGTTTTCGTGAAAATTTACGACAACAGCCGGTCGATTCTGTAAAAATCTCATCGTGAAAACTTAGGTGAAGTGTGTTTATTTTTTCTAGGAATTGACAGCTCACTCCACGCTCACTTCACCTAAGTTTTCACGGTGATATTTTTACAGAATAGCACCGCAGTTGGCACCACTTTGAAAAGAGGTCTTCCATTTCGACAATGAATATAAAATATATGATGACGTTCATCATTCGATTCATTCATTCGTTCATCATTCAGTCGTGACTAAAGAAAATATAGGCTCTTTGACAGAAGCCTGGACCTGACGTGTCAGTGCACCTAGCGAACGTCATTTCAGAAAACCCTCATTGATTGGAGACTGATAGGATTGAGGGCGAAGGCCTAGGACTTAGAAATGAATGAAATCCATCCTAAGGTTGTCTTTAAAAGATCGCTCTTAGCGATAAGACCGCCCATTGTGTCACCCTTGATAGGACTCCCTTTTCCGCACTTAGACTCTCATTCGGTCCGTTGTGCGTGGTTGTGTCACCCTTTGTACAGTTTCTATATTTATGTCTGTAATTTATGTGGTGTACTTACATAATAAAGAGTATTCTATTCTATTCTATGAACTGACGGCTGCCAGTATTATAAAAGTGTTCTGTGTGTAGCAGTCTATCAAAAAGTACTCTGTGGTGGATAGCTGGTAGCATACTGACGTTTATTTTACAAGTCAAGATGACATATAAAAACCGTAGATAAAACAAAAACTATACAATATAGACTATATTCGTTTTTTTTCCCCTAATCTAAAAAAATGTAGATTCTAATGACAGCGTTCTCTATTGTTTCAGGATATCGACTATGAAGGCTTCCGGTGGTTCCTGGATACCTTCCTCGAGGTGTCCGCCCCTGATGAACTGTCCAGGTAAACTATTAACGAGTAACACTTAATTGCTTCACAAAATTGCTTCACAAGGGAATTATGTCTTCGGAAGTCGGTGTCGTTGGTTCTATATTTTAGTTTTTTGACACCGACTTTCGAAATTAAAGTTATTTTTCACTTTGTAGTTTTTTTGAAGTCGATTGTTTATTTTTTTTTGTAAAAAAGTTTATATTTTTCACTTTTCAGTTGTACGTACCTACCCCAAACAAATTCATATAACACTACTTGCTATGTGAATATCAGTGACAGGAAGCAATTGAACACATCTGCCTACCCCTTTAAAGGGTACAGGCGTGACGTTATGTTGTGTGATTGCATAAACGACGCATACATATGCTATAGCAGCAATCGCGGTTGATTTGCTGGCATTTATTGAAGAGTTCCATTGTCTGTCTCCGAAAATCATCATCAGATCTTTACGAAATTTAAATGGGACCATTTCGCAATAAACCTCGAACAAAAAAAATGTGCAAATCCGTCTATATATGAGGGAGTTATGCCCGAACATACATACATAAAAAAATATATGTATATAGACTTCCGAATTGAGAACCTCCTCCTTTTTTGAAGTCGGTTAAAAAACAGAATTATAATCGTGGAAAGTCCACGATTATACCGTAATAATTAGGCATCTAATAGGTTATATTATGATTCGCATATCCTATAATGTAAACGGTTGAACAGTTTCTACTACGGTTGAACTATACAGGTTCAAACTAAATTAGCTAGCGGAACTCTACAGACGTAATGGGTATAACGTCTGTAGATAATTAATGTGTTGTGAAGGGGTCCATATTGGCTCACCTAAAGTTCTTTACCCGAAATTGTTCTTCCTAACGATTTGTAATCCGAATGATCACTCTTCCTAAAAATTTTCATCCTAAAGTTTTCATTCATACTATTTGTAGTGCTACCGGCGATGTTCATAACACTCATGTTTCCGAAAATTGTAATTAATAATATCATTAATGTAAATATATTTAAACTCCTACTGTTTTTTATCATACTAACGCTTTTATCCCTAAACATAATTGCCGTAACATTTTCATTCATAGGTACTCAGAAAGAAACATTTACCAAGTGTAATAAAAAATATATGCGGGTAGAAGATGATTTTATAGTTTTAATTTGAGGGTGAAATTATTTACGCATAACAGCTTACGCATAATTTTTTAACGCATAATTTCTCTAATCATAATAATGATTAAGCATAACATTCTAAAGCATAAATTTTTTAAGCATAACATTCTAAAGCATAAGTTTATTAAGGATAACAATAATAATAAGGCGTAGTCGACGGAGCCCCGCTTCGCGGGGCCCCTATTTCTGTCTGCAGGGTTTAAAGGAACCTAACTCGAAGGGGATGACGGGGGCTCGTTCGCTCGCTCCGCTCGCTCACTTGAGCCCCCGTCATCCCCTTCGAACCTAACCTGTCCGAGTCGGGGTGCCCCAATTCCCGAGCTCGCTTCGCTCGCTCTTGCTAAAAATATACACCTAAAATATAAATACATAGTAAGTTACATAATGTTTTGTATAATAAATCATTAACGTGGAAATCCAAAATAAATACGTAAAAATAACTCGAATTTGTTTCCGTTATTTCTATTAATTGTATGCCATACACACTTCTCACGCTTTGGTTCTCATTTACCTGGCCTCAAGGAACTTTCTCCTCTTTCCTTCTCTCTTTTGGGATCTCCCATTTTTCTTGACGGTGTGCCAGAAGCCATTTCCTCCCGTAAACAGCTTCTCCTCAATGCTCAGGAACGTCTTAAGGATCTCTCCGCGCACGTTGCGATTTTGTTATTACGCATGTGTTTTGCCTTGCCCAAGATTATGTATCTCTTGCGGACCGCTCCTACCTGGCTTTGTCCTGAGGAAGTATTTTCCTTTGACTGTGCTCTAAAATCAACGGTTGAGTCGATCCTGAATGTGTCTTTTAATGATGCGCAGTGGAGGCAAGCGGCTCTTCCTATCCGGTACGGGGGTCTTGGGGTGCGGTGCGTGCGTGATGTGGGTCTGCCGGCTTTCCTGGCGTCAACACATGGGGTAGCTGACCTCGTCACTGTAATTCTAGATTCCAATGGTGATGGGGCAAACATACCGTATGTGTTGGATGCCGGGTCAGCTTGGTCCGTCCTCAACGTGGGGGCTGCAAGCCCTGACGCAACACGTGTTCAGCGTGCGTGGGACGACGTCACGTCCAGGCTGATCCAGGAACAGATATTGGTGGATTCCTCAGGGACTGATTTAGCCAGACTCAGGGCTGTATCGCAGCCGGAATCGGGGGCATGGTTGCACGCGCTTCCTTCGCCTCACCTGGGCACGTTGCTTGATGACGACTCTTTGCGTGTGGCGGTGGCCCTCCGCCTGGGCTGCAAGGTGTGTGAACCCCACAGATGCACCTGCGGTTCCATGGTGGAGGCCGATGGCCATCACGCTTTGAGTTGTCGTCGTTGCTCGGGGAGGTTCCCGCGTCACCATGCGCTCAATGATATTGTGCGGTGGGCTTTTGTGTCAGCTGATGTCCCCTGCGTGTTGGAGCCTCCGGGTCTGTGCAGGACTGACGGCAAGAGGCCGGACGGACTGACCCTGGTTCCTTGGAAGAACGGCAAGTGCCTAATTTGGGACGCAACTTGCGTCAGCACTGTTGCTGCCAGCCACCTTGGTCGCACCGTCCTCTCACCATCGGCAGCAGCGGAAGACGCCGCTGAGAGGAAGAGGGTGAAGTACGCACCGTTGGGGGACCGCTATCATTTTGTGCCCATTGCCGTGGAGACCATGGGTGCTTGGGGCACTGAGGCCAGGAAGCTCATTAGTGAGATAGGGCACAAGCTCCGTGACAAAACGGGTGACTCCCGCTCCGGCTCGTTCTTGGTGCAAAGGTTAGCCATTGCCATTGCATTTCAATGTCAACATCGATCTGCAAATTTATATTTGATTTTAATTTTTTCTATAATTAAAAGTACCATTAATACTGTTTTAAATACTCAGTGCACCATAATACGTTAGTGACAGTGTTATCTCAAGATTTAAGACTCTTTATAGTGTTGAATGTGATGATCACAGTGTTCTGACCAAATGACCTGTTATTCATATAAAACATTATTAATATGCAGTGAAATAGTGTGCGTAAAGGTAAAAATCACTAAATAGTGTCTTGCAATTAAAAATAACATTTCCAAATAAGTTATCTAAACAATTGTACTATCTAAAATCGGTTGTGAATTTGAAAAATCTTCAACGAGTAATGTAAACAAAGGACTGATGACTCAATACTTGTGTCATTGACCAATCACAAACGACTGGGAAAAATCTGACTTAAAAAGTTTCGTTCAGAAATCAATTTTAAAAAATACCGTGATACTTGGATACGAGTCTTTTAGCTCTCCGCTAAAGTAGTGCTGCCAACCTATAAAAATACCATTTACTTGGTAGAAATTGGCTGTACTGGACAAACTTGATAGCTGACAACTTGATAAAATGGATTTCTTACAAAATATAACGTTCCGACGTACGCGCACACATTCTGACTCAATTTTAAATAAAACCGACGAACTATTGACAGACACTATTAATGATGACTCGGACAATAATGAAAGTTTGTCTAGCCTGCCCGATCTGTCAAAAGAACACCAACAGGAAGAATTAACTATGCTGAAATCACAACTGCAAAAACTCGAAAACGAATTACGCAGTGCACATCTGGAAATTGAATGTCTTTCCTTAGAAAACACAAAATTAAGGGAACATAACCTAGAATTAACAAAAAAAAATGATTTATATAAAACAGTAACTTTTAGCCCTGTTAAATCTACAAAGACTGCAACGCCGAATAAAAAGAAAAAACCAAGTAACAAACATACACAAACTGAAACCTGTTCTGCAAACTTAGTAAATCTTTCCACTGCAGAACAAACCAGTAAGGAAATAAATAAACAACAAACATGTACCAATGATAAAAAACCAAAAACGAAAAACAAAATATGTATACTAAGCAGCAATAACAGGAACAATATAACGCAAACAGCTGAAAATACATTTGAAGCCGCCTATGACATATGTCACTACTTGCTGCCGAACACAAACACAGAACACATGCTGTGTAACATCAACACAAAGCTGAAAGACTTTACAATCAATGACTTTTGTATTATTCTAATAGGGGAAAATGACTTCAGGACCACTACTGCTTACTTTGACTTAATATCTTATATAAGAAGTACATTGAGCGAAATAAAACAGACAAATGTAATAATATGCGCGCCAACATTTAAATATGGAAGAGGCACTAATATTTATAACAGTAGAATAGAAAATTTTAACAATCTACTTTATCTAGATATTTTAACCCATGAACATGCCTACTTTCTCGATAGTAACAAAAACCTATCATGTGACTTCAAAATGTTTGACAAATTGACTGGTAGACTCAATAACTACGGCATGAGTATTGTATTTACGGACATTATTAATTACATTAATGATATTATAAAATTTGACATCCAGAATAACATCCTAATGAATATAAATAATATTAATAACTCTGTGCATGATAATTTAACTAATAACGAGCTTTTTCTTATATAATTATATAAATATTTTGCATCAGAATATTGCAGGTCTCCTTACCAAATCTGATGCACTCATAGTCTCGTTAGAGGAATTATCTAAAAACAATTGTAATATTGATGTCATTTGCGTATCCGAACATTTTATGATGTTAGGTTATGAAATATATTTGTCAATCCCAAACTACACATTAGCTACTAGTTTTTGCAGAAATGACTCCAAACGGGGTGGATCATGTATACTGGTAAAAAATAATCATGAATGGAAGGTAGTTCCTGACATTCTCAACCTATCGATAAGTCATGTCTTAGAATGTTGTGCGGTTGAACTTGTCAAGTATAAAACAATTATTGTATGTGTCGGCGGCGTTGTCCAAAACAACACATGCACCGGTCACGCCACCGACAAGTACGTCACCTGACTTCTCCCACCGCCCCACTGCTCGACTTGTTTTGACACCAGTATAAAAGAGCGAGCAACGAAGCGGCAGGGGACTTGACCATTGGACATCGTACGGACATCATGTGCTCAGAAACTATATCGCGTTCGTATCTGGTTGTATCGTGTACCTATAGTGCTTGATTTGCTAATGTGATTAAATTGTTCATGAAATTATAATCTGATGTGAAGTGCAAACCGTGTTTCCATTGCGCATTAACCAACACTACCCACTTAGTACGCCCACAGTAATTAAGATATGCCTGATAATAATGACACACACTTTACCTTTTCCTATATCAGAAGTGGGATTCGTGTTGGTTCATGCGCAAAATGAAAACGCTAAAAGTGACCGTTGACATTTTAAAAAAACAAAGTGCAAACTGCGAACGCTTATTAAATAATCGTGTGGACCTGTTAGAGTTGAACCCAGACAAGCCAGATACGGATGCGCGATCATAGTGAATGTTGTTTTGGGCATAGGCTGTATGCCGAAATACCTTTGCCCAGTGACGCGCCAGTTGCGCCCTACCGCCATGTTAGGAAAAAAAAGTGTTCCGTAATTAGAAAATGCGATAGGACGCGTGTGCAAACGTAACAGCACACAATACGACAGCTAATTTGTGTTTTGCTGAAAATTCACTGCAAGGAGGTCAACTTGTGGCCGTCATTAAGGCGCACAAAGGAAGCAGTATCAACGTGGCTATCGTAAATAGTACGAAGGACGTAACGTGGAGCTACCAGTGACGTGGAGTGACTTCAAGAATCGAGCCAAGCAGCCCGCAGCCTTCGGTGAAGCCCTTCGTGAGGGAATCCAGGACATGTTGCGGCCCGGTGCACGAGAAGTGGCAGCCAAGCAGAGGTGGAGGTGGAGCACGCGCTGCAAGCAGCAGCGGCGAGTGGATGTTTGCGTCGTACAGCTACCCGCAGGCACGTTGGAACATAAAGGTCAGCTGTATTGTTTTGTTACTATTCTGGTGCTGAATGCTCGTTAGTAAAAGCGAGTTGTGCAGCCAAATTAAGTGGCAAACGAGTTAATAATGTTGTTGCGTTGACTGGTATTGGTTAAACGCGTGTATTCAGCACAAAACAAATCATAAGAAGCGTTGCGAATAGCGAGTCACAACTTGAGATTCTATTACGTTTCTACACGACATTTACTTGCAAAGTATTATTTTGGGTAGGCTATTTTGTGTTATTATAAAACGAAGAGTGAAATCAGATTATCAGACTAATCTAGATCGGAAGTTCAGAGGTCCATTTAAGGTTGTGGAAGTTTTGACAAGTGATCGCTATACGTCATAAGCTTTAGATTCTAACCGAACTTACTAGTATGCTCACGATCGCATACGAAAGATGCCTCTAAGTAGTGTTCCTAACGTGTTAAACGTAGAAGGCGGTGAGGATAGTTCCTTCACCGAGTAGTAGAGCACATACCATGGCTATTTGGTCGCACTGCACGCACTAGTCTGTAGTCGTAACTGCAACTCATTTAGGAGTTGTTCAGGGCGCGATGGGCAGTTAGTGGTGTGGCGGGGACCTGGGTCTCAAGGGAGACTATTGTTGTGTTGGTCATGTATTGACCTGGGAGTCGTAGACTCTATGAGAAGTGATGTGTGTTGGTCGTATCACTTGAGGTGATGACGATATGGGTGGCATGAGTGTCACTAGCTGCTGCGGCAGCCGGGCCATGAGCGTTGTATGTGATCTACTCGTGAGTTGATGCAGTTCCTGAACAATTATTGCCAGGGCTTAGAGGAATCTTTTGTTATCAATGATTGTTATTGTTTTTATTAAATGTGGTCAGAATTGGCCGAGGGGAACATGCACTGCTGTTGATTTTTTTGGTTACAGGTTAACATACAAGGACACGTGCAAGCAGAATGACTGTGGGGGACAGCGCTGCGCTCTTTGGATCTCCTGTACGAGTGGTCGCTGATCAGGGACGGTGCTTTTCGAGCGAGGAGTTTCAAGACTTCTGCCAAGGAGACGGTGGATTGCAACCACTACAGCCATTAAGCCAGCTACAGATCTATTGTCTACTGAATTTGGTGAGTTGTTTTCATTTTGTTTTGACTCGGGTATCGAGTGCTTCCCTGGTAAACAACGGCAAAGAACGGTTACATTGTTAGGTATAGCCGAATCTAGTTAACGATGCAATTTTTAAATACGCTCACGATAGGTTATGAATGATGCCAGTAGGTCATGTACCAGTCGAAATAGATGGTAATCATAGTGGTGATGAGCTATGAGCAAGCCTAAGTAGTGGGAACCACGCGAGTAGGGGTTCTCTATCGGCCGTAGTAAAAAGTGTGTAGTCACAGGGTGATGCACATGGATCCATGCGCTGGATGGGTGAGAGCAATGCGATTGCTGGTCGGCCGGAGCGCCGTGGCGTTAGAGTGGTTTACTCGTCTGTGGGTTTCCAGGTGTCTAAGGCTCTTAGTGAAAAAGATTGTTGTAATGTGGATAACGATGGTACATGGCTCTGGTTGATATTTTTTTTGCTATGATTAATTAAAGTTTGATTACATGGCTCTGGTTGAATCAAGTATGCTAATGAGGCTAAGGCATATGCCATGGCACAGGCCAAGGGATCAGAGTATTAATGACGAATTTGAGGAAAGCTAAGTAAAAGTCTTGTTGATGAAACAGAGTAGAAATTAAGTCGAGTGATAGTGGTGAATCTTAGTTCGGCTGGTCGGGGACCATACCAGTAGTTATTACATAGTCGTAGCCCTGTAGAAATCGGTGTCTCTTGAGGCAACTCAAGTAGTCCGTGGGTGCGCGATGCGTGTTTAACTCTGGCGGAGGTCGGGGTCTTGTAGAGACCATAGAGCCCGTAGGACTCGGAATTCAGAAGGAATTCAAAGAAACAAACATGAAGTTTGTTGTAGGGGCTTAATGAAAAGCCACAGTCCATGAATAAGATTCCTGCTGTGTTTTGTGATGCTCTAAGGATGTTTTATTGGCTGCTCCATCATGTTTAGTTGATTATTTAGTTTGTGATCTTGAGATTTGGGAATCAAATAATGATACTATCTCTGCCAATAGTGATACTATCTCTGCCAATAGTGATACTATCTCTGCCAATAGTGATACTATCTCTACCAATAGTGATACTATCTCTGCCAATAGTGATACCATGTCTGCCAATAGTGATACCATGTCTGCTAAAAGTCCCACTATATCTACCAGTTCTCATAATAATGCAAATTGTAGAAACCCTGGTTTACGTGCTACTTCAGTGGAATCAATTGGTCCTGAGTCAATTACCATTATAACAGAAGCACTTGTACATCAACCAAAATATTGAGCTATTTGTTAATTAAGCTAAAGGAACGATACTTGTTCGGCCTAGCTACGTCCGGTCCAGTTTAACTGTAGGGACACACCTGAAAGGCAAAACAATTACCGGACCAGGAAGCTAATCTTGTAGGGTCAAAAACTGATCGGACCAGGAAGCTAATCTTGTAGGGTCAAAAACTGATCGGACCAGGAAGCTAATCTTGTAGGGTCAGAAATTGACCGGACCAGGAAGCTAATCCTGTAGGGTCAGAAATTGACCGGACCAAGAAACAAGTCTTGTAGAGTCATGGCTGACTGGACCAAGTGGTTAAATATCTGAAGGGTCTAACTTGACCGGACCAGAAACAATAGCAGAATGACCAAACGGTAGTTAATCAGTTTTTCATGCTTTAGATGTAACATTGTAATAATCGTAATTAGTAATCAAATAATGATTAATGCTCTGAACTCAATTTTTTTTAGTTTGTGCGAATTTTCATTGTGTTTTAGTCTGTACCAAATTCGGTCAGAAGTGACCGAACTATGTGATACTTTGCGGGGTATGTTTCTTTGCAGATTAACACACGAGAATGTGTGCGAGCAAGATGGTCGTGTCGGCGTCATTCATTGACTATTCTGAACGCCAGTGTCACCCGGCGGCGCTCGACAGAGTCTAGCCTGAGTTCGTGTGGAGTGGAAGAGAGCGCGCAGTGGTGTAACGAGACAGTCTTGGCTCTGGCGTGTCACGGTGAACGTACGTTACGGAAGCATCGTACGTTCCCGCGACCCCTGGCGTAGGTGTGAGATGGAACACCGGGGTGGTTTTTAGTCAGTAAGAGTCTGACAGACCCCTCCGCCCGCCCCGTGGCGGAGGACATCCATGAGGATTTTCCACCCCGGAAAGTGTATGACGGGGCACAAGTTTCACTTTATGTCCGTTTATTCGGAACCGATCAATAGTAACGCGAGCTGATGTCCATAAAACTAATGATGACAGTTAAATTGCAATAATCATTGTAGGGTTAAACCGGTCCAATGATAAATCGGCTATAGGGAATAATAATATTCCGGGCTAGCCAAAATAAGATAAAATAAATTCTGAAGGGCTTGTAGCCGGACCAGAACTTGTATCTGCAGGGCTTGTAGCCGGACCAGAACTTGTTAATTTGTAGGGCTTGTAGCCGGACCAGAACTTGTCAATCTGAAGGGTCATTGAAGACCGGTCCAGAACTAATTCTTACCAGCCTGTCTGTAGGGTTTAGATAAACCGGTCCAGATTGTAAAGTACGATTTTTGGTCAGGATAATCGAACGATTTATGCTTATTACAGATGTATGAATTGTAAGCGCACGAGGACGTCCGCACGTCAGTATGGCCGTGTCGGCGGCGTTGTCCAAAACAACACATGCACCGGTCACGCCACCGACAAGTACGTCACCTGACTTCTCCCACCGCCCCACTGCTCGACTTGTTTTGACACCAGTATAAAAGAGCGAGCAACGAAGCGGCAGGGGACTTGACCATTGGACATCGTACGGACATCATGTGCTCAGAAACTATATCGCGTTCGTATCTGGTTGTATCGTGTACCTATAGTGCTTGATTTGCTAATGTGATTAAATTGTTCATGAAATTATAATCTGATGTGAAGTGCAAACCGTGTTTCCATTGCGCATTAACCAACACTACCCACTTAGTACGCCCACAGTAATTAAGATATGCCTGATAATAATGACACACACTTTACCTTTTCCTATATATGTATGTATAGAGTGCCAACATGTAAACACTATGGTATATTTTTTGATCGTTTATGTAAGATTATACAAAACTCAAAAAACAAGAAACTTGTAATATGTGGAGACTTTAATATAGACTTGCTAAAGAAAACTAGTCAATCCTCTATGTTTAAAGAAATGTGTTTAAGCAATAATATCACAATTGCAATCCAACAACCCACTAGACTTGCTAGTCAATCATGTATAGACAACATTCTACATAATGTTCAAGGGTGCAAAGCAAGTGTAGTGGAACTAGCGTTGTCTGATCACACAGCCCAAATCCTGCAATATCCTGTGGAAAGAGTATATGGTATTGATCACTGGTATGAATATAAACGTGATTACTCGGAGGAAAACATAAAGAAATTTATTGAAAATCTAAGCCAATTAAGTTTTAAGGAAGTATTTAACTCTAATGACGTTAACGAAGCATACAACGAATTCCATGAAGTTTTTACTTTATTCTACAACTTACACTTTCCATGTATAAAAGTAAAAAATTCTAAAACTAAGAGGCCGAAATGGATTTCAAAGGGCATAAAAATATGTTGTAGACGTAAACGATCTCTCCTTTGGAATTATAGGAAAAAACGGACACACAAAAATAAGTTAATATTTCAGCAATACGCGAAAAGAGTAAAGCGAATTATAAAACTCACACAAAAAGCCCAAAACACATACGCAATAAACAATTCAAACAATAAGTCAAGGACAACTTGGAAAATTATCAATAAAAACAAGCACAACCAACCTCAAGAACATATAAATAATATTAAAATTAATAATACGCCAATTTATGATCCAAGCAAAATAGTTACCCACTTTAATAATTATTTTATTGATCAAATAATACCGGATCCTAATCCCCCACCATTCAAATGCCCCCCATCTCACTGCAAATCAATATTTATGCCTCCTACTGATCCGGTTGAAATCCACAAAATCATAGTTTCGTTAAAAAACACTTCTAGCGTGGGATACGATGAAATTAAGACAAATATTGTAAAAAGAGTAGCTCCTATAATCTCACCTATACTATCACATATAGTAAACTTGTCTATAGAAACAGGTACATTTCCCAATAAGCTTAAATTATCAATAATAAAGCCCATACACAAGAAAGGTGACAAGGACAATATGGACAACTATCGCCCAATTGCTTTACTTTCTATTTTTTCTAAGATCTTTGAAAAAGTAATTTATAATAGCCTATGCAATTATCTTGAAAACAATCATCTACTTGCCAGAGAACAAATGGGATTCAGAAAGAACAAATCAATTAACCTAGCGATATATAGTTTCTGCAAGCGAGTTCTAAGTAATATGGATAAGCGACGTCCAACTGTTGCCTTATTTATGGATATGACAAAAGCTTTTGACCGCGTTGATACTAACATACTATTGGACAAACTTTATGCTATCGGCATTAGAGGTAATGCTCATAATTTAATAAAAACATATCTGACTGGTAGACAGCAACAAACTGTAATATCAAAAATTTGCCTAAAAACAAAAAATATATCTGTATATAAATCTAGCCAGAGACATGTCAAATACGGCGTGCCACAAGGTAGCGTGCTAGGACCATTGCTTTTCTTAGTATACATTAATGACATTCCAGCTGTAACCAAAAATCCTATGACTCTTTTTGCTGACGATAGTACCATTCTTTTTGACTCGTATGACAATAATGATATTATCAATAATATAAATTTGACATTAAAAAATACAATTAATTGGCTAATAAGTAACAATTTAAAAATTAATATCAGTAAAACAAAAGCTATTAACTTTAAACAAAGGCAAGCGGCAGAGAATTTAAACATTAATTATAATGACCACACAATAGAAGTAGTGGAGTCAACAAAGTTTTTAGGACTACACATAGATAATAAAATGACATGGAAGAAACAAATAGAGCACATAAGTAACAAATTAAACAGTTATTCCTTTGCTTTACGTGGTCTCAGTAAAGTTGTTGATATTGCAACCACAAAAATTGCATACCATGGATATGTAGCATCTGCTCTTCGATACGGTGTCATTTTTTGGGGCAACTCCACTGATTGGGAAAGTGCGTTCAGGGCACAAAAAAGGTGTATAAGAGCTATGTGTAACTTAACTCAAACGGACTCATGTAAGCCTTACTTCACGAGATTAAAAATACTGACACTACCCAGCATCTACATCTATGAAACAGCTCTATTTATACATTCCAATCTGGAACTGTTTGAGTATCGCACAAGAAAGCGACATGCAGATAAATTATGCGTTCCTCAAAGTAAAACCGCTCTCCTTTCCAAAAGTTTTGTTTGCATGGGGCCAAAGATTTACAACAAGCTACCCTTAGTTATTCGCAGTTCCAATAGTGTAAATCTATTTAAAAAGAGACTCCAATCTCTCCTTACAGATAAGGCTTACTACTCAGTTAAAGAGTTCTTTGAAGAAAGGTTGTAGTGCAATTTGTTTTATTTTTATTTTATTTTTATTTTAATTTGCTTTAATTCAATTTGACATTTATTAATTTGACTTTATGTAATGGATTGACTATTGATTATTTCTTTTATTTAATTTAACTTTATTATTCTGAATATATTATGACAATTGTATTGTTAATATAATTTGCATGCTAACATAGCTGAATATGGTGAAACTGTACCTGTGCAACATCTTTTGTAAACCCATATTATGCAAATAAAATGATTGATTGATTGATTGATTGATTGCCATACAACGTGGCAATGCAGCAAGCGTTTTGGGCACCTTTGCACCGGGAACTGTTCGGGGCGGGTTATTTGACTAGGTCGACTGGTGACTATTATTAACATTAATAATATATGACATAGGTTTAATTTGTATTTTAATACAAAAATAATCAGTATTTATTCTCACACTATTATTATGTGATCAAAATTATACATACTTACAAAAAATTAAAACAAATTGTATGCCTAAATATTATTATGCTAATAATCATTAGGCCTAGTAACGTTATGCGAATTTTTATGCTAAAACAAATTAGCCTTCAAGATAATTATGCCAACATAAACTGTATGCCAAAAAAAACATGGCAAAGTATTATTATGGCCAAAGTATATTAGGAAAAAGAATATTATGCGAAAAGAAGGGATCCCATTATTCTTATATTATGTTATACATGTTATGTGAAAATAAAGTTACGTAAAATTAATGTATATAATACTGATTATTATGAATAAAAAGAAATCTAAAGAAAAAAGATATGACTTTGAATAATAGTGTAAAAGATGGTTATGTTGAGAAAATATAGGAAAACAAATAAAAGTATAATAGATGTTTATTGCTACTGACATTATGAAGTTGAATGCTTCGGAATTATGAACATTAGAGACGGAGTAGTTAGGAATTGTGATTGTTAGGATGAAAAATGTTAGGAAGAACATTTTCGGATTTCCAATTATCGGAGTTAAAAGTTTAGGTGAACTTTGGCGCACCCGTTGTGAAGATATTTTAGTGGTGCGGTATCTAGGCGAGTCTAAGGACAAAGTAGGTTCGTATGACTTTCGGAATCAAAAGATCACAAATTCCAAAACGCAGCAAAGGATACCTGACCTACCAAAGATACCTACCAAAAACAGTATTTTTATCTCACGAAGCGACGCGCGCTTTACTTGCGCGGGAGCTCTCGTTACCTTCGGAGACAATGGCGAAGTTAGAAACGTGCTTGTTTGTGTGTGTGTGCTATGTGCTGACGGTACTCGTATTAAAGCACACATTTACAGCTCGTTGGTACGCTTGGTTGAAACAAGTAAAGGTGCGTCGCTTCGTGAATTCAAAAAGGCTTAATGTTTACGCAGACGTAATTGTGTCATTATGAAGAACTCGAGACAAGACTTATGGTGATTAGAGATACTAAAAATATCAACAAAACATGACAATGTCTCCTTCCAGACATCTTTTCCTCTCGTTCGTCCGTCGCGACCGTCGCCCGGCTCTCCGCGAGATGGCAGCAGCGAGCTCCACCGCCGCCTGCGCAGCCGTCACGGCACACGCTGATCATCAGGTACGGCAGGTATATGAAACAGTATCAACATCTTATTAATAACATTGTTAATACAGCTTTTGCCCTAAATTGTTGGAGAAGACGCGAATGGTGTCTGGACAAGATACCGAGGACAAAGAATTATCTCCTCCAAAAGTTTGTGAAGCATGTACCTACAATGCGTGCCACGAAAGATGAGACTTGACCCCGCCTCCCCCGCTCTTTTCGCCGCCCCTATGACGTCCGGTCCCGTCCCGCACTCAGGACCTCGTACCGCTAAAGATACCTAAAATCGTGTACTGCGCAAGTCAAACCACGTGGTGTGTCAAGTCTCATCTTTCGTGGCACGCATTGTACCTAGCTCCATTTTTGTTTTATCACGTGCATTTTTCTGTTATACGCTCTTTGAAATAATGAAAAAGGGATTTTACACACATGTTCTGGTCGGCACATACGACTTGGTAGTATTTATTTGTTAAACAACAAAGCCGACCCGAAGAAAATTTCTTTCGGCTCCTGCCGATTGGCAAACTCCGTTCGGCATCTACACTCGCTGAATTGTGTTGGAGCTAAACCAAGCAGTTTTCCCAAGCACTAATGAGACACAATTACTTTTTCTATTGTTACCTACCGATCTTTAGGAGATTTCGCGACATCGGAGCAGATATCTATATGTATAAGGTCCCATTAAAATAGATGGACAAACTTTTAGAAATCATTCAGACCACCAAAATAAGGACGATGGTAAAAAAATAGATAAGAAAAAACGCATAAATACGTACAAGAAAAATAATCAGCTAACGAAAACACACTAATGTGCCGGCAATTTATTATTTTAGGTCAAAATAAAATCACTTTAATCAGTGTTTTTTTCTTTGCTTGGATATTTTTGGTTAGACGAACTGAGCGCTGTGTTAAAAATTGTCCATTTATTTTAATGGGACCCCGTATACAGGGTGACTTTTAATTTGACGTATTCCGGACTGGACGTAATGTTTGTTACCCATTTTCTGGGCCATACTATCAGGTCCTGGAAGGAATACATCAAATTACAAGTAACCCTGTATATTTTTATTTACCCGCTGAATGATGCCAACCCGAAAATGTAGCACCCCTAATTCTTATCGTCGTTGCGCGTGCAAAAGTCGCTATGTGTTATTTAGTTATTTTCGGTTCTTTATGCAGTTTTAATCGTTATTTCAATACACACATACTGTAAAAACAGCTATGTGATTAGTGAAATATTTAAAGAATTACGGAATGTAGCTATGTGATATTCATACATCGAAAGTTCCGTATAAAAACGCTAAGTGTTATATAATTCATATACTTACCTCAAATAAGTTCACTAAAAACACATAGCGACTTTTGCACGCGCAACGACGTTATGCAGTTTTAACCAAAATGACAAAAGGGTCTTTACAGCTTAAACAGCTTTCTGAGGCACAGAAGAAAGAGCCTTGATTTTATAAAGTAAGAAAAATTAACAAACAAACGCTGCAATCTCAGCTTGATTGAACCTCGTGTATTTTATTTCGTGACGAGTAATTACTCTATTAGTTTGTGACAAGTCAAATGTTTACTTTGCCATTTGTGAAAAAAAAAGCATGAGATACTTACCAATTCTCTTTTAGCTTACAGCTTCCAACTTATTATAACAATACAGAATTAAATTAAATTAGCGAAACTGCAGATGTGATAGGTGTCTATTGATATCTAAACACCATAAGGGGCCATTCAAGTATTACGTAAGCACTACAGGGGGGCGGGGGGGGTCTTTCCTTTGCTTATTTTTGATGACATGGGGGATGGGGGGTCTGGATGGTGATTACGTCAGCAGTATTTATTTTTTTACTTTTTCGGATTTTCTACAATATTTAGTCGATTTTGGTTTGAACACATATGGCAACCCTACTTGTCTATGCTTGAAAACGAAACGCATATAACTGCTGTTCATGAATCAATAAAGAAACCAGGAACACAATTTTTTTCAATGTGTTCTGGTTTCTTTATTGATTGCATGCATGATGTTTACGTAAGCATGGGAGGGGGGTAAGAGCTTTGCTTACTTGTGCTGACGAGGGGGAGGGGGGGGCTAATAATTGCAAAAAATCTGCTTACGTAATACTTGAACGGTCCCTAAGATAAAAATTAAAAACATTTGATTTTTTTTGGGAGGTCAACGACCGCTGCTAATGTCATTACTTACTTGAAGAAAAAAAAAGTGAGACTTGAGAAAATCTGTTTTGTTTTGTTTTATCGTATGTATGTATTTAAATGTCTATACCCCATCACGGCCTTGAACTTTACAAAGAAAACGGACTTTCAAACTGATATTTCAAGTTAGTGACACTAACTAAACGAGGTTGATGACCCCAAAAAAAAACATCATATTAATATTTTTTTTGTTTTTATCTTGTTTAGATATCCATAATTCCATACTCTTCGCGTCTGCGGAGTTTAGCTAGCCAATTTAAAATAACCCTGTATATAATCTTGCTAATCATTCATTAATATTTACGCTTGGCGTCAGCTGGGTGGGTGGGAAGCTACCCATTACAGTACCCGGCGATAAATATTGCACATCGACCTTTACCTTTTTTTGTATTTTATACAAAGAATAAAAATAATTATAAAAAGAAGCAAATCATAATTGTTTTAACAGCTCCTAATAGATACCGGACTGTTTGTATTTAGTGCGACAGAGATAACGCTCTACGAAGCCGAAATTAGCCGATTGATGGCCGATTGTCTCTTTCTAAAGGTCGATGTGCAATATTTACCGCCGGGTACTGTACTATCAGTAGTAATCTAATAAAATGATACTGTCATCTTCCAGGGCAAGATGAGCTTGGCATCCAAGATCCACGGCTTGGCGGAGCGCTTGCAGCAGCTCGGCAGGAGTTCGGGAGATTCCGTTGATGGCAGTGATAAGGGATCTAGAAGTCGAACGGGTAAGTTGTGGTCACGTTTTTGAAGAGACATTTTCCTGTATGTCTTCGATATCCTCTAACTCAACACCATCTTTACTGTACTTTCACTCCACGACAACTGAGGAAGTCGTGCAGTATTTGAAGTTGAAGACCAACTGGACTCTGAGGGTCGAAAGGTTGGAATCGTGCCACAACATCAACTTTAAGTCATTCATGGTACGAGTTCCAACCCAACATCTACAGACCTGTCTGAAAGAGGACTTTTGGCCAAAAGGTGTCGTAGTCGTGACGCCGACAACGTTACATGTATAGTTTTAAGGTTTTTTAACATGTACTCGTATTAGTTTATTATTGTATAAGATTATTTTGTGTATTTTATCTATGGGCCTTAGTTGCCTGATAATAAAATGATTATTATCTCTCCTTTATTTGACTAAATACATATAAATTATATTTTTAAATATTAATATAAAAAGAAATATAAAAACATGATTATTATTATTATTATTTATCTATACACGATCCAAGCAGAAATGTTAAACACATGATCGCCAAAACAGCTGTAAACTTTCATAAGACTGCGATTTTTTTTTTTTTTTTTATTACACGGTTCTGGCGTGTGGCGACCGCGTTCCGCGTTTGAAGGCCTCCCACGAAGTGGGCCGCCGATGATGAAATGGTTCAGCTCACGGGTATAGTTCAGAGTGAGCCCAAAAGCTTCAGACTTTTCATCACGTGATGTTTTACTTTAACCCCCCCCCCCCTAGGTGATACATGGTGAGGTTTAAGACTACCCCGCACATTGTGTGTTCCAGGGAGTGTCCATCCGATGTTCACGGTCACCACGCACCCCTCATACTCCTCCCACGAGCTCTGCCTGGACAGGCGCAACGAGACCAGCCCCAGTCACAGTCAGATGTCTCGAAACTCAAGCCGGAAGAGCAGCAACTCGCTCAGGGTCAACCAGTCTACGAAGATCGAAGGTAATTATGATGAAAAAGTGGCGCCCCGTAGTAGACCGCTCTTTTGAGGACATCATTCGAAGAAGCATCTACCCACTTCTGCTGAATACAGCACGTTTGCTTGTCAGCAGCAGTTCAAATCCAGCCTGTGATTGCACCGCTGCTGTTGACATTTGGCCTTATCACTAAGGTTGGTAACTATCATCAAACCTTCGGCCCTTGCTGTTACAGGTCTACACAGATAGTCGGCTGCTACAGGAGCAATCAGGTCGTTTACAAAAAAGTCTAACTTTCGAGCGTTCAATAATTTTATTATAATTTTTCGTCTTGGTATTCGCAATTTTTTAAGGATCATTTATTTAATTAATATATTTACATTATAATTATATAGGTATATTTAGTGGAAAAAAAAATAACAAAAATAAATTCTAACTTAACTAAAACTATACAGAAACTAAAAAATAGCGTCGAAAAATTCATCCGCATCGCTGTCGACTGGTAATGTACCTAAGAGACTGGCGGCATTACCACGTTGTATGGCGATGCTTAGCCTCTGGCCAAGGTAAAAGTCAGCCCTTGGGTCACGACTCACGGGAAGTGTCAACCAGCCGTTTAGAAAATTCTTTAAAAAGACCATGAGCACTCGGACCCCACGGCCCGAGAGTTTCAACCCCAAACGGCTCGAAAATATAATTTCCAATAACGTTATCAGGATCATTTGGTTCAAGTTCAAATTATGTTATTGCCGCTCTGACATCAATTATTAACAGCCTGCCATTACCATCTTCTAATATTATGTTTTTTGTTTACAGATTTCAGGCACCTAATGAGACGGTCTTCAACTCTCGAAGTGCATACAGCGAGGGTGTCCCTCAAAGACATCGTATGCTACCTGTCGCTGTTAGAAGCTGGAAGACCTGAAGACAAACTAGAGTGTGAGTAAGATATATGCAATGGTCACGAAACTTCTTTCTTTAGTAACAAAGTTAGTAAGATTAGCACCCTCTGACTTTACTCAGAACGAGATGCTTCGGCAGCTACCGCTGTGTAATGTTTATGGAAAGGCTTCGAAAAAAGGCTCCTTCAAACAGGCGCGACACAAAGGCACCGCAAGTCGCGCAACGAGCGGTGCCTTTGTGTCGCGCGCGATTATATCACCGTTTGTTTGCCTTAAAATAATGGACGTAGCGTAGACTAGTACAATCTATTGTATTTCAACACTTGGAAGTTACAAAATCTGATTAACTCTGATATAAATCTGTTTCTGATGAATAATGAGCGATGACCAAGATGGCGGGACGGGCGGCGCGAATTGGAAGCACGGGCGCGGCCGGCCTCGTGTCATGGATACGCAGGCACGGCGGTAGTAAGTCCTGCCGAAGTGCGCCATCGGGCGGCGGCGCGGCGGGGCCGTAACACAGATAATTAATGGCCCATATTATTTAACACGCTACTGAAACAGCAGAATTAAATGGTTTAGTTATTTTCCTTTAGTTCTTGATTCCAAACTATAGAATAGAATTAAAATAGTAGCACTGCAAGAACTCACAGACAAAGTACTAGATAATCTTTTTGAGCGCTGAAAATTGGTTGAAAGTATTTCGAAAGACCAGATTTAAAATCAGTACCTTACCATTTGACAGTCATGTTCCGCCTCTATGACACTGACGGGAACGGCGTACTAGACACGAATGAGATGGACTGCATCGTCAACCAGATGATGACCGTCGCCGAGTACCTGGGCTGGGAGACTTCGGAGCTTAGACCAGTGAGTAAATAAAACATCATACATTAAATTACCATCCTTTCTTACTGCTTAAAGAGCCTTTTGGCCTCGTATAGGACTTTCTGTTTCATTTTTCTTTTTGTATTTTTTTAAATATAATTTGGTTTTTTTTATTTTTGACTGTGCTTAGTTTAGTTTGTGATCTTCCTGTATGAGTCGCAATAAATACTTTTCCTTTCTTTCTTTCCTTTCTTTTTTTTTCTTTTCTTTCTTATTTGGGGTGAACGTTGGTGAAATATCTAAGATTTGTGACGGAATAATAATAATAATAACACCCCGCAGGTAGTAATATGAAGTAAAAGAAAGGAAAATGGGTTCACATCAATAGTGCAATTATATTTGAATTCACTCGCAATTCAACCTTCTTTTTGCAGATCCTACAAGACATGATGGTGGAGATAGACTACGATGCTGACGGTACCGTATCGCTAGACGAATGGAAGCGAGGAGGGTCAGTAAAAGTTATTTCAACTTTTCTCTTAATATTTTTTATTTTATTTTTATTCCTGAATGCTCTTGACATCGAAAAAAAGTCTTTCAAATAGGGCTACATTTTTTTAACGAAACCATTTCAGTTCGAAAAAAAAAAAGGCTAAACGAATAGAATTTTTTAAACCTTAACAATAATAGAAAGTCTTCACAATCGCCCACTGAGTCAAGGTGATTCTTGTCACAAAAGTTATCGTTTATAATATTGTTAGGACAGAAGTGAAATTAAATAGAAGAATTATTTGATATCCTTAAAACTAATTAAAAAGAATTCTCAACCATAGCAAAATTACAATCAGACGAACAAAATCATCGCTAATCAAATTAAAGAAATCAACAAGAGATTATTGAGATACCAGCCGGTCGATTCTGTAAAAATCTCACCGTGAAAACTTAGGTGAAGTGAGTTTGTTTTTGCTAGGAATTGACACTATTGACAGCTCACTCCACGCTCACTTCACCTCAGTTTTCACGGTGAGATGGTTACAGAATCGCACTGCTGATTACACCGAACGGTTGACAGCTGACGGATAGTGCTTCTGCACGCAACGCTGTCAGATACCATAGACTGCCAAACAAAGACCAGAGAGCCTGGCCTGCAGCCTGCGGCAGCCTTGCAGTGACCGCGTCCCCCGCGCTCCTGGGCCGGGTAGTGGTAGTAGTATCCAACAATATGTTAATAGAGGAATTTATGCATCCGCTTCTATCCTAAAGAAAATCCAGCAGTGCGATTCTGTAACCACCTCACCGTGAAAACTTAGGTGAAGTGAGCGTAGAGTGAGCTGTCAATAGTGTCAATTCCTAGCAAAAACAAACTCACTTCACCTAAGTTTTCACGGTGAGATTCTTACAGAATCGACCGTCTGGTCTTCTCGCAAATTCATTACTTTTTTTCGTCCACAGCATGACGACCATCCCCCTGCTAGTACTTCTGGGCTTGGACACGAACGTCAAGGAGGACGGCGAGCACGCGTGGAGACTCAAGCACTTCAGCAGACCTGCTTACTGCAACCTGTGCTTGAACATGCTCGTGGGGCTGGGCAAAAAGGGGCTGTGCTGTATATGTAAGTATTTTGGTATTTTTTTTTTACTGTCTCCTCATCTGCCTAACCTTTTGCCAACTATATTGGGGACGGCTTCCAGTCTAACCGGATTCAGCTGAATACCAGTATTTTACTTGGAGCGACTGCCTATCTGATCTCTACAACCCTGTTACTGGGTAATACCCCATGGGGGGGTTACGGGTCCCCCCTCCAAAAATAGCTGAAATTGCGAAAAAAAAATCAAGTGTTCCCTACATTTATGCTCGCATAACTCGTTAAAATATACTAAACAGCAGATTTTTTTTTTACGATTTCAAGTTTGGTCCCATAGTAAAAGTTGATCATAATGATGAGTACAATGCATTACCTCTTAAGAGATTTTGCGCATTTAACGTTACACGTTGTAATGCAAAATTATTAACATTATTAGTTATAAGTAGGTACTCCTAGCTATTCCTATAGCCACTCCAAAAAATCCACCTTGAGGTGGATACGTGGACGGAGAGTAATGGGTAGCTCACCGTCCGACCAGGACCAGGCCCGTGCCGGACGGCGCGTACGTGTTCCACGCGCGCCTCAAAGAGATGTCAGCATCAAGTGAAGGGGTCCATTAGGGTCGAAGCCTGCCGGGTCAGCGGGATTGTCCGAAAGGGTTACCGCTGGCCCGGAACATAAAGGGCTAAGGAAGGAACACGGGTGGGTTTTAGTCAGTAAGAGTCTGACACTCCCTTCCGCTCCACCCAGAGCGGGAGGGGTAATTTGATGATTTCCCATCCTGAAAAAAAAAAGGTGGATACGTGGAAACGGATGTCCGAGAATCCACCCGAAGCCTATAAATTCCTTTTATCCGACAAGGCCTGAGGTGGGTTTTTGTACATGCGTTTGCGCGTATCCTCCTTAGGGTAGATTTTAGCTAGGTAGATAAATAGCATACTCTTTATTGTACACCATTGTATGTTAGTTCTCCTGCGGATCTCCTCATTTATGATTCGATCACGCAGGGAAACTCCAAGCATAGCGATAGCCCTCTCCATTGCCCTTTAGGTAACTGCCCGAAGAATTGCCAAACTTAAGTGGCAGTGGGCAGGGCACATTGCTCGCAGAACAGATGGCCGATGGGAGCTTGTTTTTTTTTTAAAATAGTTTTATAGGTTTAATCTCTAATCATTAGATTAGTCTTCTGTGCTCCTACTGATTGTTCGTTCTCCCGCCCCAGTCTGCAAGTTCACAGTGCACGAGCGCTGCGTGCAGCGCGCGCCGGCGTCGTGCATCGCGACGTACTCCAAGTCCAAGCGCGCGTCCGCCACGCTCGCGCACCATTGGGTAGAAGGTATGTGCTAAATATTCATATCGTTCTGACCTCAACACATCCAGCGGTGCTATTCTGTAAAAATCTCACCGTGAAAACTTAGGTGAAGTGAGCGTGAGGTGAGCTGTCAATAGTGCCAATTCCTAACAAAAACAAACTCACTTCACCTAAGTGTGCCTAAGTTTTCACGGTGAGATTTTTATTGAATCGACCGGCTGTATCAAATCCTGGACGAGTTGAAATAAGCTACAGTACCCGGCGATAAATATTGCACATCGACCTTTTTACACAAAACCATTTTATACAAAGAATAAAAATAATTATCAAAAGAAGCAAATCATAATTTGTTTTAACAGCTCCTAATAGATACTGGACTGTTTGTATTTCGTGCGACAGAGATGACGCTCTACGGAGCCGATATTAGCCGATTGTCTCTTTCCAAAGGTCGATGTGCAATATTTATCGCCGGGTACTGTACCTACTCATTTTTAGGGTTCCGTTTCTCACCTAACCTCCCCCCTGCTTAATTGCGTAACACACTGTCAGTAGCAATGGCTTCGATTTTGATAGTTCAACAACATTCATTGCGTTATTTACGCTGTTGAGCAGACATCTTTTGCGAACATTATGAAGTAATGGATTATTAGCAATATATCCTTCAAAATTACTCAGATTGAGATCAATAGTGCGTTACGCCACCCTGAATATTTCGACACAAATATCTTCTTGTTCCGACAAAAAAGGAAGAAGTTCCAGGTGGTCCGACGACCTTGTGAAGGCCGCAGGGCCCGCAGGTACCCGTTGGATGCGAGAAGCACAGAACCGGTCGAAGTGGTGGTCCTTGGGGGAGGCCTATGTCCAGCAGTGGACGTCTTTTGGCTGAAATGATGATCTTCTTGTTAATTTCCAGGCAACTGCCACGGCAAGTGCGCGCGGTGTCGGAAAAAGATCAAGGGCTACAACGGAATAACTGGACTGCACTGTCGATGGTGCCATATCACTGTGAGTTCAGTATTTTACACTAAAAGCTATCACAAATACAAGCATTTGTACTGACGTCAGCACATCAAGCTACCCGAACCTGTCAAATTTTCCCAATCAACCTTGAACCTAATGCTTTAGCGATAAAGTTGAAAATCTATTTGTACCTATGTTTTACAATAAACGAATGAATCTGATTACTACAGCTGCACAACCGCTGCGTGGGCGCGGCGGGCGGCGCGTGCTCGCTGGGGCGGCACGCGCGCCACCTGCTGCCGCCCACCGCCATCCGCCCGCTCGTGCTGGACCGCCAGCGCTCCCTGCCGCACCGCCCGCAGCAGGACCAGGTAACACCCGACACTACAGCTGCACAACCGCTGCGTGCTCGCTGGGGCGGCACGCGCGCCACCTGCTGCCGCCCACCGCCATCCGCCCGCTCGTGCTGGACCGCCAGCGCTCCCTGCCGCACCGCCCGCAGCAGGACCAGGTAACACCCGACACTACAGCTGCACAACCGCTGCGTGCTCGCTGGGGCGGCACGCGCGCCACCTGCTGCCGCCCACCGCCATCCGCCCGCTCGTGCTGGACCGCCAGCGCTCCCTGCCGCACCGCCCGCAGCAGGACCAGGTAACACCCGACACTACAGCTGCACAACCGCTGCGTGCTCGCTGGGGCGGCACGCGCGCCACCTGCTGCCGCCCACCGCCATCCGCCCGCTCGTGCTGGACCGCCAGCGCTCCCTGCCGCACCGCCCGCAGCAGGACCAGGTAACACCCGACACTACAGCTGCACAACCGCTGCGTGCTCGCTGGGGCGGCACGCGCGCCACCTGCTGCCGCCCACCGCCATCCGCCCGCTCGTGCTGGACCGCCAGCGCTCCCTGCCGCACCGCCCGCAGCAGGACCAGGTAACACCCGACACTACAGCTGCACAACCGCTGCGTGCTCGCTGGGGCGGCACGCGCGCCACCTGCTGCCGCCCACCGCCATCCGCCCGCTCGTGCTGGACCGCCAGCGCTCCCTGCCGCACCGCCCGCAGCAGGACCAGGTAACACCCGACACTACAGCTGCACAACCGCTGCGTGCTCGCTGGGGCGGCACGCGCGCCACCTGCTGCCGCCCACCGCCATCCGCCCGCTCGTGCTGGACCGCCAGCGCTCCCTGCCGCACCGCCCGCAGCAGGACCAGGTAACACCCGACACTACAGCTGCACAACCGCTGCGTGCTCGCTGGGGCGGCACGCGCGCCACCTGCTGCCGCCCACCGCCATCCGCCCGCTCGTGCTGGACCGCCAGCGCTCCCTGCCGCACCGCCCGCAGCAGGACCAGGTAACACCCGACACTACAGCTGCACAACCGCTGCGTGCTCGCTGGGGCGGCACGCGCGCCACCTGCTGCCGCCCACCGCCATCCGCCCGCTCGTGCTGGACCGCCAGCGCTCCCTGCCGCACCGCCCGCAGCAGGACCAGGTAACACCCGACACTACAGCTGCACAACCGCTGCGTGCTCGCTGGGGCGGCACGCGCGCCACCTGCTGCCGCCCACCGCCATCCGCCCGCTCGTGCTGGACCGCCAGCGCTCCCTGCCGCACCGCCCGCAGCAGGACCAGGTAACACCCGACACTACAGCTGCACAACCGCTGCGTGCTCGCTGGGGCGGCACGCGCGCCACCTGCTGCCGCCCACCGCCATCCGCCCGCTCGTGCTGGACCGCCAGCGCTCCCTGCCGCACCGCCCGCAGCAGGACCAGGTAACACCCGACACTACAGCTGCACAACCGCTGCGTGCTCGCTGGGGCGGCACGCGCGCCACCTGCTGCCGCCCACCGCCATCCGCCCGCTCGTGCTGGACCGCCAGCGCTCCCTGCCGCACCGCCCGCAGCAGGACCAGGTAACACCCGACACTACAGCTGCACAACCGCTGCGTGCTCGCTGGGGCGGCACGCGCGCCACCTGCTGCCGCCCACCGCCATCCGCCCGCTCGTGCTGGACCGCCAGCGCTCCCTGCCGCACCGCCCGCAGCAGGACCAGGTAACACCCGACACTACAGCTGCACAACCGCTGCGTGCTCGCTGGGGCGGCACGCGCGCCACCTGCTGCCGCCCACCGCCATCCGCCCGCTCGTGCTGGACCGCCAGCGCTCCCTGCCGCACCGCCCGCAGCAGGACCAGGTAACACCCGACTACACTATACAGGCTGGCAGAGACCTTTTAATAGCCGACAAAAAATTTAAATGCAGAGCGTCCATAACATAGAATAACGTATCTATGGTTTAGAATTATGTACTGAATACTAGGTAACAGATTGCACATCGATGATGATACCCCTGTAGGTATAAGAATATAGAGGTGTGAGGAACAGAGTACCGTGTAAAGTTCACTCATACTCTATAGAAAAGGGAGGATCCTCCGACCAGACGGGTGTTGTATCTGGCGGGCAACTGCCCGATGATTCATGTCGGGCCGTTGTATCTATGCTAGTTGCGCGGTAAACTCTGCTTGCGCGATGCACGATTTTGCGTGACGTCAGTATGACGCGTTGTTTTGCTTGTGGCGTTGTAGACACCGCTACAAGAACAACGAATCAAATAATTTTTCGGACTGGAATCATGACGGCAATAATACTTCATAATACAGCTCCAGGTCCAAGGCCTGTTAAACGGCCATCTTGATTTAGGTAAGTATATTTAGGTTTTAATCAAGGCTTCAATCTAGGCTATGGATGAACCACGTCTTTATAAATGTACAGAGTTATTGGTAATACATTAACAACCTCTCAGGACTGTATTACTAACATCATAAACAATTTTTAGATTTTAATTCATCAAACTTTTATACAAAAATGAAAATATTTCAATTCAACGAATTGAAGTATTCGATTTTCTGTTACGAACTCTACACGAAGCCAAAGAAAGCGCTAGTTAAGTAAACAAACTGCCGTGTCTAGCACAAAATTCAGCGAGGGGAGCGTTATTATGTTTTGTAAAAAGTCACCTAGTTCGGGTGGGTCGCTACCTAACACTAATTCCGAACCATCACTACTTGCACCTGTAATAAAAAGTGAAACCTTAAAAAACACTATAATGCTTCCTATTTCATTTTCTCCCACGTTAAATCTTATGAATTTACATGTCTCTTTTTACTGTCGCTTTTTCGATTCATAAACTTTCAAATCACAACGATGCTAAAGAACATCCATCCGTCCGTCCGTCCGTCCGTCCGTCCATGTCATTTGTAATAATAAAAACAAAAACACTGTATAATGCTACCTATCTCATTTTCTCCCACGTTAAATCTTATAGGTATGTCTCTTTTTATTTTACTGTTGCTTTTTCGTTTCATAAAATTTCAAATCATAACGATGCTAAAGAAGTTTTCACTTCAAAAATATTTAAATTTTATTTTTAGGCACTATAATTGTATGGAAAATTTGCTCCTCTTGGCTAAATGTTCACCTTTTGTAAACGTTTTTATTAAATAAATTATAATTATTATTATAGAAGTTTATGATGTTAGTAAATAATCCACTTCTGCAAGGTTGTTAATGTTTTACCAATAATCCTGTATAATTATACCCAAGTCCAAATTCCACTCAACATGATGTAACTAAAAAATTGTCACTTTCTCTATTCCAGCAATGCCTCCCCACCTCAATATCCCTTCCAATTTCAATAGCAGCGACCTCGGAAGAGAAAAAAGAAGAGACAGACAAACGCGAGGCCCGAGCGCCCCCCATCTCCTTCCAGATCACGCCCCCCGACGGCTCCTGCCCCCTGCTCGTGTTCATCAACCCCAAATCCGGGGGCAGGCAAGGATCCAGGGTGTTGAGGAAATTGCAGTACATTCTGAATCCAAGGCAGGTGCATGATATTGCGAAAGGAGGTGGGCCTACTCAGGGTGAGTTCTTGATAGAATGGCTTTGGTCTGTCGGCCATTTATTCATTGTTGTTTTTACCCAAAAGTAGTGCGCCTTAATAGGAAACCCTCGATGTTTGGCTGTCTGCCAAAGGGCTGCAATTTTAGAGCCGAAACAACCTGTCTGTGAAATGTTGGCGGTTCAAGGGTCGTTAGAATCAGACAACTAGCTTGATAGAATGTACTTTAATGAATATAACTAGTGAATTTATGTTACAATGCGCATTGAAGTAAACTGCTTACTTAGCTTAAAATGATACTTATATTCTAAAGGAGTGTACTTACTACGTTATGCATTATTAAGGACCATACATACACTTCACCTCCTAGGGCGAGGGAAAAAAAAATCAAATACATGTGATTTTTTTTTCACATTTCCAAAATAACTCTATATTAATGTTTATAGTAAAGTTTAAAGTTAATATACTTGTCTACCCAACAAACTATAAAATTATGTTACTTACGTCTAACATTGCATGGTGCCGATTCTGTTGTCACAAAATTCACTAAACTAGACTAAAAATCACTAAAATTTAGTTTACTCCTGTCAAACGACGTAACCTATTCTGAAATTAACTAAAGTGACACAACTTAACTATATTATAGTTTGACAGCACTAATATCATTTTAGTTACTCAATTTAGTGAAAAGGGCAGTTTTGCTATTCTGAATCTGACGTTTTTCACCTAAAATTTTGGTTGTCAAACTAAATTAGACTATTTTTAATCGCGATTAAAAAGGTGTGGAATAAAATTAGTTTTAATTGTCATGAACTAAGATTTCCAAAGCACATTTCTCATTCAAGTTCCTAAAAATTTGATTATGGAAGCTTATGTGATTGCAGCTGTTGTCGGTTCGGCAGAAAGGTAAATACGTTATTAATCTAAGGGTAAATAATAATATTATTGTTAATAGAATACTATACGAAGAATACGTCATTGATACGAAGTGTATTTGTGAAAACATTATGGGATTTTTGCACTGAACTTATAAGTAGCTTTGTACTACAATATGATTTGGAAAAGAAGTGCAAGTGAAGCAATAAACATTTGAATTGGATAAATCGACTTTCTGATTCTGTGAAATAAGAATTAACTATTTTTTTAGAAACCATCAAGAAAGAGTTCGATTGGAAATATTGCGAGACCATTCCAACCCATTCCACATGGATGAAGAAAAGTTTAAAAAAATTTTTAGACTCCCTAGATCGGGAGCACTTTATTTGGTGGATATGTTAAGGAATCCTCGGTTGGATGAAGGATTTCTCCCCAAACACATAAAGGTTAGAACAGTTTTGTTTCTTTTCTTTTGTATCCTTTCATAACAGATGCTTACACCCTATATGTAGGGTGTGTAGTAATTCCTTAGATATCTTTATTTAGGAATTAGTCTTGCTAAATTACAAGTTTGTAAGAATTAAAATTCCTAAGATTTTGTGATTTTTCAGTCAGAGAGTCTTATCTCACTTTTATATATAAGGGTGATAGATTATACTTAGGTATTTTAGTCATTACTTAGTACCTACCTGTATGATAATAGAGCTCATATTCATATTCAGATCCTAGCTGCACTCAATCTGTTTGCCCAAGGCAGTTATCAAACAGCTGTTGGGCAAGACAACATACTTGGGCTCAGCCAGCCATCAGTAAGCAGGTGCCTAGCTCTAACAGCAGAGGAAATTTTAAAAATATTATCCCCTCAATACTTGAGGTTTCCCATGACCCGTGAAGAAAAGGAAGTGGCCAAGACAGAGTAAGTTCAATTTAATATTTCTTTCTTTTAAAAGGTACTAGGTTTCTGAATGTTTTTTTTTTAATTTCTTCTCTGTCAAACTTCAGAAAAGTGAAAAGAGAATAATAAATAAGTTTAAGATAATTAAAACATAACATCACTTTTTACAGCTAACAAAGCTGAGAACTGCACCACTCTTATTCATGTACCATTTTGCTTGTTTCAGTTTTCAAGACCTATATAATATGCCCAACACATTAGGTGCAGTAGATGGGACCCATGTAGCAATAGCAAAACCTCCGCTCAATCACCCTACTGCACCTGGCAACCTATTCTACAATCGAAAAGGCTATTATAGCATCAACAGCTGTCAGATTGTGAGTATAAACAATTTTTTTTAACACACTTAATTATCTTGAAACCTTGACTAAAAAAAAAAAACCTTTCAGGTATGCAGTGCGAGGGGCAAAATTATTGGCCTCAATCCTAATTTCCCGGGCTCCACGCATGATGCTGCAATTTGGAGGGCATCTACCATCAATAGAGCCCTGAGAAATGACTTTGTGCGTGGGGAAAGATCTCAGTGGCTTCTGGGTAGGTCACTAGTAAACTTTTATACCTGCTAGGTATATCTATTAGCTAAGTACATTATAACGTTTTATTTTTTGTAGGTGATAAGGGATACCCACTACAGCCATGGCTCATGACTCCCATTATGGTGCCAGCAACTGAAGCGGAGGCTGCCTACAATGAATGCCACATCAGGGCAAGAAATGTGGTGGAAATGTGCAATGGGCGCCTCAAGAATAAATTTAGATGCCTACACAGGCATCTCTGTCTGCACTACCAGCCAGAAAAGGCAGCTAAAATTATTCTGGCATGTTGCACCCTGTACAATATGTTTTTGGAAACATTGGATGGTAAGTGTTCCTAGTTTGCTTATTAATATTATGTAATTCTTTACATTTGCAAAGTAAGAAATCTAAATAAGTGTATTTTTGCAGATGAAGAAGATATTGATGTGACTGAGGACAGCGATGTGAATGAGGACAGCGAGCAGAGTGCGATTGTGGAGGATACCAGCACCGATTTTCTTGCCGAAGCAAGGGAAATTCGGCAGTCTCTTGTAAATCATTTTAATTAAATTAAACATCTTATACTTTACTAAAAAAATGTAATTTTTTTACCATTAAACCTATCCTTAACCCTAAACAAAATAATAAACAATCAACAAAATATAATAATCAACAAAATATAATAATCAACAAAATATAACAATCAACAAAATATACAAAATAATTAACAATCAGCGGCTGTAATTTTTGACATAATTCCTGTAATTTTTGACATTAATCTCGTAATTTTGACATCTATCTTGTAAATTTGACATAAATCTTTAATGACAGACATGTAGTTACTTTGACATTATTCTTGTATTTGATTGACATTAAAGTTTTTTGCCTTAAATTTAATTTTGACATTATAACATAAAAAATAATTTCTAATTTGTATAGTTTCTAAATCAAAACTTTGTAATTGCATTTTTCGATTTTTAGTATTGTTAATACCTACTTTTCATTGTTATGGAAATATTTGTACGCCGATACTTACGGCTAAACATGATTGGACTCAAATTATATAATATCTTGCATGCTCTTGTATGTATACAATGTTTAACAAATAAAGAAATCTAATCTAATCTAATCTAATCTAATCTAATCATAATAATTTAAAACAATGAAATAACGGTTTAGCACTAATGTCAGTAGCGAGCTGTAGAGGATTTGGAACAAGCACTTAATGAGAATAGCAGGTTTGATGCTGTTGTAAGCTCCAAGACAAAGTAATGGAGAAGAAACCCATCAGGTTTCATTCCCATTATCTTCATCTTGGGCATTTTGCACCAAAACTGGAATGCCGGAAGAGCGAATGGCAGCAGCCAAAATTTCTGCTGCCTGGACAATGCTTTCCCGGAGTAACCGGCTATTCTCATTAAGTGCTTGTACCAAATTGTGGTGCACTGGGGGGCGGGGAGTCCTCGGCAGTCTTCTACGACGCGTAACTCTACTGCTTGCACGCTGTAGTGGAACTGCACGAGTCCCACCATCAGTTTCCACAGGCTGCTCTTCAAGTACGGGCTGTAGAGAGGGCGACATACTTTGTTGTGGGGCAGGTGACATGGGCAGTGGGGACGAGAGAGGTATTCCCTGAAATAAAAATAAAAAAAAAACAGTTAATTCATTGAATACCATGTGAGCACCAGTGCTCCAATAAAATAGATAACAAAATTGTCTTATTTATTGGTTAGTGATGTATTTATAAAAATTGGCCTTCAGCCATAAAAATACCATGAATATTAAAATAAATTACCGTTTCCAAAGAGGCAAAACCATCGACAGAAGCAGACCCAATGATATCAAGAATTTTATTCTCAATATCATTGAGATCTGCCCCTGCCGGTCCTCCACCTGTAGCCCTGATGGAGGCTCTAACTTTTCTCGCCTTTGTTTTAACTTTTGCCACCCACACACTCCAAATCTGTTGAAATTAAATTAGTTTAGTTTACAATGAAAATTATGCAATCCAGTATTTCATATGAAATAAATCACTTACATGTTGCCACTGCTCTACAGTCCTGTTGCAGCCGAGTTGGTTCAGCTCGCTACTGACGTTGGTCTAAAACTCCATAACTCCTGCATCAGCTTGATTTTCTAAAAATGTAAGACAAAAAATAAGACGCTACATATTAGTAGATCTGAATTTATACCTAATAATAGGATAATAAATTAACATACACAACAATAAACTGATAATTAATATTGATGCTCTCAAATTTTCTTTCGTTGTTTATGTCATTGCTAAGGATTTATCAATAAACTAACAAGTAGTAATTGTATTTCTTACCTCTGGCCATTATCTGATTGTTATGGAGCCGCTCCACGAGAAGCTCCTGCTGTTTTTTATTTGCTCGTTTTCTGGACGATTGCATGCTTTACTTAAAAATTATAAGAAACTAAAGAAACAGTTCAAAACAGAAAACACCCAACAGAAAATTTGACATAAATCAACAAATAGAAGATGAAGACAGATGTCCTTGATAGGGCTTTCCTACGGCGACGAGAATACCGGAGATTAATTTAAACTTAGTGTACGAAACACCGTACTTTTTTTTCTCGAAATAACATTTTTATTCTTAAATAAGCTTTATAACGCTGAAATAAATAGCAAGATAATCATGCTACCGGAATATGTTTTTTAAATGCTGTTAGTTTGTTGATTTTAATAAAATTAAAGGTTTTTTTCTCATTGAAAACCGAAAAAATCTCCGCCAAAGTTCTAAATCGTTTTCGGTGTACAACCCTAGCAGGATCACGTTGGCCACAGATAATAAAAATATATATAGGTTATTGCATCTTAATTTATTACAATATAAACAACGATATAGTTTTACGCCGTCATTATGCTCCCTTTAATTCATTTGAATAACTATTATTAAATAATTAAAGATTATTTAATTTTACCCAGGTTTTTTTTGCAATTCATATCATTTCGTTCATTTTCATTCACTTTTTAATTTAATTTCCTACAGATCTTGGTCTATGGTTTACTTAACTTAGCGATTGTCAAACTCGAATTTAGTTATGTCAAAGTTGTTTTTAAGTTTAGACAATCTTGTTTACAGAATAGCTTTTAAGATTCTCTTAACCAAAAATTAGAAATTTTAGTGATAGTTTAGTTTAGTTCGGTGTACAACAGAATCGGCACCAATGTTACTAAATTTATCTAAATTAACAATAATCTTATTTATACGAGTAGGTACTATTACTTATGCAATACAATCCAATTATTATTGAAAATACGGTTTTGTCCTATTTTTATGAACTAGTTCTATCTTATTATTTTTATATATCCTAACATTACAACCTAAATCTTCTTTAACTCTAAAAGGACCTTCAAAAATAGCATCTAGTTTACGTCCTGTTTCATTTTTTAACAAAATTAGGTCATTTTCCTGATATATAATAGGATTCATTGCCTTATCGTACAATTCCTTGCGTTTGTATTTATTACACAGTAAATTATTTTTTGCGTCGGCATGGGCTAACTGTAAACGATATTTCAACTGCAATGGATAATTATCACTATTATACAATGGTTCCACTGATTCAGAAATTCTACTCGGAATTCGACAAAGTTTACCAAAAACAAGTTCGTAAGGCGTATAATTTGTTTCGGAATGAACTGTATTGTTGAAACTAAAACACCAATACGGTAGCCAATAGCTCCATGTATCTGTATGGTTTTCACACTGGATCCGTAAAAATGCACCCAACGCTTTGTGAGTATTTTCAAGTGCTCCTATAGATTGGTGATGGTAGGCAGTTGAGGATATTTTTTCGATATCAAGTAGTTTACATACCTGTTCCATAGTTGTGGAGATAAACTCAGTTCCTCTGTCTGTTGCTATTATTTCAGGAATTCCAAATATTAAAATAAAATGTCTTACGAATGCGTTGGCTATGGACACGGTTTCTTTATTTTTTAAGGGAATTGCTTGAACAAATTTAGATAATTCACACTGAATGGTCAATATATAACAGTTTCCCTCTTGGTCTCTATCCAAAGGACCAACTACATCTAAGTATATTTTTTGAAAAGCAGAGGACGCTGTAGTGGTAATTACCATTGGCTCTTTTATGTAACGGGTATACTTTGACTTCTGACACTTTGTACACTTTTTTACAAATGTTTGTACGTCCTTTTCTATACTCGGCCAATAATATCTCTTCTTTATAGTATTTACCATTCTGCGCACTCCAGCATGACCACTGGATGGCAGTAAATGAAAGTCATTTATAATTATAATTTTTTCTTTGTCATCAGTTATTCTTTTTACTCCTCTTAAAATACATATCCGTGGTCCGGACCAATTTTCTAACTTTGATATCTCATCACAAACGTTCTTTATAAAATCTATATTATCTTTATTTTTAATCATGCATACTTCTTCAATATCTAACTTTTTACAAAACAAACTTAATTTCTGCACAAATTCGGCTCGCGTGAAATGTGCCTTGAAATCAAGATTGATGTAAATAATCTTTGTTTTTTCAATAAATATAAAACATTCACTAACATCAGTTATCATACCATCATTTCTCAATTTATTTACTTCGCTACCTTCAATAAAACTCATTTCGACTGAGTCGCGCGGTTTTCTTAATATATCCACAACCCTTGGTTGGCCAGACCAATAGTCAGGAGATTTATTAAGATCCGTCTTCTCTACTTCATTCTTATTTTTATTTAACTCCTCATCAATCTTTCGCTTTTGTGCCCTAGTCATCACAGCAACCACGTGTGCTTGCATATCTTTTAGTTCGTCGGATGTTACACATATTCTAGACAAAGCATCTGCAACAACATTTTCTTTTCCTCGTACATAAATTATTTTAAACTTATATTCTTCCAAAGTTAAACGGAATTTAAGAAGTCTACTCGATGGATCTTTCATGCCAAAAAGATAAACTAAAGGTTTGTGATCAGTTATTATTGTGAATTCTCTACCATATAAGTACGGTCTAAAATATTTTACAGACCAAACTATTGCTAGAAGTTCTTTCTGTATTGTAGGGTAATTCTTTTCCGCTTTATTCAAAGGTCTACTTGCATACGCTATCGGTCTGAGATCTTTATTGCACAGCACAGCACCAACTGCAGTGTCTGATGCATCTGTTTGTAATATAAATTCATTATTTTCTGTAAAATCAGGATATTGCAATATAGGTGACGAAATTAATGCTTCTTTTAGATACTCAAAGGCATATTTACAAGTTTCTGTCCAAATGAAAGGTTCATTTTTTCTACATAATTTATTTAATGGCATTGCTATGTCTGAAAAACCTTTTATAAATTTACGGTAGTAGTTGCAAAAAGCTACGAAACGTTTAACTTCATCTGCTGTTTTGGGTGTAGGGTAATTTATCAATACTTTTGTCTTTTCGGGATCTGGTAAAACACCTTTCTCTGAAACGACGTGACCTAGATACAGTATTTCTTTCTTAAGAAATTCGCATTTTTGAGGATTTAATTTTAAATTGACTTTTCTTAGTCTTTCCATTATATGTATTAAGTTTTGATTATGAATTTGCAAGTTTCTACCAAATACAATAAGATCATCCTGATATACTAAACATTTATCGTAAGTCAAACCAGACATTGCTACAGACATCATGCGACTAAATGCGCTCGGACTTATCTTGAGACCCATTGGTAAGCGTTTCATTTGATACTGACCTGTATTGGTAGTAAAAGCAGTTAATTTTCGACTTTTAGGCTCTAAACTCACTTGATAGTAACCTTGTTGAAGGTCTAGGTGAGTGAAATATACAGCTCCAGAAAGAGAATCTAAAATTTCATTGATGTTAGGTAAAGGGAACTTATCGTCACAAACCGTCTCATTTAATTTTCTGTAGTCTACAACTAATCGCCACTTCTTATCAGTTCCTTCTTTACTCTTTTTCGGTACTAATAGGATAGGACTTGACCATTCACTGTTGGATTTTTCAATGATATCATCGTTTATCATTTTATCAATCTGTTTAGCTATTTCTGGTTTTAACGCTTGAGGTAACCTGTATGGCTTGACATATACTGGAGTTGAATTTTGTTTTACTGTAATGGATTGCTCATAAATATTTGTAGTGGTTAATTTATCTCCATCTATGTAAAAAATATCTGAATATTTTGCGCAAATCGCTTCAATGGACCTTCTCTCTTCTTCATTTAAATAATCTAATTTAAGTTCTGATAGTAGTGTTTGAACCCTAGAAACGTCTTTAGTAGTATTATTGAATTGACAAATATTATAATCGCTCAAGGTTTGCAAACTCGGTGTGAAATTTGGTAAATGTATCTCGGTCTCTGTAACGTTTAGTATCTTTATAGGAATCCTGTTGTTTTTTACTGTGGCTATCGTATTTGCTAGATAGACATCCTTCGCTAACTCACGTCCACAGACAATAACATCATCATTCAGATTTTCATCTACGTGTATGAAATGAATTGACTCAGAACGAGCTGGTACAATCAGGTTGTTACTTCTCCTAATACGTTCATCTACGATATTAAAATAATATTCTTTGCCATTAAAATGCAATGTTAAAATATTAGTACTTAAGTTAATGTTTGCTTGATACTTATTCAAAAAATCTAAACCTATTATTCCGTCTGCTTTTAATGGTAACGACTCAAAAATTATAAACGAATGCTGAAATGTTTCATTATTATATTTTATATTTAAACCCACTAAGCCTTGAGAACGCTTTTGTCCACCGATTCCATTTATCAGTGTTTCATCTTTTCTCACATGAACATTCCTTGGTAATGCTTCACTTTTTATTATTGATAGAGAAGCGCCTGTGTCAACGAGCCAATAATATTTAATGTTATTAACGAAAAAAACTACGTATTTCGCATTGCTTAAATTTGATAAAAGGCAATGTTTAAGAACGAAAAAACTGGTTTTCTGATTCTTTTTTATCTATATTGTCGCTTGTGCTTGGTTTATTGCCATCTTTTTGTTCCGCTAGACAAACATCTCGGTTTTTATTTCTAAAATATCTTGAACCCCTAATATTTGATTGACCTCTGTTATTGTTAATTGATATACGATTGTTATACCTATTTCCATTATTACCTCTGTAATTACCACGCCATGTTTGTCTCTGATTATTGTAATTTCCATAGTGACCACGATTGTAACTATTTATATATTGACCACGACTATTATTGAAATGACGATGACCTTGTCGTCGCGAATTATTAAAACCTCGTCCATATCTAAATGCATGCAAGACATTACCTGCTGATGACTGGCATGGTGTATCTTCATCTTTGGCAGCTTGTATTGCATCTTTCAGGCTGCTATAGTTCCTGGCGGAGACGATGGTGCCCAATTTTGAACTGCGTAGTCCTTCTGTAAACCGTTTTATGGCAAGTTTTTCATTCAAAGGTTTTAAAACTTCGAACGCGGTAGTGTTACCATCAGACTGAGATATAGTAAGTTCAGTGAACAGCTTTTCTATTTCTGTGCCATACTCCTCGATACTATTTGAACCCTGTTGTATATTTTGCAAACGGGTCTGTAGAGCTGTAAAGGATTTACGGGTCACTAGATGGCATCTCATATCTTTAATTAAGTCTGGAATGGTTTTATAATTTCTTGTAATGCGTAACTTAGCATTTTCGGATAATCTGCTTTTAAGGACAAATGTAATAAGTAGTGTCTTACCTTTGTCATCCAGCATATCTCCGTACATCTCGATCGAATCTATCAAGCGTTTAGTAGTCTCCTCACTACCGTCCATTGCTGGAAGCAAACTACACGCCACTTTTAGGTCAAACTCCATTTTTCTAGAAACTATTTTAGGGATAGAACATAAAACATTTATTTCCTCAAATATTATCCTAATTTTCTGATAAATATCTAATGCCGGTGTAACTAACTTCGTATCCTCGCCTTTTTCTATTAATAATAATATTTTGTCACATTCGCTAAAAATATTTTTTGCCTCTCCTAACTTCGTTTCAATAACTTGACCTTTATACCTTGACTGTCCCTTCTTAATCAAGTATTTTCTAATATCTACCAGATCATTATATTTTTCTAACAATATTTTTATCATAATAAAATACTTATTACTAGATATTAGGTCTCTTATTTCCTAATGGGAAAAAACAAAAGTTTCATTTTAACACAATTCTTGCGAAACGGCACTCAAGAATTTCACACGTTGCAGGTTTAGCATCGCGGTATCATATTCGCTGAGTCTTCGTGCACTGTTTTATGTCCTTTATATTTTTGCGTTATAAAACTAATTGTTAGTCTGATTATATCACTGATTTATTTTAGAATTAACTTGAATCTGATTTTGATGCTTGATTAATTAACGGGTGTACCTTCCACTCGTCCTCGTAGGGATGCCCTTATGCGCTGAATTGCGTTGAGTCCGATTTCTTCTTGAATCCATTGGCGATGGCAGCTTCGGTAGTACTTCAGGATAAAGTATATTACCAGGAGAGATACGACGGCAAGAATGATGATAGTGACCGTGCTCATCCGCTCCATGTGCCCTCCGATGTCCTTGAGAAGTGCGTCATTGTTTCCACCAGCCGCGTTTTGATTGACGAATACCTCATCTTTTTCTACCTTAGAGTTACACATTTTAAAAATTGCTCAACGAAAACTTTGCTTAATCTGCCCCTTGGCAGACCCTAAGGCAGGGTCGCCATGAAATGTTGGCGGTTCAAGGGTCGTTAGAATCAGACAACTAGCTTGATAGAATGTACTTTAATGAATATAACTAGTGAATTTATGTTACAATGCGCATTGAAGTAAACTGCTTACTTAGCTTAAAATGATACTTATATTCTAAAGGAGTGTACTTACTACGTTATGCATTATTAAGGACCATACATACACTTCATCTGAATGCCTGTCGGAATTTCCACAAAATACGTGTTAGCCAATTAACTGTGGGCCAAAATAACCACCACGTTGAGTCCTGACACAGCTAGAAGGCGTCGCGGCAGACCCTATAGAAGATGGCAGGACAAGCTGGACAAAACAAACGACCAGTGGTCCACTTTAGCACTGGATCTGAAGACCTGGAAGTCATCGGGAGAGGTCTTTGCTCAGCAGTGCGATGATGCAGGCTAGCAGTAACACTAAAGTGTTACTCTGTCTGCTGTTATTACAGATAATAAACATAAAATAAAAACACATCCAAGGGTTGTTTCCCATCTTGCGGACGGCGAGCAATGGGCAGCTCGCCGTCCGGGAAGGACCAGGCCAGGGTCTACGCACGCCTCAAAGAGGTGTCAGCACTAAGGCCCGGACTCCACTGAAGCGGAGCTGGGCGGAGCGGAGCGGAAACGTTCAGGAATCGACCAATCGCAATAGTTTAAATCCTTATCGCGTCACTCGTCTCGTCTGTGATTGGACGATTCCTGCACGTCTCCGCTCCTCTCCGTCCAGCTCCGCTTCAATGGAGTCCGGGCCTAACTGACGGGGTCCGCTAGGGCCGATGCCTGCCAGGGTCGCGGGTTGTTCGAAAGAGATACCGTAGCCCCTGGCACAGGCAACTGAAGGAACACGGGTGGGTTTTAGTCAGTAAAAGTCTGACACGGCCCTCCCACTCCGCCCACGGCGGGAGAAGTTATTAGTTAATTTAACACCCAAAAAATAAAACGTTGATACCTATACGGTTATAACATTGTAACATTCCACCTACCAATATTATAGGTAGGAATACGACTGTCATATCTAAACTAATGTTAATACTTAGTGATGTTATAACTAATTATTTCTTCAGGGTTGCAGATGTTCAAAGACGTGAAAAACTACCGCGTGATTTGTTGCGGTGGTGACGGCACTGTCGGATGGGTGCTTGAGACTATGGGTAAGTAACTACAAAATGTTTTTTCGATGTTTTAACATAACATGCCTTGTCATCTCGAAAACTGCTGACTCACAACGTGGAAATGCGGGTGGTCGTTTCTCCATAGCAACGCTCTCGCCTGTTTTCTTTCTAGTTAATGACCAGAAAGCAATGATTTTTTACAGAATAATAAATATTAACTACTTGTATGTCCTTATATTTTCCTTTTTGATGATACATTATTTTTGTAAGCACTTGAACCCTCAAATAATACCGATTTAAATCGCTGTCAACAGAGGCCTGGTGTAAAAATTTGACAACTATTCATGAAAAAAGAAAAACATGGGAACATAGTACCTATAGATCCTTCTTATTCATTTTATGAAATATCTTTTAAATTGGTCCAATATTGGATTGAGGAAATAGGCGAGAGCCAAACCTCAAATTATGACTTTGTACTTAGGATTTTTTAAAAGTCTCTGCGACCGCATTTCCTCTTAAGCGATGGTCTAATAAATGGCCTTGGTTTACGGATCGTTATATTTCCATTGCTAGTCCAATCATATTCTAAACTATATCTATGCTGAATATACACTAAAAATAAATTTATACTAAATCTATGGGATAGATGGTACTTAAATGAATCTCCCCTCGACTTTGTTTTAGCGGTGCTATTCTGTAAAAATCTCACTGTGAAAACTTAGGTGAAGTGAGCGTGGAGTGAGCTGTCAATAGTGTCAATTCCTAGCAAAAACAAACTCACTTCACCTAAGTTTTCACGGTGAGATTTTTACAGAATCGACCGGCTGTAAATAAAAATGTTCAACTGGAATCTAAAATAAATAAATGCTCGCGTTTTTGTGTTCCAGACAAGGTCCAAATGGACACACAGCCAGCAGTCGGGGTGATACCTCTAGGCACAGGCAATGATTTAGCTAGATGTCTGCGATGGGGTGGCGGGTAAGCATACTTATTTTATGTGCAGACGCCATGACGAATACAGCGCATAGTATTAATTATTATCAGGGCGAGCGAAGCGAGCCCTGCTATATCCCACAACCTGAACATTTTGTGGTACACTTTACGGAAAAACTATTACGCCTATTGATTTGTGCTTTAACATAATAATTTATATTTATATGTAGATGTGTTATCAGTAAAAAAAAATATACACACATCAACACGGTCTAGGGATATTTTTAAAAAAGCGAATTACTATCAATATGTTAATTATTTATATGACATGTATATATTTAAAAGATACGTTATTTAATATTCTACCATTTTTTAATAATGGTTAAGGTACTTCGATTAAAATTTCAGGATTTTATGGAAAAAAATGAAGCATAGACGGAAACCGTATATGAATTAACTTTTAATTTATGAGTAAAAACTGAAAAAAATAGAAAAATCATTTAATTTGTGTTTATAAACTTGAAGTTAGTAGTCTGAGAAAGCGCCCATGATGTTCATAACACATCGGCAACGATTCGGCATGCTCAGAACAAGGTTGTCAATGTCTTGCTGCGGAATATTGTCCCATGTCCTTCTGAGGTGCGCAAAAAGTTGATCTTCTGTAGCCAGATTTTCAGGAACTTCCTTCAGAGCTCTTCTTTGCAGCATATCCCACGCATGCTCAATGGGATTTAGATCTGGCGATTGAGCAGGCCAGTCTAAGGCCCTAACATTGTGTGTATGTAACCAAGCTGCTACCGTTCTCGCCGTGTGTGCCCGGGCATTGTCGAGCATGAGCAGGAAATCTTGCCCCATTTGTGTTCTGTGGGGCAAGATTACGGGCCCCAGCACCTGTTGGACGTATCATTCTGCCGTCATATTGCCCCGCACCCAAACGAGATCCGTCCGTCCTCCAAGACGAATTCCTGCCCAAACCATAATTGTTCCTCCTTGGTATGGGTGAATTTCCTGAGGGTTCTGAAGACGGCTCCATCGTCCAGGAACTCGCCAAACACGCGTCCTTCGTGAATCTGGATGGAAGCCGAACCTGGATTCATCCGTGAACAGCACATTGAACCATTGCTCACGGCCCCAGTCCACGTGGTTCCGAACCCATTCTAATCGTCGTCCACGATTGCCTCTCCGTAAAGGTGGGACCCGGAGTGGTCTACGAGAGCGTAGATTGCTTTCATGCAGTCGCCTTCTTACAGTTTGGTCACTCACAAGCACTTGGTGTTCCACTCGCAGCCTTGGGACCAATTGAGTCGCCGTTGCATTTGGTTGAGCTCGCGCAGTAATTTGCAAAAATCGGTCTTGTCTGGGGGTAGTGATGCGACTTGTCCCCCGGTGCCTCTCCGCTACTTCACCTGTGGCACGATAGCGTGTCCACAATCTTGAAATAACATTTTGGTGGGTCCCCATGGCCTCAGCAACATTACGCTGAACAGACCCAGCTTCCAGCATTCCCACAGCTCGTAACATCTCCGCCCTCGTCAAATGTTAGCGTTGCATGGCTACAATACCTCAATTTTAATTTTATCTTTCATTTAAAAATGAAAAAAAACTGTAACTAAACGTAATTCGTATTGTTTTCTAAATTTCGCACAAATGAAAATTCCCTCTCCTACACATCAAGACATTTTTATGCCACCGAAACAAAAGAATTAAAAAAAAATTAATTTGGAATTAGTCTGAGATAAATTACAAACAAATCGGTGTATAAAAGATTCCAATGAGGCCAGTACTTTTCGAGTTATTTAATTGAGTATGAAATATCCCTAGACCATGTTGATGTGTGTAATTTAAATTACGAAAAAAAAATATTAAAAAAAACTGCCTTAAAGACCACCACCACCACGCAGAAAAACGACGCGAGCCCTCACAAAGCTCTGCTTTTAGCTAGTTATTATTTGCTTAGACACTAGCAGCTGATGCGTGTGTATAGAATAATCTGTTCTGTTGATTCTTGAAGCAGTTCATTTGCCATTACAATGCTACTCATATAATGATCAGGGGTTCTAAAAAGGCCACTGGCGAATCATAAAATGATAACATTATGAATCGTAATGGACAGTTAACTGTTATCGAATGAAATCCCATTGATGAGGGATTTTTTAGTTATTTTTTTTTGTCTGTGCTAAAATACTATTCAGTCCAATCCAAATCCAATCCCTATCTCTTTGATTATACCTACGTAGTGCAGCGAAAAAAAGAAAAACACGGACTGTCTTTGCCGTATTTTGATTGATAACGTTATCCTTCTGCCGCAAAAGCCATTAAACGAAGAGAAGAAGAAGTTATCCTTCTGAACAATCTCCTTCGTTTGATGGTCTATCATTCTAAGTACGTGAAATTGGCAAAATTGTGGTGTTTATTCCACAAAAGCCATTAATCAAGAGTTGAAGTTGAACGTTATCCTTTTACGATTCTGCCAAAGTGGCCGTTTTTAGGCCCTAAATTGACCAAATTACAGAACGAATTTAGGTACAGCCATCTCAAAAAACTTTGTACTTTTTTGAAAATAGTACATAACCAAATCTAATTTCACAGATACGAAGGCGAGTCCATCCACAAGATCCTGGACAAGATAGCTCGCGCGAGTACCGTCATGATGGATCGGTGGCACATCATCGTTGAGAATTCTTCCGCGGATGTGAGTTATTCAAACACAACCAACCCCCAACCACCACACCCCCACCACCACCACACCCCACCACCACCACCACACCCCACCACCACCACCACACCCCACTACCACCGCCACACCCCACCATCACCACACCTCACCACCACCACACCCCACCACCACCACCACACCCCACCACCACCACCACACCCCGCCACCACCACCACACCTCACGACCACCACCATACCCCACCACCACCACCACGTCCCACCATCACCACCACCACCACACCCCACCACCACCACCACCACCACCCCACCACCACACCACACCACACCAGACCCGGAACAACTACCTGTAGGCAATATTTGTATTGCCTACAGGTAGTTGTTCCGGGTCTGGCTGTTTGTGCATGTGAATTTAAATGTTTGTAAACGCACCCACGATACAGGAGTAATTCCTAGTGTAAGGCAACGGTACTAATCTTTCCACGTTCATGTGTTTTATTTTGACCTTTCCAGTGCGAACAGCCCCAGATGCCCGTCTCAGCGCCGCACCCCACCGTTGTCCCATACAACATCATCAACAACTACTTCTCCGTCGGTGTTGTAAGTAGAAAATATTACATTTTGTTACCGTAAAAACATTCAACCATAGATATCCGAGTCTCAAGCAACGATCCACATTCGGAAAGAAAAAAATGAAAAATTGTGCTCAAATAAGACGCACTGTTATATAATAAATTAAATAGGCATAAATTACCACAAGGCTGATTTTTCAATCGACAGATATTTTTTTTTTTGTGGAATAAACTTGACGTCTGACAGATTTTGTATGGAAGAACTGTCAAAAATTCAAAATTATTCCTCGGATAAAATTATCTGGCGTTGGAAAAATCAGCCGTAAAACAAATTAGCCAAACGCCTAGTATTCGAGGAGTAAAAAAAGACAATAAAGTAAAAAGTTAAGGTTTTACAATATGATCAATTGCTTGATTGAGCCCAATCAATCTTCAGCGGGATTGTCCGAAAGGGTTACCGCTGGCCCGGAACATAAAGGGCTAAGGAAGGAACACGGGTGGGTTTTAGTCAGTAAGAGTCTGACACTCCCTTCCGCTCCACCCAGAGCGGGAGGGGACATTTGATGATTTCCCATCCTGAAAAAAAAAAGTCCAATCAACCTTAACTTTCCTTCCCCAGGATGCTGCAATCTGCGTGAAGTTCCACACGGAGCGAGAGCGGAACCCCGACAAGTTCAGCTCCCGAATGAAGAATAAGCTGTGGTACTTCGAGTTCGCTACCTCGGAGCAGTTCGCGGCCAGCTGCAAGAATCTACACGAGCATATAGATATTGTGGTGAGTCATTGACTCATTGTCATCATATCATTACCAAAAATTCGAAGACATTTGAGTCTACTAACCCGCACTGGGCCCGCGTGGTGAATTACAGCCCACTCCCTCTTACAGAGTGGAGGCCTGTGTCCCAGCAGTGGGTACATTATAGGCTAATTATTATCATCATATCAGTCGAAAGGGAACCATTCCTGGAGAGGCCAACTTTCTGAGGGTATATTATTTATTATGGCATGGTATTTAGGATTCATTTTCTATTGCTAGACCATACTATTTGACGGTAGGCTCTTTGTGGCGCCATCTATATCGCCACATACGAACTACGCATCACACTGACGTTACGAAAATTCCTGCATCTCGCAAGCAAAGTTTACCGCGCAACTAGCATAGATACAACGGCCCGACATGAATCATCGGGCAGTCGCCCACCAGACACTACATCCGTTTGGTCGGAGGATCCTCCCTTTTCTATAGAGTATGCGTGAACTTTACACCCTGTTCCTCATACCTCTACAGACCTAAGGGATTTTTATAACAACAAACAAAATGACGTGTAAGGTGGGGTTTTTTTTAAGTGTAACTTTGAAAACCCAGTGCGACGGCGCGTCCCTGGAGCTGAGCAAGGGCCCGGCGCTGCAGGGCGTGGCGCTGCTGAACATCCCGTACGCGCACGGCGGCTCCAACCTGTGGGGTTCCTCCGCCGCGCACCGCCGCGGCCGCTTCCCCAACGCGCAGCAAGGTGAGCGCAGACCTTAGACCTTACACTAAAGCTACGGTTGGCCATTAATAAAAGGGACTCATTTTAATTTAATTTTTGAACTGAAAACTTCTTTAGCGGCGTTGTACACTTTTTTTGTAATGGGTAAAAAATGTTAAACTCGCGTCAGGACACGTGACCTGATTGAAAATTCGTAGGACGGATGGCCGTAGCCGGTACCGCGCGTGTTTTTTTTATAAGACGATTCACAAAATACACACGTAATTGTTCAAGTTTTCACTTCTGTCGGCACTCCCGGAGTGCCACTGTTTTTTTTATCTGTGTCTGTATTGGCATAGCGTCAAATTTTATTATCTTTAACAAAAAAATTGTTCTTTCAGATATTGGCGACAAACTAATAGAAGTGATTGGTCTGGAGAACTGTTTGCACATGGGCCAAGTCAGAACTGGTAAATATTATTATATTTAATACATTCTTCTTAAAATATAAGGATGACCCAGTGACCCTTCAGCTGTTCAGCCGGTCGATTCTGTAAAAATCTCACCGTGAAAACTTAGGTGAAGTGAGTTCGTTTTTGCTAGGAATTGACACTATTGACAGCTCACTCCACGCTCACTTCACCTAAGTTTTCACGGTGGGATTTCTACAGAATAGCACCGCTAGCACTCTAGTGCTAGCGGTGCTATTCTGTAAAAATCTGTTCTGTTCTGTAAAAATTAAGAAATAATCTGAAAGTCACCGACATAGCTTCTAAGCTATGTAGGTGACTTTCAGATTATTTCTTAATTTTTCTCCTTCAGAGCTAGCTCCTCGCTGAACCCGATCAGTTACTATCGAGAAAAATCTGTTTATTCACCAAATGGCACACAATGACTTGAAAATGTTTAAGTATAATGACTTTGTCCGTAGACATACAAACACAACAAACACACAAACAAAACAAAGACACACAAACAGACAGACAGACAAACAGACAACACACAGACAGACAGACACATAAAAAACAGACAGACAAACAGACAGACAGACAAACACACAAACAGACAGACAGACAAACACACAGACAGACACACAAACAGACAGACAGACAAACAAACACAAACACACAGACAGACAGACAAACAAAACACACAGACAGACAAAAAAACACACAGACAGACATACAAACAAACAGACACACACAGACAGACAGACAAACACAGACAGACAAACAAACACAGACAGACAGACAGACAGACACAGACAGACAAATAAAAAAAACACAAACACACACAAGAAAACAAACAACAACAACAACATAAAAACAACAACAACAACATACATAAAACAACAACACAACAACAACAACAACATATAAATTCTAAAAGGTGCATACTTTTAGAATTTATATGTCAAAAACTAAAAATCTCGAGGCTTTTCCGAGCACCACGCATTTAGCACAGGTCTTTCGAATGCAGACTTGATTTTACACTTTTGGCTATCCTAACAACATCCAAAAGAATTGGTACAGTGCAATTTTTTTATTATTTTCATCAAAATCAAATATCATTATTTTTTTCACATTACGCTGAGAATCAGCACTTTTCGAACGTCAAAATTACATAAGACAGTCCTCCAAAACGCCCGCCCTTCACCACTTCCTAATGCTTTCGCTGGGGAGAAGAAATGACTTAAAAAACTCCCTAGCATCAATGTCTCCTCTCCTTCTTCAAGTCTAATTCCTGTATCTCTATCTCCCAGGTCTCCGTGCGTCAGGTAGGCGGCTGGCCCAGTGCAGCTCCATCACGCTCACCACTAAGAAGACATTCCCCATGCAGATCGACGGGGAGCCGTGGATGCAGCCGCCTTGCAAGGTAACTTTTACACTGTACAGAGGCCAGCACATCAAGCTACCCGAAACTGTCAAAATTTCCCAATCAACTTTGAACCTTATGCTTTAGCGATAAAGTTGAAAATCTATTTAAAGAAATTTGACAGATTGTAGTAGCTTGATGTGCTGGCGTCTGTACCTAACATGAAAATTATTTAGAAATTCTTGATCTAAAACATAATTGAAGACCATTTAAAAATGGGAAATATTTGACTGATCCTCTAAAAGTTTATTGACCTTCTAGTGATGGACGCTTTAAAAAAATAAAATAGCGTCATTTTTAACTTTTTGGGCCATTTCTCACAGTTGATGGCAGTAATTAAGCCGTCGCAATGTTGGTCGCAGTTACTTGGCTATTAAGCGTTTTAGGACGCCAAAATGATAATTATTTGAGGTTCACGAAAACAGGCGCAGGCATTATTATAAGAATGATCAATATTTTTTTTAGAAGCCTAATATGAACATTAAAAGAGGTTCCATTAAATGCATGCCTTAAAATTAAGAAGGCCCATCAATCAATCCATTGATTTAGCCTAAAGTTGTGTTAGCCTACAAAATTCTTCCAAAATCCTTATTTATATATAGCCATTTGTATCATGCTATTGTTGCACATCACCTAGCACACCTAGAAATAACAATGAATATCTTTCACTTTCAGATAACGATAACTCATAAAAACCAAGTCCCGATGCTGATGGGACCAGCTCCAGAAAAAGGGCGGGGATTCTTCAAACTGTTCACACATTGCTAACTTACTTACACTTCTTCAACCATAAGGTTTATCAATCTTTTGAAAACCATTCAAGATTTTCTTGTAGAAAAGAATTTGATTCATTTTTAAACTTATCTCTCATAACTATTGTTACTTTTCAACTTACTTGAACTAAGATCCAATCATCCAATTGAGTCGTTTGTTGTTTTTAACGTTCTTTTACCAATCATTTGATTGACGGCCGGAATAAGACACACGTATCATGATTGTGTGTATTATGCATCAACTTTTATTATAAAATATTATCGGTCGGTTGTTTGATCAATCAAACGGTTGCTTCAACCAATTTGTTGTTTTAAAACTGATTGACAAAATACAAAGTACTTTGAAACGAAGTTTATAAAATAATAATTTTAAACCTATTATAATAATAATAAGGCCAATTTTTCACGTATTTTCTGACAGAGATTTGGATACAAGAATTGAAAATTATAATTATACGTACATAATTATAGAAAATCTTTCGTATTTTCATACATGGAATTAATAAATTTTCAGCAACATACTATACATATATTGTATACAATCTATTTAATTGAATCCTTACAAACTTTAACCCCTGCATAGAAATTCAGAGGGGCCCGTTGGGGCCGAAGCCTGCCGGGTCGGCGGGATTGTCCGAAAGGGTTACCGCTGGCTCGGAACATAAAAGGCTAAGGAAGGAACACGGGTGGGTTTTAGTCAGTAAGAGTCTGACACTCCCTTCCGCTCCACCCAGAGCGGGAGGGGTCATTTGATGATTTCCCATCCACAAAAAAAAAAAAAAACTAGTCGATCGAGAATACAGAGAAACTAAAAACATAATTCAGCACATGATTCTAGACTCCTAGAGTAGATTTTTTTTTGTATAGGTTATTAAAAAAAATCTGCTGTAACTAGAGAATTGCAATAGAGGTAGTACGCGGTAAAAATTTAAGGCACAGGTATTTTTTAGAATTCCGTGCCTCAAAAGGAAGAAACGGAACCCTTATAGGATCACTTTGTTATCCGTATCTCTCTGTCAAGATCCTTTATCTCAGGAACGCGTGGAGGTATCGAGTTGAAATTAAAACCATATACTCAAGTCTACATTCCCTTGAAGCTGTGAAAAAAATCAAACTTCTAAGTTAACGTAAAAAGAAAATACGGCTGATTATGCCAAGTGACACTCTCAAGTGAATCAAAATTTATAGCGTACTTCCCGTTGACCTAGAATCATGAAATTTGGTAAGAAGCAAAGTCATGTAGCACAAGTAAAGAAAAAAATTAGAAAACCGTAAATTTATAGTTACATTACAAAAAAAAAAATCCCGTGATGAACTATTTACATATCGACAAATTTGTACGGAACGCTCGGAAAAACTTTCGGATTCGACCGGTTTTTTTTATAACCGTCGAAACACTTCCTATGCAGGGGGATCCAGAATCATGTACTTACTGAATCCATGCTTACAGGTTGTGCGTAGATGTCCCTACCGCCCTGTTATATAATATCTTATGATGAAGAGACTTGCCATGTGTTCAATATGGTAGCCTAAATATATCACGATTCTCTTTAATATCTTCAAATCAACTTGAAAAGTACGTTATATTTATTTTCAAACAAGTTAATATTTTCATAAATTGTAAGCTAAGTCTTAAAATAATCATAATAATATGTAGCTACATGTGTATAAAAAGGGAGGGGAAAGAATTATAGGGCATTAAAAATCAAAAATTTATCCGCATCGCTGTCAACAGGTAAAGTGCCCAAAAGGTTGACAGTATTGCCACGTTGTATGGCTATGCTAATTATTTGGATAAAAAATAGAGACTGTCCTATTTTTCCTGGCCACGTGAAGAGTCGATCAACCGCTTGGCGATGTCGCGAAAAACCTAGTGGGCACTCGGATCCCATGGCCCTAGTGTTTCAACCCCAAACGGCTCAAACATATAACTCCCTTAGTAACTCAAAACATGCTTTCTCGTACAGTTGGCAAATGAAAACATTAGACGAAATTTTAGACGAAAACTTTGAACTGTGCCGTATTATACGATACAAAAAAAAGGCGACGTCAAAGACGTGATGGTGTTAAATGCAGTTACAACAATATGAGTAACGAGTTTTAATATGACCAGCAGGAATATTCCGTAAAAATGTCACAGTGAAAACTTAGGTAAAGGGAACTATCATTCCACCTGACGCTAGGGACTGACACTTGAGCTCACTGTGAACTCACTTCACCAGTTTTCACAGTGAGATTCTAACAGAATAGATTGCAGGTCCAATAGTGATTAAAGTTTTCATAATGGCCATATTACACGGTTCAACCAAATTATTTCATTTAAATTAAAAGGCGCAGAAATTAAACCAATTTAGTGACTCATTTATAAGTTCATATAATAATATGAACTTATGTTGTCTTATGTGATTCAATTTGGTTGATTCAACCAAAGAAAAGTACACCGTGTAATTTGATTGTATCAGAAAGTAATGATTTTGATTGCACTCAGTTTTCTTTCACTTAAAGGCCTAGTATGCATTATTTGATCCTTTCCTAAGCTTAGCGTCTGTGAAGTATTTTATCTTCACACTTCCTAAAAACGACGTCTGATCTTTTAAACTCAGCATCTTCTATTACTAAGAAATGCGCTAGCAGAAACCCTAACGTCCATTTTTGCTATATTAGACATAAATGTATACATTTATAAATATATTTATATGTAAAACATATTATATTATCTACATTTAAAGTCCAATAAATTATTGAAATTAAATGAAAATGACGTGCCGAATATTTAAAAAAGTATTTTATTTTTGTCATTATAATTTGAATCTCGCTTCATTTAAAGTCAATCTTGCATCAAGAATAAGACTTAAAACTTCAAGTTTAATTGTAAGAAACATAACAAAATAATATTACTGTGTAATAAAGCCAAAAGATATCGGCAATATTAGATGAAAACACATGCCAAAGTGATGAGACCTAAGACTTACACACAAAAACATCTCTAAGTGTCATCTTTCAAAAAAATATTACTTAAATAAAAGAAGAAAGAATATCAATTTAAAAAATGCAAAAATATTATTAACATAATAAATGTGGAAATTATTATACTGAGTGTCAAGAATGTGTGCAATGTATTTCCAAAGAAAATATTATTATCAAACATATTTTAAATAAATGATTTTATATTTTAAGTAATATTAGTTCAAAAGTGTGTGACTGTTACTTTTTATAATATAGGTAGGTAAGTATTAAAAAAGTGTTAAAAATAATTATAATTATTTATTAAATCATTGACTTACGTGCATTTTATTATACGTCCCATTTATTTATAAATAATGATAATTTTCCGTATTAAATGTAAACATAAATGTAATTGTGACATAAGTTGTAAGCGAATGATTGTGTTTATAATTATGAAATGTTAAACTTACTGTTATAAAATGTTTAAAAAATATTTAAGACATTATCAATGTGTTGTTTTAATTTAAGATATAATATTTTAAGGCTTTTAAATGTGAAACTTGTACTGACATAAAATTTATTCATTTTAAATGAAAAATATTGTCGTGTTAAATGTAAGTTTTGTGTCGTGAAAATGTTAAAGCTTTGTCGTAAATATGGCATTCAAAGTTTTAGTTTTTAGTCACTATAATATTTAATAATAAAAACTCCACTACAGTTTTTATATAATTTAATTGAATACAGAATAAGTAACATAAGCGTACATTTTGGCATAATATTTTAAGTTTAGGTTCATTTAATTTCATATTAAATTAGTACAACTTGGTTTAAAAATTCAACTTTGGAGGAATTTTAAAAATTAAAAAACTATTATAAAAATAAATTATATCAATGTTGTGCCAAGAAGAAATGGATACGTCCTTAATTCCAACGCCAGCATTTTTGTAAATATTTTTCTATAGGAGATTTTATCCATTTATAGGAAAAACCGATAGATCTATTTATTATAAATATAAATATAGATATAGCGCCATCGCAAACCAGGATTTTAATTTTGAATCGCGATCAACATGCCTCGATATTAGTAAAATTTATGCCTCCAAAAAGTGATGTTCGCCTTGATTCGAGTAATGGAAAAAAGTGAAAGCATTATCAAAGAATTATTTTTGGTAGATCAGGATCCAAAACGTACGGGGTGCAAGCGAGACACGGATTTAAAACAGGATAGACATTTTTTATTAAACATTTCAAGCGTATGTACGAGTTTTTCCATATTTTTACACTCGTTTAGTAAGACGCCAGTCCAAACGGCCTAAAAGTAAAAAACATTGCAGAATTTTCAACCAACCTTCTAAAAGATTTGCAAAATCTAGTAAGGCCTATTAAACGATGGGTTGATCGCAATAACCCCTTCAAATAAATCAGATAGAGACATAACTGTTTTATGAGTAAAACTTCTTAGACGGCAATTCCATAGTTGGACGAGAACTGAGAGTGAAATTTCAAGGACGCGTCACGTTTAGGCACATGAGAGAGAAGTAATATATAACTCTCTCTCTGTGTCTCTCACACTAAATCTCTTTTACTATCGCTTTATTTATTTTTTTACTGTTTTTTATCTTTGTCATGTTGATCGCGATAAATGTAAATACATAATTATGTGTATAATTTGATAACTGTACCACTGTTTGTCTGTGTCTGTGTTGGTGCTTCTAGTATTAATGTGTAGCATATCCTTTCTCTACACTTTATATAAAAGTTGTGAACTATTCGAGTTTAGTTTAGAAAGGTTATAGTGATGTGGGTTGTCTTATGCCTCGTAGAGAGCAATTCTTCATAGAAGACCGTTTTATTTTAAAACTATCGTGGAGATCACATTATTTTTCTTAATTTTTCGCTTTTAAACTAAAGAATGGAGCTATTATCCATGAGTTTCACAGTCCGAAGCTCGAAAGTTTGACAACCAGTCTTACCAAGTGAACCAGGAACTGGGTTAGGAAGGTCAGACAGGATTTCGCTCCATTTAAAATACTGATACTGTTCAGCTACATTCGGTTAGATTTATTTATTTATTGAAAGCCGATTCCAACAAAGTTGGGAAAAGGCTGGGCAGAATATGATGATGTTATTAAAATTATCATACCTTGCACTGTTTTATGCAGCATATCCGGTCACTATTATAAAAAAAATATCGCTCAACCGTCTATTAGCACAATCGATATTAAACACTTTTGACCATCCAATCAGCACTTAGCACAAATTGAAAACAAGCACTATTATAATAATCATAGATGTTAGTTGTAGCGATTTAACATTCAAATGTACATCACTATGATTCTTTCTATTGAATACATTGGCCTACTGCTAGATGGTCAGCTGGTCTTGTACCTAATTCACGAAAAATGTGTCCCGAGTCAGCCTATAGCGAAACTGTACAGAAGTATATAAAAATATAACATCCTAAATCAAACCTTATCGTCATTAGTAAACAGCTTAGTTTTACTTGCGACAATTTGCACATTATTTCACGTTTTCACTATAAAGTACCCGCATTTTTGACGTTTGTATGTCGATAAAACAAAAGAGTGGCGCGCGATTGTAACTTACTTTTTTCACTTCGGAATTATTTGGCTCGAACACTTCTGAGCGGAGACCCGATGTCTATTTAGTAGTATGTCAAAGATTAATTATTTATATTTGTGGTATTTTTTCTAGCTATTGTTATACTATCGAAACAGAGTTTGAAACAATAGTCTTCACTAACTTAAAAGTCAACATATTTATAAAATATACTAAATAAATATTTTTCTGCTTATGTATACATTCCACAGAACGTAATCTTTTGGACATCTTTTGATCTGACGTCAGTTGATAAAAAATATTTTTTAATTACACAGCATTATTATATTTTGTACTCCAAGAGCGTTTGTCCACCGCAGCCGTCACCGGGACGTCACTGAGACGCGATATTATTCGAAGCGAACGTGACGTCCCGGTGACGGCGATCGTATGTTCACCGCAACCGAACTCGGCAGTTCAGTATGTTATCCAAAGCCGAGCGAACGGCGCCGTATGACGGCAGTGTGGTCAAACATGTTTTCTATTGGCAGCACATCGGCCTGTCACAATCTCGGGCCAAGTTCCAGCGGTCGCGCCAAACAACTCGAAACTTGGCGGCTGGGATGACGGCGTTCGGGTGACGTACGTGCGGTGGACACGCGGCTATAGTAAATGAACCTACGTATCGCTACTTCGGCGCCGTCATCGCGTTTCAGGTGACGTCCCGGTGACGGCTGCGGCTGTGGATGCAGTGCGGCCGGCCCACAGCCGCAACCGCAGCCGTCATCAGGCCTTTAACCTTACGTGGGTCCACGCGAGACAATGGCTTTTTAATTGTTTCTGTAATTACGGGATTCAACCGGTTAAGTGTGCATACACTCTAGCGACACGCGTCAACGGCAGAGGTAACTGCAGCCGTCAACAACCGTCGTCACCCGCCGTCAACGAGTGACAGCTACCGTCAATAACGTACCGCTCGACACTCGTGTATTTCGCTTCGTGTATGAACAATGGCAATTGTTTCAAACTCAACTTAGTTTCAGTCCATCCATGTGGATCTTTGCACTGTTAAGATTTCATCTCACTTTGCAAAACCATGCGATGTAAACGAAAATCATAATGTTTGATACTGATTAAATTGTTATAAATATACACACTAAAATAGTATTATAAAAAATATATTATCGCATTGTTTTGAAAAGGGAGATAATAGTAAAATTGGGCTTTTTAAGGACTACGTTGTAGCGTTCTTAATAATTATACAAGGTGGAGACAACAATAAATTAAATTTCGCATGTCTAATAACGTTCCCAGTTTGTATACAAAAATTCAACCATCAGTTCAATTCAGTCACATATGGGTTTTTGCCACTCTTTGACTAGCAAAGAATGGCAAAACCCATAGTCGGCCCATCACTAGTATTTAGTTTGTTTGGTAAAAAATACTTTAACGGTCAAGGTCCGCTAATGAGACACAATTGATTTTCTATTGTATCATGCTACATGTAGCGTTCGCGGGGCTTGATCGGTTAATTAATTTCTATGTTAGGATTTATTTAATAGTTTCAAAATAGTCCTATGCATTAGTATTTCCAGTGTTTGCATTTATTGTAGTCTCCAAATTTTGTTTAAAATTAAAGAAAAAATATTCATATGGCAACACATTTATTTATGCCCTAGTCCTTAAATAGCCCTGTTTTAAAGATATATCTTTATTGCTGTATTATTATAATTAGTACTGATTTTTATAATTGCTTTTAACCAGGCAATGTAGGTAAATAGGTACTCGATATTTTTCTTAAAAGAAAAAAAAATTACTCAGCAGTGTACCATCTTGCAATATTTGAACAGCACGTTTGTGCCTTTTTTGCTTAACTCAACGCATGCCTTGTTTTTAGTAAAATAATTATAAAAATCAGTATAATAAACATAGATAGATATACGGAATTATCGAATTATGATATCGGATAAAATAAGAAGCTTAATGCATAGTTCAAATATACAACGTAGATAGTTTATTATTATTGTTATAATTTTGATATTATTATTATTTTTATAATTTAGATATTATTATTATTTTCTAGATATGTTGAAACTAACTTACCGTGAGGCCCGTTTAAAAATAATTAATATTATTTGAGTAAAATAAAAATGCAATGTTTTTTTTTATTAAATATTCAAATACATACTTAATTCATATTTTAAATATTATAATTTGATGTGTTTCATTGTATTAACCGACAAATTTAATTAGTATAAAAAATATTTTTGAAAAACTAAATTTTAAATTAAATTTAGAAAATAAAGACAAAAATGTGCGTTTTCATAATTTCTAACTTGGCGATATTGTCGTGGACGTCGACGTTCTTAAAATTATATTGCAATACTTGCACATTATAATGTTATTGTGGACGGAAAAAAACTTCTTCATATATTTCTATACATTTTACGATAATATCGTCATGTTAAAAACGCATTATGTGTCCATACATTTAATTTAATTGCAGAGTCAATAGGCCTTTAGACTTATTTTCTTAATTAGTATGTCAAAGTACTTACTGTTATTAGTAATTATTAAAATAATTTAATTTGTTATTATTATTTAATAATCACGAAATTAGCGTTGCGATAAAAACAAAAGAATATGTGCCAGCTTTAATAGTGTTGTAAGAGATAATTATTATAATTATATTACATTATTAAAATATTATTATTATTATTGTAACGAATATATGTGCATATGAAAATTTAATTTGGCGTTTTATTTAATTATCTATAGTAATTTCTTTACATAGACTTACGTCTACGAAAATTGAGGTTATAAAATTAACCTTAATATTGGATAAGTCATTTGGTCCTTCGAGCGATTTTAGGGAACCAGGGAGCGTGTGTAATCGGTACTTTAACATAGTAACGTTTATATAAAAATCAACAAATATAAAACGGTCGTCTTTTTGTCCAACACCAATATTGGCTGAGTAACGTTTAGACGCACTTCGTACTAGCGTACTCAGCAGGCAGTAAAGGAACTGACATACTAATACGCCATTGAACGATAACGAATCGGAATTCGGTACCAACAAACGGATTCATCGATATTTTGAGAAGTAACGCTTTCAAAGGACAGAAAAGATGGACGTACAAGAGATAAATGAAGTTATACGAAGCCAAGAAGCAGCTTACAATGAGCTAAGACAAATATTCACCAACATCAAGAAAGATTCAGCATCAAGGAAGACTCTAAAATATATCACGGAGAGGAAAACTCGACTCACAGAAGTATTTACTAGAACGTCCAAAAACCATTTACGACTACAAGACCAAGATGTGTTGTGTGATCACAAATACATCACTACCAACTACTTTGGGTCTATCAACACACTGTATACGCAGGCTATTGAATACCTGTTAAAGTGTGAGGAAAGACTACAGGTAGTGAACCAACTATATGAGCCAGAAGATTTACAAACCGAAGAGGAAGAAGGCATTAGCTCACCCAAACTATTTATTCAACTATTTCGGATTAATCAGATGCAGAAAAAGTTACAGTCGGCGTCAGTTGGGCTTTAGGTACTGGTTCAGGCTCAATGAGGGTTTTCTGAAATGACGTTCGCTAGGTGGCAGCACTGGCACGTCAGGTCCAGGCATCTGTCAAAGAGCCTATATTTTCTTTAGTCATGACGGAATGATGAACGAATGAATGAATCGAATGATGAACGTCATCATATATTTTATATTGGAAGACCTCTTGTCACAGTGGTGCCAACTGGTGTCGTAAATTTTCACGAAAACCCTCATTGTCTCAACCGTAGTCACATCGTACGCACTTGGAATAACGGCCGTACTAAGCTGTAAGTCCAGGTGTGTACATTTGATCAAAGGTCAAAGGATCAAAGGTTCAGTCGATCGAAGGTTAAGCTACGCTTGCTTACCGGGGTCGGACCGTGGATGGGTGGAATATCGTGACCCCTACGTGCCTCGGAATGTACGCTAAACCGTTGGTCGCGGTTGTCATTCGTAGATCTTTAACAGTCGTTAAGAGTCTGGTCTGGAGGTCTGGGTAGATAAAATGACATAATTATATTAGTGTTATTTAACTGCTGAACGTTTCCTGCTTGGTACCTATAGAAATTTATTTCACTCGGAAAGGGTTCGGAACGTACGCATTAATATAATATTGCTATAGACATGGATGGATTTGTATGGATATGGATACAACTCTTTGACAGAGAGATATACCTACATTACAACGTGTTGGCTCTCTCCGGGTACGGAACCCGAAAACGTAAACTTTATCATCATTATCTGCGTAGCCTTTTCCTATGTTGGGGTCGGCTTACTTACGGTTATTCTAACCGGATGCAGCTGTATCCAGTATTTTACATGGAGCGACTGCCTATCTGACCTCCACTACCCAGTTACTGGGTAACACGATAGCCCTTGGTAAGACTGGTTGTCAGACTTTCTACATTGTGAGGATCCGTAACGACTGTCAAAGATCCTAGAATGACAATCAGGGACCAACCTGCTTTCTAAGGCACAGAGGAGTCTCTCTAGGTAAAGATGGTCACCCATCCACGGACTGACCGCGGCAAGTGTAGCTTAACCTGATTGATCGACCCGTGTAGCTGTTATTACTTAGCCACGAGCCCCTCAAATCTACACAAATACACGTTTACTTACACTTTTACTTACACGTTTACGTAATTACACGTTTACTTTAATTCTGTGCCTCCGGTGAAAACTGATATAACTCAAGTTGTATCAAATTGGAGTTTTAAAATGCACTTGTATCAGAAAAAAATTCTGTACATTTCTGTCTAATCGACATTTTGATACAAGTCATATTTCCAGAGATAGTGTGATACAAGTAGGCCTAAAAATTTATGTATTAATAGTTAATGACGTGTAAAATAATTTAACTCCACATAAATCGTTAAATATATTGAAAAATTAGATAGTGCTCCGTGTAAAAAAATATGTCTTAAGTTAAATGTGATTAATGATATAAACTCAGTTATATTTTTTTACACGAAGACATTGTGCGTAATTTACTGGTACAACTTCAGACATATCAGTTAACACAAAGACAAAAGTAAAAAATTGTTTGTGACAAATGATACATGTGAAGTTATATTAATTATTATACACGTAAATAGTACTCAAAATAGGGCATAAAAAATGTGTATAGTGATACTTCTTCTATCGCGGGGGATTGCGCGGGCGCATTACGAGGGATATGCGAGCCGTGCGGGGTCAGTGGCGATAAAGTTTTTAGACGGAGAATGAAAGCGACTATGGTCGCAGCAAAACTAATAAAATTTTTCTGAGTTCCGATTTGACCTTAACCAAATTGTACGACCTATATAAACAACAGCTAACAACAACGGAACCTATAAGTAAAACTGCTTACAGTCAGATTTTCAAACAATTGAATCTATCGTTTAAGCAACCATCAGTGGATACATGTCAGAAATGTGATAAGTCAAATAAAGCAATAGAAGCGGCATCAACCGATGACAAACTTCACATTAAATGTCTATTGGAGGAACATCAAGCTGCAGCCGCTTATGCGTATGACCAGAAAGAAAGTGACAAAATATATTCTAAAGAATCGCCCGACACCTTAACGCTTACATTTGACTTGCAACAATGTCTACCAATACCTGAAGACGGGTCTGGTCTTTTATAAAAGACAGTTATGCACATACAATCTTACCATCCATGACTGTGCAAGTAATAATGCTTTTTGCTATATGTGGGACGAAAGTGTGTCCGGACGAGGAGCCAATCAAATCGCCTCATGTATATTCGTTTTTTTTTTAAATCAAGTTCCCACTAAATATCCCGGTATTATAAAAATTATCCTTTACTCTGACACTTGTCTGGGCAGAATAAAAACTCCATGGTGGCTACAATGATGCTACTTGTTGTTCATGACCTGCCTACACAAGAATACAAGAATGCCTATACAAGAATGGAAGTAGATAGTGACCATTCTGCAATCGAAAGAGCTAAAAAACGAACGATTATGAACATCCATCATCCAAGGGATTGGGCGCAATTAATTCGAACATTAGGAAAACCTGGAAAATTTACCGTAGTTGAGATGACAGAATCTAATTTTTACGATTATAACGAATTTGCAAAACGATATTTCACTATCAAAAAAATTAATGAAGAAACCGAGAAATTTGTTTGGGCCGATATGAAAGTTTTTAAATATGAGAAAGACCAATTCCCGTCTCCGAAATATAAGACTGACATGAGAGCAGATAATTTCAAAGTCATATCATTTGCTAAGAGGGGTAAAATGTATACATCGGAAGTATTAGTAGATCAGTTAATTCAATGCAGTGGCCCATCTTTTATTTCAATTGAAAAGAAGAATGATCTGTTATCAATATTACCATATGTTGATAGTAGATGTCATGAGTTTTATCAGAACTTGAAAACTAAGGCTGATGTCAGAAATATTGATCCCGATTTATAGTCCAGTGAGGAGGACTGAAAATTATCTGTATGCTACTTTTTTCTAAAAAATTTGTATTATAATTATTACACTTACTTCTTATTGCCATATAATGAAACATGTCAGTTTCATTAGAACACAACATTATATTTCAATTATGAATGACTACCTCATCCTGCTCAACACACATTAGTTTTAATAACGGATGGGTATGTACAATTTTGATAAAACGTTAAGTTTTATAAAAGATTTTCTAATGCATGTTGATTTCTACTTAGACTGATATTGTGATATTAAAACGTGATCTCATTTAATTTGTAAGATTGTTAAAAATATAAATTCATAAAAGTGACGTTACTTTATTAAAAACGTTGATTGAGACTGAGTTTCAGTTAAATTCAATTTCAGCAATATTGAAAAGTTATACTTTAAAAATGTATAACAATTTAAGGTCATTGATTAAATACTGTTGTGCTAATTAAGAAAAGAAGCATTTTAGTTGTTTTTTTAGAAATTTAAGTTTTTTTACTTTTTGTTTGACTCAATTTATTCAGATAATTATATTTTGTATCTTAAATATGTGTGTTTTATTTTTAATACCAAGAGCTTTAAATAAAATTGGTTACAAATATCATTTTACACGAAGATGTTGAATATATAAGTTTACTTGTAGCATTATACACAAAAAAATAACATCGTGATAAGTGATATATCTCAATAAATATTAAATTAGGCAAACTTTAAAGTTCTAGACTGATTTCTAACATAAAGTTATATTAGATTTGTTCAACAACATTTTTCTTGCAATATTATTGTCACTGTAAATACTAAAACATATTTTATGATATCAGTCTTCACGAAAACTGCATGTGTGGTGTAAGTTGATATTACTTAACATATATTAGTTTACACAGACGTAATGTCGGTGCACATTGATATAGTTGACAGTTTTTCCCCAATATTTTCCTAATTTTCTAATGAAATGTTACAAAATCCTGTAATTTTAAAGAAAAACGATGTAACTTGTATTTAACATTAAGTGTTCTGTAAAATTATTAATAATATTCTTTTAAAATAAAATAGAAAATAAATAAAACTTTAAATCGCTTTACTGAAAAGTAGTCATTTTGAAGTTGTATCAGTTTTCACCGGAGGCACAGAATTAAGTGTAATGTAAGGTATAATTGGAATTTGGATGATTTTATGAAAGAGTGCGCAATGCTCGTCAATCATACGTTGCAAGTGTAGTTTAATGAAATAGCATACATAAGTAATAGTTCAGGTATGTACAGTCAGGGACATTAATTGTTATGCAAATTGGCATCCTACGCCAATTTTCCGTGTTATACAACTGTCAAAAAATGACAGCTATAATTTGAATATACGGGCAATTAAAGTTGGCAGTAAATTTTTCCCTGACTTTACCTATGAACTTTATTGACACAACAGTCTTATTTTACCATTTAGATAAAACATCTTATTAACGGTAATGGAATTCAGAACTCAGCATTACTTAAAGTAAAACTGAAGATATCTTTATAAACATTTTAAAGAGATAAGAAATATAAAACAGTTAAATACAATGTAATTCTTATTGTGTAAGCTGACTTTTCTATACAGCCGGCGCAAACTGATCCACTGTTGTTGTGAATGTGGGGACTATGCGTCATTGCTTTTTTCTCTCTTCTCTGTCAGTTTCTATCAGAATCTGAATCATTTCGAAGGATTTTTGATTCAAAGATTCGAAAAATTTGTCCGGCCAAAAATGTAAATAACGTACAATGCGTGTCACGTAAGAAGAGACTTGACACACCACGTGGTCTGACATGCGCAGAACACGATTTTAGGTATCTTTAGCGGTATGAGGTCTGAGTGCGGGACGGGACCGGACGTCATAGGGGCGGCGGAAAGAACGGGGGAGGCGGGGTCAAGTCTCTTCTTACGTGGCACGCATTGTAATGAATATTGATGAACTGTCAAAATGGAAGCCAATTGCTACTGTTAGTGTGTTACGTAATGGGTCATGTATGAAAATATTAAATTGTCTCGATTTTTTTTCTGCGCTTATGAATAAGCTAATACTATCTACAAAAAAAGTATCAGATTTATCTGATTAGTATTTCCAGAGAAATAAATTAAATTCTGTTAGAGGCGGCCATCGACAGTAACCCACGGATTTTTATTCAATTTCCTTAGCCTACTCAATTAAAAAGTAAAAACTTGTCAATTTGTCATAACATAACCTCACTTTTCACCTCTTGCTTTGTGTTTGTTTGCGATTTTATGGATATATCTTTACGATTACGATACGATTTATCTTTATTTTATTCAAAGCGTGAGGGTCGTCGTAAAGATATATCCATAAAATCGCAAACAAACACAAAGCAAGAGGTGAAAAGTGAGGTTATGTTATGACAAATTGACAAGTTTTTACTTTTTAATTGAGTAGGCTAAGGAAATTGAATAAAAATCCGTGGGTTACTGTCGATGGCCGCCTCTAACAGAATTTAATTTATTTCTCTGGAAATACTAATCAGATAAATCTGATACTTTTTTTGTAGATAGTATTAGCTTATTCATAAGCGCAGAAAAAAAATCGAGACAATTTAATATTTTCATACATGGCCCATTACCCCGCAGATGGCAGTTTGAGTGTCTTATGCGGCCTACCCAAATGCTCTTTCTTTGGTATTGTTCGTCGAGTCGTTGAGCTACCTATGTCAGAACAGGTACCTAGCTCAACGACTCAGAAGTGGAGCTGCACGATTACCTGCTGTCAAATGCGTAAACTAACTATAGCTTTGAATACCTATATTTAATTAGTCAACCCAATTGCACTTGTAAACATTTGTATTATATTTGATAAAAGATAATTTTCATCCGTTAAACAGATGAGTGAAGGTCGATCTTACTTCGAATCCTATACTAGATACTAGCTGCCGAGATGTGGCAAACACTACAGTCCGGCCATCAACAGAATGCGTCCCTGACGTTAGCCACTAGAATTATAGCACTGACAGGTGGATTCTACTAGCTAATAAGGATCAAATTTGCAAAACAGTCGTTTGTATGAAACTGACAGGTGTCAGAGACGCATTCTCTCGAAGCCGACGGCCGGAATAGTCGCTCACTATGCAGCTGCACTTATTCGAGATTTAAAAAACCGGCCAAGAGCGTGTCGGGCCACGCTCATTCGAGCGTGGCCCGACACGCTCTTGGCCGGTTACACTTATTGTGACGGACGGGAAACTACGGAACCCTAGAATTAGGGTTCCGTAGTTTCCCGTCCGTCACAATAAGTGTTCCCACTTATGAGTTTAAAAGTGGGTATCCATTATGTTCGCGCTCCTGCAATTATTTTGTACAACTTTTTGTCTATTTTGTACAAAAACTGTTGTTTCCAACAAGTTCAAAATAATTTTCCCAGAAAGTCCTTATAAAGTTCTACTTTTCAGATTTTTTTCATATTTTCTAAACTTATGGTTCAAAAGTTAGAGGGGGGGGACACATTGTTTTTTACTTTTGGAGCGATTATTTCCGAAATTATTGACATTATCAAAAAATGATTTCAGTAAACCCCTATTCATTTTTAAATACCTTTCCAACAATATATCACACGTTAGGGTAGAAATTAAAAAAAAAATCACTTCTTACTTTACATATAGGGGGGCTACCCTAATAAAACATTTTTTTCTAATTTTTATTTTACCACTTTGTCGGCGTGATTAATATACATATTGGTACCAAATTTCAGCTTTCTAGTGCTAACGGTCACAGAGATTAAGCGAGGACGGACAGACGGACAGACAGACATGGCGAAACTATAAGGGTTCCTAGTTGACTACGGAACCCTAAAAACTCGTAACGAAGCCCTTGACATTCAGTGTTAACTGACGGGGCGTATGATAATGTATGGAAATGTATGTGTGGAAGAATGCATGTTATTTTACCGGTTTCAATTGGATGGGCGAGTGTGTAAATTGTTAATGTAAATATTTTCATAGTATTGTTTTGTGGCGTTGATTTTGTTGCACTAACTAAAGCTTACTTGACAAAAATTATGGTAAAAGTCAGAAGGGTCGGGTCGGGTCGGGTCGGGGTCGGGTCGGGTCCAGGTCGGGCAAAGATTTATTGGGTTTTTCATCATACCTTAACACCATAAAACAAAAAAAGAATCTGATTTTCTAAAGTCATACTTGAAGAAGTAACTACACTAGACGCGGTCGTCGCAACGCCAAATAAATCATCAATAGCTTTTTTTTCGTTTTGTCATATTTATATATCGACATCCATCACATTGCGGAGTTCCGCTAGCTAATTTAATCATTTGACTATAAGTCGTGACTCGTGCCCTAGAAGGATATATTATAGTGACCTTATTGCTCATGTTCTTGAGAGAGGTCAGGTGCATACTCGCAACCGGCGTGCGTGTAAGATGTCTGAACGTACCTAAGCAAAAAGGAGAATGTGAGGATCGTAGCAAGGGGGTTCTGTAGTTTTAGGAAATTAGTTTATTATTTTAATGTTATAATCCCTTTTAAATTTTCGTCCCAATTCACCCGGGCTGCATCCCTATTCACCTCGTTTTACGAGTAGGTACCTCTACCTACATAACATTATTCAGCTTCAAAATAAAGTAATTATGTACTAACATTTCTAATAAATCATTCAGGCTTACAAGAAATAATTAACAATCGCTACGTACACTAAAGTTAGCAATAATTGGCGTTTTTATAACAAAATTGCTACATATTACATGAAGCCTGTCAATTACATAGGCGTCGCCTGCAATCACAAATATTTATAGGTTAAGAGCTAATTTGCAAGTTGTATATATCTGTTTTTAAAACGAATACACATAAATGGAGAGGGCTATGCTTGGAGTTTCCCAACGTGATCGAATCAGAAATGAAAACATCCGTAGGAGAACATAGCCCGAAGAATTGCAAAATTTAAGTGGCAGTGGGCAGGGCACATTGCTCGCAGAACAGATGGCCGATGGGAGCGAAAGGTTCTGGAGTGGCGACCGCGTACCGGAAGGCCTCCCACAAGGTAGACCTGGTGAAGGCCGCAGGAATCCGCTGGATGCGAGTAGCACGGAACCGGTCTATGTGTGTGTGATGGACGTTTTTCGCCTGAAATGACGATATGTTACCCAGTAACTGGGCTGTGGAGGTTAGTATGTAAAATACTGGTATTCAGCTGCATCCGGTTTGACTGGAAGCCGACCTCAACATAGTTGGGAAAAGACTAGGCAGATGATGATGATAATATACATCTCCTAACACCGAACTCACTTCCCTTTCACGACTACCAACATTTGAGTCCAAAGTGGGTACCACAAGTCATAAAAAAGTCTTCCTCGTAATTTTGATAACTTTTATATCAAAAAACACGAAGCACTCAACAAGAATGAATTATTAAAACATTTCCTTTATTTATCGCGCACTTTATTTTGTCATTAATTTATTATAATTTTTTATTTTGGGGTCATAAATATAGTAAGTGTCACATTGACGATATACAACGCATATTATATTCGAGTGACTTAATATTCTTATTATGGATCTGAAATAATTCAATTCTTGGCCGTCATACTAAATACCGGTGCCGTTTTATGATAGCCGTCATAATTATTGCGGTGCCGCCTTATGACGGGAGACGTATAGTATATCTATTATTATATTATTAGTGCAAAAGAAAATATAAAAAAAACAACTGACAATCCAAGAGACGTCGTATAAAAAGAAGTGTTAAAAAACGCACCGACCTTCATTACATAATGTACCTACCGAGATAATCAACAGCGCCACATTTAAATAATTGAATTATTTATAGGCGTTAATAGGCATCTTTTATTAAGACTGAATTATAAATAGACACCTACTGCCAAAATGTGTTATCTCTTTTAGTATTTACTGGGTGAGCAACATAATAAAGGCTCCTACAAACAGGCGCGACACGCGATATAATCGCGCGCGACACAAAGGCACCGCTCGTTGCGCGACTTGCGGTGTCTTTGTGTCGCGCGTCGCGCCTGTTTGAAGGAGCCTTAACGTCGATTTCATAATGACCTAGTTGGTTTAGTGGTCGCAAGCGCTACTGATGGCCTGCGGGGTCAGCGGGATTGTCCGAAAGGGTTACCGCTGGCCCGGAACATAAAGGGCTAAGGAGGAACACGGGTGGGTTTTAGTCAGTAAGAGTCTGACACTCCGTTCCGCTCCACCCAGAGCGGGAGGGGTCATTTGATGATTTCCCATCCTGAAAAAAAAAAAACAAAACGCGCTACTGATGGCCATGAGGTCCTGAGTTCGATTCCCGGGTCAGTGAAAGCGTTGTTGGGGTATTCTCAAATATTTCGTACCTACTAAAAATCAAATACATAATTAGATTGTATCCACAGACTGTATCGTCATTCTTCTCAGAGATGTCAGCTAGGAAGTGCCGGCGCCGTTTAGTTTTAAATATTGACCGGAACCCCAGGATGGATTCTAAAAATATTTCGTTTAAAGACATAGATTAGTGGCAGGAATCCAGCGCAGGTACAGTACCCGGCGATAATATTGCACATCGACCTTTGGAAAGAGACATCGGCTAATTTCGGCTTCGTAGAGCGTTATCTCTGTCGCACGAAATACAAACAGTCCGGTATCTATTAGGAGCTGGAACTTCATGGTAATTGTTCTACCAGAATCGCGTCGCACGTCGCGTCGCGCCTGTCTGCGGGAGCCTTTAAAAAGTCAAAGTGAAATTATTTATTTGTATGTTTTTTGGTTATACATGTGTGGTCTTACAGAAATGTTACGTTTCTCAAAAAATAACCATACAATATACAATTAAACAAATAAGAAATTTAAAGTCATAAGTTGACAATCGTTTCAATGTTTGGTGTACTACAGCTATTTTATACATTTGGTGTACAGCTATTTTTTACAGTTTATTCTGAAATATTGCATTGATAAGCAATATCAGAATTTGTATCAGACCCGCGATCTACCGTGTGGCGTATCGATAATGAAGATATTACAAAGAAATACAACCCACATAAACTGTTAAACATTACAGTGCGTGCCACGTAAGAAGAGACTTGACTCCTCTTCCGCCTCCCCCGCCTCTTTCCGCCGCCCCTATGACGTCCGGTCCCGTCCCGCACTCAGACCTCATACCGCTGAAGATACCTAAAATCGTGTTCTGCGCATGTCAAACCACGTGGTGTGTCAAGTCTCTTCTTACGTGGCACGCACTGTACAATACCTACTAGCTCTCACCAAAGTACTTACCAGCGATTTTTAATGCAAATGGCACATTTACCCGACTGCTGCTTAAATAAAGAGATATCATGTAGGTAACCTTTCCTTTATTATAATTCAATTGTTATTGGCAAAGGGAATATTACTTGTGACGTTAGCGTGCAGGAAGTCAAGTGTTGTGTTGTGCGTATGATTTTATTGCAAGATTTTTAAGGTCGATACACAGTGGTAGCGATCATATTTTTAGGGGAGAAGCTAGCAATATTATAGAGGTCGTCTTTGACCCTACATCGAGGTCTTTTATTATTTCTAACGTGACGATATTATCGTCACGTCCACATCCTAAAATGTATGGAAATACGTGCAAGTTATAACGTTATCGTGGATGGAAATTTAAAAGCGTCTTCATATTATATTTCCATGCATTTTACTTTCCTGTGTTATTTTCTTATGTGATTAAATACTTAACATAAAATTTTATTTATCTGCAGGCATCACCGTGCGTTTATAAATACCATAGATAGGTCAAAGCATTTATTACACAAGAATATTCAGCGTTTTGTATTTTTGTCAGGTTAGAAACTATAAAGGCACACATTGAAGGGCTCTGAGTTCGGAGTAGTGCCTACGTTACACAATCAGTCATAGGCTTCAGTGATACATGCTTTTCTTACGACGAACCGATGATGGGAGGTGATGCCGAACCGGTGCCGAGCTGGGGGCCAAAAAAGGTCACTTTGGCAGAATCATTATGAATCATATGGCGAAGATAGTCCGTGTTTTTCTTTTTTTCGCTGCACTACGTAGGTATAATCAAAGAGATTGGATTTGGATTGGATTGATTGGTATTTTAGCACAGACAAAAAAAAATAACTGAAAAATCCTTCACCAATGGTATTTGATACGATTAACTTAACAGTGAAACTGTCCATTATAATTCATAATGTTATATACTTTTATGATTCTGCCAATGTAGCCTTTTTAGGCTCCCTGATATATTTGCGATGACCTTTAGGGACAAAGCGACAAGGAGTGGCGGGGCCCAAATTATACATGTGAGAACGATGTGAGACGTGCACGATAAAAGCGTCCGTAATAAACAGAAAAAGAAAGAAGAAAATTAGCAAATTAAAATAAGTCGAAATTGCTGTTGACAGCGCTGTCTATCAGCATCAAGTCGTGTGCAATGATAAAAGTGTCCAAATTGATTTTGTGCATGGTGTCTAAGCCTATGAGTGTAAAAGTAGCCAATGGTGAAGAAAAATTAGAGACACTGCAGTAGGTACAATGCGTGCCACGAAAGATGAGACTTGACCCCGCTTCCCCCGCTCTTTCTCCTGCCCCTATGACGTCCGGTCCCGTCCCGCACTCAGAGCTCATACCGCTAAATATACCTAAAATCGTGTTCTGCGCAAGTCAAACCACGTGGTGTGTCAAGTCTCATCTTTCGTGGCACGCATTGTATGTGGCAAGTACGAAGAGATGACTAGTCCCTACTGACGGCACCCGTTCACGAATATGACGTATAGATAAGCACAATTCAGCACAACCATTTTGAAGGGAACTGAGTAATCCAAGACACGCGCCACCATTCGTGAATCATTATTAAAATCCGTAGGTACTTCTTAATAATACCTATTAATAAGTTGCGGTTTATTTAAAAACCCAGCTCAACATAAATAGTTTCATTCTCGCTAAAGCCTCGCTTGGTTTGGACGCCAGGCCAGAATGTGGGCCAATAAATTAAATTTGAATGTCCCAATAACTGTGGGCTGTTGGTGTCGACTTGTCTAAACGATCGTCGTTATTATCGTGCTAGCCTTACCGAGGCTGCATTCTGATGTATGTAGGTATGTCGTCTAGTTACTGATAACGGGAGATTGTCTCTTAATTCTCCTTGGTATTAATAATTTTAACCGTTTATTGTTTTTTGAGGGGTGTTGCTAAGTATTAACAGCCGCACGGGTCGATCGATCAAGTTAAGCTATGCTTGCCGCGGTTGGTCCGTGGATGGGTGACCATCTTGACATATCAAGACCCCTCCGTGCTTTGGAAAGCACGTTAGGCCGTTGGTCCCGGCTGTCATTCGTGGATCCTTGACAGTCGTTACGGGTCTTCAGAAGCCCGAATGTCTGACAACCAGTCTTAGCAAGAGGTATCGTATTACCCGTAACTGGTTTGTGGAAGGCAGATAGGCAGTCGCTCCATGCAAAATACTGGTATTCAGCTGCATCCAGTTAGACTGGAAGCCGACCCCAACCTCGTTAGGAAAAAGTTAGGCAGATGATGATATAAAGAATTCTAATCCTCAAACTCAAAGCATTTACTTTAATTAAACCATTTAAAGGCACTTTTGAACTGTCAAGGAGTCGCTCAGTCAAAAAATAAGAAGCTAGTTGCCCATTCCACAGCGTGGTAGGTACCTATGGAGAAGAACGGGCAAGAAACTGCAACACTTCTTTCATGAATAAATGAACTACCTCCTCTTTTTTAGAAGTCGGTTAAAAAAGTGCATGACTTATCTTTATTTAAAAGAACAGTAGCTGCCACAAAGCTCCTGAGATTTACGGGTGAATGACTTCACTGAAACGTTATTTATGACTGTAACTTCGTGTTTTCCTAGAGAGAGTTTTTTTTTAAGACAGGTCAGTGTGGCCCAGTGGTATCCGCCGCGACTTTCGAGTTGGAGGTCGTAGGTTCGAACCCAGACAGGCGTTTTACTTTGTGCAAATTATTTCATCATCACTGCTCTCAAAACGGCGAAGGAAAACATCGTGAAACATCACAAACATCTACCAACCCGCACTGGGCCCGCGCGGTGGATTACGGCCCACTCCCTCTCACAAAGAGGAGGCCAGTGTCTCAGCAGCTGATTTATGCTGTTTTCAACACCGTAAAGTCAAAGCCGTGGATGGGTTCATTCATGTCTCTAACCATTTCCATTATTTCCGAACAAAATCTTACTGCGAAACAGTGGCCTCCAAAGCTGCAGTAAGCAATACTTGGTCGTCTAAGAAACTAACCACACAACAACAAAATCAATGACCCTCCATCCAACACCTATCGTCAATCAATGAGGGTTTTCTGAAATGACGTTCGCTAGGTGGCAGCACTGACACGTCAGGTCCAGGCATCTGTCAAAGAGCCTATATTTTCTTTAGTCATGACTGAATGATGAACGAATGAATGAATCGAATGATGAACGTCATCATATATTTTATATTGGAAGACCTCTTGTCACAGTGGTGCCAACTGGTGTCGTAAATTTTCACGAAAACCATCATTAACAATATAAATTAACATCAACCTCCATGCGTCCTTCCGACGTCATCAGTTAATCCCAGCCTACACACACATATCCATACATAATGGCGTTCATGTGAAGTTCTCAATTATAATGTAAAGCGGCCACGCCTGGCGCCGGCGGCATGCGGAAACAACTGGTAACCGAGGATTGCTGTCCTATGGTAATGTCAAAATTGAGGGAGGTAAGAAGTGTCCTATAGTGGAGGCGACGAAAATTTGGAAGAAACATGTTTTTTTTTTTATTAATAAAACATAAATAAATCCTTGTTGAACAAATTAAACATACCACACAAACCATCGCGGGTTTAACAGCGGTATGGCCAGACTCGGCAACTCGGTGCAATTAGGTACATAGATAATTTTTTATTTATTTTTTTTTTTAGATCGCACTGCAATCTATATAGTATCTTTTTAATAACTTGGAAAAAAAAAAAAAAAAAACAAAAAAAAAAATTGTGAGCAGTGGTGAAATGGCATATGATACGGACGAATGAGGAAAATGTCGTGAGGAAAATTTTGAGTATGAATGTCGATGGCTATAAGAGTAGGGGAAGACCAAAGAAACGATGGATGGACTGTGTGAATGATGATATGGTTAGAAAGGTGGTAGTCACCCCCTTTCACCGAGATTACGACTAATGGAGAACTATGGAAGAAAAATACATGTTGCGTTCACCTCAAATTAATTGGGATAAGGGGACTGCTGGGACACAGGCCTCTTCTCTGTAAGAGGGAGTGGGCCGTAATCCACCACGTGGGCCCAGCGTGGGTTGGTATAGAAAGAAGAAGTATTTATTGCGACTCGTACAGGAAGATCACAAACTAAACTAAATACAGCAAAATAAAAAACCAAGTTATATAAAAAAAAAGTAACAAAAGGAAAATGAAACAGAAAGTCCTATACGAGGCCAAAAGGCTCCTATCTCAGCATGATGCTACGACATTTAAAAAAATAAATGTTGCAGCGCTGGTATTCTGATAGGGTGAGATGTCACATGTCTTCGAATTTTTGGTTCTAGGACATGCCGGTTTCCTCATGATATTTTCCTTCACCGTTTTGAGAGCAGTGGTGATGAGATAATTTACACAAAGCAAAGCGCCTGACAGGGTTCGAACTTAGGACTCGACTCGACTCGAGACTCGTAAGTCATAGCCGCTACCACTTGGGCGACACTGCAGTGCGATTCTGTAACCATCTCACCGTGAAAACTTAGGTGAAGTGAGCGTGGAGTGAGCTGTCAATAGTGTCAATTCCTAGCAAAAAGAAACTCACTTCACCTAAGTTTTCACGGTGAGATTTTTACAGAATCGACCGGCTGCTCTGTTACTGGTGTAGTCAGTAATACTACTAATAGTCACTTTCCATTTTTGGTTTCCACACTTGCTCAATGCCTGTTATCGATTTTTGACTGCGGAAATACCACATCACCTCGTGCTCACTACACTACCATCCTCCTTGTCATATTAAAGAGTACTTTTTGTGATGCACTTTTATGATCACTTGTAACAAGTACGTACTAAATATACAACAAAAAACATTGATCACACATTAATTATGCGTATCTAAATCACCTTGGAATTAGCTTTTAATTGATTTATTTATGATTCCGTTTTTTTACAACTCGGAGTGACGTCTAGATTTATTCTACGGCCCACAGCTGGGCAAAGGTCTCCCCCAAGTCTTCTAGGAACCTTTTTCCCGCGCCACTTCGAACCAGCTCTCTCGGTTCGCGTCCAGGTCATCTCGCCATTGCTTTCTGGGCCGACCTCGAGGGCGCCGTCCATCTTCAGACACCCACTGTGTAGAGACTTTAGAGACAGAACTTCCGGGACGATTTTTGAAGTGAAAACTTCTTTAGCATCGTTGTGATTTGAAATTTTATGAAACGAAAAAGCAACAGTAAAAAGAGACATGTAAGATTTAACGTGGGAGAAAATGAGATAGGAAGCATTATACAGTGTTCTTGAAGGTTTCACTTCTACCACGTGTGAATTGCACACATGCTGTTTTTTTTTTCGATCTGAGCCCTTATTCAGAATGACCATTTCACGATTCCTTACTTCGAAACAACGTCAATTCCTTAGTCACGACATCTGCTATTAACGTATTCTCTATGACACAATGGCGTGGTTTGAACTGTCAAAATACATGTTGTCCGTACGGTTGACATTTCGATTCCTTGCCGTTAACAAGACACGATATTGACCTGGTTTGCGCGTGGTAAGATTTCGCGGGGAATAATACAGAATTAGGACCCAGCCCAGATCTATTTGTTCTAATAGTCACAAGCGCAATTACTGAGCCCTACGCTCAGCAATTGCGCTTGTCCTGAGTTCAATTCCCTGGTAAGGCAAATTGTCTAACCAGGTCTTGGTTGTTTCCAGCTATTTAGGTTTATTCGCAAGAGTATGTAACTGTTTTCCCACTACATTCAAAACCGACCCATAAACAAATAATAAATATCCTGCATTTAAATTAACATCGATACCAACTATCGCTCCCATCTATATAATCCAAAAAAATTTTTAAAAAAAAGCAAGAAAAATCAGGCATTTCCTACCACAAACCCACCAAGGCAAATCCAACTATAACACTTTCAGTCCAAAGTGAAATATCCCTTGGCAAAATACACACATTAATTGGTAGTCGAATTCGCTCGGTTATTAAGGCCGGTTCCAAATATGGCGTCGTCCAAAGGGCAGTCATATTGTGACAATAAGATTACTACGACGATGATCTGATGCGAAAATTATTGGTCTTTATGGATTCTTTATGTGGGCCAAGTAGGAATTAATCATGTACAAGATAGGGCTTATAATGATATTTGTACGCCGTTAACTGCAAAACGTAGAGATCTCTTTAGCTATTTTATTTTTCTAACACCTTAACAAATATAAAACTTTGACTTTGTCTTGGGTCAATCCTTTGAAAAGTCCAGGGCACCCCATCATCGTATTTAGCGATAAGACCACCCATGAACTGTTTCATGAATAGACAGATTGAACAGATCTCTAAACTACTAAGCGCTAGCGACAGTTTCCAAGGGTAGAGTCACCAGTCAGTCAGTATGCAAGTCACCCCCTGCCATTTTTTCCATGTATTATAAAACACTGGTCAGGCAGGGGCCATAGTTAATAGTCCTCTAACCATACAAACACATATTCCAATATATTTGTTTCCATATCCTGAACTGTATGTGCAATGCCTGAAATAAAATGATTTATTATTATTATTATTATTATTATTTAGAGATTTGTTTTCCTCGGCCTAGCCGGATAGCTGATGGCACGGGCCTAAGCCAAGTGTTCATCAGTGGGATTAAGTGTTGGAGTAATATTAGATACTGCGTGGTTATCCGCAGTAGGCTGTATGTTAGCCGATCCTATATTTGAGTGGGAGTAATGGTGCAAGTTATCGGACTCACACTGAAGGAATTTTCTTACTAGCCTACATGTATTGAGAATCACTGCCTTCTGCAGCAGGTGGTAGGTGGTAGATGGCAGGTTGAGAGAACTAAGGGACTGATGAAGCTGTCTTGGTATTACTCCTGTTGTAGATAGCACTATGGGGACTATTGTAACTTTTTGGAGATGCCAAAGTCGGGTTATTTCGTCTTTTAGTTCGGTGTATTTGGATAATTTTTCGGCTATTGTAGTTTGTAAGTTATGTGTATTTGGCACGGCGATATTATTATTAAAGTCCAACACCAACCGGGGGTGCACTTGCATAGTAATAATCGGTTGGTGCCTCATTTCATCAAAAGCGTCTAACGGGGACGTCTAACGTCTCTGCAAGTTGGATTCGGCTCCTATAGTACGCTTTTCACAGATCCGGGACCTCAGGGCCCCCAGACAAAGACATGTCAAAGACAATTTAAACAATACTACAGTATCCGGCAATAAATATTGCACATCGACCTTTGGAAAGAGACAATCGGCTAATTTCGGCTTCGTAGAGCGTTGTCTCTGTCGCTCGAAATACAAACAGTCCGGTATCTATTAGGAGCTGTTAAAACAATTATGATTTGCTTCTTTTGATAATTATTTTTATTCTTTGTATAAAATACAAAAAAAGGTAAAGGTCGATGTGCAATATTTATCGCCGGGTACTGTAAGTGCGTCACCCTGACTAAGATTTCTACATTTTGCGCACTAGATCCGTATTCCATCCGTCCCAAACATCCTATAGAGATAACCTCTCTAGTGTCTAGGCTAGATAAATGACTGAGACTGAATGACAGGACACCTGATATCCTTGTGTAACACACACCGAAGTTCGATAAGTTCTAGTTATTAAACGGAGCTGACCTTGTTTGCTGCGTGAAGGACGCAGTTACAATGACTTAATAGTATTATGTTCAGGAATCGGGAGTTATTTACTGGTGACCAAGCTCTCAAAACGGTGAAGGAAAACATCATCTGTCTAGCCTTTTCCCGATTATGTTGGGGTCGGCTTTCAGTCTCCGGATGTAGCTGAATACCATGGAGCGACTGCCTATCTGACCTCCACAACCCAGTTCCTGGGTAATACGATAACTCTTGATAAGACTGGTTGTCAGAATGTCGGGCTTCTGACTACCCGTAACGACTGTCAAAGATCCACGAATGACAGCTGGGAGCAACGGCTACGTGCTTTCCAAGGCACGGAGGGTTCATGGTATGTAAAGATGGTCACCCATCCACAGACCAACCGCGACAAGCGTAGCTTAACCTGATCGATCGACCTGTGAATCATCATCATCATTTCAGCCGGAAGTCGTCTACTGCTACACCTAGGCCTCCCCCAAGCACCAAGGTGATTGGGCAGGTCACGTCAACCGCATGCACAGTGGACGCAGGGCAACAGTCTCCCTCGTGGTGTATGCCTGAGGATGAACGGCCCCGCCAAGGCCAGTCCAAAAAGAGGTGGCGAGACGACCTAGGCGCGTTGGGCAGGGGTTGGCTCGAGGTGGCTCTAAAAAAGGATGCCTGGAACGATTTGGGACTGGGCCTTTTTGGCGCAGCCGTGAGGCACACTTTCCTGCTAATTTCTTACATCGGACTTTTCACTTGTTATTTTTGTGCATCTCTTAGTCTGTGCTAAATAAATGTATTTTCTTTCTTTCTTTCTTTCATTTGGGGGAGGCCTTTGCTCAGCAGTGGGATAGAGAAGGCCAACTTAAAAAAAACCTCATGTTTAGGTTAAAAAAGAGCAACCGGAACCATAGCGATCAATATTAATGTAATATTGGGCAAACATTACCCAATAGCTCGATAGATGGCGTTGGTGTCAAATTAGAAGTCGCTATGGTTTCGTTACCGCTCGTAGTATATAGTCTAAAATAAAAATTTGTTTGATGAGAGCAGTACATACACAGTTCACTGTGATTCGGTACAAAAAGTTGATTATACGCTAATTAATACCAGTCCAGTGTTTTGTTTCACTACCCGCTCCTAGTCGACCCTCGGGTTAATTACATGGTCCTTCGAGTCGGGTTGGTCGGGAGTGTTTTTGGTGGTCTCCGGTGGTGGTAGAGATTACCACCCTTCGCGTCATTACTGGGCAGTGGATCGCTGTCCAGAGCATCCCCTTGAAGTGGGGTACTCCAGGTGAGAGGTACCAGGAGCTGAAGGTGGAACCGGTTGGAGCTGGGAGCAGCCAGTGGCGCGTGGTGCAGCACTGCTGGTGGCAGCTACAACTGGAGGAACGACGCAAGGGAGGAAAAAGACGGCAGATCGTGGGCAAGCAGAGGGCGCCACTTGTGTGGTGCATTACGTCAGTGTCAGTGAGTGAATTTGGTGAAAAAATCGTGAGTACAATTTACAATCTTATTACCAGGAAGAATTTAATTGGAAGATTTTCAAAAAGTGCAGTTAAATTTGAGCTTTATTCTCATTAGAAAATTAACTTAGACATTCTTGAGTGATTTTGAACTTGTAAAATTTTAAAGAAAAAGTGGTTCAGACGAGAAATCTATGCCCGATTTTAAATAGAAATAAAGCGGCAAAGACTTGTAAAATTTTGAAATCTTATCTGAGACATAAAGTGAATGTAAAAGTGCAAGAAGATTGTTTTTAGTGGACATTAAGTTTAGCAAATACTTAATTATAATTCTTCCATTAATTTTGTTTTGTGTGGATTGTCATTTGTGTGATACTTGTTTTTATTTGTGTGCGCCGTTTCTCGGTATTGTATTTTCTTGTAATTTGGATTATTGTTTACAAAATGGATTCATTAAATGACATCCAAGAAGATGTAAAGGCAAAGATGAGCAAGGCTATTACTAATTTCAAAAAATGCTCAAAAGATCGTCGTACTTTGTCATATCTTGAAACACGCTTAGAAAATTTAGAACAACAGTGGCAATTATTTAGTAAGACCCACGTTACAATAATTAGCGAAATTAAAAAGTCAGATTTACATAGTTCAGATTATTATAAAAATTGTGTTTATGATGATGTTGAAGAATTATATATACAATTCAAAAGCGATTTAAAGGAATTAATAACAAAATGTAAGGTACAATCTGGCGAACCAAACGGTAATCCGGGAGTTCTGGGACCTGATAATAGTAAGGAATTGATTAACTTTAGATTACCAGAGGTCAAAATACCAGTTTTTTCGGGTAAATATATTGAATGGAAAACATTTCGAGACTTATTCGTAGGTTTAATACACAACAATAGTAGGTTAGATGATGCACAAAAATTATATTATCTGAAAGGGTATTTAACCGGGGAGGCAGAATACTTGTTGAGAAATGTCGACGTGACATCTGACAATTACAAGGCTAGTTGGGATAAATTAGAGTCTATGTACAATAACAAAAGATTTCTAGTAAATGGGATTTTAAAACGTTTCTTAAATCAAAAGAGTATAACTAACGAGTCCGCAACAGACATAAAAAGACTCATTAGTACAACATCCGACTGTTTAGACTCGATAAAAAATTTAGGAATAGATGTAACATCATGGGACATCCTAATAATTCACCTTGTTAGTGCCAAATTGGATAAGGACACCAGGAAAGCTTGGGAATTAAAGGTAGCTTCAGATGCAACTGATGACCTACCTACTTTTGATCAATTTAGGGAGTTTTTAGTGAGTCGATATCGAGGTTTAGAAAGCCTAGAAACTAAAACAGACACCAGGATCCCAAAGGCTACTCAGGCACTTCATGTAATTAAAGATAAAAAGGTATCATGCGCATATTGCGCAGCGGATCATAAAATTAGTTTATGTCCTAAGTTTAGCAAGGAAACCAATGATGTCCGCCGTAAGTTTGCCCAAGAGAATAATTTATGTTTTGTTTGCTTATATAGTAACCATTCTGCCAAAAATTGTAGAAACACTCTTAGGTGCCGGGTGTGTAAACGCCGCCACCATTCATTGTTACACCCGCAGGGTGTTGTAGGGTCGGATATTGGTGAAGGTAGTAGTGCTGCTCGCGCGGAAACCTCATCAGTAGAAAATGAGAGTATTAAGGCCGCCAATCAGGCGGAGGAAAAACCACTAGTCTCATGTCTTGCGACAGGACACAGTAGGAAAACTGTATTATTAACTACAGCTTTAGTAAAGGCTGAGTCGAAGAATGGGACTTACCGTGTGGTTAGGGCTTTACTGGATCAAGGATCTCAGGGTTCATTTGTTACAGAATCCATGGTTCAGTACTTAAGTTTAAATAAAACACCGTCAAAAAATACAGTGTTAGGTGTGGGTGGAAATAAAGGTACAACTTCGACATCCATGGTGGTTATCAAGCTCCGCTCGAGAGTTAATCCTTCTTTTCAAATAAAGGTCAATGCTTACGTTCTGAAATCGGTAACAGCTCTTCTTCCATCTTCAAAGGTAAGCCGAGTAGAATGGGTAGACTTGAGCGATAAGGATTTAGCTGATCCGGAGTATTACAGGCCTAATAAAATTGATATGTTGTTGGGTGCTGATGTATACAGCCAAGTCATTCAGAACGGAGTTAAGAAGAATATAAGCGGTACTCTCTTAGCGCAAGAAACCACCTTAGGTTGGATATTGTCGGGTGCCTTCGAAGTTGACAATAGGACACATACTCACTCACGAATTACCGTGATGCATGCCAGCGTCCAAGATGATGAATTGTTGAGAAAATTCTGGGAATTAGAGGAACCATCTGGAGCAAAAAGGATGCTAACGGAGGAGGAAATAAGATGTGAAAAGTTATTCACAACTTCTACTACAAGAAATACAGATGGCAGGTACATCGTAAGATTACCGCTACGCGAACCAAACCTGATCGGTAGGTGCAGTGAATCCAAAGTGATCGCTGAAAAAAGGTTAAAGGGGTTAGAAGTAAGGTTAAGTAAAAACATTCAATTAAAGGTAGACTATGCGAATGTCATGCAAGAATATTTACGGCTTAACCACATGGTAGAAGTAACAGAGCAAGAAAAGTATAATAAAGGAGCTGTATACTTACCTCATCACGCAGTAGTCCGTGAGGATAAAGACACTACAAAGGTGCGTGTTGTGTTTGATGCTTCCTGTAAGGGAACTAATGGCAGGTCACTAAATGATGATCTAATGATCGGTCCGCCTTTGCAAGATGAACTCCGTCATACTGTAATGCGCTGGAGAGCACATAAAATATGTATAGTAGCGGATATTGTTAAAATGTATCGGCAAGTTTTAGTGGATAGGCAAGATACACCATATCAACGGATACTTTGGAGAGATAGTCCTGGAAGGGAACTACGGGAGTATGAATTGATAACAGTTACATTCGGTACTGCCTCGGCGCCATACTTAGCTGTACGAGCGCTACAACAGTTAGCTTATGATGAGTGCGGGGATAATTCAGGCATAGCTAAAATAATTTTAAAGGATTTTTACATGGATGATTTGATGTCAGGAGCAGAAAATATAGAAGATGGGTTTGAAATATACACGGAATTATCTCAAGTGCTAGCTAAAGGAGGATTTCAATTGCAAAAATGGAAAAGCAATTGCAAGGAATTATTGAATAAAATTAGAGATGGAAACGATGAAGAATTAAAAATAAAAATAGACGAAGTAACAAAAATATTAGGACTTACCTGGGACTCTCGCTCTGATTGTTTTCAATACTCTCTGGAACTCACGCCGATAACTAGACCTGTAACAAAAAGAAAAATTATCGCAGACATTTCACGTTTATTTGATCCGTTAGGGTGGTTAGCACCAAGCGTAATACTAGCTAAAATGTTTATTCAAAAATTATGGCTAGCAGGGTTAGAATGGGATCAAGAAATTCCAAATAATTTATTACAAGAATGGGAGACTTACCGCAATAGTTTGACTTCTCTTGTTAGCATTAAAATCCCACGATGGTTACATATTGGGTCCAATATTTGGAAATCGGAGTTGCATGGATTTTCCGATGCGTCAAAAAACGCTTATGCAGGCGCGGTTTATCTTAGAGTGATTGATGACATGGGAAATATTCATATCTCCTTAATCACATCTAAAACAAAGGTGGCACCCATTAAACAGGTGTCCATCCCGAGGTTGGAATTGTGTGGGGCGGTTCTCACAGCAAAGTTGATCGCGGAAGTAGGCGAGGTAATGACTATACCAAAGACTGACTGGCATGCATGGACAGACAGTGAAGTGGTGTTAGCTTGGTTGAATTGTCACCCAAGTCGGTGGAAAACCTTTGTTGCCAACAGAGTTTCCGACATTTTGACCACCTTGGATACACATCACTGGGCGCACGTAGCATCCAAGCAAAATCCAGCAGATTGTGCTTCACGCGGGGTTTCTCCATCGGAGCTTAAAGATATTTCGCTTTGGTGGGACGGTCCAAATTTCCTAAGGGAACCGCTAATAGAATACAAAAGACCAAAACATCTCGTTACACGTCTAGAAGAAGTTAAGGTGCATACAAGTATTTTAGAAGTTTCATTTTGGAACAAATTTTCATCATTATCAAGGTTAATTCGAGTAATGGCTTATTGCCGTAGGTTTCTTAGTTTAAGAAAAAATAAAGCGATAAGTGTTGGTGCTAAGTCACGACAGTTATCCAAATCGGAATTAGAAGATGCAACAGAAATGTGTGTAAAGAGGTGTCAAGAAGAAGGATTTACCAATGAATTGGAGGAATTAAAAAATCATAAGTTGGGGAAAAAAAATGCAAAATTAGATTCAAATTATGAAAGGAAAAATGATAATACTTTAAAGCGATGGCAACTTCATCAGAAAATGATGCAAGATTTCTGGCGACGTTGGTCGCACGACTACCTTCACCAATTTTTACAACGAAATAAGTGGCATTATAAAATTCCTGAACCATGTGTTGGTGAAGTAGTGTTAGTTAAAGAAGACGACATGCCTCCTGGCAAATGGTTACTAGGCAGGATTGAACAAAAACATCCTGGTGCTGACGGTCTTACTCGTGTCGTAACTATACGAACACAATCGTCTACTATAAAAAGACCTACGTCAAAATTATGTATATTGCCTGTATCCAATTAAAACACGATTATATTAGGTATAAGCAACATGTTGAACTTATTGTGTCAACCGTTTGTCAAATAGATTAATAGTTATAAGGATGTAAACTATAAACATGTTAAGGGTTTTTTTAAGATTTTTGTAATTACTTCTCACCAAGGATGTACTAAGGTTTTTTCAAGGCATTCAATATATTTTTGCCTTATTTAGCTCGGTAGTGGTACTGAAGGACATTCGGCAATAATGTCCTTGGTGGGCGGTATGTTTAGGTTAAAAAAGAGCAACCGGAACCATAGCGATCAATATTAATGTAATATTGGGCAAACATTACCCAATAGCTCGATAGATGGCGTTGGTGTCAAATTAGAAGTCGCTATGGTTTCGTTACCGCTCGTAGTATATAGTCTAAAATAAAAATTTGTTTGATGAGAGCAGTACATACACAGTTCACTGTGATTCGGTACAAAAAGTTGATTATACGCTAATTAATACCAGTCCAGTGTTTTGTTTCACTACCCGCTCCTAGTCGACCCTCGGGTTAATTACACCTCACATGAAACCTTTTTTAGGGTTCCGTATCTCAAAAGGAAAAAACGGAGCCCTTATAGGATCACCTTGTTGTCCGTCTGTCTGTTTGTTAAGACCCTTTATCTTGGCAACGCGTGGAGGTATCGAGTTGAAATTAAAACCATATACCTACTCAGGTCTACAGTCCCTTACTTTGAAAAAATCAAACTTCTAAGTTAACGCAAAAAATATACGGCCGTTTATGCCGCAAAAAACGTATATATTTCGACACTCTCAAGGGAATCAAAATGGGTAGGTATAGGGTACTTCCCGTTGACCCAGAATTATGAAATTTGGCAAGAAGCAAGGTCATGTAGCACAAGTAAAGGAAAAAATCCTAAAGCCGTAAATTCGTAGTTACATTGAAAAAAAAAAACGGGATAAACTATTTACATACCTATTTTGTACGGAACCCTCGGTGCACGAGTCCGACTCGCACCATGCAGCCGGTCGATTCCGTAAAAATCTCACCGTGAAAAGGTGAAGTGAGTTTGTTTTTGCTAGGAATTGACACTATTGACAGCTCACTTCACGCTTAATTCACCTGAGTTTTCACGGTGAGATTTTTACAGAATAGCACCGCTGACCGGTTTTTTATAGAAGTGCTTTACCTACGACAATTAGTCGTCTTAATCTCGATTAAGCTTTTTTATTAGCCCATTCATCATGGTGTTCATCAAATCAGGGGGCCTAAAAAGGCCACTTGGGCAGAATCATAAAGGATAACATTATAAATCATAATGGACAGTTAACTATTGAATACAACCCGAATCTCTTCAAAGTAAGAGTGAACAGGCTTCTTCTGGGTAAGCTCACTCCATCGGCATCGTAGACTTTATCTGTGTCATCTCTGACCTAGATTAGAGTCAAGAGCAAACCGATTTCGAATAAAAAAAAAAAAAATTAAGTTAATCGTATCAAATCCCATTGGTGAAGGGTTTTTGAGTTATTTTTTTAAAGAACGCTAAGCAAAAACGAAGTAATAGCGCGGGCAGGCGATGCCACGCGTGGCGCGGTGGGTCGGGGGAACAAGAAATTTGACGCGGACGAAGTCGCGGGCAGAAGCTAGTAAGTAATATACGCGCACTATTGCATGAAGAAAGGTCTGACAGGTTGCGCCAACGACGATCAAAGTATGCGCGAAATAATAGACGATAAGAACGTCACAATATCAGAAATATTACTTTACAACTGACAACCTAATATCACGATAATTAATTGCCACGGTATTCACAAGTGCTACTGCTGAGCATAAGGTTCTGGGTTTGATTCCCGGGTGGAGCAAAATGTTTTTGGGTTTTTGCATCTAGAATTTCTCAGTAGCAGATCGGAGAAAAGACTGTTCCTGCCCGTGCGCATCCCGTTCGCTTTACCTTTTAATCACCTTTCCTGAAATACCGGTTGAAGGCTGTAGTGCCTAAATAGTGTAATTAGATACCTCGGTATCTACTAAGTATTTCAAGCAATGAAATGCACTCCCAATATATGCACACACACATGAATACATCACACACACACATGAACACATCACACACACACATGAACATATCACACACACAAATGAACACATCACGCCTGACCACGATGCTGCATCGTGCTTTGACTCTTCTTGGTCACATACTTCATTACTGACGGTCACTGAATTTTTTTTTTTGGGTGGGAAATTATCCCAATAACTTCTCCCGCTCTGGGCGGAGCGGGAGGGCGTGTCAGACTTTTACTGACTAAAACCCACCTGTGTTCCTTCAGTTGCCTGTGCCAGGGGCCACGGTATCTCTTTCGAACAACCCGCGACCCTGGCAGGCATCGGCCCTAGCGGACCCCGTCAGTTAGTGCTGACATCTCTTTGAGGCGCGCGTGGAACACAACGACCCGGGCCTAGTCCTTACCAGACGGCGAGCTGGTCACTGAAAGGCCTTCGTGGCTTTATGCACGATGTACAGACGCCAGCACATCAAGCTACCCGAAACTGTCAAATTTTCCCAATCAACTTTGTACCTTATGCTTTAGCGATAAAGTTGAAAGTCTGTTAAAGAAATTTGACAGATTGTAGTATCTTAATGTGCTGGCGTCTGTACTTCCACTTCGGTTAAGCGATCACTACTTAGTCTAAGCGATTGTGAGTAATGGTTATAAAGAGAGAGGAGGAAGCTGCTGAAAAATACCACAGCCGGGATTTTGAAACCGTGGTCTATGTTGCCAGAAAACCGAGCCACTTTCAAGTTTCTAAAAGTTAGATCTTTATGCGGGGTATTCCTCAAAGCGCAACTATTTTTAAGCGCAACTAAATTGCATACAATTCTCTATTTTACAGGAAAGCGCACTCAAGGCAAAATGATTCTGAAACATTTCTCCGACATTCGTTTCACCGATCAAATTACATAATTTTTTTTCGGGTTTTTTGTTGGACAGTTTTTTTTTTAAACCGACCTTTCCTAGAAACATAAATTCGAAGACATATGGCATCTATTAACCCGTAGCGGGCCTGTGTGGTTGGTAATGCTCCAATCCCTCTCAGAGAGAGAAGGTCTGTGTCCTATCAGTGGGAACAATATAAGATGACATTCCTTTAAAAAAAAACTATCTTGAAATGTTTTATCAACGGCTTATACATAGGGAGTGTCGATCTATCATGTAACCCCGAATAGCTTCGAGAAACATTACAATACAGTTTAACGACGCAAAGCCGACTCCTGCGCCACTATAAAAGCACCTGCGCTACAAACATAGGGCGTCAGTCTCACAGTGTTGTTGAGAGGATACACATACCAACACACTTATCAAAATGTTCGGTAAAATGGTGAGTTTATTTTTAATTAAATTAGATATATTATTCATATTGGCTTAAGAATCTCGCGGAAAATGACAGTGATTTTTAGCTTAAATTTTGTATATTATTTTTATAAACCTTTAAATAATTGGAGTAACGTAAGTAGTTACTTCATTCCAAATCCAAAATATGCCTTTAAAAAAAAAGATAAAAACAACTAAATCTAAATGAATAAAAAGTATTGGAAACTTCTGATAAAGATTTTCCAAGCTCTTGAATTGATTTTGTCCTCTCCTTTTGCAGCCAAATTCGCTATTTATTAAATGTTTTTCCCCCTCCTATTTATTATTTATTTTTTATTTATTATAGAACACCAACAGTGTAAAAGTTTAACATTGGTGTACAATAGGATTTAAGACAGTTTTTTTTTTCTATTTATGTAAGTCGTTTGTGTACGTAATTGCGCTGGTTTTTATTTTATGAAAACAGCAGCAATTACTATTGTTTGGACAATAAGCCTATATATTCTCCACATAATAATAATTTCAAAATAAAAGGACTTCGACATTATAATCTGACTAAGATTATAAAGAGACTTTGTCTGTTGAGTTTCGCTTTGACCCTTGAATTTATTCGCCATTTCTTCTCAGGAGAAGTCAGATAGAATGTCGAATCCATGTAGCTTATTTTTTTTAATAGGACGTGTAAAAGTGCCTACATATTTATAGAATAAACAATTTCATTTTATTTCCATTTCGAATTTGACAGCTCCAAATTAAATTCAAATCTAAATTTTTATGATAAGAAGTAAGAACGCATCATAAACACAGGTTTCTAAATATTATTTTTTACTCTAAAACGCTATGCTTACGCTCTGTTCTCATACAGACCGCAGCCTTATATATCCTAGCCACCAATACATCGACTGTCAGCGTGGGTCTTTATAACGACAAATGATTGACAAAATTGTAATTGATTTGTGAATAAACTAATGCATAAGCAATTAACATTAAATATTTGACAGTTGTTATGAGTAGTTAGAAGCCCGAAAGCCTGACAAGTGGATAGGTAGACTGGAAGTCAAGTAAAACATTTAGGGCTGATTTTTCCAAGGCCAGATAACTTTATCGGTGGAATAATTTTGAATTTTTGACAGTTCTTCCATACAAAAACTGTCAGACGTCAATTTTATTCCACGAATAAAAATTATCGGTCGATTGAAAAATCGGTCCTTAGAAAATAATTATTATCCTAAGAATCAAAACAAAATCTAAGCGAACTGTCTTTTGGTGTTATCGTATAAAAAAAAAATCGTAAATAAATGTATTATTCAGTATTAAAATTGGTAAGATATTTACATTAAGTCTTAGAAATTATTTACAAAGGTATAATAATGTTAGATGCCGGGTACTAGGATAAACCTGTAACACAGGCGACAAGAGCATACTTGGTAATTGTAGGACAGTATTTTTTTTAATATTTAATATTAGAAGTCTTGAAATAATGACATTTTTTTTTTGAAGTTAGGGTAAAGTATCGTCACGGTTTATATTTTTAACTCATCACTTCTGTGCGAGTGTCCTTTTTCAATACTTTATTGCATACAATGCAAAATGTGCCAATTGCCTACATATTCTGGAGTTGTCGACTCGCCCACAAATTAATTAACTCCGTGCGAGTCGCTACAAAAATAATCTACTATATAAAAATAAGTCGGGTTTTCCTTCCTGACGCTATAACTCCAGAACGCACGAACCGATTTCCACGGTTTTGCATTCGTTGGAAAGGTCTCGGGCTCCGTGAGGTTTATAGCAAAGAAAATTCAGGAAAATTTCAACAGAAAAGCGGGACCACGCGAGCGGAGCCGCGGGCGACCGCTAGTATAATATAAAAGTGACGATTCGCCCGCTCCGGGCGAGTAAATGTGAATCAACTAATAAGCCATTATAGAAGTTAAACGCTGCTTATCAAAAACATCTTAGCAATAAAGGTACAGTTAGCAAAAGTTGTTTAGAACACCAGCCGGTCGATTCTGTAAGAATCTCACCGTGAAAACTTAGGCGAAGTGAGTTTGTTTTTGCTAGGAATTGACACTATTGACAGCTCACTCCACGCTCACTTCACCTAAGTTTTCACGGTGAGATGGTTACAGAATCGCACTGCTGATGTTCTAAACAACTTTTTTCCTTTTTTTAAAATAATAAGTAACGAATTTAAATAAAAAAAACCGTACCTCTTAACGTTAAGATAACAAAAACCCTTGACTCGAATAGTTTTACTTTAAAAACAGGAGTTTATTGTCAATTTAGATACATATACTGGGTGTAATTTTGATCACCGTTATCCTCTTAAGGAGTCATTGTACTCATCATTATGAACAACTTTTACTACGGGACCAAACCTGAAATCGCGAAAAAAAAATCAGCTGTTCCCTACATTTTGACGAGTTATGCGAACATAAATGTAGGGAACAGCTGATTTTTTTTTCACGATTTTTGGTTTGGCCCGATAGTAAAAGTTGTTCATAATGATGAGTACAATGACCCCTTAAGAGGATAACGGTGATTAAAATTACACCCTGTATAATATATAGAAATATAATTAGATACATATATATACAAGAAATATATTATTATTTAATTTCTATATCTATAAATATATATAGATATAGAAATTAAATACAACTTCCGATGCTGATGCATAACTTATGTTAATCAAAACAAACTCAAGAAGTGTAATAATTACAGAGTGTTTTTATTCACAAGATGTAAATTACAATATTTATCAAATCTCCATACACATTATTTGATACTCGTACAGTGGGTGCAAGGTAGCATTTTAATTACATGACAAGTGTAGTACGCATACCTAACATTAATTAATTCAGCATTTATTAATATGTATGTGATTATTATCGATCATAATATAAGTGGTAATTTGTCGGCTGGCAATAATTACAGGTTGCCATGGTGATATACATGTTTGTTTATCTGTCAATTCTTGTAATTGCAGCTGTCGACTCGTCTGGCACCTACATTTGAATTAAGAATTTGAGATAATTTTCAAGTTAAGGAACAACAAACTGAATGTCACACATTACAAAGTTCAAGTTCCATTGCAATCAAAAACATTTTAGGACCTTTTTGTTACAAATGGTCACTCATAAATCAACTAAAGTGGAGTCATTTTAATAGGTAACATTTGACAATTCATCAAATATTCAACAACGTAACCTTGTAACGGCGGGCATAAAATAACATATTTTTTCGTTTTGTTAGAACTGCACAATTGCTTACCTTTTTTCAATTACGATTACATATTTATTGTAATAATGACCGATACGAGTAATTTTACGATTTGCTTTCATTAATAAACCATTCTAAACATAATAAACAATTTCTGATCTAAAGAACTGAACGTCGTTACAAGGTTACGTCAGTTAACCATTTTTCTTTTTAAACACTAGGGATGTTACTCTGAAAATCGAAAGCTGATAAGTAGAATCGAATGCAATGATGACTTGTGAAGAAATATCACCATAAATTAATAATTAATAATATCTCTGAGTGCTGACAGCAGTGATGAAGATGACAATACTTTTAACAGTTCTGATAGTTCAACTGAATAAATGCAATTTTTTTGTTAAATTGTGTACTTGTCTTATTTTGCTCCTTAAATTTACGAAAAAAATAATAATAATGGGACAGGGATTCGCCTGATGATTTTTAAATTCACATATGTTTCAAGTCCGTATCGATTCATTCACTTTAATCGATGTTTATAAGCAGGTCACCTCACTATGAGGATAAAACTGACAGACGTCAAATGTTACCTATTAAAATGACTCCACTGTAATACATTTCACTAAGGGCTGATTTTACAAACATCTGATAACTTTATTCGAGGAATAAGTTTGAAATTTTGACAGTTATTTCATACAAAATTTGTCAAACGTCAATTTTATTGCTCGAATAAAAGTTATCTGAAGATGGAAAAATCATCCCTAAAGTAGATACGAAGTGTAAAGTATCTGAGATTATGAACACTGCTATAGATGGTATGTGGTGGGATGTACCGAGATTGGAAGATTAGATGCGGATTTTTAGCTTTTTTTAATATTAGGTACTTTTGTTTACGATAAGCTTGTACAGACGCCAGCACCCGCAACTGTCAAAAACTACCCGAAACTGTCAAATTTTCCCAATCAATTGTATGTACAGACGCCAGAACATCAAGCTACTAAAATCTGTCAAATTTCTTTAATAGATTTTCAACTTTATCGCTAAGGCATAAGGTTCAAAGTTGATTGGAAAAATTTGACAGTTTCGGGTAGCTTGATGTGCTGGCGTCTGTATCTGCCACCCTGCATACCTATACCTACTAACAAAGGCCCATACTATCCAGGAACAATACTCACACAGAAATCTAGAGTTAAAACTGTCAGATTCCATACAAATCTAGTTTTGAATCAAAACCGAAAGTGACATGCCTAAATGCTAAACAAAGCCACTTCCTCACAAATGTCAAAATTTGAAGTGAATTATTTGCCTTAACAAACAATAGTTAGGTCGCCTGAAACCATGTAATCTGCACAGCAATGTCATTTAATTTGAATATTCTCTGCATTCATGCATAATTATATTGTAATTCTAACTAATCGGTGTGACAACGCCTACTAGAGTCGAGTTATTGGTAGAATTGGTAGGTAGTGTATTTGCATTCTTGCACACAATAAATTACAATTTGGGAAAGGAATTTCAGGATTTACATGTTAAATTAAATTCTAAAATTAATATTGAACTCAAGTTCTATATTCACTCGAATTCAAAATATAAGTACTTTTAAAAGTTTTAAACGTTTTTAATTTTCAACCTAATTTTACTTGATGTTTGATGTGTAGTTATTATTATTAACGTAATTATGGGCGAATCAAACAATTTTGTTTTTAATATTTATTTATTTTTATTTAAAATTTCTTTTTATTTATAAATACTTTTTAAAGCTTTTAAATCAGCACTTATTTTTGCAGTCAACTGTACCATTACCATGAAACATGGCTAATTTTATACACATCTTTTTAAATGTTTTTGTATCACAAAACTCACTAAATACAATTAAAAACAATCGTGTTTTCTTTATTCTGATTTTACAATTTCGTTTTGATGAGACAATATCTGACAACCAGACGTATTACCAAGGGGTATCGTATTACCCAGTACCTGGGTTCTGGAGGTCAGATAGGCAGTCGCTCCATGTAAAATACTGATATTCAGCTGCATCCGGTTAGACTGGAAGCTGACCCCGACATAGTTGGGAAAAGGCTCGGTAGATTGATTGACGAGGCACAAAATTGACAAATAACAAACAAAATTGAGCGGCAATCTCGTAATCTTAAGAATGTTCACAGTGTGATCTCAATCTGTCAAAAATACCTCTAATTTCCCTACATTTTTGACAAGTTTTTGACATTGATTGTCCCTGAGATGACATTGCGACTAGGATTTAGATTTCGAACGTTTTAGATTTCGAACGTTTTAAATTAGGTACAGGCGGTGCTATTCTGTAAAAATCTCACCGTGAAAACTCAGGTGAAGTGAGCGTGGAGTGAGCTGACAATAGTGTCAATTCCTAGCAAAAACAAACTCACTTCACCTAACTAAGTTTTCACGGTGAGATGTTTACAGAATCGACCGGCAGGAATTGACCTTCTGCTTTCACCTATCAATTAAATCAACTAATAACAATTAACACAACAATAAAAATAATTTTCCATATCGTGTCAAACGCACATTTATACCGAAAATGATTAGTTTACAATTGCGTTACACTGTCTGCAGTGTTGCCTAAATTACACTGCGTTGCAATGCTACCTACATAGCGCGTTACGGCCTGCTTATTCTGACACTCAGTGTACTAATCGGCGATACTATAATAAGGGATCAATGGTCTAGCGGTGGTTAGCGCGACTACTGTGTGGGTTTGTGTTTGATCCCTAGCTCGTACAAAGTATAAGTAATGGGGGTTTTCGTGAAAATTTACGACACCAGTTGGCTCCACTTTGACAAGAGGTCTTCCAATATAAAATATATGATGACGTTCATCATTCGATTCATTCATTCGTTCATCATTCAGTCATGAATAAAGAAAATATAGGCTCTTTGACAGATGCCTGGACCTGATGTGTCAGTGCTGCCACCTAGCGAACGTCATTTCAGAAAACCCTCATTGTTTTTTTTTTTCTGTAAGGAATTTCTAAGGATAAAGCCTGGATTGGCGGCAACAGGGTAGCCTTTTATTAAAAGGATCAACTTAACTGGCGAAACGAGGGACTGAGGGTGTACAGACGGCAGCACATCAAGCTACCCGAAACTGTCAAATTTTCCCAATCAAATTTGAGCCTTATGCTTTAGCAATAAAGTTGAAAATTTATTAAAGAAATTTGACAGATTGTAGTAGCTTGATGTGCTGGCGTCTGTACAATGTACAGTCACCAAAAGAGATAAGTAAGCAGGGTCGTCGGATATAGTTGAAGTTTAGTAAGAAACCAATGGGTGTTATTGAATGAAAAACTTGATAAATGAACTGTTTGTTTCCTATTAATTAAATTAAATTTTATTCAAAAACATCCACCGGTTTCTTACTAAACTTCAACTATAACTTGACCCTGGTTACTTATCTCTTTTGGTGACCGTACACCCTCATTCCCTCCCTCCATTCCCCATTTCCTCTGAATACTAGCGTGGTGATATGTCATTCCCTTAAGACGATTTTTTGTACCAATTTTTAACTGGCTCGGTGGTTTTAATCTGATCAGAAGTAAAGCGTTGTTTTATAAGAAGGGAGAGAAACTACATACGAATTAAAAAAAAGTCATATTGGTAGGTACTTACCCGGATATAAACCTAGTGCATGAGAGGCGAGTCCTTGACCACTGGGCTATCATGACTCATTTAGATTTAGATTTTTACTATTCTTTCTTTTTTTCTCAGTTGATGTTCTTCGCGGTGGTGGCGGTAGCCCTTGCTCGGGAGTACCCCGCCGGTGTTCACCCCGCCGTGTGCCCCAACTACCCCTACTGCGACGCCGACGCGCTCGCCCGCCACACCCCCGACGGCATGCCCATCCCTCAGTGGGGATACAACCCTGCTGTCGCCCCTGCTCACCCTGGGTAGGTCCAGGACGATACTTCCTACCTAGCTAATGATTTCTCTCAAAACAGTAAAGGAAAACATCGTGAGAAAACCGGCTAGTCCCGACATGTGGCAGCTACCAACCAGTACTGGGTCCGTGTGGTGGATTACGGCCCACTCCCTCTCACCGAGAGGAGGCGTGTGTCCCAGCGGTGGGAACATTATAGGCTGTTGATGCTTTCTTATAATTTAAAAGAGTTTCAAGTATGCGTTCTTGACAATTGACAAACGAATACATGTTTTGCGAATTTGATCTTTATTAGCTAAGAGAATTATTGTCGCACTGACAGGTGTCAGGATGTTCTATGTCACGAAGTCCTAGGCTACGAATGTTGTTAAGCGTGCACATGCACATTGTGATCAACCAGAGACTCAACAATGGGTGAAGTAAAACGGTACGCATTCGCGGAAATAGCCTCATGCGATGGCAGCAAGGGGCAGCCGCTGTGGGAGCGCGCTTGTCGGGATACGTCACTACTACAATCAAAGCCGAACGCACTTCGTAAAATAGAATATCTGTAACACAATAACATTGCCCGTTTGTCCATTCTGTCAAAAAGTCATAATACAATACTGTGGATACTTCGATCAGACTGCCTATTAACGTTTTTTCAAGAAACCTTTGCCAGTAGGCAAATCCTCGATTGATAATTATCCTACAAACCATCTAGCTTTTCTTTTCAGGATTACGTCACTTATACTAAAACTGTATTTTTCTTTCGACAGGCCCGTGCCCGCTGCCCCGAGATACCCCGCTGACTTCCCCCCCGCGCTCTGCCCCAACTACCCCTATTGTTGGTGATTACCCCATAAGACCCCAACTCTTTTCCGGCACAACTTTATGACAGCTTTACCCATTGATATGAAGACGCCCCCATCTTCGTTTTAGAGAGTATCCGAACGCATTTTTTCATCTGTGCTTAAATCAAAATATGACACTATCAACTGTCACAACTTTTTTAAATGTGTGCTTATTGTATTGTCTACAGAAAAAAAGTGTTAGGGATGCCTCGCCTACAAATAATTTAAAGCGTCTTCGTGTGAACCCTATGCTACTTAAAAATATTCAGTATAATAAAACATTTTGAATTGAAAAGCGAAATGGCTACTAAAATCGATAATACTGATTATATTTTAAAGAAATTAATAGTATCGTTCGTCAACAGAGTTGAAGTGCCTGTTGCTAATGTTTTGTATGAGATACTGTCAATTTTCTCATAATTTCTCAACAAATACCCACCATTAAGGAATTTATACCTTTATTACAAGTTAATCGAGAAAAAACATTATTTTAATGGACGTTTCAGCCAGTAAGATGCTTTTTGTAGTACTAAATTGGGTTTTTCTGCAACATTTTTGTCATTTTCAACTGACGCACTGCCATATTGTTTAAATAATATGTAAATAGACGCGCCATTCCATCTGTCTTCGTAAGAAAATGCTTGTCTGCATTTGTAATTATATTTTTTTGTAAAAACGTGTAAAAAATTGTAAATAAATATATTTTTTATAATTTTTGTTGTGTTATTTAGGGTTCCCCTCAAGGCAGTTAAAAATATACTGAGTATGGTTTTAAATAATAAAAGTAGGTTTTTTGGAATCAGCTAAGCCTTGTGCAATACAAATATAAAGTAAAACTTATGGGAATGGAGACACACTCCATTCCCATAAGTTTCACTTTATATATAACTAGCGACCCGCCCCGGCTTCGCACGGGTGCAATGCTGATACTAAAAAATACACTACAGACATTGAGTTATATGTACTACATTATAACTCAATGACTACAGAAAAACTGTGAACGTTGTATATAAAAACATAGCGGCCCGCTCCGGCTTCGCACCGCCGCAAACGCTACGTCCCGCAATTTTTAAATCTGTAATATCTTCGAAAATATTCACTTAAATCATACGGTGTAAAGGGCCATTTATAGATCTATATTAAATGAACAATGTATTCAAGGTATTTAATTGGTTAAGGATTAATGCTGTATTGGTTAAAATCGCTTCGAAAATTAGCCATTATTTGTCGTAAAAAGTAAATGACAAAAAAAAGTTATTGTGGGTTATCCATAAGAGATAGACATATACCATCACGGACTTTTCTGTAGACCTTTTCAATGTGTACAATACTTAGTACATTATTTTGATAAAACTCGTAGGGTTCAGCCTGCGTTTGCAATGTAAGCGGAAAAAATGTAATTATTTACGACATCACATTAGAAATCTCAAAAATAACAGTACTTCTCCACTATTTAATGGATGTTATTATACATATAAACCTTCCTCTTGAATCACTCTATCTATTAAAAAAAAACCGCATCAAAATCAGTTGCGTAGTTTCAAAGATTTAAGCATACAAAGGGACATAGGGACAGAGAAAGCGACTTTGTTTTATACTATGTAGTGATAGGAAAGAGGCTAGGCAGATGATAACATACTTACCTACTTCTTTTTCCTAAGTCGAGAAATGAACCAAGGAACTTCTGATCGGAAACCATCCCTGGCTTATCAATAGTAAAATAGTCCTTCAGACAGAATTTCGGCCATAGCGGCCAATCTCAGCGGAGACTAGCCATCTACGCGGGAGATAGTAGGTACAGTACCCGGCGATAAATATTGCACATCGACCTTTGGAAAGAGACATTCGGCTAATTTCGGCTTCGTAGAGCGTTATCTCTGTCGCACGAAATACAAACAGCCCGGTATCTATTAGGAGCTGTTAAAACAATTATGATTTGCTTCTTTTGATAATTATTTTTATTCTTTGTATAAAATTGATAGAATCGAATAGGTCGATGTGCAATATTTATCGCCGGGTACTGTACACAAATGTGTGCGCAGATACAGATGTACTCTTTCTTCCCTCATTCTCATAGATCAATGGGACGGCAATCCGACACGACCGGAGAGAGATCAGGCGCAGGACCAACGGCTTAACGTGCTTTCCGAGGCATGGGGGTATCACACCGCCAGATTTCTAACTTCGGGCTGATGCTGAGAAATTCCATATGAAAAAACCCAATAAAACTTTGCCCGAACCGGGAATGGAACCCAGATCCTCATGCTCAGCAGTAGCGCTTGCAATCTCTAGACCAGGGGTGGCCAACTTGGTGAGACCCGAGATCTACTGTTCATTGTCGACACCTTGTGCGATCTACCAATTACATACTTCTTGCAATCTTAAATGAAACAACATAGTTCAGTACACAATTCTGTAGTATTTTTTATTTTATTATGAGGAAAAATATTACTCGTAACCACTCGTAAATCCGCTAGTCTGTCGTCAACTGACTGACGGATTGAAATTTGACAACCGCCCGCGCCCCACTCCCGCGTCCCACATGCTTCCCGCTTATTGTTAGGTATCGCGCACCGAAAATAAAAGAGAGCTATATAATGAATGAATTTAATGTCCATTTTTAAGTGTCCATGGCCTGTTGGGCAATTACCGTTTATTTTACTATACATATCTAAAAAAAGTTGTTGAGTAATAAATAATTCGCAATTAACTGCAGCGGCTTTCTTCACATCTTCCCGCCATCAATCTGAACGCCATTTTTATTTCGGCGGGAAACGTCAGCTGGTGGCAGCCATCTTGAAACATTGCACGCATCATTCAACCACTCGGCCTTGCAAGTGATATTATGTGGGAGCAGGTGGCTGGTGGTATGTAGGATGTAACCAGCCAATATTTTGTTGTTTTTGATGTGAGACATCTATAGCCGCACGTAAAACAAATTTCTGGCGTGGCGACGCGTCGCCACGCTATATGATGGTGTATATATACAGTCACAGTCTTGTGTACTATGTGGCGACGCGTCGCCATGCGCATTGTTTTTTTATAGGTCTGAGATACTACCAGCAATTTAGTTTTGTAAGCATGATGAATTATCGAATCTCGATTATCGCTAAAATGTACAGCAGTGCAACCACAAAAATTGCACCAGCTTACGTACAAAAATCGGAAGCGGCCACTTTCGCGCTCAGTCCTGTGTACTGCTGGCTTGGTGAGCGTGAGTGCTGGCGCTAGGCCCCGGGGGTGGGGCGAGACGGGTGCCGCACGCGGTCTTTGAATCGATTTGATTTTCCCATCACTAAATAGTGCTTGTGACGTCATAGTTGGTAGTCAAAAAATGGCACGCTTGATTTTCATACAGATCTAGATCTTAGATAACGCAAGCGTAACCTAGGACTATCTATATCTGTGAGCGCAACACATCAGTGGTAAAACTTGCACTACGAAAACCGTCCTTATTGCTACGACATTAAGGCGCTGTCAATGTCAAATTGTGCTGTTGACTGTATCTTCTTTGTGGATAATCTGAAATTGTGGATTGTGCAGTCGTTCAAAGTACTACATACCCGACCTGACCAATCTCTTCTAAATTCAAAATCTAAAAAGGGCTTTACCGGTCCAACCAAGTTTTTTAGTTTCCCCAAAATTCATAAGGAATTAAGATCAACTAGAACTAGGATTTTTGAAATATTACCCCTGAATGTATCAAAAGGGGTTTTGAAGTTCTTTTAAGCGTGTCAATGGCAATCTAAGTGGACTCGGCCAGAATTCAGTTACGTGTTTGGCGCCATCACTAGCGTCCATCAAGACATGATAATAAATGTCCCATCTTTTATGGATCACGATGGTTTTAAAGTTTGTAAACAAAGTCGCAATATAATGATAATTCTTGGTTCCCTTCTCAGTAACACCATCCACCAAAATGTCACATATCAATTGACGTAAAAATCTGGTCGGTGCAAGCTTCCTGCAACATTAACTTTTTTATATTATTCTTTATTATCTGCGTGACTATTGATTGAGTCTATAAAAATGTTCGTGAATGAGTTGCTCTTATTTGGATACAGACAATTTATGCCAACCCGAATCTCTTCAAAGTGAGAGTGAACAGGCTTCTTCTGGGTAAGCTCACTCCATCGTAGACTTTGTCTCTGTCATCTCTGACCTAGACTAGAGTCAAGAGCAAACCCATTTCAAATAAAAAAAAAAAGTGAGGCGGCAAATTAATAGAGACGTTAAAATTTATGAACATCGTTGGTTTAGTGAACTCTAGTGGTAGTGTGTGAGCGTGAGGTCTTGGTTTCGATTTCCAGGCAAATTGTGATTGGGTTTTTCTATCTGGAATTTCTCAGCAGCAGGCCAGAGTTTAGATTTGTGCCCGATTGGTGGCAACAAGCTCGCTTCCTATTACCTACATGGGCAAAATGTGGGTGTACACCCGTGTCTAACCCTTTCGAAAATACAGCAGTGCGATTTTGTAACCATTTCAAAACTTAGGTGAAGTGATCGTGGAGTGAGCTGTCAATAGTGTCAATTCCTAGCAAAAACAAACTCACTTCACCTAAATTTTCACGGTGAGATTTTTACAGAATCGACCGGCTGTAACCATCTCACCGTGAAAACTTGGGTGAAGTGAGCTGTCAATAGTGTCAATTCCTAGCAAAAACAAACTCACATCTCCTTAGTTTTCACGGTGAGATTTTACAGAATCGACCGGCTGGTTTTCAGCGTCAGCCGACGTTGATGTGGTGATAACAACCTGTGCAGCATACGACAATTGAAAAAAAAAAACAACAATAAAAAAAAGTTACCTACTTGTAAATATCAAATGAACAATGTAAAGTTTATCGTCAACCCACTTAACAGCAATAAAAATAACTACCTAGTACCTACTTACTCGATAAATAATCAACCAACTTTGTATTTAAGTTGTCTGCATGGAAAGCTTAACATTTATGGGGTAAAAATGCATTGTGAAGAAACAGTTTGGTGACCAAAACTTCAATGACACAAATCAAATCAAAAAATTTGCATGTTAAAAAGGTGTTACAGGAATAAAAGGTACATTGTATTATAACCTACTGAGGTGTGGAAATTAATATATTAGGAACTAGCATCATTAAATATACAGATAAAATTTTAAATTGAGTTACTTACAATAAAAAATAGAAATGTTAAATTAAAAAAAAATCATATTATTAAATACTGCTTTTTTAGTTTTTTATGACGTCTTACGCATATTTTATTTTTGTGTCGTGTGCTTCTTGGATGGGTATAAAGATGTAGATTCGTTTTGACAAAGATCGCCACTTCATATTATTATACTATATAAAGCTTTATTATACTATATAAAGCTCGATTACCACTGACTGACTGACTGACATAATTGTTCTCCCAGATGGTGAAGGGGGAGGTGGGTATATTTTTACAGATTCGTATAGAAGTAACTCTCACGAGTATGGGAAAAATCCCAAACCTCCCCTTTTCCACCCCACTCTCCCCCCTCCCTATCGTATCTCGGAAACTAAGGGTCCCGTGTTTTGTTGTTTTACGGATTCGTATAGAGGAGGCTCGGAAAAGTAAAATCCACTTTTCAAAGTTGCCCCCTTGCCCCCCTTCTCCCCCCCCCCCCTCTAGGTAGATCTCGGAAGTTAAGAGACTTGGAACATTTTTTTTTTCAGATTCATATCAAGGGGCCCAGAGTTGGTCAAAATCATTTTTCAAAACCCCCCTCTCCCCCCATCGTAAGAAATACTCCTCAAAAACACGACCCCGCGAGCTGCTTGCAGCTCGCGCAACGCCCAAATACTTTTTACAAGGGTAAGAAATACTCCTCAAAAATACGACCCCGCGAGCTGCTTGCAGCTCGCGCAACGCCCAAATACTAGTATGTATATAAAGACACGGGAATGTTAGTAACTGGAACTGTTGAAAATGTGGTTTACAGCTTTCTGTGCGTTGTATACGATACATTGCCCTTATGCATACACAAGCTTTTATTGGTTTGGTTAAACTTTTAAAAGTACAATATAAAAGAAACTGTAGGTTGCCTTCCTTCAGGCACTAACACAGGTTGCACCTTATTTACTCTAATCTTCTTCAAGCTTCTTTCCTTAGCATTCACCACATTCTTCTCCATCAGCTGTATGCTGTACTGGTCTTCTAGAAGTTTCTTGAATATGCTCAAAATGGCGGCAGATGATGATTCTTCTTCGTCTGTCATGGCGTCGAGTTTGACAGCGACTTTGGCGCAATTTTCTGATGACATCTGTCACATAACAGTATCTATTTATAGGTATGGAATTAGTGTGTACTGTATAATACATGGGATAGTTTTATTTGGGAATTTAATTAACCGGTAATCGTTAGGTAAATTTTTCACATAATGATACGTAAAAATGGAGTAGGTAGAGTAATAATGAAATAAGATAAATCCACCTTAGCATTACATGAACATGCAATATTTATAAAAATAAAATAAACGATTACAAAATGAGAAAATATGGATACCTTTTGAATCATTGGTCTCAGTCTTTCCAAATCTTCATTAGTTTTTCTGACTTCATTTTGAATAGGTCTTGATGTTAGCCAGCCGTAGTGCTTGGCATTGTGCTGAATGCTTGCTTCTCGAAGTTTTGATTCTTTTAGTAGCATTTCAGCCTGTAATATTATAGAGGTAGATATGAGGAACAGGGTGTAGTCACAGAAAAGGAACCAGACCAGACGGGTGTTGTGTCTGGTGGGCAACTGCCCGACGACCGATGTCGGGACGTTCTATATAATATGCTAGTTGCGCGATAAACGCTGCAGTAGTTCGCATATGGCCATGTAGATGTCGCCACAATATTATTAAATATTAAGGCCCATATTGTTGTAATGACTGCTCCGAGAGCAGCAGAGCTGGCATCCTGTGGACGTAGGTACGAAAATAATATTAGTTACAGGATTCACGTTTCATCGGAGATCTTGGAAGTCACAAGTAGTCCCAACCAGAGCGGCGCGGCGACGCAATTGCGTAACACTCAATCGGAATCGGTTTCATTTTGACAATTCGACAACATTCATTGCGTTATTTACGTGTTGAGCAGACGAATTTTTCGAACTTATGAAGCAATTCATTAGCAATTTGCTTCAAAATTATTCAAATTCCGATCGATAGTGTGTTACGCAATTAGGGTGCAGAAGTGCAAAGACGGCCCTAGTGTGGTTTTAATCGGTAGAAGTCCGGGTAAGCCATCTTCCCCAAACGGATACCTACAAATATACGTACCTACCTACCCCAAACAAATTCATATACTTATCACTACTTGCTATGTGAATATCAGTGACAGAAAGCATCTGCCTACCCATTTAAAGGGTACAGGCGTGGTGTTATGTTATGTGATTGCGTAAACAATGCGTAGATATGCTATAGCAGCAATCGCGGTTGATTTGTTGGCATTTATTGAAGAGTTCTGTTGTCTGTCTCCGAAACTCATCATCAGATCTTTACGAAATTTAAATGGGACCATTTCGGAATAAAGCTATTGAGCACAAAAAAAAATTCCAAATCCGTATATTTACGATGGAGTTATGCCCGAACATATCTACATAAAAAAAATAGATACATCCGAATTGAGAACCTCCTCCTTTTTAGAAGTCGGTGAAAAAGCAAATTACTTACATATTGAAACAAATCCGTCGGCGAAAAACTGTTTTCTGTTCTCACCATTTTATTTAGGAATAAAAGGTGGCGCCTGCTGGTAGCACAAAATGTGCTACCTACCACTGTTATAGTTGATGGACCAATGACATATTGTCCACTCTATTCCCTAATAATACATATTATGAGCTTTCGCAATACGATAATGTGACATTTTATCAGTGAAATCTATCTACAGGTGATATTTATCTACATAATTATATTTAAACTAATAATAAAGCAGAAGAGTTTGTTTGTTTGAACGCGCTTCTCTCTGGAACAATCAGTAGGATTTGAAAAAATATGTTCGTATTTGGTAGCCCAATTCTTGAGGAAGGTATTTATTGAACATCAAGCTACGGTCGAAAGGAGCCGAGCAAAAAAAAGTAAGTCAGAAAGAACGCTAAGCAAAAACGAAGTAATAGGGCGGGCGATGCGATGCGACGCGATTGTTCGGGGGCCGAGGAAGTTTTATGAAAATGTGGCTGTTATTTTAATATTATAGTGAGAACGAAGAAAGAAAAAGTATTAATTTAACTAAACTAAACACAGCAAAATAAAAATCCATATTATATAAAAAAAAAGTAACAAAAGGAAAATGAAACAGAAAGTCCTATACGAGACCAAAAGGCTCCTATCTCAGCATGATGCTACGACATTTAAAAAATAAATGTTGTAGCGCTGGTATTCTGATAGGGCCCGCTGTGATGTCACGGGCAGTTATGGAATGTACGGCTAGTGCGTACCTATCTTACGATTTCCAGGCGGACGAAGTCGCGGCCTGAAGCTAGTTCCTGATAAAATTATTGAATACTAACTTAATTAAAAAGAAGCCAACACTTATATTTTAATTAAACCACTTGATAATTGGTAACAATCTTTTGGAAAGGTCCACGTGACAAGCTTATCGGTTCGATAATGAACTTTAATTAAGTATATACTTATCAAAAAGCTGATAGCTACCTGCGGGGTAATGAGGGTTTTCGTGAAAATTTACGACACCAGTTGGCACCACTGTGACAAGAGGTCTTCCAATATAAAATATATGATGACGTTCATCATTCGATTCATTCATTCGTTCATCATTCCGTCATGACTAAAGAAAATATAGGCTCTTTGACAGATGCCTGGACCTGACGTGTCAGTGCTGCCACCTAGCGAACGTCATTTCAGAAAACCCTAATTATACTCTATTAGTATCAATGGCTTTAATTTTGACAGTTCCGCAACATTCATTGCGTTATTTACGTTGTTGAACTGACACATTTTTCGAAAATGTGAAGCAATGGATTAGCTTATATCCTTCAAAATTATTCAGATTGTAGGTATTAGTGTGTTACGCAATTAGGTATTGTTCTGGGGGAGTAATATCATAGGCCTTGATTATGACTTGCTATGTTTTTGGACCAATTAAATTATTCAATATTGCATTTCATCTCATTCATCGTGGACCTCATCCATCAGGTGAGGTCGAGATCAAGAGCCGGGTGTCTACACTCTCAGTCCGTCAACGAAGATACGGGGTGTTACAAACTCCTTTACCAGTTGTTTTCTTAAAACAAAACATGTATTTGATTTTCACCTGACTTCTGTCATATGTATAGTTTTACAATAAAATAGTACATCTAAATGTTAATAAAATAACTTTATTTTATTGGCGACGAGGCAAATTGTGTTGTCAGTAATCAAACAACATGAATACTGAACAATTCGCGGCTTTCCTTACCGCACAACAGGAACAACAAAAGGTACTAACAGTCCTTCTACAACAACTCGTACAACAGCAACAACAACAAGCATGTCCCTCATCAAACAGCAGCGTGACAAACAACGATGATAATAACGCAGCACCTTCTACATCAAAACAAAACATTGTAAAACACTTCAAGTGCGACAAGTTTAACCCTGCCACAACCACTGCAGAAAACTTTGTGGACCTATTTGAAGCGAAATGCCGGATATGGGGTGATGAGTATGTTAGTATTCAAAAAGACCTACTCATAAACTGCATTACACCGGAAATATACCACGAGCTGAAAGTAGCATTAACTCCTGACTTTAACACAGCGACATACGACGATATGAAAATGAAATTTTTGGATTTGTATGGAACAAAGAAAACGCGATACAAAGCTCTAATTGATTTTTGGAACTCTACGAGAGGAACCGACGAAACAATGGAACATTATTCTAATAGACTAAAAGAACTTTCAAAGCATTGCGGCTATGAAGGGACCTTGCTGGAGAGACAACTCCGTGATCGGTTCGCAACCGGTTTGAACCACACACAGCTGGAGATAGATTTAAAACAAAGATGGCCAGAACTACGCGACGTCACAGGTGATGGCAAAACGAGAGAGATAACATTCGCAGAAATATTTACAGTTGCCCAGTCACGCGAAGTCGCAGAGAACGACAATAGCACCGAAAGTGACAAACACGGTGGCTATATTAACAAAATCAAACAGAAGAGACAAGGCAAACGCACTGTTACTACGTTCAACAACGAAACACTGAGGAAGTTACGACCAGGTCAATGCAGACGATGCGGAAAGCATGACATACATGACTACGAGCATTGCACAGCAAAAGACCACAAATGTCAAGCTTGTAAGATGACAGGACATTTCGAAAGTGTATGTATTAAAACAGGTAGAGCATATTTGTTATCACAACACAGATACTCACAACGCAAAAACAAGACAGACAAAAACAACAAAATACAGAAGCTTAAAAATCGAACGGAGACATCAGAGGCCTCCTCATCAACGACGTCGTCACACGCGGATTCCTCCGAGGAAGAAAGTGATAGCGAGACTAACCCTGTTTACATCATTAACAAGAAAACATCTCGATGCAAGAAAATTGACGTTACCATCAATGGTGTAAAATGCACGATGGACTGGGACCCTGGATCAATCTACTCAATTATATCTACTAACATGTGGAAAAAGATTGGAGGCCCAGCATTGTTGAAGGCACCGAAACTCCAAGCCTATTGCAATTTTAAACTGAAACCGAAAGGTATAACAGACGTAACAGTTGAACTAGACAACGTACAAAAGATATTACCTGTTGTCGTCATGGACAAAGCAGATCCTTTACTTTTCGGGTTGCAATGGAGCGAAATGTACGACATGACGTTTCCGAAACCTGTTTATTCTATCAAACGTACCACAGACACATCACTGGATGTCGTGCTAGCTACCTACAACGACCTGTTTGACAATAAATTAGGGAAGGTAAAGAATTATCAAGTGAACATCCACATCAAACCTGGCAGTGAAGCAAAACATCTGCCGGCACGTCCCATCAAGTTCAGCATACGGAAAAACATAGAAATAGAACTAGAACGGCTTCTACGCGAAGGAATAATAACAGAAGTGGATCCCAACAGGATACCCTTAGAATGGGCCACACCCACAGTCAATGTTTTGAAACCAAATATGCACTTTCTTACAACCAGAAATCGAGTATTTAGGACATATTTTTGACAAAAATGGAGTACGACCAACAAAATCTAAAATAGAAGCAATTTCGAAGGCACCACCGCCAACAAATACCAAAGAACTCAGGGCGTTCTTAGGACTTATAAATAAACTTTTATGAACGATTTATTCCACACCTACACAGCGAATGCGCCGATTTACATGAACTAACCGGTGATCGCCGAAAATGGCAATGGACTAATCATGAAAACGAAATATTTATTAAAACTAAGAGATTATTAACAAGATCTAAATCGCTTGTGGCGTTTGACGAATGTCGACCTCTTTACCTCTCCTGCGACGCCTCAGAGAAAGGAGTAGGCGCAGTCTTATACCACAAGGATAAAGAAATTGAACAACCTATTGCATTCGGGTCAAGAAAACTTAAACAGGCTGAAAGAAAATATTCCGTTATAGACCGCGAAGCATTAGCAATATTCTATGGCATTCAAAAATTCGACCAATATCTCAGAGGTACAAAGTTCACACTTATAACTGACCACAAACCACTTATTCACATATTGGGTCCACAACGGAATCTCCCAAAAATTGCCAATAATAGACTTGTGAGGTGGGCACTCGTGATTGGAAATTATGATTATGACATAATTTATAGAAAAGGGGAACATAACATCATTGCTGATTACCTATCCAGAATGCCAAATAGCACTGAACAGCCGAATTGTCCAGAGGTTTCAATATGCAAAATCACTGATGTGATACAGCATAATAAAATGAATGACTTGACCTTAAGTGAAGAGCGTATTAGAGAAGAAACGAAACATGATGCTACACTAAAGCAAGTCCTGCAATTAATTAAAACCGACTGGTTTGACTGTTCACAGACTGATCTGAAACCTTTTATCAGAAAACGCAGTGAATTGTCTATAGAGAACAAGATCATCATGTGGCAAGGTAGAGTTGTTATACCTAGTAAATTAAGAAGTACAGTACTGCATTATTTGCATATTGGCCATCCTGGAACTTCTGCAATGAGGGCTCTTGCGCGCTTCTATGTTTGGTGGCCAACCCTCGAAGAAGACATTGACAATTTTGTAAAAAAATGCAAGAAATGCCAGGAAAATAGACCCAACAACTCAGAACTTCCTGTATACTCTTGGTCGATCCCAGAAAAGATATGGGAAAGAGTTCACGTTGACTTTGCCGGACCTTTTGAGGGCAAGTATTGGCTAGTACTGGCAGACGCCTTATCAAAATGGATAGAAGTTAAACCTATGGCAAAGATAACCACCAGAACGTTATGCGAGAAACTAGATGGCATTTTTACTACATTTGGATTGCCCCAAATTATTGTCTCCGACAATGGACCTCAATTTACTTCCAAAGACTTTCGAGAGTATTACAAGTCAAAGGGTATAGTGCATATGACATCTTCACCCTACCATCCAAGAACCAATGGATTGGCCGAACGACTTGTGCGAACATTTAAATCTAGAATGGCGTCAAGTGAAGCAGACAGAGTCAACCTAAAACAGAGGCTACAAAACTTTCTGTTTTCTTATCGCAACACACCGCATACTACCACAGGGAAGTCCCCAGCCCAAATGATGTTCGGCAGACAGCTAAACTGCTTACTGGATAATGTGAAGCCAAACATGAGGAGGACATTGCGCTATAAAAACATACAAGCGAATATTCAATCAGAACAAAAGACGCCGAATTTCCAGAATGGGGAAGCAGTTTACATCCGTACCAAACTGGAAGATAAGTGGAAACCGGCTATCATTGAGGAAAGAAAACACAGGTATTCTTATGTGGTTAGAACTCCAGAAGGAGTCTTGAAGCGCAGACATGCTGACCACATACGCGCCAATGCGAGTATAGCTCAGTCACCAACCAACGACCCAGACATTTCGTTGGAACCATCGTCATCGGCTGAATCATGGAATTTCACACCACATGAAGTACTACCCCATACCAGTTCAACTCCATTCAGTCAACCTCCAATTGAAAATACCAGTTCAACTCCATTCAGTCAACCTCCAATTGAAACCGTTTCCCACTCACCGCGAACACTAGAACAGACGCCGGTGTTGAGGCGTAGTAAGAGAACAGTACGCCCACCACATCGCCTCATAGAGCAAATGGACTAAGGCCGGGAGGAATGTTACAAACTCCTTTACCAGTTGTTTTCTTAAAACAAAACATGTTTTTGATTTTCACCTGACTTCTGTCATATGTATAGTTTTACAATAAAATAGTACATCTAAATGTTAATAAAATAACTTTATTTTACGGGGCCATCTGGTATTTCTAAAAAAAAAATCGTAAACCATAAAGAATTATAAACTTCAAACAACTGTCTAGCAACAAAACGTCATAAGATCATAAGAAGCGGTCTGTGATATTGGCGAAAATGTGCTTGTGGGTCGTAAAATCCACAAATAAAGAATCACGCGATGGAGCTTAGAAATAAAATTAGAATTACATTTTAACAATGCCAAATTCAATATTCAGCACAAAATCGAGCACTGCTTCAAAAACCAGCAAGAAATGCCAAGAAGAATACAATTTGTTAACTCAAGCTCTTAAAAATATAGTCAGAAGATTGCTTATTTGTTATAAATCCTTATGCTGCTTTCCTCTAGATCAAATCGTACCTCCGAACCCCAGAAGATACAAAAATGGATTGAACATAAACCTCAAACCTGGACTATGCCAAACATCAGAGAAAGTTTTAAACGATATAAAAATAATACACATTGTACCAAGATCTAGAGTCTCCTTCAACGACCCGCCAACAGTCAAAAGCGAAATTTGCTCCGGAAAACGAGTCAGAAGCGAAATTTCAAACTTAAAGAAAGTTAAAAGCGAGATTACCCCCGGAAATAAGGTTAAAAGCGGGGATTCCTTATTAAAACAAGTCGATAAAGAACTTTCTGCAGAAAATATTAAAATAACTAAAACTAGAAAGTTCAAGGAAAAAAGTAAAAAGATTCTTGATTTTGGATCCGGTAGTATAAAAAATACATTTAAATACAAAAAGAAACCGAGCGGCACATGGAAAAATACCGACACGTCTGCGAAAAGCAAGAAAAAAGGCAAAAACGATGTTCGTAGCGAAAACAAATGGATCAGAACTAAAAAGATGATAAAAATATCAAACCCAAGCCACTTAAAATGGATCAGACATACAAAACCGCGGGAAATTTTGATAACTTCAAGCACAGATAACGAAGAATCCGCAGGGGACGGTCCAGTGACGCCCAAAGTATCTTGTACTATTAAAAAAATACCTCTGCCATGGAAAACTGATGAATCGGTGAAAGAACAAAGTTTTAGTGATACCCATATAGACTTGATTAAAAAGGATGTATATTAAACAGGTCACATTGCAAATTATTTGAATTACGTTGCAACTGTTTTTGTGTAGGTATCTACATGCTTGTATTGTTGCCACACAAATAAAACTTTCGAAAAATTAAGTGTTTATAAGTCTATAACGTAATCAAAACTACTGATGGGCGCTATTCGACTACAACTACATCCACACATTCACGGCGAGTTTGTAATCTTGGTCTACAAGTAAACTGCGCGTCGCTTCGTGAGATAAAAATAATGTACAGACGCCAGCACATCAAGCTACTACAATCTGTCAAATTTCTTTGATAGATTTTCAACTCTATCGCTAAAGCATTAAGGTTCAAATTTGATTGGGAAAATTTGACAGTTTCGGGTAGGTTGATGTACTGGCTTCTGTACTTTATGAGACTTAAACAGTGTCATTGATTGGTTTAGGCCGTAAAACAATTCAACTATCTTTCAACATCATAATCAGTCTATAATATTCCCACTGCTGGGACACAAGCCTCCTCTCTGTGAGGGAGCGGACCACGCCGGCTCAGTGCGGATTGGTCGATGTCACATGTCTTCGAATTTTTGGTTCTAGGACATGCCGGTTTCCTTTTTTTATTGCTGAATGTCTCTTGTCAGTCTCTTGACCTCGTCACGCCTGATAGAAAGCGATGGATGAGGTCTATGATGGAACGAGTGTGCCCAGAAGATGCCTAAGGCACTGGAACTCCCACGCATCGACGAAACACAACAGGCTGCTTGAGGTGACTCCGGTGGGAGGGTGGTCGTAAACCAGGTGCGCGTTAGCCCTACCACCGCAAGGGAAGAATTGGCCAGTCAAATAAGGTGTTGGGTGTGACTATCCAGGATGCGCCGAGCGCTCGGTTCAGTTGAGTAAATGGCGGAACCAACTGTGCTACACGAGGCTTCTTCATGCATCCCAGATTTCCTCTCGATGTATTCCTTCACCGTTTTGAGAGCAGTGGTGATGAATTTAATGCACTAAGAAAAATGCCTGTCTGGACCCGTCTTTTTTTCCCCGCCTTTTCTGGACTCAAGACCGTAACTTGAATACCAGTGACCTCCAATAGTTGACATTTTTCCACTTCAGTTTTGACACACCACATCATCATTACATGTATACAGTATGTTAACTAACAGAGGGCGTTCCCGTTAACCCGCAATAGTATAGCATCCATACATGCTAAAAAAATATTACCATTCGAAAATAAAATGTTTTTATTTTTTTTATATTAAAATATTCACTAAAATCGTAAATTGATACGTTAAAGAAACACTCTGTACACGCGTACTTGAAGGACAGCAATGTCGGAATTTATTTAATTCAATAAATTAGAATTAATTAAATAAATAGAGTATCAATTTACGATTTTTAGTGAATATTTTAATATAAAAAAATATAAAAACATTTTATTTTCGAATGGTAATATTTTTTTTAGCATGTATGGATGCTATACTATTGCGGGTTAACGGGAACGCCCTCTGTTAGTTAACATACTACATATATAAAATTCAAAGTCCTGACTGACTGATATATCAACGCACAGCCTAAACCACTGGTCCTAGAGACATGAAAGTTGGAGGGTGTGTTCTTTGTGAAGAGTAGGTATCCACTAAGAAAGAGTTTTTCGAAATTAAACCCATAAGGCCCTTTACACATTATGCCGAGGCTGCGGGTGGCGCCAATGCTGCAGTTGCGGCATAATGTGCAAACGGCCTAAGAGAGTGAATGCGGGGAGGGTGAAATTTCACGCGGTCGAAGTCGCGGGCTAAAGCTAGTTATGATTAAAAATTCCAGTTCCAAATGTTTGAACTGTACACTATAACGTTTTTATTGATAATTCAACCTATGACTTATCATGAAAAATTATCAAGTAATTCCTCAGGATTGCCTGATTATTTTTTTATATTAAATCACATTATGACATTAGGTACAGCTAAGTGGAAAATTTTCAACTAACTTCTAGAGACCACTGTAGGTATATTACAATGAAACCATAAAATAATTAAAACATTTTTATTTACCCATAATTAAAAACATTTGTATGTGCACTGGCATTTGGCGAGATACTAAAAGTAATTTGCATTAACCTTTTAACCGCCTACGTCGGATTAATCCGACAAATATTTTCGGGCCCATTTCGCCAGAGTCGTATATTTACGACCAAAATTTTACTGCTCGTTTAATCAGCTTTTTTATTTAATTACGCTGTATTCTATCAAAAATATGTTTATATAGGGTAAATAGTTAACTAAGTAATCATTTACAGTTTAATATACTTTAGCCTCTTAATTAGAAGTCCTAAAAATAATGTCCAAAGTTAGATGAATTACTAACATTATTTTTAGAAAATTGTATTGATGTGCAACGCCCATGACGGCAAAATCCGACATGAGGGACGGGACATATGCCAAGATTTACCGATACAAAAATAAACATATATCAAAATATTTCTCGTTATACTGACTAATTAACTTTAAATCAAATACAGCAATTGTTAATAAAACATTTTTTTACAAATATTTGTGAGTATTTCATTTAATTCCTTTAAAATTTAGAAAATTTACTTGTGAAATGTCAGCGACTGAATTGATGGTTCCCATCCCTAGCCTACATGTTCCGAAACTTACTTTGTTAGTACGCCCTGCGCCACGGTCGGATAAAGACGACCGCTTCTTACGTCATAAACGAGTGCCGACTTCTGGAATTTTCCATCAGTGTTGTGCTTGTGCATGTAGTTTTACGTTCGTATGTCGACATGACAGAAATTTATCATGACGACTACTGAAGAGTTAATACGAATTCTACTGATTTTATTGTGAATAGCCTAAGTACTAATTAATAAATCGTTCAAATTTTTAAATACTTTTTGTTTTACTGGCTTACGAAAAATGCCGAATAATTTCGTAATGTAAATAGTATTCAAGTAGGTACCTACATATATCTCCACCAAGCTAAGTTTGCACCTCGCTGGAATGCGACGTGTACCCGTGTACATTTAAATATAATGTTAAAAACAATAAATGCAAAGTAAAATCTAACAAACATTTGTTTATTTTTTAAAGTCATCGCGAAATGCGAATCCTTTTTTGCATCCCGTACCTAAGCGTCAGTGTGACGTAACCGACGCGAGGTGCAAACTTAGCTTGGTCGAATTGTAGTTGTTAGTTAACCACGCTCGCAAATAAATGCAAATGTCGTTATTAAAACAAAATATCGACATCGAAAAATTAATTATTGCACAACCCTCTTTGATGTAGGTATTAATTTTTTGATTCACTGTGCCGGGCGCTGGGGGCACGCCAACCGATATGAAGCCGGGCGGTTAAAAGGTTAAAATCTTATATTTTGGTATCAATATAGTAAATGCAACATGTGCAAATCGAAAAAAGTTTTTCGTGTTGAATATTCTATACAAACCAATTACTTTCTAACTAAAGCGAATAGGTTATTTTTTAACCATCGAGATATAAGCACTAACGTACTAGAGAAGCTACGTCAAATAACCGAATTGTCCTATTCTTCGTAATTTGAATCTTTAGTTCGCTGCAGCGCTAAAATAATAACAATTTGTCTAAACCGTAACTAATTTACCACAGCGCGCAGCGCTAGATTTGCTGCAGAAGTGTATTTATTCTCGGCAAAAAGGTCTTAAGCGCCATGTAAATCACGGCACTTACGCGTAAAGAGCTAGAGAGCGACTGAGTAAGGTGCGGCGCGATCGCCGCAGTTGAACGAGACAAAGTAGGAATTTACGGTATCTTCTCTAGTACGTTAGTACTTATATCTCGATGTTTTTAACGGTCTTTCATAAACGTTTTGTGAGCTCTGTGGCGGTTACCGTTTATCCACGCGATTTCCTTTCATCAAACGCATGTCAGAGAACCTAACCTCCTTACTAATAAACATTGTATAGCGTCTGTATAGTTACACAACGCTTTGTCTTCTTCTTTCGGAAGTCAAATTACTGACGACTGAAAGGGAGAAATCGGTGTGTAACTATTCACCTGATATAATACGAGTATTAGTAAGGAGGTAAGCCTATAAATTCCGTTTATCTAATTAGGCCTAGGGTAGATTCTCCGACATGCGTTTACACGTCACACGGTAGGGTGGCTTTTTTGGAGTGGTTAAAGGGAATAAACCCCTCTGTGTCCGTAAAATATTAAAAAAGCACTTATCGTAGTGAGATAAGTTAGCAGACATCTCACTTTCCGCCGTCAAGCGGTGTAAGCGCCCGCAAAACGAACATGAAATGAAAAGAAAGCCTTTACAAGTTGCATTCTCCCATTATAATTTCACAGCTTTACTATTTTTAACTATACAATGTGGAGACGACAATAAATTAAAATACATATTGTGTCTAATGACATTCTCAGTCTACATAAATGACCATTATCTAATAATATATTATTAAAATTACAGTTTCGGGTAGCTTGATGTGCTGGCGTCTGTACATATATTAGTATGGTTTTTATCGTAAAAAAGAAAGTTTTTAGAGGTATCTTCATGATTTTTCTAACGTACGGTATCAACTTAGCTGTATTATGTTTTCAACACACTATCTACCTAGCATATATCCTGAACACGGATACCGAGGGATATGTCATGGAGGCGTGGCACATGTCGCCTCCATCAGATCAAACTGACCAAAAATTTAATTCCATACACACAATCAGTAGCAATGGGCTTTGTTAGTTTAACATTCATTGCAATATTTACGTTGTTGAGTAGACACATTTTTAGAACATAATTATGAAACAATGGATTAGCAATAGAGATGCGCCGAGTAACACTTTTGCCGAGTAACGAGTACCGAGTTTTACTCGGCTCAATTTTTTTTCAACCGAGTACTCGGCCGAGTAACTCGGTTCGATCAAATTCCCATTTCGCGCGCGTAAACAAGTACAAACAGGTTCGCGCAATTTTAAATATTGATTATTATTTATTACTTATTGTTCTCTTAATTTTGTCTCATTACCAATCATTCATTAGCATAATTTTGATTTTATTAATTGAGATTGTCAAATATTTCCTAAATTAGTAATAAATACATTTTGATTGTATATTTCCAACTTTATAACAATTTCTTTTTTTTTTTCTTTCTTTTTGATTAACACTGTTGTTTTAATTATATCTACCTAAATATATTGCTTTTCTTAAACAAAGTATACTCGGCATTTAAACCGAGTTATTCGGCCGAGTACGAGTATCAAAAAACCCGCCGAGTACGCCGAGTACCGAGTATCAACCGAGTACTCGGCGTATCTCTAATTAGCAATATCTTTAAAAATGATTCAGATTGAGGTTGATAGTGTGTTAGAGAGAGAGAGAGCAGAGTTGCATGTGTGCATTCAGTGACTGCACTGAATGCACACATGCAACTCTGCACTGCGTCTATACTTCCTAGTGTGCGACTGAATCTATACTTCCTAGTGCCCGCCCCTTTTGAGCATGTGTACAATATTAAGATAGCACAAAAGTGTTACGCCTACTTTCTTGCGTATGTGCCAAAAAAGCATCATGTGGGCCGTATCTATTTCTTATTGTGAGAGTTTTACGAGTGAGTAAAAGGTGGCGACATTTTAACCCGAACAAATCGTCGTTGTCAAACCAAAATCTGCTATGTGCCGTTTTATGAGATTTTAAGATTTTGACCACAGCTTATAGGTCACTGCCTTATTTCTCATATAAAAGAACTGCTATGTGCTTATAACCACTAGCTGTGGAACTATGGCTTCAGAATAAAATTAACTCTCATGTAAAATTTTTCAGGAATACTTCTTTTGTCAATATCTCAAAAGTATAATTTTTGCACATAGCGGGTTTTGGTTTGACAACGACGAAATATAGAGTGAAGGCATATCTCTCGGATATTTATGATTCTGAAGAATATCATATATTTTTCTGATTTTGTTTACTGTACTCGATCATATAACTTTTAGTGCTTCTAAAACTTGCGTTTTTTTTTGCGTTTAGGTCCTGTAATCCCCTTAACAAAATAGAAAATAGTCTACAAATCTACAGCCTACAAAGCTTACACTACAACGTTCTCACATTCACAAAATGTTAGTATTACCAGTGTTTGCATGTTATATTATAGTATTATCGTCTCCACATTGTATAACATACATATTTTGTTGATTATAAATAAAATAAATAACATACACACAGTTTTTTACATAGCTTTTTTTTGTAAAATATTATAATATAATTCTTTTATGTTAATTTAGGACTTTGTCCTTTGTCATGTTAAATAAATAATTTTGGATAGTATCACAGGGAACATAAATATAAATAAAAGTAAATAAACCCGTAGTTTTTTACCATAAAAATCACAAACTTGTTAAAACTATTTACAATAATTGCCAAGCAGAACTGATTTTAAAAGGACATCATCTATTTGACCGGGCCGCGGTCCTAATGTACAGACGCCAGCACATCAAGCTACTACAAACTGTCAAATTTCTTTAATAGATTTTCAACTTTATCGCTAAAGCATAAGGTTCAAAGTTGATTGGGAAAATTTGACAGTTTCCGGGTAGCTTGATGTGCTGGCGTCTGTACAAGACCAAAAGGGCTTTGAAGGTCCATGGCATTCAAGTCCGGCTAGCAGACGACAAAATCCTGAACAGCGAGATGCCATTTCCAAAAAAAAAGGTCCATTGCATAACATTTAAAGTTTTTTCTTAAGTTTTATAATTGTGGCCACGCATGAATCCTTTATTAATCGATAACTGACATAAATGAGGGTATTCTGAAATGACATTCGCTAGGTGGCAGCACTGACACGTCAGGTCCAGTCATCTGTCAGAGCCTATATTTTCTTTAGTCATGACTGAATGATGAACGAATGAATGAATGGAATGATGAACGTCATCATATATTTTATATTGGAAGACCTCTTGTCAAAGTGGTGCCAACTGGTGTCGTAAATTTTCACGAAAACCCTCATTCAAACAGAAAACATTCCGAGATATTAAAGTTCAAAGCTGATCACGTGGCATCTATATTTTTTGAACATGCTTACATCTTGTTGAATTGATTTTTGAAATAATCACTCGAATGTTTAAGGCTGACATAATACGCGTATAATAGTGGCCACTATTTTCCGTTTAAGTGATTATAATAAAACTAAACAATGTAAAACTACCGTTTATAATAATATTAACGTATAATCTTGTGGAGCACAACTTTACGTGCTTTTTTTCTGCATTTTCATTTTAAAAGAAATAACCAAACAAACGATGAGGGCGCCACTGCGCGGTCGGCGTTTGGTCGGCGTCCTCTTAAAGTTTCAAATATCTATGCAACAAAACGCACGCAAGTTCAAAAAAATATGATTTTGACGTGATCAACTATGAACGTTAATGTCTCGGAAACGTGACGCTTGTTTTCCGTTTGCATTGATGTCACCGATGTATGCAGGTTTTCATGCGTGGCCGCAATTTAGAAAAAAAAAAATACTATTGGTATGCCAGGCTCTATATAAAAATCTTCATTGCTCTTCACGAAGCTTGGATGATATCCTTTTTGGACATGTTATCGTGCTAACGCGAGATTCAAATGATTTAAAAGCAAAAACAAAATGGCGTTGGAAGTTTTTTTCTATATTTAAAAATTGATGAGCATCCTTTGCAGTTTTTTTTCAATTCCTCAATATTTGTAACTTTTTTATTTAATTGTTTTTTTGCGCTAAGGCCTTGGATCAAGGCCACATTTTTCTAAAGAAGCATTGCACTAGATAAATCTATAATTATAAAAAAATCACTACATTTATTTGGCTTCATGTGGACCTGCCCCACCGAGCCTCAAAAATCTTTCCACTCTGCAAGTACTGGCCAGTTGAACTATGGCAGGATACCTTTCCCTACCTACTCACTATTTACTACCAAACAAGCACCTTCCTGCAGGGTTTTTTTTTTTTGAGGATGGGAAATCATCAAATGACCCCTCCCGCTCTGGGTGGAGCGGAAGGGAGTGTCAGACTCTTACTGACTAAAACCCACCCGTGTTCCTTCCTTAGCCCTTTTTGTTCCGAGCCAGCGGTAACCCTTTCGGACAATCCCGAAAATGATTCCTAGGTACCACTTAGGTGTCATTTAAGGCATGGGTGCCGGAGGCCGCCTGAGGCGTATTAGCTTGGTCCTTCCTGCACCTTTCTGCAGGGTGTAACCTTCCGTGGTCCACTTGGAAGTCCCTGAACCATCTCCACACCCAAGTGGGAAGTTGTAAGTCGAATCTCGTAAAGTGGGACTACCTCGACGGAACTGCAGCAGGATCTGGACGCGAAGCTGAGTTACAAACCACGCTCCGCCTCCTGTCATGCCCTCTGTACCTCATAACCTGCAGCCAAGGTGACCTCTGCGCTGCCACCGATAACGCCGTTGAACTGGCGAAATTTTGGGCCAGCAAACTTTGAATAACTGTCGGAAGTGGCTTTCAAAAAGCTTATATCACGCTAATGTTATTGCACATTGCATTGACAAAGTTAGATCAAAATACAAGGGCTTACTATTTTACGTCAAAATGAACGCTTTCAAAACGTTAGTCAAAATGAAACCTTCAACATACGTCATACTTTCTTGCAAGTTACTTGCACAGTGGAAACACTCTCTACAGTACCCGGCGATAAATATTGCACATCGACCTGTGGAAAGAGACAATCGGCTAATTTCGGCTTCGTAGAGCGTTATCTCTGTCGCACGAAATACAAACAGTCCGGTATCTATTAGGAGCTGTTAAAACAAATTATAATTTGCTTCTTTTGATAATTATTTTTATTCTTTGTATAAAATACAAAAAAAGGTAAAGGTCAATGTGCAATATTTATCGCCGGGTACTGTACTGATCAGATATGATCAAGCTTTTAAAAATCGGTGAAAGATAAAGATTTCCGGTATAATTACTATTTTTCGGATCACGTGTTAGTAGAATTATATCTATAATTTTTCTAGCTACATTAATTGACTTAAGGGGCCATTAAAAACTATCTCCTTCGAATAATTAATTATAAACACTAACAGCTCATTACAAAGTGAAAACTTTTTAGCTTGCGTTCTTTCTGAACAGTGAACAAAACTGAAACGTCACGCTCGGGTCGGTGACGCTGAATCGGGTGTATTCGGCGCTGAATCGCGTTTACTCAGCTCCAGTCGTAAGTTTTCACTTCTACCGCGTGGTCTTAAGCATACACCCTCTTTTTTCCACACGAATTTCTATTACGAGGAACTTTTAAAATTTGTGCCACGTACCTATGTACTCAAATGAAGCAATCTCACGCGAATTGGTTCAAACCGAAACATGTACAAGTTACCACGAGTTCTTTCCAGCCAATATTTTGGTCCTACGCTTTCAATGATGATAACTTACAATACCTTCAAAAGATCCTCAATCATAAAATCACAATAAAAACATATTTACGACTCCTCTAATGACTTTAAGACCTAAAGCCAAAAGACCTTGAAAAAGAACTAGGCCTAAGACTTTAACACTTGGAACGAAAAGCCTTTTAGACCCAGAACCAAAAGACCTTTAGACTCAGGGCCAGAAGACCTTAAGACCCAAGGCCAAAAGCCCTTAAGACAAAGGCCAGAAGACCTTAAGGCCCAAGGCCAAAGAGCCTTAAGACCCAAAGCCAAACGACCTTTAGACCAAAAGCCAAAAGACCTTTAGACCGAAAGCCAAAAGACCTTTAGACCCAAAGTCAAAAGACTTTTATATCCAAGCCAAAAAAAACCTTTAGACCTAAAGCCAGAAGACGTTAAGACCTTAGGTTAAAAAACTTTGAGGCCTAAGGCCAGAAGACTTTAAGACCCAAAGCCAAAAGATCTTAAGACCCAAATCCAAAAACCTTACTCTAATTTATAAACTAAGGCCAAAAGGGCTACTCGACCTTGGTTTTAGCCCCTCTAAAAGGCCACATAGCCAGCGTAGGTGTCATTCTCAACAACAACAAGGGTTTGACAGCTGCCATTACAAATTGCATAGCATAGTATCTACCAGCGTCTGCCTTGCACATGTTCTCCTGTATGTTTTGGTAGCCCATTAGAATGATAACGGTAGAAAACAGTGATATTAGAATGGACCTGTCCTTCGTGTAGTGGCGGTATCTGAAACAAAAAAAAAATTGCGTCGATGAGTTAAAATTTGTCGTTTTAGAGGTTGTTTTTTTGTAGAAAGAGCTTATTTTTATTGCTATAGTTAAACAAAAAGGCGACAAGAGTATTATCAATCTTGCCTAATTAATTTAAATCAGTTTTTTCTAATTGTTTTTTATTTATTTTTGTATATGTATCTTGGTTGTAACATCGCATTGGCGTCATAGCTGTTAAGGTGTTATTTACGTAATTTTAAATAAATAAATAATCATTTATTTGGCAGAATATGGTACAGATGCCAGCACATCAAGCTACTACAATCTGTCAAATTTACTTAATAGATTTTCAACTTTGTCGCTAAAGCATAAGGTTCAAAGTTGATTGGGAAAATTTGACGGTTTCGGGTAGCTTGATGTGCTGGCGTCTGTACATTATATATTATGTAATTAAATTGACTCACTCAGCAACCGCAGGAGTAACACAGAGCGCCCACCCCAGCAGACTGCCAGTAGATACCACTAAGGCATACATAGGCGTTGTGGACACGCGAATAGTCTCCGGGTTCTCACACCAGCGGAATGCCTGGAAAAACATGGGCAAAATTATTGTATTGGATGGATATCAATGAGGAACAAGTGTGACTGGAGCAGCGTTGCCAGACGAACCTAAAGTACCCGGCGATAATTGCACATCGACCTTTGGAAAGAGACAATCGGCTAATTTCGGCTTCGTAGAGCGTTATCTCTGTCGCACGAAATACAAACAGTCCGTTATCTATTAGGAGCTGTTAAAACAATTATGATTTGCTTCTTTTGATAATTATTTTTATTCTTTGTATAAAATACAAATATAAAATAAATATAAAATACACCAATTGCCAAAGGTCGATGTGCAATATTTATCGCCGGGTACTGTACTGATTTTGGCAGGACGATGTCCCGATATTTGACCGAACATTGAATCCCGCGCGGAACAGGCTCAGCCCCACTTTTCGGTGATTACTCGACGGTGCGATTGTTATAAGTATTGTAAAGTAACGTATTCTCATCAAAATACTAATTCTATTTCTAGCAGCAAGTGGCGCCATCTAGTTGCGAAACTAGGAACCACAGAAAAGGTCGGTAAACAGTGACACTGGCTGGTGACAGTCACTTTAGCAGAGCGTCGCATTGATATTTACGTGACGGCTGCCTTCTGATGACAGATTATGTCAGGGGAATAATAATAATAATAATAAATAGTTTATTGTCACAAAAGGGGAAGGCGCTGACGTACCACGTTCACGAAGAACTGCTATATTCCGGCACAATTCTGATGCTATTAAGCTGCTGAACCACTAATGACCAATTTCTATAATTTACAGAACATTATTGGTAAAAATTAAGACTTGTTTCTTTATCAATGATGAAGGAAAGACCACATAGCTTTGAAGTAGTACCACAGGTAAAATTAGCTTACGAATCTATTTATATGCCCAGTTTGGCAAAAAAAAAAATGCTGCCATGGGTAAGCAAAATTATTCGTTTTTTGTTTATAGGAACCGACCATAACACGATGACCACTTCTGGTAAAAGCTATATCCTGTGCCGTTATACTCACTTAAAATAAGTAGTTTAAAAAAAAAACAAAAAAAAAAACACGATTATCCAATAAGTATTATATATTGGTCTCGTCAAAACAAAACACATGAACCCAAACTAGAAGGATTTACTAGTAGCTACTGAAGAGTTCCACCATCCACCTCCTGGCTCCATCATCAGATCAGCTCCAAGATACCAAATTATTGTATTGTCATCAGAACTACATTTACATACAAAGTTTCATTTCGATCCGATAATTAGAAGTAGGTTGAAATTGCCTTCTAAGATTTGATTACATTGTTTGTTAGTTGAAGTGAAGCTTATAAAAGCGTGTTAAAAAAAGATACAAGAAGCCACTGACCAGTTTAACAGTCCAATGCGGGTCCCAGCCGCACAACTTGAGACTCCAGTACGTTAACCCCGCGATCAGTACCGCGACTATAGTACTGATCACGTGACACGCCACTGCTCGCCCCGTCTCGTACGTCGCGTGATAGCCGTACTTCCAGATGAACGGGTCTGATACGTAGATGCAGAGGGCTGGGGCGAGGAATGCGCCTGGAATGGAGAAAATACAAAGTGGAATTTTAAGCCCGTCTTGATAAATCATGGTGACAAATACTCCTGCTGTCTGCAGTGGGACAATAAATAAATAAAATATTTATACAAAAATTATAAGGCATCAAAATTATTAATATACAATAATAGGGTGCTAATATTTTTATAATTACAACTCAAAACCTCAAAAGGTGTCATTAAAATTATAATTTTTAACCACTTTTGCTATGTGATACAACAGAAATCGCAAATAAAATCAGCTGCTCCATTCATTTTATGTTCCCATAATTCGACAAATGTCCCATACAGTTTGACATGTTCCGTCTTATGCTTGGACCAAAGTTAGATCCCTTTTTTGTAAGTAACTTTCCCGCTTTGAACCCTTTTTCGGGTTATCTTTACTCTCTACCTACCGCAATCAAACTCAAACTCAGCTCAAACCATTTATTTTGAAATAAATGGTTTGAGATGAGTTTGAGTTACAGGTTACAGTTAAACCATTTACAGGCACTTTTGAACTGTCAAGGAAACTAAAGACTAAGGAACTGGTTTCATCTTACCAGTAAGATCATAGCACACATATCAACTCCGAAAGGGATCGTCACCGTACCGGCTCGTCGTCTCCGCGCTTACGTCTCTCCGTACCCGAGTTTACGTCTCTTCGTCCACCCTTCCCGCCCCTCTCTTCTCTCCCGCGGCCTGCCTGCAGCACCATCAACCAGCGGTCGGCGAACCGTAAGCGCGGCGTCGCCTAGCCGTAGCCGAGTCGACGCAGTGGCGGACTAACAGGGGGGCGGAAGGGGCGGCCCGCCCAGGGCCTCCGGTCTTGGGGGGCCCCCAAATGCCTCCGCGTTCCCCTGATAAAATCCTAAACAAGACTTTAAAAATGTGCCTAAGCACATTTTTAGTCTTGTTGTATCTATATCGTCAAATCAATAATGAGGCTTAGTTTAGCTATCTTTTATAAAAGTTTCTTATTTATCTCATTATTTTTATTGAAAAGGATTCAACCATCTGGTTCTCAGAAAAGGAACCTAAAAAAACGAAGACTGAAGAGGCAAAATCGCTTGCTGAATCTTTATCCAATTACTTTTCGAATTCTGAAGAGAAGAAAAGTGGCGTTGCCGACGAAATTAACGAATTAAACATAATAAACACTTATTTATACATACAAATGTGAACTGAATAAAAAGCTTGTAAAACTAGTTTTTTTTAAAGCTGGGGGGCATCATTCAGCTTTGCCGCCCCGGGCCTCTGACGGGCTTAGTCCGCCACTGAGTCGACGTATAGGATCTGCTGATCCGCTTAGGTTACGTTATCGCCTGTCTGACGGCGAGCCGAAAGGCGATATGGTCACGATCCCTTTCCGAGTTGATATGTGTGCTATGACCTTTTAGGTATTCTTACCAATCAGAGCGCCGATCAGACATTGGTGTGGGAAGTGTGCCGCGACAAACAACCTCGCGAGCATCACCGAGCCGAGCGCCATACCGAAGAGCGGGTACATCACGTACTTCCACCACCAAATGTAGTACTTTCTGTTTATACAATATGTAACTTAATTAACGCAAGACCTCATACACCCCAAATAGAGCATTGCGTTAAAACATAATACAATGACCAGAACTTATTTTTTTTAAAGCTATTATTATTAAGAAAATCGTGTCTAAAAAAAAGTAGTGTAAAAAAAGTAGGGGATGAAAGTTTGTACATAAGAAGTACGTAACTTTGTCTGATGGAAAATTCCATTAAGCACATGCCTTGTCTTTATAACACACTTACCTGTCGTGCATGACGTGTGATATCCACATGAGGGACAGTACCAGCATCATGGCGGCTGTCATGGAGTGACCAGAGGGACTGCCAGGGCCTGTCTCACATGTCTGTAGGGTTTGTTGTAGTACAGGTCTATGGTGCTCCGAATAGAATGTTGTTTCTCTTATCCACCAGTATGGACGGTCTTCTAGAAGCCACCTGAAATTGGCAAAAAACTATTTTCATATATCGCATAGTATCGCCTGTCCGCGCTATAACTTCATTTTCACTTAGCATTCTGACTATTTTTCCTTTAGCACGGCTCCCAAGGGTCTTAGCGTGATGCTAAACAGTCTGTAGCCTTCCTCAAGAATAGGACTATCACATGCAAAAATATTTTTTCATATTCAACTGGCAGTCGCTTAAATGGAATTGGGCTGGACACATCTGCCGCATGTCATAATAATAATAAGATATAAAATAATTCTAACTAATTAGCAAGGAAAATTAATAAGGCGCTCTTCCTCTCTCTACTGCCGGCAGGGTCCGTAATTGATTCTAGTATTTTTTATTTACCACCTGTAATTACATTATGGATTGCAATAAACGATTTGAGATTTGAGATTTGTCAGACAATCAACGGGCCAAACTTACAGTACCCGGCGATAAATATTGCACATCGACCTTTACCTTTTTTTGTATTTTATACAAAGAATAAAAATAATTATCAAAAGAGGCAAATCATAATTGTTTTAACAGCTCCTAATGATACCGGACTCTTTGTATTTCTTGCGCTCTACTAAGCCGAAATTAGCCGATTGTCTCTTTCCAAAGGTCGATGTGCAATATTTATCGCCGGGTACTGTACGAACTTAAACTTACCAGTGGGTCCTGGTTAAGATTGCACTAGTCGATATTTTTTCCATACAAATTTTATATTACATTGTACACTTTCGCATTTAAAATATTAAGTATGGATTTGGGGTCCAAATTTTTTCATCGTGATAAATTTTAGGCTTTGCATTTTTTATGTTGTGGGCCTTATAATAAGCCTGTACTAAATTAATGTATTTCCTTACTTTCTATTATAAATTTTTATTTCATTATTCAATTTATAAAATGGACATACCATTTCATTACAGCATTCAACCATCCTCCAAAAGCCAAACACAGCAGCAACTGAGCAGCAAATACCGAGTCGATGACGGAGATCAGCGGGAACAGGATCTGAATTGCATGGTGCGGGTCAAACACATGGTTGATTATCTCAAAAAAGTTGGCATGATCTTCAAACCTGCGGATAAAGAATATCATCATCATCATCTACCTAGCCTTCAATTCAATTCATTTATTTGTCAGAATATTGTACAGACGCCAGCACATCAAGCTACCCGAAACTGTCAAATTTTCCCAATCAACTTTGAACCTTATGCTTTAGCGATAAAGTTGCAAAACTATTAAAGAAATTTGACAGATTGTAGTAGCTTGATGTGCTGGCGTCTGTACAAAGTTGTTGTGTGCATTTAGCCAGCATTATGTGTTACGATCATAATATTCTGCCGTTTCCGGCGTACAAATATGGTTTATAAAATTATGGGTCATCATTGCATTAAAATTAAATTATAATCATTAGAATTGGAATTACAAATAATTTAAATATATTGAAAAATAGTTGTAAAAGAGATTAATTATATAAGTCAAAATTAGCCTTTTCCCAACTATGTTGGGATTTGCTTCCAGTCTAACAGGACGCAGCTGTATTACAGTATTTTATGAGGAGCAACCAGCCATCATGTCTACCGTATGCCCAATGAGCTGTGGTCGAAAATAACCACTATGTGGATCCCTGACACAGCCAGAAGGCGTCGCAGCCCATAGACCCGTACCAGATGGCGAAAAAAACCATCTCCACTTTAGCCCTGGATCGAAAGAGCTGGAAGTCATGGAAAGAGGTTTTGCCCAGCAGTGGAATAATGCAGGCTTACAGTAACTGCCAATATAACCTTTACTACCCAGTTAGGTAACTGGATTGTGGATAATAATCCACAACCCTAAGTACTAGTTTACTAGTAGTCCAGGGTACTAGTTTTAAGGGTTTTTTTTAGGTTTTATAGTGCTAGTTTCTATGTATTTTTAATATGAGGATGTTGGGGACCACGTCCTCATATTAAAAATACATAGAAACTGAAGCCAAGGAAAAAAATCTGTAAGTATCAAAATAAAATTTGTTATATTTTATTTTGATACATTTTTTTCCCTTGTCTTCTAAATAGTTCTTATTGCGATGTAAAGTGTTGAAGATACTTTAAATATGTAATAGTAAGTACTTGTATTGCTGATAACACCGGACTTGGAAAACTACAGGCACTAGAAAACCTAATTAATTATAAAATACCGCAAAAGGGCTGATTTTCAAATTATTTTACGTTCTTAAAAATTCTGCTCAAAATTAATCAGAACCGAATTCAAAATGTATGGCAATTGCGTGAGGAATTTGTAATTGGTCGCACAATGCAGTATTTCAAATAAATAATCAATATTTTGGGTACTTTACCAGTATTGCACTAATTCTATGCATGTTACACCAAAAGCGTAGATTTGCTCCATCGTAGCACAACATTTACAACAGGTTTTACAGAAGCATTATAACATTATGTAATGGAAGTTAGTCTTTTTTGTATTTTTTAATCATTTCAATGTTCTATCCAAAACAAATACCATGGTCAAATTTTGATAATGAAACGAATGTCAAATGTCAATGTTAAAGTCAAACTTCTTCCGAATGAAAAACCGGAACAATTATCCTTTTTGTTAGAATTATATTTAGAATGAATAATATTCTCTTCATATTCTATTATAATGTAGTAAAACTTCTGATTCAATAAATAATAAATAACATATTCTATTGTGTTTAAATTACTTTCCTGACTACAACGACATCTTGTGGATTAATATTGAGTTACGAAAAGTTTCACTACCATCTAGTGTCGAATAGCAGTAACTAAAACTCAAAAATATTCAAAGCAATCAACACTACTACTCATTAAGAGATGGCGCTGTTATCTCAATAGAAAAACATTTTGGAATAGGAACCAAAATATTTCGCCATTATTTATTAAGGCCAGGTATTCCGAGCGCTGTAGGTATTTAACGCATACCTCAGCCCCCGCAAGGAGTAGCGATACGTAATAAGTTACGATGAGCGGGGACGCGCGCGCCAAGCGCACGGCTCACGAGTTCACGAACTCGAGTAGGTACTAAGTTGCGTCACAGAGTAGAGCAATGCAGTAGATCAACTTGAATTGATTAGTATAAGTTTATTTTGTTTTATTTTTCTAGTAGTAGTTATTTTTAAGGTTATAGATAGATTAGATACGTATTGTATAAACTTGATACTAATTATTAAAAATAATTTGTATACTTTTTTTTATAAAAAGGATTTAAAATCTGACTGACTAAAATCAAATATTCGTGCTACAGTATAAAAAATCAAGCAGTAGGCACACTTACTTTAGGAGAATTGTGTTACAATTCTTGAATTACAATATCAATGCATATTGTAATTCAAAAAAGCTTAGAGGTATAAATGTAAAGGAGAGAGAAGGGAAGGGTAGAGGTGTAAATGTTCGTCTCGTGTAACACATAATGTGAAGCGTGACTGTGTGAGTCTCAATAAAATAAAAATAAAGTATTTTTATTTTGACGTGACAACGTCTAATAAATCGATGAAGCTGGTTGCACTCACGAAAAAACATGACTCATGTAGCGTTACCTCGCGGCCTCGCTCTGTAGCGTTCCATGGCGGCTTGAAGTGCAAGCGAATATTAACAGATGTAATGCAATTATTCCATCAGTATTTTCTTATGACGTTGTCACGTTCAACTATCGTCAGCAAACCGACTTTACAGACAACCGATTTTTTTTATTAAATTAAAAGTAAACACTTTTATATCTGTAAAATATCCAACTCTGCTGTCAAATAAATCGATATGATGCGTTTTTTCTTGGAGCTGTGTCATCAGGTAATTCATGTCAACAATTCGTCGTCCACTGATGGGTTGATAGTCGTGTTCGATTTCGTTTTCAACGCTTAGAGTGTAGTTTTCAATTTCCTCCATTGTTCTAAAAACAGATTATTTTAATATAACCTATTGAATTCCACATAATTATTATGTAAAACAAAAAGTAGCAACTTACTCATTGATATTATTATTAGGTGATACATTATTATGTTCATCTAAAGGCATTTCAGCATGTGTGACATGGGCATTGGCAGCATGAATAGTCGTTCTGTAACAATAAAATATATTTTTTTGTTTCAATATTCATAGTTGTTAGTAAATGCGATAATTATCGGATATATAAACTTACGCATTTTATGGGCTATTTACTTATGCCTATGGCATGCCGTAGCATGTTTTAGTGTGATTTTAATTGAATCGGTTAAAACAATATAATTGATTATTAATAAGTACAATACAGTTACTTACTCCTCAATCCTAAGATTATTCAAGTAAACCATGCTCTAAAGTCATCAATGGAGACACTTTATGCCCTTCCGCATGCTCTATTGATCTGTAACACAAAAGTTGTTTTTGACTTGTTGGTAATTAACAAGTAAAATTTTAAAAAACTTTCTTATTATTAAATCAGTCTGTTTAATAGAGACAACTGCATTGAAATCGATTCATCCGTTTTCCGTTTAGGAGCTACAATGCCAAAGACAAATACACACGCACACTGACATACAGACAGTTATACAGAAACAAAGATACGCAAACAGTAATAATAATTAATAAATAGGTACTTTAATTTTAATAATAAAGTAGGTATGTATGTGACCCCCACATACATACGTACCTACTTAATTCAAGTATATGTATATTATTAATTTTTATGGTGTTACAATAACAAGTGAGATACTATTTAATTCAAATATGTAGTAAAAAATAGAGAATGTCTTTAAAATAAATAATATAAAAAAACTTACTCGATATTCGCCGAATCATTAGTTGATACATGCGCACTGCGCTTGGCCTGCAACTGCATTGCTCTAAAACATTAAAAACCCACGTAAACATTTCAAGCCAAGTTTCTTTTATTATTCCATTTGGAGTGGCATAGTTAATAATAAACATGCAATAACAAAAATCTCGAGTGAATTCTACAAACTGTTCCTCTTGCAAATAAATACTGAATAAAATTATGCATTGGAGAACTTCTCTATAGCCAAACTAGCCATTGATTTTTTTATGTATTTCAAAAATCTTAGCGTTCTCTAGTAGTACTGATATTTTTATACTGTGGCTCACCACATTACAATACAAATAAAACATTTAGGTAGGTACTTACTTCTTCACATATCTTTGGAGTGCATTCTTTCTATTTGTTTCTTTTATTGCTTTACACGACTTTTTTCGCCTGCGTTGTTTATTGCCCATTATAACTAACAAACAAACTCTCAAAAACAGATGATAAGTTTCGCGAAGTTGTCGCGGAAAAAACTGACACAGGTCCGTCGTCCATAAGCGCCAGCACGCGACTGAACGGCCCCGTAGGAGCCGCCGCGGGCGCTTTTAATTCATATTTAAACTTAGTAATTAAGAAAATCATTTTATCAAGTCAAACTCTGCGAATTTGTCTATAACTAATTAGTTTCTTTAATATAGTACAAAAATTAAATGTAAAAAGTCAGTAATATAGTCATAATATTGAAAAAACGTTTTAAAAAGGGGTAACTTTGCGATTTTTTGCTATCGTGTGAAGTTCATCAGGTCTTGCAACTGAATGCGATTTTGTCTAGACAAGATCCTTAACTAATACAGATATATTTTTTTTTTATTTAAAACCCTATATTCTTTGTCTCAGATTGTTTTAAAAAACTTAAATTCGGGGCCACCTAGCCTTAAAATTTCATCATGTTACAACCATTTTGTCTCACCTTTGCCAAAAAACAAAAATATACAGGTCATTGCCAAAGTAACCCTGTAACATTTGGGCCGATCCGATACCATAAATTCAAACCAACCACTGAAATCCTGTTAATCCAGACAGAGCCCGCTAATTATTATGAAGCCATTTGCATCTGGGAGAAGACAGCATTCCGGAGAAAGAAGTTCACTGCGGTGTCAATTTCGCGTGTTGTTGACCACCAACCACCAACTGCACGAAAACATCTGCTATGTAAATTAGATTAGGTAGTGAGGCCAGTCAGCATATTGCGGCCGCCCTATACCAAAACCCAGCAGGAACCCTACCTATGTGCTTCAACACTTCAAACTAAATTTTCCAGGGGAAAGCGAAAATAGCTAGAGAGAGGCTAAACGCGATGCCAGCTTAGAACGTGCAAAGCTGGATTTTGCACAAAATGTTTGTAAACAAATGTGCTGCACACTATTTTGGTGGAATCGTACCTTTAGGTACCTACCTACTAGGTTTTTTAATGGTTCTTTTTCTAGTATAAGTGCGTTACATTACAAGACCATTAAAAAACCTAGTACCTAAGCCTAAAAAGGCCACTTTGGCAGAATCATAAAAAGATTACATTATGAATCATAATGGACAGTTAACTGTTAAGTTAATCGTATCAAATCCCATTGGTGAAGGATTTTTCATTTATTTTTTTATCTGTGCTAAAATACCAATCAATTCAATCCAAATCTAATCCCAATCTCTCTGATTATACGGTCTACGTAGTGCAGCGAAAGCCGACAAAAAATCACATGACAGCATATTGGGTTTTGAGCATCATAGCATAGAAAATACGGTAATAGCAGATGTCGTGATTAACTGCGGAATTGACGTGGTATCTCCACCTGAATTCCAAAAACAATTTTTCATAATTTTACTGAAAAACATAATTTACCTAACCTATTTAACCAAAAAAGGGCTAAAACAATCTCCACTGTAAAAAAACAATTTCGTCAAATTACCAAAAGGTTAACGTGTTAGAGCGACGCTAGAGTGCGCTGCCGCGCTGCTCTCTCCCGGGACCTGTGAGGGCGGATTATTGTTTTAATAATTGAATATTATACTATGGTAGCGATAAAACCAGCAACACAAGTTTGAAACGAACGGGAGGATATTTTTAAAGGTGTGAAATGTAATATTTTTGGACAAAAGAGTTGAATTTGTTGATCTTGCTTTGTAAATTCAATATTTTGTAGCTTTTAAAAGCTGCAAACCTACATGCAGCAAAGTAATTTCGCAATTTTATATTTAATATGTTTTGATATCAAGAACAATCCATAGACAAACCTAAAAAATAACTACGGCTGAAAAAAAATAATCTTCACAAAAACTGTTGTAGAAAAATCAAAGACTATGGTTATATTCTCTTAGGTACTTACAGAAAAAAACTGTCGTTGGTAGGTACTACAGGAGGTGGACAAAGCGAAAGGGGCAGGATAATTGTAGCACATACATTTCTGCCAATGAAAATAGGCATAATTCCGGAATTCAGGAATGTGTCTTAGAGGCTTTTTTAACAAATCGAATTGTCAAACTAAACCCACCCTCTAACACGAGGCAGACACTTCGCGTGCGTTAGTTTGTTAGTTTTTAGTGTAATTCTAATGTTGTATATATTTATAGTATTTTTAAGTTATATTAATATTGTATTGTATGTGTTTTTAGGGGCCTTGATGCCTGAAATAAATGGATAATAATAATAATAATTCTTTGCAATATTTGTAGAGGTATTGGTACAGTGTTATTCTTATGTCCCTTTCTTTATTCATAAAAGTTGCTCAAAGGTAAGTAGTTTAATCATCGTTTATATATAAACCCCTATTTAGTCAGTGGGTAATTAACCGGTCAAGCCCCACGCGTACCCTATAGACAAAATTGTGTCTCCTTAGCGGGGCTCCGGGGCTCAAGCGATTCAGTTCTTATTACCTTTGTAGGTACCTACAAACAAATTGGATTGATCTGGAAAATTAATGATTATCACTTATCTCTGTTCCCACTACTATAAATACTTGAAACAAGTATATCCTACAACATTAAATACAAAGTAGGCACAATCTATTGTCTGAACTGTACGCAGATATAAACTTCGCTCAGATTTGGCCAAATTTAATCTTAGCAGCGGCGGCGGAGACCCGAAGTTGAACGGTGGACAGGTCTTGGGATAGATCGCAAGATAAAAATGGGAAAATAATGAGAAAAATTATCATTGAAAGATCTACGGAGTTGACGTAGATCTTTCAATTATAATTTTCGGCCACAGAGGTGGACGAGACCAAAGGAGCAGGATGGTCGGAAGCACGTAATATTCTGTAGTTTCTGCCCTTGGAAAAATAGGCGTAGGTATAGCAAGATCTACGGCAACTACATCAACATTATAAGTACACTTTGGCAGCAGGGCTGTCTGCCCATACCGGCCATTGCGGAGCTTTCTATTTAGTAAGGCACTGGGTTGCCATGGTTGGTCTGTGGACGGTTGACCATCATTACATACCGAGACCTCTCCGTGCCTCGGAAAGCACGTTAAATCGATGGTCCCGGCTGTCATTCGTGGATCTTTGACAGTCGTTACGTGTAGACAGAAGCCCGAAAGTCTGACAACCAGTCATACCAAAGGGTATCGTATTATCCAATAACTTGGTTGTGGAGGTCAAATAGGTGGTCGCTCCATGTAAAATACTGGTAATCAGCTGCATCCGGTTAGACTGGAAGCCAACCCCAACATAGTTGGGAAAAGGCTAGGCAGATGATGGTGTTGATTTATATGTAATTACTAATTAGGTATATGATATTTATAGTTTTAAATAGGTGTACGCGTATCTTTATAATATTTAAAAATATATATTCCTCAATGTTCATGATTGCACTTACCACTGTTTGCCTCGGCATCACTCAAAGGTTGACTGGTAGGAAACGCCTATGACATTAAGTCCGCCTCTGTACATTAATTGTGTGCTTGAAGTATTAAATAAATATATAATAATAAGTGGTCATGCTATCCGTGCTGGATATCTCGCGACGTATCCTGCAATCCTGACCAACGTACACATCGCCACTCGTAAACGCGGCATGATCACGTAGAATTATTGCGTTAAAATATAATCTGCGCTCAGCTCACACCCGGTGGGACTCGGGAGGGCGGGAGGAGGCTGTAATAAGGTATGTTCACGCTATTTAGTTGAGGAGCGAGACTGGCAGAGAGGTTGTAAGACTGTTAGGTATTTATAGAAAGGGTGGAAATGTAGGTTTCTGGATTGGTTATGTACATTTGAGCTTTTAATTAGATCGTGCGTTACTTTGTTTAGATAGAAGTCTAGATGAAGAAAACTGTATCAGGTCCTGTACCTACGACTTTTAACCAAAGGTCATTTTCAAGATAATTACAGAGTGGCAGGGACCATTGGCGTAGTAAGGGATTTTGTCAAGGGGGGCAGACGTCCAGCTAAACTAACCACAGTCATTTCGTTGACAGTCGTTCGGATCTTTGACAGTCGTTACGGGTACTCAGAAGCCCGAAAGTCTGACAACCAGTTCTTACCAAGGGGCATCGTATTACCCAGTAACTGGGTTGTGGAGCTCTCAGGGCAGATAGGCAGTCGCTCCATGTAAAATACTGGTATTCAGCTGCATCCGGTTAGACTGGAAGCCGACCCCAACATAGTTGGGAAAAGGCTGGACAGATGAGATGATTCTAGACGATGGCACAGATATGTTACGTCGGTTATAAAAAAAAATCGTCCGTTTCATTGAAAAGTGCAAGTACGCGATGAAAATGGCTGGAAGACGAAATATCGGTCGCCTGGCGGCAAGATGGGCAGACGACATTGTTACCATCGCGGGTAAAACCTGAATGAGGCTGCTACAGAATTCAGCGGGATTGTCCGAAAGGGTTACCGCTGGCCCGGAACATAAAGGGCTAAGGAAGGAACACGGGTGGGTTTTAGTCAGTAAGAGTCTGACACTCCCTTCCGCTCCACCCAGAGCGGGAGGGGTCATTTTTGACACATGAAAAGGGAGACATATGCTCAGCAGTGGGAAGTTCGGCAGTAGATGATGATGACGATGGTTAATAAGGTTTTAGCTATCAGGCAAAACTCAGGTTAAGGCTGCTTTTCCATCAGAGATGTGCTACATATTTATTTCAGGCGACGCAGACCCATATATAAATACAGTACCCGGCGATAAATATTGCACATTGACCTTTACCTATTTTTGTATTTTATACAAAGAATAAAAATAATTATCAAAAGAAGCAAATCATAATTGTTTTAACAGCTCCTAATAGATACCGGACTGTTTGTATTTCGTGCGACAGAGATAACGCTCTACGAAGCCGAAATTAGCCGATTGTCTCTTTCCAAAGGTCGATGTGCAATATTTATCGCCGGGTACTGTAAATACCTTTAACTAAACATACATATTTTTATTATAAGACTAGCTGACCCAGTAAGCTTCGAACCGCCTCAGAATTAATAAGAACATATGTTTGAGAAAATGAATTATCTTCATTATAAATATATTCGTGGATTTTTCCCATGTTTTAATAGTTATTCTGCTATTCGGGGCGGAGACAAATCCAACAATTCGAAGATCCCATTAATTGGTCCAGCTGTTCTTTAATTATTGTAACTAACCCGACTTTGTTTCATGTACTTATATATTATTATTATAAGATACCTAGTACTTCAGTAGCTTATTCTGTCCGCGGAAGAGACAGAACACCACGTCCTGCGGCCAGAGGTTTTCTATATTCGGTACGCGCACCACGAACGCTTTGAAGTTGACGTTGCGATGCGACTCCAGTAACTGCACCCTCGGCGTGTACCTCGTCTTCTGGCGCACAAAGGGGGTCAATATAAGTTGACTTGTCCTTGCACAAAAAGCCTTTAGGTGCAATGCCAGGTCAGCTAAAACTGGAAATGAATAGCTTGATATGTAAAAAAATAAAACAAATGCATTTAAAAAGTATTCCAATTCCAACAAAAAGAAAACAAAAGAAAGTCACTTCCCATAATAATATCCAAACATAATAGAAATCAACCTTTTTATTAACTTTACGACGTATTAACTAACAAAGTCAGGGACAAACAGAGACAGGTCAGATATTGATATAAACAGCTTTCTATTAAAACATTTAATTAAAGGCTAAAAGGATAATTATAAAAAAGCACTCAGCGACGACACATAAATGCCAGCAGGATTAATTTCGACGCTTCTGAAAGTTTCAGAATAGTGCTGGGAGTGCGCCGTCGGATATTTATATCCGAAATATTTTAATGCTTATGCAAGTTAGGTTTGAATTACTTTTACTTCATGTACCTAATTTTCTCTTTAGAGGTTTTTAAAGGAAATAATTACGGAATGCATCAGTATCACTGTCAGTAGGTACCACTAGTTTAAAAAAATATTAGTTAAGTTTTATAAACCTAATTATAGAAATAGAAATCGATCAACATATTTTTTTACCAATACAAAATTCTTATTTTTCTACAAAAAGCTTATTCTTTAAATAAAATCCCTTTACCCAATTGCAATCGGGCTACCAATATTGTCCTCCAATACAGATAACTAGCCTGACCCTCTCATAAGCATTACGAATCCATGTTTTTGTAACTGGTAGAAAAAATATAAATGTCGCTTCCTCAGCCAATCTTACTAATTAATAACAAAAGTATAATTACACGAACTATTCTTCATTCATTTTTCAGCAAATTAACGGATGTGAAAGTTAGCTACGAAATTTCGGATACTTAACAAAAAACAATGAAACCACAATAACAGTTTTAACAATCTTTCATCTAACAATTACCTGTGAGTGTAAATAAATTTCGGATACTCGGATACAAAATAAAAAACTGTGGATATCCGCACATCCCTACATGAATCCACTTAAAAACTGCTTGTAAAGAGCTCCTAATATGTCACAAATAAAGTAGCGACCAATAAAGAAGCAATTAGTTTAAGTTTTTTAGAACGTAAATAGAACAGGGGAGGGGATCGGATGCGTTCGTTTGAACGCGGCTAAATAACTCGGGTGACAGTTAGTTAATGTTTTTGTGAAAAATTTGGCTTTTCTCAAAATATTTTTTGTTGTTATTTGTTTACACACAAATAAATTATAATATAATTTTGAGACAGTATTTTCGTCATTGAGGCAAAGTAAAGTACTTTGCTAATTATCCCACACCACGAGTCAGTGAAGTATCTGGGTATGCATTTTGACAGAAGGTTCACATGGAGGAAACATGTCGAAACAAAAAGAGAAGAAATTAATCTGAAATACAGAGGTCTATTCTGGCTACTGGGAAGAAACTCAAAACTGGCTATAGACAACCAACTCCTCATATACTAAACCATACTAAATTTAAGCCAATCTGGACCTATGGCATCCAACTTTGGAGATCAGCCAGTGCCTCCAAGAAAATGAAAGTGCAAAGGGCACAAAATTTCACCCTTAAACAAATATCCAACGCACCATGGTTTGTCAAGACAACAGAGATCCATGCAATTCTCAATATTCCGATGGTCAACGAGGAAATAAATACACATGGAGACAACTATAAATGCCGACTACTTAAGTATTCGAATAAGCTTGCGGGGCAGGGGGCAGCTTACTATTCCAGAAAGCATCCGCCGATAAAAAATGCGGCGCGACATTTTCGACCAGAACAGTCAGTCCGAAGAGTGACTTGAAAAGTTAGGGCAAACTCCAATGGGAGTGGTGCCCTACACGCCGACGGAGCCATCTCAGCTGCTTATAAGTAGTCTGGAAGACTGATCGCATGATAAAATTGGAAAACGCTGGTATTTATTGCAAAATAAAAAGCAATTATTTAATTACACAAAATCTATTGTTTGGACTAAAAAATTAAAACACTAGTATTTTAGTATGTGGCTTGTAGAATAATCTTACAAAAAATCAGAATGATTGTATGTATATGAGTACCTACGGTTTTTATTGTAAAAAATAAAGTTTTTAGAGGTATCTTCATGATTTTTTTCTGTCGTATCAAATTAGTTGTATGTATTACTATGTTTTCAACACACTATCAATCTAGCATTGTGTCCTGAAGAATATCTGTAAGCCGTTTAAGTAGGTAAATCGAAAAAGAATAAATAAAATATCAGAAACAAAACGTGACATTGGCTGAATGCACAAACCGTGCGAAGCCAAAGGAAAAAAAATTATCAGAAAAAATATAAACGCACCTGTTTGTTCCTTTTTATATGACCGTCAGCGACACAATTCAGATTTTAAAACTTACATTTTCTTCTTCAGTATTTTCTCCGTAACTTCAAAATCGCACTTTTTTTCCAACCAAACAACCCTATCAAGGTTATTCAAACCTATCAACGCCCTCAGCCACATGTGTAATAAACAAATTAAACTACCCTTACAGGCCTGCACCCTCACATAATTCGCGAATCAAAATAATAAACTAACACCCATTTATATCGCGCAGACAGGCGTTGATTTAGCAGAAAAAACGCCAGTACAGGGCTCAGGTGGCATTTAGCGGCCCCCACCGGCAATTTGACAGACTATTAATCCGGATTTAGCCGGCTTTAAGCGGATTAGGGCGGGTTTATCTCGCTCAAAGTGGTTTAAAGCAGTGTGTGTTTTTGTTGTTGGGAAATTGATTTGTGGCGGTGATTGGTCTTTGTTTTAAGTAGATCACTGTTACTGTTCACTTTTAAGCTGGAATTTTCAGTAAAGGTTATAGGCTATTTAACATTACGCTAGGACCCTAAGGAGTAGAGCAAAACGTCAGAAAGCACAATAAGCGAAAAAGAAGTAGGTAATAGCGCGGGCAGGTGGTGCGGTGTGACGGGGTGGGTCGAGAGAACTAGAAATTTCAAACGGACGAAGTCGCGGCCAGAAGCTAGTTAATAATAGAAGTGAGTACGGTTTCAAGACATGTGTTGAAAAATGAAATTTGAATGATCATTCCTTTTCTAGAACCGCAGAAAATAAACTTTTTTACAAGTCAAGCCACAAAAAACTAGGCAAACAAAAATATACATCTAAACGAATATATACCACAGTAAAAAAATATATTGCGTCGTCTATTCCCCAATACCTGACCACAAATTACAAAAAAGAAAACGTTACAACTTTCTTTCAAGCAGTCCCGATTCGAACGAAAGAAGTCGGCATAGAAAAAACCTTGCCTTTTGTCAAGGACGCGTTTATAATAGATGAATAAATGTTTTGTCATTTCTACGTTCTCAAAGTTACCGCCATAAACTAAAGAAAATAGCTTTATTACTAAATTCCGACCACTTTACGGTAGTTTTTAATTGTTATATTGCGACCGTGAGTAATCTGTATACTACCGCAATATTGCAAGGGCAGACATCTTTCTTTGACATTTCGAGAAAATGGCGGCTGCTTTGAGGGTTACCCGTCATAATTTATTTTTAGTTGGTTTATTGGATATTGTAAAAATGTGTTAGTAAATTATCATTGACTCGTAATATTCGTGCCCAAGTGATAGATAATATTCTGGGGTTTCTTTACCACAAGATATAATGTAGGGAAATTATGTTAATTTCTTGTTTTATGCTCTCTTAAGTCTTGTAATAACTAGGACTCATAATAATTGAGGCGAAATGATCATCTTTGCTTCTAAATCAACCTTTTGTAGACAGAGGGTGACTACGCACTAAAAAAAACTTTGACTGAGCGGCAAAACTGCATGGTCTAATTTTTCAATTGCACACCATTAATTTGTTTAGTTCCTGTCTTATGTTGGTGTATAAGAAATTGTTTTCTCTTAAAGCCTTTTATAAGATGAATGTATTGGATGAGTGTATCATAGTTTCTACCGTGACGTCTGTGACGAACTTTATATTTATTTAAAGCGTTCTCATGTGAGTGACTTTGTATCTTTTTTTTAAACCTAAGAGAGATTAGTAGGTACTTAATAGTTAACAATTAGGTAAGTAAATATAGTAAACATGATTTTAAATGAAAATAAATCCTATTATAACCAAAAAAATCTCACTTAATTTGAATCGTAACCGAAATTTATCATTTTAAATACGCATCTCGCGGTATCTGTACAAATCTGTATGTCCCATTAAACCATATCAGTTTGTAAACTATACAGTTAATTCAAGCGTATGCCTCTATTGCAGAGGGCAGCACCCTCGCTGCATATCGTGTTAAGTTTAAACAAGAGGGTTCGTAACAGAGACAGGTTGGTTGCCCATCAACCAGGCAATTATCTTGTCAGACAGATTTTAAATAAGTATTTAAAGGGAGAAGGAGATTTTTCATTCAATTTATTACTATAAAATATTTTACCTAGACTATATACGTACATCGAAATCTCCATAGATTTCGATGTACGTATATAGTCTAGGTAAAATATTTTACCTACCTACCTAGGTAGGTGCCATCACCTACCTAGGTAGGTACAGGCTTTTATATCCTGACTAGCTGTTGCCCGCGACTTTGTCTGCGATCCAGAATGAAAAGTAGCCTTTGGCCTTTTCTAGTTCAGGCCATGTGCCAAATTGCCAAACAAACATAATATAAAATATCAAATCCTTTCACTTTATTAGTTTAGACACACCTGATTTATCGTATTTTTAGCTGTGTTTCTCTGCAAAGACATAATTATTATTAGCTCTATAGGAAAATGAAATATTACAGAAAACGTTGTTTGAAAAAGAAAATATGTGCTACATTCTATACACCACCTCTCTTAGCGTGGTCTTCGATATTGAATGTCACAATGAATACAAAGTGTTATTAACTCAACATTAACACCTTTTGATCCAATCAAATAAGATGAAAAAAAAACATACCAACCTCATTGTGTTACAGATCTCCAAAACTCCTCACTACCCATATAAAATTTAACACTGGCGACCCCACTCCACGATAGCCATTCGTAGCAATAAAAAAGAAACGAAAAAAAAGGATTGTCTTTTGATTCCAATTTTGAATTCTATTCGCGCGGGTAGCGCTCCATGATTTTATTTTCATGAGCGTCGCGGGACAGGAGAGCGTGTAACGAAAATTTTAATAATAAATGAATTAAATCTTGTTATTATATTACTTGATATCAGCGAGGGATTATTGTTTTTATTTATGATTTGGGGCGCCTCTGTTATGGATTAAAGTGATAAATATTTTGATGTATTTTGTTTGGGCTTGATTAATGAGGTTTAAATGCGTGGTGTGGCGGAAAGAAAAGAAAAGTTTATAATCGCATGTCACTATCCCATACTTAATTTTTTTCGGCTTTAATGTAGATCATACTTATTACCTACTAGTTATTACACAGTGTAAAATTCGGGTATTCAGCTGCTTCTGGTAAGACTGGAAGCCAACCCCAACAAAGAAGGAAAAACACTAGGCTGATGTGGAGATAATGGAACTGTGGAAGATTACACACATTTACAGTAAATCATTTCTCCCTTCTTCATTTGAAACCCCTTTCTTTTGATCATCGAGATCAAAACAAGGGAACCTTAAACCGACTTTATAACCACTTTATGCACCCGGATTTCCAAATAACGTAAGTACCAACCGTTAAAACAAAATAAAAACGCACTCTCATCGACTACCAACAAACTAAAACGAACCACCACTATTTCGCAGCACCTATCACACAAAATTAAAGGAAAAAAAAAAGCCGAGCGAATAACCCGGCCCGCCCCTTACCTACAATAATATCCCGCCCGGGCCATAACACCTTTACCCGTTTACTTTTTAATCCGGCAAGGTCGTAAACAGCCCGGGCAGGGTATCACGGATATACCGGGCCAATCATCCGGCTATCTGCACTATTTTTTCCCGGGAAAATGTAGCATTGGTCCCTGGAGATGTCCCTTAATATATGTTTTATTTGGAAACTATTGCCGTGCCGTTTTTTTGTACGTGTGACATATAGATTTAGGGATTGGCGTGTGTGTTTTGTTTTAGGCAATGTTTGTGGTGTAATAATGACGCGTGGAAATTACTGTTTTGGAGCATGTAATCTTTAGCTTTCATTAGTGTGTCTACACATGTGGAAGCTCATTGACAAGCAAAAATACCTAAGTCCCATCAAGATTATATATATGACTAGCAGCGCCCCGCGGTTTCACTCGCATGTGTGTCGATCCTATGTCCTTTCCCGGGACTCAAACTACCTCTATACCAAATTTCATCTAAATCGGTTCAGTGGTTTAAGCGTGAAAAGGTAGCAGACACACTTTCGTATTATAATATTATTATGGAAATATGGATTAGATTAAGTAATCACTTATGATTTAACTTCACTTATGCTAATTAATTATGATAAGTAGCGGGGTAATTGCGTAACATGGTTGATGCATCCTTAAAGGCGGGATACCTTTAATGCCTAACCAAAGTTAACCATAGAGTACCTATGTTAAAAAAAAAGAAGGTAAGACTTCTCACTGAATCTGAGGAATAAGTAGGTACCTAAGCCTATTTTTATCAAATTGTCCGTAAAAATACTTTTCCCAAAAGTAAAGAAATGGTAGCAAAAACCTGTCAAATAAGAAACGTTACTTAGTGTCTAAACAGTAAACACACTATGCCGAAGGTACGCGACCGAAATTCGGCATAATTACGCCTGCAATACTATTTGAATCCCTGTTGACACATTATGCCGAAATTACATTGCGTTATAGCGTACCCCCGAACTTCGGTTGGGCGTAAGTTCAGCGGCAATTCGGCGGCAACATATTCTGTAGAGCACACATTATATTATACGCGACCGAAGATCGGTTCGATTGCCGAAGAAGATTCGGGGCGGGGAGCAGCGGGAGGCAGGCATGCCCGCGCCCCGCGTGTGCGCAACTGAATTTCTGCCGCATAAGTTCGGCACTTATGATGTGTTATATCAGCCATTCGGCTGCGACGTATTCACGTCGGAACGTAAAATCAGCCGTGGACCTCCGGTCACGTACCTTCGCATAGTGTGTTTGGACACTTACACCATTGCGACTTCATTGTAGTAGCAAGTAAAAACAACCCTTATTTTGTGTAAAACTTCTCCATTTTACATTTCTTCTTGCGGAACTAAAGTGATTCGTGTCGCTGTGCGCAATAAACAGCTCAATAGAAAACAGACAAAATTATTTACACATTAGAATGGCGACCGAAACTAATCATTTGCTACTGGTAGCAAAATAAACAAGCATTACTCAGCGGGGAACGGCCTATTATTGTACACCAACCTTTTTTCACGAATTATAAACCATAATTGTGAACGCAACCATAAACTTTGCTTCACGAAATGTCAAAATGTTTCCCGCGTTTTTGTTTTTTTTTTCGGCGGCCTTTATTATGTGGCATTGTTTATAATCTATTATGCCAGAGGCTGTAAAAGTGTTGAAAGATATATTGTTTTCGGGTGAAATTGTTACAATTTCTTTCCGATCCGTTGTAAAAGTTATTGGTTCTATGAACTCGCGTTTAGTGTGACAACTTTCGTGATTCGGAAGGTGGCTTCGGGTTTGTGTATAGTTTCTTGTGGGGCAATACAATTTGTCATAAGGATGGCTATCATACATAAAATTAGTATCGCATGAATGACCAGCAAGATAATTGAGATATAAATACTGGTGTTTCATTTCACGATCCTCGGAAGGCTGTCAGTCGTAGATCTTTGACAGTCGTTAGGGATAGTCAGCAGCCTAAAAGTCAGACAACTAGACTTATCAAGGTGTATCATGTTACCCAGTTACTGGGTTGTGGAGGTCAGATAGGCAGTCGCTCTGATGTAAAATACTAGTACTTATTCAGTTGCATCCGGTTAGACTGGAAGCCGACCCCAACATAGTGGGAAAAGGCGCACTGATGACTGAAAGATGATGACTTCATGATCTGCTATATTATTTATTTATGTAAAAGAAAGAAAGAAACGTGTATGTGTTTTCATTTTTTTTGTGGGTTCCGTATCCAAAAGGTGCCATCGGGGCCCTAATACTAAGCCTCCGCTGTCAGTCCGTGCGTTCGTCCGTCTGTCAACGGGCTGTATCTCATGAACCGTAATAGGTAGACAATTGAAATTAATACAGAGTGCGCAACTATGCATTTCTATTGCCGCTATAACAACAAATAATAAAAATAACGTAGTACTTAAGGAGGCAGCGCTAAGGTAGCCCGTGAAATTAAAATTTCCTTACGTTTTTTTGCAATTTGTTGGTCAGTATTAAGTTGTATCTACGTTGATTAAAATATGATTCGCAATCGTAACAAATATGTGTTTACATAATTTTAATCATTAGAATCAGTAAAAGTTGTATTACTGATTCTAATGATTATAATTTTATTCTGTGCCGCTTTTTTACTGTCATGGTCCCGCAGCAAGTTTATAAAAGCTTAAAAAGTATTTTGAGAAAGTATTTTGGGAAAATAATGCTAATGTGATTGAAGAACTAAGTCTCTTGTCTTAGAAGCCACATTTTCTAAAGCAATATCCTTGCGAACCTTGGTAGCCCACAGGATAATATTACAGCGAAGAAAACTTAAAATATTTCGGTCCGTGCCAGTTTCTTGCAAACATTCCGCCCGTCGTCGGGGAATTCCACATTCAAAATTCCCTTTAAAACCTGTCATTTAGCCAAACAAATAGTCAGCCATTTTGCGTCGATTTCGCGCCAAAATGTACGTCAAGCGTTCGGATACAGACGCTGAATAAACTGTTATCATTGTCGGTGAACTGGCGGTGGGAGCGACTGTTTTATTATACACCGGTTAAGTCTAAACAGAAAGGGGATGTAACTTGGATAGCAAGGCGAAAAATTGCCATTTTTGACTGGGAATTTGGTGTGAAGGCTGAAAACCAGAGGGAAAATTCCCGGGTTTTTTTAGAGCGTTCGCATTCCAATCTCAGTCTCACTCTGTCTACAAATACCTCTAATTTTCCTACATTTTTGACAAGTTTATGACATTGATTGTCGATATGACAAGATTGCAACTAGATTTTGATCGTTTTGAATTAGGTACGGATACTGAACTGTATTCTTATGTGATTGACTATCACATAAGAATACAGGTCAGTATCCGTACCGTCCGTAGTATCCGTACGTGGGTACGGGAATTGGCCTTCAGATGTTTTTGCCAGACAGTATGAAAACTAGCATCAATTGGAGACTTGAATGAGAGCAGAATTATAACCTCCTTGATGGCAACTTGCGGGCCATCCAGCCCCGGATCTACGATTTTTTCGAACCGGGGCAAAACCTTGATAGTGGCGCCCCCTCCCTTCAGTGTTTGAGAAAAACTTGCAAATTGTTGATTTCCACTACGATAATAATTATGTGATTTCACTAATAAATTACTTATTTTATTAACGCTGATTACTCGCAAACTCAATCAACCACATAAACAGTGTTGTCATTTGACGTTCAACTGTTTGAATTTGTTCGGCTCGACTCGTATCACGGACACTACGCACGCGTTCAAAAATTTACTTGATCTGTTATGATGCGTTCATAAATCACTTAGTATGTGTTCAAAAACTAACTGGGCGTATGGAAATAGAAAAGTTTGTTTATCAAACATATTATATTAAGATTCGATGACTTGTTAAAAATCTATGAGATTGTAGGAAAAGAGGCTTCATTTGTTCGATATTTCGAATTCTTGTCTCAAGGATTTGGCGCCCCCTATGAAACTGCCGCCCGGGGCAAGTGCCCCGGTTTGCCCCCCCTTAGATCCGGGGCTGGGGCCATCCGCCATCTATGTCCAGCAAGGCAAAAAAAGGCTTTACCTACGCAGTAATAGAGGCTACATCTACTTTGAGCGAAAATATGAAGAGGTTGCTTGAAAAAGTTTAGCAATAGCATTGTTTACTACCGCCGAGCTGGTAATACGTTGGACTAACGCACTTGTGGGAACACTAATAGGGTTGAAAATAAAACCACAATAATTGTGTCCTGATCTAAGCTGGTATATTTAATTAAAATTGCGAGACCCTAACCAAATCGTGGTAACGAAACCATAGCGCGATCTATTTCGACGTCAACGCCATCTATCGAGCTTGACCTCAAACTTTTGAACTTTTACAATAATCAAATCACTATGGGTTCTTCATGAACAAGCATAATGGATAATCAGTCTATCAACCATACAAACTCAACCAACTACCTAATCAAATCAACTGCCTCGTTGGTCTCGTGGTTGCAAACGCGACAGCTGAGCGTGAGGTCCTGGATTTGGTTCCAAGGTCAGACAGTGTTATTGGGTTTCCATTAGGAATTTCTTAGTTACAGTCAGGTGTTTGGATGTTGGCGGTTTAATACACCCGTGCCACGGAAAGTACGTAAAGCCGTTGGTCCTGCGCTGATCTCTCTCCGGTCGTGTCGGATTGCCGTTCCATCGGACTATGAGAGTAAAGGAACAGAGAGTGCACCTGTGTCTGTGCACACACTTGTGCACTATAATATCTCCTGCGAACCTGGCTAATCTCCGTTGAGATTGGCCACCGTGACCGAAAACGATCGGGAGGCTATTAAAATAAAATAAAATAAAACTTTATTTCATTCAGACTAGGTCCATAATTTTGCTAGTACAGTGTAAACTCTTTATAACGAAACTCAAGGGACTGAGCATTTTTTGTCGTTATAGAGAGTTATCGTTATATGGAGTGAACAAAAAAACAACCAATTAACAAGTATCACACAAACTTTTTCGTCAACACTAATCGCTTTCCGTTTACTGGCCATGTTAACAGTTTCAAAGTAGGTTTACGACTGATAAAATACGATAGGTACCCAGTATGCTTGGTCGAAGACCATCACTTCCGAGAAAACAATGCGTCATACTGCATGTGTTCAAGGCAATTAAGGATAACAAAAGCTAGACCGACCTCGGATGTGAGCTTCAAAGTCTTTTGTTACCTGATAACATAACATAAACAATAATACCGATAATAAATATTTACTGTCAAAAATATGAACACATTTCTTCGTAATAGAGAATGGCGTATCGCTATAAAGAGTGTTTTAATATGTGGGTTTTAACGCAAACCAACCAAGTTGGGCTCACTTCAACGTTACAGGGAGTTTATTGTTATAAAGGATGACGTTATAAAGAGTTTACACTGTATTTGGTGTTAGTTAACAATAATGCTTATGTAGGTAAAAAGATTAGTATTGTTAGTCTTCCAAACAGTAATAAAATGAAGACCTAGGACTCCTGCCGGGTCAGCGGGTTACCGCTGGCCCGGAACACAACGGGCTAAGGAAGGAACACGGGTGGGTTTTAGTCAGTAAGAGTCTGACACTCCCTTCCGCTCCACCCAGAGCGGGAGGAGTCATTTGATGATTTCCCATCCAGAAAAAAAAAGTATGTCAAATAGTATCGTTTTTTTTTTTTGTATTTCTACAAAATATTAACGCTATAACGGTTCCTCTCATATTGAAATAATATTATTTACAACATTTTAGTTTATTGCTTGGCACAGATCATCGTCAAATTCAAATAAATTATTTGCTAAAAAGCGTATGATTTCGTATTTTATTATTACACATAACTTTAATTTTTAGAGCGTCGTATCTATCTATGTAATACCTACCTATCTTTACTAATAATAAAACTAAAAAGTTTGTTTGTTTTTTTGTTCGTTTGAACGCGCTAAAGTCTGGAAGTCATCATAATTCTCCTGTCCATAAACCAATATATTTTTTTTTTCTTTCATACCTACTTCCCTATTAGGCTGGTTTTCCACCAGAGATTACCGAAGATGCGTAGCGAGGAATGTGTGTAAAACTAACCAATACCAACGCTAACTTAATTCAAGCTATAAAAATAAAGCGATGTTATTGGTTGGTTTCACACACGTCCCTTGCTACGCATCCTCGGTAATCTCTGGTGGAAAACCAGCCTAATAGGGAAGTAGGTATGAAAGAAAAAAATATATATTGGCCAAAAAATAAATGGCCTACGCCCCCCAGACTGTTTTTCGCACCCCAGCGCCCAATATGTTTAAGGCGGCCCTGCATATCATTATTCACAAAGTCCATCGATCGTTTCTTTATTCTTCCCCTACTGATTGCGATAATATCTGGAAGTATTGTACCAGTCGGATTTGAAAAAATATTTTTGTATTTGATAGTCCAATTCTTGAGGAAGAAAGCCTTCCTCAAGAATTGGACTATCAGGTTATTTATCATCACGCTAGGACCTTTAGGAGCCGAGCAAAAAGATTAAAAAGGCAAACACGAAATAATAGCGACGGGGAGTTTTATTAAAATGTGGGTGTTATTTTAGTAGGTGTAGGCATTCTGTATCTTAAAATTACGACTTCCACGCGAAAGAAGTCGCGGGCAGATGCTAGTAATTCAATTAAAATAAATCAACAGTTTTATTTGCTTTAGAGCATATATGCTGGTATTTTATTATTTTATCATTAATTTTTAGTGTCGTATTTTTTATTTTGTCTATTATTTAGAACCACTTAAAAACATATATTTTGCATTAAGCATATTTTTATAGGTGCTATAAAAATTTGTGACCTGCTAAAATTTTTATTGTTTTCCTGACGCATCATCAATGTTAGGAATTTTTCTAAAACTTTTAAAAACGGATTTCGGTAAAACCCATTCGCTAAGAATACTGTGGACAGTGAAAACATTATTTGTAGGTTGATCCACATTATATGTACCTACCTATTGTAGAGCAGTGGTGGCACACACTTAATTTACGTATTAAAGCCTCCTACAAACAGGCGCGACACGCGACATAATCGCGCGCGACACAAAGGCACCGCTCGTTGCGCGACTTGCGATGCCTTTGTGTCGCGTGTCGTGTCGCGCCTGTTTGAAGGAGCCTTAATGTAATTATGACTTTGTCGAATCATCCATATATAAACTATATTAATATTACAAATTCGAAAGTAACTCTGTCTGTCTGTCTGTATGTTACCTTTTCCCGCCTAAACCACTGAACGGATTTCAATAAAATTTGACATAGAGATAGATTGCATCCCGGAGAAGGATATAGAATAGTTGTTATCGACATACCTCGCGGGCGAAGCCGCGGGCGGAAGCTAGTTTTGTATAAAAATGAAAACAAAAAATCTGGCCAAGTGCGAGTCGGACTCGCACGCAATGGGTTCCGTACCACAAGGCAAAAACGCCGAAAAAAACACATTTGTTGTATGGGAACCACCCTTAAATATTTATTTTATTCTGTTGTTAGTTTTTTTTTTTTGTTATAGCGGCAACAGAAATACATCATCTGTGAAAATTTCAACTGTCTAGCTATTACGGTTCATGAGATACAGCCTGGTGACAGACGGACAGACGGTCAATGGAGCCTTAGTAATAGGGTCCCGTTTTTACACTTTGGGTACGAAACCCTAAAAAAATATATATTAATTGAAAAATAATTCATATGCCAGTTGGTTCTTTAATATGGTCTCATTTTCATTCATTACCCTAGAGTTATGGGATATCAAAAAAAACAACGCGTAGATAATTTCATATTGTTTTAAAATAATAAAACGCGAATCTGAAACAGTTACGCTGTATCGCTCCTACCGCCGCTGCACGCCGAATAAAAGCGGGAAAATTACTTCACCAACACCCATACATGAAACATCCTAACCACCACCTATTTACCTCTTCCTCCCACGCGCTTTTCCCTCTACCTTCATCCCTTTCCCACTTACAGAGAAAAAGCAAGCGAGCTAAGCTTTTCCGACTACAAAATACATTCATGAATCGCTTCGGCTTCCATGATGGCTGATTATACAATGCAATACGGTCCGGAATCCCGTGTTCACTTTTCCTCTAGCTCATACGGGAAAATGGTCAAGGACTTTCGGCACGGTTTGCTGGAGCGAAACGGGCTTTTATCTACGTCCCGCCATTGGCTGTTTCAAAAAAAGTCCGCAGCCTGTGATTGGCCAAAACAAATTGTTAGCGGCGCGTTCTTTATTACAGCGTTATCTGAAAAGTCTTATGTGCCAGTGTTGTTTATGAGAGAATAGTCGTAAGTTCAGTACTAATAGATGGTGCTTACGGCTCTTTGGTGCTGGAGTGAAATACGACATACGAGTTTAAATTTGGAAGCGAAATGAAATTGCAATATTAGAGCAATTATACGTGTTTTTCTTTTTCGCACAGAGTTGTTACGATTAGAGTTGGCATTCATTTTATCTTTTTTTTTTTTTAATTAAATCTGACTAATTACATCGTTGGGTTGGTGGTTGCAAGTGCCACTGCTGAGCATGAGGTCTTGGGCTCAATACCCAGATCAGCCGGTCGATTCTGTAAAAATCTCACCGTGAAAACTTAGGTGAAGTGAGTTTGTTTTTGCTAGGAATTGACACTAATGACAGCTCACTCCACGCTCACTTCACCTAAGTTTTCACGGTGAGATGGTTACAGAATCGCACTGCAGGTAGTGTTATTGGTAATATCGGAAAACACCAAGCACTTACCTACCTATAGTTGAGCTCTTTGAAGAATCTGATGTAGGGAAGTACAGTCAGGGAAAATAATTGTAAAGCAAAATGACCAAATGCGTCAATTTGCCGTGTTTTAGGTACTTTGTACATTTAATTACCATTATGATTTGAATATACAGACAATTTAAGTTGATTATCAATTAGCTTAACAATTAATTTCATGACTGACTTTACACTTCCACCATTCCTGTTAAAAAATCAAAATCGTTTATTTGCATAAAATGTGGTAGGTAGATAAGACGCCAGCACATTGCAAGCTACTACAATCTGTAAAATTTCTTTAATAGATTTTCATCTTTATCGCTAAAACATAAGGTTCAAAGTTGATTGGGAAAATTTGACAGTTTTACAAAAGATGATACAAAAAAAAATTCAGTGCATTTGCACTGAATTTTAAACATACTAAACATTTCAAACATTTCATTGTTTATTTAAACATATTTGCCATAGTTCTGTTCCGCAGTCTAATTGCGTAACATATTTTCAGTCACAATCTGATATTTTTTTAAGAATATATTTACTAATTTATTCAAATAAGGCTGAGAATTTTCGAACAAAAATACCTACATAAGATATACATAGACAAGAAAAATCATAGAATGATAATTAAAAAAATTAAGTATGAAAAACTGACAATGAAAAAAAAAAAACAAAAACGATGACTGATGTCAAAATTACATAAGCCAGTCCCCCAAAACGCCCGCCCTTCACCCATACTAATCCATTGCTTCAATCAGCTCAATCTATCACAGTCGACTGCTGGTCCTTCGCCTTCCGCATCCAGTCTACCCCAGCCACCTTCTTTAGGTCGTCCATCCATCTAGCTGGAGGGCGTCCCACACTACGCTTACCGATACGCGGTCTCCACTCCAGGACTGGTCTGCTCCACCGGCCATCGGTCCTTCGACAGACATGGCCAGCCCACTGCCACTTCAGTTTGCTTACTCTGCAAGCTATGTCCTAATATACCTATCCATTGCTTCATAAGACCGAATTTGTCTGCTCAACAGCGTAAATTATAACGCAATGAATGTTGTCGAAATGTCAAATTGAAAGCCATTGATACTGTTAGTGCGTTACTCAATGAGGGTTTTCGTGAAAATTTACGACACCAGTTGGCACCACTGTGACAAGAGGTCTTCCAATACAAAATATATGATGACGTTCATCATTCGATTCATTCATTCGTTCATCATTCCGTCATGACTAAAGAAAATATAGGCTCTTTGACAGATGCCTGGACCTGACGTGCCAGTGCTGCCACCTAGCGAACGTCATTTCAGAAAACCTTCATTACCTCATCGGTCTGTAGGGTGGATGTTCGGCGTAGTTACAGACACATGAAACTCTTCATTGCTTTTTTTTTATACAAAATCCAAATCAAAAGCAGAAAAAAACACCAATGACGTCACTGGTTCCAAAAACTATAAATGACGTCTTTTAAACAATGTTTGTGTTTAAACAATGATGAGCGAAACGAATCATCTGCTACTGGTTATAAGGACCACGGGGGGGAAGCAAAAACTACTAGTCAATGAGCCACAGACTATAAATAACAGTGGAACCAAAAGACTACCAAAACACTTACGTTACAAAAAAAAAAACTGAATTATTTTTCGCGTTACGATAAATAAAAAATTAATTTATGTTTTTATTTTTTGATACCTACTTCATGTACATGAGGATATAGAAAGCGACGTTAGAAAGTCTGAAATGATTTTGGCGACTATTAAAAAGAAAATTAAAGAAATGTTGACTTTTCAATATTTTATACGGGGAGAAAAACAGTTTTTAGACTGCATAAAATAATTACACTGCAAACACTCTTGTTTATAAAAAAAAAAATGAGAAAAGTAAGTGATGATTCGCAAAAACCCGCATCATTCCATGTCTCCTTTCATACTACTTGTAAGTATGAAGTAACATATTATCCATCACACAAAGTAGCGTCACTAATTTCTAGCTACCGAGCACTGATCGAACGCTGAGCACGGACCCCCGCGGTGCTGACGACAAAACTTATTAATAATAATAGGCTGGGACTATTTGTATGAACATGTTTATTATAAGCGTGACTAAATCAGTGAGGTTTTGTTTTAATTTTAGAATAAGGCCCATCGCCCCCGTGTTGCAAACTTTGAAATCCTGTGCTGGCTACTCATTGGTGGTTTTACTTTTATTAAAATACACATTCTGGCTAATCATTGGTGGTTTTACTTTTATTAAAAATACTTAGTCATCGACGATCGGCCTAAGTATTGTTTGTTATTACTTGTGTAGTTTTCAATTGTTTTATTTAACGCTGATTTTTATTGAATATGTTCGTGGTAAGTACCTACCTACTTGTTTCTGTTTTTTTTTTCTATGAATGATATTTTAGCTTGCCTTAGAGCCTTGAATAATAAAAGTTAGAAGAAAAACTGAGACGTATTTCATAAATTAAATCCTAGATCCAACATAAATTAAAAAAAAAAAATAATATGATGCTAAATTATACCCACCTCATTATTTTTATTCACAGTTTCTCGCAAAAATACTGATGTTGTTTTATGTTTAAATATCGTAGATTAGAGTTGGCTATATCGCACCTCCAATAAAACCGCACCAACTCGGAAAACCTGGATTTTCAGAAAAGCGAAAATAAACTCACGGATTTGTTAATCAGTCTTTATTCTTACACTATTAATATTATGTGATCCAAGTTATACATACTTGAAAAGCTTACAAAAAATATGTTTTAATGGCATACGCTGTTTTTCTTTTTACTTAGTAAGATAAGATAAGATAATCATTTATTCACAAGAAATGTGGTTACATAATGGTGGTAAGGTAATTCTAATCCCGTCACATTCTACCATAACAATGGTGCGTAAATATGTCAAAGTTGTACGAAATCTCTTGATTTTAAAAATAATAAAAATTGATTAGTTAATTAATGTCAAAATGTATGTCATGAATAATTAATTATTGTATTAATTTAAATAATTGTACGAAGAAGCAAAGAACCAAATTTAAAAGTCAAGTGTTGTGTTGCCATGTCAGTGAGATTAAGAAATTTCAACATTAATTAGTTAAGTATATCATTTTCTTTATATGTCATAAAATCCTTCAAAGTATAAAAACATTTTTCTGCAAGCCACGCTGTAAGTTGTTTCCTAAACAGAGTAAGCAGTATGTAGGTAGGTACTACCTACTAGTTTTTACGTTTTTCATAGTTTCAAATTGTAAGTATGTACTTAAGTTAATTTTAGACAACTCTAACGCATTAGGTATATATATACACTGTAATGATAGTAGTAAGGGAGATTTTGATAAAAAAATAACTAATAATTTAACAAAAACAAAAAGCTACTGTAACTCGCTTCACAACTCTGGGGGCCACTGCTGCATACCACCACCTTTTACAACCTTCTTTTTAAAACTTCAGCGTGGAAAAGAGATGGAGCTATACGTCCTGTATATGTCCATCTCTTTCCTATACTGAAAAAATAATATAAAAATAATACTGATAGAAATGGTCATAGATCCCATGGGCTCGTATTTTAAGCCAATAAAAAAATAATTATAATTTATTGTAAATATCCATAACCTTCCAATTTCAAAATTCCTCTAATGCCTCGTCTACACACTCCTAACCCAACAGTCGTACGTAATGGCGGGCGTCGGTTCCGAGGCAATTTTTCACGTCGTATCTCCATCAGGCGCTAAATAATAGAGCCTGGCTTCATGAAGTATTCCATTAGTTGCTGCTGAAACACCATTATTGCGGCCAAGTGTAGTTTACAGTTTACTGACCGTTTATACAGCCATGCTGGCTTAACCATAGATGGAACATGGTTTTTTTGGTTATAGAGTAGTAGGCCATGTTGGTTTAGGTAACCACAGACTATTTAAATGACACTTTGACATCGTAATTTAATTAAATTTTTATTTATATTATTATTTTATTTCTGACTGACATTCCTAATTTGACCTATTATTAGTAATAAAATGTAGGTATCAACCCATTTAACATTTGGACGCCCATGTGGTAGAACGAAGAGATTATCTGTGTAATGTAAAATGTAGTACCTATTTTGACATGAATAATAATATTAATGATAAAATCCATACTAATGTTATAAATGCGAAAAAGCGTCTGTCTGTCTGTCTGTTACCTCTTCACGCTTAAACCGCTGAACCGATTTAGATGTTTGGTACCTATAGAGATAGTTTGAGTGCCGTGAAAGGACATAGGTATTTTACCTTATATTTTTTTTGTACACTATAATAATATCTCTCGCGTAGAAGTCTATTCTCCGCTGGATTGGCCGCCATCGCCGAAATACGGTCCGAAGGACTATAGTTTTACAGTTGAAAAGTCTTATGTATCCTATACACCATCATCTGCCTAACCTTTTCCCTACTATGTTGGGGTCGGCTTCCAGTCTAACCGGCTGCAGCTGAATACCAGTATTTTACACGGAGCGACTGCCTATCTGACCTCCACAACCCAGTTACTGGGTAACACGATAACCTTTGTAAAGATTGGTTGTCAGATTTTCGGGTTCTGACTATCCGTAACGACTGTCAAAGATGTACAAATACAGCTGGGGCTAACTGATTAACGTGCTTGCCGAGGCCCGGAGAGTCTCGATATGTAATGGATGGTCACCCATCAACTGATCAACCTCAGCAAACGTTGATTAACCTTAAAGATCGTACTAATCGTCTCAGCCTATCGCAGTCCACTGCTGGACATAGGCCTCTCCTAGACTGCACAATAACACCCTGTCCTCCGCCTTCCGCATCCAGTCTAACCCAGCCACCTTCTTTAGATCCTCCGTCCATCTAGCTGAAGGGCGTCCCATACTACGCTTGCCGATACGCGGTCTCCACTCTAAGGCCCGGTATCCACCAAAGCGGAGAGGAGAGGAGACGAGAGGAGATGTGTTTGAATAAACCAATCCGATTTCGTTATTTCCACATCTCTTCTCCGCTTAGCTTTGGTGGAAATGGGTCAAGCGGAGAGGAGAGGAGATGTCTCATTTTTCTATAGAATTTTGTGCAGCGAGCGAGCAAGCGGCGCGGCAGAGCGGAGTGTCTAGTCGGGCGGCCGGGCGGCGCACGCGCTTGCGCACCCCTCACCCCGCTGCCTTCTCCCCGCGCCTTTCTTCGATCTTCGATCTCTCACAGCTCACATCTCCGCTACACACAGCTCACATCTTCTCTCCGCTACGCATCTCCTCTCCGCTTTGGTGGAAATAACCTGCCAGCTTCGCGGCACATCTCCTCTCGTCTCCTCTCCTCTCCGCTTTGATGGATACCGGGCCTGAGACTCGTCTGCTCCACCGGCCATCGGTCCTTCGACAAACATGGCCGCGCAGCCCACTGCCACTTCAGTTTGCAAGCTATGTCGGTAACTCTGGTTCTTTTCCGGATAATTTAATTCCAGATTTTATGAAGATCGACCCGTGCGGCTGTAACTATCTAAGTCGAAACACAGCAACGCCGCTTGAAAACAAATCCAGAACAAATTCAAACGTTAGTAGATAAGTCCAAATTTTACTGTCCCATTCCAATATAAATAACAAAAAAAAAAAAACATAAAAAGAGTACTTGACAATCTCCATTCGTCCTCCGTCGTAAATAAGAAAACAAAGAATAAAAATAATCAACTAGATCAGCCAAATAGCAATGAATAGTAAGTGCGCACACATAGCGACATATAACTGAGTCCGTGTAATGATACGCGGATGATAGGCATCAGTAATATAGCAGCAGTCAGATTGAAATGATAACTGTGCGTAGGCAACATAGATTTGTAGAGGGACCACTATTCTACAGGAGAAACTGAGACACCGTCTGTCAGCTTACTTCGTAGAGCTTTCGGTGAAAATGGTCATCCAGTGGAGAAAGGGACAAAAACTGAGTATAAAAGGCTGAAGTAGAAGCCTATGGCACAAACATCTCTTTAAAAAAGTGCTGTCAATAAATATTATTACTTAATTAAAGTAAAGACTTCTTCCATAAAAAAAAGATAAATCGACAAATAATATAAAAATTATAAATATAACTCTATAGGTAGGTAAATATTCTGCGCGTGGTGAACGTAGTACCTAGACGTTCACCTTTTATACCCTGTTTTTGTCCAAACGGTAAAAAGTCAACCGGTATATCTTTGCATAATAGGTATATGTTCCAATTTTAAAAGTAGGTAGGAGACCGTCATAGTTATCTTACCTCTGACAGCGGCAACCTAACAGCATCCTTATTGTAACGGGAATAAAGATCACAATGATTTTGACAGATTTGTCAGTGGCAGGAACGCAACAACAACCTTATTGTAACAAGTAGGTGTGAAGTTCACTGCAATTTTGACAGTGATTCAAAATCATAAATAAAATAATTGTGAAACGACAATAACTCCTTATTAAATGTTGCTGTAATCAAGTCATCGTTATTATGTAGCCATCGCCTTTCATTCCTATTCGCGACCGTCTGATTCATTTCCCAATTAGGGTTAATATTGAAGACGGCCTCCCGTCTTCTGGTTGTTATGCACCATATGAGAGTAATTCATAAAAGTACCAGGCTAACTTGAATGTTTAAAAAATCTGTGACAGTCGTTCAGAATAAGGACTTCATAAGCCTAAATAATACATTTTGGAGACTGCGGGAAAATAGGTGAACTTTCCAATATTTTGCTATTGGCCGAGTCATTTGCCAAAAACGTAGCATTTTGTCGGTTCTGATGCGTCATCAACTTTGAGGAAAAATCCCGCGTGATTCACATCCCCTAGCTACCCTACCCTGCTACTCCTATTCCTCAGTAATACGAACATCATTTATTACACAGTTATCAGTGCCTCGACGTACGGCCGCCATATTTGTTATCGAACTATTATTGGCGGGAGTTCTTCTCACAATTACGTAATTTTTATATGTTTCTGTCGGGATTATGCTGTTTTTTTTGACGTTGATGGAATAATATTAGATATTCGTCTTGATTTTAATATAAGTACATTCTTTTTTGTTTCAGTCTGTAGCCAAAGCTTCGAATAAGTATTTGTGACGTCTACCAATCCGCACTTGGCCCGCGTGGTGGATTACGGCTCAATGCCTCTCACAGAAAGAGGAGGCCTGTGTCCCAGAAGTTGGAAAATTATAGGCTGATTTTAACCATCCCTTGGGTTCCTCTTTGTGACCGTCTCTTCATCTCCCACTTATCTTGCGATTCTGACCAAAACTAAATATCAACAACAGTTTCCGAGACCTAATGATGAGCTAATTTCTTACTTATTTCAGACAAATGAGCAGATTTTTTTAGTGAGTTTGAAATCCAGATTTGAAATCTTTCGCACGCAACGGCCGGCAGTATTAAAGACAATCAGCACGCGTCAACTACATTTCCAGCTAAAGTATATGATAGTCTGACCCACAAAGATACAATGCACGCCACGAAAGATGAGACTTGACCCCACCTCCCCCGCTCTTTCCGCCGCCCCTATGACGTCCGGTCCCGTCCCGCACTCAGACCTCATACCGCTAAAGATACCTAAAATCGTGTTCTGCGCAAGTCAAACCACGTGGTGTGTCAAGTCTCATCTTTCGTGGCACGCATTGTACATCTTATTTCCCAAAAAATACCAATTTTCGGTTTACAGACTGCGTCTGACCTCTCAGACAGCCTCCCACCCTACCAAACTACCTCACACACAATCAATACACCTAAAACACAACACAGGTAAGTCATACATCACTCCCATTAATGCTCCGATACGTGCGACCGTTTAATTAACTCCCACACATGCACACGCCGGAGCCGTGTCGAAGTCGGTGCAGGGACGAATTTGTATAAATAGTGGTGCCGACACCCTTGTTCACAAACTAAACTAAATTTCAGTTAAGTACAATGCGTGCCACGAAAGATGAGACTTGACACACCACGTGGTTTGACTTGCGCAGTACACGATTTTAGGTATCTTTAGCGGTACGAGGCACGGAGGGGTCTTGACCCCTCCGTGCCTCGAAAAGCACGAAGATGGTCACCCATCCACGGAGCAACCGCGGCAAGCGTAGTTTAACCTGATCGATCGACCTGTGCGGTTCTTATTACTTGGCCACAAGCCCCTCCCATAAAAATGAAATAAAAAAGTGTAAAGTAACAAATTAGCAGGAAAGTGTGCCTCACGGCTGCGCCAAAAAGGCCCAGTTCAGCAAAAATGCCAGACAACTAGTGCCTGACGTTTATTCTACGATGATTTAGCAGAAATTAACTTTTAAAACAAATGAGTTCGCTTTTGAAGTCTGAGGCCGAGGAGAGGATTCGGAATTAAATAAAAAATGGCACTAAGTACTACGAATGCGGCCCTGTGGTCTCGTGGTCGTCCCTCTGTCGTAAGTAACGGGTGCCTTATTAAGTAACAGTGCGACAGAGCTGATGGGTGGCTCGTTATTGAACGGTACAGGGTCAAATTAAATTAGCTAGCGGGACTCTGCAGACGTAATGGGTGCATCGATATCTGAACATGGTAAAGCGAAAAAAAAGGTATTGATTACAATCAATACCTTTTTTTGAAGTGAAAACTTCTTTAGCGGCGCTGTGTACTTTTTTTGGAATGGGTAAAAACTTCTAAACTCGCGTCAGGTCACGTGACCCTGATCGAAAATTCGTAAGACGTAAGACGTAAAACGTAAGACGCGCGTTGTTGAGGACAGCGCCATCTATGCACATCGGGAAGAACTACGAGGGCCTCGCGTACTAACTACGTAGTTCATCCAACAACGACGAGATGGCGCTGAACCACGGATATATAACTGACGACGAGCTCCATGCGAGCGGTCATCATACCTGATTTGCAAAAAACCCTATAAAATAAGGAACACACCTTAACACGCGTGTTTTGTTTATAAGACGATTCACAAAATACACTCGTAATTGTTCAAGTTTTCACTTCTGTCGGCACTACCGGAGTGCCAGTGTTTTTATTTTTTGACGTGACAACGTCTAATAAATCGATGAAGCTGGCTGCACACACGAAAAAACATGACTCATGTAGCGTTACCTCACGGCCCTGCTCTGTAGCGTTGTTGTAGCGTTCCATGGTGGCTTGAAGTGCAAGCGAGAGCGCGGAACGAGCGATGAGAGACAGATGATGTCAAACGCTGCCGAGTCGGCCTCCGCGTTCGGCAATTTCATTAATGTTTTGTTATGACGTTGTCACGTTAAACTATCGTCCGTAAACCGACTTTACAGACAACCAATTTTTGCTTTACCATGTATTATGTAATTGTTTATGGGGTCGACGTCCTTATGTAGTGTAGTTACTTGAAATTTCAGTTAAAAATCCGTTTATTTTGTGTAAACGTCTAGAGTCGTCTAGAGTTACGTGATCAGTACAGCGGTGCTATTCTGTAAAGATATCACCGTGAAAACTTAGGTGAAGTGAGCGTGAAGTGAGCTGTCAATAGTGTCAATTCCTAGCAAAAACAAACTCACTTCACTTAAGTTTTCACGGTGAGATTTTTACAGATATGGGGTAATCCCATTTTGAGAGAGTACCTTAAATATAATCATTTCTGTGAAATTAAATATAATATAACCTATCTACAAAAAACGTTTTGCAGCTTACGTAGCTCGAGTAGTTCTGTCAACTATGGTTTCGTAGCACATTCGTAGCGCGAGCTACGCCGTAGCGCAGTGCGTAGCGCAGCGCGTAGCGCATTGAGATACACATTACACAGACCTGCGAAACTTCCTAGGTCCTTTTTTACAAAAAATATTCGGTTTCTGCAATGCGATTCTGTAACCATCTCACCGTGAAAACTTAGGTGATGTGAGCGTGGAGTGAGCTGTCAATAGTGTCAATTCCTCGCAAAAACAAACTCACTTTACCTAAATTTTCACGGTGAGATTTTTACAGAATCGACCGTCTGGTTAGACACTATAAACTATACAGAGTTTATTAAGTTCGAATATATATATCTGTCTGTCTGTTTGCTGAATGGTCGGGCCCATTCAGTCAACTCCCACGCATCGACGAAATACGGCAGGCTGCTTGAGGCCGGACTCCGGTGGGAGGGTGGTCGCAAACCAGGCGAGCGTTAGCCCTACCACCGCAAGGGAAGAATTGGCCAGTCAAATAAGGTGTTGGGTGTGACTGTCCAGGATGCACCGAGCGCTCGGTTCAGTTGAGTAACTGGCGGAACAAACTGCGCTACACGAGGAAGCCTCCTCGTGTAGCGCATCTTCATGCATCCCAAATATTTTAAATGTATGGGCAAACAGGCCCCTTCATGACAGCAGCATGATCTTCGGGTGGTTAGCTGCACGTCAGACAGAACAATAGCTAGGTGACTTGGCCGGGGAACATGATGGCAATCGGTGTTATTAGATAGATGCGCATGAATTTACTCGCCCGGAATAAGCGAATCGTCACTTTTATTTTATTTTTCTATTGGCGACTCGCCCGAACTTATGAAGTTCAGAGAAAAGTACACTTTTTTTTAACGTTGCCCCACACTAGGAATCTCTCCTGTATTGTGGGTGCGTTTACAAGCATTTAAACTCACATACACAAACAGCCAGACCCGGAACAACTACTTGTAGGTCATACAAATATTTGTTCCGTGCGGGAATCGAACCCGCGACACGCAGCGCAGCAGTCAATCGCTTAACCAGTGCGCCAACCGTGCCTTTTTTATACTTAAGTAATATTAAACTCGTCACTTCTGTGCGGTAGTGCCCCTTTTATTATACTTTATTGCAACTCGCCCACAAATAAATAAGCTTCGTGTGAGTCGCCTATAGAAAAAATAATATTATTTAAAAGTGACAAATCGCCCGTTTCGGGCAAGTAAATTCGTGCGAATAGGCTAACAACCCGTCAATTTAGTGTTGTGTTGCACTTTCCTGATATATTCTATGCTTTTTTGTTTTGATTTTCAAAAATAGTGCTTCTTATTTTTTAAGTATGGGAAATCATCAAATGACCCAACTTGATCTCACAAATTTCGGGCGTGGCGACGCATGCCGTGGCGACGCGTCGCCACGCTAAATGATGGTGTATATATACAGTCACAGTCTTGTGTACTGTGTGGCGACGCGTCGCCATGCGCAATGTTTCACATCTGCCAGGCGTCCCGTGACGGCTCACTTTTTTTTTATATATGTATATTGCTAACCTTAGTCAATATTGTAAGACTAACATAGCTTGTAAGACCTTTGTAACTAACAATTATTATGGATCTACAGACACCAGCACATCAAGCTACTCGAAAATGTCAAATTTTCTCAATCAACTTTGAACCTTATGCTTGAGCGATATAGTTGAAAATCGAATGAAGAAATTTGACAGATTGTAGTAGCTTGATGTGCTGGCGTCTGCACAAACACTAGTGTTGAAGTCACGGATATCTATGGTTGAAGTTGTGTATGTGATTAAGATTATTAATAAAGATAATCTGTGCTTTACTGCCGTTGTCATGTAAAGTGTCAGCGTCATTGTCATTTTGACGTATCCGTCTGACGTACCTTAACAAAATAAAACAACAAAATAAATGTATATAATAACTTTCTTATTTATTCTTTTCTTTTATATTTTAAAATGTAATTTTTACAATGTTTCTTACGAACTAAGATGTTTTATTTTAAGTAAATGAATTAATTAAACAATTATCTATTTTACTATGAACACTAACACTTATTTCGTTGAACATTAATATTTTACACAACATTTACAATAAAAAGGTTTGATACAGACTTGCGACTAAAAATCGCAGGCTGTATTCGCATAAGGTTCGCTGTTTCGTTGAGTTCCAAAAGAATGATATCAATAAATATACCTACAACTTGTCGCAAATCTGTAGGAGACCTACAATCCATTTACAGTCATTTTACCTCTGATTATATTACTTAATACATCTACATCACTGTCAAAATCATAGTGATCTTTATTCTCTTTAAAATAAGGTTGCAATTGGGTTGCTGCTGTCAGAGGTAAAATATACCGTAAAGTAGTCCCGTAGAGTAATTACCGCCATTGTTGAAAATGGCATACACTCATATGTAATGAGAATGACATAATATTTTCGATATTGCACTAATATTTACTACAATTTAACATACTTTGGCTTTTTACACATTTCTACAGAAAAAGAAAAACTTAGAAATAACAGTTTTTTGTAAAAAAAAAAATGTTAATCGAAAAATATGGAAATAATGTTCTACAATTAATGTATTCCATGTTTATTTTCTTTGAATGATTGATGAAAATGTTTGGAAAATTGTCTATTATAAACCAATTTCGATTATATAAATTCTAAAATAAACCTTACCATAGACAAATTTACTAATTTGGAGCATTTAACATGGAATGAATAATCACCAAAACTTATAAATTACTGTACAATACATTTTTACGTCTTTTTATTAAAATTAAATTATAAAACCATTCATTTCATTCATTCAAAATCATTCACTCACAAGAATGACCAGCATTCAATAAATTAACTAATAAAAATATTTACAATCATTCTGTGTCGTCCAAATGGGTTCCAATTTGGCATTTGTTGGTTGGTTGGTGGTCAAACTCCACTGTGCATTTTCACCCTCAACATTGGTATATAATTGTGTTGCTTTTTCTCTCATGGTAAGTTATTTTTGGGGTTAAACCCAACTCAAATTTTTGTCCCCCAATTATACACAATCATACTTTTTTCACCCCCAATAATTGCATAATAATACCAACCCATTTGGCAAACTTCTTAAACGCAACACCCCATCAGGAAAATGAAGCCCCAAAATTATTTATCAACATTCAAGTTGAAGTTCGAATACGCAGGCCTTAGCGACGTCGCCTCAGCGTTTACAGGAGAGGGGGGCGTAGGGGGAATATAAGGGTAGCGGGGGTACGTAGGGTAGGGGTAGGGGTACCCCGCGGGTAGCAGCTGAGGGTTGTGGAATGGGGGAATGAGGGCGGGGGAGGGGTATCCGTAAGGTAGGCCTACAGATGAGGCTGCCGCTTGGAGGATTGATGCGGCGAAGGCTGGGTCGCTGTAGACGGCTGCGTATGGCCAGGCGACGGCGATGCGTTGTCTCTTGTCTTTCATTCTTCGGTTTTGGAACCATACCTGTTGATGAAGAGATGAGAGGTTTAGTGGAATGTTGATTGAAAATAAAATTCGAAATTTAAAGGGTTAAGTACTTAAATTTTATAAAATACATAGAGATTGTAACTGGAAGGTTGATGAGCTATAGTCCTGTTATAGGTTAAAAATAACACCTGCAGTGCGATTCTGTAACCATCTCACCGTGAAAACTAAGGTGAAGTGAGCGTGGAGTGAGCTGTCAATAGTGTTAATTCCTAGCAAAAACAAACTCACATCACCTAAGTTTTCACGGTGAGATTTTTATAGAATCGACCGGCTGTACCATATTTGCTAACGCATTATCAATCAGAATCTGAATAATTTTGAAGGATATTGCTAATTTATTGCTTCGTTTGTTCGAAAAATTTGTCTGCTCAATAATGTAAACAACGCATTGAATGTTGTTGAACTGTCAAAATGAAAACCATTGCTACTGATAGTGTGTTACGTAATTACCCCATTGCTACTGATTGTGTGTTACGAAATTACCCCATTGCTACTGATTGTGTGTTACGAAATTACCCCATTGCTACTGATTGTGTGTTACGAAATTACCCCGTTGCTCGGTCTTTGTTATCTTGTCTTAATAATTATTAAGCGTTTTCATAATCATAGCTTCAACTCCTTTTAATTTGGTCGTATAAAAACTATTTACTTAAGTATTTGTTAAATAGCAGACAGAAACCTTTTTAAAGGATTATTTAAGTAGGTATGGCCGAAGGCTACAATTTGCAAGAAGTGCCGTGTTCAGTTTTTTGTGCATCTTAATTAGGTACATACCTCACAAAATACATCGCTTTTAAAAAAAAGTGTGAATTTAAAACCTGCTTATAAAAATTCACAAATTATGTTGTTACAGACGGCATTGGCAAATAAAATAGAAATCTGTGATCGGATCCGAACATCATTATACAAAGTGCTAATAGAGATAATAAAACGCCATTATCGCAATCGCAATACAAGCGTTTTGAAAGCGAGGAGCGAGAATGAAACGAATGAATGGTTGGCTAGATTGTTCCATTAACATGTTGGTTTAACTGTTATGAAATTAACTTATCGGTACGGTTACTGGATTTTATTATTGTGAAAGAACTAAGAAAGTAAATGATCGTTTTAATTGTTCAAAAAGGCAACCTCCTTTTAAAAAAAGGATGATATTAAATGAGTCCCGTACAAAAAAAGGTGCAACTACTTAAAGTGCATACTGCTTAGCAGCACAAAAAATCTATTACAACCGTAAGTTTTTAGCACTACATCGCTAATTAATTGCATGTTTTCATATAGGTAACTGAGTAGTCATAAATAGAACTTAGGTGCGTCTAAAATCATTTTTCCATAAATGTTTAGACCATTTTTAAAGAATGTTACATTTATAGACTAAGTACCTTTTTAGTATAAGAAAACTATGATGTTAAATAACAACATGAAAATATAAACAGGATTTCCTCAGCTTTGAATTTTGAAACATTTTGGAATATCCTGCCACTTGGCCAACTAAATATTCCATCAACCAGTCAACAAAGACTTCCTACATTACCAGCCCGATCCTTCTAAAATCATTAAACACAGCATAATAGCTGCCCTTACAATGTATGTACACAAAGACTTTCCCTCCAAAAGGCGGCCATCTTTGTTCGCAAAGTGTTAATTGGCGGGAACCGCGCGAATGTTCGCACAAAACGACTTTCCTTTAGCGCTTCCAAGAAGATTATTGCATTTTATTGTGCAGAAATAATAAAACAAGGGGCTTAATGGCTTGGCTAAGAGTCAATGCTCAAATATAAAGGCGAAGAACAAACTTCAAATGTAAATATAAAACCTCTTTCGTTACAAAATCAGAGGAAAAATGTGACGTTGACAGATAAACTTGACGGTTGTATTTTTTTAATGAGCAATGATACACTATTTGTACCTACAGGTCAAAGTCGAACTTCTTAGATCATTATTTCAAACTACATCAATCAAAGCCGCCAGCAACAATCTAAAGCGTTCACTGCGCAACACTAATCTGGAAATTCAAAACCTCTATTCATTTATTGACACGTTACACAGCATTTACGACAGCAATAAAAATTAATCACAATAAACAAACATACGAATAAAAATCCAGTTATTTATAACTCATCAAATGGTAGCCGAAAGGTATAATTTAATAGTTTTTAATTGGTATTATCGCGTCATAAAACAGATGCCCATAGACAACCGATGAAGTGTTTTCATTCACTCACTCACTAATGATGGCGGGGCCGAGGCTTTGTTGACAGCGGTAAGCGGGCTTTTTAATCGCTTCGCTTTTGTAAACGCTTTTTAATCCAGCACTTTAACATTCCAAAGAAGAAGCAACTTACAAAATTCTAATCGCTGGGTTGATTTTTATTCGAATAGTCTCTTTTTGTAGTTGAATGTTTAATTCTTGAGGAAATAAAAAATTGTACGAAAGTGCCTAGCATGGCAGAAGCCAATACACCAATACAATGTAGGTTTTAAAGCAGGTGTTACAAAATGAAATAAAATCCCAAATACTTCAAATATTATCACACCTTCATCCAAAATTTCTCTACCAGTGGGACCCTGTACTAATATGGTCATTTTATAATCCCAACGTTCCGTTCCCCGCATTAATGTTCATTAGCATCACACAGCTACCGAATAACTCGGTCGGCTTCTTTTAATGCCCATCGACAAATTAGCATGAATGTAAAACTCGAATGAAGCCATAAAAAACATGTTTTTTTTTTGGTTTACGGTTGTTCTTTTTTTTTTTATTGGAAGTGATAATTGACATTATGACCGAACTGAAGAATTTAAATTTAAATTGGCGTGTAGTTTTTAAAAGTGGAATTTTTATAATCGAAACTTTGTTGTTGATGAAGATTTTTGTTGTTTTTTTTTAGAATTGATGTCATTTGTCAGATAAATTGGCATTGAAAAGTGAGTGTTTTTACCTCACTTATCTGCTAACATTAAAAGCCTAATTTTATGCTTCAAACTGTAAACATTGAACATTGTGTGTGATTTATTATTTCATTTAAACATGTTTTGGCAATGGAATTCCATATTTTCCCTGTGTTCATTAACATTTTAGAAACCCTCTTATCAAATGAATATACCTAAAAGAAAATACTACTCATTGTTACAGACTCTAATTAAACCATTTATTTACAGCCATAACGCTTATCAATTCTCAATAGAAATCGTTCGATTCTTCGCACGTTTGTACACAAATTCTCGCGAATTAGCGCGCATAATAAAGCGTTCGTCTAAGGAAATCATAGAGGATCTAATTGAAGTTTATTGAGGCATCATACACTGTAGTCATGAGTTCTAGTTAACGAAACAGTTGTTTCCACTATTGTTAGCGATTGATTCGGGTTTAGGCATTCAATGTGAATTTTATTCCATAATATTACATCGATGAAAGAAAGAAAGAAAGAAAACATGTTTATTTAGCACAAAGCCACAAGATGCATGCGATGCATGTTGTACTTTTTTTTTTTGTAAGTACATTTTTACCCTTTTTATGAAACAAGATAAACTAATTATCATTCACTCTCATTTCCGGTAACTGAACGAATGATAACGCCCTTCCCTTTGACAAATACGAGTAACTTTTCAAGGCAAAGGAAACATCGTATTATGCCTTACGCAAAAAAAATCACAACTGTCATCACGATTCATGTGATCTGGTACTCGTTACTAAGTAACGTTCACTTGTCAATTGATAGTGATGTTACGAAAACAGTAAGTTGCCACTTTATAAACAGAGGTCGATTTTATTCGGGACAACTCGTGGGTGGTACGAATGAGATTCTGAAATAATGCCCGTTTTGTATGTGTCACATTGTGGGGGCGGGCTGAAAGCTTAATTTAATTATCTACTTTTGTTTCGTAAATGTTTCCAAGAGAAATCGTTAGGGTATAATTGGTTGAGTCACTTAGTCAGTACCTAGTTACCTACCTACAAATACCTATCTAAGCGTGTCATTGTTTTTTCTGTTAGTCCAAATCAGCAAGTACCTATTTACTTCTCCAGAATTATGACTAATGGCTGATTTTTCCAACGCCAGATAATTTTATCGGAGGAATAATTTTGAATTTTTGACAATTCTTCCATACAAGAACTGTCAAACGTCAATTTTATTCCACGAATAAAAATTATCTGTCGATTGAAAAATTAGCCCTTAGTTAGATAATGTTAAAATAGACAAAAGAATACGGGCCAACTCCAAAAATATTCTAAAAAATGATCGCTTACCGGCTCGATTGCATATTACATTAATCACTGCAGTGCCATCTCCCATGGGATGGACTAAATTTAAATTAAAATAAAATAAACTAACATAGTTCTTAAGTTTACAAACACAATGAGTCCTTGTTACTTGAATAAAGAAATTTATTATTTTTATTATTAAATTATAGTAGTTTGGTACAATCTCTACTTTCCGCTTTTTAAATAAGTTTGACGTATTTCAAAATAGGTTTAGTTTGAACAGAGTTTATTTTAATCAAGAATTACTTGAATAAAACTAAGAACAACACGTAGGTACCTATCTACCAGACCTATACAAAATAACGTGAACTATTGCAAAAAGGAATCATAGAAAAGACATTTTCGCTAAGTAAGTAGGGACAGCCGATAGATATGGTTGGAAAAGCTAGACGCGATGTGTCACACCAGCCGCAATACCTATCCCAGGCCACAATAGCCCGACATCGGGCTGCCCTAATACAAATACCCGATACTCTGAAAGAACCTAATTCTATATAACTTCTAGGATTATAAAATAAAACTAAACAACCGCCCAACTTCATAAATTAAAAAACAAAATATGCAACTGAAGTTGAAAATCTCTAAAAAATATCAAATTCAATTCATGAAGTATTCTCGGTTATGAATTGCGTCGCTCGGTGTTGGCATTCAAATGAATCGTGCGCAAAATAGCAGAACCTCAATTGTGGTGATAAAGACGATTTCTGTCTGATCCGACACACCTCATTGCCACAGAACAAGGGACTTCAGAAGGTTCGTGTTCCCAGCCAGAAATACACCTGACCAGACAGTCCACCTGATGGTAAGCCGTTACCGCCGCTTGACATCCCAAAGTCAATGCAGGTGCTTAACAGAGAAAATGCTAAAATATCTCACAAATCTGAAATTACACTAGCAACCATGCCCTACTGAAACATAGCTACACTGCTTGGTGGCAGAATTTCTGTCTGCATCCAAGAATAAGTAGTTTTGCCTACCTGCTACTGAACGAACTCCAGCGAACAAAATCAACCATCAACTGTCATGGCTGACTCAAGATGGAGGCCATACGAAATTCAAAATCAGCAAGCAATCAGTAGGTATCAATCCTTACCTTGATAGTGGATTCCGGTAGTTGCAGCTGTGCGGCTAACTCGCATCGTCGTGGTCTTGAAACGTAGTTTTCTTTCATGAATTCTTTCTCTAATCTTGCCAGTTGTTCTCTTGTGAATGCTGTGCGGTATCTCCTAGAGGACAAAAGAAGTTTTGTTATAAAAACTTTTCTTTCAGAAGACGTGTATTAGCTATCAGTTGAAATATTTCCCTAAATTCTATGATACGACTTAGGCCGTTGAAATTTGTATATATGTTGCAGTCAAAACTCTTAACCAGTCAAAAGTACTATTGACTAGCAAAATCAGTCAAAAGTACTTTTGACCGTATGCTTTAGTCAATAATACTTTTGACTAAAATAACAGTTAAAAGTACTTTTGCCCAATGGAGCTGGTTAAAAGTACTTTTGACTAAGTGATTCCGTCAAAAGTGGTTTTGACTGGTTGTATCAGTCAAAACTCTTAAAAATTATTTAGCAAATTAATTAGTATATTTATTTCATTGAAATAATGTCATTTGACCGAATTTTCAAATGCACTAATTTGCCTGTTTAATATGATATGAGGTACCTAAAGGTATTCTCATTCACTCGCTCTTGCATCCAATGTCGACGGAGCCCCGCTTCGCGGGGCTCCTATTTCTGTGAAAAGGGTTTAAAGTAACCTAACAAAACCGAAGCTCGAGGTGGGAACATTACATCAAATGAACATTATACCTTATGATCAACAGCGCAAATGTTGTTATTGCAAATAAATATTCGATGAAATGGAAATTAATTAATAATTAATTTTCCTAAACGTTGTTCGAATTAGTAACATTACATCAAAAGATGTTATACCAAACAAGGGTGAACCTCTTTTTTATTCACATCTAACGAGATAATAGTGCTTTTGACTGATGCTTTATTGCAGTTAAAACTACTTTTGACGAAGAGCGTCAGTCAAAAGTACTTTTAACCGCAAATTTGCAGTCAAAAGTATTAATAACCAATAATTTTCAGTCAAAACCACTTTTGACCAACCTATTCAGTCAAAAGTACTTTTGACTGATTTTGCTAGTCAATATTATTTTTGACTGGTTAAGAGTTTTGACTGCAACATATACACATAATTTATTGTTCATATTTTCAGTAAAATATTGTGAAGTTTTATTACCCATTAGTATCATTATTCATAGCAGAAATTTTCTGATTTCTTATACATTGTAAAATACCGATTCAACAAACCTAATATTCGGGTCTGGCGCTGTTTGGTTGGAGTTTGTCATCTGCTCCGACTGTGGACTTAATGATTCTGTGAACAAAGCAAATAATTTTATAATAAACATCATTTAGCTATTCTTATCTTTTCCAAAGATGTTACTTTGGCTCACATGGCTCATTATTAAATTTATTTTTGGCTGATTACTATTAATCTTGTACCGTACACGTAACGACTGTCAAAGAACCACGAATGACAGCCATTCGTGGTTCTTTGACAGTCGTTACGTGTAGTCAGCATCCCGAAAGTCAGTCAACCAGTCTTACCAAGGGGTATCATGTTACCCAGTAACACGTCATTGAGGTCAGATATTCAGTCCCTCCATGTGAAATTGTATTCAGCTGCATCAGGTTAGACTGGAAGCCAACCCCAACGTAGTTGGCAAAAGGCTAGGCAGAAAGAGCCTATAATGATCCTACTGCTGTTACTCAGGGGGCCTAAAAAGGGCATTTTGGCAGAATCGTAAAAGGATAACGTTATGAATCAAAATATGGCGAAGACAGTCCGGGTTTTTCTTTTTTTCGCTGCACTACGTAGGTATAATCAAAGAGATATGGATTGGATTTGGATTGGACTGATTAGTATTTTAGCACAGACAAAAAAAAACTGAAAAATCCTTCATCAATGGGATTTGATTTGATTAACTTAACAGTTAACTGTCCATTACGATTCATAATGTTATCCTTTTATGATTCGCCAAAGTGGGCTTTTTAGGCCCCCTGACTTCCTCTCTGTAAGAGGTAGTGGTCCACACTACAGAATCACATTCAATTTTGTGAGAAATCATGTACCTACCTACTAAACGAATGAAGCACCCTCAAATACAAACAAACAATAATAAATAAAACCCGTCACATTAAAAACACCCACCAGTTAAAAATCTCTCAATAGAGATTTAGAGGACCGATCACGAGATATCTTAACATGCTCTAAAGGGTTGTAAGTACCACTTGAGCGCGGCTGGCTTTATAATTATCTTAATTACAGTAACGTCTAGACGCTTAGACATTAGCTACTTGATCAGGCGGTAGGACACTTGCTCCTTCTGTTTTGTAATACCCGCTGGAGAATTAATGTTGAGTACTTATCGGATGTACCTAGGAAACTGTGTCTATGTCTGAAGAGTCGTGATGAAAAACCTCTTTAACATAACATGACGCCTGTCATCCACGAAGGGTTAGATTATTTTCCCATGTAATAGGGAGCGAGCCTAGTGTTGTAAAAGAACTGAGTCTTTATAGTCCTAATATTGAGACCCGAGTCTTTTTTTGAAGACTCAAGTCAAAAAAGAATAAGTAAAAGCTCAAGCCTCTCTGAGTTTTTAGTCTTCTTAAAATAGACTCCACAGTCTTGCCAAAGAGAACTCGAGACTGAGTCTTTTAAAACAGCTCACTCTTTACAAAAAGAACTCAAGACTAAGTCCTTTAAATTAAAACTTAGCTTTCCTAAAAAGAACTAGCAACTGAGTCCTTTTAAAAAAGAGCTCAGTCTTACGAAAAGAACTCGTGACTGACCGTTAATAACGTGACGATGATTTACATGTCTTTTTTAGCCATATTTATTGTTTATTCGAACTTAATTAGCGACTATGACTGCAATCCTCTACTTAAACAATTCAAATACATACTTCATAATATGCGAGTCTTTTTGATTGGGCTGCAGTCCTCTACTTTATAGTTCACGACTCAAGGAACTCAAAGGCTTTATGATACGAGTCTTTTTGATTGGACGGCAGTCCTGCTGTATAATTCACGACTCCTAAGATTTGAAAGAACTTAAAGGACTCAAAGAGCTCAAAGAACTGAAAAAAAACTAAAGGACTTCGAATAAATCTAACGACTCAAGAAATTTTAGGACTGAAAGAACTGAAAAGACTCAAAAGAACTCAAGACTCAGGACTCAGAAGACTAGTTGTGAGTTCTGCAAAAAGAACTCATAGCCGCAAAATGAGGACTAAAAGACTCAGCTCTTTTACAACACTAGGCGAACCTATTGCCATCAAATGGACACGAATCCACACTCCAGGCTGCGACTGCGAAATTCCTGATGGAAAAACCTGATAACACTTTATAAGGTCTAAAAAGATCCTAAAAGTAAATTCGTATGTCACAGGTGTGGAGTTTTACGATGAAAAGCAAAGCCTCAATGCTTCTTAAAAACTAATTATTCCCTGAACCCGAAATTGACTTGTTGTAAAACAGTAAAAAAGATATAACCGACGCTTCGGTCGGGAACCAGTAGCCCGTAGGTGCTAATTGCGCGCACCCAGACTTTCAAGAGTAACATTAACAGAACAAACACAAATAAGCTATTGTCTAATTAAATATTTTCCCATGCACAGTTTGTCTATTTCATACAAACACGCCACAAAGAGGCCGAAAGTCTCAGTCGATCGCCGCTCAATTTAAAAAAATAACTCAACCAACCAAAAAGCCGACTTTACAAATCTGATTAGTCGCTGAAGTGGTTCTAAATTTAAAAGGGCGCGGCAAACGGGAGCGCTATTTGACATGCCCGTTTTGAAAAAAGAACATTGGACGCTTTTAAAAAGTCACGTATTGTTTTAATGACGGCGTGATTAAGACGTTCATTCCTATTTCCGTTTTGGAATTACATTAGCGTTGTCACCTGCTCAACGTAAATTGAGATGCTAAAAACCTTTTTGGGGTTAGCGACCAATTCACATGCATCGTCAAATAAAAACGTTCGTTAAATAAAAAAAATATGACGAACATTTCAGTTGTAATAATTTCGCATTAGAGTAAATTTATTGCTTTCATAAGTGCGTCGGACTAAACGATTCGTGATTTTTTTTAATCGTCATCCGTGGCGTCTGCGCCACTTGAGTCGTTCCCATGCTGGGTGGCGACAGACCACTCAAAAACCAATTTGCAATAGTCTAGCCGGTGGCTTCCTCTCAACAATTTGTTGTCGTACAAACTTTTTACGTTACAACCTCTTTAGTGAGATGTCTATGATCCCCAGCTGCGCTACTATGGCGTGTGTCTTTTCGAAAAGAGAACGAGGAAACGATTGAGATTTAAAAAGTTTCCGTTTAAAAGCTTCCGTTCTATATTTAGGAAGGAATCATACTTTAAAGCGGTGACATGGAAAGTATTTTACGTTTGTATTTTTTTTTTCGTCAATTTATGTGACCGGTGCTTATAACACTTTAAGTTTGTTCCTGTAATAATGATAATAATAGTAAACTAGTAGAACACGAAATACGATGAAATAAAATTAAATAAGTAATTATTTATTTCATCGTATTTCGTGTGCAGCAGTGGTGGCCCAGTGACAACGGCCCCGACTTACGAGTTGTAGGTCGTGGGTTCGAACCCAGGCAGGCGTTTTTCTTTGTGTAAATAATTTCATCACCATTGCTCTCAAAACGGTGCAACATCGTGAGGAAACCGGCATGTCCTAGAACCGAAAATTCCAAGATATATGACATCGACCAACCCGCACTGGGCCCGCGTGGTAGGTACTTTATAGAGCCCAATCCCTTTCGAAGAGAAGGGGCTTGTGTCCCAGCAGTACATTACAGGCTAATTATGCTTAAGCTAAGTATCATTTTTCTTCGTAATGTTTTTGAATCTGAGAATATTTAACACAAATATCACATGAGTGTTCATTACAAGATCATGAAAAATGACGTCACCTCCCAATGGTGTCGCTACGTCAATTTATTTCGAAACCGCATCTTTGTTTCAAAACGTCTGCTAATGGGTAGAATACACAATACTTGGAAGAGTCATAACGTTTTAAGGCTTGGTTACACTGTACAGGGATAATTATCGTGAGAGACTTTTCTTTTGTGTAAAATAAGCTTTAGGTAAGTGTTTTTCAGCCGCATTGAGTGGAAAAAGAAAAATGCCTTAAGAATGAGCCATAAAGATGATTCTTTAAAGATTGTTGTGATGAATAGAGGACAAAGAAACTACAAAAAATCATATTAAACATAGATAAAAACCTCTCATAATCTAGAGATGATAAAGCTCAAATATTGGAGATCTGTTAAACATTAGTCAAAAATTCAAACCCGCCTTCCATTATCAAAAAGAAAACGTAGGTAGGTACCAAACTACGCTACCTAGCGATTCAATTCTCGAAAAAAAAATTATCTTCAAACTTCGAACATCGGGGTAATTGCGTAACATCAGTAGCATTGAGTTTCAGTTCAACTACATTCATTGCGTTATTTATATTGTTGAGCAAACACATTTTTCGAACATTATGAAGCAATGGCTTAGCAATATCCTTCAAAATGATTCAGATTATGATTAGTAGTGTGTTACGCAATTAGAGTTCAAAAATTTCAAAAATTCGAACAGTTGTAGCTTCATATTTGAAAAAGAACTGAACATAGTTAACTCCAAATTTAAAAATACCGTTCGTTCTTACATCCGGCGGTGTCGTTACAACTCTATGTAAGTAACCTTGGTGTTCCGATAAAACAATGAACCAACAAAACTCCAAGCCATTATTGAAACGTTATGAAACGTGTCGTGCCTCATCTATTAACATACACACCAAAACCAGGACTCAAATCATTTACCTAATAAATGATACCTAATACGCCACGAGACTTTTTTGGTATTTTAATTAGCACTGGCACCACTGTAATTGGCTGAATACGATCTGATCATAGCCAATTTGTGGTATCAAAAGTGTTGAGTGTGCCATAAATGACATTACGGTTAAAAGTTTGTTTTATCTAGCGTTTTCGAAAACGGGAAAGTTACAAAAGAAACCGCGTTTTTTCATCGTTGAAACTGAAAAAGCTGTAGGTATTCTTTTTGATAAATTGATACAATTTCAAGTGAAAAATATCCGTAAATAAACTATTGTTATTTGTTATCCCAAATACACTAACAACAAAATTAACCCATGACACAACATAAATTGAACAAAAGAATACCCAATAAAACTTCCCATTCATCGGCCGACACTAAACGGCTACACTATTTGCGCTGTAGCATGGTGCGGGTGACAGTTTCAGTAAAATTTCGTTTCACTCTTGAAAGTTGCCGCGATTTACAATTTATGACTTAATATTTCAGTTGTACCACATTCGTAATATATTAAATAATTAATAACTGTAGTAAATTAAATTAAACCCAACCAGAATGTTCTAATCAAGAAATAAAATCAAATTGAATGAAAAATTAAGCAAAGTGTTATGCGTATAACGTAACGCCATAGACGTATTTAGTGATGGGATGTACTGCTACGATGGATAGTCGATATTTTTTATAATAAAAAACGTATATTGTGCGTAGGTCAATTTTTATTTTTAAAAGGTCTAATTATACAACAGAACATTTATAGGGTAAGGTTGCTTAAAAGGTTGCTAAAAAAAAATACATGTTATTCGTCTAAACTCATATCAGAGTCAGGAACATCTGAATTGTCACTCAATTCATCATCTGAATCTGTGACGGATATTATTAACGATGACTCAATTATGTTGTCAATATGTATGTCACGATCCCAATCAGACATAATGTCCCTTTTTGTTTTATTCACGACCTTCGACCAGTCTTCAGGTTGAACATTGTTGATGGCCTCTTGTAATAGGGCCAACATCTTATTTGCCGTAAATGGCGGCGAAGTATTATTTCTTGCGGCGTAACCTAAAAATAAACGAACTTATAAAAAAAAGTATTCAAATAATCATCAATCAGCCTAATCTAGTATCTGGTAATGTTTTTAAACTAGGTACATGCTACGATCGGAAAGCTGATTTTTTTATAAAGCTTCAAAATGGGAATTGAAATTAAAAGCATACCTTTTATTTGGGCCCAAATCAGCTCAATAGCGTTATACTGGCAATGGTAGGGTGGTAGTCGAAGGACCTGGTGGCCTTTTTCTTTTGCCATCTCGTCCAGAGCATAGGTAGGAGTTGGTGGCTTATGGCGTCGGACTAAGGCAATAAGCTCCGTCTTTAACATTTTTATATCTGCTGTAACTCCGTTTTCACTCAGCCACTTCACCAACTCGCTTTTGCGGTTGGATTGGTTTGGGGGTTTATTAACTTGCACCGAATGGTAGGGTGCGTTGTCCATTATTATGGTCATAGGCTCTTTTAAATTGTTTAATAGACCTATGAACCAATCTTTAAATTTTTCGTAATTCATCTCCTCATGATACTCCGTAGTTTTTTTTGACTTAAAAGCCAGCAAACAATCAGGGACGAATCCACTTGCTGTACCTGCGTGACAAATAATAAGGCGTTCGCCTTTGCCTTCCGGCACTTTGGTACACGATTGTGCCGTATCGTCGGTCCAACTTTTACCCACTGTGTGGTTGGCGTTTAGCCACGTTTCATCAAAAAAGACAACTTTGCTCCAATCACTTATGTTTTTGGCCTTCCTTAAAAATCTACATCTTGCTAGGGCAATGTCAGTCCTATCCATAATAATCTTTCTTTTGTTAACTTTTTTGTAAACAAAGCCAATATCTTTTATAACTTGCCGTAGCGAAGTAATACCTCCTTTGAACAAGTCAGCTTCTTTTAATGATTTTAGAAGCTTGAGCAATGTGGGTAGCTCCATTCTTCTATAATAATCATAAATATGATTTCTAATAGCAACCTTAGCAAAATCATCCAAATCTGTGATTGGCTTCACCTTGGTCCGCTTTTTGTTGGGTGTCGATAATTTATTTTCAAACATCCCATCTTGGCCAATTTTCTCACGTGTTATACGCGAAACAGTATTGCGGCCAATATCAAGAGCTTCGGCTACTCGTTCTACAATATGATTCAATGGTAATAACGGTCCATTATTTTGTTGTTCTCTTTCAAAGTAGTCTCGGAGGCGAACAACAAGCTCCCTGGCCTGACTACCCAAAACAGTTTTTTTTGTATGCTTAGGCATGGTAATAACAACAAACTCAACAAACTTATAACAAATAACAATTTAACAAAAATGAAAACAAACAATGAAATCGTAATACGTGTCACATTAAGTCACAATATAACGCGCTTGCACTCGTACTCGCACTCACAGCATCGCACGGGTAAACAACATGGCCGCCGCGCCGATGCACCATAGAGCAAAAATGTTGTCACGAAAAAAAAAACATAAACCCGATTTTGATTATTTTATATAAGTACAAAGATAATTATGTAGCCATAAAACATTTATATTGACAAGTTTATACACGTAGCACACACGTAGTTATACACTGCACAACTGAATAATACACTAATTTTCATAACAATATTAAAGAGAACTAGATTCACGCTGCGAGTATCGTTAGCGATAAAAATGAATTGCATAACCTCACATCCCTACGTGGTACTGACAAATGTCAACGTCATACGGGCAACTGTCACCCGCACCATGCTACAGCGCAAATAGTGTAATTAATCGCGACACCGCTCAATTTGCGAACCAAACTGCCGCAGTAATAGGCGGAAACCGATAGCCCATACATTAACAATTGGATTATCGAGAATTGCCGCCGCCCCGTGCGTGGCACGCTCCGGTAATTGTATTGCCGTGAATAGCTCCCCTTAATACGTTTATTGTCTATGAACACTGGCTGGTTTGATCGTTCTGCTGATTTTGAATTAAAACAATATTAACGCGTTATTGGATTTGGAATGTTTTTGATTCTATCTCGGGTTTCGAACAACAATGAAATTACTATTATACGAGTATAGGTAACCTAACCTATTAACTGTGGAGATAAAGACGAATAAGATTATGCTAATAAGGATAAAATGGTTATTTTATATGGTATCCTTGGTCTAAAAACTTTTTAGTCTACAAGCAAACCAACGACACGCAAAAATTCCTCATCAAAATAAATAAAAATCGGTTGTCTGTAAAGTCGGTTTACGGACGATAGTTTAACGTGACAACGTCATAACAAAACATTAATGAAATTGCCGAACGCGGAGGCCGATTCGGCAGCGTTCGACATCATCTGTCTCTCATCGCTCGTTCCGCGCTCTCGCTTGCACTTCAAGCCGCCATGGAACGCTACAACAACGCTACAGAGCAAGTCCGCGAGGTAACGCTACATGAGTCATGTTTTTTCGTGTGTGCAGCCAGCTTCATCGATTTATTAGACGTTGTCACGTCAAAAACCGCTACAATACTAATCAATTTCAACTGCAAGCATAATCAAAACTAAGTCCCATAGGAATTAAAAACAATTTACAACAACAGGCCAGTAGCATAAGACAATTACTACAAATAAACCCAATTGTACACGGTGTCATCCCCTTTCTGAGCTCCCCTAAGTCCCCAACACAATTTACTCGATAAAATCCGTATCTACTAGGAGGTAATGAAGATTAATATCGCTATAGGGAGGCAATAAAAACGAAATCAGTTTAAGCCCGTTTGACAAGAAATATTACAAGGTTGACCCTTCGCGAGATCATTGATTGGTTGACGTTTTGTTAAAGATTATTGAAAAGTTAAGAGATACCTTAGTGATATTTGTTTTTTACTGGGTCCTAATTCACTATGAACACTCAATGATTCCTTACTTCGAATTTCGAAACCACGTCAATTCCTTAGCTAATAACGCCAATCTCGCGTTCATTTCTCGCGGATTAGTTAATTTTGTCATAGAGAATAAGGTAGGTACGGCCATTGGCAGATATCAGGTTTTGTAACACTACAGTAGAATTAAAATCAATAGGTACTTAAATTTTTACCTATTCTAAAGAAAGAAATGTAAAATACGTTGTTTTGAATGCTTAGTTTATAAAATCTAAGAGTTGGTGATTTTAGTTACGTAACGCGTTTCATTTGACAGTTGAGCTGCGTGACAGATTGCTAAAACTATTAGGTTCCTAACACAACACTAGAATTAAAAAAAAACACTATTTCTCTATGGAAAAAATGGAAAATAAGTTGTGACTATTGTTTAGTTTATGTTAAAAAACATGTCATCTCATCACAACATCTCTCATCTCTGTCTAAAGACAACAGAAAAACAGAATATGCTAAACATCGTAAATCTATTTAGTTTAGGTCCTACTGAACACAAGCTAATTACAATGGCCGAAGAGTGCAAATCCTGACGCCCAATTAAGAACACTGTACAGCCATTTGCCCATAAAATTAAATTAAATCGAACGACATTATTTCGCTCCACGTACGCTAAATATGTTACGGGATTTATTGACATCAATTAAAATGGCCGCTAACTGTCATCTGTCAAATTGTGGCGCGAAATCCACCCACGCTTTCTTTCCATAGACAAGCTATTTAACTTTTGCGGTGGCAGCTGCGGTAAGTTGTATTGGTTTTATTTGACGTTAATTAGTGTTTATTTAATTTATTATTCTTGGTGTTAATTGTTATGGCTACTGTTTAGTTGAATTGTAATTGTTAACGGGTTCTCATTTAATTCAGTGTTTTGGAATGGGTAATTATTTTTATCGAATGTATGAGCGTAAAATTAAAAGTTAGGTTTATCTTAAAGTCTTTATAAATAAGCCTAACAAGCCTTATAATTTGAAAACATTAAATTAAGGTAATTTTCGGATACTCGGAAAGAAATTTTCATTAATAGGTAGGTAATGTCTAATGAATACAAAAATTGCAACTTAAAACTTAATAAGGCAATTAGCACACCAAGAGATACATAATGGAAACTTTTTGCTAGATTCGAAAAAAATGTCTTCCCTAACGGTAGGTAGGTACCCCCAAATAACATTATAGACTAACTAGCTGTGCCCCGCGGTTTCACCCGCGTAAATGTCGATCCCATAGGAATATCGGGATAAAAGTAGCCTATATGTTAATCCAGCGTGCCAGCTACCTTCATACAAAATTTTATCAAAATTGGTCCAACCGTTTGAGCGTGAAGAAGTAACAAATATAAACACACACACACTCACAAACTTTCGCCTTTATAATATTAGTGTGATAAAAATATTTAACCCAAGACGAACAGAGCTCAAAATTATTTTTAATATTTTATTGACATCAACAACAGAGTCGGCGTTTCTCAAAGACAGTTGTAAAAGGCAATAATTTCCTTTTCAATTTAGCAAACTTACATTTACCGTTCCGAAAACTTAATACAAACTGTATTCCGACCCAATAAAGCGTATATTTCTGTAGCAAAGTGGTTGTTGGGCCGAAAAATGATGATGGTTTGTGTACCTATTACCTGCCAAAATTTGTGTGTTTATAAAAATGTAGTGACCGTTAGCCGATGCTTTGTGTGATTATTACGAAGGCACAACGTTTATTACTGTTATAATAATTATTAATTTAACAACTGTTTATGGGGGACGTGTTATGTCGCCGACAAGAAATATTTTAGGATCCGACCAAAGAGTTTGCCAATTTCAATAATTTTAACATTGGTATTTATGAGCGATGTGAGCCAAGCCCGTATTATTATAAACTATCTACTATTACCTATGATCATGTTACTTTAACAGAATATTAAAAAAAAACTATCATAATAGATCATCTGCATTTCTCGAATCCATCCTAAGGTTGTCTTTAAAAGATCGCTCTTAGCGATAAGACCGACCATTGTGTCACCCTTTGTACAGTTTCTATAATTATGTCTGTAATTTATATGGTGTACCTACATAATAAAGAGTATTCTATTCTATTCTATTCTCGATAAATAAGCCACATAAACACTGATTTTTTATTTGCTAAACTAAAATGACACCTGCAATCACCCGGTTTTGTCAACATTACATTATTAATGTAGTAGGTATGTAGGTACATATAGTCAGAATCTCAGACAAGTTACCTTTAACAAAAACCCTTAAGAGCTATTTAAAGAAAATGGTCGATTTAATGATGACAAATATAGCGTCATTTGGTTTATTAATACGCTGGTTGTATACCTATCAACTTTTGATCAGTGAACGGATGTTCTTACATAGACGATCCTCACATCACATCAATTTAAAAGTACAAACATATCTATGGTTTAAATCTGAAGGGTAATTTCACCTGCATAACCTAACAGGTACCTGACATTGGCACAAAGTTATAAACTAGTGCCAATCTACAAAAAAAAAAAAAAAAACCTAACAGGTCGTTTTTTAAACCCAGATAGTAATTTGACAGGTGTCATGTCAAAATCAGATACTAAAAAACAAAAACAAAGACTTGAAATGTCAGCTGGGATTAAAAAACGAACTTTAGATAATTTGAAAAGGAGAATAATATGCTATTTATCTGAGAATCGATTAAGGATGTGAAATGGCAAAAATTACAATAGGCATAACACAAGGAATCCAAACAATGTAAAACCTCAAATGTCAAAAGGGTCACAATTTAACCACACGCTTATAAATTATAATTAGCTTCACAATATAATAATTAAACACATACCTTTGCTCTTAGGCGACGATGGCGGAGTATTCTGAATGCTCAAATCACTAAACACATGCCCTTTACCCATCAAATCTACAGTCAACGGCTCCCGAATCGACTTATGCTTAAACGAATAACTCCTAAAAGCCTCCATCTTAAAAAAATAACAACCTGTCGCTTGTTGCCTTTGCCTTCGATCGAAAAAGTGAACTGTCAACTGTCAGTTTGTTTTCGTTGCACGGCGCACCGCCTCACTAAAAATCTATAATGCGTTGACCAATAACGTTGCTCGTTTTTATCCCCACCAATCAGGGCGGGGCTTCATAATCATTTGCCGTCTCTTTCGCTCATGAGCTTTGTTGAAGCTCGGTTAATGTTAGGTCAGTGGCACAATGAGGCCTTGTTCTAGATTTTTGTCAATAGTTTTGTCGCAATTTTCCTCGTTTTAAGTGAGCGTTGGCGGACAAGAATTGATATGACATTGTTTTAATTTTTGTCGCGGCTTTTAGTACCTATGTTATGTTGATTAAATTCTTACCAATTGCTGTTATGTTAAGTGGGCATTACCTTTTATCAGAATAGCTTTTGTATGAAAGAATCTATATAAATCTGTATTCTTATTACTAAACTAACTTAATTTAACACAATAACTCTACACAAATCTTAATGCCATTAACATTTCTACAATAATTTTCAAAAACTTTTTGTTTTTATTTCTACTCCTACCTACTTAGTTACATATTCATTTAGTGCCTTGTGTATTTTTTTTTATTGTAGATATAATAATTTAATACTCCCTATAATAAGCCCAATATATTTAAAAATAAATGACATTATTTCTGTAATCTTTTTAACACGATTTCCCCAAAACACCTATCCAAAATCCAATCCCACTTCGCTCCCGACGACGCTCTCATTACGCCACCACCCTAAACTTTTAATCATGCGCGCTCATCTTGCATTTACGGCGAGCACTGAACATCATGGACCCTTATTACTGCGAACCAGGTTATTAATACACGAACCAGCCAGCTTTGTGATGTATGACTTCTAGTGAGCACTGAATCAGCGCAAGTCTAGTTAGATAGAATTTATTTCATAGGGTGTAGATTTGTTGAAAGAAGTTTGAAATGCCGACTGTCATAATGAACTTCGAAATTTGAAATATCGATGTACAGTCACGAGCATAAGTATGTATACACTTGGCTTTATTCAAAGACGATTTTCTCCTTTAGTTTTGAATGACAAAGTATTTTCGAACCCATAGGTTTGTGTAAAGTGTCGTATTTCAACGTTGCTTTCGTTATTTCACGAAAAAATCACAATTGAAAGTTGCCAAGTTTTGACATAGTAGTGCTCGTGACTGTACTGTATTCAGAAAGTTTACAAGTATGATTTACGTGAGTTCGAAGGTATGCCATGACGAATTACTAATTAATTTAGAATGTTCATCATCGCGAAGTACGGAGCATCGAAAGTTTGCTATAACGAATTACTTAATTTAAAATGTTCATTATCGAGGACCAAAATGTAGGCACTACGTTTAATAATAAATAAATAAGTACCTACTCATACCATGCGTAATCATTCTGATTTTTTGTCAGATTATTCTACAAGCAACATATTAAAGCACTAGTGTTTTAATTTTTTAGTCCAAACAATAGATTTTTTGTAAATAGATAATTGCTTCACATTTTGCAATAAATTAGCAGCGTTGTGTCATCGCGCTTCTCTTTCTTTTCTATGCAGTCCGACAGTGACACGCCCTAACTCTACAAGCCCTTAGTCAAAATAATATGTGGCTTGGCCGCTTCTTTACCGTCACATGGGCGTAAGGTGAAAAATTTATTCCCTGTTCATTACTTTTCTGTTATACAATAATTATTGTAGTAACGAAACAGCCAAGCCTCATATTTTGACTAAGGGCTTCTTGAGTTAGGGCGTGTAGAGTTAGAAGCTTGGCTCTACATGAGATCTGATAACTTTTTGACAGTGCGAGCCATGTGGTCTCGTCTTGGCAACATTTTACATGAAAATGTTTTTGGTGGGATTATATTTATTACAATAATTTAATATCACTGTTTCCTAATTTGATTGTAGAGCAAGTATTAAATAAGAAAATGGAAAACAAAAATTTTGTTTTTTTTTTGTTGGCAAAGGGAGCGCAGGTTGGTTTTCGCACCCCGGCACCCAATACGGTTAAGACGGCCCTCAAATTAACTGACCATATCGAACAACCAACAATTCTAAGAACCATTACGTATTCACCAAAAATGTGGAAGCAGTAAAACCAAACGTTTATACCGATGACAAGGCTTTAGCGACAGTAATAAAAGAGAAATTCTCGACTTTCAGCGCGGTCACAATACACCACTCCATAATTGAGCAAAGACAATGCATTATTGTGCCAACATGCACAAAAGATAACGAACTCTTTACAAATATCTGGCTGCGTTTTGGCGGCAATTTTGACAGACGTCACACTGCGACAGTGTCGTAGACAAAGACTTATTTTTCTTTGAACAGTAGCTGTTTTGTATAAAATGCTACTGGTCTACCGATGATTTGTCAAAATTAAAGCATGAAGGTTATATTATTGTGTTGTTCTTAGTAGAGCCACGTAGAGCTGTCGTAAATCGTTAAATAACGACCTAGGTACATGATATGCCAACAGCAAGATATATCGTTGATACTCGTAAAACATGAGTAACCAATTTACGAGTATGATCGAAGTTAACAGGTACCTATGCTGAAAACATTGACAAATAATTATGTCATTTCAGTTGATAGCTTTTGTTTTTTATAATAATACTGCAGTGCGATTCTGTAACTATCTCACCGTGAAAACTTAGGTGAAGTGAGCGTGGAGTGAGCTGTCAACAGTGTCAATTCCTAGCAAAAACAAACTCACTTTACCAAGTTTTCACGGTGAGATTTTTACAGAATCGACCGGCTGATCCGAAAGACGAGACGTCCTGTTCAATACTTACAACACAAAAATCTCACAGAATAAAGGACATTCAGTGTGTCCAGAATTTGAAAATTTTCCGGGAAATTCCAACTTTTTCTTTCTATAAAATCTAATTTGGACTATTGCCAACAGTTTACAATAAAAAATAGCCAAATTGGTCCGGTCGCGTCGTTCTCAAGTCCAACCGGCCAATTCTTACCAAAGAACTTTTGCACGACTCATAATACGAATATTAAAGTGCTTTACGATAAAAAAAAATTGTTTTGTTTCCTTTCTGCAACTGTTTCTATTCAAACTCAAACCCAATGCATTTACTTAAATTAAACCATTTACAGGCACTTTTAAATTGTCAAGAAGTGGGTCAGTCAGAAAATATGAAGCTAGTTGCCCATTCCAAAGCGTAGGTAGGTACCTATGGAGAAAAACGGGCAAGAAACTCCATGGACACTCTTTTAAATTATATTTTTACAAAAACATTAGTTACATCATTAATGTTGAATTTATAATTGAGGAAAATAAGTTTATTCAATGCAAAGACAGTCTTACAATCTTCAGCAGCTCCAACAGTATTTTCAAGTGTTAATCAATTAGTTGTGGTTGTGGAGCAGGACCAGCATTGTAGCTACTTCTGCTAGTACACAGAACCTACTTCATTTATATATCATTGTATAGATAATTTAATGGAGATTCATTCTGTACTTTTCAAAATTAAAAACATTTCTAAAAAAAATCCCGTCATTCAAGTGTGAAACCTGAAAACATTGTAGCATGCGAAAAAAATCAATTACATACTTGAGATTTTTCTTTTTTTAATAGATTCGTTTACCCAATTAATTGTTTTTTTTTTCTTTTTTTAATAGATTCGTTTTACCCATTGATGGAACCCTTATTGAAAATGGCTCTTTTATTCAAAGTACAAGTTTAATTATAATATTAATAATAAACAAATATAATATCTACTTATATCTATGGTTTTTATACGATCAAATGAGCATTATGAGGTGTGCACTTTTGGATATTCCAATTTTTTTTTTGGGAATTTCATCTCCCAGTTCAATCTAGGAAGTTGTCGTCTGCTTAACCGGACTTGCCTGTGGTTGCCTCAATAAATTAAGGCCTCCAGCCAGGGGTAAACCAACGAACAGCATTCAATTTTTCCTTATATAGACAACTAGCTGCCGCCCGCGGCTTCGCCCGTGAGATATGTCGATAAAAACTATCCTATGTCCTTCCCCGGGATGCAATCTATCTCTCTGCCAAATTTTATCGAAATCCGTTTAATGATTTAGACGTGAAAAGGGAACATACAGACAGAGTTACTTTCGAATTTATAATATTAGTATGGATATCGTTTGCGTGACGTCTTTAAATTGGGCCACAGTTTGTCTTTCTGGCCAAAATATAAACGGCTCTAAAGAAAATTGCTGGCACTCATTTTATGCATAATATGCTGGAAACCAGACAGTAGTACCTAGTATAAAATGCAAGATTGCTATCATGTTTAGGTATACTATATGAATAAAACAGCAAACTATTATTTTTGAGTTATCTCCTTTAGTACCGAGTTTTGGCATTTCCTGAAAATAAATTAATAATAAATTCATAACGTACCTACCTACTTATAGACCAAAACTTATGCCTTTTGCTGAATTAAAACGAAAAAAAAAAAAACTGTAACAAGTAAGTATTTGGCTCCTAATTTTCAGTAATAATAAAGCTGATGAGTTCGTTTGTTTGTTTGAACGCGCTAATCTGGTAGGTCGGATTTGAAAATTTATTTTTACATTTGAAGCCCAATTCTTGAGGAAGGCTATATAATGGCTATTTAACATCACGCTAACTCATTTAAGAGCCGAACAAAAAGTAAGACAGAAAGCGAACGAAAACGATGTAATAATATGTGGATGAAGTCACGGGCAGAAACTAGTTTTTTTTTTTTACAATTTTTTTTTACTCAAAATAATCGAATCAATCAGTATCAAAACAACCATCTAAGGCCCGATTTTTCCATCGCCAGATAACTTTTATTCGAGGAATAAAATTGACACCTGACATTGGCACAAAGTTATAACTAGTGCCACACTACAAAAAAAAAATAAAAATTGACGTTTGACAGTTTCTGTATGAAACTATTGTCAAAATTATTCCACTAATAAAGTTATCAGATGATTAAAAAATCAGCCCTAAATCAAATATCTACAAAATATATCAAAACAAGACACTATCAAAAACAATCACCCTAAAAAAATCCGGGTGTGAGTCCGTCGGCGCAGTACAAAAAGGGACCCTTTTTTTCTCCCCTTTTCTCTAATAGCTTTATTTTGTAAACAATCTGATGCCCAATTGAGTTTTTATCATGTAAATATTAGTTGACAATTCAGATATTTTGAGAGGGACTGATAAATTGTAGGGATTTAAACATCATTGGCGGATTAGCTCGGATAAGACGGATCATTAGGTATTAGTAGAGATGGGTACAACTTATTGATGTGCCAATTTTTTTTAAATTTGGAAGTTATGCTTAGCAAAAACCGTAAAAATCTTTTGTTTTTTTTTTTTAATGACAAAAGATTTTGTTTATGTAATTAGGTTTGCAACACTCACTGGGAAAAGACTCTTCTTGAGATAGGTACTACGGGTATGTATGTGGGACGAGAAAATAATGCGTAGCTTCCCGAACGCTGCCCAGCCGACTCGGATTCGACGATTGACCTTTTGCTCGAAGTTGGACCTACCTAACTGGACAGTTTGTCCTAGGTAAACATACTCGTCCACGACTTCGAGTGTAGCGTCTCCGATCTAAATGTGTGATGACCTATGGCACTGAAACGTGGTCACAATGGGCCTTATTAGAAGGCTAAACGTCACCCAAAGGGCAATGGAGAGGGCTGTGCTTGGAGTTTTCCTGCGTGATCGAATCAGAAATGAAGAGTACCGGAGAACCAAGGTAACCGACATATCCCGAAGAATGCCAAACTTAAGTGGCAGAGGACATTGCTCGCAGAACAGATGGCCAATGGGGCCGAAAGGTTCTGGAGTGGCGACCGCGTACCGGCACTGAGAAAAACGGGCTACTTAAAATTGGCAAATTTGTAATGTACCGGCAGCCAGATACGTATAATGTGCTTTTCACATGAAAATTATAAGAGCCATACTTATAATGAAACGACACCATGTTAAGTAAGTATGCGGCATAATGCTCTGTAAAGACCATGTAAACAAGTTACTTGTAATGAGGCCGCATCATGAAATTACTGTGCCCGCATTATTAACGTTTACGTATGCCGTTTAATGATGCCGCATATGTATTAACAGAGCAGCATACGTAATTTACTTACCCGGAACCAGGAAAAATGTATGCGCTATACGAACGAAGTTACACAGCCGCATTATTTCAGTATCTAGGCTCTTTACAACAGTAACTGGTTGCCAAATCATTGTACTGACTCCGACTCATTAAGTAATGGTTCCGGTTACGTACATAATATACGAGCATGCGTCGGGGATATGCCGATACATTTTACGCACACTGGATAATTAATAATGTCTCCGCCTACATCATCATTTACGTATCCTGGCTCATTTTACGAACTCCGTTTACTTACTGACTGTGTTCGGTGCGTGTAATCTTTATGACGTCAGCCGCATCATGAAATTACTGTGGCGCACTCTTACCATTTACGTATGCGTTTTAATGATTCCGCACAGAGCAGCATACGTAATTTACTTAACCCGTAACATAAAATATGTATGCGCTATACGTATGACGTTATACAGCCGCCTTATTTCAGTATCCAGGCTCTTTAAAACAGTAACTGCTTGCCAAATCATTGTACTGAATCCGACTCATTAAGTAATGGTTCCGGTTACCTACGTACATAATGTACGAGCAGAGTAAGGGATATGCCGATACATTTTACGCACACTGGATAATTAATAATGTTTCCGCCTACATCATCAGTTATTAGTGTTATTACGTATCCTGGTTCATGTTACGAACTCCGTTTACTTACTGACTGTGTTCGGTGCGTATAAACTTTATGACGTCAGCCGCATCATGAAATTACTGCGGCGCACTCTTAACATGTACGTATGCGGTTCATTGATTCCGCACAGAGCAGCATACGTAATTTACTTAACCCGTAACATAAAATATGTATGCGCTATACGTACGACGTTATACAGCCGCCTTATTTCAGTATCCAGGCTCTTTAAAACAGTAACTGGTTGCCAAATCCACTGGGCTCATTATAATACTTCATGCTGAAAACAGCTTATGCTTTAAATAATGTTTTTTTTTTCATGAAATAACCTCCATCCTTTGAGTTTTCATTCATATTTTAAGGTTAAGTATGCCCTTTTTCTTGACACAGGTAAAAACTATCCAAAGGCGTGGAAGATCGAATACCTAAACATAATATTTATTATTGTGTAATTACCTTGCTTTTTTCACTCCCTTTATTTCAGTAGACGTAAAATCCGAATTTGATGCGAAATACGTGGCCATCATAAACACATCAATTTTCGGAAGATTGTCCGATTGTGCCTTGACCGTAACCGATATCAGTCATTTTCGTGTGAATCTTCTACTAGGTACTCTATTATAAAACGTGGTCATGGGCGTCATGACCACCCCGCCCTGGGCTGGGTCCAGGCTATCCGATCATTTTTCTGACCTCTTTGACTAAAAAAAATACATGGCGTGATGGCAAACGACTACTGTGTGTAATCGTGTCTCTGTATGAAAGCACCAAAAGACCCTAACGTAATCGAAGGCCAGCTCACTTCGCTCGCTATTGCATTATCTTCATTTAGAGCTTGAAATCAAACTCATCTCGGGAAACCTCCTCCCCCCTCGCCCCGAAATTGAAGCGATCATCGTATCCGAGGTGAATGAATGAAAAGAATCAAATTTATCCGAGGATGTTAAAATATGTGAAAAAATTTTCGAGCTCGCTACGCTCGCTCATACAATTTTTCTTTTCTTTCAAAGGTTTTCACATTGGCTGTTTAAATACTGGGTGCTCGACAAAGTAGGTACTTCTTGCATGCATCGACACACAAAACCATAGGATGATCATCTGCACGTTTGCATAAGTAAACTTTTGGTTTTCATAAGTTCGGCCCTTTGTGACCCCCCCCCCCCCCCTCAAATCGTAGGCTGGGACCGCCCCTGTGTATGGCCCACATCAGTTCTATTTTTCTTCCAAAATATTAGATAGTTAATTGTTCCACCAACTACGAGTAGCACAGGGCGCAGAAAAGGCTATTTACGGCACTGCAGGCACATTTAGTCGTTTTATTTTCCTGAACCCCCCCGAATCTAAAACCTGGCTACGCCCGTGGTATGGACCACCGTGGCCTGATGTGTCTGGAATGATCAGAATAAATATATTTTTGTTTTATCTCATGAGTTTTAAACAGCTCGATAAAGAAGTTTAACAATAAAATAGGTAGGTAATTTATTATTTTTCTTTTATTGACAAAATCATAAATAACGATATCTTTAAAGTTCGTCTCTGAGACGTAAAAAAAACGTGTAAATAAAAGACTTTTAATTTTGCCTTTGATTACAAAATATTTTAATCAATAACATAAGATCAGGCTGCATGTCCTTTCCCTTGCCTTCCCGCAAGGGTAAGAAAAAAAAAAAGAAGCATCGCGAAACTCGAAATGTTACCAAATATGGTAATGTGTTGCATCAGCCGGTGACGCCACTCCCGCCAACCGGCGCGGGCGGTCCCACTCCCACCCCGGCCAGTGTTACCAACTTAGTGGATTTTCCACTAAAACTGGTGGTTTCGACCCCCCTTTTAGTGGCGAAATATTGCTTTTAGTGGCTGGTGGTTTTTCTTAGTGGTTTAGTAGAATTCAGTTTCAATTACTGAAAATGCTATCACTCAACCACTAAACCATTAAAATGTTACGAAATGTATAATTTTTATTTCATTTAATTTTCAGGAGTATTTACTTTTACTGTGTAGATAAATTCCAATAAAAGTTATAAAACAAATCAGTACCAAAGAATCATATAAGTGTGAAACCGACGATGATGCAGACAAAAATTCATCTGAAGAAGACGAATTTTAGATTATCACTTTTTTATAGTTGTTGTTTTTATTAAATAACTAACTGACCCGGCCACGCGTTGCTGTGGCTAACGTTTTTGTCATATGATATTGTTGTAAACGATTATAAATGTAGATGTGAGCTATCCTATCTTTCAAGTTGACCTATTAAGATTTTTATGTTCCTCATTTTGACTTGTTCATTTACTAATAATATTGTATATTGATTTACTGATTTTAAATATATTATTACGTAATATTAAAGAACATTTTTTACTAATAAATAAGTTTAGTGGAAATTTTAGCGATTTTTGGAGTAGGGTCGATTTTTGTTAGTGGTTTTCTGGTGGTTTTCGAAGTTGAATCTGGTGGAGAGCTAGTTTATCTGTTGGCAACACTGACCCCGGCCGGTCGGCTCGCGGCATTCGCATCGCATTGTGTGTGCAGCGGTCGCCCGTACGTAGCGGCAGTTTGATCCTGCAGTCTTCTGAGAAAATTGGAGTGATTTTGTGCTAAAACGCGTCGGAGCGTAGCCATCATGGAATTTATGGAAGAGATATTAAACGCCGGTTTAGATGAAATAATAACAATCCTTGAAGGTACGTAAGCCAGTTGCTTGGTTTTATTTAGTCAAGATTTTTTTCTCTGGTGTGGCATGTTTGAACTGAACTTGTTTGATAGCTTTTTCACCGACAAACAAC